>CM060702.1:242209280-243608030 GCA_030686995.1 Artemisia argyi | reverse complement strand
GTTGAGCTCTTTTTGATTCAAGATGTGTTGTAGACTTTTGTGGTCCGTAAATACAACACACTTGGTTCCGTACAAGTAATGTCTCCATATTCTTAAAGCAAAAACCACAGCACCGAGCTCCAAATCATGGGTAGTGTAGTTTTTCTCATGCTTTTTGAGCTGTCGGGAAGCATAAGCTATCACCTTCTCTCGTTGCATTAACACGGCTCCTAAACCTTTATGTGAGGCGTCACAATAGACGACGAAATCCTCGTTACCTTCTGGTAACGCTAAGATAGGAGCACTACACAACATTTTCTTAAGCAATTGAAACGCTTCCTCTTCTTTATCTCCCCATTCATACGTAACACTCTTTTGAGTCAATTTGGTCAATGGTTTAGCTATCTTCGAAAATCCCTCGATGAATCTTCGGTAATAGCCAGCTAAACCCAAAAATTGACGAACTTCGGTTGGGGTTGTAGGTGCAGCCCAATCTTTTATTGCTTCAATTTTTGCAGGATCCACGTGGACTCCTTGTCTATCAATCACGTGACCCAAAAATTGTACAGTCGGAATCCAAAATTCGCATTTCGAAAACTTGGCATAAAGTTTCTCCTTCCTGAGCAATTCCAAAATGAGTCTTAAATGCTCCTCATGCTCTTTCTCACTCTTTGAATAAATCAGAATGTCATCGATGAATACAATCACGAACTTATCCAAGTATGGCTTACACACACGATTCATGAGATCCATGAATATTGCTGGTGCGTTAGTCAACCCAAACGGCATCACCTGAAACTCGTAATGCCCGTAACGGGTTCTGAAAGCCGTTTTCGGAATATCTTCCTCGCGAACTCGAAGTTGATGATATCCCGATCTCAAATCGATCTTCGAATACACACTAGATCCTTGGAGTTGATCGAATAAGTCATCGATCCTAGGTAACGGGTATCGATTCTTCACCGTTAACTTATTCAACTCCCTATAATCAATACACATACGAAACGATCCATCCTTTTTCTTCACAAATAGGACTGGGGCTCCCCAAGGTGAAGAACTTGGTCTTATGAATCCCTTTTCGGCTAATTCCGCCAATTGTTTCGACAACTCTTCCAGTTCGGTAGGTGCAAGACGATAAGGTGCTCGTGCTACAGGTGCAGCACCCGGTATCAACTCAATCTGAAACTCCACTTGTCTAGTCGGTGGGATTCCCGGCAAATCATCAGGAAACACATCAGGAAAATCACGAACTATAGGCACATCTCCAATGCACCTTTCCTTTTTCTTCGTCTCTCTCTTCTCAGAAATTTGAGCTAAGAAAAGATAACATCCCTTCTCCATTAGCTTCGGTAACTTAGTGCAAGAAATCACCGCCAATCGGGATGGGCTCCTAGAATCCTCTCGGTTTCCTAATATATTTAGGACCTCCTTTCCGTATGGTACACGCACGATCTTCTCGTCGCAAAGTATGTGAGCACGATACTTCGACAACCAATCCATACCAATGATTACATCAAAACTTCCTAACGTGACGGGTAGAAGATCTATGTTGAAAGGGTGGTTCAAGAAATTTAACGTACAACCGCGAATGATGGTATTAATCCTTTCTATGTTTCCATTTGCTAACTCAATATCATATCCAATTCCTAAGGCCATCGGGGGTTTCTCTAGTAAGGGTGCAAATGTAGTGGACACAAAACTCCTATCGGCACCAGTATCAAATAGTATGGAAGCATAACGATTATTGAGAAGGAACGTACCAGTAACGACGTTCGGATCTTCTCCTCTCTCGTTCCCGAGTGCATACACTCTTCCCTGAGCAGCTCCAGCTTCCACACGTTGGTCCCCATTATCTAGTCGTCCACGATTTCCTCCAGCTCCACGGTTTCCATAATTGTACCCATTACCACCCGAGCCTTGATTTCCATGGTTCAGCGATTCTCTACACTCATTCCTATAGTGTCCCTTCTTTCCACACCCATAACAGGTAACATCTGCCTTGTTTCTCATCTCAGGAGCAGCTTGAACCATTGCAAGAGGTCGAGCTCTACAGTCCCTAGCTGTATGTCCTTTCTTTGAGCAATTCTGGCATTTCACACTACACCATCCAGTGTGACGCTGATGGCAACGATCACACTTGGGTGCATCACCGTTCTGATTCTTCTTATCTCCATTCCCAATAGTATAAGCCTTAGCTCTTCTCTTGCTTCGGTGATCATTACTCTTAGAGTGACGGTCTCTCTTTCTCTTTCCATTCTTCTCCTTATCCGCTTCTTCTAATTCCAACGAATCCATAAGTTGTTGAGCAATTGTGATTGCCTCATGGATGTTTGCAGGCCTAGCAGAAATTACATCATTCCTCGTAGCTACAGGCAAACCATCAGTATACCTCTCGATCTTTTGAGTTTCAGTTTTCACCATATCTGGGCACAACAAGGCTAACTCCTGGTAACGACGATTGTAGGTCGCCATATCATTACCTTTCACCTTGTGGTTCCAAAACTCAATCTCTAGTTTCTTGACCTCATTCCTTGGGCAATAAGTCTGAATCAGCAAGGACTTAAATTGCTCCCAAGTCATAGCATATGCTACATCACTCCCAACTGCATTTCGGTAGTTGTTCCACCAAGTCAAAGCTTCATCCTTGAAAGTAAAAGAAGCAAACTTTACCTTCGCATTCTCCGCACAACCACTGACATTAAACACTGACTCAGTCTTCTCAATCCATCTGACTAAGTAAACCACTCCTTCATTTCCACCAAACTCAATGGGTCCACAAATCTTGAATTCCTTGTATTGACATCCATTAGCACGAACAGGTGGAAAAGTTCCAGCAGAATTGTTGGAATGATTTGACTCAGCGAGTAGTTCAGCAACTCTTTGCTCCACGAGTTGGTTGATCATTGCTTGATCCACAGTAGGTGCATTAAGTGGAACATGACCATTGTCTCCCTGAACATCAACATTTTGATTTCTGTTGTTACGGTTAGTGGTGTCCAGGTTGTCAGGAGTAGGGGTTTCAACATTTCGAGTAGGTCGACGACCTCGACGAGCAGGAGTAGTCACAGCAGGACTAGTCCTAGTAGACCTAACAGGGTTTCGACGGGGTGCCATTGATCTGTAACATCACACAAGTTCATGAGTCTCCATTAGAACTTATCGACATGCTCAACAAAACATCTCAACGAAATCAAGTCATAGAAAGAATGGCAACAACACGCTATGTAATAATAAGCGAATAAGGACTCAATTTCCATAACACCCAAAATCACATAATACCATATACTAATAACCATCAACCATACAATAGCGATCTATATCGTCCCAACTAACGGGTAACACAAAACATACTAATCGTTCCAAAAGAGACGAATACCGAACAAAATACATCAAATATGATAACTAGTTTTTCTAACCGAACACTCCTCGGCTAAGAAAGCAATAAGATAATATAACTCAAACAACTAGCCACGTGGCTGATGGAGAATCCTCAACTCCTGCCTCAAGCCATCAAGATCCCTCCATAACGATCCTAACTCCACGCTATGGGTGTCTCGGTCTCTCTTGAGGTCAGCCACCTCCTTCTCTAGCTCGGCATTCCTTTGCCAAAGCTTGCGGTCGGCCTCACAAGCAGTAACGAATCCTCGCTGCAAACTATCGATATGCTCGTGGACATCCATCATAACTCTCCTCAGCTCAGTAGCCCTGCCCACAGCAACAGTCAAATCAACTCTCAAATCCGCTAAAAACTCTCCAATGACTCTCTCAAGTCGATCAGATACACGTGCAACTCTGTCACTAAGCTCAGTAATCCGAGCCTACAACCTGCCAACCTCACCCAACTCTGCATGCTCAGCAGAAACCTCAGAAGATGCATCCGACTCAACGGGACTACCAGGTGGCAACTCAAACAAGAACGGATGATCAGGTGAGTCGGGCTCAATCAGGTGTACAGGTGAATCAGGCTCCTCAGCCTGAGCTGGTGGTGCTAACTCATCATCATCATCATCATCAGGCATCTCATCCTCCTGAGGGTCATCCTCCTCCTCAGGGTTATCATCATCACCATGCTCAGCCTCCTGAGGGTCATCCTCCCGCTCAGGGTCATCAGCCTCATCCTCACCCTCGTACTCCTCCTCCTCCTCGGAAGAGTACCTCATCACTCGTCGTCTCCTACTAGGTGAACCATGTGAAGATGTAGTAGGTGATATAGGACGACGACGCAATGATGTGGGTGGCGCCTCAGACAGAAGAGAATGAGCATCGATCTGTAAAGGTGATGGAGTAGGGCGTACCGACATGCGTGCCGTAGCTCGGTGGGCAAAGCGTGGTGCCACACGAGCCAAAGCCTGATGAAGAGTAAGCTGCCTCGATGTACCAGGGAGCCCTAGAGAAGATGAGGGTCCCTGCGTAGATGCAGCAGGTAGTGCTGAAGTAGAAGCTGCCTGTGACACAATAGCTGTAGACATGGCCATCTGGTAAGGGTCATCAGATGCCATAGTGAACTGTGCAGTTAATACTGGTGTAGTAAGGATGTCCTCGACGACATCAGGCATATGGGAGGCCATAGTCTGTGACAACGGCGTAGGGTAGGTGTAAGTGTTTCAAAACAACTCAAATCACAACTCATAAAATCGTACCAAATATATTCATCAAATAATACCATATAATCTTAATAAAAGAATTTCAAACACCGCATTCCTAAAAATGTTTATAAAACATATAGACCATATAAATCCTCGAGAACGCCATCTTATAACTAAAATCCATAAACCTCAAATCATCTCAATAAATCCCAAATCTAGCAATCATCTCAAATATCTCATAATACCTCAAATAATAGGAGATGCTTCGGCTTGGCGGGCTGGCGGGCGGTAGTCAAGGATCATTTTCTATAAATATACGGTTATAGTTTAGGCGTTTATTTACCTAGTTCTCTATAACCTTGGCTCTGATACCAATCTGTAACACCCCCAAAATTTGATACAGCGGAAGACTCAACAAGCTTTCGGGGTGCTACGGGGATTGGTATCCAACACAAGACAATATAGAACGAGATAAAGTAAACATAGTAAAAACACAACCAAAGCGGGGTTTTAAGGTTTACATTTATCCCAACATCATTCAGAGTCAGGCCCAAAATAAAATAACAATAGGTCCAAATTTAATTATCAGAGTTTAGAAAATATAGATCCATAACCGTGTGCCTCAGCCGAGCCTTCCAATCCAAGCATGCACCTCAACACTTAATTACCTGAGAAAACGTGCTAAAAGTCAGTTTTCGCTGGTGAGATCATAGGTTTAAATTCAACTAATAATATAGTGGATATATACGCAAAACGCTTGCTAGCTAGACTAAGGATTCGCTAAAAGCCTGCGGATACCCTCCGCTCTCAACATAACACACGGATACCCTTCCGCAATAACCAAAACACACGGATACCCTTCCGTAACAACCTAGATATTCGGGTAACCCCCGCAATACCAATAAATACTCGGATAACCTCTGAAGTATTAATAACCTATAGGTGCACACTACAGTATCTAAATGAGCCAACCTTGAATAGTACACACGAACCGCGTGACTAAAGCTGACAATAACAAATAAGCCAACCTTGAATAGTAAACATAAGAAGTGACTAAAGCTGACTATACATCCTAGTCCATATGCATAGCAAGTTTAGAAAGAATATAAAAGCGATAATAGTCCACGTAAAATAATTTGCACGTTTCTCACCCCAATCGTTGAAAACATAGTTCAAGAGTAAAAAGTGGGGCTATGACTCACCTCAAGTCCAGAAAATAGCAAGATGAGGTAGGTAGAAATAAGATGTATGATAACTCACGAAACAGCAACTACGGACTTGGCACGACCTAACAATATTAACTCTTTCAGAAATCATTTCCAAAAATATATACTATTCCCAAACCCGGACTAGAATCCGTTTTATTTCCGAAAGTCCATTTCGTATTAGTTTGGTGTATTTGCGTTTGGTATCCATACGGGTGGTGGGTCGACTCAAAACAAACCAACAAGATCACACATAGAAGATATAATAAACTATAGATCTAATATTAGCCCAATATATCATTTAAATAAATCGCAAAAGTTTACCAAATCCGTCGATTTGATAATCCTCATATTTATTTACGTAATATACCGTTCCAAGATTACACCCAAACTAACGCACATATAAAGCACATAGCACATAATTACTATATAGTATATATCATAGTTTAATAAATTCCTCGTATATATCGTCAAATTGGCCAGATTTCCCGATATATACACTCGCAATCTATTACACTTTACATATACTACAACCTATGGGCGTCGTAGGATACGATGCCCACTAATATGTTCGTTTCATATAATCAAATAACCCGGCTCAACCTTACGGTTAAGTGGTTATTTACTTATAGAAAACGTCTATATTAGTCGTCATATATCCGAGGCAACACGAACGTCGCAAATAATAACTTACCTGGACCCGAGTGACAACAATTTTGCCTAACTCAATAAGTTTATTCGTTATATATCCGAAATGACTTTTTATTAAACGTTTCATAATTGTCGGGAGTTTCCCGTTTATAACACAATTTTTATAATAATAATACGTTTAATAATATTACGCCACTTTCGTAGCCTAATATATATCTAATCGTATTATTTATAATACGACTCGTGATTATTATTATTATTAATATACGCGTTTATATAGCTACATATACGTTATTCACGTATATACTTTCGTATAAACGTTCATATTATCAATAATTATTATTACGAGTTTTATTATTCTCGTTTCAAGTTTAATAGTTATTGAGTTATACGAAATGGTCATATGTCCGAGTCATGACTCTCGGCTCATTGTCCAAGTCCAATAATAAGCAAAAGTCATAAATAATAAATCTCCGTCCAATCACAATCTCAAACCACGGGCTACAACAATAAGGTCCGACTACGGTACCCGACTAACCTATCTCCGTCATCTAACGACCGTCTCATAATCGGTCCTCAATCACTTACCAATCGACAACAACTTCACAATATCAAAAACCATAACCAATTCGACCCATATGTACTCGGCCGAGAAATAATACCACAACAACAAATATATAACAAGGACAATCATAACAAATAATGATATAACAAATAGTTCACAATTATCACAAAAATAACATTAACCATGTTAATGTTTGGGTCGGTTTACCAAGCCAAACCCGAGCCTTCGACTCACTTGAGTCACGGCTCAAAACCACGAGTCACGAGGACTCGAATCAACAACCTCAAATGTCATCAAAATAAGCTCCAACGAGCACAACCATTTAGCCATTCGACTTAACCAAGTCTCGGCAACAAAATAATATTGCGGCTGAGAGCCGCGACCCACAAGGGTCGAACCAAGGCAACCACGAGCACAAGGCTCGAGATACAACCACACGAGAACCCCATACGGGTCATCGGCTTAGTTGTACGAGCAACCAAAAATAACCCCGAGACCTCAAGGGTCTCGGTTAGGCTCGAATCAATAATTCCACCCTCGACAAAACCATGAAACCCGCGAATCCATCACCAATCGAACCCAACACAACCCAATCGGATACCAAACCTTTAAGAAAACGTTTTTCCAACCAAAACCCATAACCTTGTTACGTTTTTAAATGAAAACCCATTCGAATATCATCAAGTCGTGACCTTAGGTCACGATTTTTTTTATCAACAATACGAGTGAATACTCGTCTCACCTTCGATCTAGAGCTCAAAACCGTGATAACACTTCAAAAACAACGAATAGTGGTGAATTTGGTGGTGATTCGGAATGAAATAAAGGGGTTATAGGCGCGTGTTGTTGTAGATCTAGTAGATTAGATGATGTAGATCAAGAATATGGTAGTGGTCTTTAGTGGTGGCCGGCGGTGGCTAAGGTGGTGGCCGGATTTATGTCGGCGGCTAGGGTTCTCAAAGAGAGGAAAAGAGAGAGAGATGAGAGAGTGGGTGGATATTTGTGTTTGTTTGTGTGTGTACCGAAACACAACCACAGGGACCAAATAGTGTAGTTAACTTTTTATTTATTTTTTTTTGCAAGTTATTATTAGTATTAATAATAATAATAATAATAATAATAATAATAATAATAATAATAATAATAATAATAATAATAATAATAATAATAGTAATAATAATATTATTATTACGGTGGAGCGGGTAACGCGGGTTAAATGTAAAAACACGTGGCCCGAACCCAAACTCACTTTAAAATTTTCAACATTACTCGAGAACCTCTCGTAAATAATTAAAAATATATAACGGACTCGTTAAGACGAATCATAAAATTGTCGTTAGGTAATCCTAGTGCCAAAGTCAACGTAGTACCAAGTGAGAATTCGAATATACATCACCGATCATATAATCAAAAATGAATTATGAATATAATTCACGAATTCCATAACGTCGTTATATAAAAATATCCATAAAATAGGTCTTACAAGTTCGTTGTGAAATGAAAATTTCAAATAAAAATTTTAAACGAACTTAAATTGAAATGCGGGTTTTTAAAATAGCTCCCTAAACTGCCGGTTGTCACATGGAGAGAGAAAACTGAGGTGGCGGGGTTGCTTGAGTGAAGTTATGGTCACCATTAGCATTAGTGTTATAAAAACTTGACATTTGTTTTGATTGCTGAAAACGCTCGTCTTTGATACCTGCCTTCTGCATCTGTTCTTCGTTGCACTGATAGCTTAAGATCAGTTCCTCGAGGTATGCTACATGTATTTCGACCCACTTAAATACAAACTGTATGTAACCATTTACTGGTTTTTGTCTCTCCCAAAATTTAAATACAAACTCTATCTTCAACATTTTATAGTTTTAATAGATTTTTTTGGTAATTTTTTATGTTACAAGGAGCTGGGGGCTGATTGAAGATCTCAGTATCTCACATATATAGAATCAACAAGGTTTAGCATATGTGATCATTTTACATAACTCTTTTCATTCTTCACTTTAATTGTTAGTATGATATGGATTGATGTTTTATGTGTGTTTTTAGTGCATACCGTATAGTCAAAGGGAAGTTATAAAGCTTAATATATATTGGTGGAATCGAGTCTTTGAGTAACAAATGTATGCTTATCGAGAGACGAACCGTATCTTTCTAACTATTACTGATTTTCTTACGTTAAGTTTCTTACCATGATGTTTATTTGTGCTCAATAATGTAATTTTTACTTTAGTTTAACATGTTCTCATACTATCCTTCTTCGTATGCATATTTTACTTGATACATTAATATATATATAACACACGGTTTGAAACGACGCCGTGTCGCTTTTGGGCTACCCTCACTTTTTTTCGGCCAATTTTTTGGCCCACTTCTGATCCAGCAGCGGATGGACTTTTGTAGCGTAGTGTTAATTTTGTTAAAAAATATCGATTTTTTTTTAAATGCACCCGGTCCCTAAAACTTGTGTTTGCAGTATTGTTTAGTTTATTTTAAGTGCACCTGGTCATTTTATGTCCTGATTCCGTCCCTGTGGAGATCGATCACGAAGAATATGTTGATGCAGTTTGTGATGAACAACTCACGGATTTGGAAGAAAAAAGCTATTGAGAAAGTATCCTCTATGCCTGATAGCTTAGTAACTTTGATGTGTATATTTTTTTTCCGATTGTGTTTGATCAAACTTTTGGCCTTTATTCTTTGAATCAGGATTTAGGATTAGTTTTATATAGGTTTTGTTGTTTTGTTAGGGGGTGTTCGGATGACCTAATTTCCCCAGCTTAAGACCTCATTTGATTTTTGGAAAGCTCAGCTTATGAAGTTATTTAATTGTGCTAACGCCTTATTCATAAGATATGTATGCGACATCTTAATTTACATCTTTAATATGATTTGATAATGATGCATAAATTATTAAGCTGTGTCTTTTGTTGTTTATAGATGGGTTAAGTTAAGGGTAACGAACCTTATGAGGAGTAGCTACTTGATTACGATGAGGTTGCAGTTGACTAGAGCAACAGGAGGGCAGCCGCATACTGGTCATGTCAAACTCGAACTATGATGTTTTGCTGCACCGAGTAAATAGACTGGATCCTAATATATGGGATCTTACCCGACTTTTATGGTCTCTTTTATAGACCAAAGCTGGCGAAGGTATATTGTATGATATTTTCATACAACACACTGGACTTGTGTAAAGACTTGAATTATATTGACAACTATTGTAAACTTCATTTAGTCTTTTCCTGAACAACTATGTCGGCCCAGCTAATATTGCTAATCTGTTTTTCAGTTTCTGTGAAAAAAAATCCTAATTGTCTACTGCGTCTTTCAGGTTGTGCGACAAGATGGATATGAAGAAGAAGAGCAGCAGATTACCGTTTGACCTTCAAATGGTATGTAGGACACTACTGCTTAATCTTTAGTGCTCATGTTTTTGGAACATTTATGCAGTGGTTTCAGAACGATGATTACTTTGTTTTTAATTGACTATTGCTAATGTATTTTCTTTATATGTTATGCATTAAACTTGCCTTTCTAAAAAAAAATGTTATGCATTAAACTTATTTACTTATGCTGCAGTCGATGCTACATCAACTTTATTTGTGTGTCACCAGGATCCGACATCGCTTATGTGCCTGTGTGGACCAGGTGTATAAACTTCTTAAAACCACAACAGTCACACATGATGCATTTGTATATTATTTTACAGTATTTACACGATGATCAGCAGACGAAAAATGGCGCAATTGGATGTGGTCAACAAGCATTTACACACGTCATTCCTTCTGGTGTGTCTTAATTGAAGCTCATGATTTCATAACCTAATTGTGTACAATCTACATCCAGCGCTATTAGCTTAATACGACTTCCTGTTATTGCAGGTATGTAGAAAGATAAAACACTGCCTACAAAAACAGCTATCGTCACCAGAAAATTGACTGAGATTGTAAATCAGGATGTGCGTGTTTGGTGCTAAAGGTAAAATTATATTAATATCTAGTCAATTTTGTACAAGATTATAAGATATAGTCACTGCTTTTGGACATGCCCAAAGAAACAGTATGCATAAGAAAACTAATACATCCGATATGTGATAACAAACATATCTAATACAACTAAACTCTGATGGCCAACAGGCCATTTCCTGCGCTGATTCAAACTCTCATCCATCACATTCAATACCTCAATTTTACTTTTAATAGCATGCACCATAAACCATCTAGTTACATTTCCCTCCTTCTCCCCATTAAAACCACTCATCCTGCAACCACAGTAGCTAAAACAAGGAGAAAAAGGGCATCACTAGGCACCCATACCCATCCATGGAGGGGCTCTTCCAAGCAACCTACATTTCCTTCTCTATGAAAGGCTTCAATTGCTTGGAAACACTCACCCTCAATGATGACCAACCTATCCTCCTGTGGGAATGTAAAGTATGGACCATGAAGTGTCATCTTTCACCACTCTCAATTCCATACTACTTACACTCCCCTCCTAGGCCATATACCCTTCACAATGAGAAGCCCTAGTTTATGGTACATCTTATATCCAGCCTAGACCTCCTTTTCATTCAAAAATATGTACTAATTCCCCCCAAGGCCAATTAGCATATCTACACGGACTATTAAGGTACAGTCATACCAGATTAGACTCCAAGGTACTAGGTACTTCTCATTGTTATGACCAGAAAATAAATGATCTTTGATAGCCTTAGATCATTTTTACATAACAAAAGATGCTCATCAGTATGCATTTAGAACCATCTAACTACACCTTTACCATTATACCAAATATTCTCATAAAGAAACTCCCCCTATATTCTGCTAAAACTCTGCTTTCAATAACACTGTTACATTGCTACCTTTTGTCTCCAGTATTAGAACACTCAAAAACACCACAGTTGACAACAAGTAAACCACATGTCCAAACAGTCCCATAATTCAGAAAACCTTTGTTCAACATTAGAAGATTAATCAATTACCAGTTTTTGCTCTTTTTAAGGTAATACCCCATCTGCTCTCAATTAGTCTAACATCATTGCTTTCTCTAACGGTAAGCCCAAGAAGCCTGTTCTTCACAGTTTCAACAATGCCTCTAAACACCTCATCACTGTTTCTTCTAGTTTCTCTAAAAATTCTCCCATTTCTTTCCTTCCATATGTTGTAAACACAGGTTGCTAACATGAGTCTTCTCACCACACTGTTTATATTATTACCATTACCCATATTAAGCATTTCCATAACTATATCTTGCCAAACATTACTTGTCCTTTTATTGCAGCCATATCTTTAACCTTTCTCCACACTTCACTAGAGAATTTGCAAACAAAGAATAAATGTTGCATATCTTCAGAATCATTTTGACATAAACTGCATCTATTAGCTCCTTGAACCCCCCCCCCCCCCCCCATTTCATTAGCTTATCCAGTGTAGTTAATCTGTCTTGAACTGCCAACCATAGGATGAACGTATGCTTTGGAATGCACTGAGAATACCATTCTAGTTGCCACCAATCCATACTTTGAACATGTTTATTAAGATCAGAATTTATTACACTAACAAAAAAACAACTTCTTTCTCTATCATTCTTCCAAGCAATTTTATCCTCACAATCTTCATTAATAACTGGAACTGCCAAGTTAGTTATAGTATGATATTTCTCATACCAATCCTCAAGCCATAACCAGTTCCCATTATTAATCATGTCACAAAATTTTAACTCTTTGTTCAATCTTGTTTCATAAATGTCTCTGTGTGTTATAAACTGAGACAAAGATCCAACATTGCTCCATCTATCATACCATAAAGAAGTAGTTTTCCCATTGCCTATTTTATAAACCACATTTTCCTTGATTAAGTGTCTTATGCCAAGCAGATTCTTCCATCCCCAACTGTCATTTTTATCAACTTCAATGCTCCATATACTTCTTCCTCTCAATTTAACTGTGTGCACCCATTTAACCCATAAAGTGTCCTTTTTAATTGCAATATTCCAAATATTCTTTGCTAGTAAAGCTTGATTCTAAATTTGCAAATCTTTCAATCCTAAACATCCTTGATCCTTTGGTCTACATATAGTGGCCCAAGCTACTTTAGCCTTACCCTTTGCAGTTTCACCTTGGTTCCACAGGAAGTAAAATCAGTTACCTTACTAGGAGTTGGGACTTTAGTAATCAAGGTGATAAGGGTAGCATTTATCTCTTTCAACATTTTCCAGAATCAAAGAATTCTTTAACAGCCTTGCATATGTCACTACCAATTATGCTCCATGCTCTTTTGAAAAAGGCAGAGGAAAAGCCATCTGGACCCAGAGCCTTAGCATCATCTATATCAAACATAGCAGCTTTAATTTCTTCATTAGTAATTCCCCTCACCATTTTTTCAGCCACCTCAGTACTTAATCTCTTCTGAAACAGATTTTCACTCGCATCAACTGCTTGAACTGGGCAACTCTGACCAAGAAATTTTTCAAAGTGTTTTAAAAATAACTATGGAATCTGATCATCTTCATGTCTGATTCCATTATCATCATTAAGAGAATGTACTTTTGACCTGTTGCTTCTTCCTTTAAGGGCCTTGTGGAAAAATATACTATTTCTGTCACCTTCATTCAGCCATTTAATACCAGCTTGTTGATACAGAAGTTTTTCCTCATCTGCTACAGCTTCACAAAATTCTTCAACAAGCTTAGCCTCTTTCATTCTAAAAGAATTGTTATGAGGATCAGAATCAATTGCCACCTGCACATCTTTCAATTGCATTCTCAACTCAGAAACTCTTTTGAATAAATTTCCTTTGCTCCATCCCAGCTTATTAAGAGGAGATTTCATGCTTTTGAGCTTTTTCACCACTTGATACATTAAGACTCCATTGACTTCTAGACTCCATTTATCCATAACAATAGGAATGAATTCCTGTTTATCAGTAAGGTAATTAGAAAACCTAAAAGATTTAAGCTTCTTTTTAACAGTAGTAGGTATGCTTAAAATAGCAGGAGTATGATCAGAAATTATATATGGAAGGAACTTAGCATTTGCCTGAGGATACTGATTGATGAAGTCTTCATTGGTCATGACTCTACCCAACTTCTTTAGAACACCAGTCATAATACCAACTTTAGCTTTATGCAGGTTTTTTGTCCATGTAAAATGAAGCCTAGACCTACATATGTCCTCCACCTCAATCTTATTCAAACACTCCTGAAATTCCATCATATCAGCATTCATATAAGAGATCCCACTTGAGTGCTCACAAGGCTTTAAGATGACATTCATGTCCCCTGCCACACACCAAGGATTTCCATTCACATATCTACAATTCTGAGCTAACTCCCTCTATAGCTTCCTTCTTTCAGCACCTTCATTTGCAGCATACACAAAAGAGTTGAAACACTTAACCTTATACTCCGGAGCACTTATGAAACAAAAAATTGATTGACTTGTTTTGTGTAGTAAATGCACTTGAGTCTCATTATCATCCCATCCAATAACTATTCTGCATCCCTTAACACATTCTTGCATATTTGTAACCCATTTCCATCTCTCAAAAACTTTTTCACACGTACTTATTAGCTTACTTTTAAGTCTTGTTTCCAAAATTGCACAAACATTCAAATGCTCAACACTAATTAAATTCCTCTAATTAAATTCCTCACTTCCTTCTGCTTATCCAGAGTATTCAAACCTCTAATATTCTACACACCTATTTTATACTCCATATTCATCATGACTAAGCACATTACCCTCAATACCATTCACAACATTCTCACTCATAACTGCTGCAGTCCCATTATTGAGTTCTAAAACATCTTCAACTGCTGGTTTCTCTATACCTTTATTCACTTCTTTCTGATTATTAATTACCCCATTTTGTTTTGCCAAATTTGGAACCATCTCATTCTCTTCAGGGAGTGATTCTAGAACAGAATACTTGTTAGCCGTTTTCTTTATTTCCTCAACTTCTTTAGCTTTCACATTCCATATATTCTTCCATTTGGTAGCTTCATTGTATTTCTCAGTATTTTCAGCATTCACTTGTTTTTTCCTGTATTCTTGTCTTTTGTACTCTGCAATATTCTTTCTCATATCACCATTCTGCATTATTTGATTAGAAGGTTTTTGGGCTTTGTTATTCCTACCATTAAAGGTATACTTCCTATTCCCCTGCTCATTAGTATTTTCATTGTTGAATATTCCATTATCCATACTTGTATTATCACTAGCAGATTTCAGAGTAACCTCCTCAACACAAACAAAATTTTTTGCACTGCTTATTGTCATGGCCAAAAACTTTACAATGATCACATACAGGAGGCTTCCAATCATAAACTACTTGAACTTTATTGCTCCCCTTAACCTTGTTGCACTGATCTCTATATTGAATCTCTATAACCTGTTTAATTTCCTTCTCAGCATCCATTTCAACCAGGGCTCATCTGTAACTTCCCAAGGCTCTCAATTTTCTTCTTTCCTTCGGTATGCGGATAACAGATGTTTTACCATTGAGAATATGGATATGTTTTATGATGGAAATAGCATTCCAAATTGGTTTACAAATAAAAGTTTGGGAAATCATCTAAAGGTTGAATTGCCATCAGATTGGAGCTTCAGTAAGTTTAGGGGATTTGGAATCTGTGTTGTTTTTAAGAGAAAAACACCTTCCCCATATTTTGGATACATTGTAAACAACTTTGATGGAGATGATTTGGGAAGATGCGATCCATTATCCTATTGGGATTATTTCACTATAAGCCAATAAGAATCGATGAGTCAGATATGATATGGTTGCATTATACGACAACTGAAATAGAGGGATGGGAGAAAGCAAAGAAATTTGTAACATTTTGTTTTTGGGAGAATGAAGAAATTGAAGTGAAGGAGATGGGTGTAAGACTTGTTTGTGATGAAGAAGCAGACTTGATTATGTTCCAAGACCTCCCCACTCTATCTGAGCATGGTGGGGCCTGTTGCATGTTTGGGAACGGACATATCTACTGGACATGGTAGGATAAATTATTTATATGTCCCTTGTAGATTTTGTAATTTTTATTTGGTCTTTTTATTAGCCACAATAATCTTTGATAAATCCATGTAGGAGACACCCACTAGGTGTTTGATGAAATGCATTGAGTAGAAATCATTTGCTATTTTCTCTACAGCCTGTTTGTAGATTTCTTTGGATTTTACGATGTATTAAGAATTGATGTTGTGTTTTTTAGTTGCCATTTGTACCGTAAGATAATAAACCTTGCTGCAGTTTATGTCTTTGGAAATTAATATAGTAGCAATTTCGTGACTGGTATGGTATCATGTTTAAACATGAACATCATTGAAAAGTGTCCTCTTGCCAATGCCAGCTCAACCAACAATTGGGACAACATGTTTATTGCTGAAAACGTTATTCTTTGATACCTGCTTTCAGCATCTGTTCTTCGTTGTACAAATAGCTTAAGATCCGTTCCTTGAGGTACCTGCCTAGACATGCTACATGTATTTCGACCCATTTACATACGGGTCACATTTCAACCCGTTCCCAAAATTACATCTTTTACCATTTATGTGAAGTATTAACCACTGGTGCTATTCGAAGATTGCATTACCCTTATCATTGGTCTTCACCTTCTTTGTACATGGGACAAGCATCATATCGATAAACAGAGATCTCATCAATAGCTTGTTCCTTGACTTCACCCAGGTTGTTGTTACCTTCTGTTTCATTACCCTCACCCAAGTGGTTTCTTGAGACTATATGGATATCATTGAACTTTCTGCGAGCCGTGGTAGTCTAACTGAAAAACTTTATTAGGCCAGGTCGTGCTTCTTGTGATATCCAAGTGGGGTGGTAGGAAAATTCTTTGTTCTTTAATTTTTATTTAATAATAAATAAAATTCAAAGGGGAACAACACATGGGCATTTTAGTCATTTAACTTCGCCCATAGAGAAACATAAACTCGAAACTTTCTCATGGCCGCCTGCACTTTCAAAAATCAAAACCACAACGATGGTTTTTGCAACATGAACTTTTCATGGAGCGTACACCAGGTGTTCGTTAGAATGGTTTTTGATGCATCACTTCATTACCACACCTCATCTTGATACTACCCATCAATAAAAAGATGCGCCCTTTTTGTCGACTGGTATTAGATATATGTTTGTTCCTCCGTGTAATTATTTTTTGCTCTTAGTGTCGAGAGGCTCAAGGAAGAGTACGGTTGCATTTGGAGACATATTTTGTTAAGAAAAATAAGAATTTCTGGCCCTGGTTTTTACGTGATTCTGTATTTAATTTTAGGCTCATCCACCCAACATGATCAGATTGTAGCATGCTACGCTTATTGAACATAGTTCCACTCTCGCTGACTGATGAAGTTTATCAAGTGAAGTTTCCTTCATTTTAGATGGTAATTTCATGTGAATATATGAGGAAACTGTGTACTATTTTATTGGTAAATGTTCACTTTATTAGGAAGAAGTTTACAAGAGAGTCTACTTTTCTTAGGAAACGTACAAACTATAGCTATACGTGTTCAAAGACATCATCATGTAGGTCCTATATCAAAAATTATTTACTAAAAGACTATCAATAATTTACATGTAATCTATAGATAATAATTTTTATTTGATCTTTTTTATATGTCCAATAATCTTATGGAAATACGAAGGTGATTTACTTTAAAAGCTTTTTATGTATGTCTTTGATTTAGATAAAGAGATTCGTGTAGGAGAAACCCATTAGGTGTTTGATGAAATATATAAGTAGAAATCATTTACTATTATTTCTTCAGCCCGTTTGTAGATTTTTTCGGATTTATGACGGATTAAGAATATATGATATGGGAACTAAATGTTTCGAACAACAATACATGACCAACAAGGCAACAATGACGGTGTCTACATTTTCGAAGTTGTAAGGATTACACTTTTGATGAATATATATATATATATATATATATATATATATATATATATATATATATATATATATATATATAGGTTTGGGTTAAAATAAAAAGGGTCTTAAAATAAAAAGAATAAAAAGTCTCTGATGCACTAAATTTATAACTATGATGCAGTGAATTAAAATGTGATGCAGTAACTTAATAACTGCAATGCACTAACTGTGATGTCGTAACTTTTTATAGCTGTGATGCAGTAACTGTGATGCACTAAAATTTATAACTATGATGCAGTTACTTAAAAATGTGATGCAATAACTTTGTAACTGTGATGCATCAAAATTCGTCTTTCTAGACTTTTTATTTTAAGAGACTTTTTATTATAACCCTACCCTATATATATATATATATATATATATATATATATATATATATATATATATATATATATTAAATACAAGTTTTCAAGATATACAATGACTTATTAATTTCTGGGTTACATATAAGAATATGCAAGTTTTGGTATGTATATATCATATATGTAATTGCTTCTTTACCTTTTACACTTATCCACCAAACCACCTACCATATTGATTGTTTTATGTGTGAAATGTTCACTTTTAAGGTGAAACATTTCAAGCTGAGATTGAATTCTTTATTCATGAAGTAATTAGGAGGAAGTTTACTAGGAAATAGACTTAATTGTCTTCGTTTGCTAATCTGATTATATAAAAGAAACGTCATTTATGCAGGTCCTACTTAAAAATATATTAAGGCTACTATTGGCCATCATAAATTATTTAATTGTTTTTGCAAGACTCGTAAAGACGTGTTTAACTTTGTCAACACAGAAAAAACGCGTACACATGTAGCCTATTGCAACATTAGAGCTAAATAAAGCTGTTAACTTTATTTAAACATCAGTTTATCACTTATTTTTAAACCAAAACCCTTATTGTTAATTTCTATAAATTGAAACATCCAGGATTTAATTTATAAGAGTTGAGAAGTTGTGCTTATAAAAGTTTCTTTCTTTGCATTACTTAAATTGTTGTTTTAGAGTAGAAATCTAACTTGAACTTCCATCGATTGCATTCATATCCTTTGCTTCTTAATCCGTCGGAAAATATGTAAGTCATCATCCAATCTTTGCTTATTTCCTTGTTTTTATTTAATCATTCTATCATCTAAGAAATGATATGTTTATCATTATTATTGTGTACTATGATCATGATTGTAAAATGATTTAATGAGTCAGCTTAGTAATCCCAAATAACGTTCTGGTTTCAATAAAAAGTAGAATAAGAGTTGCGATCTCCTAGAAAGGGATCAAAAATTAAAAAGCCTAAAAAGTGTTTATAGTCACTAAGCTAGTGTCATGTGTCTCCCACCCACCCACTCCCTCCATTTTTTTCTTTAATATTTTCGGTTATAGGGCATTTTGGTCATTTGACCCATTTTTTTTATTTCACCTTAAATTTCAAATGCAAATAACTTTTAAATGACAAACTTTTACAATAAATCGATTTCACCATAATTTTTAAAATTTAATCCTCTTTAATTTGGTATAATTTTTTTTAATTTTTTTGATTTTTTTTGACATATTTATTGGGTCATGATTTTCTTGAAAATTTTAGCATTTTTTGCTCTAATTTTGTCTAATTTAAAGGCCGAATTTTGCAAAACTTAAAACACGAAATTTGAATCACTCAAATCCGATATGATATGAGTGAGATATCGCGCGTTAAAGATGAAGTCTTAGTCATATTTAGTGCACATAAAGTGTTTGATAAAATGACTAAAAGAGATTTTTCATATAAAAATACATTTAAATGCACTAATTGGTCAAGTTATTTTTAATTTAACAAAACTATCAGTTTGTTTGGTTAAATAGAATTGATGAACCTAAACATTAGATCAAATTGATGAACCTAAAAAAATTGATGAACCTGAAATTTGATGAACCTGAAAAGAACTGTGATCAATTTGATGAACCCAAACATTTGATCAAATTTGATGAACTTGAAATTGATGAACTTGAAAAAATTGATAAACATGAAATTTTACGAACCTGAAAAAATTGAAGAACCCAAACATATGATCAAATTTGATGAACCTGAAATTGATGAATCTGAAAAAATTGATGAACGTGAAATTGATGAACAACGTGTCTAACTGATGAACCAATAACCTATTACTTAACTGATAAACAAAACATAATGAACCTAGTAACAAAACTATCAGTTTGTTTTGTTAAATAGAATTGATTAACCTAAACATTTGATCAAATTGATGGATCTGAAAAAATTGATGAACCTGAAATTTGATGTTGAAATTTGATGAACCTGAAAAGAACTGTGATCACTTTGTTGAACACAAACATTTGATCAAATTTGATGAACCTGAAATTGATGAACCTGATAAAATTGATGAACCTGAAATTTTATGAACCTGAAAAAATTGATGAACCCAAACATTTGATCAAATTTGATGAACTTGAAATTGATGAATCTAAAAAAATTGATGAACCTGAAATTGATGAACCAAAGTAACTGAAGAACCAAAATGTCTAACTGATGAACCTATAACCTATAACTTAACTGATGAACAAAACATAATCTAACTGATGAACATAATAACCTAACTGATGAACTAAATGTATATTTTTAAAAAAATTATTAAAAAACATCACTTTTTGAACGTTACGTTAATAAAATTATTAATAATGCGTTGTAGGACAAAAATTAGTGCATTTAACTCGATTTTAAGACAAAAAATCTAAGCTAAACATTTCATCAAACATGTTGTGTGCAACAAATATGACTAAAACATCATCTTTAACGTGCGATATCTCACTCATATCATATCGGATTTGAGTGATTCAAATTTTTTGGTAAAGAGTGAATCAAAATCTACAACTTTCGTTTTTTAAGTGTATTATGATTCGGCAATTTTTAAGGTAAAAAATAGGGTCAAAAATATCAAAAACATCAAGAAAATCATGACCAAATGAATATGTTGAAAAAATGTTTCGAAAAAATTAAAAAGATTTATACCAAATTAAAGATAATCAAATTTTAAAAATTATGGTGAAATCGGTTTTTTCTAAAAGTTTGTCGTTTAAGAGATATATGCGTTTGAAAATTGAGGTGGAAAAGAAAAAAATGGGTCAAAAGACCAAATTACCCCTGGGTGGATTTTATGTATAATTTAGAGTGAGGGACACATGTCACACTATGAATGGCTTTCTACACTTTTTAATTTTTCTCACTGTCAGTGAATAAATGGGATAATACTTCATCTATTCAACGACTGTATGACATAGTTCATCTTTACGTAATTAATTTAACAATTTAAACCACTATATGAGATAGTTCAATTCCGTTTTAATTGAGCTAGTTACCAAGTGAATCACTAAAAGTACTTTGTAAATGAAGTTATTAGCAAGGGTGCCTGTGTCATCATAAAACTTCTAGGAATATAAACCCAATTAAATAAACAAACTTGATTACAAAGTTCCCAAGCCTTATATTTGTAAATTGTAATGATATAAAACTTGAAGGAAAATAAACCTAATTAAATAAAAAACGACCTAAACAAACCTTTAAACTTTCCTAATAAAAGCGCATCAATGCGACGCCCCTGTGATATTAGGCGGCGATGCATTGGCCAGAAGGGCGCCTGGGAAGTTGAGGGGCAAAGCACCTTGATGTAGCACCTAAGGCGCCTGGGAAGTTGAGGGGCAAAGCACCTTGATGTAGCACCTAATACTTTGCGTCTTAAACCCTCATTGCTACATGCGATCTTTTGCAAGCTCTTTTTCTCAATCCATAGTTGTTGACGACCCCGATTACCAGCCCCACCACCATCCTCGAAACCAACCTTGTTGATGCTTGACAAAGCTTCCGCATGCATTATCAAGCTTGTCATCACACTTGATCTTGACAAGCTTAATTATAACACGCGGTGTGAACTCTTTAGATGACATTGTTATATGCTTAAGGTTCTTCGCATCATTGAGGGCCCCACGCTCTCAACTAGCACCCCGATCATGATCAATTTGATTCCCTCGTTGTATCATTTATTTATAGCATGATCTGGGAGAGATTAGAAAGCGTGATCCTCGACCTCAAAGCCACGCCTAGTTCTTTATGGAAGTGTCTTGAAATGATCTTCCATGATAACAAAGCAAACCAAATTATTCAGGTTGACAACGAACTTTGTAACTTATAACTTGGCACTCAATCGGTTGCAGACTATTATTAATATGTAATGTTGTCCCATAATTATCCTTAATGTATATTAATCTAGAAAGAGAGAATGGGTGTGGACACTTATTAATCTAGAGAGAGAATATAGATAAGTATTTGAACTTTAACTAATGAACACACCCTCCAATGTGAGGAGGTGATGTGGTATTTATGTCCTTACAACAAAATGTTCCAACTTGGAACTATTGATCCACTTGCAAATATACAAGTGTTAGCACGTGATTTGGTGACTTTGTTTTATTAACCTTGCTTGCTAGATTAAAGGAGGATACATATTTTGGCAGATTTAGAACCATCATTTTTGTGTCTGTTGTATATCTTGCGGTGAGTTTTTATACTAATTCAAAAATGCATATGATACGGATTGACTGTATTTTCAATGTGAAAACAATGATAACATAAATTTTGAAAAGAATTTTGAATCTTTATAATTTTTTTATGTTAACATTTTATTTTCAAAGCTAATTGTTTATTTATGATCCCTACGCACAAGAGTACTTTGGAAAAAGGTGTTAAAAGTAGTATTGTTTTTTGTTGGATAAGGATGAGCAAACCGCTTCATCTCATTCACTGTATAAGTTTCGAGTAATCTTTTTTTTCTTCGTAGTCCGAGTTTCATCTATCATCAATGCCTTGTCAAAAAATGTGTGACATGTTTTTGGACATGACACCAATGATAGATGAAACCTATCAATAAATCATCATGAAAAAACGATGATGGGAGTCTATGCACCGTCAACAAGGTAGAGCAAGTGAATCTCCTTATCCAATATAAAAAAAGTAATAACTTTTTAACTATTTTTTAAAGTACTTTTGCATATAAAGATTTTAAAATGCTGTCAATTACATGATGTGTAATTGAATTAAAAAGACCGGGTTATATCTAGCCTTACAGTCCAATGTCTCAACAAGAATAACTAGTAATTGTAAGTTGCAAGAGGCTCACAATGTAACACCCCCAATTTCATGATGCGCAGCGGAATTCAAACTGGGTGTTACTCGACGGCATAACAGTCATAATAATAGAAAACGATCTCTAATTGAGTCGTTTTAAAAGATTTATCATTCAAATTATATAATTATCAGAGATTACAAAATGAGGTCCCAGATGGTTCCATGTTTACAATTTACATAAAATGAGTTTTTGAATGATAATAAAATTTATAACCCTCTTGAATATCCGTGCTCCTCCGTGTCAGCCTCTAACATCATGGACCTGAAATACATGCTTAAAAGGTCAACACAAAGGTTGAGTGAAATTCATAGAGTTTATTAAATGGATGAACACAATATGTTGGTAGTGTGAGCTATAGACTCACACCAATGGTTTTGAAAACAAAACGGATATTATTATACTAAGCTCATAACACCAAAACGTTAGCGGGTACCAATATCAATCGGCGGAGTTATCCCGGTAGGTACTTTGCCGTCATACCTAAATCTCAAATATTAGTGCATTTGTTTGAACTTAGTCAATACAAATGGGATTCGTCAATCCCAATAGGACTATTCACAATACTCGCGCTCACTATTACTAGTGATTAAATGGTTCATAATAAGGGATATTGGATTGGCAAGGATGGTACTTAGTGATAATAAAACAATCAGGAAAACATACAATTGAAAAGCATTGTGTTGGTTGAAAAATAATAGCATGTATTCCCCCCAAGGGTTTGTAAAACAATTAAGTAATGGAAAGTGTGGCTATGAACTCACCGTGAGTTGGATGATGAATGAGAATGATGGATATGCCGTGAGAACTTCTACGAGCAACCTAGAATAATTGTTGCAACTTAGGTTTGGAATAATGTCAAAGAATATGAAGAATTGCCTATATATGTCTTGCATATAGTTCATGATGTAGTACTTAGTATATAGTGTAAGTCTTTGAATAAAAATGGTTTATGAAACATATATAGTTTGTATATCGCTTACTACCATTCGGGTCGATATAATTCAGAGGCCACGCAGTAAACGTTCGAGGAGCTAGGACACTTTAATTCGTAAATCCAGCAACTCATCGATCCGTTTACCTAAATGAAAACCCTCACATGAAGCTCCCTAGTGTTGTAGTATTTGATAAAAATATATAAGTTTTTGATCCGAAAAGTTATATGTCCAAATAATTGAATAAACTTAGGAAAGTTTATTTTAAATGAAGATTGTTATTATCAATCAGTTTATTAAGCCTAGAGTGGACATTACTTGCAAAGTCTAATGGTCATTTGATGGAGTAGATCCAAATTGGTTGATTATGTTACAACTAACACTTTAGTTTATGTTTTTGACTTAGAAAGTCATAAGGTCTTTAGCCGTGGCCTTGCCGTAGCTTTGGTCATTGCTACCATGGTCTTGAGACTCATCCTTGGCCTTAGCCATGTCTGTGGTTGTAACACCCCCAATTCATGGTTGCAGCGGAATTCAAACTAGGTGTTACTCGACGGCACAATAGTCACAATAATAGAAAACGAACTCTAACCGAGTCGTATTAAAAAGATTTATCATTCAAATTATATAAATATCAGAGGTTACAAAATGAGGTCCCAATTGGTTCCATGTTTACAATGTATAATAAATGAGTTTTGAATGATAATAAAATTTATAGCCCTCTTGAGTATCCGTGCCCTTCCGTTCCATCCTTGATCGTCATGAACCTGAAATACATGCTTGAGAGGTCAACACAAAGGTTGAGTGATATTCATAGAGTTTGTTAAATCGATTGAACACAATGTGTTGGTAGTTAAATCGTTTGAACACCATAATCGTAGTGTTTGTAGGTAAATCGTTTGAACACAATAATCGTAGTGTTTGTAGGTAAATCGTTTGAACACAATAATCGTAGTGTTTGTAGGTAAATCGTTTGAACACAATAATCGTAGTGTTTGTAGGTAAATCGTTTGAACACAATAATCGTAGTGTTTGTAGGTAAATCGTTTGAACACAATAATCGTAGTGTGAGCTGTAGACTCACACCAATGTTTGGAAAACAAAACAGGTAGGCTACGTTATTATACGCCCATAAAATGTATTATACACTAAGCTTATGAAACCAAAACGTTAACGTGTACCAATATCGATTGGCAGATTTTATCCCGGTAGGTACTTTGCCGTCATACCTAATGTCTCAAATATTAATGCATTTGTTTGAACTAATCAAAACAAATGGGATTCGTCAATCCCAATAGGCCTATTCACAATATTCGCGCTCACTTGCAAGTAACCCTCGCAAGTGATTAAATGGTTCATACTAAGGGATCTTGGTTTGGCAAGGATGTTACTTAGTGATAATAAAACATAGTCGAATAACATACAGTAGAAAGCATAGTGTTCGATTTAGAAATAGCATGTATTCCCCCCAAGGAATTGTAAAACAATTAAGTAATGGAAAGTGGGGCTATGAACTCACCTTAACTAAGATAGCAAGTAATGAATGTAACGGTCGAATCGTGAAGGTTTCTACGAGCAACCTATAATAGAATGTCGCGACTTAGGATCGGAGTAAAGAATATGAAGTAGTGCCTATATATATATATATCTATATCTTGCATTATAGTCCATGATGTGGTATGATGTATATTGTAAGTCCTTGAAAGAAAAGATTCATGAAACACGTATGTTTTGTATATCGTTTACTACCGTTCGGGCCGACATAATTCAGAAGTCATGTTAGTAAGCGTTCGAGGAGCCAGGACACTTTAACTCGTAAATCCACAACTCAACTCGACGGCTTACATAATGAACTCCTCACATGAGGCTCCCTACTATTGTAGTAGTTGATGAAATATATAGATATAAGTTTTGATCCGAAAGGTTACATGTCCGATATTTGAATAAACTTAGGAAAGTTTATTAGTACATGAAGATTGTTATTAGGGTATGTTTCATAAGTTTTGTATGACCATTTTCTCTTGGTAATATCTCATGGTTCCCTTTTAAGTGAAGTAGATCCAAATTGCTTGTTCAAGTTCTCGTCAACTCTTTGTTTCATGTTTACGCCTATGAAAGTTGGTATGGTCATTTCGTCATGGCCTAGCCATGACCTTTGGTCCTTGTTTCAAGGTCATGAGACACAACCTTGGCTCTAGCCATGGTTGTGGTCTTGATTATAGGTCATAAGACCTCTTGTTCCTTTCAAAGTATAACCATAATCTAGTGACTTTCGCCTAAAAATGGGCTGTTTAGAATTTGAAGAATTTTATCACTCGGAAAGCGTTTTTAGGGCTCGAGCTTCTTTGTTCCTGAACGAAAACATCATTTCGGACAACTTTCGTGTTTTAACTTTTTGATGAATCGGACCAGAAGTGGGACTTTCAAAACCCAAATTTGATCAGGAAGCTATTTGGCAGTTTTGCCGGAAATCTTTGGTAATTTCAAATGGGCGTAACTTTTGACTCGTATACTCGTTTTGGGTGGTTCAAATTGCTATGGTTTCCTTGTTAAGTCCTCTACTGTAATATGTAATGATCCAATATCATAAATTTACCATTTTGGTCGTGGTTTTCCAAGAAAATCACTAGTTTACTTGTTTGAATAACATAAGTTACATATATGTATCAATACTTGTTTTGGTCATTTTTATACATCATGGACATAACTACAAGACATAATATAGCATGAATAATATGTAAATAACATGAACATGATTATTTAACAAGAATCAAGTTAGGGTTTGGCTCACAACTTTTGGCTTTCAATGATGAAAGGAAGTTAACATGTAAGGATAGGACTTTGATAGACTTGCTTCAACCCTTTTTCACTTCATGCAATCTTTCTACCCTTGGTATTCTTGAAAGATGGATGATGAAGGTTTAGGTGAAATGAGTGGATTTAAACTCAAGAGAAATCACCAAGTATATGAGGTTATGGAAGTGTTTGATGAATGATAACCTATCTAGGGTTTCTACCTTGAACTAGCACTTGAATCTTGCATGAAACTTGGAAGGAATTAAGCTAATATGAGAGTGTTTGTGTGTGTGGAAGTGCACGGCACAAAAGGAGAGGGAAGGGGGCTTTTATAGTCCAAGATAGGAAGCTTACTAGGAAAGTGTTACAACTTGGTGACCAAGTTGTAATTAAGTGTTGATTTTAGGGGTAAATTCATGAAATGAAGCCACATGGGGTGACTCCCCCCTCCTAGGCCGGTTCCTTGAGCTTGGAGGGCAAGCTTTGGCTTTTGCTTGGTATTATCCTAGATATCTAGTGTGTTTTGACTCCGAAAACTGCAAACCGTAAGTTGTTACGCCTCAAAACGTAAAACCGGGTGTCGTAAAATTATGAAACTTTAAAGTATTGATAAACATGTCAATAAGTTCCATAATAAAATATAAAATGAGTGGTAGGTTCCATTTGGGTGGTAAACCCTGCTAAAAACTGGAAACACGGGTCTAAAACGCGTAATTCGCGTAAAACGCTGAATATTGCGTAAAATTGAGAAAAGTAAAATGTTACTTTTCTAATGTTATAAAAATGATTTAAAATGACTTATAATGTCTAGACTGGGCTCAGTCTAGTGTCAGTTGGTATTAAATGTCTTTTAGACATCAAACCGTAAGCCTAAAAATCACGAAATGACTTATAACATCAAGGGATGATTTTTGGTCAATGGAGGAGGGAAAATTATGTTGACTTTTTCTAATAATTTTGAAAACTCAAAATGTCTTAGAAACTCGTTTTGTGGTCTAACGGTTAATCGCCCATTCGGTTAAGCGTGCTCATGTGAGATTAGTACCGACATGGGTGACCTGCTGGGAAGTTTTTGGTCATGTTTTTCTCAGTCACGATTAATTCTCAAATAAATCATGAGTGTGTCAAACATTTTTCTGATGTGGGGTCACCTGACGGGATCGAATTTCGTTGTGCGTAGAATTTCTGATTGACGTTTTACCCTAAAACGTGTAATTCCTTGTAATTCCTTAATAACTTTCACGAAAATGAGCTTATGAAAGTTAAACTTTTAATTTGCCATGGAAATGATTTATCACTCGATAAAATCAAATAAAAATCAACTTTCGGGAAAGTTTCGGGAAAAATGAATAGTAAAAGTGAATAGTGAAATTTTCCGGGAATGGTAATTAACCTGAAATTGTGAATTGTTACAGTCTCTACCCCTTACGGGGAACTTCGTCCCGAAGTTCTATGTGTGTCATATGTTGGAGTGGTGTCGATAAAGATGTGTGGTTACTTATGAGGACCAAAGTCTGGGATTTCCGGTAATGTAATTTGATTTGTCATTTCAGTGTATGGTGTAGGATGAGGCTTCCTTTTATGTAGGAAAGGTATGGTAATAGTCGAATATCAAAGGAAATTGATATAGCAGTCGAATATTAATAGGAATCGATATAGTAGTTGAATATCAAATAGAACTTGATATAGTTAAATATCAAAATGGAAATTGATATAGTTGTCAAGTATCAATAGCAATTGATATAACAGTTGAACAACAATAGCAATTTACATAGGAATCCAATAAATGGAAATTGATATAAGAATCGAATCATGGAATAAGCGTTGAACATGTGGTTGGACCAAGTCCTGTTTGAATTGTACGGCTGCCCATGCATATGGCTACATGGCTTCACTATAAGTTTGGTATGACTGCCCATGCATATGGTTACATGGCCCCGTAATGAGTTTGTTTGTTATTGCACTATCATTATGAAAACCCAAGTGTAAACCTCGTACTAATGGAAATTGGGATAGTCGTTGCAATCATAGCCTTGTAGGTAATCGGTTGTTGTACCTAGTGTTTATGTCATGGTTTGAAGCGATGTCGGTGAAAAGATAGGATTTCTTGTGGCGAATAAAATGTAGGTATCATGCCATACCCGAGCAATGTAATGTAGGTATCAAGCCATACCCGAGCAATGTAATGTAGGTATCAAGCCATACCCGAGCAATGTAATGTAGGTATCAAGCCATACCCGAGCAATGTAATGTAGGTTGACTTCATACTTATGTTATTTCGGATATAATTAAGCCCACTTATTTATAATTCTTTATTTACATAGAGAGGCATCCCAAACAATGTAACTAAAGGAATATAAACGTATGGTTCGATGATTTATAATTTCTTTATTTAAATGAAAACGCATCCCAATCCATTCAAATAAGGACATTATAAATCATCCTACTCAAGAATTCCCGACACAACATTCATACTTAGCCGGTGAGTTACAAGGTAGTGTATTATGAAATGATACTGGTGTTCCAAAGGTACAAGATGAATATTCAAACTTGTAAAGCTGATGAGGGTACTTGTGGTGTAACTAAGGATGATTTGAGCTTTAAAAGTGCATCAAAATCTGTTAATGAGCTTGTGTTTGCCACGGTTGTGAAGGTAATGTTGTGATATATTGATGGACAAAAGTGTGTAGTGTATACTCAACATTAATACTCTTATGTATCGATGTTGAGTTTGCTTTAAAAATCTTAAGAGATTTTTAAAAGTTTATGACGGAATGGTATCCTAAACAGGATGGTACTTCTACGGGATGAAGAGAAGAATTGATAACTATCCAAAGATAGTCGTTCGGATTATCTCATAAATGAAAAATTTCAAGAATGAAATTAGGTAACACAAATAAGGTGTTAAGATTTCGCTGAGTGGTAAGACATTATCGTGTCTCTAGATTGTCTTAATGTATTCTGGTGGTTTATCGTGTTCATGTAGGAAATCAACCTAAACATAACCCTAGTACAACTACTCTCAGTATTTGAAAATTCTAAGTCGAATATAGTTAGTCAGACTATATTCCACTGTCCCTAGGTTAAATATAGGTGACTGGTCTATATTTAGCCAAGGTTCGATAAAATTTTCAAATACCTAAACTAGGTATACTTTTGATATGTCCGTTGCTTTCGGGAAACTGTTCACTAAACAAAGGCGATGTCAAACCCTTAAGTTGCAAGTCCCGTCCATACAAGACTTGTAACGTATGTTTTCATATTCCATTGCATAGAAGATAGTAAGGGTAGATACGTATGGAAAGGAAGTTTTAAGTAGTTCTAAAATAGAACATACTTGGCCAGGATCACGAACTTTTAATAATGAAGGTTTCATCAGAAAACTTTGATGAATGTAGAGAAAGTTCAGCTTTTGTCGATGATGGATTAGTTTGTCCTTTAGAAATCTCATATTTCTTGTTTTGAAATCGATAGATTGTGACGGGTTTTTGATATCATAAGAAATGATATTGATGATGTGATGGAATAATTCTAGAGACCATTTGCACAAAACACAATGTCTCGGAAGTAGGTTAGACCATTGTGTAATTCACAATGTCTGGGAAGTAGGTTAGGTCATTGTGTGACTCAAAACATTTGAGAAATGATTAAGACCATTGTATCATATAATGTCTTGGAAAATGAATGAGGCCATTGTATCTCACAATGTCTTGGAAAATGAATGAGACCATTGTATCTCACAATGTCTTGAAAAATGAATGAGACCATTGTATCTCACAATGTCTTGAAAAATGAATGAGACCATTGTATCTCACAATGTCTTGAAAAATGAATGAGACCATTGTATCTCACAATGTCTTGAAAAATGAATGTTGGAGTAGGAACATGATTGGGAGAATGTAGTTGTGCCGAAATGCCATAGAATAGGCATACGCAGATATGTTTAGATAAAATGATTGAAAATAAACCGAGTTTATATATCAATATACTAATATGTTCATGTAGCATAAAATGCCTAGTGTGTATATATCAATATACTTATATGTGTTCATGTAGCATAAAATGCTTAGTGTGTATATATCAATATACTTATATGTGTTCATGTAGCATAAAATGCTTACGGGGAAATGCTCAATTATGTTTAGGGTACATATATCAATATGCAATTATGTTTGTGTAGCATAAAAATGTCTTCGGGGAAATGCTCAAAATGGGTATATATGAATATACTAACATGTTTGTGTATCATAACATGCTTACTAAATCCATAATCGTCTGGAGGATGGAAGACACGGAGAGTGGAAGGCTATAAAATGTTTTTGTTTGTGATTGTAGTTATAGTTTAGGTCTCACTTAGACCCGTTTCTCTATAACCATGGCTCTGGTACCAATCTGTAACACCCCCAATTCATGGTTGCAGCGGAATTCAAACTAGGTGTTACTCGACGGCACAATAGTCACAATAATAGAAAACGAACTCTAACCGAGTCGTATTAAAAAGATTTATCATTCAAATTATATAAATATCAGAGGTTACAAAATGAGGTCCCAATTGGTTCCATGTTTACAATGTATAATAAATGAGTTTTGAATGATAATAAAATTTATAGCCCTCTTGAGTATCCGTGCCCTTCCGTTCCATCCTTGATCGTCATGAACCTGAAATACATGCTTGAGAGGTCAACACAAAGGTTGAGTGATATTCATAGAGTTTGTTAAATCGATTGAACACAATGTGTTGGTAGTTAAATCGTTTGAACACCATAATCGTAGTGTTTGTAGGTAAATCGTTTGAACACAATAATCGTAGTGTTTGTAGGTAAATCGTTTGAACACAATAATCGTAGTGTTTGTAGGTAAATCGTTTGAACACAATAATCGTAGTGTTTGTAGGTAAATCGTTTGAACACAATAATCGTAGTGTTTGTAGGTAAATCGTTTGAACACAATAATCGTAGTGTGAGCTGTAGACTCACACCAATGTTTGGAAAACAAAACAGGTAGGCTACGTTATTATACGCCCATAAAATGTATTATACACTAAGCTTATGAAACCAAAACGTTAACGTGTACCAATATCGATTGGCAGATTTTATCCTGGTAGGTACTTTGCCGTCATACCTAATGTCTCAAATATTAATGCATTTGTTTGAACTAATCAAAACAAATGGGATTCGTCAATCCCAATAGGCCTATTCACAATATTCGCGCTCACTTGCAAGTAACCCTCGCAAGTGATTAAATGGTTCATACTAAGGGATCTTGGTTTGGCAAGGATGTTACTTAGTGATAATAAAACATAGTCGAATAACATACAGTAGAAAGCATAGTGTTCGATTTAGAAATAGCATGTATTCCCCCCAAGGAATTGTAAAACAATTAAGTAATGGAAAGTGGGGCTATGAACTCACCTTAAGTAAGATAGCAAGTAATGAATGTAACGGTCGAATCGTGAAGGTTTCTACGAGCAACCTATAATAGAATGTCGCGACTTAGGATCGGAGTAAAGAATATGAAGTAGTGCCTATATATATATATCTATATCTTGCATTATAGTCCATGATGTGGTATGATGTATATTGTAAGTCCTTGAAAGAAAAGATTCATGAAACACGTATGTTTTGTATATCGTTTACTACCGTTCGGGCCGACATAATTCAGAAGTCATGTTAGTAAGCGTTCGAGGAGCCAGGACACTTTAACTCGTAAATCCACAACTCAACTCGACGGCTTACATAATGAACTCCTCACATGAGGCTCCCTACTATTGTAGTAGTTGATGAAATATATAGATATAAGTTTTGATCCGAAAGGTTACATGTCCGATATTTGAATAAACTTAGGAAAGTTTATTAGTACATGAAGATTGTTATTAGGGTATGTTTCATAAGTTTTGTATGACCATTTTCTCTTGGTAATATCTCATGGTTCCCTTTTAAGTGAAGTAGATCCAAATTGCTTGTTCAAGTTCTCGTCAACTCTTTGTTTCATGTTTACGCCTATGAAAGTTGGTATGGTCATTTCGTCATGGCCTAGCCATGACCTTTGGTCCTTGTTTCAAGGTCATGAGACACAACCTTGGCTCTAGCCATGGTTGTGGTCTTGATTATAGGTCATAAGACCTCTTGTTCCTTTCAAAGTATAACCATAATCTAGTGACTTTCTCCTAAAAATGGGCTGTTTAGAATTTGAAGAATTTTATCACTCGGAAAGCGTTTTTAGGGCTCGAGCTTCTTTGTTCCTGAACGAAAACGTCATTTCGGACAACTTTCGTGTTTTAACTTTTTGATGAATCGGACCAGAAGTGGGACTTTCAAAACCCAAATTTGATCAGGAAGCTATTTGGCAGTTTTGCCGGAAATCTTTGGTAATTTCAAATGGGCGTAACTTTTGACTCGTATACTCGTTTTGGGTGGTTCAAATTGCTATGGTTTCCTTGTTAAGTCCTCTACTGTAATATGTAATGATCCAATATCATAAATTTACCATTTTGGTCGTGGTTTTCCAAGAAAATCACTAGTTTACTTGTTTGAATAACATAAGTTACATATATGTATCAATACTTGTTTTGGTCATTTTTATACATCATGGACATAACTACAAGACATAATATAGCATGAATAATATGTAAATAACATGAACATGATTATTTAACAAGAATCAAGTTAGGGTTTGGCTCACAACTTTTGGCTTTCAATGATGAAAGGAAGTTAACATGTAAGGATAGGACTTTGATAGACTTGCTTCAACCCTTTTTCACTTCATGCAATCTTTCTACCCTTGGTATTCTTGAAAGATGGATGATGAAGGTTTAGGTGAAATGAGTGGATTTAAACTCAAGAGAAATCACCAAGTATATGAGGTTATGGAAGTGTTTGATGAATGATAACCTATCTAGGGTTTCTACCTTGAACTAGCACTTGAATCTTGCATGAAACTTGGAAGGAATTAAGCTAATATGAGAGTGTTTGTGTGTGTGGAAGTGCACGGCACAAAAGGAGAGGGAAGGGGGCTTTTATAGTCCAAGATAGGAAGCTTACTAGGAAAGTGTTACAACTTGGTGACCAAGTTGTAATTAAGTGTTGATTTTAGGGGTAAATTCATGAAATGAAGCCACATGGGGTGACTCCCCCCTCCTAGGCCGGTTCCTTGAGCTTGGAGGGCAAGCTTTGGCTTTTGCTTGGTATTATCCTAGATATCTAGTGTGTTTTGACTCCGAAAACTGCAAACCGTAAGTTGTTACGCCTCAAAACGTAAAACCGGGTGTCGTAAAATTATGAAACTTTAAAGTATTGATAAACATGTCAATAAGTTCCATAATAAAATATAAAATGAGTGGTAGGTTCCATTTGGGTGGTAAACCCTGCTAAAAACTGGAAACACGGGTCTAAAACGCGTAATTCGCGTAAAACGCTGAATATTGCGTAAAATTGAGAAAAGTAAAATGTTACTTTTCTAATGTTATAAAAATGATTTAAAATGACTTATAATGTCTAGACTGGGCTCAGTCTAGTGTCAGTTGGTATTAAATGTCTTTTAGACATCAAACCGTAAGCCTAAAAATCACGAAATGACTTATAACATCAAGGGATGATTTTTGGTCAATGGAGGAGGGAAAATTATGTTGACTTTTTCTAATAATTTTGAAAACTCAAAATGTCTTAGAAACTCGTTTTGTGGTCTAACGGTTAATCGCCCATTCGGTTAAGCGTGCTCATGTGAGATTAGTACCGACATGGGTGACCTGCTGGGAAGTTTTTGGTCATGTTTTTCTCAGTCACGATTAATTCTCAAATAAATCATGAGTGTGTCAAACATTTTTCTGATGTGGGGTCACCTGACGGGATCGAATTTCGTTGTGCGTAGAATTTCTGATTGACGTTTTACCCTAAAACGTGTAATTCCTTGTAATTCCTTAATAACTTTCACGAAAATGAGCTTATGAAAGTTAAACTTTTAATTTGCCATGGAAATGATTTATCACTCGATAAAATCAAATAAAAATCAACTTTCGGGAAAGTTTCGGGAAAAATGAATAGTAAAAGTGAATAGTGAAATTTTCCGGGAATGGTAATTAACCTGAAATTGTGAATTGTTACAGTGGTCTCGGCTTTAAGGTCATTAGACCTCTTGGTTTTACTTAGCCATTACCAATACATGGTCATTTGGTATTAAAAAGAAACTGTTAAGAATTTGAAGAAAAATATCACTCGTTATGCGTTTTCAGGGTTCGAGCTTCATTAATCCTGAACAAAAACGTCATTCCTGACAACTTTCGTGTTTTAACTTTTTAATGAAACGGACCAGAAGGGCCTTAAAGAAATACGGATTTCAAACAGAATGCTATTAGGCAGTTTCGGGTCTTTAGGTTTGCTAACTTCTTTTGGCCATAACTTTTGACTCGTATACTCGTTTTAGGTGATTCAAACTGCTATGTTTTCCTTTTAAAACCCTCTTTAACAGTAGGTAACTGTCCAATATCATGGTTATACTATTTTGGCCTTGGTTCTCAATATAAGTCACTAGTTTACTAGTTTGCTAAACATAAGTTAACATATAGTTTCCATAACTTGTTTTAATAGTTTTTATACATCATGAACACAATATAAAGACCATATATAGCATATAGAGCTTATGAAAACATAGTAAGGATGATGAGTATACGTTTTCTTACAACTTTTGGCCTTAATGAATAGGGAAACTAGGACAAGAACTAGGAACTAGGACTTTGAGAAATCTCCACTCCTTTGAAGTCTCCTACTTCTTGTGAATGTGTTTAGGACTTGTACTAATCTATTGGTTACTTAAGTAGCTTTAAACTTAAGTAATCACCAAAGGTTGCTAAGAGTTGATGAAGATTTGCAAAGAACTTGATGTGTTTTACTTGTAGCTTGAATTCTTGAGATGATACTTGAAGTAGAGAACAATTGAAGAATGTGTGTAGGTGTGTTGTGTGTGTGGCGTACAAAGAAGGGGAGGGGGTTTTATAGTGAGTTGAGGAGGTTAGTTTACACTAAGACATGGTTCTAAATGAAACACATGACACATACTTGGTTGATTTTTAGCCTTAAGACTGTCTATGGTTTCCTAATGTAACACATGATGCTCTAAATGTTCTATGGCTCTCACTAAGCCACCAAGGCCTTGGTAAATCCCTCTATACACGTTCATATACAAGGGGGAGGGCTAGGTGGATGAATCTTGGCCTTATATAAGTTACGGAGTGAGTTTTGGTCCCGTTAATCGCTAATAGTAAGTCGTTAAGTCACGAAACTTAAAACCGGGTATCTTAAAAATATGGAACTTATAAAAATGTTAGAACTTATTAATATAACCTATCTTAGCATATTTAATGAGTGATAAGTTCTATCGGTTTGCTTAAACGCTGTTAAAACTGGAAACGCGGGTCTAAAACGCATAATTCGCGTAAAATGCTGAACTGGAAAATGTAAAATTCCAAAAGCTTTTGAATTGTCGTAAAATGAGAGAAAATCATATTTCTATTGTTTATAGTGTTTTATGGACATATCGGGATGATGGAATGACGTTTAAACCTAAAAGTAAATCTCGGACACGGTTTCGTGATTTTTGTAGAAATGATCCGACGAGTGTCAAACTCTCGGATTATCATTAAAATAGTTTAACTTACGAGAATATGAAATAAAAATTTCAGGAGTGAATAGTGACAGTGAATAGTGAAAATGAATAGTAAAAATTCTGGATTGGATAGTAACCTGCGAATTGTTACACACAAAATCAAGGATTATTCTTAGGATAGGTTATAAAGACTCCTTAAAACACTATTTGTACTCTGTTTTGTTATTTTAATTTTGTTTAATTTATTTTTATTTTTATAATTTTTTTATTATAAAACTACAATACTGAAGTACGGAACAAAAAATATAATGTTTAACACATCAAAAAAAAATAATCTAAAAAATAAAAATATGAAAAACAAACTGATAAAAACCATGTCTCTTAGAGGGGAATGTGTGATCTCGTTGTAGCTCGCCGTTGCCACCGTGGCAACTACTCATCCCTTGCCACCACACCGCATGACTTCCTCATCGCTCGCCAAAACCATACTCCCCACCTGCACGGCGAGGTGAACTTCTGACAAAAGAACCGTTTGGAGATGGAGCCCAATTAATTTGAACGGTAATATTACCGTTCAACTATTTTTTTTCGTAACGTTATTTTTAGTTGTGTGTAAATTAGTATGTTGTAATGTAATTTTATTTTTAATGAAATGAATTTAGTTTATTTTATAATTTGAATAGAAAAATAAAGCTTTAAGTGGTGGAGACCAAATGAGTAAGTTGTAGTTAGTTGTGAGTGAGGAGGGTCCTAAGGGAAAGTTTATTAAGATGATGTGGCACCCCGTGATGCCCAAATGAGGAGGGTTACCTCCTCACCACACCTAGTCCTCTTATAGGTTTCTTGAAGCTTCCTCTTTGAGTATTTTACATATTTAGTCCAACTTTTGTCTCTTTTGCATAGCTACAAAACTCTTCTTGACTTTAAATCTTTATCTTCATGCAATATTTATTTTCTAATCAAACCTTTATCTTCATGTTAAATTTCAACTCAAAGTAAATAAACATTGACGAATGTGATCTCATTTTGAACAATTTGTAGGCTACAGTACTACACAATTAAAAGGTTTTTTTTTTTTTTTTTTTTTTTTTTTTTTTTTTTTTTTTTTTTTTTTTTTTTTACGTCAATGGTTAAGCAAAACAAGTTATGTTATAACTCCGAGCATTTTATAAATATCGTAGATGCATTCTTCCGTCCAAGACTATGAGAATTTGAAAATAATATATCATGGATAGAGTATTCCGAAGCTATTTAAAAAAAGTATGAAAAATCAAGTAGAGGTCGAAATATCATCCTTTCACTTTAATTCTTTGATTCACTTCATGGAATATAAAGTTATAAAAATCCAAATATGACAAGACTTCAGGTCTTGTTAAAAGAGGTAACCGAGTTATTAAAAAGATATAAGTATCTAAGAATGCAACGCGGTTTCTTTCCCTTGTTGGCGAGCATAATATGAGGAAATATCCTCGACATCACCTGGAAAATACTAGTTACATACAACTTTGCCAACTTATCAAAACCGAGTAGGGGTGATCACGGTCCAAAAACCGGACCGGACCGGCCAAGACCGGACCGAACCGAAGACCGACTTTGGGAAAAACCATAGACCGAGACCGGACCGAATGTGGTCGGTCCAGTTCGGTCCGGTCGGTCTTCGGTCGGTCCGGTCCAATTAGGCAAGATTTTGGCATGTTTTTTCGGTTTTTTGGTCGGTCCGGACCGAGGACTGAATTAATGAAAAATCCCAGACCGAGACCGGACCGTTGGTCCTTCGGTCGGTTTTGTCGGTCGGTCCGGTCCAAACGGTCAGAATGCTCACCCTTAAAACCGAGGGACTAAAAGTGAATCTAAGTTGACATGGAGTTAACCCACTTGGCTTTACTCTTTTTAACTTCATTTGATCTTTCATTTTTTATTGCATTCATTCACGTACCAAATCTCCCAAAGAATTCCTTATATCCATCGTTAAATTGTAAGTCATTCTATCCCGATTTGCTTTTCTTATAGTTTTGCTCATCTTATAACTCATTGTTCTATCTCTGTTTGCTAACTATACTTCATTTCAAAATATTAAAAGTTATTATTTTATCTAATGACCCAAAACATACTAAAAAACTTATTAGTAAAACTATTTGTTCAGTAGTAGTTGGGTAAAAGAGTGATTTCCCTTTAGTGGTTATGAGCATGTTTGTTTTGTTTTGGTCTTTTGATCGCTGGATTGTCATATTTGTAATTTCTAGGACCATTGAAGTTAGAATCATTCTAGTTTTAGATTTGTGTGGCCCGAAATTATTGTTGTCGTCATTTGGCTGAAGTTATATTGATAAAAATAAAAAAGCAAATATTCTGATTAGATAACCCAATTTATTCATTTCCCAAATTTGCTAGTTTTTTAAATTTAATATTATAGGTTTCTTTATATCAAAGAGAGTAAAGTGTCTCTTATGTGTTCTAAGGCTGCACCCAGAGCGCTACATTGCCTTTTTAACACACCACCTTTAAAGACGTAATTTTTATCACTTAACCAATCATATAAAAATATTTCAGTTTATACAAACATATCCCATAATATACCTCACAGTAATTTTGTTTTGTATCACTTAAAACAAAATAAATGAATTGTTTGGATTTTTTGTTGCATGACCCTTTAAAAAGAAGTATTATTTTTGGTGAAGATATGTATTAGAAATGTATGACCCTTGAATTATTCAGTTTGACACGTGTTTTCTTATGATGTTATAATGTTATCAGGTGCTATTTTTCACAAAATAATAGTTGAAATTTAACATTGTAGCTTATAATCTAATTACTTTTAACACTGTCTCATTTTATAACTTGTCAATATAATAATCGATCCAATGGGCTATATGACAAGGTCTAAATAACTACACAACTAATTAGATCTTAATCTCTAATTTTATAACCCAAATTTTGGACAGATCTCAGGAAAATTAGTGTCCAATTTGTTATTTGTTATCTTCTTATGTAATTAATATATACTTTACATTATTATTTAAAAAAAAATAAAAAGGTATCCAAATTACTTTGCTAAACTGTAATTTTCATACTCCAATTACTTCCCTCCATGGGATAGATAACAAGGTCTAAATAACTAAACAACTTATTAATAAACCCAAAACTTTATGAAATTCCAAATTTTTGACATATTTAAGGAAGATTTAAGGAAAATACTATAGTGTCCAAATATTTACATAGCATGAACAACAATAGAAAATAATTTAATCACATTTTATGAAATGCAATCATACGTTCTTTCTACAAACCCACCTACCTTTATTCTTTTTTATTTTGAGCTTCCATCCATCCCTAAACAGCAAGTCGTTTTACTTTTTTATATTGTTTCATCTTACATTCTTTATTCCAAGTTAGGGGCAATTCCATATATACCCAAAACAAACACCATAATTCCATATTTCTCCAACATATGCTTTAAAAGTCTTGTATTCATGCATTGAAAACTTGTCATTTGGATAAATATGGAATTATAAAGTTTCTTTTGAGTATATATGGAATTATCCCTCCAAGTTATATATGTTGGAATTTAAGTACCATGACAACTCATATAATTAAACAAGTAAACATCAAAGCATGCAGCGTAAGTATAATGATCATAATACTTGTAAATTAATTAACTGAATCATAAAGAAAGTGCGTACCTTTTAGCAATCCATGAGATTAGGGTTTATAAAAACCCCAAATTAAAGATCAAATCATAAACCCTAACAAGTCGAATGGGCAACCACTAAAAATCCAAAATAGGATTTCTCTACGATCTTGTACGCGTGTATTGTTAGCGATTCAAAAGAAATGGTTTTTCTTGTTCGATTTGCTAGTTCAAGTCACGAGTAAAGCACCAACAAACAAGGTTTAGCTTTACATAAAATAAAACGAGTAGAACCCTTTTATTTCCTATATGTCGCACCAACAAACAAGGTTTAGCTTTACATAAAATAAAACGAGTAGAACCCTTTTATTTCCTATATGTCGAACCTCACAGAATCGAATGGAAAAGAATACAAATACAATTCCCTACGTAAGTATATCATGCATGTAGATAATACATACATTTAATATACATGTGAATGATTCTACATCTATGTCATCCATACTGATTACAAGCATGCGTAGGGATATTGAATAAGCTAAGTCGACTGACTTTTTGAGTTATATTGTATCGTATATGATTTATGAACCTAGGGTGTTTATATAGTCTCCAACCTTGTCCTCCAAGTTAGAGTCTAATACCTCCTCAAGTTCTAAAACTCGACACTTAACCCCCTTCTTTTTCTTTGTTCGACCATATAAATATTTCGTGACTTAATATAATTAAATCTCATACGCAACGCGTGCAATCCCATAGACTCGTGTTCGAATCAGGTCATACATATATTAAATATATCCACAAACTAACAGCTCCCACTTGGAGATATCTTAATATAGGTAATGACATTGGTTAGCGTCTAGCAACACGCCAGTGCCCCCAGAACGACCCTGAGTATGGTTTCCTGGAAAAACATTTTAATGATTCATCATTATACTTATTATTATCCTTTTGTTTCTAATACCACGTTAAAAAAGATATGAATCTTAGTCATTCTTTAATTAACAATTTTGTTTCTCGTTGTTTATGATTGAACAAGATTACCAAAACATGTGAACGTATTCCAGATAGACTTTGGGCGTGCACACGCAAACATCTTGTCAACCCTACGATGGGCCCAACAGTAATAAACTTCAAAACAAATTTGAAGGAACAAATTCTTTCTTGACTACAAAAATAACCCATGGACTTTGCAACACTTTTGAAAACAACCCTTATAATTCCCTGTTACGGTGAGCGGTAGATTGCTTTACAAAAATGCACTACATCCATGACACTTATCTGGTATCTCAAGTCAGAGGATAACAAGTTCATGATTTACTCACTGACAAGATCCATAAAGTAAAATCATGTAGTTGGGATAAGTCCTATATTCAATTAATTGAATATCATGTGAAATTGGTATGTCAATGCATCAATATACTTTCAAGTATATTCTAACCAATACTCAGATTTGTCTTAGTTTAATGATATTCCCATATCATTAATCGACAATGGACAATTTAGAATAACATAAGTTATTCACGGATTTAAACATGCAAATATAGGACACAATTTATTATTAATAAAAACAAACGTACTAAGTACTTTAATTCATTATAAATAATAATTGCTTAATGTCCTTTATCCAAATACTAAATAGATCAATGCATGATAATTCTAGTTAATGAATTTTGTCTCAAGTACTGACTTGTTGAAAATTATGCCTCAAGTAATGACAATCATACTTGTTGATAAGGCATTATTCAACTAACTTTGATCATTCATAATTTTGAGAATACTTATTTCAAGAATTCAATTACTGAAATTCTCGTATGTGTACATCCAACTATCTTGATATAGTCACATAATATTACATAAATGGTGTGACATCCTCAATCACCAACTTATGACAATCAAACTTTCAAACATTTTAAAGTTTAAAGTATTCTAATTCTTTAATGTATAATGCAATTATGCTCTTAGTTGAGCACAACTAGTTTACATGTCCATTAACAAGGATAAAATCCTACCATGACTAGTACTGAGTGTCATCTCAATTAAACTAGCATCATTGTATAAAAATTACAATATGCTCTTTAAAATCTCGTAAACTTAATATCCATTGTGTAATTTTGACGCCTTCCGATCTTTGAAGATTTATTGTCGGCAATTAACAATTACGCAACAATTTGCCATATTGTTTATACTTAGAATTTAGGAGCAATTCTAGGCTGAGGATTATTTATTCTAAGTCAAGACATATTCCATTAGAATATTCATTACACAAGTTATATAATAACTTTTAATTAGATTTATTTACTGCACATGTTTATTAAATAATAAACTTTAGTTCTAAGGTTGTATGTTTTATTTTCTAAATCTTTAAATTAAAGTTTCATTCCAAACTAAGACTCAACATTTTACTTATATGGAATGTTACTTCTTATATGTTATACAACATATATGATTTAGTAAATCAAACATAATGCTCCCACTAGCTTTCAGGAATACTTAGAAATTATAAATCAATTTTAATTATAAATCAATACATAGATTCAATAATTAAATATAAGAGTAATCTCCTAGATGCATGCATTTATCCATTCATGGATTATTGCCCATTGTATACTTCCAAAGATTTATTTGAATTCATAAACTCCTTTTGATTACTTATCGTCCTCGCTCAAGTAATCATTCAAGAAAGAGTTTTTGATATTCATTGTCAAATTTCATATTCATATAAATATGACAATTACCATCTTTGTATCTTTAATGTGCTTATGAAAGAGTATTTAATCACAGTTAATTGCTTAAATATGATTAATAATCTTGTCATAAGACACGCATTAAAATATGTATACAATTTTGTCCATATAATTTCTACACAAAGACTTAAACCACAGGGTTATATAATCTTTGAATAAACTCATCTTCATTCTCTAACTATTAAGAATTAAGATAAAACAAATTTTCAAAATTTGAATATCTTTATGAACAGCATCTCAAACATTCATATTATGAGTAGTTTACCCAATTCATTATTTTGGTAATACTACATCATATAATCGTCAGCATATTAATTAAATATCTGAGATATCCAAGTGGATCTATGAATGATAATTCCATCATCTTGAGGTTTATCATTTACATGTTAAGCCTTATCATGATTTTAACTAGTGTGGTTTTAGAAGATTATGTATCTTGTACTTTTATCTTTCTAAGATAAAAAAAAACACTCCCACTTGCCTTTAGTAATATATAGACTATCTATAAATACTTGGCAATTAGAGCAACAATCCAATTTTCTCTTTTAGGACATTACAAATACACATTGACAGTTCCTCACATGCTTTGTTAATAACCTTCACATAAGTAGCTTAACAAAGTCAGAACTTCAATTTTAAGACTTAATGTGATTCATCACATTTCATAATGTCTTATTAATCTTCTAGGAGTCTAATTTAGTATATTCAATCGATACTCAATTTTCTAACCTTGATAATGTTTTGGAAGAAAAGATGTCATAGTTATCTTTAATCAAACAATATAACAAGAGTTTGATTTCCCTAGCTGAACATACCATAAATATATGGTATTTCATTAGAATTTATATTCTAAGATAATCTAACAATATATAAGATAACCATATTCCTTTTGGTATACCTATTTACCGACTAATTCAACTTAATGGTATAATAGTATTCCCAAACCAATCGCATGCTTTATAACATAAGTACTTTTGACCAAGTCACTTCATGTTCATGTCTCATCAAAACATAAATGTGTTATAATCCCACTATACGTTTTTAATCATTGATCAACTCAATGAATTCTTGTATATGTCTTAATTAAAAGAAAACATAACAAGTTAACGTCTTACTTTATTATAAGTCTTAGTAGAAGACTCCATGTTTATAAGAAGATATAAACATGTATAACTAAAGTATTCTTGAACACCACCATTTGGTTTCAATAGTAATTTCAAGTTAATTTATTTACTTCATTTATTTATGTCATTCTAATAATACATAAACATTATAGTTGAAGTTGTCTAGTTATCATATTGACACATGTTCTAATAGGTGTCTAATTTAGAAACAGTAAATTATCCGTGTACGGTCTCAAATATACATGGAAATTCACCTTGTCATTAAAATTTAGCCTGCGTCTCACGTTTACTAAATTTCAACACCAAGTGTTTCTTGGATTAGATGTGTATTAGTCATATTAGTATGTGGTTCTCTTACTTTTCAGTCAAGAGAATTCTTTAAATCATATTCTTATACGTTGTACCTTGCACACAATAAAGATTTCTCCCACTTGTGCATGGAACAACACCATGTACCATATAAACAACACGTACGCGTTTGTTAATTATATGAACAATATGATTGTGTCAATGATATTAGCATAACTAGTAGATATAGAGCTACTTATTTAACAAGGAAACACACATGACTTTCCTTGGAAATACTAGTGCCTATATATTTGGAAAGTATTTATCTTGAGACATCCAAAAGATAATCTGGATTACTACCAAGACAATAAAGTTTGCGGCTCCCACTGAATTAGAGATCATTTCTATAATTCCTCATTCAGTAATTATAACACAATACTACCACTGAATTTGACAACATTGAAAATGTTTCATAAACCAGTGAAAGGAAATAGTGTGCTATTCACTTTCCTACATCTTTGAGTAAACCTATTCATAACAATTACTTAGGTACTAAAAGAATGTATTCTACTACGTAAATGTGATTCATCACATTCCATACTATTAACTTGAAAATTGAGAATACAATTTCTTCCTTAATTAGGTCTACCATTCCAACAATTGTATGTAGTACCTATAAATGGTCAAAGCAAAACTACTAGATAAAATAATCTAATTTATCATTTACCATTTTGCAGTAATCAGTCTAGCTTCTAATTTAATAACTCATATAGTGCAAATAATCATAACTATTAAAGTTTGCTATGAGTTAAGTATTTAGAACATAGACAATTCTAATCATCCTATTATACCTTTCTCATTCATGAAAAGGAATAGGATTAAGTCTCACACTTCTCTTATGGAAAGAAGACTATGTTTATTCTTTTCGTAAAGTTGACTCTAACCAAAAAACCCATTTGGGTGTAGATCAATTTACTTGTGAAAAGAATAACTTACGTTTACGGTTTAATATTGCATTAATACATTTAAAAGAATTTACCAAATTCAATTTTAGTATTTTCGATAATTCATATTTCCAAGAAAATATAATACCCAAGGATATATTCATATAACCAACTAATTTTCTTGAAAATCTAGGCTCCAACGTTTCATAGATTTCACTACATCAATTGATCTACTAGTAATGAAAGTATAAAAGATGGTAATCTGTCGAACAATAATTGGCAAACAATTTTCCAATTCCTAGATCATTATGGGAATTACATCAAATTGATTCATCAATTTGCCATGTAAGCATGTTTCATCCCATCTCATGCCTTAAGTTCTAGGTCTCACGCATCAACTTAATTAAGTCGTCTAACTTAGAAACAGTAAAATCTCCATATATGGTCTCACGCATTAACAGAATTTTACCTTGTCATTAAAATTTAGCATGCGTCTCACGTTTACCAAATAATAATTTCAAGTATTTCTTATAGTTAAATGGCATGTAACTTAAATTTTAGGGTATTAATTTTGATGTGCCAATCAAAATATGTACGAAGAAGCATGCACTCATCTTCGTATCATAAGTTTTACAAAACCTTTTTATAAACTAGTTTTAGGCTAAGATTAAATCAAAACTTGTTAATTGAGGTATCAGGTTCACCAATAAAAGAATTACCTACAATTATCGTCCACTATATCGTACTTTTGCATAAACCCTAAGGCTTAGTGTTTCGGATAATCATCGTGGAATTGAGGTTAATTCACCCTTAAAGTGATTTTGCACATTAACGTGATTATGCAAGAATCACCAATCAACTAAAAGTTTATGACTTTTGTCTCAAAGCATCTTGTTTCACCATTATTAGTCCAATTTATTTTCTATTCAAAAAATTACCCTTTTTTGCTTATAATCATGTCAAACAATTAAATAAAAAAACAAGTAATAATAAAAATAAACCAGCAACTAATAGAAAATTAACGATTAATAACGTGAAACAATTAGCCACATGCAAACTTTATTATATAAATCCTAATAACATCAATTCTAGGTGTATTATTGCATATATTCAACTAAGACTATCCCTTACTAGGTAAGTGAGCCACATACATCGATAAATCGACTGCGTTAGTCATAGTTAAATATATACCACATAAACACAAAATTGATTTATTAACAATTGAGGTTTTCCCCAATTTTATATCTATCATAAAATTACATGTGATAACTTAACCAATAATAATACAATAATTCCATGATAAAACATGCATGTTCCATCATGGATATCACATAACACTTTATTAACAATTAATAAATCCCAAGATACGCATTTAATGACATATAGCAAATATTCAATAATTAATCACATAAAAATTACATGCATCCTAGGGTTTTTACAAGTTTAACAAAAAATTAAAACCTAATTAAATTAATTTTAGGGTTAATATACCCAAATAAAAAAAATTAGGGTTTCTCAATTTTATAAACCCTAGAAATCAATAACATGTAATAATCTCATAAAGATTCAATTTTATGTGTTTCAGTAATTAAATACACAGTATTAACGGCTCCTGACGCCACTGTTGGAATTTAAGTACCATGATAACTCATATAATTAAACAAGTAAACATCAAAGCATGCAACGGAAGTATAAGGATCATAATACTTGTAAATTAATTAACTGAATCATAAAGAAAGTGCGTACCTTTTAGCAATCCATGTAATTAGGGTTTATAAAAACCCCAAATTAAAGATCAAAACATAAACCCTAACAAGTCGAATGGGCAACCACTAAAAATCCAAAATAGGATTTTTCTACGATCTTGTACGTGCGTATTGTTAGCGATTCAATTAGAATGCTAGTTCAAGTCACGAGTAAAGCACCAACAAACAAGGTTTAGCTTTACATAAAATAAAACGAGTAGAACCCTTTATTTCATATATGTCGAACCTCACAGAATTGAATGGAAAAGAATACAAATACAATTCCCTACGTAAGTATATCATGCATGTAGATAATACATACATTTAATATACATGTGAATGATTCTACATCTATGTCATCCATACTGATTACAAGCATACGTAGGGATATTGAATAAGATAAGTCGACTGACTTTTTTAGTTATATTGTATCGTATATGATTTATGAACCTAGGTGTTTATATAGTCTCCAACCTTGTCCTCCAAATTAGAGTCCAACAACTCCTCAATTTCTAAAACTCGACACTCAACCCCCTTCTTTTTCTTTGTTCGACCATATAAATATTTCGTGACTTAATATAATTAAATCTCATACGCAACGCGTGCAATCCCATAGGCTCGTGTTCGAATCCAGTCATACATATATTAAATATATCCGCAAACTAACGTACAATATATATTTGTTTTAGGGCAGATTGATGACTAAAAATCTTAGTCATGGATTCTTTGTACTATTAGCTCTACTCTTTCTGATGCTCTTTACGTGTAGACACAGCTTGATCTCGTTATTGATAATGGCTGCTTCTTCCATTGCCCATCGATGGAGATATGATGTCTTTGTGAGTTTTAGAGGTGAAGATATTCGCAAAAATTTCATGGATCATATGTTCAATGATTTCAAGCAAAAAGGAATTCATGCTTTTAGAGATGACAACGAGCTGCCTAAAGGAGAAGAGATATCTCCCCATCTCTACAAAGCCATTGAAGAATCAAGGTTTTTGATAGTTATCTTCTCCAAAGATTATGCTTCTTCATCATGGTGTCTCAAGGAACTTGTCAAAATACTCGAGTGCAAGCAAATGGGAAAGCCTAAACACGAGGTTCAAATAATCTTTTATGATGTTAAACCGGATGTCGTGAGGAAACAAACTGAGAGCTATGCTGAAGCATTTGCCAAACATCAAGTTTCAAACAGAAAAGAGGTGGATAAATGGAAGGAAGCTTTATCCATGGCAGCTAACTTATCTGGATGGGATCTTGAGGACATGGCAAATGGGTAAAATTCTTGTTTTTGTGTAACACTATGTAGTTTCTCTTACTTATTGTGTCTTTGTGGTTAACAGGTTTGAGTCCAAGTTCATCGATTCCATTTCCAGAGAAATCCTCAAAACATTATGTGATGGACCCTTACATGTTGGTGAGAACCTTGTTGGCATCGATTTCCATTTCGAGAAATTAAACTTGTCACGCTTCGTTGGGTCACATAAGGTTAATATGCTTGGTATTTGTGGTATAAGTGGAATAGGAAAGACAACCGTTGCCAAAGCTATATATAACTTGATGTATATCCACTTTGAAGGAAGTTGCTTTTGTGAAGATGTCAAAGAAGTCGAAGAAAAACAAAGCCTAACTCAAGTCCAGATGCAAATGATTGGTAAGATTCTGAAAACAGATGATCTGAATATCAAGTGTTGGAGAAGGTTCTATGGTAATAAAGCAAAGGATGGCATGTAAGCCAATCCTGCTTGTTTTGGATGATGTGAATAACGTGAAGCAGTTAGAAGCACTAGCAGGTTCACCTGATTGGTTTTTCCCAGGAAGTTTTATTATTTTCACGGGTAAAGATAAACAGTTGCTAACATCACATAGAGTGGATGAAATCCATGAAATGGGGAATTTAGATGAGTGTGAAGCTCTTGAGCTCTTTAGTTTATGTGCGTTTGGCAAAAGGCATCCTACAGAAGATTTTGAAGAGCTCGCTTCCCAAGTAATAATACATTTGCAAGGTCACCCATTGGCTCTCAAAATTTTTGGTGGATTATTGTGTGAAAAATCTGTAGATGTTTGGAAAGGTGAGTTGGTTAGACTCCAAACATATACTAATTCAGAGATAGTACAAAAACTTCGACCAAGTTTTGATAGCTTGGCATCTGATCAGAAAAGAGTATTTCTTGATATTGCATGTGCCTTCATTGGGGAAAATAAAGATTTTGCTGCAAGTGTACTACACAGCAGTCATTGTTCTGCAAATGCTATTATTGAAGTTCTAGCTGATAAGTTCCTAATAACAGTATCTGAAGATTGTCTTCAAATGCATGAATTAATTCAAAGCATGGCAAGGGAAATTACACGTGAAGAGCTCAACATGCCTGGGAAACAGAGAAGATTGTGGATATCATCTGCATCGAGTGAAAAGAAAGTAAGAAGTGGCATATTCTTCTTTACCTTCATATTAATATAAAAGTATACACAATTGCATATGTTACTCTTTCTAATTTAAGTTACATGTTCTTGCTTTTTCAGGTGGCAATGACTGAAGCAGTTGAAGTTCTAGTCCTTTTGTTAAGGCAATCTAGTCAAAAGGTTCACATAAACGCTAATTCTTTTGCACTTATGAAAAATTTGCGGATCCTGAAAATCTATTCTAAGGAAGAATTTCATCAGAAAGTGGAATTGAATGGCTACAATGTGAAGTACTCAGGAAGTTTGGATTTTTTGTCCAATGAGCTAAGCTTGTTTTGTTGGCATGGATGCCCTTTCAAGTACTTACCTTCATATTTCTATCCAGAAAACATTATTGCCATCGACTTGTCTTACAGCAACATAAAACAACTTTGGACAACACGAAAGGTATTTACTTGTTCATACATGCGTTTGTGTTTGACACCTAGCTAGAGATATAAGGACTAATCTTTTTTCTATTGATATCAGTGTTTAAGAAGGTTGAAAGTAATGAAGCTAAGGTACTGTTGTAACCTAACAACCACACCTGACTTCTCAGAGATTACAAATCTTGAAGAGCTAGATTTCGAAGGTTGTGTGAATTTGGCTACAGTTCACCCATCTATTGGAATGCTTAATAAGCTTGTTGTTTTAAATATGAAAGACTGCACATGGGTTGGGAGTTTTCCTGAAGCCTTTTGGTCTAGATGCTGGACTTCTATCATTAGAACTTTTGGTTTAATATGGAACAAAGAACATCCCCAAAGATCAGTTTCATTGGCAGGTTTACATATGTTAACGTCTCTGAATTTCAGTTACTGCAATATAGTTCAAGTGCCCGACGACATTGGAGGCTTATTAGGTCTAAAAGAGCTATACTTGTCAGGGAACAATTTTACTAGTTTGCCAGGAAGTTTGAGTCAACTTTCTAATCTTCAAAAACTTAGACTTGATGGTTGCAAGAAGCTAGAAGTGTTGCCCGAACTTCCACATAGCGTATATTATCTTTATGCATCTGATTGCACCTCTTTATGTTCAATTATGGGATCAAACCCAATCATGAGTGAAAGGTCCACTTATCTCAACAATTGTCCAAAATTGTTTAAGGTGTCGATATCGGAGACTCAATGTCTCGACTCATCTGTAACTTCCCAAGGCTCTCGATTTTCTTCTTTCCTTCAGTATGCGCATAACAGATGTGGATTGTTCCGTTTGCCAGGAAGTTGTTCCATTGAGAATATGGATATGTTTTATGATGGAAATAGCATTCCAAATTGGTTTACAAATAAAAGTTTGGGAAATCATGTAAAGGTTGAATTGCCATCAGATTGGAGCTTCAGCAAGTTAAGGGGATATGGAATTTGTGTTGTTTTTAAGAGAAAAAAACTTTACGCAGATTTTGGATACGAGGTAAAGAACTTTGATGGAGCTTCTTTGGGATGCTGGCCATACTACTATGATGGATATTTTTGGGGTAAGCCAATAAGAATTGATGAGTCAGATATGATATGGTTGCATTATACGACATTTGAAATAGAGGGATGGAAGAAAGCAAAGAATTTTGTAACATTTTGTTTTTTTGAGAATGAAGAAATTGAAGTGATGGAGATGGGTGTAAGACTTGTTTTTGATGAAGATTTAGATCAACAAGCAGACTTGAGTATGATCCAAGACCTCACAACTCTATCACTGCATGGTGAGGCCTTGTGCGTGTTTGGGAGGTATGGAAAAATCAAGTGGACATGGTAGATTTTGTAATTTTTATTTGGTCTTTTTATTAGCCACAATAATCTTTGATAAATCCATGTACGAGACACCCACCAACTGTTTGATAAAATGCATGACTAGAAATCATTTGCTATTTACTCTATAGCCTGTTTGTAAATTTTTTTGGATTTTACCATGTATTAAGAATTGATATTGAGTTTTGAAGTTGCGAATTGTACCATAAGATAATAAACCATGCTGCAGTTTATGTCTTTGGGAATTAATATGGTAGCAATTATGTGACTGGTAGGGTATCATGTTAAAACATGCACATCTTTGGAAAGTGTGCTCTTTCCAGTGCCAGCACAACCAATAATTGAGACAACATGTAAATTCTTTTAAAAAAAAATCTAATGAAATGATCAGACAAGATCGTATGAACAAGGAAAACTAACCCATCTGATTGTGAGAAACTGAAGCCAGCTAAATTTGAAGCAGTAACTAAAGCTTCTCTCCACTTATTCATTTTATTTGGTTCTCCCTTAAACGGCTAAACTTCACTTCTTGTTGTTGGAATGCCGTACCAAATTTTCTTTTCTGCCCTCGCACGTCGGATGGATCCACATGGTAGAACACTGGCAACACATGGTAGAAGGGCAGCCATATATACCAAAACAAAACCATAGAGACCAACTCAGGGTTTATATTCGACCAGGTCCAGGCGAGGTTAGACCAACCAGGTTCAGAATATATTTCGACCAGGTTCAAGATATATTTCGTCATGTCCAGGCAAGATTAGAGGAACCAGGTTCAGGATATTTTTTGACTAGGTCCTGGCAAGATATACAACCAGGTTCAGAGCATATTTGTACCAGGTTCAGGCATAATAATGATGACGACCAGGCCCCAGGCATGATTTTAACCTGGTCCAGGTAAGATTTTAGCCAAGTCGTCTATAATTTTGACAAGTTCAGGTATGATAATGACCATGACAGGTTAGGATGGGTGAATTTTGACTTCAATTTGTACAAAAGTGGGTTAATGGTGGAGGTCCATAAATCTTTTTAAGACGAACACACCTCAAATCCCATTTGTTCATATTGTTTATTTCATTCTTCATTATTTTAGGTGATTTAACAAAAATCTTATTTTAAACTGGTGTCATTTCACGATTTAACGAAAATCCATATGTTTGCATAGGATTTATCTACTCTCATTTTCAAAATGAACATGAGAGGTCATGTTGATAAATGAGAATATTATGAGAGTAAACAAAAATGTGGCCTTTAACTTTTATTGAGAAATGAACCCTCATTTCATTTATCTTTTTTCTAAACGAAGTGATATGTAGACATACACTTTTACTTTGCACACATAATTTTGCTTGTCACCACACATCAATTTGCTTGTCCTCACACATAAATTTATGTGTGCAAAGTAAAAATATATGTGTACATATCATCTCTCTTTTTCTAATTGGCTAACCTCTCATGTTAAATTGAACATGAGAGAATCCTAATCCATTTGCATAACATACTTTTTCACCAAAAGCTAATTTTCATGGACTCAATGGATTTGTGCGAAACTTTATTGAAGTCTTAAAATTGTATCGAGAGTGAATTAAATTCTTAATCTTGAAAATTTAAATTAATGTGTGACATGAAACCCTAAACACATCCCTATGAACACCGGTCTCATTCTCAAGGAATAGACCAAGTGAATTCTATCTTCACACACACCACATGTACACACACTAGTCGCATGTGAGTGTTACCCAAACTCTTGACTCTAATCATACCTCGGGGTCCTTACCGAACGTGAAAAACCGAATATACGACCATCATCCACCTCACCCCAAATACATACCTCACATAAACACATTTTCATGATATTAACCTCAAAATGAAATTATTAATAGACTAAATTCTATTAATAAAATATAAAGAAGCCACAAAAGGTATATTATGAGAGTGACCACAATAAAAATTAATTAATTCATTAATTAACTAAAAAAATCACGTCCTCATAGTATATAATCAAGTTACTAACCCAAGAAATATTATTATCTAAGAAAGAGCATTGCTAAAACCTATCATAGTATCCTTTTATTAATCCTTCTACACACAACAATATTATTATTTTTTTTCACTTATTCTTTCTCTGCATTTAAATCGTTAATTCTGACACTTGTTAGGATCTTGTGAGTAAAAAGAAAATTATAAACAATTTATAACACACAATTGATCGTAACACACAATTGGTCATAAAAGAAAATTACATTATGTCTTCCCTAATTGCATAATTAATTAATTTTTAGTAATCTTTACATGTCAAACATTGACTAAAAAACCTTATTAATTATAACAAATCGCATAATAAAAGCATGAAATCTACATAATACATAACAATTTACTACAAAATCATCATAATCCATAACAACACATGCATGGTTTGTCATGGATGCCCACATAACACTTATTAGAAACATATAATCAAGTCAAAAACGCATAATCAAAATGACATATCACAAATATCCATTAAATTCACATAAAGATTACATGCAACCTAAGGTTTATACAAGTTTTTACAAAATCCAAAACCCTAATTAATTTTAAAAAAAAAATTGTAGTCGACATATATATATAAAAAAAATTAGGGTTTAAAATTTTAAAAACATAAGAACACCAAAGCATGTAATAATCATAAACGATTCAATTTTATGTGTTTCGGTAATTAATTACAACGTATTAACGGCTCTGATACAACTGTTGGAATATGTAAATAATAAAAATTATATAAACATAAAACATCATCAAGCAACGCAGCGGAATTTGATCAAATACATGTAATTAAATTAACCGAATTAAATGATATGCGTACCTCAATTAATGAATCAAGAACAATTGAACAAGAACCCTAAACCCTAAAATTAGGGTTTAATATATTTGACTATACCCTAGTCGAATCACCAATAAATCACAAACAATAATGTGTTTGTTCTTCGTTCTTGTACACACGTATTGGTAGCGTTTCAATGAGAAAAGCTAGGTTCTTAATTCACAAACAAACCAAACACTATGTTTAGAAGATCGCGTAGGAACCCTAGAAGGGTGTAGTTGATCAACTAAACAAGAATGGTGTGAGCTTCATTGATCGCGTAGGAACCCTATAAGGGTGTCGTTGATCGTATAAGCTCAAGAGGAGAGAAAGAAGAAGAAGTTTGGCTTGCTAGAGAACCAAGGGATGATTGAATGAATACATAGGGACATGTATTTATACTAATCATCAATCTTGGAGCACAAGACATAACCCTGATCCCCTAGGGGATGGGTCGGCCGAATACAAGCCTAAGGAGGTCCTTCCGGATCTTTCTTAGCTAGTATTTCCGTTCTAGTCCTTCACTTTTTCCTTCAACGATCGTTTAGTCCAATTACAGTTAAATACTAACGACCGTTATGTGTTTATTTGTGAATTAATAATTATTCATAACTTAATATAATAATTATTAATACATTGAAACTCATACGTAATGTATGCAATCCCGAAGTCTCGTGTTCGAGTCCGGACATATTCATTAATTTTTATCCGTTACTTCTAACATATATGGCATTGAATGGAATGAATAATTAGATTTTGTTAAAGAAAGTAAATACTAATTGGAAAGTGCCACTGTAGGAGAAATAATATTGTTTTTGTGTAAATGACATCAAGTGTGGAAAACTTTCAATAGTTGTAGTGTTGTGTGGATCAGTGACTCGGAGGAACTTTATGATAACCTTTTGGTTAATTTAATATTAAGTTCTGTGAAAGCTTTAACTGTTACTAAAACGTAGTAAGCTTGCCAACTTGGTGTCACTTATTATTAACATTGATAGTGGTCAATTTAATCCACATTCATATTCTTAGGAAACATAGAAGACAAAATGCCTCTCTTAAGGTAATTTCTCTGTCTTTTTCAAATTAACAGGAAATGAGGTTGTTGATTTAGTTCGGTGTTCAATTTTACACTATCAGATCCATCCAAACCGGATTTTTCTTTTTTATTTCTTCTCTTTTCTTTTCTTTTTAAAAACATGGTTTAAAATCGACCCGGTCGACAGTTCAATCGGTTTGACCGCCAGGTCAACCCGGTTTTCCAGTTAAGTATATTGCAATATTTCGGCTCACCAAACACCTATAGAACCTTTAATATTCAATACCAAATATACACAACGACTAAAAAATTCAATACAAGTCACATAATAGGTTTATAAAACATATATTATATAACACCAAACACATACAATTCAACCACAATATAAGTTTTAAACTTAAAAACAAAAATATTCATCATCACAATTAATCTAAACAATCATACATATCATTGATGTTTTGCTTCATTAGTAAAAAGTGTTAAATTAGGCTCGACAAAACTATATTCGACCCGACTCTATCCAACCTAACTCGAGGTGATTTTAGCAGACCTGACCATGACCTAGTGAGCTACGACCTTAGCTTTCTCGCTGGGTACACCCTTGAGTCGGTTCAATCTGATTTAATTAACACTCTTAGAGATAGCTAGTAGAAAAATGGTCCATAATAACTATTGACTATGCAATAACCAATATAACCTTCGGTATTTATAAGTCTCTTACTCATTTGTACTTTTGTGATAAAAATGAATACGTTTAAAAAGGCATACATGTAATTATGTCTCTTTTCTTTTTATTTTCTTCCTGACTTGATAACACAACATTTTCTCTTTTCCTTTTCTTTCATTTCAACTCGATAACTTGAAATAAAAATCAACTTTTTTCCTTTCCATTTCTTTATATTCTCTTATTTACCCATCATTTTTATCCCTCCTAAAAAAGCTCCAGTGTAAGTGTTCATATTTTTATTTTGGGTTGTCACAAAGTACCTTAGTGGTAAAAAAAAAACCTTAGTAGTCAAAAATAATATTTTTTTGGTAGAGAGAATGCAGTTAGTGGGTTTTACTAAAACTTTGTACCAAGGTTTTCAAGATCGGGATCCTACCCTGGATTGTTTTCATCTTTGCAAGATCGGAATCGTAAGATCGGATCGGGATCCTAAGATCCTATTATAATGCATTTTCTTAATAGTTTTTGTAATATTATTCAAATATACAAATTATTATATATCATTAACTCAAAACTATATAAATTTTTCATGAAAAGGTTGTTTTAAATTATGAATATGAAATGTTTAAGAAAATAAACATGTCGTTTTTTAAATTCTATAAAATATGATCCATAATTTTTTAATTTGCGATTCGAGAAAAGTAAGATCGGATCGGATTAGATCTTAAGATCCTACGGTCAAGATCGGGATCTTATAAGTTCCTAAGTGTGCTAAGATCCTACGTAAGATCTGGATCGTTTTTGCTTTGTAATATCGTAAAATCGTAAGATCCTAAGATCAGGATCGGGATCCTGACAACTATGCTTTGTACATTTAAAAAAATTGTAACACTTCAATTTTTACAATAATGGATTTAAATATATTTTAAAGCGTTCAAGTCAATTCATGTAATATTTTAAGGTTCCATTAATCAAAAGACCTTTCCTAAAAAAAAGTTATTAAAGAGAGAATTGCAAAAATCGTCCCTAAAGTTTGGCCAAATTGCACGTTTCATCCCTGAAGTTTGGAAAGTGCAAGGATCGTCCCTGTGGGAAACTTTTGGGGCAAAAATCGTCCTTGGCATACTTCAAATGACTAAAATACCCCTGCCAAACTTTAGGGACGATTTTTGCAATTCTCTCTTTTTCAGATTCTTACTCAAATGGTCCCTATACTTCGCTGGGCATTACAAATTTAGTCCTAACTTTTTTTTTTAATTTATCTATTTAACTATTAATATTAGTATTATTTTTTATACGATTTCGTCCGTTTTTGTCCGTTTTTCTTTCGTTTTTGTCCATTTTTCTTACGTTTTTGTCCGTTTTTCTCACATTATTTTTCGTTTTCATACGTTTTTCTTACGTTTTTGTCCGTTTTTCTCACGTTTTTTTTTCGTTTTCATACGTTTTTGTCCATTTTTCTTACGTTTTTGTCCGTTTTTCTCACGTTTTTTTCGTTTTCATACGTTTTTGTCCGTTTTTCTTACGTTTTTGTCCGTTTTTCTCACGTTTTTTTCGTTTTCATACGTTTTTGTCCGTTTTTCTTACGTTTTTCCCGTTTTCATACGTTTTTGTTCGTTTTTCTTACGTTTTTATCCGTTTTTCTCACGTTTTTTTCGTTTTCATACGTTCTTGTTCGTTTTTCTTACGTTTTTGTCCGTTTTTCTCACGTTTTTTTCCGTTTTCATACATTTTTTTTTCGTTTTTATTACGTTTTTGTCCGTTCTTGTTAGGTTTTTTTTCGTTTTCATACGTTTTTGTCTGTTTTTCTCACGTTTTTGTCTGTTTTCATATGTTTTGTCCGTTTTTCTTACGTTTTTATCAGTTCTTCTTACGTTTTTCCCGCTTTCATACGTTTTTGTTCATTTTTCTTACGTTTTTGTCCGTTCTTGTTACATTTTTTTCGTTTTGGATGAAGTCTAAAGATTTTTTCTTTTAAAAAATAAAATTCTTTTCGAATTTTTTTTTTTCAAAAACTTTTTTCAATTTTTTTTTTCAAAAAAAATTTAAAAAAAGTCTAAAAAATATACTTGTTAAAAAAATCGAATAAATATTTTTTAGAAAAAATATTTTTTTAGAAAAATTTTGGAATTATTTAAATTTTTTTCGAAAACATGTTTTTTGAAATTTTAAAATTCAAAAACATTTTTTCAAATTTTTTTCGGAAACCTTTTTTTATTTTATTTTTCTAATTTTTTTTTTTTTTTAAATTTTTTTTTGGAAATTTTTTGTAGGTGATGGACAGTGTAAACACGGACGAAAAAGTGGAAAAATGGAAGAAAAACGTATGAAAACGGAAAAAAACGTAACAAGAACTGATAAAAACGTATGAAAACGTTAGAAAAATGAACAAAACGTATGAAAGCGGAAAAAAACGTAAGAAAAACGGACAAAAACGTATGAAAACGAAAAAAACGTGAGAAAAACGGATAAAAACGTAAGAAAAACGAACAAAAACGTATGAAAACGGAAAAAACGTGAGAAAAAACGGACAAAAACGTAAGAAAAACGAACAAAAACGTATGAAAGCGGAAAAAACGTAAGAAAAACGGACAAAAACGTAAGAAAAACGGACAAAAACGTATGAAAACGAAAAAAACGTGAGAAAAAACGGACAAAAACGTAAGAAAAACGGACAAAAACGAAAGAAAAACGGACGAAATCGTATAAAAAAATAATACTAATATTAATAGTTAAATAAATAAATTAAAAAAAAGGTTAGGACCAAATTTGTAATGCCCAGCGAAGCACAAGAACCATTTGAGTAAGAATCTGAAAAGAGAGAATTGCAAAAATCGTCCCTAAAGTTTGGCAGGGGTATTTTAGTCATTTGAAGTATGCCAGGGACGATTTTTGCCCCAAAAGTTTCCCACAGGGACGATCCTTGCACTTTCCAAACTTCAGGGACGAAACTTGCAATTTGTCCAAACTTTAGGGACGATTTTTGCAATTCTCTCGTTATTAAATGAATGAGAACTATCCTTGTAATGGTTTGACTAATAGGGACTAACGTTGCCAAACTTCAAAAGTTAAAAGAATAACTCATGTATAATAGTAGTAATAGATTACTTAACATCACAGGAACTTCATAAATCTCGTTTTTTTTTCTTCCTTATACCTCACGTCACATAACTCATGTATTATCGCTTGGAATTTTATCAAGGATGAATTAAGTTAAGCTAATACTAGTATATGACAAAACTCAAATGATTGACATGTATCTAAAACGGAGGGACTGAAAGTGAAAATAAAGTTGACTTAAAGTCAACGAACTTACCTTTACTCTTTTCTCCTGAACTTCATTTCATCTCTTTTCATTTTCATTTCATTCATTCCATCCATCCGCTAACTGTAAGTTAATTCCAGTTACCAATTACTTGTTCAGTAGTTTTAAATTATTGTTGTTGTTTCGCTGTAATCTTTAGGGTCATTTGGTTGACGTAATCCTTTCAGTCTGACTCGATTAATATTGAAGTTTGTTAATTTTGGTTGATTGAAACCAAAAATTTAAAGATGTTCTGATGATAGATGCTGTTAATAACCTCACATAAGCCATTAAAAATTGAGCTTATAAAAAGCTCAATAAGCTCGTCAAATAAGTTAAAACAAACACCCCTTAAAACTAGTTGGGATATAATTGACATGATTGACTGATTTGAGTATGTGAAATATGTTTTTTTTATTAGGTTATGTAGCATAAGATACATGGCGTTGAATGGAATGAATAATTAGATTTTGGTTAAGAAAAAAATTAAATGCTAATCGGAAAATGCCACTGTAGGAGAAATGGTGTTTTCGTGTAAATGACATGAAGTGTGGAAAACTTTGAAAAGTTGTAGTGTTGTCTGGATCAGTGACTCGAAGGAACTTTACGTTCACCTTTTGGTTTCTTGATGCTTGTGCATGTATTCTATGAAAGGTTTAACGGTTACTAAAACGTGGTAAGCTTGGTGTCACTTATAATTAATATTCATAGTGGTCAAATTAATCTACATTCATATTCTTAGGAAACATGGAAGACAGAACGCCTCTCTTAAGCTAAATACAATGGTAATATTATGCCTCTCTGTTTATGTGTATTCATATTCTTAGGCCTTAGTCTATACAACATACATATAGCTTTATATTAATATTGTATATATCTTTGTAAATTCAACATTGTAAGCTTTCATATATAAAGGGAATGTTTGTGTATATATTGTTTATGTATATATTAGTAGCTAAGTTATGTCTTAGCACTTTTGGTGGTCCGCTGAATGTTTGTGTATTGTTTTGATGAGTAATATATAGTTCACCCTTTCACCCAATAAAGGGAACGTTTGAGGATATATTGTCTTGTGTGTTATGTTATTCTGGGCGACATCGTTGTTTATCTCGTGTTCACTAAATTGTTGCTTGTGCTTGATACAAATTTATGATCTAGCGTTCCGCGATCGAGCGTCAGGTTTGTTGTCATAATATTTAACCAGACCATGTTGTATCTAAAGACATATTTTGTTAAGAGGTTTAAGAATCCGAGACCATGGTGTTTATTTGCTTCTGATTTTTTGCATTTTGGCCTTTACATCAAACATGATCTAATTGTAGCACGGTACGCATATATATTGAACCTAGTTGCACATTTAGTGATTGATAAACTTTGTCAAATGAATGAGTTTCATTCATTTTAATAAGTAGTTTCATATAATTATACGAGAAAATTGATTGTTTAATGCGTAAAAGGTAATTTCCAGTAAGTTTACAGGAGACAGAAGATAGTGGTCTTTGTTTTGAAAGTGTGACTTATGAATATAAAGTTGACTTGAGGTCAACCTACTCGCATTATTTAACTTCTGGTCGACATGAGTATAGTAGAATTATCATTTCATTTTTGATACCCATTCATATCCTGTGCTTGATTCTTAACCAATAAGAAAAGGTTCAAAAGAATTTAGTACCGACTTTTGTCTGCAAGAGTTACAACTGTGATGCCCAAAAATCTTTTAATGACAGAAAGTTCAATAAGTAAAAGTTAGAAAACACTGTTTAAACCAGGTTGGTACATTTTCCAGCATTTATTTCAGTTAAATCTGTATCTTAAACAATACAATGTATTCACAAGTCACTGAAAGGCGCATAGCTAACTTTTTATTAGAACCCTGCTAAATGTTTGTTCTGCACATAAATAGCATTTCATCTGTTAGTTAGTCGTATGTATGAATGTGTGATCAAGTTTGTCATAGTGAAATTAGGTGAAGTTTTGCGTGATAAGTACTCTACAGAATCATACATTAATTTTTAGGAGGCTATATAGATTATAAATACACTTTGGGTGACTTTTGGGACATATTAAACTTCATTTCAGCGGTAAGCCAGTATCAATACCAGACATTCCTTAAATTTTAACTGATCCTTTGTTAGATGTACTTTGACTTTTGTGGTCAAAGTTGTTACTATGTCAAAGCTCAAATTGTTGACATATAGTGAAAGGGGTAGTGTTTTATTAGATTTTGTTAAAATTATATCTACTACAAAGTTGTGAATAATCACAAAAGCGTCAACTAATAAACAAATTGTGTTATCGCATCTGGACCTAAACAAAATTTAAATAATCAGAAAAATCTTGAAAGATATGAGTTTGGTTTAATGTTAACAGTGTGAATGTCGGCTAAACTCTGAGTTTGGTTTTTGGTTTTTAGTAAAGATATTTCCTAAACAAAGTTTAAACAATTCTCAGTTTGGTTTTTGGTAGACATAATCAGTCTTTTAGTCAAGACTCCTCAATAAGACTGATCCAGTCCTAGCCTAGACATGGTTTTTATGCATTGATATAATCTTTTAAAAAAATGATTTAAAGATTTTTTTTTTTAGAAAGGCAATAACAATTATAGAACCCCACAAATAAGCCAAAATTACAATACATGGCATCCCTCCTCACTTAAACAAGCTAACATTTATAGAACCCCACAAATAAGCCAAAATTACAATACATGGCTATTGTTGTAATGATTTAAAGGTTTTTATAAGATATATTTTCATACATAATCTAAGTTGTTGAATTACTGCTCCACTTTTAAAGGTTTTCTTAATGTATGTACATTCTGGTTTTGTATGTAGAATCTTGAAAACTTCAATATGTTAAAACATGTTAAACAAAGCGGGTTTTAGAAAAGGACCACTCAAAATCGGGTTGCTCACTATGCCTGACATAGTTGTATCATTGCACCACTATAAAAGCCGCTCGACTCAACCCAACCCCATAGTCAGCCAACTTGTTTGACCCGTTGTATAAAGTGACCCATTTTGATTCTAATCTGTTTTGAGATGTTACCAAATCCTAAATCATTAATCCTATAATTTTTGGTTTCTTTTTCATTATTTAGGAGCTTGTTGAAGACAAAAGATCGGAGAAGCTAGCTTTCAATGATATTTTGTAAACAACTAAACATACTTAGAAATTGCTTTGAAAGTGTTATTTGAGTATCGGAGGTTTAATTAGTGTAGTATGAAATTGCTACAGATTTGAGTATCTAAAGTACATGAAGCATGATGTTGCTATGAAATTGTATGTCCAGAATTATGCTGCAAAATTTGTTTTAAAATGTAAAATTATCAAAATAGTGACACTCAAAGGCGTGTAGAAGTTTGCAATGTGTTTATGATTAAAGCAGCACTAGTTAAAGCGTGTGCTTTTCAAAATTTGCGACAGTTCTTAGAGCGTGTCTTTTGAAGCTTTTTGATTTTAAAAAGCGTGGACTTTTGGATCAAATTTTCCAAGTGACAATTAACTTACTTTCTCCACGCTCTAAGATGTCGTGCATTTTGTGACGCCAAGTATTTCCACGCTATCCTCATGCGTGTACTTTTAGTTTTAACACACCAAAAAAACATGGAAATATGCCCCAACCAGTGTGTATTATTACACCATTTGCTGTAGGTCCTATACATCAAACATGGTCTAACTATAGCATGTACGCTACACACATATATTGAACCTAGCTGCACATTTAGTGATTGATGAACTTTGTCAAATGAATGATAGTTTCATTCATTTTAATAGGCAGTTTCATATAATTATACGAGAAAATTGATTGTTTAATGTGTAAAAGGTAATTTGGAGGAAGTTTACATGAGACAAAAGATAGTGGTGTTTGTTTTGGAAGATATCATGTACGAAATTTCTAGAGCCATTCATATAAAGTTGAGTTGAGGTCAACCTACTTGCATTATTTAACTTGTGATCGAACACCTAGTGGAATTATCAATTCATTTTCGATAGCCATTCATTTCATCTACTGTGCTTGATTCTTAACCAATCAAAATTATTGTAAGTCTTCTCCTCAACTTTGTTTTTATTTATGAATTTGTTGATTGTTTTTGCATTTGTGTTTATTTTTAGCTTGAACCTAATACGATTGTTTAAAAGTAAAATACACGTGACGTGAGTAGAAGTGTATGATTCTGATATAAAGATTGACTTGAAGTAAATCCAGTTGCATTATTGTAGTTCTAAAAACCGTAAGTCATCTTCTCTTTTTGTACTTTTTAAATGTTGATTCTTTTACTCTAACTTAGTGCTTTTATAAATCATATTCTAAATGATTTCAGTTTTAATCCGGATCCTTTTTGATTTGATGAGGTTCGTTATTAGATTAATGGTTCATTATTAAATTTCATAAGCTTAAATTGATCGGTAGTTGTTAAATACTCAAATATAACTACAGATAGAATTATATAGACTTGGAGACTTTTGTCAAGTCAACTTAATTATGCTATTGATCCAGCCATATATGTTTTGAAGTTGAAAATTTCAATAAAAGCTTCATTAATCAATAATCATCTGTTTTAAATTCTCAAACAACCTAGTTGATCTTTATCACTTAATTTATTATACTTTATAAAGTTTTCAAACAACCTAGGTTTTTTTTTTTTTTTTTTTTTTTTTTTTTTTTTTTTTTTTTTTTAACTAATAAAAATTGTAAGTTTACTCTTTTTAGTTTGTTACACATCAAGTTAACTTTAGAAATAAAAATAAGTTATTAGATTTATGTTGAGAATAGTAAGAACTAAAAAGTAATAAAAATGAGTTTGATTTGTTTTCCCCATTGAAATAAATATGAAATAAAAAAAGGAATAATCAAAGACTTTTAATATTTGAATTTTGAAAAGAGGAATACATTGCTTTGATTGAACTGAATAGAGATAATGAGATGGTGTGATGTCATATGACATGTAACTTAATACACGACATTGCATAGTATCTAAAACGGAGGGACTGTAAGTGAAATTAAAGTTGACTTCGAGTCAACCAAGTTGCCTTTACTCTTTTCTCCTGAACTTCATTTCATCTCTTTTCATTTTCATTACATTCATTCACAACAAACTTCCATCCATCCGTCAACAACTGTAAGTTAATTTCAGTCACCAATTAATTATATAGTTGTAGTTTTAAATTATCCTTGTATATTTCAAATTTATAGTATGATGAGACTTTTGAGTCTGACTCGATTAATAGTATTAGCTTATTTTCGAGCTTCATTATAGTTGTATGTGATATTATTGAAGTTTGTTAGTTTTGGTTGACCGAAAACCGACAATTTAAAGATGTTCTGATGTTAGATGCAGTTAATTAAGGGGGTGTTTGTCTTGGCCTATTTGATGGGTTATATGAGCTTATATAAGCTATATCCTCAAGTTAATAAGCTCATAAGCCATTAAAAATTGAGCTTATAAAAAGTTCAGTAAGCTCATCAAATAAGTTAAAACAAACACCCGTTAAACTAGTTGGGATACAATTCATTGACATGATTGAGTGATTTGAGCCTGTGAGAGATGTTTTTTTATAAGGTTATATAGCATAAGATGCATGGCATTGAATGGAATGAATCATTAGATTTTGGTAAAGAAAGTAAATACTAATCGGAAAACCCCACTGTAGGAGAAATAATGTTTTCATGTAAATGACATGAAGTGTGGAAAACGTTCAAAAGTTGTAGTGTTGTGTGGATCAGTGACTCGAAGGAACTTTACGTTAACCTTTTGGTTTCTTGATGCTTGTGCATGTATTCTATGAAAGCTTTAACGGTTACTAAAACGTGGTAAGCTTGGTGTCACTTATAATTAATATTCATAATTGTCAATTTAATCTACATTTGTATTCTTAGGAAACATAAAAGACATAACGCCTCTCTTAAGCTAAATGCAATGGTAATATTGTGCCTCTCTGTTTATGTGTATAATAGTTTGTTTTCAAGAGAGATGGCAGTCTATTTATGTGATGCTGTTTCCACTATCTATGTTTTGTTTTTGTTTTTTTTTTAACTGTTAACTTTTATATAAACAATTAGCATGTTTGTCCTGTCTACATGTTACATAGTACTACACAAAAGAACTCACATGTTTGATTGTTTTATGCTACTTAGTCATGGGTTCTTGGTGCTTATAAATTGTTTCAACTTTATTTTGACTTTTTTCTGAAAACGTTTACTGTACTTGTAAACCCAGCACAATCTCATTATTGACAATGGTTACTACATCCATTCCTCATCGGTGGAAATATGACGTTTTTGTAAGTTTTAGAGGTGAAGATATCCGTAAAAGTTTCATGGATCATATGTTCAACGACTTCAAGCAAAAAGGAATTTATGCTTTTAGAGATGTTACCAAATTGCCTAAAGGAGAAGAGATAGCTCCTCATCTCTACAAAGCCATTGAAGAAGCGAGGTTTTTGATTGTTATCTTTTCCAAAAATTATGCTTCTTCATCATGGTGTTTGAGGGAACTTGTCAAAATACTCCGGTGCAAGCAAATAGGAAAGCCTAAACACGAGGTTCAAATAATCTTTTATGATGTTAAACCTGATGTGGTTAGGAAGCAAATGGGAAGCTACGCCGAAGCATTTGCCAAACATCAAGTTTCAAATAGACCAGAGGTCGACAACTGGAAGGAAGCTTTATCCATGGCGGCTAACTTATCTGGATGGGATCTCGAGGACATGACAAATGGGTAAATTTCTTGTTTTTGTGTGATTAGTTTTGCTGCCCAACTAAAGCTTAACATTATGTAGTTTCTCTTACTTATTGTGTCTTTGTGGTTAACAGGTATGAGTACAAGTTCATCGATTGCATCTCCAAAGACATACTCAAAAAATTATGTGATGGACCCTTGCATGTCGGTGACAACCTTGTTGGCATAGACTTCCATTTCGACAAATTAGACATGTCACGCTTTGTTGGGTCAGATAAGGTTAACATGATTGGAATATGTGGTATAAGCGGAATAGGAAAGACGACCCTTGCCAAAGCTATTTATAACTTGATGTATATCCACTTTGAAGGCAGTTGCTTTTGTGAAGATGTGAAAGAAGTCGAAGAAAAACAAAGCCTAACTCAAGTCCAGATGCAAATGATTGGTAAGATTCTGAAAACAGATGATCCGAAGATATCAAGTGTTGGAGACGGTTCCATGGTAATAAAGCAAAGGATGGCATGTAAGTCGATCCTGCTTGTTTTGGATGATGTGAATAACGTGGAGCAGTTAGAAGCACTAGCGGGTTCACCTACATGGTTTTGCCCAGGAAGTTTGATTATTTTCACTGGTAAAGATAAACAGCTGCTAAGATCTCATAGAGTTAATGAAATTTATGACATGAAATTTCTAGATGAAGATAAATCTCTTGAGCTCTTTTATTCCTTCGCTTTTGAGGAAAAAAATCCTTCAACAGGATTCAAAGAAGTTTCTGAGAAAGTTGTGAAATATGTGAAAGGTCACCCTCTTGCCCTCAAAGTTTTGGGTCGTTTTTTATATGGAAAAAGTGTCCGTTATTGGGAAAGTGAACTGGAAAGGCTCAAAGTACACCCGAATGAAGAGATACAAAGAGTGCTTCGTTTAAGTTACGATGGGCTAAACCTCGAGCAGCAAAATATCTTGCTTGATATTGCATGTTCATTCATTGGAGTAAATAGTGATTTTGCAGCAAACATACTAGATGGGTGTAACTTTTTTGCAGATAGAAATATACAAGTTCTAGTGGATAAGTCATTGATCACGATCTCGAGCGATAATTCACTTCAAATGCATGACTTGATTCAAGCAATGGCAAGGGAAATTGTATCTGAAGAATCTAGCACGCCTGGGAACCGAAGCAGATTGTGGGTTAATCCATCAGAGATCTACAATATCTTAAGTGAAAAGAAGGTAAGAATTGTTTTTTACTGCATATGCAACTCATTTCCATATGCTTCATAATACAATCTAGTAATGCTATTTCTTGTATGTAGGCAACAGAAGTAGTTGAAATTCTTGACATTCAGCAAAAGAAATCTAGTCAAAAGTTTGATATAGACGGTAAAGCATTTGCGCAAATGAAAAACTTGCGTATTCTAAAACTACCAATGGACAATGCGGTGAACTTTTCTGGAAGATTGGACTTTTTATCCAATAAGTTAAGATTGCTCTATTGGCATGGATGTCCCTTCAAGCTTTTACCTTCAGATTTTTATCCAGAAAACATTGTTGTCATCGACTTGTCTTACAGCAACATAAAACAACTTTGGACAACACCAAAGGTATTTACTTGTTCATACATGTGTTCATATTTGACACCTCGAGAAATAAGAACTAATTTTTTTCTATTGATGCCAGTGCTTAAGAAGGTTGAAAGTAATGAAGCTAAGGTACTGCTGCAACCTAACAACCACCCCTGACTTCTCAGAGACTACAAATCTTGAAGAGCTAGATCTTGAAGGTTGTGTGAATTTGGCTGCAGTTCACCCATCTATTGGAATGCTTAATAAGCTTGCTGTCTTAAATCTGAAAGACTGCACACGGGTTGGGAGTTTTCCTGAAGCCTTTTGGTCTAGATGCTGGACTTCAATCTCTGGTTTCATATGGAACCAACAACATCCCCAAAGATCAGTTTCATTGGCAGGTTTACATATGTTAACGTCTCTGAATTTCAGTTACTGCAATTTAGAACAAGTGCCTGATGGCCTTGGAGGCTTATCAGGTCTAAAAGAGCTATACTTGTCAGGGAACAATTTTACTAGCTTGCCTGGAAGTTTGAGTCAACTATCTAGTCTTGAATGGCTTAATGTTGATGGTTGCAAGAAGCTGGAAGTGTTGCCCGAACTTCCACCTAGCGTTTGGAGTATTGATGCATCTCATTGCACCTCCTTATGTTCAATTAAGGGATCAAACCCAATCATGAGCGAAAGGGCCACTTTTCTCAACAATTGTCCAAAATTGTTTAAGGTGTCGATATCGGAGACTCAATGTCTCGACTCATCTGTAACTTCCCAAGGCTCTCGATTTTCTTCTTTCCTTCGGTATGCGCATAACGGATGTGGATTGCTCCGTTTGCCAGGAAGTTCCATTGAGAATATGGAAATGCTTTATGATGGAAAAAGCATTCCAAATTGGTTTACAAATAAAAGTTTGGGAAATCAGGTAAAGGTTGAATTACCATCAGATTGGAGCATCAGTAAGTTAAGGGGATATGGAGTTTGTGTTGTTTTTAAGAGAAAAAAAAGTTCCACATCTTTTGGATACAATGTAAACAACTTTAATGGAGATGATTTGGGAAGATGCTCTCCATTCTACTACTATGGGAAATATTTTGAGGGTAAGCCAATAAGAATCGATGAGTCAGATATGATATGGTTGCATTATACGACAAGTGAAATACAGAAACAGAAACTGGAGGAAGCAAAGAATTTTGTAACATTTTGTTTTTGGGAGAATGAAGGAATTGAAGTGAAGGAGTGTGGTGTAAGACTTGTTTGGGATGAAGATTTAGATCAAGAAGCAGACTTGAGTATGTTCCAAGACCTCCCAAGTCTATCACAACATGGTGGGGTCTGGTGCTGGTTAAACAATGGAAATATCAACTGGACATGGTAGTCGGATAAAAAGAAAACCTTTATTATTTGGCCTTTTTATTAGCCACAATAATCTTTGATAAATCCATGTCTTTTATTTAGATAAATAGCTTTCATCTAGGAGACACCCACCAGGTGTTTGATGAAATGCATGAGTAGAAATCATTTACTATTATACCGGCACACTGTGTAGCTATTATTACTCTTCAGCTTGTTTGTATAAAATTTTTGGATTTCCAACAGATTAAGAATAGATTGCTGTCTTTTGAAATTGCGATGCGTACAGTAAGATAAGAAACTTTGCTGCGGTTAAAGCACATCTTTGTCAGAAAAACTTGACATATGCTTTGATCGCTGAAAATGTTCTTGGTGCTTACATTATGCATCTCTTCTTTGTTGCACGTATAGCTGAAGCTTAGTTTTTTGAAGTACCTACCTGACATGCAAGATGCTACATGTGTTTCGACGCATTACATGCGGGTCAGATTTCAACCCGTTTACCAAAGATGTGTCTTTTACCATTTATGTTATTAATCACCACTTCAATTCCATGATTGCCTTTCCCTTAACCTTGATCTCCACCTTCTTTGTAGCTGGGACAATCCGGAAAAACAGAGCTCTTATCTAACACCAAACTCATTACCAGCAACCGGGTGGTTTCTTTAAATTTTATATTTTAGTCATTTCACTTCTCCGAAAGGCAAAAATAAACTCGAAACTTTCTCATTGGGAGGCCGCCTGCACTTTCAAAACCACTAGGACTGCAATTTGGCCAAACCACAACTATGCTGCCTGCATACTCTTTTATCTATTTGACAGTGTGTTTCTTTAATTGACCCATATGATAATGAGCTTTTCATATATAGTAGCCCACACCAGGTGTTTGTTAGAATGGAGTATATCAGTATAAATCATTAACTATTATATTCGAAAACAGTTTGGTAGCTATTACTCCTCAACTTGTTCGATTTTGCAACCCGCTGATGTGTGGTTGCAGTTAAGAAACTTGTATTTTGTTTTGAAGTTGCTATGTGTATTGTAAGATTATAAGCCTTGCTGCAGTTTACATCTCTGGAAAAGATTATCGACAATGCTTGTCGAGACTACATTCTTGCCTGCCAGTTGAAGTATAGTTTGCTGATCATATTTATGTAGTCCAGTTTTGCAGCTCTTCATTAAGTTTATCTTTTTGTAACTAGCTAGTTGGGAGAAACACCAGGACTAGATATGGTTGACTGTTATGTAGGCTAATATGCATTTTTAAAGAGACAACGTGAGAGCATCGTCGAAACAAATATGCTAGATGATGAATAAGATTGGTAATTTTAACATAACAGACATGAGTTGGATATTTGTTATTTTATCAGGTCCTATGTCTTCCTCTAAAAAAACTTAAAATTTCTAGGCAAACAACCAATAAGCCTTTATAGGAAACAGCTATTACACACCCTTATAATGCTAGCATACTCGAGTTTTGCTACCCGACATTACTTAGATGTGGTACGCAGAGAAGACATGATCAAATTGTAGCATGCTGCACTTATGGAACATAGTGCCACTTTTGCTAATTGAAGTAGTTTATTAAGTGAAGTTTCGTTCATTTCAACTGGCAATTTCATATAATATACGAGTAAATTGATGCTTTCATGTCTAAAATGTTCAACCTGAGTTCAAGAAACTTCAAGCAATAAGATTGATATCTTTTCAAAATTTTTTTTGAACTATTTTTTCTAAAATTTTTTTTCGAATTTTTTTTTAAATTGAAAAAAACAAATTTTGAAATTTGTTTGGAAAACTTTTTTAGCGAAAATATATATATATATATATATATATATATATATATATATATATATATATATATATATATATATATATATATATTTTTTTTTTTCAATTTTTTTTTTCGAATTAAAAAAAATTGAAAAAAAAAAGGTTTTTTTTAAAGTAACAGAACTAACGGCCGTTTGGTTAGGGACGAATGGTGCAAATTCTGTGCGTAACGGTGAGGGTATTTTAGTCATTTTAACTAGTCAAATCTATGGTCAACAAAAATTGGACCAAAAGTGTTACGGGTCGTCGGATCTTGGACTGGATCCGTTACAATTTAAAAAATTGGACCAAAACTGTTATACCCGTTAAACCACGAGGACCAAAAATGTAGTTAACTCTATTTAATTTTGAAATGAAAACGGAAAAAAACGAGGGTTATTAGACGTTTCGAGGAACGTTTATCCTAGTATATACTATTTGGGATCATTTGTTGGATTATTTAGCCGGTTGTTGATTGGTAGTCGGATTATTTGGGATTTTGCAACATCGAACTTGGGAAGTATATTCTAACTTGGAATATTATTGGACTTTAGACATTATGGACACTTGGGCACGAAATGACTTTAGTACATTAGACTCATTATAAATTTAATGTATTCGAGTCGCTACGGACAACAATGGAAATAATGTTTAACGAACAATAATATTTATAACATTTGTTGTTTAAACTTGTTTGGAAATTAATTAAGTCATTCGACTTGGAGACGTCCTCTAAACGGACGAGTCATGGCGAATTTCTATTTAAACATATACAAGTATGTTTCATGAAATTAAATGGGGTTATGGGAAAATATCGACGACTACCTGTCTATCCTTTTTATTTGGTGTGTTTGCTTTGTAGGATCACTTTAGGTTATCTCCGTCATCTCTTCTTGACTTTTTGTCTTATTATTCGCGACATCTTCATTGTTCGTTCTTCGTTTGGCGTGTGTACTCTAGAGTCATTGTCTTCCTACCGTAACACAAGCGATGATACCAAACTCTAATAAAAGGATAAAACGATATTATTTTGGTAATGTAATTGGAATAACTATGGGAATGGGAACAGTTAAGTTTTGGAAACTTTTACGCCTTAGATTATTTTATGGAATATATGTTAAGACTAGTCTTTATATTATTAGGTCATGCCGATTCCGTCATGCTGTGAGATTCTATGTATGGACCAATTATATGTATTTGCAGTCTGAGATAGTCTGTGATCTTTACTATGTGCTCACATTTGTATATCTCGCCCACTGTTGTGCTACATTATATTATTCACAGCTTCGTGGTTTAATTTCCAAACCTACAAGCTCACCAACATTATGTTGACGTTTTCTAGTACCATTTTTAGGTGAACATTGTTAAAGTATTTGAGGGCACATTTATTGGAGTCAGACTATTTGGTACCTTACTACCATGTTTTCAAGACAATAAGATTTCAATATAGAGACACTTTTACTTTAAAGAGTTATACAAAAATTGTTTTGTAATGATGTAAACTATTATTGAAATTAATGTATGGTGTGTACTATAATGTTATGCATCTGTAATATCCCGTGAAATTTCCCTCTTAATTTTAACGATGAGTAATCTATAATCACAACTTAATTAACCCTTTTTACGGGCTAATTTTTTGCTTTTATTAAAACTATTAACATTACTAAGCTTACGTATCAACAGTTTATTGAACAAGTTTATTTATTTATCGAGGTTATGAAAAATTAAACAAAAACTTAACTAAACATACACTAATAGCATGGGCCTCGGTCCACATCTCAAAACAACCCAACGGACCCTTATTACATTTTCTTTTCTTCCTTTCTGTTGGGCCAGTCCTCGACACAAACCCAAGCACAAACAAAAACCTTTATATTATTTTCAAATTACATGTCCTAGGCATGTTTACTTTGGCTAGTTTGCTCGCAAATTTCCTTAACAACCTACGAATATTTTATTTAACTCGATCATCTACAAGTCTAAAAAGACCCAAAGCCAACCCCGTTTAACAATACCAACTAGACTCAAAACTATTTTTGTCCTAGCTGTAACAATTCACATTTTTCAGGATAATCACCATTCCCGGAAAATTTCACTATTCACTTTTACTATTCATTTTTCCCGAAACTTTCCCGAAAGTTGATTTTTATTTGATTTTATCGAGTGATAAATCATTTCCATGGCAAATTAAAAGTTTGACATTCATAAGCTCATTTTCGTGAAAGTTATTAAGGAATTACACGTTTTAGGGTAAAACGTCAATCAGAAATTCTACGCACAACGAAATTCAACCCCGTCAGGTGACCCCACATCGGAAAAATGTTTGACACACTCATGATTTATTTGAGAATTAATCGTGACTGAGAAAAACATGACCAAAAACTTCCCAGCAGGTCACCCATGCCTGTACTACTCTCGCATGAGCACGCTTAACCATTTGGGCGATTAACCGTTAGACCACAAAACGAGTTTCTAAGAAGATTTGAGTTTTCAACTTATTAGAAAAAGTCAACATATTCTTTCCCTCCTCCATTGACCAAAAATGATCCCTTGATGTTATAAGTCATTTCGTGATTTTTAGGCTTACGGTTTGATGTCTAAAAGACATTTAATACCAACCGACACTAGACTGAGCCCAGTCTAGACATTATAAGTCATTTTAAATCATTTTTATAACATTAGAAAAGTAACATTTTACTTTTCTCAATTTTACGCAATATTCAGCGTTTTACGCGAATTACGCGTTTTAGACCCGTGTTTCCAGTTTTTAGCAGGGTTTACCACCCAAACGGAACCTACCACTCATTTTATATTTTATTATGGAACTTATTGACATGTTTATCAATACTTTCAAGTTCCATAATTTTACGACACCCGGTTTTACGTTTTGAGGCTTAATCATTTACGGTTAGCTTTTTACGGAGTCAAAATGCACAAACTAAGCAAGATAACACCAAGACTCATCATCTAGTCATCTTATCCTTTCCAAACCGCCATATGTGGGGGGGGAGTCACCTTGGTGTGGCTTGATCTTGTCCATTGATCCTTTAGATCATTACAAGTGTCTAAATTAACCATGGTTAAACTCTAACCCAATATATGGTTAACTATTTTTCCTACCCTATAAATACCAAGCTAAACACATGATATTTCTTGCACCACACCTTCTTATAACCTTCAAGTCCTAAAACCTAAGGCACTTTTCTTATATTTTGTAAGAAAGTTAACTAGTTTTTGAAAGAAAACTAGTGTTTGATCTTTATTCTTGGAAATTTTCTAAGAAAAGTTGTTATAACTTTAAAGTCTCCAAAAAGACGTCGTTATAATCTTCAAATAGCTTTGGACTTCAAGAAGGCGTCGTTATAATCTTCAAATAACCTCGGTTTATCATAGATTGCAAAGGGTGAAGCTAAAGTCTATCAATGTCCTATCCTTACATGTTAACTTCCTTTCATCTTTGAAAGCCAAAAGTTGTGAGCCAAACCCTAACTTGATTCTTGTTAAATAATCATGTTCATGTTATTTACATGTTATTCTTGCTATATTATGTCTTGTAGTTATGTCCATGATGTATAAAAGTGAGCAAAACAAGTTATTGTTATTGATTGTTACAACAAGTTACTAAAACAAGCAAACTAGTGACTTTCTTGGAAAACCACGACCAAAATGGTAAAAATATGATATTTGATTATTACATATTGTGGTAGAGGACCTAACAAGGAAACCATAGCAATTTGAACCACCCAAAACGAGTATACGAGTCAAAAGTTATGGCGATTTGAAATTACCAAAGATTTCCGGCAAAACTGCCAAATAGCTTCCTGATCAAATTTGGGTTTTGAAAGTCACACTTCTGGTCCGATTCATCAAAAAGTTAAAACACGAAAGTTGTCCGGAACGACGTTTTCGTTCAGGAACAAAGAAGCTCGAGACCTAAAAACACTTTCCGAGTGATAAAATTCTTCAAATTCTAAACAGCCCATTTTTAGGCGAAAGTCACAAGATTATGGTTATACTTTGAAAGGAACAAGAGGTCTTATGACCTATAATCAAGACCACAACCATGGCTAGAGCCAAGGTTGTGTCTCATGACCTTGGAACAAGGACCAAAGGTCATGGCTAGGCCATGACGAAATGACCATACCAACTTACATAGGTGTAAACATGAAACAATGAATTAGGCGAGAACTTGAACATACAATTTGGATTTACTTCATCTAAAAGGAAACCATGAGATTTTACCAAGAGAAAATGGTCATTCAAGACTTATGAAACTACCCCTAATAACAATCTTCATGTACAAATAAACTTTCCTAAGTTTATTCAAATTTCGGACATGTAACCTTTCGGATCAAAACTTATATCTATATATTTCATCAACTACTACAATAGTAGGGAGCCTCATGTGAGGAGTTCATTATGTAAGCCGTCGAGTTGAGTTGTGGATTTACGAGTTAAAGTGTCCTGGCTCCTCGAACGCTTACTAACATGACTTCTGAATTATGTCGGCCCGAACGGTAGTGAACGATATACAAAACATACATGTTTCATGAATCTTCTCTTTCAAAGACTTACATTATACATCATACCACATCATGGACTAAATGCAAGATATATATATAGGCACTACTTCATATTCTTTACTCCGATCCTAAGTCGCGACATTCTATTATAGGTTGCTCGTAGAAACCTTCACGATTCAACCGTTACATTCATTACTTGCTATCTTACTTAAGGTGAGTTCATAGCCCCACTTTACATTATTACAATGTTTTACAAACCCTTGGGGGGAATACATGCTATTTTAACCGAGCACAATGTTTTTAAATTGTATGCTTACCTGATTGTTTTATTATCACTAAGTACCAACCTTGCTAAACCGAAATCCTTTATTATGAACCATTTAGTCACTAGCAATAGTGAGCGCGAATATTAATAATAGGCCTATTGGGATTGACGAATCCCATTTGTTTTGACTAAGTGCAAACAAATGCATTAATATTTGAGATTTAGGTATGTTAGCAAAGTACCTACCGGGATAAATCTGCCAATCGATATTGGTACACGTTAACGTTATGGTTTCATAAGCTTAGTGAATAATACATGTTCCGGGCGTATAATAACGTAGCCTACCTGTTTTGTTTTCCAAACATTGGTGTGAGCCTATAACTCACACTACCAACATATTGTGTTCAATCGATTTAACAAACTCTATGAATATCACTCAACCTTTGTGTTGACCTCTCAAGCATGTATTTCAGGTTCATGACGATCAAGGATGGCACGGAAGGACACGGATACTCAAGAGGGCTATAAATTTTATTATCATTCAAAACTCATTTATTATACATTGTGAACATGGAACCAATTGGGACCTCATTTTGGAATCTCTGATATTTATATAATTTGAATGATACATCTTTCAAAACGACTCAATTGGAGTTCGTTTTCTATTATTGTGACTATTGTGCCGTCGAGTAACACCCAGTTCGAATTCCGCTGCAACCATGAATTGGGGGTGTTACAGATTGGTACCAGAGCCATGGTTATAGAGAAACGGGTCTAATTGAGACCTAAACTATAACCACATGTACAAGCAAAAACATTTTATAGCCTTCCGCTCTCCGTGTCTTCCATCCTCCAGATGATTATGAACTTAGTAAGCATGTTATGATACACAAACATATTTGTATATTCATATATACCCATTTTGAGCATTTCCCCGTAGACATTTTTGTGCTACACAAACATAATTGCATATTGATATATGTACCCTAAACATAATTGAGCATTTCCCCGTAAGCATTTTATGCTACATGAACACATATAAGTATATTGATATATACACACTAAGCATTTTATGCTACATGAACACATATAAGTATATTGATATATACACACTAGGCATTTTATGCTACATGAACATATTAGTATATTGATATATAAACTCGGTTTATTTTCAATCATTTTATCTAAACATATCTGTGTATGCCTATTCTAAGGCATTTCGGCACAGCCACACTCTCCCAATCATGTTCCTACTCCAACATTATATGTCCAAGACATTGTAACTGATTACAATGGTCTCATTCATTTTTTTTAAGACATTGTAACTGATTACAATGGTCTCATTCATTTTTCCAAGACATTGTGAGATACAATGGTCTCATTCATTTTTCCAAGACATTGTGAGATACAATGGTCTCATTCATTTTCCAAGACATTGTGAGATGCAATGGTCTCATTCATTTTCCAAGACATTGTATGATACAATGGTCTTAATCATTTCTCAAATGTTTTGAGTCACACAACGGTTTAACCTACTTCCCAGACATTGTGAATTACACAATGGTCTAACCTACTTCCGAGACTTTGTGTTTTGTGCAAATGGTCTCTAGAATTATTCCATCACATAATCAATATCATTTCTTATGATATCAAAAACCCGTCACAATCTATCGATTTCAAAACAAGAAATATGAGATTTCTAAAGGACAAACTAATCCATCATCGACAAAAGCTGAACTTTCTCTACATTCATCAAAGTTTTCTTCTGAAACCTTCATTGTTAAAAGTTTGTAATTCTAGCCCAGTATAGACTGTTTTAGAATTACTTCAACTTCCTTTCCACACATATCTACCCGTACTATCTTCTATGCAATGGAATGTGAAAACATACGTTACAAGTCTCTTATGGCGGGACTTGCAACTGAATGGTTTGACATCGCCTTTGTTTAGTGGACAGTTTCCCGAAAGCAACGGACGTATCACAAGTATACCTAATTTAGGTATTTGAAAATTTTATCGAACCTTGGCTAAATATAGACTAGTCACCTATATTTAACCTAGGGACAGTGGAATATAGTCTGACTAACTATATTCGACTTAGAATTTTCAAATACTGAGAATAGTTGTACTAGGGTTATGTTTAGGTTGATTTCCTACATAAACACGATAAACCACCAGAATACATTAAAACAATCTAAAGACACGATAGTGCCTTACCACTCAGCAAGATCTTAACACCTTATTTGTATGATCTAAATTCATTCTTGAAAATTTTCATTTATGAGATAATCCGAACGACTATCTTGGGATAGTTATCAATTCTTCTCTTTATCCCGTGGAAGTACCATCCTGTTTAGGATACCATTCCGTCATAAACTTTTAAAAATCTCTTAAGATTTTTAAAGCAAACTCAACATCGATACCTAAGAGTATTAATGTTAAGCATACACTACACACTTTTGTTCATCAACATATCACATCATTATCTTCACAACCGTTACAAACACAAGCTCATTAACAGATCTTGATGCACTTTTAAAGCTCAAATCATCCTTAGTTACACCACAAGTACCCTTATCAGCTTTACAAGTTTGAATATTCATCTTGTACTTTTGGAACACCAGTATCATCTCGTAATACACTACCTTGTAACTCACCGGCTAAGTATGAATGTTGTGTCGGGAATTCTTGAGTAGGATGATTTATAATGTCCTTATTTGAATGGATTGGGATGCCTTTTTATTTAAATAAAGAAATTATAAATCATCGAACCATACGTTTATATTCCTTTAGTTACATTGTTTGGGATGCCTCTCTATGTAAATAAAGAATTATAAACAAGTGGGCTTAATTATATCCGAAATAACATAAGTATGAAGTCAACCTACATTACATTGCTCGGGTATGGCTTGATACCTACATTACATTGCTCGGGTATGGCTTGATACCTACATTACATTGCTCGGGTATGGCATGATACCTACATTTTATTCGCCACAAGAAATCCTATCTTTTCACCGACATCGCTTCAAACCATGACATAAACACTAGGTACAACAACCGATTACCTACTAGGCTATGATTGCAACAACTATCCCAATTTCCATTAGTACGAGATTTACATTTGGTTTTCATAATGATAGTGCAATAACAAACAAACTCATTGCGAAGCCATGTAGCCATATGCATGGGCAGCCGTACAATTCAAACAGGACTTGGTCCAACCACATGTTCAACGCTTATTCCATGATTCGATTCTTATATCAATTTCCATTTATTGGATTCCTATGTAAATTGCTATTGTTGTTCAACTGTTATATCAATTGCTATTGATACTTGACAACTATATCAATTTCCATTTTGATATTTAACTATATCAAGTTCTATTTGATATTCAACTACTATATCGATTCCTATTAATATTCGACTATTACCATACCTTTCCTACATAAAAGGAAGCCTCATCCTACACCATACACTGAAATGACAAATCAAATTACATTACCGGAAATCCCAGACTTTGGTCCTCATAAGTAACCACACATCTTTATCGATACCACTCCAACATATGACACACATAGAACTTCGGGACGAAGTTCCCCGTAAGGGGTAGAGACTGTAACAATTCACATTTTTCAGGATAATCACCATTCCCGGAAAATTTCACTATTCACTTTTACTATTCATTTTTCCCGAAACTTTCCCGAAAGTTGATTTTTATTTGATTTTATCGAGTGATAAATCATTTCCATGGCAAATTAAAAGTTTGACATTCATAAGCTCATTTTCGTGAAAGTTATTAAGGAATTACACGTTTTAGGGTAAAACGTCAATCAGAAATTCTACGCACAACGAAATTCAACCCCGTCAGGTGACCCCACATCGGAAAAATGTTTGACACACTCATGATTTATTTGAGAATTAATCGTGACTGAGAAAAACATGACCAAAAACTTCCCAGCAGGTCACCCATGCCTGTACTACTCTCGCATGAGCACGCTTAACCATTTGGGCGATTAACCGTTAGACCACAAAACGAGTTTCTAAGAAGATTTGAGTTTTCAACTTATTAGAAAAAGTCAACATATTCTTTCCCTCCTCCATTGACCAAAAATGATCCCTTGATGTTATAAGTCATTTCGTGATTTTTAGGCTTACGGTTTGATGTCTAAAAGACATTTAATACCAACCGACACTAGACTGAGCCCAGTCTAGACATTATAAGTCATTTTAAATCATTTTTATAACATTAGAAAAGTAACATTTTACTTTTCTCAATTTTATGCAATATTCAGCGTTTTACGCGAATTACGCGTTTTAGACCCGTGTTTCCAGTTTTTAGCAGGGTTTACCACCCAAACGGAACCTACCACTCATTTTATATTTTATTATGGAACTTATTGACATGTTTATCAATACTTTCAAGTTCCATAATTTTACGACACCCGGTTTTACGTTTTGAGGCTTAATCATTTACCGTTAGCTTTTTACGGAGTCAAAATGCACAAACTAAGCAAGATAACACCAAGACTCATCATCTAGTCATCTTATCCTTTCCAAACCGCCATATGTGGGGGGGGAGTCACCTTGGTGTGGCTTGATCTTGTCCATTGATCCTTTAGATCATTACAAGTGTCTAAATTAACCATGGTTAAACTCTAACCCAATATATGGTTAACTATTTTTCCTACCCTATAAATACCAAGCTAAACACATGATATTTCTTGCACCACACCTTCTTATAACCTTCAAGTCCTAAAACCTAAGGCACTTTTCTTATATTTTGTAAGAAAGTTAACTAGTTTTTGAAAGAAAACTAGTGTTTGATCTTTATTCTTGGAAATTTTCTAAGAAAAGTTGTTATAACTTTAAAGTCTCCAAAAAGACGTCGTTATAATCTTCAAATAGCTTTGGACTTCAAGAAGGCGTCGTTATAATCTTCAAATAACCTCGGTTTATCATAGATTGCAAAGGGTGAAGCTAAAGTCTATCAATGTCCTATCCTTACATGTTAACTTCCTTTCATCTTTGAAAGCCAAAAGTTGTGAGCCAAACCCTAACTTGATTCTTGTTAAATAATCATGTTCATGTTATTTACAAGTTATTCTTGCTATATTATGTCTTGTAGTTATGTCCATGATGTATAAAAGTGAGCAAAACAAGTTATTGTTATTGATTGTTACAACAAGTTACTAAAACAAGCAAACTAGTGACTTTCTTGGAAAACCACGACCAAAATGGTAAAAATATGATATTTGATTATTACATATTGTGGTAGAGGACCTAACAAGGAAACCATAGCAATTTGAACCACCCAAAACGAGTATACGAGTCAAAAGTTATGGCGATTTGAAATTACCAAAGATTTCCGGCAAAACTGCCAAATAGCTTCCTGATCAAATTTGGGTTTTGAAAGTCACACTTCTGGTCCGATTCATCAAAAAGTTAAAACACGAAAGTTGTCCGGAACGACGTTTTCGTTCAGGAACAAAGAAGCTCGAGACCTAAAAACACTTTCCGAGTGATAAAATTCTTCAAATTCTAAACAGCCCATTTTTAGGCGAAAGTCACAAGATTATGGTTATACTTTGAAAGGAACAAGAGGTCTTATGACCTATAATCAAGACCACAACCATGGCTAGAGCCAAGGTTGTGTCTCATGACCTTGGAACAAGGACCAAAGGTCATGGCTAGGCCATGACGAAATGACCATACCAACTTACATAGGTGTAAACATGAAACAATGAATTAGGCGAGAACTTGAACATACAATTTGGATTTACTTCATCTAAAAGGAAACCATGAGATTTTACCAAGAGAAAATGGTCATTCAAGACTTATGAAACTACCCCTAATAACAATCTTCATGTACAAATAAACTTTCCTAAGTTTATTCAAATTTCGGACATGTAACCTTTCGGATCAAAACTTATATCTATATATTTCATCAACTACTACAATAGTAGGGAGCCTCATGTGAGGAGTTCATTATGTAAGCCGTCGAGTTGAGTTGTGGATTTACGAGTTAAAGTGTCCTGGCTCCTCGAACGCTTACTAACATGACTTCTGAATTATGTCGGCCCGAACGGTAGTGAACGATATACAAAACATACATGTTTCATGAATCTTCTCTTTCAAAGACTTACATTATACATCATACCACATCATGGACTAAATGCAAGATATATATATAGGCACTACTTCATATTCTTTACTCCGATCCTAAGTCGCGACATTCTATTATAGGTTGCTCGTAGAAACCTTCACGATTCAACCGTTACATTCATTACTTGCTATCTTACTTAAGGTGAGTTCATAGCCCCACTTTACATTATTACAATGTTTTACAAACCCTTGGGGGGAATACATGCTATTTTAACCGAGCACAATGTTTTTAAATTGTATGCTTACCTGATTGTTTTATTATCACTAAGTACCAACCTTGCTAAACCGAAATCCTTTATTATGAACCATTTAGTCACTAGCAATAGTGAGCGCGAATATTAATAATAGGCCTATTGGGATTGACGAATCCCATTTGTTTTGACTAAGTGCAAACAAATGCATTAATATTTGAGATTTAGGTATGTTAGCAAAGTACCTACCGGGATAAATCTGCCAATCGATATTGGTACACGTTAACGTTATGGTTTCATAAGCTTAGTGAATAATACATGTTCCGGGCGTATAATAACGTAGCCTACCTGTTTTGTTTTCCAAACATTGGTGTGAGCCTATAACTCACACTACCAACATATTGTGTTCAATCGATTTAACAAACTCTATGAATATCACTCAACCTTTGTGTTGACCTCTCAAGCATGTATTTCAGGTTCATGACGATCAAGGATGGCACGGAAGGACACGGATACTCAAGAGGGCTATAAATTTTATTATCATTCAAAACTCATTTATTATACATTGTGAACATGGAACCAATTGGGACCTCATTTTGGAATCTCTGATATTTATATAATTTGAATGATACATCTTTCAAAACGACTCAATTGGAGTTCGTTTTCTATTATTGTGACTATTGTGCCGTCGAGTAACACCCAGTTCGAATTCCGCTGCAACCATGAATTGGGGGTGTTACACTAGCTCTATATATTGTGTACCAACTCTAAACGACTTCAAGCGATCCTTAGATGTTTTCTAACATGTTTTTAACATTGCTTTGACCTTCAAACCTATCCAAACGAGCAAAACAAAATAACCATGATCATTTTTGTTTTCTTCTTCTCGGCAAAGACACCACAAGGATGATACCATGATCATGAAGCACGCATTTGAACACATGTTTAAGAGGGATTGACCTTCCCTTTTTTGCCAAAGACCTCAGCGCAAAACCATGGTTTCTTTATCTCCTTCTCGTCGGAGATTTGTACAAGGATGAATTATGCTACTTACTCTCCATTGACTTCATCATTACACTTCTACCAATCCATACCCTCTTCATCATGGTGCATCATTTCACTCAAAAATCTAGTTTTTAAGTTTTTTTTTCTTTGAAGGTGATGATAAATAACAATTACAATAAGATGGCAGGCAAGCGAGCAACAAGTTGCGCCGCAACCCCCTTTTGGATAGCAAACCCAATCCTACTAAAAATGAAGTTTTGCTTCTTAAGGGTCGACAAATTACTTTGCACAACCCGTTGTACCCTAGTCAAAAACTCTCTTGCCTCCGGAGCTAGGAAACCAAATGTATCAAAAGCAAAAGGGATAAACACATGTTGATTTTCTAAACAAGCCTTCTCGTGTTTAGTAACTTTGCTCGATTCCGCTTTCAACGCAGCTTGTCCCGCAGCAAACCCATTGTCCTTGAGACCAACGAGAGGGGACACCCCTGTAAGATCCACACAAGCATGTTTCCCCCGGGCCCACCCAAACACAAGTATATCAGCCGGCCGTAAAGTAGACCTCCCTTCAAGCGGATCCGTTAGAAAGTTCACAGGGGCCTCCTTTTTGGAAGAAATTCCTGCTCGTTTAAGAACATCATACAGAACATCCTTGACCAAATCATGCCTATATTTGAAACCAGGTACCTCCTTGCAATGGACCGCATGATCGCCAAAAGAATCCAAACAAACCTTCCGGCAGATTGGGCAAGGCTCATCAACTGGATACAAAGGGATCATCAGCCGGTACTTAAGGATAGTCCGGTACTCTAAAGCCGACATATGTTGGCCTAATCCTTCAATGGGGATAACTGTCAAGAAATTCTGAGCATGAGGAGCTCGGAGACATTCAAACACTTCTTTTTGGCGAGGGGATAAATCAAACTTCACTCCCAAATTTCGAACGATTCCACTAAATAAGCCACACGCCAAAACATTTTGGGCTTTAGGGGGGGCGGTGTCCTTGTTAGAGAAACCGCTAAGATCGAAATCAGGGAGGGACATACGCAAGCGATCCATCGCATACCCATAATCAGTGTCAACCCCATCAATACCACATTCCCGAAGAATGTGGTCTTGCAAACTCCAAGATTGCGCCCTCGAGGCCACAAAAGCATAAGTAGATACATCCTCTGCCGAACATAAACCCAACCCACCAAAACGAGTCGGAAGGGATGCTAGCCTCCATTGAAAATCCCCAAAAAAAGGGCCCCCACAGACCACAATGTCCTCAATCCCCTTCCGAAGGCCATTGTCAAAAATAGAAACGGCTTCCCCTATATACATAGGTTGGCACGTTCTGAGACCGAACAACAGCTTTGCGACACCCATACATGAGCGGAGCAAAAGGAGCTCTGACTGAGGGTCCCGCAGACCTGGGAGATAACTCATTAGTTCCACAGCACGAGATGCCCTTTTCACGGCCAAACCACTAATAAACCCCGCATCCTGGCTAACAGCGCCTCCAAGGAGTTTCACACCCAATGTTGGCCTCCCAATCCCGCAGGGAAACAGCCCATCCTGTACTTTCACCCCATTGCATGACGGCCAAAAAACTTCTGTTTTCTTAATGTTGAGTTCAAGGCCCAGGCGAGGCCCATCGGTCTTGATTATCTCTAAGGCTTTAGCTACCTCTTTAGTGTCTCCGATAATCGTTCCATCATCCAAATACCAAGCATGGAAAAGCAGTTTACAACAATCCCTGATCCGGTGAACTAGTGGGTGCAAAACTAAAGCAAAAAGGAGAGGCCCTAAAGGGTCCCCCTGCTGAACTCCAGTGGTGGACCAAATGTGGTCATCACCCACATATAGCCTCGTCGACTGACCATATAAAAACTCAACCCATAGGGAAATAGATGGGCATCGAGTCCGAACCTTATGTAGGAGGGTAGTCCGATCCACCAAGTTGAAGGCATTGGAGAAATCAACAGTAAGCATAGCCAACGACCCATCCGAGTGAAACTCATTTAATAATCTATTCGCACTGTGAAGCACGGCCTCTGCCCCACTGGGGACTCCCACCCCAAACTGAAAATCACCAAGGTATTTGGACATCTCCTTCGTTACACCCCTCATAGCCACTTTAGAGACCAGCCTCCTCCAAATCGCGCCAACGGCAATAGGCCTAATCCCATTGTCCGGTTTGAGCAACGGCGTGAGGGGCGCAGAAGCAACAAACTCTGCTAAAACCTTAGGGCACCTCCCCGCCAAACATAAATTAACCACCACAGATATAGCCTTGAGTAACTCAATGGCTATCGCCGACCCCTCTCCGCAAAATGCATCTAAAATGTGTTGGGCCCTCAATCCATCCCGCCCACAAGACGTCCCTTTTGAGAAGGATTGAATACACCCACGAACACTGTCAACATCCACAACAAGAGGAGGTGCAGAGAGCAAGGAACCAGGCATAACCGGAGGGGGCAATATGGGATGCTTAGCCAACAACGCTGTCAAAGTATTCGTACCAAGAGGTGCAACCCCCGAAGAGCACAACACTTTAACAGCAGCAGTGAAATGCCCGTCTGCAACTTTCCTCAGACATTGTTTAACATTGGTGCAAATCGCCGAGCTATCAGACTTGGAGGCAAGCTCATCCTTTCCCGTGTCCACCCTCAAGGGTTAGGCAAAAAGCGATAGGATAAGTTCAAAAAAACCATCTCCACCCCAAGCAGCCAACGACCGCTGAATACTATGGCATTGCAAAGACTTTCTATTACCAGACCTACGCTCCTGACGGTTAGAAGGCCTAAAAACACGCATTGTGCAACGTGGTAACAACAAGAGTTTTACCCACGCCTCCACAGACGTTGGCATAGCCGCCACCTTACCCAAAGCAACAGCTAAGACATGAGAAAACGCCATACGACAACTATGAGGGATGCTCTTAACAGTCGTAATAGGTAAGGCGAACACACGGTCAAGGAGAACCTCATCCACCACCACCCCTCCCAAAGGAACCACTCCCCTCTCAACGTGTGGCCTAGCGATCCCTACTATAAACTCCCCCACATCTCCCGAAACCCGCTTGAACCGGCTCATCCCATCAGCATGATGGCATGCCCGACTGAGAGCACGTAAACACATACACTCTCCGCACAACCACTGATCCGAGACCTTTAAAGTCTTCCCAACCGAAACAAACAATTCACAATCTGTGGAGAGTGCCTCTCGCAAGGCCCCCTCCGATCATCCGATGACAAATGGAGACGCTTAATATGCGCAACCAACCTAGGAAACCCCTTGGACCCTGCCATTCCATCTGGGCAACAATGGAAACCTCTAAATGGACATGGCCAAACACCCACGGATGAACAACCACTCACCTCCGTGGAACCCAAAAGGGGAGAAACAAACCCCATTTCAGGGACCGAGAAGGTCCAAGAACCCTAAACCAAACTCATATTTTGATTCTTTGACCAAGATGGTCAAAGGATCAAAATTAAGAGGTTTTGTTTGGTTGAGGCAATATGTCAAACACTTGGGGTGCAAGCTGGAATTGTAAGGAATGAGGCTGAATTTGATTAATGGATTTTTGGAATTGTGAAAACTGAAATTGAAGCTTATGAATTGATTGATATTGGGGTTTGATTAAATTTATGCAAATGGTTCTTATTGCAAGTTAAGTGTGATAGTGACATTTTGTTTCTTTTTAGTGAGTGAGGTTTTGTATGTGACGTATTTATCATGTCTTTTTCTTTGTGTGATAGTGACATTTTGTTTCTTTCTAGTGTCTTTTTCTTTGTGTCATCCCAAAATTCTCGCTGCCACATTACCAACTCCAATTGACTATATTTTTAAACATATACTAGCTTCCCTTTATAAACCCATGCACACTACCATCTGTTCTCACCACGAATCAAAAACAAAGACAAAACATAAATTGTAACCCATTTCGTTTACTACTGTCACGAGAGGAGGAAGAAGGAAGAAGCAGAGTTGATCACATGCTTCGGTCGTCCCTCACCACCTTTTGGTGTCGTAAGTCTCCAAACCCATTTCGATACGTAGTATAACTTCATTGTTAGGTTTCTTTAAAACTTTCATGTCGTATGCATGCTCATTCGATAAAGTCGATCCCATGCATCCGTAGCATAACTAACGTGGTATTGTCAAAACTTGTGTGGTCATGCAACGAATAAACTTCATCAACAAAAACTACTTATACACGAACGTTACAAGCTTATATCTTATCAGGTTAATATCGCGAACCCAAACCAAACACATAAACGAGCTATAAAGCCCAACCCATTTACCAAGTGCTTATTAATAATCAAACTACATTTTAAATGTTTTTAGCGTAAAAGAACTATTGAAAAATTTCACAAAACGGATTAAGGTTTTTGTTTCGTTTTGAACGAGTTGGGTTTCATTTTGTTTTGAGTCGTGGTAAACACAAGGATAAATTGGAGTTATTTTGAGCTCGGTTTGGTTTACACGAATGGAACCCAAGTGCTCATTTGGAGAAGAGAAAACAGTTTTTGAAAAGAAACACAAACTCAAATGTATATACATGCAAGCCACGACTGATTTTTTTTGACAAGTGAAATTTAACACAAAATAAATCAATGATAAATAACATTAAATACAGTTAAAGGAATAATGAAACAAAGAAACACCATTAGCTCAGTTGGTTGTGTCTTTGGTGTTGTAAGCAATAGGTCCTGAGTTTGATCCTTTCCAGTTGCACTTTGCCCAATTTTTGTTATTTTTGCAACTTTTGCTTTTGACAGTTTCAGCCCCTCCAATTCGAGTAACTTGCTATTTTTCTTAAAGACTTTTATAAGTTGTATAACTTATATAAATTGTTACATTTTCAACCCCTCAACTTTAAACCACTTGACATTTTCTAAAAATCTTTATAAGTTTGTAACTTATATAGTTTTTACAACTTCAATCCCTCAAGGTTGAACACTTGAACACTTTTCATCCTAAAACTTTTGTAAGTTAATAAACTTATGTTATTTTTACCATTTTTCGCTAAATAGATTTGTCTAAACACATATTTTATATGGCGACCACGTCGACATAAACTATAAATAATATATTGTCCTAATATATTATTTAACCACGACTTTGATATATATCTATTGTATGTATATTTTCACACCTTGAAATCAAACGAATCTAATAAATACAATTCAACTTGTATTTATTCCCACTTTGATCGTACTTTAGCCAAAGTTGAGCCAACTCTTACATGAATATATTGTATATATTCCCATACTTACTCCAAGAGCCAATACTTACAAACATTTTTACAACTACATTTTTATATACATTATCGAAAATCAAACTAATTTATGAAACTCCGCATAAGTAATAACGATACTTTATACTTAAAGACAGGTTATATAGTATATAACTTTGTCCTTGAACTTTAAGCATTTTACCACACAAGCCACCTCTGCCACAAAACTATTTTGTCATCCGACATTTATTCAAATCACTATTCTCGATAAGTCAAACTTATCTCAAACTTTCATATTATTCAGGTTGTCTTTTGGAGCCATTCCTGTTCTGCATCTAGCAGTACTTTACTCTGTCTACCACTCCACTAAGGTGAGTCATAGCCCATCTCTTACTCTTTTTATAATTGTTTTATAAATGTTTTGGGGGAGATACATGCTCAATTACATGTTTTTTTACTTTTACAAGTACTCGTTAACTATTTACATATTACTGTGAGTTCATAGCCCACTTTTAAACTATTTTGTAGGGAGATACATGCTTAAAACATGAACACACGTCTTTTTATTGGTATTGCGATACCGGCTGGCTATTACTATTGCCTAAGTTAACTATTGCCAAAAGTCCCCCGATCGTAAACCTTAATCACTTGTAGGGTGAACGTAAATAATTGTGGATAGATCTATTAGGGACTGACAATCCTCGTTTGGTTTGTTGGGAAAACCACCAAACGCGCTTTATTTGATTTCATAGGTTATTGGCAAATACCTATCTTGGGGGCCTGGTTACTATTCATCATATTTTTATGGTTGGCTATTAATTGTTGTTTGTCATGAGGCTTAGGGCAATAGAGCAGTACTGTAGTCATGATACAGTACTACAACTACTGAATTTATGGGCGTATAACAATGTAGCCCGCTGTTTTATCAAACTTCGAACTTGTGTTCACTATATAGCAGAAAATCACTACTACTTGGCAAATCATAACAATTTTGCTGTTGACCCAGTTAGGGCAAACCAACTAACTATTTTGGTGTTGACCCAGTTAGGGCAAACCAACGAACTATTTTGTATTGACCCTGTTAGAGCAATCATCCAACCTTTGATTATTGAAAATCAACTAATTTTATGCAAACACTATGGATTCACTCACTCTTTGATTTTGCTAATCAACTATTTCAACTGTAAAAACTATAGATTTACTCACATTTTGATTTGATAATCAATTATTTATATTATAAACTCTATGAACTCACCAACCTCTGTGTTGACGCTTTTAGCATGTATTTATCTCAGGTCTATAATGAGCATGGATGGCACGGAGGAGCACGGATACTTATGAAGGCTATAAATTCTACTATCATTCGAAAACCTATTTAACAAACTTTGAAACCACTGGGACCTCATTTTGTAAACTCTGATATTTATAAAGTTCGAATGATAAATCTTTTAAAACGAGTAAAATAATGATCATTTTCTACTATTAAACGAGTGAAGGAAATGAAGTATACACGATTACACGAAGATTCCCAAGCTCAAAAGTCCAATCTATGAAGTAATTCATAAGAGAACCTAAGTTTTGTCATCTCAAAGTTCCAAGTTCAGAAGTTAATCAAGTTTGGATAGTACATAAAGAGCTACACAAGTGAAAGTCAAAGTCCAAAGCTGCCAGAAATTACCATCCGATCGGTTGGTGTGAAACCGATCGGATGGTCATAAGTACCTTTCACCAACCGATCGGTGTCAACCCGTAACCGATCGGTTGGTCAGTTCTGCATGTTTTTGCCAACTTTTGTGCACGAATCTTGGTCTTTTGTCTCAAGGTTCTAGGCCCTTTTTAGTGTCTTATTGTCCAAGTTCAAGCATTTAAGTTCTTATTTATGACCAAGAGTGTTGGACAAGCCTATGGGGGACTTCAAAAGTGCATAACTCAACACCATTCAACACACAATTGAAGATACCATTTACTCTCATTACTACATACAATTATTATCATCTTCTAGCTCTCTAAGGAGGAAAATTCGTGCAGAAAGAACCAGGAACTTTGGAGGATCAAGGAAGTAACATTTGGAGTCCGAAAATCTCAAGAAATCATCACCAACTCTTAGGTTATCAATACCATTGTCATTTGTTATCAATTTGAAAGCATTGTAAGACTTATAACCATGGATTCTTATGTTAAATATTCTGAGTTTATTTGCATGTTTGCCATGAGTGGCTAGTAATCTTTTTACACTTGTTTTGATGATGTTTTATACTTAGTGATAGTGATGATTGTGATAACATGTTTTAATTCAATTTCAAGTCAATCCTAAGACCCAATTGTATCTTAAGTTTCATCGTGACATTTGTTTAGCCAAGGTTAACTAATTGATAATAGTTTCAAAGGTCGAAAGATTTGTTATTACTCAACTAGTTATAATCATTTGTCTATGAATGATTGTTTTTCACCATAATTATACTTGACTAAACAAAGAAACAAGAAGTATGATTGTAATAAGAATTCTTTAATAACTTCAAATCAGATTGTTTGTAAACCTTTAGTAGGACGAAAGTTTAAATGTTTATAAACGATTGTGACCTTTTTGTCTATGAAGAGGTTACCTTTTGTATTGACCATTTCTTAAAAGTATTTGATTGGTAATAAAAGTTTATCTTGTGTTTAAGATATCCACCATACCTTATGAACCTTGGATAGATCTTGAATTGATTGGTTTACACCTAAAGCTTGTTTTTATGAACTAAAATCTTGACGAAAGTTTAACTTGTAGAAACAATGGATTAGATCACCATCTAATTATCTCAACCAACATGTCATCAAAAGTTATCACAATCATGTGTGTCATTAAGTAGAAAACTAGTCTAAACAAGTGTAGTTTTTAATTTATTGAATTTGCTTATTATCTTATTTGCGTACATTAGAGATTTACTTTTAGACTTATATTTCAATTCACTCACAAATCCCTGCGAACGATCCCGACTTACCATCATATCTTGCTATAACGGACGAGTACACTTGCTCGTATGTGTTGTTTCTAGATTTGGTAATTCACTCTTATAAATTTAAAACTTGCACTAACAAATAGCACATCAGGGAGTCACCACCCCATGTGTCTTGATCTCAAGCCTTGTAACCTTAAGATATATACATGTGTTAAACCTAGGCTCCAAGTAAATCTTGGTCACCAAGTTTAGGCACCTTCCTAGGAGCTTTCCTAACCTCCTCGTCTTCACTATAAATAGCAAGCTCATCCTCTTCCTTTCTCTTCATTCCAAACACTCAACAACAAATTCATAAACAATGATCCTTTGATTTCTAAGTTATAAGTTACATACCAAAGTTGAAGGCATAGTTAGTCTCTACATGAATCAAGAGTTTGTTTGGTGATTCCATGGTTGAATTAGGAGCTACAAAAGGTGATTAGGGGCTGAGTTTATAAGGTTTTCACAAGGTATATATCAAGGCTAGCAAGGGTTTGCAAGAGTTGTGGTGAAGGGTTTGCAAGCATAGGTTTAGTGTCCTAGTTCATACTTGACTTCCTTTCTTTAGAAAGCCAAAAGTTGTAAGAAAACCTATTATACTTTCTTGCTAAATATCATTTCCATGCTATTTATATTTCATTCATACTATATATTGTCTTGTTATTATGTTCATGATGTATAAAAATTGGTAAAACAAGTTATGGTATATATATGGTAACTTATATTAAGTAAACAAGTAAACTAGTGACTTATATTGAGAACCACGACCAAAATAGAGTAACCATGATATGAAACACTTACCTAATGTTATAGAGGGTTTTAAAATGAAAACATAGCAATTTGAATCACCTAAAACGAGTACACGAGTCAAAAGTTATGGCTATTAGAAGTTACTAAAATCTTTACGGCAAAACTGTCTCAAACTTTCTGTGACAGAACCTTAAACACGCAAAAAGAGGCCCTTCTGGTCCATTTCATGAAAAAGTTAAAACACGAAAGTTGTCCGGAATCACGTTTTATTCAAAAACTCACGAGCACGTGTCCAGAAAACCAATAACGAATGAGATTTTTCTCAGTTTCTTAACAGCTATTTTACATATATATAAGTCACTATATAATGGTTATGGTTTAAAAAGACCAAGAGGTCTAATGACCTAGATTCAAGACCACAACCATGGCTAAAGCCAAGGTTGAGTCTCAAGACCATGGAACAATGACCAAAGGTCACGGCAAGGCCATGACTAAATGACCATATAAACTTACCTAGGCGAAAACATGAGCTAAAGAGTTAGCGATAACTTAAACATACAATTTGGATCTACTCCATTAAAAGAACCATGAGATCTTACAAGTAATCGTCATACAAGATTAAGAAACTCATCCTAATAACAATCTTCATGTAAAAATAAACTTTCCTAAGTTTATTCAAATATTGGACATGTAACTTTTCGGATCAAAACTTATATATATATATATATATATATATATATATATATATATATATATATATATATATATATATATTCAAATACTACAATAGTAGGGAGCCTCATGTGAGGAGTTCATTAAGTAAGCCGTCGAGATGAGTTGTGGATTTACGAATTAAAGTGTCCAGGCTCCTCGAACGTTTACTACATGACTTCTGAATTATGTCGGCCCGAAAGGTAGTAAACGATATATAAACTATACATGTTTCATGAATCATTTCTTTTCAAAGACTTACACTATAATTTGTACACATCATGGACTAAATGCAAGACATATATAGGCAATTCTTCGTTTTCTTAGACATTATTCCAAACCTAAGTTGCAACAATTATTCTAGGTTGCTCGTAGAAGTTCTCATGGCATATCCATCATTCTCATTACACATCATCCAACTCAAGGTGAGTTCATAGCCCTACTTTCCATTACTTAATTGTTTTACAAACCCTTGGGGGGAATACATGCTATTTTAAACCGAACACAATGCTTTTCAATTGTATGCTTGCCTGATTGTTTTATTATCACTAAGTACTATCCTTGCTAAAACCAATATCCCTTATTATGAACCATTTAATCACTAGTAATAGTGAGCGCGAATATTGTGAATAGGCCTATTGGGATTGACGAATCCCATTTGTATTGACTAAGTTCAAACAAATGCACAAATATTTGAGATTTAGGTATGTTAGCAAAGTACCTACCGGGATAACTCCGCCGATTGATATTGGTACCTGTTAACGTTTTAGTGTCATAAGGTTAGTGTCATAATACATTTTATGGGCGTATAACAACGTAGCTCATCATTTTGAGTCTAATTAGCTCACACTACCAACATATTGTGTTCAACCATTAAACAAACTCTATGAATATCACTCAACCTTTGTGTTGACCTCTTAAGCATGTATTTCAGGTCCATGATGATCAAGGATGGCACGGAAGGGCACGGATAATCAAGAGGGCTATAAATTTTATTATCATTCAAAAACTCATTTAATGTAAATTGTAAACATGGAACCATCTGGGACCTCATTTTGTAATCTCTGATATTTATATAATTTGAATGATAAATTTTTAAAAACGACTCAATTAGAGTTTGTTTTCTATTATTGTGACTATTGTGCCGTCGAGTAACACCCAGTTTGAATTCCGCTGCATCCATGAATTGGGGGTGTTACACTATTAATAATTCCTAAAACATTTGGACCCCACTATTATGTCTTAAACTTAATTTTTTTAATTTACAAATAGGTTCGAGCAAAAATTATGTACTTTTTCTTTTATATCATTATTCAAGTTGCATGCTTACATAAACTGATCTGTTAAAAGTATCATTTAACCATTTAAATGTTGCTTTACATACATGCTCATGCACATTTTCTTGGATCAATTCACACATGTGAGCTACATCAATAAAAAAACACACATAAATTACTTGTATATGAAAATGCATTAACATAATACATATATATATATATATATATATATATATATATATATATATATATATATATATATATATATATATATATATATATGGTAGGGTTATAATAAAAAGTCTCTTAAAATAAAAAGTCTAGGAAGGCGAATTTTGGTGCATCACAGTTATAAAGTTACTGCATCACATTTTTAAGTCACTGCATCACAATTATAAATTTTAGTGCATCACAGTTTTTGCATCACAACTATAAAAAGTTACGACATCACAGTTAGTGCATTGCAGTTATTAAGTTACTGCATCACATTTAAATTCACTGCATCATAGTCATAAATTTAGTGCATCAGAGACTTTTTATTCTTTTTATTTTAAGACCCTTTTTATTTTAACCAAAACTTATATATATATATATATATATATATATATATACATATATATATTGCATTAGGTTAAATCATCAATTATTCTTGCAACCTTTTCAACTTCATCTCAATCCATAACCGACTTTTAATTATGTACTAATTACTTCCGGCAAGCCTTGCACTTCCATCTCGATTTTGTATATACTTCACATTAAATGCACCGGTTTTGTTTTTTGATAAAAGTTTGAACTTTTGCTTATGTTTAAAACTCAATTTTTTATTTGATATTATAATTTACAAACGGCTTTAAGTCTAAATTATGTATTTTTTTCCTTTCTATTCATTATACAATGTGATATTTTTAATATGTTGTATTTTGCTATTATGGCAAATTCATTTAATTGACGTAAATATTAGTTTCTCACTAATGATTCTACATATAGAAAAAGAAAACACTTTGCGATGCGCGAACCTTCTTCTTTTCAATAATAATTCAATTGCACACGATAAATTCATTCTAATATTTCTCAAAGAGCTTTCGAAAGCAACTACTTACATAAATTAATCACGCTAAAAAGTTTCATTTAACCATTTAAATGTTGCTTTACATACATGCTTGTGCACATTTTCTTGAATCAATTCACACATGTGAGCTACATCAATAGAAAATGCACATAAATTACTCGTATATAAAAACGCATTAACATAATACATATATCTATATATATGCTTATCTATAACAATCACCTAAATATGTAAGAAACAAAGAAAATAGTTGGTATCCCGCATGATCTTCTGTGATTTTCATAGTACCTGCGTATGATAACTAAATTAAGAAAAAAAGAATACCAAGTTAATTACAAACATCTAAAAGATGTGTGAATCATCTCCAAAATTTTGCAAAAGAGAATTTACATACCGCTACCAACAATCAAATATCTAAAAGATGTGGGAATCATCTTCAAATGTACATATTAAATGTGATTTTGGCCGGTGTATATAGACATGAATTAGGTTAAATCATTAATTATTCTTGCAACCTTTCGCAACCCTTGCACTTCATCTAACCGACTTTTAGTTCTATACTAAATGCCATGTGATCAATTCGGGCAACCCTTGCACTTCATCTCCTTTCATGATTGTATAGTTATTCTGAGGCTACATTGAATTCCGAGCATTAGTTATCTTGTACTTGATGCCTACACAATAAATTATAGGACTGAATCTTATAGTATTACTAGTAATGAAGACCCGTGCGATGCACATGGACTAAATGTAATTGTTGATAATGTATTCTTGGGTAGTCATTCTCGTCATTATTTATTTTCGCGTTATTATGATTTTTCTTAATATCTTATGGCTTGTTAATGAAAGATGTTGTTCATGAATAAGAAGCGTAGGTTATTAAGATGAATATGTTTAATTAGTTTATTGTTAAATTTTCTGTTTAGGTTTTGAGCTTAGTATATAGTCATGAAAACCCGTGCGTTGCACAGAGCTGTATGTAAGTGTTCATAGCGTAATCATCTATATTTTGAAATGTATTCAACATAAACTTTAAAATTTTTAGTGTAAAAAAACCCAAATTTATAAATACATTTGATTCGTTAACAAAGAAATATATTTATTAAACCTATATATAGTTGCATGATATGGTAAAACATAATATAAAGAGTTAGGATGCAAGTTTAGTAGTATCGATTGCAATGGGGCGAAAGAAAAGAATATAGCATGACAAAAAAAAAAAAATAAATAAAAAAAAGCTAACCACACATTATCTAAAGCATCGACAACTTTTCGACACCACACGTTTAAATTAAAATATCCAAATATGAAACATGTCATTGCGTAACTTTTCATGTTGATCTGTCTCAATGTCTCATTCAAATATGTGCTTTGGACTTTGTAAAAACTAAATAACCAAAGATATGTCTAAATAAATAAAGGATGACACAAATTAAACCTTCCTAAATTGATACAACCTAGTACACGTTTGAAGGCATATTGTAACCACAAATTTTGATATTATGATCCCTTCTATTACCACGCTCCTTTCTTTTTTCTTAAAAACGCATTTTATTCTTTTGTTCCTCCTCCCAGTCATACGAATAACACAGAACAACAAAACACACATAGTCCTGCTTGTTTTTCTCTCTAAAGATTCGTGGTGTGAATGGATGGTTGCTGTTGAATTCGTGGATTTAGGGTTCTTAATTCGCGGTCTTAATCTTGTTCTGGTTATTCTTTTCTTTTGTATAACAACCAAGGTATCATCAATCACCTTCTTTTTGTCCCAATTCGACACACCTATGGTAACAATTAAAAAGAATCTAATCAATCGAAAAAGTTTATAAAAATATTTATAAACATATTTTTTATAATTACTTACATACCACTCAAGAATGGAGACCAACAAACGAACCCTTCAATCTTTCTTTATGCTCAGCTCGTCCTAAAAGATCTTTTATGGTCTCGGGTAGGTTCATTGATTTATTTCTTTTTGTGCTCAAGATCTGTGATGAATACGTGTTTAAATCTTTATAGAGATTTTGATAAGAATCACAAAACACGAATCTGAGATCTTATGTGTCTTTTAATTTTGTGTTCCTATATTGTTCTTGATGTAATTGTTCGATACAATACACAGATGTGTAGAAAGTCCATGTGTTATTTATAGTTAAATAATTTGTGTAACTTATGAATATGCATATGAAAAGACTGTATTCTATTTGATTGTAATTGATGGAGATGGTTCACATACTCGAATCAATAGTCACCCTTCGTATTCTTACATTTAATTCGCCAATGTTGAGGCTTGCATATGATACCATCATGAGACATTTATTGTGTCCCCTTTACATTTATTATCATTATATATATAAGATATGATGTACTTACAACTTAAGCATGAAACTCAAACCAAGGTATTTACACATGAAGCATACACATATCACAATCAATGCATGAAACATTTATGATGACCACTTTACATTGATAACACTACTTAATCTTTTAGTATATAAGATAGATAGATGCTCTTTTGGGTTTGTTGGAATTATTTTGGTGTTTAAAGGATGCGTTTAGGCGTGCCATGAATGGCTTTTTGTAGTACAAATAAACTTTGTTAATATTTGTATCATTCCACTATTGGTGTGCTGCTTAGTATGTAAGTATTACACATATAATTATTGATTTGTTATTAATTTGTACATAAGTAAACGCGTTTGACCCACTCGACCCATTTGGCGGATTCTGCTTAAGTGTGCAACTGTATAAATGACATGTTTTATACAGTTATTTTTATTTTACATATACACTTATCAACAACTTCTTTTTAATTTGATTTGATTTTTTTTTTTTTTTTTTTTTTTTTTTTTTTTTTTTTTTTTTTTTAAGTTTTCACGGAATGAACATGGACTACTAAAGTATTTGACGTTGACCGCATACCTTTGCTTTTTAAGACTACATACGAGTTGGAGAAGGTAGTGTGAATGAGTATATAGACGGTCACACTAATATCACTCCTAATATTTTAATAGCGATTAGTCGTCATGGTAAGATTCATATTATTTAATTAGTGGTGGAGCACCTATATATATCTTGAGGTATTGGATCAATTGTAATGGTGTCTTAATTATGGGTAGAAATGCAAGCAACCCATGTACAAGGAGAAGCACTCCTAATATTTTTAATAGTGATTAGTCATCATGGTAAGATTCATATTATTTAATTAGTGGTGGAGCACCTATATATCTTGAGGTATTGGATCAATTGTAATGGTGTCTTAATTATGGGTAGAAATACAAGCAACCCATGTACAAGAAGAAGCAGACTAAATAATAATTTAGTAAACGGATGAGGTTCCCTGCCTATGTTAGCAATGGAAGGAGACGACGAGCTTTAATCATTGGTATGCAGTCTAACTGGGGTATTCTGTGACCGTTTTCGATATTTCCCTAACTACCGCCAATTATATTGTTTCCTCAAAGAGGCAAGTTAGCTACAGAGTCTTGGGAGAGTTTAGCACAACACATTTGTATTTGTATATAAATTATGGTAGTCTTTCTAAATTCTATGCACATTATCGATTTTGTATTGTTGTTTGCGAAGACATTATGCAGTCTTTGAGTTCTGATGCACCCGATTCGAGACTATGTAAGAGCGACTCGATCATGTTTCATAAATATTTATCACATGGTTTGTTTTTGTTCAATTAATATAATGTTCGTCATTTGTTTTAATTCATGAACAATCGATATATGTGTTCACCATGGAGGTAGAATTGTAACGACAAATATATTATACGATCATTGGGGTGGTGAGCAACATATGATATGCAATGTTAAAATACACCATTTTGGTATCCATACCGTTAAATTTGTAATAGGTCAACAACTAAGTCAATACAACGATGTTATTGCATACTATTTCCGAGTTCCAACAGTGCATTTGTGTAAAGATTTTAGTCTTCAAAAGATAGAACATGAGTTTGTACTTACTTCCTTTGTTGAACAAATTGAGATCGGAGATGTTTTGGATATTTATTTGGTTCATAGCCGTATCCAACACTTATCGACACAAGCACTCGACGATGGTTACAAAGAAGGTGGGAAAAAATGGATTTATTATTGGACATTCCGAAGCAAAACGCCGCAAGTCTAATAAAGCTCGTGAATGAGTATTCAACTAAATCGATGTCTCTTTATATAAACATAAGTGGCTGATTGAATAAGGTTGTAGGATTATGTTTTTTATATTGTCTTCTTAATTTGTTTGATTCAATTCGTTGAATGTTTTTTCATGTCAAGTTGATTGAATAAAAGTTTGTGTGTTTTTATTTTCCAGTATACACTTATTTCAATTACTTGAATAATAGCGTTAGATGGTGCGATCATACTACTGTGGCAAAAAGATGAAGATAGTAAAGCATGAGCTAATTGTATGAATTTAGTTTTGTTTGTCATTTGTTTTGATTTAGGCTTATAGTATCATAAGCGATGGAACAACCGAAAGTATTTAGATGGGAGGAATGAATGACCACCAGACATGCAACCCGTTTTGTAATGTTAACCAATGTTTGAAAATCCGGTTTTTTTATTGACCCGGTTTAGTCGCCGGGTCACCGAGTCACCGGTTCAATCAGTTGAACCGCCGGGTTGAACCGGTTTTATACATATGTACATTTTTTTTCTATATTTAATATGTAGTGTTGCATTATTCCATAATTTATCCGATGTTATTCCTACATTCAATTCAACAAATGAAAAAGATCGAGACTTTACCGATAAACTTTGTTTTTTAAGTTCAATATATATAATAACATAGCAGAGATTTGCAACAACAATAAATTTATGATTCTAAGTTATAACAATCTATATTAAAACGGTATTAATTGATGTAATTTATTATTTTACAAAATTTTAACTAACATTAGTAATCACCACTTCAAATTGTAAATTAAACTTACAAAGATTGATGACGAAAAAAGGTTTTGTTAATTTTTTTTTTTATAAAAAGTCATGACCCGGCCGGGTTTATCAAACCGGGTCAACAAAAAATCGGCGGTTCAATCCGGTTCTCAAACAAGCAAAAACCAGGTCACATCCGGCCCGGTTTCCGAGCCGGTTCAACCGGTTTAACCGGCCGGGTCAACACTGGTTTTAAAATATTGATATTAACTAAAAATGATGCTAGATGAACGATTTAGTTAGGAGTCGTAACATGTTATTTTTAAATTCTATAAGAAATAATCCATAACTTTATTGTTTTTTTAGTTTGTAATTCAAAATAAGTAAGCTCGGATCAAATTTAATCTTAACATCGTATGATCAAGATCTGGATATTTTATGCCTTTTGTAATGTTTCTAAACTTTATTTTATTCTTATGTAACATGGCTATTAAACTATTCATACATCTAGTATGTCAATTATTCACATAAAATCACAAATCAATCGCTTATATAAACATATTTATTTTCATAATAATAACGAAACTGCTATTTCACGGTTATCAATTTAATCCCGTGAATTTCACGGGTTAATAAACTAGTACTATATATAAAAGGAAAAATCCTCGAAGTGGAAAAGTGGAAAAATTAAGTAAACTATTTATGAAAATCATAAACTTTTATTTTTATTTTCGTTTATAACACATGTTATTAATTCAATTTAAATAGTGTTAGTGTTTAATCAATGTTTTGAAGTTGGGTCTCTAATCGACTCAGCCAAGTCATCGGGTCATCAGGTTACCTACCGGTTCAACCAGTTCGACTATTGAGTCAACCCGGTCTTCCACAAAAATTAAATTTATATATATTTGGAATGATATATATCTCGAAAACTTGGCTGATCCAAGTTACTTCAAACCCGACAGGTCTTATCGGGTTTTGAAAATATAAGGGTATTGTGTATGGTACAAGTAGGGTATATTAGTACTTTTTCTGACATGTATTTTTAGGAGACCTAGCATTGTACTTCGGGCCATTTTTTTTTTCTTTTTTCTTTTTTTGAAAATATTGTTTGAGTTAACTACATTTTTGGTCCTTATGATTTACTGAGTATTTCATTTTCAGTCTAACAAACAATAACCAACACTTTCGTCTTTTCCCAGTTTCTTCACACTGCAATCCTTTCATTCTTTCTTTTTCTATTAATATTAATAATAATATTATTATTATTATTAAAATACACAAAAGCCAACTCTATTCTGCATCTTGTTTACCCCAGTATATACAAAACCAATCCAAAATACCACACCTAATCTTCTTCTTCCACAGACCTATTTCTTTCTTTTTTTATTAACAAAGAAAACCCATAATCAAACAAAATAAAACCTACACAAAATACCACTTCTTTCTTTTTTTATTAACAAAGAAAACCCATAATCAAACAAAATAAAACCACTGCTGTCCTTTACTACTTGTAACAATTCACAATTTCAGGTTAATTACCATTCCCGGAAAATTTCACTATTCACTTTTACTATTCATTTTTTTCCCGAAACTTTCCCGAAAGTTGATTTTTATTTGATTTTATCGAGTGATAAATCATTTCCATGGCAAATTAAAAGTTTAACTTTCATAAGCTCATTTTCGTGAAAGTTATTAAGGAATTACACGGAATTACACGTTTTAGGGTAAAACGTCAATCAGAAATTCTACGCACAACGAAATTCAACCCCGTCAGGTGACCCCACATCAGTAAAATATTTTACACACTCATGATTTATTTGAGAATTAATCGTGACTGAGAAAAATATGACCAAAAACTTCCCAGCAGGTCACCCATGCCTGTACTACTCTCGCATGAGCACGCTTAACCATTTGGGCGATTAACCGTGAGACCACAAAACGCGTTTCTAAGACTTTTTGAGTTTTCAACTTATTAGAAAAAGTCAACATATTCTTTCCCTCCTCCATTGACCAAAAATGATCCCTTGATGTTATAAGTCATTTCGAGATTTTTAGGCTTACGGTTTGATGTCTAAAAGACATTTAATACCAACCGACACTAGACTGAGCCCAGTCTAGACATTATAAGTCATTTTAAATCATTTTTATAACATTAGAAAAGTAACATTTTACTTTTCTCAATTTTACGCAATATTCAGCGTTTTACGCGAATTACGCGTTTTAGACCCGTGTTTCCAGTTTTTAGCAGGGTTTTAGCACCCGATGGAACCTACCACTCATTTTATATTTTATTATGGAACTTATTGACATGTTTATCAATACTTTCAAGTTCCATAATTTTACGACACCCGGTTTTACGTTTTGAGGCTTAATCATTTACGATTGGCATTTCCCGGAGTCAAAACACACTAGATATCTTGGATAATATCATCCAAAGTCCAACCCTTGCTCTCCAAGCTTAGGAAACGACCTAGGAAGGGGGAATTCAGCCTTGTGTGGCTCAATCTCATGCTAGGAGGCCTTAGATGAGAACATGTGTTAAACTTGGTGATCAAGTGTTGACAAGTCAACACTTCTAACCTCCTCAAGGCCATATAAAGCCTCCTTGCCTCTCCATGAACGTCCACAACACACACACAAACACCATTCCATTTTCTAATTCACTCCAAGTATTATCCAAAAGAATCAAGAGCTTAAACAAGGTAGAAACCCTAGATAGGTTATCATTCATCAAACACTTCCATAACCTCATATATTTGGTGATTTCTCTTGAGTTTGAATCCACTCAAGTCACCTCAACCTTCATCATCCATCTTTCAAGATTACAAGGGTAGAAAGATTGCATGAAGTGAAGTGGGTTGAAGCAAGTCTATTAAAGTCCTATCCTTACATGTTAACTTCCTTTCATCTTTGAAAGCCAAAAGTTGTGAGCCAAACCCTAACTTGATTCTTGTTAAATAAGCATGTTCATGTTATTTACATACTATTTGTGCTATATATTGTCTTGTATTAATGTCCATGATGTATAAAAATGACCAAAACAAGTTATTGTTATTGATTGTTAAAACAAGTTACTAAAACAAGCAAACTAGTGACTTTCTTGGTAAGACCTGATCAAAATGGTAAAAATATGATGTTGGATCATTACATATTACAGTAGAGGACTTAACAAGGAAACCATAGCAATTTGAACCACCCAAAACGAGTATACGAGTCAAAAGTTATGGCGATTTGAAATTACCAAAGATTTCCGGCAAAACTGCCAAATAGCTTCCTGATCAAATTTGGGTTTTGAAAGTCACACTTCTGGTCCGATTCATCAAAAAGTTAAAACACGAAAGTTGTCCGGAACGCCGTTTTCGTTCAGGAACAAAGAAGCTCGAGACCTAAAAATGCTTTCCGAGTGATAAAATTCTTCAAATTCTAAACAGCCCATTTTTAGGCGAAAGTCATTACATATAGGTTATGGTTTATGAAGATCAAAGGGGTCTTATGACCTATAATCAAGACCACAACCATGGCTAGAGCCAAGGTTGTGTCTCATGACCTTGGAACAAGGACCAAAGGTCATGGCTAGGCCATGACGAAATGACCATACCAACTTACATAGGCGTAAACATGAAACAAGGAATTGGCGATAACTTGAACAAACAATTTGGATCTACTTCACCTAAAAGGAAACCATGAGATATTACCAAGAGAAAATGGTCATACAAAACTTATGAAACATACCCTAATAACAATCTTCATGTACTAATAAACTTTCCTAAGTTTATTCAAATATCGGACATGTAACTTTTCGGATCAAAACTTATATCTATATATTTCATCAACTACTACAATAGTAGGGAGCCTCATGTGAGGAGTTCATTATGTAAGCCGTCGAGTTGAGTTGTGGATTTACGAATTAAAGTGTCCTGGCTCCTCGAACGCTTACTAACATGACTTCTGAATTATGTCGGCCCGAACGGTAGTAAACGATATATAAACATACATGTTTCATGAATCCTTTCTTTCAAAGACTTACATTATACATCATACCACATCATGGACTAAGTGCAAGATATATATATATTGGCGTGTTTATGTCTCCTTAGACATTACTCCGATCCTAAGTCGCAACATTCGATTATAGGTTGCTCGTAGAAACCTACACGATTCAACCGTTACATTCATTACTTGCTATCTTACTTAAGGTGAGTTCATAGCCCCACTTTACATTACTTCAATGTTTTACAAACCCTTGGGGGGAATACATGCTATTATTTTTCTACTCGAACACAATGCTTCCTACTGTATGTTATTCGACTATGTTTTATTATCACTAAGTAACATCCTTGCCAAACCAAGATCCCTTAGTATGAACCATTTAATCACTTGCGAGGGTTACTTGTAAGTGAGCGCGAATATTGTGAATAGGCCTATTGGGATTGACGAATCCCATTTGTTTTGATTAGTTCAAACAAATGCATTAATATTTGAGACATTAGGTATGACGGCAAAGTACCTACCGGGATAAATCTGCCAATCGATATTGGTACACGTTAACGTTTTGGTTTCATAAGCTTAGTGTATAATACATTTTATGGGCGTATAATAACGTAGCCTACCTGTTTTGTTTTCCAAACATTGGTGTGAGTCTACAGCTCACACTACGATTATTGTGTTCAAATGATTTACCTACAAACACTACGATTATGGTGTTCAAACGATTTACCTACAAACACTACGATTATAGTGTTCAAACGATTTAACTACCAACACATTGTGTTCAATCGATTTAACAAACTCTATGAATATCACTCAACCTTTGTGTTGACCTCTCAAGCATGTATTTCAGGTTCATGACGATCAAGGATGGCACGGAAGGACACGGATACTCAAGAGGGCTATAAATTTTATTATCATTCAAAACTCATTCATTATACATTGTAAACATGGAACCAATTGGGACCTCATTTTGAAATCTCTGATATTTATATAATTTGAATGATACATCTTTTAAAACAACTCAATTGGAGTTCGTTTTCTATTATTGTGACTATTGTGCCGTCGAGTAACACCCAGTTTGAATTCCGCTGCATCCATGAATTGGGGGTGTTACAGATTGGTACCAGAGCCATGGTTATAGAGAAACGGGTCTAAGTGAGACCTAAACTATAACTACAATCACAAACAAAAACATTTTATAGCCTTTCGCTCTCCGTGTCTTCCATCCTCCAGACGATTATGGACTTAGTAAGCATGTTATGCTTCACAAACATATTAGTATATTGATATATACACACTAAGCATTTTATGCTACATGAACACATATAAGTATATTGATATATACACACTAAGCATTTTATGCTACATGAACACATATAAGTATATTGATATATACACACTAAGCATTTTATGCTACATGAACACATATAAGTATATTGATATATACACACTAGGCATTTTATGCTACATGAACACATATTAGTATATTGATATATACACACTAAGCATTTTATGCTACATGAACACATATTAGTATATTGATATATAAACTCGGTTTATTTTCAATCATTTATCTAAACAATGAACTAAACATATCTGTGTATGCCTATTCTAAGGCATTTCGGCACAGCCACACTCTCCCAATCATGTTCCTACTCCAACATTATATGTCCAAGACATTGTGAGATACAATGGTCTCATTCACTTTTCAAGACATTGTGAGATACAATGGTCTCATTCACTTTTCAAGACATTGTGAGATACAATGGTCTCAATCATTTTCCAAGACATTGTGAGATACAATGGTCTCATTCATTTTCCAAGACATGGTATTATACAATGGTCTTAACCATTTCTCAAATGTTTTGAGTCACACAATGACCTAACCTACTTCCCAGACATTGTGAATTGCACAATGGTCTAACCTACTTCCGAGACATTGTGTTTTGTGCAAATGGTCTCTAGAATTATTCCATCACATCATCAATATCATTTCTTATGATATCAAAAACCCGTCACAATCTATCGATTTCAAAACAAGAAATATGAGATTTCTAAAGGACAAACTAATCCATCATCGACAAAAGCTGAACTTTCTCTACATTCATCAAAGTTTTCTTATGAAACCTTCATTATTAAAAGTTCGTGATCCTGGCCAAGTATGTTCTATTTTAGAACTACTTAAAACTTCCTTTCCATATGTATCTACCCTTACTATCTTCTATGCAATGGAATATGAAAACATACGTTACAAGTCTTGTATGGACGGGACTTGCAACTTAAGGTTTGACATCGCCTTTGTTTAGTGAACAATTCCCAAAACCAACGGACATATCAAAAGTATACCTAGTTTAGGTATGTGAAAATTTTATCGAACCTTGGCTAAATATAGACTAGTCACCTATATTTAACCTAGGGACAGTGGAATATAGTCTGACTAACTATATTCGACTTAGAATTTTCAAATACTGAGAGTAGTTGTACTAGGGTTATGTTTAGGTTGATTTCCTACATGAACACGATAAACCACCAGAATACATTAAAACAATCTAGAGACACGATAGTGTCTTACCACTCAGCGAGATCTTAACACCTTATTTGTATAATCCAAATTCATTCTTGAAATTTTTCATTTATGAGATAATCCGAACTACTATCTTGGGATAGTTACCAATTATTCTCTTCATCCTGTAGAAGTACCATCCTGTTTAGGATACCATTCCATCATAAACTTTTAAAATCTCTTAAGATTTTCAAAACAAACTCAACATCTATACCTAAGAGTATTAATGTTAAGCATACACTACACACTTTTGTTCATCAACATATCATAACATTATCTTCACAACCGTTGGAACCACAAGCTCATTAACAGATCTTGATGCACTTTTAAAGCTCAAGTCATCCTTAGTTACACCACAAGCACCCTCATCAGCTTTACAAGTTTGAATATTCATCTTGTACTTTTGGAACACCAGTATCATCTCGTAATACACTACCTTGTAACTCACCGGCTAAGTATGAATGTTGTGTCGGGAATTCTTGAGTAGGATGATTTATAATATCCTTATTTGAATGGATTGGGATGCCTTTTCATTTAAATAAAGAAATTATAAATCATCGAACCATACGTTTATATTCCTTTAGTTACATTGTTTGGGATGCCTCTCTATGTAAATAAAGAATTATAAACAAGTGGGCTTAATTATATCCGAAATAACATAAGTATGAAGTCAACCTACATTACATTGCTCGGGTATGGCTTGATACCTACATTACATTGCTCGGGTATGGCTTGATACCTACATTACATTGCTCGGGTATGGCTTGATACCTACATTACATTGCTCGGGTATGGCTTGATACCTACATTACATTGCTCGGGTATGGCATGATACCTACATTTTATTCGCCACAAGAAATCCTATCTTTTCACCGACATCGCTTCAAACCATGACATAAACACTAGGTACAACAACCGATTACCTACAAGGCTATGATTGCAACGACTATCTCAATTTCCATTTATTGGATTCCTATGTAAATTGCTATTGTTGTTCAACTGTTATATCAATTGCTATTGATACTTGACAACTATATCAATTTCCATTTTGATATTTAACTATATCAAGTTCTATTTGATATTCAACTACTATATCGATTCCTATTAATATTCGACTGCTATATCAATTTCCTTTGATATTCGACTATTACCATACCTTTCCTATATAAAAGGAAGCCTCATCCTACACCATACACTGAAATGACAAATCAAATTACATCACTGGTAATTCCAGACTCTAGTCCTCATAAGTAACCACACCTTTTCATCGACATCACTCCAACATATGACACACAAAGAACTTCGGGACGAAGTTCCCCATAAGGGGTAGAGACTGTAACAATTCACAATTTCAGGTTAATTACCATTCCCGGAAAATTTCACTATTCACTTTTACTATTCATTTTTTTCCCGAAACTTTCCCGAAAGTTGATTTTTATTTGATTTTATCGAGTGATAAATCATTTCCATGGCAAATTAAAAGTTTAACTTTCATAAGCTCATTTTCGTGAAAGTTATTAAGGAATTACACGGAATTACACGTTTTAGGGTAAAACGTCAATCAGAAATTCTACGCACAACGAAATTCAACCCCGTCAGGTGACCCCACATCAGTAAAATATTTTACACACTCATGATTTATTTGAGAATTAATCGTGACTGAGAAAAATATGACCAAAAACTTCCCAGCAGGTCACCCATGCCTGTACTACTCTCGCATGAGCACGCTTAACCATTTGGGCGATTAACCGTGAGACCACAAAACGCGTTTCTAAGACTTTTTGAGTTTTCAACTTATTAGAAAAAGTCAACATATTCTTTCCCTCCTCCATTGACCAAAAATGATCCCTTGATGTTATAAGTCATTTCGAGATTTTTAGGCTTACGGTTTGATGTCTAAAAGACATTTAATACCAACCGACACTAGACTGAGCCCAGTCTAGACATTATAAGTCATTTTAAATCATTTTTATAACATTAGAAAAGTAACATTTTACTTTTCTCAATTTTACGCAATATTCAGCGTTTTACGCGAATTACGCGTTTTAGACCCGTGTTTCCAGTTTTTAGCAGGGTTTTAGCACCCGATGGAACCTACCACTCATTTTATATTTTATTATGGAACTTATTGACATGTTTATCAATACTTTCAAGTTCCATAATTTTACGACACCCGGTTTTACGTTTTGAGGCTTAATCATTTACGATTGGCATTTCCCGGAGTCAAAACACACTAGATATCTTGGATAATATCATCCAAAGTGCAACCCTTGCTCTCCAAGCTTAGGAAACGACCTAGGAAGGGGGAATTCAGCCTTGTGTGGCTCAATCTCATGCTAGGAGGCCTTAGATGAGAACATGTGTTAAACTTGGTGATCAAGTGTTGACAAGTCAACACTTCTAACCTCCTCAAGGCCATATAAAGCCTCCTTGCCTCTCCATGAACGTCCACAACACACACACAAACACCATTCCATTTTCTAATTCACTCCAAGTATTATCCAAAAGAATCAAGAGCTTAAACAAGGTAGAAACCCTAGATAGGTTATCATTCATCAAACACTTCCATAACCTCATATATTTGGTGATTTCTCTTGAGTTTGAATCCACTCAAGTCACCTCAACCTTCATCATCCATCTTTCAAGATTACAAGGGTAGAAAGATTGCATGAAGTGAAGTGGGTTGAAGCAAGTCTATTAAAGTCCTATCCTTACATGTTAACTTCCTTTCATCTTTGAAAGCCAAAAGTTGTGAGCCAAACCCTAACTTGATTCTTGTTAAATAAGCATGTTCATGTTATTTACATACTATTTGTGCTATATATTGTCTTGTATTAATGTCCATGATGTATAAAAATGACCAAAACAAGTTATTGTTATTGATTGTTAAAACAAGTTACTAAAACAAGCAAACTAGTGACTTTCTTGGTAAGACCTGATCAAAATGGTAAAAATATGATGTTGGATCATTACATATTACAGTAGAGGACTTAACAAGGAAACCATAGCAATTTGAACCACCCAAAACGAGTATACGAGTCAAAAGTTATGGCGATTTGAAATTACCAAAGATTTCCGGCAAAACTGCCAAATAGCTTCCTGATCAAATTTGGGTTTTGAAAGTCACACTTCTGGTCCGATTCATCAAAAAGTTAAAACACGAAAGTTGTCCGGAACGCCGTTTTCGTTCAGGAACAAAGAAGCTCGAGACCTAAAAATGCTTTCCGAGTGATAAAATTCTTCAAATTCTAAACAGCCCATTTTTAGGCGAAAGTCATTACATATAGGTTATGGTTTATGAAGATCAAAGGGGTCTTATGACCTATAATCAAGACCACAACCATGGCTAGAGCCAAGGTTGTGTCTCATGACCTTGGAACAAGGACCAAAGGTCATGGCTAGGCCATGACGAAATGACCATACCAACTTACATAGGCGTAAACATGAAACAAGGAATTGGCGATAACTTGAACAAACAATTTGGATCTACTTCACCTAAAAGGAAACCATGAGATATTACCAAGAGAAAATGGTCATACAAAACTTATGAAACATACCCTAATAACAATCTTCATGTACTAATAAACTTTCCTAAGTTTATTCAAATATCGGACATGTAACTTTTCGGATCAAAACTTATATCTATATATTTCATCAACTACTACAATAGTAGGGAGCCTCATGTGAGGAGTTCATTATGTAAGCCGTCGAGTTGAGTTGTGGATTTACGAATTAAAGTGTCCTGGCTCCTCGAACGCTTACTAACATGACTTCTGAATTATGTCGGCCCGAACGGTAGTAAACGATATATAAACATACATGTTTCATGAATCCTTTCTTTCAAAGACTTACATTATACATCATACCACATCATGGACTAAGTGCAAGATATATATATATTGGCGTGTTTATGTCTCCTTAGACATTACTCCGATCCTAAGTCGCAACATTCGATTATAGGTTGCTCGTAGAAACCTACACGATTCAACCGTTACATTCATTACTTGCTATCTTACTTAAGGTGAGTTCATAGCCCCACTTTACATTACTTCAATGTTTTACAAACCCTTGGGGGGAATACATGCTATTATTTTTCTACTCGAACACAATGCTTCCTACTGTATGTTATTCGACTATGTTTTATTATCACTAAGTAACATCCTTGCCAAACCAAGATCCCTTAGTATGAACCATTTAATCACTTGCGAGGGTTACTTGTAAGTGAGCGCGAATATTGTGAATAGGCCTATTGGGATTGACGAATCCCATTTGTTTTGATTAGTTCAAACAAATGCATTAATATTTGAGACATTAGGTATGACGGCAAAGTACCTACCGGGATAAATCTGCCAATCGATATTGGTACACGTTAACGTTTTGGTTTCATAAGCTTAGTGTATAATACATTTTATGGGCGTATAATAACGTAGCCTACCTGTTTTGTTTTCCAAACATTGGTGTGAGTCTACAGCTCACACTACGATTATTGTGTTCAAATGATTTACCTACAAACACTACGATTATGGTGTTCAAACGATTTACCTACAAACACTACGATTATAGTGTTCAAACGATTTAACTACCAACACATTGTGTTCAATCGATTTAACAAACTCTATGAATATCACTCAACCTTTGTGTTGACCTCTCAAGCATGTATTTCAGGTTCATGACGATCAAGGATGGCACGGAAGGACACGGATACTCAAGAGGGCTATAAATTTTATTATCATTCAAAACTCATTCATTATACATTGTAAACATGGAACCAATTGGGACCTCATTTTGAAATCTCTGATATTTATATAATTTGAATGATACATCTTTTAAAACAACTCAATTGGAGTTCGTTTTCTATTATTGTGACTATTGTGCCGTCGAGTAACACCCAGTTTGAATTCCGCTGCATCCATGAATTGGGGGTGTTACACTACTTCCGACCACCACCTCTTTCATTTCCAGATCTTCTCCTGTGTAGATCCACGTCGCTGGGATCTTGGTTTCACTATCGAGTTTAGGGTTAGGGTTTTAAATTTGGGGATATTTTGGTCTTGTTTGAATTGAGAGAATTTGGCGGGTATGGTGTTTAGTGGGACTGTCGATTATTGCCGGAGGTGTTAATGGTGGCGACTGGTGTTAAATGGAAAGGATTTTGATTTTTCTTTTTTCTTTTTTTTTTTTTTTTTTGGATTGTAGTAGTGTGAAGACAATGGGGAAAGAGGGTTGGAAATGGATACTTCAATTAGATATGGTGGAGAATCAAGTGCTCTCAGGAACATCGGTGCTTCTCCGACGGTGAAGTACGCCGGGAATGTGGGCGCCGTCAGAATAAACGCGAAGCAGAAGCTTCAAATTAGGTATTCCAACATTCTTCTTCAGGTCTCAACTTCCTTTTAATTCTTAATAAAATGTTCAAAATTTATGTTGAAAGTAACCAATAAACACGACTCTCTGAATTGCTGGGATATATACTTGTTTCATTGGTACGAATTTATGTACATTTTTTTTAAAGTCAACTCGCACACCCACATTCTATGGGTATGTTTCACGAAATGGGCTGGAGGTGAGACTGGGGTTATGTCTTATATTAAATAAGCCGAAAGTTGGAGCTTATATTTTTATAAAGTTGTTTGACGAATTAGTTGAAGCTGAAACTTATTAATATAAAATCGCATAAAAATACATCAAATTAGTATTTCCAGCTTTTGCTTGATATTTTGAAGGGTATTTAAGTAATTTGACTAGCTATAAGCCCTCATAAGCTCCTTTCAATGGGCTTGGGCTTGGGCTTATGGCTTATAAAAGCCTCTATAAGCCCGTTTGACAAACAAAGCTTATTTTATAAGCCGGCTTATTTTAAAAGTTTAAGCCCCCATAAGCTCTTATAAGCCCTCTCCCAAACACAGCATACAATCTCACACAAACACAACAATCTCACAGTTGGGACTTGATCCCGTAAAAGCACTGTATGCTTCCGATGATGTTTGTGTTCCATATGCACATTTTATCTTTCTCTAGTTATGGCTAAAATGCCACTTGTGTTAGTAAACTCTCGCTCAGTTAACTTGTAATCTTCCTGAAAACTACAGAAATAAAGTGGTCTTTCATATGTGGTTGTAGCTTAAACTTCCGAATTCTTATAAACTTTTCAATTGCTAATATTGCAGCTTAATGGAGAGCTCGATACAGGGACTGGAGCTCCAACTTTTCTTTGTGCACTTGTTAGGCAATTCTATCCTAATGTATGTTTTTATTTCTCTGCTTAACTTGACTTACTTGAGTAGAAGTGACAACATTTACCATTCACTTAGAATTGGGTCAATTATTTGTATTTTGTTATATTGCTATCGGGGCAATTAGTGAAATAGTGGCTAAAAAGGAACGGGTTCTCGAATGAGCTGAACAAGTCAATAGATGCCAAAAGTGGTTCTAAATTATTCTATTCTTAATATAGTAAGATTTATATTGAAAGAATATAACCATAGTTGTTATACTCTTACAAGTCACGAGTCAACTCTTACGAGTTGAATCAAAACACACCCTAACCGAAGCGACTCACAACCTGGCTTGTGAGTATACTAGATTCGCACCTGACTCACGAGTCATTGACTGAGTCTGACCGAGTTGAGTCGACTCGTGAATCGGGCAAGTCAAAAAATGATGAAGAAGGGGATGATTCTAGCTCATATTCATCTTCTTCATTGACATTCTGTTCTCATCACTGGTGTTTCCATCGTCTTTTTAGTAAATATAGATGTTTACATGTCCCAATTTACTAAAAAAGTAAAAAGTAACCTGTTTTGACCCGTTAGCTAACCTGATTGTCCCTACAAACTTTTACTACCATTACCGAAGCTGTTTAAATGTCCTAATTTACATGATGATAACACATCTACTTACTCAATACAGCTGTCAGCTAGTCTTGGAGCTGGATTAAACTATGATAAAGATGAAATACTCCGTTGTACCCTACGTGGAAAAAAGGCATATCCGATGGCATCCAATTGGTTTGTGAACTTTGTTCTGAAAGGGCGTTGTGATATTGACCAAGAGTTGAATCAGGTGAGTCTCAATATTCAATTTTTTAGTATTTTGGTTTTAGGCTACATATAAGCAATTATGGGAAACTGGGTTCGCGGGAAGGAGGGGTTAAATGGGGTATTATCAGCTACATGATTGGGAAAACATTGTTTGTACTAAATACTTTCCTAAACTTAAAGCATCGATAACTTTCATCAATTCTTATGCTATCTTAATGCTACTTGTGCATCATAACCAGCCAACACCACATGGAGCTCTCGAGTTGGTGTGGAACATTCTAGACTTTCAGAAAGAACAAGACGTAAGGCTCAAAGTTGGCTATGAACTCGTTGACAAGGTATATTTTTACTGAAGCAAAGTTACTTGGTAGATGACAAGTTCATATCTTTGCTATCATAATCTAAGTAAACAAGCATTATACAATCTTATTCATGCTTCGTGTTCTGTTCCAAGTAATATCTCATGTCACATTTTACCACAATATTAAGAGGCTTATAAATCCGGTATGCTAACGGAGTAAACATGTAAAAGATAACAATTCCAATATGCTTACTTATGAATTCGTTGATTCAGTTACTTTCTATCTATGATGAGTCAAGCAGATAGTATAAAAAAGTCTAGGAAAACTGTCAAAAGTTGCCCAGAGTGTATTGACTCCTACTGAATTTTAAATATTAAACATATATAATACGTTGTGCATTTGTATTATAGGTGAGCTTATTAACGAGCTCAATAACAAGCTTATTCAGGAGCTCAAAATAGATATACTACAAGCCTAGCTCGAGGCAAGCTTTAAATTTTCATTGGCGCATCGTAAAAACGAGCCGAGCCCGAGCTTGAGCCTGTATAATATACCACGAGCCAAGCTCGGGCTTAAAATACAAGGCTCTAAATGAGCCAAGCTCAAGCTTTCTAAAACTTAAACTAGCTGAGCTCGAGCTCTGGCAAGCTCGAGCTCAGCTCGGCTAGTTTCCACCCCTAGAACTCACATTATAAAATCAATGTGAAAACGCATGTCCAAACACCCTCTTACCATCATTTTGGAAGTATGAGGCTGATGTTGACTTTTATCGTCAATATAGTCTTCTTTAGAATTCAGAAGCTAGTCAAGGGATAAACTTAGCGGATTTGGAAGTGGACATTTGAAGAGGAAAGCCAATGCAACTTTAGGTGTGTGTTTGGATATGCGTACTAAAGTTGTTTGCGATTAAAAGTTAAATAAAGGATTATGTCTAAGAAAAAGGAGATTTTTGTTGCTAATAATTTAATGATGTTTGAAACAGCTGATGGGCTGAAATATTATGATCTCGTTGAAGGAAAAGGTCCAACTGCTGAAAAGGGATCAACGGTTCAGGTTTGTGTCGAGCATTCATTTTTCATGTGAAATTTGATTGCAATTGTGTTTTTCTTGGGTAATGGTTCGAGTTGAAACACAATTTATTTAGCACAGGTCAAAACATGCCTGGCTAGTTCGACTCATTTTTTTTTTTTTTTTTAATTTTTTTTAAACAAAATGATCCTTAATAACTTGTTTTGGGTTGGGGTCTCATTACAAGTATATTGGCTTTGTGTAGGTGCACTTTGATTGTGTTTATAACAAAATTACAGCAGTTTTAAGCAGGGAGTCTAAAATTTTAGCTGGAAACCGGACCATTGCACAGGTTTGTTTCTAATTTCTTTATTCACTCTCTTAATGCAGCCAATACATTATGACAATTATAAGCACTTCTACCGAAATACTCCAAAACCAATAATCGCGACTTAGAGTTGCAATAATCAGCTTAAACGCACATCCAAACACCCCAACGTAAGATTTCTCACTTGACAATTGACACTTAAAGTCAAATGTGAAGATTCTTTTGGGTTGTGAGGATGGGCGTATCATTATGTTTTTGCACAAGTTTGTAAACGCTTCTCTAGTTCAAATAATCATAAAAATGATTATTTAACTTTGTAAATACTGTTGACATTGTAAAAGAGCAAGGTTGGATCAAATGGTTAACACCCTTGCCTCTGGAGACAGAGGTCAAGGGTTCAATCCTCACCCCTTGCAAGGCCAGAGGTCTTTTTCTACCTTTGGTAGAACCGGAAGCAGCCTCTCTACCTTAGGTAGGGGTAAGGCTGTCTACGTCTCAACCTCCCCCATACACCGTGGAAGACGATATTGAGACCAATAACCCGTGGAAGACGATATTGGGAGTTACTTTACTTTTTTTATTTATTTTTATACCGTTGACATTGTGACATGGATGGGTTGGTATCCTGACATGTTCCTTTTTATGACCTTAAGTAGACTTACGAGTTTAAGGTTGGAGCTACCCCTGGAAGGGAACGAAAACGTGATTATGTAGACAACCCAAATGGTTTATTTTCAGCTCAAGCTGCACCAAAACCTCCTTCAGCCATGTATTCCGCTGTTGAGGGGATGAAAGTTGGTGGAAAGGTGATCTTCAGTTATTTTAATTATCAAAATAATTCTCTCTTCTTCTATTTAAGAAAAAACTCATACATTCATATATTTTTTTGTTGCACAGAGGAGGTCCTCCAGAGGCAGGGTATGGTAAAAAGGGACAAAATGAAATTCTGGTACGCCGTTCTTGCTAGTCATCTTTCTTTGCTTATGTTACAATAAAAAAAAGGCTGTGCTTTTAGTGAAATTCCAACATTTGTTCACATAAAAGTTTTTCAATGGCTTTCTTAGTTTCTACCCTTATGTTAACCTTTCTTCTAGTGAATTAAATTCGCATTCTTGAACTTCGGTTGTCATAGAAAGTAGACCTTTTTGTTTAGTTGATGAAAAACCAACTTTCAATGTCCATTCTCTCATGTTTTTTCCAACATATATGCTGGTTTTGCAGCCAAATACAACATTTGAGTTGAACCTTGAGCTATTGCAAGTAACTCGACCTGAAGGAAAGTAGCTTGTTCCGAAGACTGCTAGTATTTTTGTCAACTCGAATAAGTCTGCAAGGGTAGTTTTGGTACGAAGAGCAATTTTTTTATTTGTTTTCCCAGAAGGCCGAAGAGCAATTTTTTTATTTGTTTTCCCAGAAGGCCAAGGTGTATGAAGCTTTGTAATATAAAGTTTGTACATGACATGACACTACATTACAAACTCTTTGTAACAATTGTATTTATATACCAAATACATTTCTTTCTTTTTTCAGCGCATTGCAACATATGCAAAATTAAATTTATTATTGCTATATTTTAAATTCAATAGTACTGCATGAAATTGATTGAAAGTATTTGAAGAACTACGAATGCTAAGATACGGTGTGGTGCTTATGTGAAAGGGTGCGTGTTGACGAGGTTAAAGGGTGGTCATTAGTCACGCGTGGAACATCTTTACAACTCAAACGGTTGGCTTAGGTAGTTGTGGCCATTAGGTGGTGTGAGTTATTTTTGCATATGTTTTATGTATTTGAAAAATTTAGGTGTAGATAAATTGAAGAGTTAGGGATGGCAATAGGTGTGATAAACCTCTAACTCGTGTGTATCCGTCCGTGATGAGCGGGTAACCCATCAAATTTTACTCGCGGGTGGGTCGAACTCTTGATGTGTTATGTAATATTTACCGAATAGCATTGAGATGTATATTATTAAACCATAAACAATGAGTATTTTTTGAACTTCGCAATGTACAAAAGAGACTCACGATAGAAGCTTATAAATCTTATTATAATATAATATGATAAGAAACGAATTGCATAATAACAAATCCACTTTGTTGGTGTTAAATAAATAATTTTGTATATGAACAAAAATCATTGTTACTTATAGTAAAAGTCTGATGCTTTTCAACAATGAGAAGAAAAAAAACAATATGCTCGCAATATGTGTATTCTCAACAATAATTAATTCCCAAGTTTATTAATTTGTATATAAAACTGTCTGTGTGTAAAAAGTGTTTATTTTTGTGTGTGTCTCACAAGATTATATAATATACTAAAGGGTAACGGCTGTTAACTAACGACCGTTATCTTTAACATTTAAAAAAAATTTGTACGCACTTTGTCTTTCATCTCAGTGGTTCATTGCAAATTTAGTCCTCAAATAATTTACATAAATGGTCCTTCATGTTATACATCAATTGCAAAATCAGTCCTACGTAACTAACTTCATGTTAAGTAGCTAACGGCAACAAAAGAATTCCGCAGCAACGCGCGGGTACCAAACTCGTTAGATCTAATGTTAATAAATAAATCTTCATAAATGAAGGTAAAAATACTAGTAGACAAACAAGTATTTTGCAAAAGCGTTCCTCTTAGGTCCAAGTTTTATGACAGATCAGATAAAAGATTATGACCAAGTCAGGGTTTATATTCGACCAGGTCCAGGCAAGGTTAGACGAACCAGGTTCACATGATACATTTCGACCAGGTCAGGCATGATTTTAACCAGGTCGAGGTAAGATTTTAGCAAGGTCCATGTAAGATTTTAGCCAGGCCCAGGCATGATTTTACCCAGGTCCAGATAAGATTTTAGCCAGGTCGTCTATAATTTTGACAGGTTTAGGTAAGTGTTATAGATAGGGATAGCAACGGGTCGGGTTCGGGGCGGGTTTTAGTGTACCCGTACCCGTACCCGTTTATAATACTAAACCCGTATCCGCCCCATTAACCGTCGGGTACCCGATTAATATTATCCATCAGCTTTTCGGGTTTCTCCGCGGGTTTCGGTTATCCACAATTGAATAATATATGGACAAAATGACGGTATTAAGATTAAGTCACACTAAAATACACCGAAAAAAACAAATGAAAACACCCTAATATATTCATTTTTTGTTAAAGTTAAAGAAAATGAATAGGGTATCAAACGATTTAATGCTTTTGAATAATTCATATACAAAATAAAATATATTACTACCTCCGTCTCAAATTAATTGTCCATATTTCCTAAAATAGATGTCTCAAAATAATTGTCCATTTTCATATTTTTAGTAAAAACTATATAATTTAGGCATGAGTTAACCACACCCTCCCTATTTGACTAGCTGCCGCCGCTTGTACTGTCTGCATTAAAACCTGTACATTTTGACTAAAAGTAGGTGGACCCCCTGGTAGGGAGGATGCGGTCAACACATCCCATAATTTAATGAGGGAATATTCTATTTGAGTGGTTGAGAAATAAAGTGACCCCACTTTTATTAAACTTTGTGTTTTTTGTCTCCTGACAATTATTTTGAGACGGAGGGAGTATGTAATAGAGATACGTATATAAAAAATATAACGGATGAAATTATATATAATGTATATATATTCTAGTTAAATATAATATCAATAAAGCGGATGTAGATACGGATAAACGGATACGGGTACGGGTACGGGTACGGGTAATCGGGCGGGTATTACCAGAACCCGTACCCGGCTAAAAATATTATATCAATACCAAACCCGCATCCAAACCCGCCAACCCGCCCCCGAACCCAACCCAAGCGGTTCGGGTTTCGGTTTTCCCCGTCGATTTCGGTTGCTTTTGCCATCCCTAGTTATAGATGAATTTTGACTTCAATTTGTACAAAGGTGGGTTCATTAGTAATTAAATAATTTTGATTAACTGTATGTTGTTTAGAACCGTTGGTATCATGAACACAATTGTCGAAAGTTCTTGTGCTTTTTTTAGCATCTTATTTTATGATCCTAATTTTGAGGATCATAATTGTAGCTACACATGCCTTCCTTTTAACAATATCAGAGACTAGGAACATGATTAAAGTCCTAGAAAATTTGAATCCATGGGGCTTCAATGATCTTTCAATAGTGAGTAAAGTCTATTATGTAATTTAAACAATCATGTATATAATCTTCCAGAAGTGGAGGTTTCAAATAAATTCAATTGTGAGTAAAGTCTAATTTAATATTTTCATCTTTTGTATGAGAGATAATATACTGAGATCTGTAGTACCTGTTTATGTTGTGAAAAGGTAAGCGAAAGATTTACTTATAAAAATTACCCAGAAAGAAGTTAAAGGAAAGCAAAAACTTAGGAAGACTGTTATAAATGGTACATTTGGAAATACTAAAATTTTAAAGCACTATTAAATTAATGATAAGTGTTGCTATATTTTTGGGAGAAAAGTTCAATGTAATCATATATTTTCTAAAAATTCAAATGAACATTCATTTTGGGATAAAATTATTTTAAGTACAAAAAGTGCCGATCATCGGAGACGACTGGTCTATTTTTGCAGTTTTTCAAAAAAATGTGGTAACAAATGGAAAAATGTTCAAATTGTGTATTTATTACTCGGTATTAAGTTAAAAGCTTAGAATTTATAATTAAGCATATTTTACTTTTAAAGCTTAAATAAATTATGTCATATTATAATATTTTAAAGTACTGTATTAGATAAGCTACGTTAGGCTTAGCAAATCCACCCGAAAACCGACCCGGACCGACAAACATACCGAAACCGGACTGAACAGAACCGATCTTTTTCGGTTCGGTTTCGGTTTTGTATATTTTTTTCTGTTTTTTTCGGTTTCGGTTCGATTCGGGTTTTGTCGGTTTTTCGGTTCAAAACCCGAAAACCGAACCGAGTTATTCGGTTCGGTTTCAGTTTTGATATCTATTTCTCGATTAGGTTCTCGGTTTGAGTTTTTTTCTTTTCCATTTTTCGGGTCAGGTCGGTTTTTGTCTGTTCGGGTCGGGTTTGTCCCAATGCTCACCCCTACGTGTTGTAACAAATAAGCTATATATTATAGAAGCTAAATCTATGAAGAGTTATGTTTAAAACTTGGTCATTATACACTCATATTATTTCATGTATCAAATTTTATTTTGAAAGTTACCATTTAGAACAACAAAGGTCAACAAGCTACATGTTCTAATAATTATGTTGGAATTACGTTCAACTGAGATTGTGTTCTATTATTATTAAGGAATCATCAAACAAATGCGCTATTTTTCATCACTTCCTTTGAATAATTGAATTTTGAAAAAAGAAGACATTGCTTTGATTGAACTGAGGTGAGTTTGTTGGTCCTTTTTTGCAATAGCCTAGTTATAGATTTTTTTTTTAAATAGTTGAAGTCACCGTGTAAAAATTTACAAAAAAGAAATGCTACAGTCACATGATTTTCACAAAATAAGATGGCGTGATGTGATATGACAAACTAAATTCAAATACATATAAGATTGACGCGTAACGTAATACACGAAATTGATGTATAAAATATCATGTCACGGTGAAAATTATGTGATTGTAACAATTATAACTAAGAAAATACACACTTTAGATTGACATGTAACTAAATACACGAAATTAGATAGTATCTAAACCTGAGGGACTGAAAGTGAAATTAAAGTTGACTTAGAGTCAACCAAGTTGCCTTTACTCTTTTCTCCTCAACTTCATTTCATCTCTTTTCATTCTCATTGCATTCATTCCATCCAATTACTTGTTCAGTAGTTTTAAATTTGGTTGACGTAATCGTTTTATATTTCAAATTTATAGTATATCAGACCTTTCAGTCTGACTCGATTAATAGTATTAGGATATCGAATGGTTATTTTTGAGTTTCATTATAGCTTGATAATATTGAAGTTTGTTAATTTTGGTTGATTGAAACAATACTATTATGAGCTTAAGATGTGTATAATAGTTTTTTTGTCCCTCTAAATGCAATGGTACTATTATTAGCTTCATAAGCTCTTCTTAAGCTCACAAGCCCAAAACAATACTTGTTGGTGTGAAATAGCATACATAGTTCTAATAGATAGAGATGTCTATAAAAACTGCAACCTATAGGACAAATTATGTGTAACAGTCATTGAGAGTGTATAACTTATGTGTAACAGGCTAAAACTGAACTGAAGAGATCTGAAGTTGCTGATGTTTCTGGTAAGAGTCGGCTTATCCACAAGAACAAGGTACTCCCATTACTCGTTTTATTCTACTACAAGTTTTTTCTTTTTCTGCAAGTACTAAGTTATGGGGCAGTCATCTGTATCAATCTATGGTGTACCAGTTCTCGTGTTAAAAGCATAAGTGATAAGCGTTGCAACAATTGTATCTAGAGTGTTCTAAAAAGATTAGTCCTAGCTGCTAGAAAGATTAGTCCTGGCTGCTGTCACATGTGCTACATTTGGCACGAAAGGAACTTTATATTTTTGTCGAATGTTAGATAGTACAACATGCTAGGGACTTGTTTTGGATTGCTATTGTAACTTAATATAAGCTTATGTGAAACTTGTGTGAATTAAAAAATGATAGAGAATCAGATAGACGGATACTCTCACTGTCTCATTTGAGAGTATAACTTATGTGTAAGAGGCTAAATCTGAACTGAAGAGATCTGAAGTTGCTGATGTTTCTGGTAAAAGTCAGCTTAGTGAGGTTCGAACAAATTCTGGAATGTTTGTCCACAAGAACAAGGTACTCCAGTTACTCGTCTATACAGTAAATTCATTGAACACCAATAAAGAAAATGGTCAACTGGTTTGAACAAGTTAAAAGTTGCCTAGAGCATATTCAGCTATTTCCGTATACAAGTTCAGGTTGTTTTGAAACACATGGGTTGTTAAACCAACATTCTAATCAAATAATCCTTGTGGTTCATTGAAGCCATAAGGTATGCTTTTCTTTTCTTTGACTTTATACGGCGAACCTGATCAAATTTTCTTGTTTTGTTTTGCAGTGATGATTTCAGTTTACGGACACAATGATTTCAAGACATTGAGTTGAACATAACCTAGAAATACTTTCAAGATCTGGAGTTGAGCATAACCTGCTGCAATATACTTTCTTTTATGAAGATATATATATATATATACTGATGATGGGGCTTGTTTCAGATCAATCGAATTGAGTTTGTTCAATCTAAGTCATTTCTACGTCGTGACATCAAGCCACGTAAGCTTCTTATGGGCTTAAGATGTAGAGCTAATCAGGTAATGCAGCTGATCATTCATTTTTGTTTCCAATTTGCAGTGTCCTATAGTGCAGCACCTCTATTGATGTACAAACTTTACTTTCGCTAATCTTCTCATACTTATATTTCTGTGTATATAGTTGGTGACCTCTTTATCCGTGAAGTTAGCATCTTCTAGGTCCTAGCCATTAACAGCATAAAGCTTTAAGGTCACAGATGAAACCTGTATCAGTGATTCTAAGTTCGTAATTTTGTTTACAGGGTTTCAGTTTGATTATGTATTCGATTGGAGTCATTGGACAACACTAAAATATCAAGTCACAGATTTCAGCTCCTTCTCATGGTCTTGTAAGTACTATATAACATGTTGATATGCCAAACTCGACTGGTTTCATATGAATGGGTCGATTTGGGATATTCTTATTCTAATGGATCAACTGGAAATTTTGAAGAAAATGAACTTAGATTAATAGGAAACGGGTCAAACGGGTGAAAGTCTTCGCAAAGTGTATTCTATCATTAATGCAGAAAACCTCCTAAAAGCATAGATTGTTAATAAAATAATATAATTCTTTGTTATAAAGTGCTCTTGTATCCATCCACACACGGTTACCCTTTTTTACAGCTTGCACAAGCCACTCATTTTGCCACTCTAGTTCTAGTCCTTTGGTTTATTTTTGGTCGATTTCTCTGTTGTTGAAACTAATTTCGGATTCTTTGACTCAGTATGGGCAGCAGATGCCTCTTGGTCAACCCTGACAGATGATGTACATGCTCACTTGTCCCCCGGTAAGAAAGTTAACCTTTTTCTCTTACCTGTTTTTATAGTTATATCCCGACTTAAATATTTAACTCATCTAGAAAAGTCAATATTTAACTCCAACATATAGATAAAAACAACTAAAAATGTACTCACGCTGTTTTGATGCTTTCAGCACTTTCACAAGCATTAGGATATTATACGAAGAATTGTAAAATCCTTATTTATATTTAAACCCACTTTCAGAGCATAGCATATTATAAGAACAGTATGCAGTAATGTGGATATTGATTGCAATTTTACTTGCCTGTAGCAACTTTCGTGACTATGCTACTGAAAAAATAATAATAATAATTAAAAAAAAAAAAAAAAAAAAACAAACAAACAAACAAACAAAGTATGCTCTTAAAGTGGTTTTGAACCTCGCAGCGAAACAACCACTGGAATACCAGTTGGCGGTGTACATAAGAGCCAATAAAGGCTCGCCTTTCCCCGGGTGGGTAGCCTGAACAGGGTCTGGATGTTTTAGTAAGTAAGTTTATAGGTTTAATTTTATAGGTGTTGGTGGAGGATGGGTAGGATAATAAAGTGCACTGTATTGGCGCATATAGCAGTGAGTAGGAATTGGTGTAAGTTGCAGGTGGTTTTTGAAATGACTAATTTAAGAGGATGCGTATGATAATAAGGTGCCTACTGGTGAGTTTGGTGGAAGGGGCTTAGGATAATAAAGTATGCACCAATGGCGTAGAATATGACCAGGAATTAGTAAAGTTTGCCTGTGGCTTTTTAGTAAAGTTTGCCCACTGTGTAGGATAATGAAGTGTGCACTGGATGCGCAGATTAGTATGAACATCTACAAATATTAACAAGTAATGACCAAATTTATAAGTTTCGTGATAACCTTCAAGTCTGTTTCCTCAGTAGTTACATCGTCTGGCACTTTAGCAAGATCTTCTACAAGAAGATGAAAAGCAACTCGTTTTGTAACTGTAACTCACAGCAGCGTTAAGTGACCCACTAGTTTTGTATGATCTTCCAGTTTCACATTAGAAGACACATCTGTATGAGTTTTACAAAATGCTAGAATGAAACTTGTATCAATTGGGTATCATTTACCCGAAGTCAAATCTTCTTTTTGTTTTGTTTTGCAGTGACGATTGATTTTGTGGCGTCAGGGAGCAACATGAGTTTAAAACATTGAGTTGAGCATCACTATGTATGTTGGAAAGACACTTTTTTTCTTTTCCTATAGATATGTTTTGTTTACTTTAGAAGGTTTATACATGTAATGATCAAGATATACTTTCTACGATTTATGATGTATACGTGAAATCATGCGGAATGACATTACAGCTTTGTTTACATTACCTATTTGATACATTCATTTTGAAATAGCATATTGAATTATTATTTGTGTGCAAAATATCCAATTGTTTCTATGGCTAATGATTACTAGCCTCATATTTTTTCACAAAATAATGACGACTTATTTTGTCACTGTTGATGTTGTGACGACCTTTTATGGTCAATCTGACCAAAATTAGTGACGGACCTATTGTGACGACAAATGACGACCTTAGTTTTCGTCACCAAGTAGGATTTGTGATGACTTTTTGCTGTTAGTGACGAAATCCCACTTGTCACTAAAACCAGTTTTTCTTGTAGTGATTGTTAGTCCCTTTTTGCAATTTAGCCGAGTGATATATTTGTTTACATAGTTGAAGTCACCGTAAACACTTAAAAAAGATAATAAAAATAAAAATAAAATGCTACAATCACATGATTTTCACATAATAAGATGGCGTGATGTGAGGTTGCACACAGTAGTGACCATGGACGACCTTTATTTTGCATGCCACATTAGCTTTCTTTTTCCGACAACCTACATATGACTTTTTGCCATACAAAAAATATACCCCACAAATATTCTTTTTTAATTAATTCACACACACACACACACAAAACATATGCAAATTGATCGTGCAGATGATCTAAAAAAAAACGACCAACACACGACCTACATGCCACAGTAAGGGCGACCAAATCTCAACTCGGTCGACCGAATTAACGATCGACCGAATTAACGATCGACTTACTATGGCGGGCATGATATGACAAACCAAACTCAAATACATATAAGATTGACGCGTAACGTAATACACAAAATTGATGTATAAAATATCACGTCACGGCGAAAATTATGTGATTTTAACAATTATACCTAAAAAAATACAATGACACTTTCCATGGTACCACTTTAGATTGACATGTAACTTAATACATGAAATTGCATAGTATCTAAAACCGAGGGACTGAAAGTGCAACTAAAGTTGACTTAGAGTCAACCAAGTTGCCTTTACTCTTTTCTAACTTCATTTCATCTTTTCATTTTCATTACATTCATTCACAACAAACTTCCATCCATCTGTCAACTGTAAGTCAATTTCACTCACCAGTTACTTATATAGTTGTAGTTTTAAATTCATTTTCGAATGGTTATTTTCGAGCTTCATTGTAATAGTTGTATGTGATATTATTGAATTTTGTTAGTTTTGGTTGACCGAAAACCGACAATTTAAAGATGTTCTGATGATAGATGCAGTTAATTAAGGGGGTGTTTTTCTTGGCCTATTTGCTGGGTTTTGGTTATTCAATCAATAGATTCTCATATTTGTAATTTCCAGTATTATTGATTTGATCTTTAAAAATGAGCTTATAAAAAGTTCAGTAAGCTCATCAAATAAGTTGAACTAGTTGGGATACAATTGACATGATCGAGTGATTTGAGCCTGTGAAAGATGTTTTTTTAATTAGGTTATGTAGCATAAGATTCATGGCGTTGAATGGAATGAATAATTAGATTTTGGTAAAGAAATTAGATACTAATCAGAAAATGCCACTGTAGGAGAAATAATGTTTTAGTGTAAATGACATGAAGTGTGGAAAACTTTGAAAAGTTGTAGTGTTGTGTGGATCAGTGACTCGAAGGAACTTTAAGTTAACCTTTTGGTTTCTTGATGCTTGTGAATGTATTCTATGAAAGCTTTAACAGTTACTAAAACGTGTCACTTATAATTAACATTAATAGTGGAAAATTTAATCGGCATTCATATTCTTAGGAAACATAGAAGACAGAACGCCTCTCTTAAGCTAAATGCAATGGTACTATTATGTGCCACAGTTTTTTTGTCCCTCTACTTAAGATGTGTATAATAGTTTGTTTTCAAGAGAGATGGCTCTCTATTTATGCGATGTTGTTTCCACTATCTATGGTATAACACAAAAGCACTCAATGTTTGATTGTTTTATGCTATTAGTCATGAATTCTTGGTGCTAATTAATTGTTTCAACTTTATTTTCACTTTTTTCTGAAAATGTTTACTGTACTTGTAAATGCAGCACAATCTCATTATTGACAATGGCTACTACGTCCATTCCTCATCGGTGGAAATATGATGTTTTTGTTAGTTTTAGGGGTGAAGATATCCGCAAAAACTTCATGGATCATATGTTCAATGATTTCAACCAAAAAGGAATTCATGCTTTTAGAGATGATAGAGAATTGCCTAAAGGAGAAGAGATATCTCCTCATCTCTACAAAGCCATTGAAGAATCGAGGTTTTTGATTGTTATCTTCTCCAAAAATTACGCTTCTTCAACATGGTCTGTAACACCCAGTTCGAATTCCGCTGCAACCATGAATTGGGGGTGTTACAACAAGTAAACTAGTGACTTTCTTGGTAAGACCTGATCAAAATGGTAAAAATATGATGTTGGATCATTACATATTACAGTAGAGGACTTAACAAGGAAACCATAGCAATTTGAACCACCCAAAACGAGTATACGAGTCAAAAGTTATGGCGATTTGAAATTACCAAAGATTTCCGGCAAAACTGCCAAATAGCTTCCTGATCAAATTTGGGTTTTGAAAGTCCCACTTCTGGTCCGATTCATCAAAAAGTTAAAACACGAAAGTTGTCCGAAACGACGTTTTCGTTCAGGAACAAAGAAGCTCGAGCCCTAAAAACGCTTTCCGAGTGATAAAATTCTTCAAATTCTAAACAGCCCATTTTTAGGCGAAAGTCACTAGATTATGGTTATACTTTGAAAGGAACAAGAGGTCTTATGACCTATAATCAAGACCACAAACATGACTAGAACCAAGGTTGAGTCTCATGACCTTGGAACAAGGACCAAAGGTCATGGCTAGGCCATGACGAAATGACCATAACAACTCACATAGGCGTAAACATGAAACAATGAGTTAGGCGATAACTTGAACAAGCAATTTGGATCTACTTCACTTAAAAGGAAACCATGAGATTTTACCAAGAGAACATGGTCATTTAAGGCTTATGAAGCTACCCCTAATAACAATCTTCATGTACAAATAAACTTTCCTAAGTTTATTCAAATATCGGACATGTAACCTTTCGGATCAAAACTTATATCTATATATTTCATCAACTACTACAATAGTAGGGAGCCTCATGTGAGGAGTTCATTATGTAAGCCGTCGAGTTGAGTTGTGGATTTACGAGTTAAAGTGTCCTGGCTCCTCGAACGCTTACTAACATGACTTCTGAATTATGTCGGCCCGAACGGTAGTGAACGATATACAAAACATACATGTTTCATGAATCATTTCTTTCAAAGACTTACATTATACATCATACCACATCATGGACTAAATGCAAGATATATATATAGGCACTACTTCATATTCTTTACTCCGATCCTAAGTCGCAACATTCGATTATAGGTTGCTCGTAGAAACCTACACGATACCGTTACATTCATTACTTGCTATCTTAACTTAAGGTGAGTTCATAGCCCCACTTTACATTATTACAATGTTTTACAAACCCTTGGGGGGAATACATGCTATTTTAACCGAGCACAATGTTTTTAAATTGTATGCTTACCTGATTGTTTTATTATCACTAAGTACCAACCTTGCTAAACCGAAATCCTTTATTATGAACCATTTAGTCACTAGCAATAGTGAGCGCGAATATTAATAATAGGCCTATTGGGATTGACGAATCCCATTTGTTTTGACTAAGTGCAAACAAATGCATTAATATTTGAGATTTAGGTATGTTAGCAAAGTACCTACCGGGATAAATCTGCCAATCGATATTGGTACACGTTAACGTTATGGTTTCATAAGCTTAGTGTATAATACATGTTCCGGGCGTATAATAACGTAGCCTACCTGTTTTGTTTTCCAAACATTGGTGTGAGCCTATAACTCACACTACCAACATATTGTGTTCAATCGATTTAACAAACTCTATGAATATCACTCAACCTTTGTGTTGACCTCTCAAGCATGTATTTCAGGTTCATGACGATCAAGGATGGCACGGAAGGACACGGATACTCAAGAGGGCTATAAATTTTATTATCATTCAAAACTCATTTATTATACATTGTAAACATGGAACCAATTGGGACCTCATTTTGGAATCTCTGATATTTATATAATTTGAATGATACATCTTTCAAAACGACTCAATTGGAGTTCGTTTTCTATTATTGTGACTATTGTGCCGTCGAGTAACACCCAGTTCGAATTCCGCTGCAACCATGAATTGGGGGTGTTACATGGTGTCTGAGGGAACTTGTCAAAATACTTGAATGCAAGCAGATTAAAGATCCCAAACATGAGGTTCGGATTATCTTTTATGATGCCAAGCCTGATGTTGTGAGGAGACAAAAAAGGAGTTACGCGAAAGCGTTTGTCAAACATGATGTTTCAAAAAGAACAGAGGTGGATAAATGGAGGGAAGCTTTATCCATGGCTGCTAACTTATCTGGATGGGATCTCCAAGACACGACAAATGGGTAAATTTCTTGTTTTTGTGTAATTAGTCTTGTAACTCTACAAAAGCTTAACACTATGCAGTTTCTCTTACTTATTGTCTCTTTGTTGTTAACAGGTATGAGTACAAGTTCATCGATTCCATCTCCAAAGACATACTCAAAAAATTATGTGACGGGCCCATACATGTTGGTGAGAACCTTGTTGGCATCGATTTCCATTTCGACAAATTAAACTTGTCACGCTTCGTTGGGTCACATAAGGTTAATATGCTTGGTATTTGTGGTATAAGCGGGATAGGAAAGACTACCCTTGCCAAAGCAATTTATAACTTGATGTATGTCCACTTTGAAGACGGGAGTTGCTTTTGTGAAGATGTCAAAGAAAAACAAAGCCTAACTCAAGTCCAGATGCACATGCTTCGTAAGATTCTGAAAACAGATCTGGAGATATCAAATGTTGGAGAAGGTTCTATGGAAATAAAGCGAAGGATGGCATGTAAGCGGATCCTTCTTGTTTTGGATGATGTGAATAACGTGGAGCAGTTAGAAGCACCAGCAGGTTCACGTGTACCAGGTTCACGTGAGTGGTTTTCTCCTGGAAGTCTTATTATATTCACTTGTAAAGATAAACAATTGCTGAGATCACATAGAGTGGATGAGGATGACATCCATGACCTGGACTTTCTAGATAAGGATCGATCTCTTGAGCTCTTCCGTTCCTATGCCTTTAAAGAAAAAGATTATTCTAGAGAATTTGAAAAGGTTTCTGAGAAAGTTGTGGACTATGTGCGAGGTCACCCTATGGCCCTCAAACATTTGGGTGGTTTTTTATACGGCAAAACTGTGGATGTATGGGATAGTGAACTGAAAAAGCTCAAAGTACGTCCTAATGAAAAGATACAACAAGTTCTGCGTTTAAGTTACGATGGGCTAGACTTCTATCAGAAAAACATCTTACTTGATATTGCATGTTTATTCATTGGAGAAAACAGGGATTTTGTAGCAAGCGTACTAGATGTCTGTAGCTTTTTTGCAGTTACAAACATGCAAGTTCTAGTTGATAAGTCATTAATCACGATCTCTAGTGACATGTCACTTCAAATGCATGACTTGATTAAAGCAATGGCAAGGGAAATTGTTCGTGAAGAAGAGAAAAGATTGTGTATATCATCTGAATCGAGTGAAAAGGAAGTAAGAAGTGGCATATTCTTCTTTACCTTCATATTAATATAAAAGTATACACAATTGCATATGTTACTATTTATAATTTAAGTTGCATGTTCTTGCTTTTTCAGGTGGCAATGACTGAAGCAGTTGAAGTTCTAGTCCTTTTGTTAAGGCAATCTAGTCAAAAGGTTGACATAAACGCTAATTCTTTTGCACTTATGAAAAATTTGCGGATCCTGAAAATCTATTCTAAGGAAGAATTCCATCAGAAAGTGGAATTGAAGGGCTACAATGTGAAGTACTCGGGGAGTCTCAAAATTTTGAATTTCTTGTCGAATAAGCTAAACTTGTTTTATTGGCATGGATGCCCTTTCAACTACTTGCCTCCAGAATTCTATCCAGAAAACATTGTTGCCATCGACTTGTCTCACAGCAACATAAAACAACTTTGGACAACACCAAAGGTATTTACTTGTTCATACATGTGTTCATATTTGACACCTCGAGAAATAAGAACTAATCCTTTTCTATTGATGCCAGTGCTTAAGAAGGTTGAAAGTAATGAAGCTAAGGTACTGTTGTAACCTAACAACCACACCTGACTTCTCAGAGACTACAAATCTCGAAGAGCTAGATTTTGAAGGTTGTGTGAATTTGGCTGCAGTTCACCCATCTATTGGAATGCTTAATAAGCTTGCTATCTTAAATCTGAAAGACTGCACACGGGTTGGGAGTTTTCCTGAAGCCTTTTGGTCTAGATGCTGGACTTCAATCTCTGGTTTCATATGGAACCAACAACATCCCCAAAGATCAGTTTCATTGGCAGGTTTACATATGTTAAAGGAACTGGATTTCAGCTACTGTAATTTAGTTCAAGTGCCCGATGGCATTGGAGGCTTATCATGTCTGAAGGAACTACACTTAGAAGGGAATAATTTTACTAGCTTGCCTGGAAGTTTGTGTCAACTTTCTAGTCTTGAATATCTTGATGTTGATGGTTGCAAGAAGCTGGAAGTGTTGCCCGAACTTCCACATAGCCTACGCTCTCTTTATGCATCTGATTGCACCTCCTTATGTTCAATTAGGGGATCAAACCCAATCAAGAGCGAAAGGTCCACTTATCTCAACAATTGTCCAAAATTGTTTAAGGTGTCGATATCGGAGACTCAATGTCTCGACTCATCTGTAACTTCCCAAGGCTCTCGATTTTCTTCTTTCCTTCGGTATGCGGATAACAGATGTGGATTGTTTCGTTTGCCAGGAAGTTCCATTTCGAGTATGCATATATTTTATGATGGAAATAGCATTCCAAATTGGTTTACAAATAAAAGTATGGGAAATCAAGTAAAGGTTGAATTGCCATCAGATTGGAGCTTCAGTAAGTTAAGGGGATATGGAGTTTGTGTTGTTTTTAAGAGAAAAATACCTTCCACCACATCTTTTGGATACTCTGTAAACAACTTTGATGGAGCTTATTTGGGAGGATGCAATCCATGGTACTATGGGCAATATTTTAAGGATAAGCCAATAAGAATCGATGAGTCAGATATGATATGGTTGCGTTATACGACAACTGAACGAATTGAAATAGAGATGTTGAAGGAAGCAAAGAATTTTGTAACATTTTGTTTTTGGGAGAATGAAGAAATTGAAGTGAAGGAGATGGGTGTAAGACTTGTTTGGGATGAAGATTTAGATGAAGAAGCAGACTTGAGTATGTTCCAAGACATCCCAACTCTATCACAGCATGGTGGGGCCTGGTGCGAGTTTGGGTTTAATGGAGAAATCGAATGGACATGGTACGATAAATTATTTATATGTCCCCTGTAGATTTTGTAATTTTTATTTGGTCTTTTTTATTAGCCACAATAATCTTTGATAAATCCATGTAGGAGACACCCACCAGGTGTTTGATGAAATGCATGAGTAGAAATCATTTACTATTAACTCTACAGCCTGTTTGTAGATTTTTTTGGATTTTACGATGTATCAAGAATTGATGTTGTGTTTTGATGTTGCGATTTGTACCGTAAGATAATAAACCTTGCTGTAGTTTGTCTTTGGAAATTAATATCGTAGCAATTACGTGACTGGTATGGTATCATGTTACAAACATGCACCATCTTTGGAAAGTGTGCTCTTTCCAGTGCCAGCTCAACCAACAATTGAGACAACATGTAAATTTTTTGCTGGAAAAACTTGACATTTGATTTGATCGCTTAAAACGCTCTTCTTTGATACCTACCTTCGCATATGTTCTTTGTTGCACTAATAGCTCAAGATCCGTTCCTTGAGGTAGCTGCCTGGACATGCTACATGTATTCCGACCCATTTACATAGCTAGACATTAGACCTTTTTTAGGATGCGTACAAAACTAAGTTGTATACGTAGACAAATGTGGGTTCTATAAAGATTGAACACTATTAAGGTCAATATAAAATTGATTTGATTGTTATAGACCAAATGCAGTTTCGTCACTAAATAGTGACCAAAAAGTCGTCACTGATTGGATGGGTAGATACAACTTCAAACCAACGGTGGTCACTATTTTGGTTGATTAGTGACCAAAAAGTGATCACTATCCACAAGTTGCCAACAACCAAAAAATGCTCGGTTTCATCGTACCCTTTTACTTTTAGCTAAACAGAAAACTAAAATCTAAAAACATAACACAAATTAAATCAAACAAAAAAGAGTACAAAGTCTAAAAACATGATTTTCAACATATCCATAACATACAAACAATTGCATCCATTTGTCTACCATGTTATTAAAGAAATACAACATTGAACATGTATAAAGTCTAAAAACATGATTTTCAAGACAGCCAATCTTTGAATCTGTTGTTACTGCTCATAATGTATGATAGAAAAAAATGACGCCCGCAAATTCTTTCGAGGCTGAAAATCCTTTCCTGCAAAGTAAGCCATAAACTCAAGTTACAATCTTAGACATCCCAAAGTTACAAGCTTATCTGCTTATCTGATTTAACAAGCTAATCCAAACACCCTTTTACAGAACTTACAAATTTTTACAAAATGTGTTTATAATACAGTAACATAATAATTCACCTATATCAAGAACTATCAGCCAAATATCTCCCAAGTTACTATCAGCTAATTTCAAGAAGATCGACCACACAAACCATACTCGAGATTCTTGCCAGCCTAATTATGGGACTCAGCTAAATATCTCCAAGTTATCTTGACTGAGTTTAACCATGCATAAATGCAATCTTAAACAGTATCAAGGACTATCAGCGTGATTTTTTTTTTTTTTTTTTGAAAAAGTCAAGTTTAACAAGATAATCCAAACATCCTCTCAATAACATTAAAAAAATAATAATAAATAAGAAGAATATAAGATTATACCAATAAGATCTTTAGTTATAGCACCTCATATGGTCATGTTGCATCGTCATTAGCAACCTGAAAAACATAACACATAAATAAAGTTAATAAACAATTTCATATAACAAAGACAAAACATGTTTAAACAAATGTGAATGATACTTTTGACCACCTTATACAAATGCGAAAAACAAATGTATTAAAGCAGTATCCGCCACATGCATATATGTTCTCGTACAGGGTGATCCACAACACTTCCCTCTCAAGGGTATACTCATTGTACCATCATAATCAGAATCTCATTATACAAACACCAAAATCTCATAATTGATAATTTATTTGCGGTGATCGATACTCTGGAATTATGATGCACATCCAAATATACCGATAAAAGTCTGTAATTCTCCTCCATTCAAACAGATTGCGGACAGAGCATGCATCTATACATACCTCTGTTAACAAACAGCAGTTATTCATATATCTTCGCAAACAGGCCACATGAATCTACTTACCTTTTCAAGGTCAGATCACACCCTCATTTGGACACCTCCCTAAAAGGGAAAAATGTGGTTTTGGACCATCTGAGGACTGCATTTACAAGCATACTCGGCACCTTAAAAAATCTAAACTTTTTGAATTATATGAGCTGGCCCATTTTCACAGAATATTTTATGGTTTGACACCTCTACCTATTCATAAATTGTACTAATAAAATGCATCCTACATTAGAACTCCAGGTTCTGCTCTATTTATGAACAATGTGGGACAATAAATGTTGGAACATCTATAACAAGCTTAACATGTACTTATTACACTTTCTTAGGTTAGGTACTTATAATACCAACATAGTTAGGGCTTACGAGCTTACTGAAAATTTAATAATGCTAATAAGCACAAGCTTACAACAACTAATCTCAATCTCTACATAATTTTTTATGCTTGATCTAACCAAATACCAGTCGCGCTATCCAAAGAGCTTATATATGTTCGTGAGGTGTAGGGGGACTAAAGTATAGTGACATATCTTAAGCGAAGCTTCTTCTTAAGTAAGAGTGAGCGACTATAGAAGGTACAAAGTCATTTTCCTAGAAACTCCTTATCTCAACTGATTCTTCAGAATCAGAGCCAAAGTTAAGGAAGACGATTCTTGCAAAGGGTCAGAAACATGGTAATAAAAAAGCACCAGATAAAGAGGACAAGTTGTAGCAGCTTTTGTAGACACAGGAAAAAATATATAGCTTACGATACCAGGACCTTGTAACGAATCAGTAAACTAATAGAAACCCAACGCAATATTTTTAAATGATAAACTCATTCTGCATTAATGACATGAAGTAGCAAGAAAAATTTATAAAGATGCGAACTTACATTTGTTTGGGCGTGGAGTCTAGATAAACGAGTTATCTCTTCCATCATGAATTTTAATTGGCCCTTGATCTTTTTATTCTGCTTTTGAATTCGGATTTGGTTTTTATTCATAACCTTCATATCCTCCTCTAAAGCTTTTGATCTTTCCTTTTCTGACTCTAAGTCCAATCTCAACTTTTCATTGCCCAAAAAATTCCTTGTAGATGCAGAACGCCCTTTACCATGTCCAGGAATATGTTTTAGTTGTTTTAAACATATCTCTGCTGGTGTCAAAGTTGAGTTGGCTTCTTCAATTCGTAATTCATTCTGCATTAAAAAAAAGTTGGTATATCAACAACTTATGTATTAATTATGTAATTTTAAATGTCAGGTAGGAAGTAGTAGAAATTACCAGAGTTTTTTCGGCCTTCTCATTGACCATTTTCTTTTTTTTTTCACAATAATGTGCAATTTCAAAGTGTCCAATTGCTGTTATGTGTTCCCCTTTTCTCTTTCTCTGTTTCATACATATATCATAATACAATTCCAAAAAGACAGAGTAAGAAATAGATATATTAATGATTCATAAAATAAACTCACCGCATCAACTCTTCTCGCAGTCGAATGGGTGCCAACTGCAGGTGGAATTTCGTTGAAAGATCTGTTTTTCTTGTTTCTAGCACTTATCTCCTGTAAAGTTAAAAGTTTAGACATCATTATAATTTGAAATATGTATTCTTTATCAACAAAATGTTACGTACTTAGAAGAATAAAAAAAGTGAGCTTATAACCTGAAATTCTTCGCTTGCAAATCTCTCATACAAATTTACCCAATCACTGGTTCGCACGCCATCTGGGGGATGCATCATTGCAACCTCTTTACTTGGATATTTTTGAAAATGAAGGTGCAATTTGTACTGTTTGTTCTTATGTTGACTCGCTAGTTGTGTTTGCATAGCATGCTCCATCATGTCACATGTTTCATCATAGTTCGAATTTTCCTAGAAGTACAAAAAAGGTTAGCAACTTTATGAGTTTATATACATATGTGCATTCTTTACTATCACACACATTTATAGATATCCAACAGGTTAAATTAATAAAATCGGCTAAATATATATATCCGACTTATTTGTGAGCATTTTAAAAATAACACTTACTACTGATTTTGTGATTATATCCCTCTTCAATGAATCAGGTTGCTTCTTCCATGTTGTACCATCTAGTTTGGCGAACTTTCTCATTACACATCCTCCTTTGGTAATAAAACGTTGAGCATCTTCCCCAACAATCTTTCCTGAACATTCGTCAACCTCAAACACCAAGTTCTTATTGGCGCGGCTCTTTCTAGTTTCACCTAAAGCTCTAGACTCTTTCCGAGTGATGGTCACGCCTAAAAATAATATTGAACGAAAAAAATCTATTTGGTTAATACAATATCACAGAATGACAACATACTATCTTTATGTTAAAAACATACCAAGTGAAGTTGAACCAATGTTCTCTTCATGTTCATCATCACTTGTGTCTGCCTCAGTTTGTGCATAATCTATTTCATGAGTGTCTTCCTGCTCATCTTCCACCCCTTGGTTTATAACTGGACTTTGACAAGAAGAGAAAGAATTCTTATTTTCTTCATTTTCCAACCAATTATAACTTTTTCTCTTTTGAATCTGTTGATGATGTGGAGGATCACTTCTCGTAAAAGACTTCTGTAGATCAGACCTCTTAAAAATGCCATTAGGCCCACGAGTACTTGGCCCAAATAAGCTTAGGGAATAAGCTCAAATAAGCAAACAGTACTAAGAATCTTCAAGCTAGAAGTGTAAAACATCCAAAACAACAAAAATCCACCAATTAACTTCACTACACAGGTAGCTAAGGGCTTATGAACATGAACTTTATGAGTAAGGTAACTGTGGTGCAGGGGAGGTCAAGCTCAAACAGTCCACTTTAAGCACTTCAAAAGCTAGCTAGGAAAATTCACAAAATTATATAAAAATGTGGATTAAGATGCTAAGCTACCAAAGTTTATTATCCCCAAATTTCATAAACATTGGTTTGAAAATGAGTGAATTAAAAATCAAAACTAAAATTGGTTTTGAAAACTTTTGGAACCTTTGACTTTTTCTGTTTTACCCTAAGTTGACTATTATGAACTTAAATTGATTCTAAATGATTAATGATGAAGTAATAAGCTGAAATGAGACTGTAACAAGCTCTATTATCAACTATTGCAACTAATTTTAATGAGCAGACCTGCAACTAATGACATAACTGAACACACAGCAGCTAACCACACTTGAGAAACATCTTCAAATTTGCCAATTCAATTCAACTCACTTTTCTTTTGGGGGTTAGTATATAACTTCCACATCTAAAATAACAGAGCACGTGCATCCTAATCCTAACAGATTGGTGTTAATCTAAATATTGTAGTTTGTCGGTAAAAGGATTGTTTACAGTTATACATGGAAAACTTAAACTGTTAAGTGATCACTATATCCACAAGGATCCCGGCTTACAAAAGCAGAAGATACTGAAGTTTCACATATTACAACATTGACAATCACAGCTTAATGAACTTATTCTAAGCTAGTACAAGTACATGACCATCATCTAAAGCTATGTCAAGCAATAACGTCAAATCAACAAACAGCTGCAAATCTCATACTAAGTAAGAGAGTGTTCAGGATTGCTTATTTGTTTCTGCTAATATGCTTAGTTTTAAGCAGATAAGCAAGTAAGAGTGTCCAGAAAACCGATTTCATAATAACTACAAATAACTCGTTTCAAACGACGATAGCTCGACAAATCACTAACTTATTTAATAATCCTACAGGTAATGTGTTGCAGGTTCAAAAGTTGGTGTCCCAAATATCTTGTTTAAGCATACAAGTTTGACCGTATGCTGTAATTATAACAGTCCTACAAGTAGACAGTGGCAGCCAATGGTATTGACTGAGGTGTCCAGAGCAAAGTCATATTGGGTAATGGGAAGACTGTGTCAGTAAGTTCATACATGATGCCAAGATTCCTGGTCTAGGTGTCATAACAGATAGAGCGGGTGGGTTGGCTAATGAATCAAAGTTCGTGTACGTTTTCTTCATCTTAAGCTATTGCCTAAGAAGATATTTACTGATATCACACGGACCTTTTGCGAGGTAACACTACCTGGAGCAAGAAAAGTTTGTGTACGTTTTCTTCACCTTAAGTTGTTGCCTAAGAAGCTATTGCCCAACTTGTGACACCAATCTAAAATAACTCCAGTTACTTGCTAAATGGACACCTGATGGCTAATATTGACCGGAGATCAGATCAATAACAAACTAATAGGCTATGTGCAGGGCTATAATACAAGTGTTTGGATCAGTGATTAAGCAAGTTGAGCTATCAACTGAAAATGGCTTTGAAACAATGGCCACTAATCTGAATATTGTTCCTGACAGATTGGTGTTAATCTGAATATTGTAGTTTTTTACACAACTCATAATAATTTATGACTGGTGCAGGACGGTTTTACACAGCTTCATAAAGTTTCGGTATCGAATAACAATATCACAATTACTTAAATATAACAATCAACCTTTGGTCATTTTATTACCATTAAACTTTAAATATAACAAAGGCCAACACTACTTGAAATAGCATAAGCCTTAGTAGGAAACCACATTCCAAAGAATTAGTCAACACCCCAGCAAGGCTTCACTCTAAGGAATAGTTAGCCATCTACTTATACTAAACAGTCAAAAAATATACCAGCAGGCCAAAGAGCAATATTAGAAACCAATGAAAGAAACGTAGTAATCCAAGTCTGCTCAAAAACATAAACACCTCCATACTAATCCAAACACTGACTAGAAACGTACTTTCGAGGCAAAAGCTAGAAACGTACTACCATACGTTCAAAACAATGCTCCAAAATATGCACACTAATTATGTTAGACATTTCATCAAACACATTTGGCGCAGCAAATTCAACGTTAAGAATTGTTTCAAAACCTAAGGCTATTCATTATGTTAGACATTTCATCAAACACCTTTGGTGCAGCAACTTACACTATTACGACGCGCAAAACATATACTCCTATTAGCTCCCAAACACTCAATAGCAATCAAATCAAAACCTAACATTTCAACAGCAACTAACACAAATTAATATAGGTGAAAAGTGATGAAACCTGATAAGTGAGGAGCTGATGAATTTGTTTGGTATTCGGATTTGTATATGTGTTTGGTATATGGACTTAAGTGGTATATGGTATTTGGATTTAAGTGGATTTGTAAAAAAGTTATTAGGCCCAATAAAATAAAACTGGTATTTGGTATTTGGATTTAAGTGGTATATAGATTTGTAAGTATTTTGTAATATCCTATTTAAAGCATGTTACACCAATTTTTTTTACTGTATTTTTACATCTATTATATTTATCTTGTCATAATAAAATGTTTCAAAATGTATCTAAATTCATTTTTGCACCACTGATTTTAGTCGGTTATTATTACCAGTGGCGGAGCCAGAAAAAGTGACCACGGGGAGCATTGAGTAACAAAAGAGCAAGCAAAACATGTTAAAAATTGTCAATTTTAGTGTAATTTGAAGTCGGGTCGGGTGTTTTTTTAGGGAAAATCATCTAAAAATGTAGTAAACTCACTCGGAATTTTTCTAATTGTGTGTAGCCATATTTTTTTCTTGCTTTTATATACCCTAAACTTTCTTATTTTGACTTTTGTGTGTATTTATGCATGTAAAATGACTATTTTACCATACGTTGTCAATAGAGCGGTTACAAAAATATAAGAGTAAAATGGTTATTTTACATGCGTAAATACACACAAAGATCGAAATTCAAAATTTTGGAGGTAATATAATGGCGAAAAAATATATATTGTTACACACAACTAAAAAAATGAGTAAGTTTACAATATTTTAGATGATTTTCTCTATTTTTGAAAATTACTCCATTGCAATTAACACTAAATATTAGGTGTTGGTGTAAAATAAATTCGATTGGTAATTTTTGTTGAAATAAACTAACTTCATGAATATAAACACTTCATGAAGAACAAAACATGCCAAGCATTGCTCATATTGTAATGTGGTGTTTGTGATTTTATAAATAAAGTACTCAAAAGAAATTTGATCATTATTAAAAATCTAATTTGACACTAGCAAATAACAGCAAAAAACCTACGATGTTAACAAGATTATACTATTACAATTATAAACATACCAAAATCTTAAAATCTTAAAAATACTACTAATGGTGAAAACCTTTATTTCAATAATTTTATTACCAAGTCCCACTTTGTAAATACACATGAGTATTAAATAATGTTAAGTCAAATGAAACATTTTGACCTTTGGTTACCCACTCACAATGCTCACTGCCACTTTCCCTCTTCCCTATCCTTATTTCCTTTTTCTATCTTTTTCCGACCAAGCAAAACCACTGGAAATAATGGTTTCTTTGGCATTAAAGCTTAATTGACACTTTGATTATTAATCTCAAAAAATGACGAGGGCACTCGGATGATCAAGCTGAGGGCACTGAACTTTTCATCCACCAATTTGATATTTTTTTTCTACATGATATTGTGTGCCTACTAGAAGTTTGTTGGGGGCAATTCTCCCCGGCACTCTTCAATTGGCTCCGCCCCTGATTATTACTATTATGTTAAATCAGTGGCTAATAAACTTATGTATATTACATTATTTGAATAAAATATATTCGACATGTAGTTCGGTCAATAATTAGTGACCATCTGGCTCGTCACTAATAATTTACGAATGACCAAAAATCAGTGACGAAGGATTATGTGGTCACTAAATGGCTTAAATAGTGACCAAAATAAAAGTAGTCACTAAATTCTCGTCACTAAACACACTTTTTCTTGTAGTGATTGCAACGGTTTTTATTTGTCTTTAACCGACAACGATTTTATAAAACTGAGATATCAATCAATAGGTACTGCATCACATAAAAGAATTGCTATATCTTCCTAGTTTATATTTCTACACGTACTCCTACTTATAGGATGCTGACACAGGACATAATCGACGGTTTAAATGAAGAAAAACAATAAGTGAAAAACATGCGTGTGGACCATTATACTATTAAAGCTAAACAAATCTGTTAAATTTGTTATAAGCGACCATTTTTCCGTTCTATAGTTTATCCCAAGTCTGAACACTCTAATGTTCACATTTGTAAATCAGAATTCCACAAAACACTTTCTCATGATAATATTATTCCAAAGACGCACAAAACACTTTCTCATGATAATATTCCAAGACAAACCAATCCATAGTTAGTAGAAGACAAAATGAATATCAAATTTGACCACGCGTAATTCTAGCATACCTCTTGGCATATAACTACCTCTCTACTAGTTTATTACTAGTAAAAATGTTTAAACTTTAGCGTACATTATTTTTACAATAAGCATCTAACAATCAAAACCAGACATTTATAGTAATCACAAGCCAATATTAGAATTTCTAGTCAAAAAATACCAAAGATATATTGTAAAGTTCACATGCAATAAAATCAAAGACAAGCAAGTGATACAAACAGAAACTATCAAGCAGGTAGAAGAAAAAAATAACACTACCAAAACTCCAAACTAAAATGCCCATTTATAAGTTTCATTTTTCTGCGTTTGACTTTCTGACGACACCTTAACCGGTCCACTTGACCCAAAGGGAAGTCATCAAATGAGTATGCATGACCATGGTCAAAACCTGCATTGCTACTCATTGAATCAAACCTTGCGAAACTACATTCTTGTGTCGTGCTGCTCATTGAGTCGAATCTTGAGAAATTATCCTGTGTGGAGCTGCTCATGGAATCAAATCTCGAAAAGGTTTCTTGTTTAGGAGAACATCGGTCAGTGGCACTGAAAGTCATATCTCGAGAAATTATCAAAGAAAGAATTCTCTGCTCTTCCCCCACTGTATCGTGGTAAGGTGCCAGCTCGAGAAGCTGGTGAGCCAGGAACCGAATCATCAAACCCAAATGGACTCTTTTTCTGGAAGAAACTGTTATTGCCTTGCGGGGAATCACTTTTCCTTGGACTTGCAGTAAAGCTATTCGAGTCAAAGAAATAACTCTCTCAATGCTTATCATGTTCAGCATCCTGAATAAATGCAGTTATTTGCAAGGGCATAATAGAGATAGGTTTCCTATTTTCTTTAAAACTCCAAACAGCTTTGTTTTAGGTTTATATTTTTCAAATTATGACATGCATACCAAAACAGTTCACAACTGATACAAAACCAGTTTTAGATTGGTTCAGTTTCCGGGTCCACTATAGAGTAGTACGTTGAAATGTACTGTATTAATTTTCATGCACTGATATAACTGAAAAAAAGATATGAACTCACCTTAGCTGTGTCACTATTGAATCCCCACACGGAATCTACATCATCATTGTTGTCAAAAGTACCCCAACAATTGAAGAAGATCAAACTCAATTTTTATATACAAACAAAAATGAAAACAAGAGCAATAGCCTAGTGCATGTTTAGATCTTTCCACCAAACAAGGTATAGGTACACGTTTTGTTGTATTTAGACAATAAAAGATCAAACCAGAAACTGAATCCAATTGGTACCTTTCTGTGTCAGCATCAAAGCTCTTTCCGTAATGTTTAAATGAATCCTCCTTGGTTGGACTTTCAAATATTTTTTGCGTGGTGGGACTAGCAGCTGGGCTCAAGGTTGTAAATATCACTCGGCGGTACCGTGGCGGTCGACCCCTGAAATCCGCCATATCAGTCTTGGCGGCGCCATGGCGGTGACCATAAATTATAAAGGAATATGAAAAAAAAAAACCCTAGATCTAGGCTAGATCTGAAGTGAATATGAAAAAAAAAACCCTAGATCTGAAGTTAAACGGCGTTGACCGGCGTGAATATGGAAAAAACAACCCAGATCTGAAGTTGACCGGCGTTGACCGACCGCCGCCAAGGTCGATTTTTGACCGATTTTGACCGCCAAGCTCCGATTTTGACCGATTTTGACCAAAAACGCCAAGTTAGATCGATATGGGAAATATCGTGGCGGTGGACCACCGATGTGACAAACGGTAATTTTTCACCCATTATTAAATAGCAAATATTAATTTATTAGTGCCCAACTATTTGAAATAAGCATTCATAAGCTTACATAACTATTCGGGAAGCAAACCCGTATATTGTGACTTACGACAACTTATATCAACGACCATATTTATCAGAAAATGTGAAAATATTATTTTCTGACCTATACTGATATTTATTTACCGAACCGAGATTTTATCTCGAGCACAGCACGACACGCGTACCGACAGTACTTTAATTACGGCAACCATATAATAATTAATAAATGGTACTAAACACGTTCTTATAATACCATTATTAAGACGTTTACCGCAGGTATATATTCCTATCACATTCGCGTCAGACCAAAAATATTGCATTACAGCAAAACTCAACGAAACCCGGGGTATACAAGACCCACTCACCTTAAATTAAACACAAATGTTAGCTAATATTTGGCACTACACTTTATACATATACGTTTAAAAAAAAAAAAAAAAAAAAAAAAAAAAAAAAAAAAAAAAAAAAAAAAAAAAAAAAAGATAATGGAACGATTTAGAAGAAAAAAAAAATCCCACACCTCAAGAGATATGAGGTGAGATCCGTAGAGAACATGTGATCTTTAAAGAACAAAAGAGTCGATCTTGTCCATTGATTTAATTTTGATCTAATGGTTATAATCAAAACACCCAACCATATAAAAATCCAAAAAATCTAATCTACCCCTCATTCAATTCCAAAAAAAATCTGCTTTCTCTCTCAACAACATCTTCGAACCACAACTGACCACCACCACAGTGACGTCATCGACCTCCACCACCACAAAACACCACCACAGTGACGGTTAACGATGGTGTTTTTTGTGATTTTACTGTTAACCGTCGTTGATCTTCAAAAAACTTCCGATTAAAGGTAACAACCGTCAGTTCTCCATCTCTTCCGATGTGCTTGCTTCTTTATTAGCAATTTCAACTTCCCAATTCGACTGAAAATAACGGTGTGCTTGTACCGTCTGGATTTTTCCGGCAGCGGCGTCCGATGTTCTTTATATCACTTTTCTTGTTATGTGGCTAAAATGCTTTTTCTATTTTTCCATAAATTTGGATTTGTATGTGTTTTGTTCTCATTTGCGGCTTTTTTTTTTTTTTTTTTTTTTTGAACCAGTTAGGATTTGATGACTAACATTCCCTTAAAAAAATTGCGTGCATTAAAAATGATTGGTTGGTTGCACTTTATCATTCATTTTGGTCCATTTCTATTTTATTTACTTTTTTCAAGATTTGGTTTTTTATGAAAAGGCTGATTTGAATTGATATGAGCCACCCTTGACTGTAGAAAGTCGGACCCACATGGAGATTGGAAGTGTGTATATTTTTGAGTGTGTTTGAAATGTTTTTTGTTTCCTGCTATGTGGTTGGTGTAAAATTTTGGAGAAGACAATGAAAGTTTGGTCAACTAGGCTGGGTTAGTTGGACTTGGCTTTATAGATGCGCCTCAAATCTTGTGATTAGTACTGTAATATGTCAGATGTATTTGGCTTTAAATCACGTGTGATTTGCTTATTGCTAATGTAAATTGAATCATATTGATTATATTTTGATCTAGAAATGAGTACATCACGAGTGATTATGTTGTTTAAGTGTTTTGTTACGTGAAAATGTAAATCACGTGTGGTTTGCTCCTTGCTGTTGTAAACTTAATAAAATTTGACTGAGTCAGAAAGGGGTAAATCACACGTGATTTTGTTATTGTAGTGTTTTATTATTAAAAAAAATGAAAAACGCGTATCATTTGCTTTTGGTTGTTGTAAACTGAATCAAATTTGATTATATTTTGATCTAGAAAAGAGAAAATCACATGTGATTACGTTGTTGTAGTTTTTTGTTGTGAAAAAATAAAAATCTCATGTGATTTACATTTTCTGAACTGGAAATAAGAAAATGTGGTTATCCTAATTTCATTTGGAATAATATTATATGTGATTCTACATTTTTTTTATGAACGGCAATTTGGGGCTACATGGCCCCTAGCTGAGAAGGCGTAGCGAGCCATTAAAATATACACTCTCTATTAGTTATGAATATTTTTTACAGCAATCATATGTGATTTGAACAAAATCTCATGTGATTCTTTGGTGGATCACATGTGATTCTCATAGAATATTAAAGTGTACACTCTTTATTAGTCATGAGATTTCTTATGTATCAATCACATGTAATTTGTTCAAAATCACATGTGATTTGTTCAAAAATCACATGTGATTCTTGGTGAATCACGTGTGATTCTTGTAACTATTTTTTTGTTTATTGTGTTGTGTATAGGTACTACTTATTATAGTGTGGTATGTTCTTGTAGACATTTGAACAGAAGGCGATAACAATTGTACAGAAGGCGACATCAATTGATGCTTGAACACTTTTGAGTTTTTGCATTTTCATTTACTTGAATATATTAAATTCTTCATAATTTTTGCAAAAGTTTTTGTTGGTTACTTGAATAAATGAAATTCTCGTAAACATTTATACATAATTTTACCATATTTGTCGTTTACTTGAAAATATGAAATTCTTGTGATATATTTAATAAAGTACATGTTGGTTGTCAAAAAATCAACATGATATGCCAAATAAATCACATGTGTTTCATTTAATTTTGTGTTTCATCTAATAGAGGTGAGCTCGTTTTCACACTAAAGGCACATAACACCCCATTAAACAATTGATGAATACTCAATTATACACACCGACTCACACGTGATTTTGTTGTTGTAGTGTGTTTTATTATGAAAAAAAAAATGTAAATTGCGTGTGATTTGCTCTTGGTTGTTGTACACACGGATCACATGTGATTTTTCATTTGGCATAGTATTACATGTGATTCTGCATTAAAATATTAATATTAAAAAATACGCTCTTTATTAGATATGAATATTTTTTTTACAGCAATCATATGTGATTTGAACAAAATCTCATGTGATTCTTTGGTGGATCACATGTGATTCTCATAGAATATTAAAGTGTATACTCTTTATTAGTCATGGGATTTTTATATATCAATCACATGTGATTTGTTCAAAAATCACATGTGATTCTTGGTGAATCATGTATGATTCTAGTAACTAATTTTTTTTTTTTTATATAATTTGACTATATTTTGATCTAGAAAAGAGAAAATTACATGTGATTACGTTGTTGTAGTTTTTTTTGTGGAAAAAATATAATCTCATGTGATTTACATTTTATAAACTGGAAATGAGAAAATTTGGTTATCCTAAATCACATGTGATTTTTCATTTGGCATAGTATTACATGTGATCCTGCATTAAAATATTAATATTAAAATATACGCTCTTTATTAGATATGAATTTTTTTTACAGCAATCATATGTGATTTGAACAAAATCTCATGTGATTCTTTGGTGGATCACATGTGATTCTCATAGAATATTAAGTGTATACTCTTTATTAGTCATGGGATTTTTATATATCAATCACATGTGATTTGTTCAAAATCACATGTGATTTGTTCAAAAATCACATGTGATTTCTTCAAAAATCACATGTGATTCTTGGTGAATCACGTATGATTCTAGTAACTAATTTTTTGTTTATTGTGTTGTAAAAAGGTACTACGTATGATTCTTGGTGAATCACGTATGATTCTATTTTGGACACTTAATATGAGACGGAGTGAGTAATAATAATAAATTATTTATTATGTTTATTCATCTATTCAAAACTTGGAATATATTTTTTATTTTTTTCATTTAAGAAAGTCAACAAATTTATTAGACCACAAAAAAAAACAAGATACAATACAAGAGAGGAATAGCCAAAAAAAACAAAAATACAAACCATACAGTAAATAAATTCTAACCCATACTCAACAAGCCATACTATACTTTTGACTCTTACAACTTATGACCACTCAAAACTAAAGAGCATTCCACATATGCATACATGATCAAGGCCCACACAAGAACTAACTCTCTCATGAAACCTGGACCATCTAAACACCATTACCATCCAAAAGATACAATCACATTTAAATGCTTTCTTACACGGTTACACCTTTGACTTGGATACATAATTGAGTGACAATATACCTTGCAAATGACACTGAACCAAATATACAATCAACATAGAAACTAGGACCTGAACAACTCGCATACTGAAATCACACTTGCATACCCATACTTGAGAACTTAAAACCTTTTATGCAATCACAAAAGATATATCTGGAAACATTATGATCAATACTAAACTTTCATAACCATTTGACCACTGAAACGATTTTAACCTTAACCTTAATACTAGCTTTAGACGAAACTTTTAAGCCAAACACCCCAAACTCTGAAATGTACAGAACTTGAAGAAGCTGCTCCCACAGATCTATTAACACCAGAACTATAAATAATAATAAAATCAATTAAAATTTGAAAACCAGATCTATTAACACAGGTTCATCCTTTAATGATCTCCTTACACGTCTCATTATACCGTTTTGATCTAATCGTTGAATCATAAAACCACACGTGGCAGACGGTGATTTGTTGTTTTTTTCCGTTTGTAGGATGATGTGTTCGGTTGTTGGTGTTGCTGTGGTGAGTGGTGGTGATGACGCGGAGGTGGTTAGATAGTGTGAGAATAAAAAGAAGAGTGATGTGATGTTGATGATCACATGGAAGGTCGTTGTTGGTGGGTGGTTGGGGTGTGTGGTGTGGTAGTTTGACGGCATTTGTGGTGGCGGTTGATGGCGTTACTGTGGTGGTAGCGGCGGTTGATGACATCACCGTGGTGGTGGTTGTTGTCATGAAACTTGGTAAGGGTAAATGAAAGGGTGTGTGTGAAATGAATAAATGAAAGCGTTCATGTGTTAACTTTGAGTGTTATTACAATCATATATTTAATATGGACGGTAGCTTGATAGAATGATCAATGGCTCAGATTCAGCCCCTTGATCTTTAGATAATATGTGTTCTGCATTGATCTTTTCTCCAAGAGATATACACGAACCTTTTTACTCCTTCCCATAAAACACGTTTCCTTCTCCCTCTCTCTTCAAGATTGCAGATCTTGCTCTCTTTCTCCATCTTCCCAAAATTCGAATCTCAAGAACAAAAAAAAAAAAAAAAAAAAAGAGAAGAAAGTCAAGAAATCATGTGGTTCAAAATACATTCGAGCCTCGAATTACCCTCCAAAGTTAACCCTTGCACGCCAAGGGGATACTTTCCACTCTGTAAATCTCTTATTCAGCCAAGGAGAAGTCACGAGTTAACATATGAAGAGGCCAAGTTTTGTTTTTAGTCCATTTTTGGTTATAAACGATTTTCGACATACAAAAGGTTGGTATTAGGGTTACTAGTTTTTCTTCTTTTTATTCCATCCGACCCATAATGGCACCACAACTTCCTTGGTGTGGATTGCTTGCTTGGGGCTCGGATTGGATCTTCTTCTTGTAATTTCTTCAAGGACTTGTAAGATAATCTCAACTTTTGTTTCAAAAATTCGATTATGTATATGTTTGGTTGTTGTGTTATTGAATTAATTTGAAAATGAAGAGAAACCCTAATTTTTATGATTGATTATTAGATGTTAAATTGTTAGGGCTTTTGTGATTAAGGATAAATTAAGTGTTATGGGCATGTTTAATTGAAGAAAAACTTAAGAATGAACCTGTTTTGATTTAATTATGAATCGAATTATTATTATTTTTTTTTATTGATATATAAAATCATAGGGCTTTTGAAATTGATAGTGAATAAGTAGTCATGGTATAATTTGATTTGTTTTCTGGTTGCATATCTTCTAAATTTCCATCTGTTGTGGTTTCGGTTCCATTTTGTACCTAGGAGTGTTCGATATTTTTTTTTTGGTTTCGTCTCGGGCTTCAACTTCGCATAGCATGTTTTGCGGTCGAATCCTTTACTTTAAAATATAGCCGCGATGTTCATCTAGTGATACTAGTTGTCGCCTGGGAAATTATAGACAAAGATAAATAAATATTGGTCATTGTTAACCCCCTAGGAGTGTTTAAGTGTGCTCCGTTTTGGCTAACTGATTTGGTGCTCAGCCGTATATATTTTTTTGTTGTCGAGTCCAAAGTGCTGTGAGAAAGTCTCACATTTGTTTTAAGTAAATGAAACATGTTATTTGTCTTCTTAGTTTAAAGTTAATATGTTCTTTGAATCAGTTATAGTGTCAGTAAACAACTGGTATCAAAATCATCATTTGACCTTTTATAGTAACTATGATGTCCAAAATTTCTTGCCAACTTGCCCATGTAGCAACTAATATGTACATAATGGGAAGTAAATAATTTGAGTAGTGTATATTGTTGGTGGAGTGTTGCGTCTGGTTGTATTCTAAGGATTGTGTCAAGAGCTGTTGGGCAAAGCCCAACTCACGGCTCAATTTGGAACAGCCCAACTCATGGCCCAACAGACCACAATGGCCCAATGTTATCTAATAATCTAAATCAAAATTTACAGCCGTAAGATCCATTTAATATATCCGTTAGTAGTAAACATTTGTAGAAAATAAAAGGGCTACACAAATCATACGAGTAAAAACGTAAAAGATACGAGACTCACTTCCGGTTTATCATTTACTCGTCCATGAATGTTAACATACTTTCCCGTCATATACAAATCGACACAACCCATACTATAAACATATATATGATTGATTAGCTCAACTCAACCTTGATAGCGATACTTGCCATTTAAAACTATAAAATGGTAACCACGAAACAATACATGAAAGTATAATTTTTTTTGACTATTTGAAAACATAAATTTAAATTGAGATTTCGCTTATAAAATAAAATCGGACTTTTGCTTATTTACTTATAACTAAAACTCTATTTTCAACGAGGCATATAATTTAGTCATCGTTGCATATTAAGACTACTACGGAGAATTTTATATATAACTAACGTTTTTAGAAATGAACTTTTTGTCAATTTACATTATATAGATAGAAGTTTATATTTTTTTATATACTACTCTTTTCAATTGTTATTATTACATAACCTATATATGAATGTACTTAATAATCTCATTACGATAATATTACATATTCTGTCAACACTTAAACTGTTATTGAAGTTACTTTCTCGCACCTCGTCGCCAACTATTATCGAACCAAGAGTTATATACTCCTATGTGTCAATAATTATACACGTGGAAATTTGCTTACAAACATAAACCCAGCCACACAAGCAACAACGATACGAACATTTCTTTAAGTTTCTTTTAACTTATTAAAACACCGTTGTGTCTTAATTGGTATTCTAAACTAAATTATTGCCGTACTATTCTAGGTCGCGTGTCAGTGCCGCTCACTATCACTATTTGACTTTTCGCTATCGCGACTACTAATCACTAAGGTGAGTTTATAGCCCCACTTTATCTATACTTGTTTACAAAACTATGGGGTGAGAAACATGCAAAACATTTTCTGGACCATACTATTATTTCTCAACACTATTGCGTAGTTAGCCTAAGCCTTGAACCCACTGTTATGCCCACTTACATGAACCGTTAATTCCTGTTAGGAAGCGCGATTGATATAGATAGATCTATTGGGGGTAACTCTCCCGTTCGGTTGGCCAGACGGGTCAATGCGAACGTATACCAAGTCGGATTACGAGTGTATTGGGTTAAACACTCGCTATGGGCCCTCACTATTATTATATGTGCTACATTGTGGCATACTATACTGTTTAGCTTCGGTTGCATGAACTTAGTGCTAGCGCGATAGATTATTTTTGTATGACATTATATGCGTTGTAATGTTTGTACACAAAACTATTGGTCCACATTACCTTACTGATAAACCTATAGACTCACCAGCTTTTTGCTGACTTTTAGCATGTTTTACTCAGGTGTTTGAGCTGCTTATTTTCGACAAGGCATGGCAAGGCGATGGTCATAATCTATTTACCTAAGTGTTTTTACACAACATTATGACTTGTTTTTATGGGACCATTTGACGTTGGGCTTATCTATTTACTTTGAAACTCGATGTAAACTTGAATGAATTTTTATGAAATATATTTTTAACGGAGTATGTATTCCGTTCTTTATTATCTTGTGTTGTGATCTCCAATTTTGTAGCACCCCATGACCCGAATGTTTCCGCTGTACCGATTTTGGGGGTGTTACAGATTGGCATCAGAGCCAAGGTTATAGAGAACTAGGTACATATAAATCCTAAACTATAACCGTTTTTTTTTTTACAAAAACAAGTCCCTATGACCACCACTTGCCTGCCTGCCTTACTTGCCACTTTACTTGCCTTAATTATGCTTTACTATTTGATGATCTTACTTGACTATATGCACTATAAGTATTCTTATACGCACTAAACTTATATTATTTACTATGAGTATTCTACATATACTTATACACTTATACCGTATGTGTCACAGACTATGCCTTCCGTTGACACTCCGCCATTCCAGATCACACCAGACTCAGAGCATCCGTACATCATACTCCAGGATTTTAATGCTTCAGATCCTGACATCACTGAGTCTGTGCCTGCTCCATCATTTCCTACTCAGCCTGCATCCACTACTATTACTGATCATGCACCTACTCAGCCCACTACTGACATCACTACCACTCAGTCTATTCATACTCAGAACCCTACTATCAGACGTCGGGCTTCTTACAGGAGAGTCCGAGGGCGTAACATACACCTAACATCTGCTTTATCATCAGTGCCCCGTAGGAGGACTCGATCATCATATGAGCATACTCCTACTTCACCACTGCCTCACTCCCCTCCACATCAGAGATTGAGGAGAGCTATTGAGACTGATTCGGAGGAAGATCCCGAAGAGGAACCTCTACCAGCTGAGGTTACACCTGATGAAACTACACCGGTTGAGCACATCACTGAGCATACAGGTACAGATGGGAGTATGAGACCACTGGAGATTATCCTTGAGGATGTGCCGATCACCTGTGAGATGGGACAGAGTTCGAGAGATGCACAGATTCAGGGAGGTGATACAGATGATGATATACCATCAGGTTTAGGTCAGGGGGCTGTTACACTCCATACTTTGGAGAAGGGTTTAGGGGTTGTTCCTTCCACTTTTGAGATTGGGCAGGGATCGAGGAGAGTTCATGAGGAGGAGATTAATGGTGAGATTTGGAGGGATGTTGAGTATGTGTTTAGTGCCGCACCTCGTGCTGTGAGTCCAGATTATACACCTTCTTCGCCTTCTTTTGTGCCACCATCACCATCTGTTCAGGTTTCCACACCTCCGGTTGCTTCGCCAGTGGAGGATGGAGAGGTGACTGGGTTGGAGCAGATCTTTGTTTTACTGGGGTCACATGAGAGCTTACTCGAGGAGCATACTGAGCAGTTGGATAGGTTAGGGAGGTTGGATGACAGTACTGGTATGTTAGGTGGTGAGCTTGAGGGTATGCGTCATTGTGTGGGGATGATGCGGAGTGAGTTGACATCAGTCTGGGATACTGCGTGGCGTCAGTGGCACCAGATGCATGATATGGAGTCTCAGATTGCTAGGTTGACTAGAGCTGGACAGGAGGACCGGTATGAGATCCTAGCTGCTAGGAGACGTATCTCAGATTTGGAGTTTACCAGAGACTTAGTACATGCACAGGAGCAGAGGATCGCATCATTGGAGAATAGGCTTGGAGCACACCTCACGATTATCCAGGACTCTAGTAGGCGGTTGGAGCAGTTGGAGAACACACAGGCAGAGCTGGTGTTAGGCATGGAGCGACTTCGCGTTGAGTAGTGTTGTTGTATTAGATGATACAAGCTTAGTATTTGTTGTACTTTTCTCTTTTATTCGAGACTTGTATTTCCGTTTATGTATTCGAGACTTGTACTTTTCTTTCGTTGCACCATGAGCTTGTAATTTTGTGAACGCATATCGATTTTAATCTATAACAAGCTTGGTTGGTTATTCTATTGTACCATTCTCTCTATAATTGATTTTATCATTATACTCTACTTGTGATGACTATACTCTTGCATGTTGACAAACTCTCATTATGAAATCTTATTTACCCTCTCTATTTTATTTCGTAGCAATATGGCTCCCAAACGGAAAGCAACTAGATCTACTCGTGCTAACCCAGTTTCCGCCAAGACTACTGCAACGACTCCACCTGCTGTAAATCAAGCCATGCTCGACCAACTAGTTGAAGAGCGAGTGGCAGCAGCACTGGCTGCAGCAAATGTGAACAATTCAACTACTGATGTCGGAACCTCTAGACCGGCAAACAACAATAACCGTGGCTGTAACTATCAGGAATTCAAAAAGCTCATGACAGATTATTTTGAGGGAAACGAAGGAGCTGTCGTTTTGGTCAGGTGGTTGGAAAGGTTGGAAACTGTATTCCGAATCTGCAGATGTGCGGATGAAGACAGGGTTAAATTTGCATCATTTACCTTCAAGAATGCTGCTTTGACCTGGTGGAACAACTATCTGAAGTCGGTTGGCCATGATGCCGCCTATGCAATGCCATGGGAAAATTTCAAGGAAATGATGCTCAGAAAGTATTGCCCTCGCAATGAGGTCATGAAGTTGGAGGCTGAATTTTGGAATCTCAAAGTGCAAGGCACAGACATGGCCACCTATAACCAGCGTTTTCAGGAGTTAGTCTTACTATGTCCTGAAATGGTACCGACTGAAGCTCGCTTGCTGGAAAGGTACATTGGAGGGCTACACCCATATGTCAAGGGGAATGTCACTAACTCCAAGGCTGCTGATCTCCATGAGACTATGGAGTTGGCCAACAAACTGACTGACCAAATGATTGAAGACTCAGTCGGAGCAGTGGTGACAAACAAAAGAAAATGGGATGACCACTCCCGAAACAACCACACTAACCACCACTCAAACAAAAGGCAAGAAGTTGCTAAAGTTTACGCTGCTGGACCAACAGAAAAGAAAGCGTATGAAGGCAAATTGCCATTGTGTAACCGCTACAAGTTGCACCACAATGGTCGGTGCACGGTCAAGTGTCACAAGTGCCAAAAGATAGGACACATGACCCGAGATTGCAAGGCAAGGCCCCTCGCTAATGCACAAGTTGCACCAACTAACAACCCGAAGGCTGAAATAACATGTTTTGGATGTTGTGAAAAAGGGCATTATCGGAATGAGTGCCAAAAGCCCAGGAATCAAGGAAATGGAGGTAACCGAGGTAACCAAGGTAACCATGGTAATCAGGGAAATCAGAGGAACCAAGGAAATGGTGGGAATCATGGAGCTGCTGGGCATCAAGGAAATCAAGGCAATGGAGGAGGAGCCCGTGGGAGGGTCTACGCTGTGGGCAAGGTAGAAGCCCAAGAGGACCCGAACGTTGTGACGGGTATGTTCCTTTTAAATAACCGTTATGCATCCATATTGTTTGATACTGGGGCAGATAGAAGTTTTGTTTCAACTGCATTTAGTCCACTTCTTGGTATTGCCCCGACCACTTTAGACATCATATACAATGTGGAGTTAGCTAATGGAAACATAGAAAGGGTAGACACTGTCATTAGAGGTTGTACCTTAAACCTATTAAACCACCCATTCAACATCGACCTCATGCCCGTTGAACTAGGTAGTTTTGACGTAATTGTCGGCATGGATTGGTTATCGAAGTATCATGCCTCCATCATTTGCGACGAGAAGATCGTTCGCCTACCATATGGGGACGAAGTCCTAATCGTAGAAGGTGACAGGAGAGATAGAAGAAACGCGTCAAGACTAAACATCATCTCTTGCACCAAGGCCCAAAAGTACATCGAAAAAGGATGTCATCTCTTTCTGGCGCAAGTTACCGAGAAGGAAGGAAAAGAGTCAGAGGAAAAACGTTTGGAAGATGTACCAATCGTGAGAGACTTCCCAGAAGTCTTTCCTGAAGACTTACCTGGACTCCCGCCAACTCGACAGGTCGAATTCCGTATTGACTTAGTGCCTGGTGCTGCACCTGTGGCACGAGCGCCCTATCGATTAGCCCCAACGGAATTACAAGAACTCTCAGACCAGTTGTCGGAACTTTCAGAAAAAGGGTTCATCAGGCCAAGTTCCTCACCTTGGGGAGCTCCAGTCCTGTTTGTGAAAAAGAAGGATGGGTCTTTCAGGATGTGTATTGACTACCGGGAACTAAATAAACTAACCATTAAAAACCGATACCCACTCCCAAGAATTGACGACCTGTTCGACCAACTTCAAGGTTCGAGCGTCTACTCAAAAATCGACTTGAGATCAGGATACCATCAACTTAGAGTTCGGGAAGAAGATATCCCAAAAACCGCATTCAGAACTCGATACGGTCATTATGAATTCCAAGTTATGCCATTCGGTTTGACCAATGCCCCTGCAGTATTCATGGACCTCATGAATCGGGTATGCAAGCCGTACTTGGACAAATTTGTGATTGTCTTTATCGACGACATCCTGATTTACTCCAAAAGCAAAAAGGAGCACGAGGAACACCTTAGACAAATTTTAGAGTTGCTAAAGAAGGAGGAGTTGTATGCAAAATTTTCGAAGTGTGATTTTTGGATACCAAAAGTGCAATTTCTGGGTCACGTGATTGATAGTCAAGGCATTCACGTGGATCCTGCAAAGATCGAAGCAATAAAGGATTGGGCGACACCTACCACACCCACCGAAATACGCCAATTCTTAGGACTTGCTGGTTATTACCGTAGGTTCATCGAAGGTTTCTCCAAAGTAGCAAAACCTTTAACTAAGCTAACACAGAAAAGTGAAAAGTTCGAATGGTGTGATAAAGCAGAAGAAGCTTTTCAACTGCTTAAGCATAAATTGTGCAGTGCGCCTATATTGGCCCTACCTGAGGGCAGTGAAGATTTTGTGGTTTACTGCGACGCTTCGCACAAAGGCTTAGGAGCCGTACTTATGCAACGAGAGAAGGTGATAGCGTATGCCTCACGCCAACTGAAGAAACACGAGAAGAATTACACAACTCACGACTTAGAACTGGGAGCAGTGGTATTTGCACTCAGAATCTGGAGACACTACCTTTATGGTACCAAGTGTGTTGTGTATACAGATCACAAGAGCTTGCAATATATCCTTGACCAAAAGGAGCTCAACATGAGGCAACGCCGTTGGCTAGAATTGCTCAGCGACTATGATTGCGAGATCCGGTACCATCCTGGTAAAGCAAATGTGGTAGCGGATGCTCTTAGTCGAAAAGATAGACCAAAACCCCTGAGGGTGCGATCCTTAGGTATGACAATCTTTTCACCTCTCCCATCAAAAATCCTTGAGGCTCAGACTGAGGCACTCAAGGAAGAGAATAGACCTAACGAGAAAATCTATGGTATGCCTGAGAATGAAAATGGTTTTGTAAAGAGGTCTGATGGGACGCTGTGCTTCAAGGACAGAAGTTGGGTTCCACTTTACGGAGGGATGCGTGATCTCATCATGCACGAATCCCACAAGTCTAGATACTCTATACACCCTGGAGCCGACAAAATGTACCTTGACCTAAAGAAATTATACTGGTGGCCCAACATGAAGGCCGACATTGCGATGTATGTCAGTCAATGCTTGACTTGTTCCAAAGTCAAGGCTGAACATCAACGCCCATCAGGTTTACTGGTCCAACCAGAGATTCCCGAATGGAAGTGGGAACGCATAACTATGGACTTTATCACCAAGTTACCAAGGACATCCAGCGGTTACGACACCATCTGGGTAATCGTTGATCGTCTTACCAAGTCCGCCCACTTCCTACCAATCAAGGAAAACGAAAGCATGGATAAACTTGCACGGCTATACATAAAAGAAATTGTGGCACGACATGGTGTCCCAATTTCTATCATCTCTGATAGAGATAGCCGTTTCACGTCAAAATTCTGGAGATCACTTCAAGATGCTATGGGAAGTAATCTTGACATGAGCACTGCATATCATCCTCAAACAGACGGTCAAAGTGAGAGGACCATCCAAACTTTGGAGGATATGCTGCGAGCGTGCGTGATAGACTTTGGAAATGGTTGGGATAGGCATTTGCCACTAGCCGAGTTTTCTTACAATAACAGCTATCACACTAGCATCAAAGCTGCACCATACGAAGCACTTTACGGAAGGAAGTGTAGATCACCAATTTGCTGGGCTGAAGTCGGAGAAAGTCAGATTACTGGTCCTGACTTGGTACAAGAAACTACTGAAAAGATTGTACAAATTAAGAACCGGTTAAAAGCTGCACGAGATCGCCAAAAGAGCTACGCGGACAAAAGACGAAAACCACTTGAGTTTCAAGTTGGAGATAGAGTCATGCTAAAAGTTTCACCTTGGAAAGGTATGATCCGTTTTGGGAAACGTGGAAAACTAAATCCCCGTTACATTGGACCTTTCAAGATTCTAGCCAGAATCGGGCCGGTAGCCTATCGACTCGAACTACCACAAGAACTCAACTCTGTACACAACGTGTTTCATGTGTGCAACTTGAAGAAATGCCTCTCAAACGAAACTCTTGCTATTCCCTTGGAAGAAATCCAAATCGACGAAAGATTGAACTTTATTGAGGAACCGGTTGAAATTGTTGACCGAGAGGTCAAACGGCTTAAGCAAAGCCGCATTCCTATTATCAAGGTCCGTTGGAACTCTCGTAGAGGTCCCGAATTCACGTGGGAGCGTGAAGACGAAATCAAGCACAAATATCCTCATCTTTTCTCGACACCCGTGAGTAATTCTAAGTGAAACCGAGGGCGGTTTCATTCCAAGGCGGGAAGGATGTGACAAACGGTAATTTTTCACCCATTATTAAATAGCAAATATTAATTTATTAGTGCCCAACTATTTGAAATAAGCATTCATAAGCTTACATAACTATTCGGGAAGCAAACCCGTATATTGTGACTTACGACAACTTATATCAACGACCATATTTATCAGAAAATGTGAAAATATTATTTTCTGACCTATACTGATATTTATTTACCGAACCGAGATTTTATCTCGAGCACAGCACGACACGCGTACCGACAGTACTTTAATTACGGCAACCATATAATAATTAATAAATGGTACTAAACACGTTCTTATAATACCATTATTAAGACGTTTACCGCAGGTATATATTCCTATCACATTCGCGTCAGACCAAAAATATTGCATTACAGCAAAACTCAACGAAACCCGGGGTATACAAGACCCACTCACCTTAAATTAAACACAAATGTTAGCTAATATTTGGCACTACACTTTATACATATACGTTTATAAAATAAAATTAAAAAAAAAAAAAAAAAAAAAAAAAAAAAAAAAAAAAGATAATGGAACGATTTAGAAGAAAAAAAAATCCCACACCTCAAGAGATATACACGAACCTTTTTACTCCTTCCCATAAAAGACGTTTCCTTCTCCCTCTCTCTTCAAGATTGCAGATCTTGCTCTCTTTCTCCATCTTCCCAAAATTCGAATCTCAAGAACAAAAAAAAAAAAAAAAAAGAGAAGAAAGTCAAGAAATCATGTGGTTCAAAAGCCTCAAATTACCCTCCAAAGTTAACCCTTGCACGCCAAGGGGATACTTTCCCCTCTGTAAATCTCTTATTCAGCCAAGGAGAAGTCACGAGTTAACATATGAAGAGGCCAAGTTTTGTTTTTAGTCCATTTTTGGTTATAAACGATTTTCGACATACAAAAGGTTGGTATTAGGGTTACTAGTTTTTCTTCTTTTTATTCCATCCGACCCATAATGGCACCACAACTTCCTTGGTGTGGATTGCTTGCTTGGGGCTCGGATTGGATCTTCTTCTTGTAATTTCTTCAAGGACTTGTAAGATAATCTCAACTTTTGTTTCAAAAATTCGATTATGTATATGTTTGGTTGTTGTGTTATTGAATTAATTTGAAAATGAAGAGAAACCCTAATTTTTATGATTGATTATTAGATGTTAAATTGTTAGGGCTTTTGTGATTAAGGATAAATTAAGTGTTATGGGCATGTTTAATTGAAGAAAAACTTAAGAATGAACCTCTTTTGATTTAATTATGAATCGAATTATTATTATTATTTTTTATTGATATATAAAATCATAGGGCTTTTGAAATTGATAGTGAATAAGTAGTCATGGTATAATTTGATTTGTTTTCTGGTTGCATATCTTCTAAATTTCCATCTGTTGTGGTTTCGGTTCCATTTTGTACCTAGGAGTGTTCGATATTTTTTTTTTTTGGTTTCGTCTCGGGCTTCAACTTCGCATAGCATGTTTTGCGGTCGAATCCTTTACTTTAAAATATAGCCGCGATGTTCATCTAGTGATACTAGTTGTCGCCTGGGAAATTATAGACAAAGATAAATAAATATTGGTCATTGTTAACCCCCTAGGAGTGTTTAAGTGTGCTCCGTTTTGGCTAACTGATTTGGTGCTTAGCCGTATATATTTTTTTGTTGTCGAGTCCAAAGTGCTGTGAGAAAGTCTCACATTTGTTTTAAGTAAATGAAACATGTTATTTGTCTTCTTAGTTTAAAGTTAATATGTTCTTTGAATCAGTTATAGTGTCAGTAAACAACTGGTATCAAAATCATCATTTGACCTTTTATAGTAACTATGATGTCCAAAATTTCTTGCCAACTTGCCCATGTAGCAACTAATATGTACATAATGGGAAGTAAATAATTTGAGTAGTGTATATTGTTGGTGGAGTGTTGCGTCTGGTTGTATTCTAAGGATTGTGTCGAGAGCTGTTGGGCAAAGCCCAACTCACGGCTCAATTTGGAACAGCCCAACTCATGGCCCAACAGACCACAATGGCCCAATGTTATCTAATAATCTAAATCAAAATTTACAGCCGTAAGATCCATTTAATATATCCGTTAGTAGTAAACATTTGTAGAAAATAAAAGGGCTACACAAATCATACGAGTAAAAACGTAAAAGATACGAGACTCACTTCCGGTTTATCATTTACTCGTCCATGAATGTTAACATACTTTCCCGTCATATACAAATCGACACAACCCATACTATAAACATATATATGATTGATTAGCTCAACTCAACCTTGATAGCGATACTTGCCATTTAAAACTATAAAATGGTAACCACGAAACAATACATGAAACAATACATGAAAGTATAATTTTTTTTGACTATTTGAAAACATAAATTTAAATTGAGATTTCGCTTATAAAATAAAATCGGACTTTTGCTTATTTACTTATAACTAAAACTCTATTTTCAACGAGGCATATAATTTAGTCATCGTTGCATATTAAGACTACTACGGAGAATTTTATATATAACTAACGTTTTTAGAAATGAACTTTTTGTCAATTTACATTATATAGATAGAAGTTTATATTTTTTTATATACTACTCTTTTCAATTGTTATTATTACATAACCTATATATGAATGTACTTAATAATCTCATTACGATAATATTACATATTCTGTCAACACTTAAACTGTTATTGAAGTTACTTTCTCGCACCTCGTCGCCAACTATTATCGAACCAAGAGTTATATACTCCTATGTGTCAATAATTATACACGTGGAAATTTGCTTACAAACATAAACCCAGCCACATAAGCAACAACGATACGAACATTTCTTTAAGTTTCTTTTAACTTATTAAAACACCGTTGTGTCTTAATTGGTATTCTAAACTAAATTATTGCCGTACTATTCTAGGTCGCGTGTCGGTGCCGCTCACTATCACTATTTGACTTTTCGCTATCGCGACTACTAATCACTAAGGTGAGTTTATAGCCCCACTTTATCTATACTTGTTTACAAAACTATGGGGTGAGAAACATGCAAAACATTTTCTGGACCATACTATTATTTCTCAACACTATTGCGTAGTTAGCCTAAGCCCTGAACCCACTGTTATGCCCACTTTCATGAACCGTTAATTCCTGTTAGGAAGCGCGATTGATATAGATAGATCTATTGGGGGTAACTCCCCCGTTCGGTTGGCCAGACGGGTCAATGCGAACGTATACCAAGTCGGATTACGAGTGTATTGGGTTAAACACTCGCTATGGGCCCTCACTATTATTATATGTGCTACATTGTGGCATACTATACTGTTTAGCTTCGGTTGCATGAACTTAGTGCTAGCGCGATAGATTATTTTTGTATGACATTATATGCGTTGTAATGTTTGTACACAAAACTATTGGTCCACATTACCTTACTGATAAACCTATAGACTCACCAGCTTTTTGCTGACTTTTAGCATGTTTTACTCAGGTGTTTGAGCTGCTTATTTTCGACAAGGCATGGCAAGGCGATGGTCATAATCTATTTACCTAAGTGTTTTTACACAACATTATGCCTTGTTTTTATGGGACCATTTGACGTTGGGCTTATCTATTTACTTTGAAACTCGATGTAAACTTGAATGAATTTTTATGAAATATATTTTTAACGGAGTATGTATTCCGTTCTTTATTATCTTGTGTTGTGATCTCCAATTTTGTAGCACCCCATGACCCGAATTTTTCCGCTGTACCGATTTTGGGGGTGTTACAACCGAAATCCGCCATGGCGCCGCCATATCGGCCGCCATGGCCGATTTTTACAACACTGGCTGGGCTTTTAGCCGACTCATCTTCGCTATGTACGTATGTTGATTTAGTCTTGAAAGGTTTCCTTGACTTCCTGTCAGCATTTGAATATGAATCCTCAGAAGCGTCATCCATCGGAGCCGAATTTTCTGCCTGAGATGTTGATTTGGTATTCGCAGGCACCGTAGCATCAAATGAGAAACCTTCGTCTTCGAATTTATCCAAATCCTCGTCCCACACTGCAGATATCTCTGGAACTCCAGGTTGCCAACCTTGACAATCAAAATAGGTGAATCATAACGCAATATCAATCATTCTATTATAATATTATACAGATAAAGTGACGTTATTGCTCATGAGATAAAAGATGATACCCTTTGGAAGCTCAATAACTGCAGTTGACTTGACATCAATTCCATGTTTTTGCAACGTTCAGTTAAAGCCTTAAGTAGTTCCTGGAGATTAGATTGGATACGATCAGCTCGAACCTGGGTCAGCCGAAACAAAAATGACGGGTCAGTCAAGCCATCCTTAAAACTTACTAAAATCTGTTACTCGGGATCATATGAACTTACTTTTGAAGGATACCATCAGTGCTGCCACCATGATCCATTTTCACAAGTGCTTGATTAAACTCCATCTTCCTCTCCTAAAAGTCAACAGAAAAATCAAGTTACAATTAATGTGCTTCAGCTCCCAGTTGCCTTATTCTTTAAAAAAAAAAAAAAAAAAAAAAAGATATAATGTACGCTAAGCTTCCAGTCCAGTAGAAAGTGACAATGCAATGCTATCTCTCAAGCCATTTTAACAATTTTGAGCAGAAGGGGAGATTTTAGCGCATTTATGTGGAAACAGGCCAACTTGGGTGATATTTTATCAATAACGGGTGGGTTAAACTCATAAAATCATAATAATCACTTGATATATAGGAAGATAATATAAAGACAATCAACATCATGTCTGCACTGGAGTCGGAATTCGACCCTGGTCACATGTCTAAACGTAGGGTTATGGTTCAAGTCTGGTTTCAGATTTGGATCCTGGTCAGGCCTAGTAACAGGTTTCCCCACGTGCTTTTGCTGTTACGTGCATATATCTAATCCTTAACATTGGGTAGTTCACAGGCATTGTGAAGTGCAAAACATAACCTAAGTGTACTTATTGATGCTTAAATGAGTCAAAATTGTCACATTTGCAGCAGATATCTATGTAGTTTTTGTTAGATGTACATTTTTGTGATTGGCATGTAATTGATTTGATCTTATTTGGTCTTATCACAATAGTAATACTTTAGTTGGAGATTAGCACGTAATTAGTACATTCCCTAAATAGCTCTTATATAATTGGATATAAATATCCCCTCTCATGTAAAAGGCTCTTATATTATTCATCCTACCAATTACATGAGAGGGGATATTTATATCCAATTATATAAGAGCTATTTAGGGAATGTACTAATTACGTACTAATCTCCAACTAAAGTATTACTACTGTGATAAGACCAAATAAGATCAAATCAAATTACATGCCAATCACAAAAATGTACAGCTAACAATTTTCTCTACTTTGTTGCAGAATGAACTGATTCTGAACCAGTACAAAAACATGTTGATCATCTGATATCGAAACACCATCTATAAAAAGTAGTTGATCATCTGATATCGAAGCGCAGATCCAAACATGAAACACCCCCTAATGTCTAATCACCTATAATACAAACTAGTAACTACATATATCACGAGGGACTGCAACTTGGCGCACCTTCCTTGATTTCTAGAATTTTATATCTTCTACATATTTAAAAGTTCCTCATTTTGAAGGACGACAAATAACAAGCAGCTTTATGTCATTAACACTATACGGACAAACCGAGTACACGTTATTTATATTCTACAATCCAGTACATAAAAACATCACAAACAACAATCAAAGTCAAGTACCCATAGATTCAAATTTACATAAATCCATTAAAATACATAGAACCTAGTCCCAAAACAGTCCAAACTCAAAGTCAACAAACTTTTTTTTCCCTTCAAAATTAACAATCTTACAAATCACTATCTAGAAAAACATTTAACAACCCACTACTAAAAACTTATAAACTATTAGACCAGATACATTTTTCAAAATACTATGTTTGACCATCTAAAGTCAATAATAACACCAAACCCATGTACTGTATCAAATATTAGTCAGCCAAAAGCTCGAAAACTATGGTTACCAACAAGAAAAACAAATAAACATATGAATGTACTAAGAAAACGAACCTCATGAAGTATATATTCAAGATTCTTGATTTGAACTCAAGAATCAACCCAGATATTAGATCCAACAAAAGGGTATAGATGATTATTTATTTAAAATGGGTCATTTTAGTAAAGTTTGAAAAGAAAACATTTTTCAAGACAGAAGAGAGATGAGTGATGGATCTCTTTATTTTGAAGTGAAGTCCTCATATCACTTTAGTTCAAAAAAGTGGAAAAAGAGGTATTCCTTTTTTTTTTTTTTTTTTTTTTTTTTTTTTTTTTTTTTTTAGCTAGACTAGAATTATAATTAAGTAGGGTAAATTGTATGAATAGACTAGAATTATAAATTAAGTAGTGTAAATTGTATGAAAAAAAAAAAAAAAAAAAAAAAAAAAAAAAAAAAAAAAAGCAGCAGCAATAGTATTTGTTAATCTTTATTTTTGTAAAATTATTAAAATTAAAACCAAACATTTTAGTAAGAGTAAACTGAGAAAAAAAAATCCTCATGTGTTATATCCAAATTGTAATGCACAGTTTCTACCTTTTAAAAAGTGTATGTCATAAAGTATTTATACAAAATGTATAATCAATGGGAAATGTTCAATTGTTAAATGTTGAAAATTAGTCAAAACTGAGAGAAATATATAGTATAATTAATACTCTTATTGTACAACCAGCTAAAAGCATATCTACCAAATTAAATACAAATAATTAAAACACCACTTACTAAAAAGTACAATATAATTTTCATAATATACAATTTAAACAAGCTACTACATAATCCATAATATAAAATAATTAAGCACACTAATTAATATTATTTTTAAAACACCCTAAAATGAAAAGTACATATTATTATACACATTATATTATATAAATTAATAAAACACGTAAAAGACTTGAAGCATTAATGGTAATAAATGATAACTTTATGCATTTATTATATCCTTTCAAGTAAAAAGTTTTTGCTTCAAACCGCTTGACATCTACTAAGGGGGTGTTTTTTTTCACTTAGCTAAGGAAATGGGTCCACACAATGTATATAATAATATTTTTTTTATGTGGAGCCTATCATTTTTCCACTAGTGCCTCTATCCCCATGTGAGTGGTATAATGGAGACTCTCCCCATTAAGACCATTTAACAGCCGTGGGTCCTACATAGGCGCCACGCATCCCTTAGCTAACAAAAAAAAGAAACACCCCCTAAGTCTTTGTTTCAAAGTCTTTTAAAAAGTCATTCATGCAATGCTAAAAACCTTATGAAAAGCCTTTTCAAATAGTAAAAACCTTTTTGTTAAATGGCACATGGTAGATGCTCTTAGAAGTTGATGGTACATATAATTTTGAAAACCGGACCGGACCAACAGGTTCAACCGGGAACCGGTGTCGCCCACCGGTTCGGCTAACCAATAAAAGCCATCCGAAAATGAACCAGAGAGGACCCGTTGAAACCGATACAAACTGGTAAATCATGGCTCATCAAAATCTATTTCTCCGGTTAATCGTCATAGGGTACCCGCGTATACTATATATAAAGGAAAAAACAAAAAGTGAAAAGTAAAAACTTGAAACTAAAAATAGAAATGTTGAAAAAATATATTTCAAAAGGAAACTATTAATACACATCGAAAACCGGGTTGACCCGGGTAGGGGTGAGCAAATGGACCGAGAACCGAACCGAAACGTTACCGACCCAACCCGAACTGAATTTTAGACCCGCGGTTTGATTCTCGGTTCTTCAAGATTACGAATTTCGGTTCTTGGTTCGGTTCGGTTCGGTTCGGAACCGCGGGTATCGGTTCCGGAACCGAAGAACCGACCGATCAGTTATAAATTCAAGTGGTCCTTGCTCATTGACATGTCCATGTTCATGCACCAGTATAGTATGGCTGAAATATAAGGCCTGCAATCCTAGATTCGTTATAACTGTTACCTTTCTATTAAGTTGTACTCTTGTAACCCATAAAATGCAACATGACTCTAAGTTAATTGCTATACAGACTTCATGATGGAGAAATTAACATTTGCACACACTCCTAATGTATAATAAACATAAATCCTACCCTAGTTATATTCAATGTTTTACAAACTGGGTTTTTAATCGACTCGGTCGAGTCACCGGGCACCGGTTCGACCACCGGGTCAACCCGACTTTCTATTTAAATATATTTTTTTTACCGAGGTCAACCGGTTCGACCAGCGGGTCAACTCGGTTTTTATAAAAAAATTTTGAAAAAAACCAAACTCGGTCGGGTTTCAAGACCGGGGTTGACCCGGGGTCACTCAAAACCAGGCGGGTATAACCGGTTAATCCGGTTTTAGAAACCCGGGTTTTTTGACCCGTTTTTGTGGCGGGGCACCGGTCCGACCGGTTGAACCAGCCAGGTCGACCCGGGTTTGAAAACATTGGTTATATTATCTGAAATCACATTACATTTCCATGCCTCAAGGATTATATATCAACTGCAAGCCACACGATTGAAAAATCAGATACTATGTAGTATTAAATATGCAACTAAGTTTCAAATATACATGCTAATTTAGGCTTGCTCGATCACTTTTTATGCCTAAACTTACTTAGGGCCAGCTTGGTTCAAAGTGGGAAAGGGAATGCAATGGAATGAGTGAGGTTGGTAATCAATCCCTTACCCCCCCCCCCCCCCCCCCCCAATTTACTGCATAATGGTTGATACTATGGGGTAATTAATCCCTTTGCACTCACTAACCAAACACAAAATAATGAGTGAGGTGGGCCCTTTTGAATACCTTACCCATTCCCCAACCCCCCCTCCAAGCACCCCCTTAGATTTTTTAAGCATGAAAATAAATTTGGGCCTAAACTTGCTTCGTATACAACTAGTTTATATGTTAAAGTGAAATATTTTAGGCTTGCTCGATCAATAATGTTCTAAGCTATATAGTATTTATTAAGCATGAAAATAAGTTTCATGAAAATAAATTTAGGCTTGCTCGATCAGCTATATAATAATAATAAAAATTGAATAAGATAGATAGCTTTGATCAACTTGCACTAAAGGAAATGTCAGATATCTAGGCTTAAGAAAAAACTCGGTTTCAATCGGTTAGACCCGCAAGGAACCGAACTGGAACTGAGAACCGAACCGGAACCGAGACATGTTACTCGGTTCGGTTCTCGATTCCTTGGATATCCGTTTTTTGGTTCTCGGTTCTCGCGGTTCCGGTTCAGTTCCGTGCGGTTCCAGAACCGCGCTCACCCCTAGACCCGGGATGCTTCAAACTCGGTGGGTTGACCCGGTTTAATTTGACATGTGTTCGACCCAACCCTTCGGGTTGACCCGGTTTAAATCGACCCATTTTTCGACTAAAACAGTTCAACCAGTTGAACCACCCGAGTCGACCCGGGTTTCAAAACATTATGTTTGATCCACAAATCTTCAATCTTTTATTCTTTTTTATTTATAACCTATATATTTTTTTTATCACTAAACGATCTGTCGCTATAAAATCTCATTGCTATGCACGGGTACTCGTCTAGTCATAGAAAAGTACGCATTATGCATACAACAAGAAAATTAGGTCAGTGCATCATGCATGTTTAATAGCCCTAAATAACATTAACTAAAAGTGCTCGTGTGGGCATGTTATTCGCCTACCAAAGACTCGACAATGGATGAACAACACGATGTACTGCACCATGTCTCGTGTTATTCATCTGTTGTTCGCCCCTTAGCCATTCCAATCATTTGTGCATTTTTTTTTGGTAAGTGGCTGGATTTTTTTTTTGAGGTTTTTTGTGAGACCCAATAAGTGGTATTGGTTTTTTTTGTTGGAGTGGAGATTTTATTGGTGTGTTATTTGGACTAGTTGGATACCCGCGTACAATGGTGGCGAAATTAATATAGTTTGATTATAGATATAGTGAATGAATTGCTAATCCAACTCTCCCTCAATTTCATGCCTGCTTAGTGAATTCGTTACACAACACTCCCAATGTATATGTGTTCGTTGTATGTGTTTATTTGGGTTTTTTGTAACTTCCCGCATATATAAAGAACCTCACAATTTTTTACCCGTCAAACACCCCCCCCCCCCCCCCCCCCCCCCCCAAAAAAATAAAAGTTATAATTTTAACGAATCAAGTTTGTATTGATTTAGATAAAAGGTAAAGTTGTAAAAATTTGAATCAAAATAAACCCATTATAAATGTAAAAAGTAAAAGCTCATAAAAATATATCAAAATGGATGTTGAATTAAAAAGCACAAAATTTTAGAAAATATGGTGAAATTAGTTCATTAAAAAAATAAATAGATAAAAAGATATTTAAATTTGAAAATAAAGGTGATTTTTAAGTTGAAAAATGACACATGACACTTAATAATTGAAAGTCATTATCTTAATTTTTGTTGGTGCCCACAACTTAAATGCTTTATACAGTAGTATAGAAGAGGATGAGGTGACGCAGAGGTGGCAGACCAATAACGTGTTAAGAGACTATTTAACTAGATGTTTGTTTAACACATCACAAATATGGTTTTATATTTGTTTAATCAAGTGAATCGACACCGACAATAATCTATGGGATAATTCCATATATACCCAAAAGAAAGTTCATAATTCCGTATTTACCCAAATGACAAGTTTTCAATGCATGGGTGCAATGCTTTTAAAGCATGTGTTGGGAAAATTTGGAATTATGATGTTTGTTTTGGGTATATATGGAATTGCCCCATAATCTATTGATACTTTTTGAAACACTATTTGATGGTACACCATTTTAAATAGTTTACAAATCTGGTTAGAAGAATTTGATGGTACATATAATATATTTGTGATAATAAGTGTGTCCCCTATTGAGAGTTTATATGTTTCTCATTGTTAGGTTGTGCACACTAGCGACCTTTTAGCGATTTTTATTTTGTCTGTCACATCAGCTTTTTCTATCCGACTATATATAGATGACTTTTTACCACACTAAAGCGACCTTCATCTTTCTTTCATTCTTTTTTTTTCAACAACAAAATTAAAATTTTAACAGCAAAATATTATATTTTAATAAAAATATTTGTGTACAAACGTGTTAATGTACATGCTTGACACGTGTTAATACTTGTAACAAATGTGTTGAACCATAATCATGCAATAGCCTACTCAAGAATGCCATGGTCACTATATCAACATAAACCGTAAATATGCACGCAAATAACACTTCGACGTCCAATCTTGCAAGTTCAAGAAGTAATTTGTGGGTAAGTGGGAAATGTTATAGTTTTATGTGTGTTATTTTGGTCGTCTGCTCGATCGAAACTCAAAAAAATCGCCCGACAACCTAACTCGACCGACTACCCACATCAAGGACGACCGATGACCAATTGGGTCAAATTGATCGCCGACCCCCTTAGTGCGCTCAGCCTTAATACTCCTGACTCCTCCCAAACTAGTAAGGTATTATCAACCAAGGGTGTTGGTCAACCAAGCCAAACAGTGAGGGAGAGAGATCAAGATATAAATCCGTGGAGTACAGTGTATCCCCGGGTCGTTAAGTCCCAACGAGGCGTGCAATTGTATTTTGACGAATTTGTGATCGAGTGATTTTGAATGGGAAAAAGATAATGGTGAGTGATTATACTAAGGAAATATAAAACAAAATAACTTAAATAAACTATTTTAATTAAAACGTAAACTTAAATTATTTAAAACATTAAAAAAAACTAAAAACGCGTACGATTAATTAAAACTACGTTAACGTACGAAATAAAACGTGAATTCTGTCCAATATAAATCCCACGGATGTGAAAATTATATTTTTGGAATCCAAATGATAAAATAAAATTATTGGAAAAAGAAAATATTTTTTTAGACTTTTTATTTAATTATTATGAATTAAAAACTATTTTTACTAATTAAAAAGTAATTCAAATAAAAGTGAAACTAAGTGAGAAAAATGAAAAATTAATTTTGAAAAATCTAAAATAACTAAAAACTATTTTCTAAAATATTTTTGGATTTTTTTATGTTTTTTCTGATTTTTATTTGATTTTTCTTTAATAAAAGTAATTAAAAATTGATTAAAAACTAAAATAAAATAAGAAAAATAGCAAAACAACTCTGAAAAATCTGAAAACTTCAGGGAAATTCTAAAATAATATACTAAACCTAGGAAAAATTTAAAAATTGAAAAATAAGCTGAGGAAGTGCTAATTAGCTTAAAAATAGCTTAATGAGAGTGCTTATTGATAAGCACTTTTGACCAAAGTGTACTAAACTTATACCAAAGATGTTTTTTACTCAAATAAGCTTAAATGTAATGAGAATAGGCCAAATGAAACATAGAAACACACTACTGAGCAAAAACAGTTCCAATAAGCACAAATGGAATAAGTAGTATGTAAGCAGAATAAGCGAAAAGCTCAGGAGAGGTCCACACAACTTATTTATGCAACAAACTACTTAAATAGGTCAGTTAAGCTCAATGAATAAGCTGATTAAGCACTTTAGCAGCTATACTAATTTGGACAGGAAACTTATTAAGAAGGACAAAACATCCATAAACCAACAAAATATGTTTCATTGTCACACATTTCAAACAATGTGAAAATGTTGTCTATCAAACACATCTTATTTAGGTAACACGTCTAATTTAGGTGACTAGAAAAGGATCAACGCACTTCAGCTCTTTATTTTTTACTAAATCAACTTCTTAGGAATGTGGCTATTTTTTATTTTTATTTTCCTTTTGTTAAAATACGCTTGGCTATGAAGGAGCACATATATGAATTGATGACTTGTAATTTGGTGATATTTTTTAGGTCATTCAAGCTATTTATTGTCATGTATTCACTTGTTTATGATATAAATGATACTTAAAAAATAAAATATTCATTTTTAGATATCACAAGAATGGGAGAAGACTTTAAAGCTGAAATACAGCTTGAGATCACCTCCGTCGTCTCATATCAGTTGGCCACATGAGTTATGTTGACGTATGTGTCCGAACGACACATGCTGGACCAAAGAATCTTCATCAGTCCGAAGGGTATTACCAAAAGGCGGATGCTACCCTTGTCCGAGGGGCATGTGCCAAAGGACCATAAAGGTACATCCTTTTACCCAACAGTCCGATGCATGAACCAGACTACGTCGCCTAACCCGGATATTACGGGATTGTGTCTCCCACGTGACCTGACACCTAGTACCTAGACTGTACCTAGACTAGGAGTAGCTCAGCGTGTTCCTTCCCAAGACAGAACAGGTATCGAGGCACCAATTTGGTACCTACCTTTTTCTCTTTCTATATATACTACTCTCTCATGTCTCATTTACATTATCATATCATATCTCATCTCACACACACAATACACAACACATTATAATAAATCCTCTACATACGAGGTACTAACTTGACCGTCGGAGGGTGGTCCTCGGGGCTTCGGCCTCGGGACCCCTTCTAACAGGTTCTTTTATCTTTGTAGCACACTTCAAAGCTCGGGACCAGAATGAATGGCACGTGAGAGCCGTCAAGATCTACCCGACAGAAATATGCTTCAACAAATTGGCTCCATCCGTGGGACTTGTTATTCACTCTACCAAGAGTTAATAATGATGGGTCACACTTTCAGCCCATTACAGGCATCCGATATAAACGCTCGGTATGGACAACGGGCAATGTGAACCGACCAAGGGTTGTCCGGTATGATTTCCTTTGGTCATTTTGTTCGAATGCACTATCCTCTTCAGATAGGTTGTTTCGTTCAAACATACTATAACACCCCGTAAAATTTTCCTACGATTAACACGTTACCATAACATAGATTAACCATTTTTACCCGTAACAAATTTTTTTTTTATATATATACTTTGTCAATTACAACGTTATTCACTCTTACCTTAAAACGAAATTTACACCTAAACCTTAAATAACCTAGATACCATACATAACCTAAAGCATTGATACTTAATAAGTATACGTTTCAATAATTAACAAATACAATTTAAATAAATCCCGAGCCTACTAAAATTCCCATGTGTACTCGCTAATAATATTTGACCTAACATGAATGACAATTGTTATCAACCTTCAAATATAATTATGATACTAGAATATTGATCAAGTTAAGGCACCTCACACATTTCATCTCAATTTGACACAAATAATAACTTTGTTCCAATGACACTTCGTATAAATTCTAATAAACCACTAACTTTCTGTAACGAATTTAAATCCTAATTTTAAAGCCCTTCTGGTCCGAACTAGGAAAAGTGTAAAACACGAAAGTTGTCCGAAATAATGTTTTACGTCTAGACACGCGAGATTTTTGAACCAAAAATGTAATTCGTGGCTGATATCTATGGAATACGATATGGACTCAAACTCATACACCACCTCCCTCAAATATGACCTAGAGAACCATGTTACTTCCTTACACATTGTATGACACACACATGAACACTCTTATAACATGTAAATAGCAGCTTCTTATCTTCACCTTCCCTCACTCGTTACTACCTTAGATATAACCTAAGTAACCCCATGTGCAAACCCTTACACCGACCACCCTTGATCCCCAATCATCACGAAACATATGTCAGCTGTAAGGAATAATCTCACACATCAAGGGTCTCGATTGGGCATGGTGAGAGGTGACATGCATTCATTTCAATCCATCGCTCCAGCTCTTGATCTTATCTTGATATCACCCTCCAAAACTCTCATGATCTCTGCTCCATTTCACCACTTGTCCAAGCACAAGCTTGAATATATAAAGGGCATACAATCGACCAGATTCATGTACACAAACTTATCACATTTCAATACTTTCTAAATCTTTCCTCGCTATGGTTTATACAAGAACTTTGGTCAGGAATTCCTTGGGTTTCACACGTTTTATAGTCGACTAGGAGAAGGACTAGGTTCATGGTTGAACCTTCAAGCAAGCCATTTCCTTCCCTTTGTTTCTATCGAGCCAAGGTTTCGGAAACGAGGGACTGATCTTGGTTCATGAGTGAGCCCTGAACTGAGCCGTACACCATCACCCTTCCACTTCCCTCACTACCCTTGAATCAAACTTAAACCTAAAAGATTACTCTTGCTGTTACTGTACGAGAAGAACTAGCCAACAAAAGGAGCCTATATTTCCTTTCATGCGTACAAAGACTCAATCACAAACCACCAACAAAACTCACTTAATTACTCACTCTCTTTTATTCACTGTCGAGAAAGATGGATCAAGAAGTCTTAGGTTACTCTTTTAGATGCTAAAATCCATGCTACTTTAGTACAAGATGGGTTCAAAGCTTCGAAGCTTTGAAGTTGTCTTGGCCCCTTGCTCGTCTTCCACACCGTTTCCCACCACCAGTTGGTGTAGTAAGTTTCCTAAACTCATTCCATTTTACTTCCTTTCTGTTACTTCCATGCATGCAGAGGACGAAAGGGTGTTTAAGGCTTGTGTGGTGATAATTTAAACTTGCTTAAATACATATAAGTTTGAAGAAAATAAGCATATATTTACTAGTTTGTTAGTCGATCGACCCAAATATGGCTCTTATGTTTTTAAACTCGAACACATCTCATTTGATACTTATTTCATGACGTTAAAAGTTTTACTAAAACGTATATTCTTGAAATTTACATGCAATCGTTAAAATAAAAACACCCTCTATAAACTTGTGGCTTGCTTCACAAATTATACACACATCATAAAAGTCACTAATCAAGTTAGTAAACATGAATAAAGGTAAAAGGAATGGAATACTAAATCTTTATTTCAGAACTATTCTATGTTGTTTTCTTTCTGTTACAGCGTGGACAAACAAACACCCTCCTTAATTCTTAAATTAGTTCAAGCTAAAAGCTACTTAATGAGACCTTTGAATGAGCTAAGAAATCAACTAACATGTTTTATAAACAAGTACTTATTCACTCAAACTTATTCAAGTTAATATATATATATATATATATATATATATATATATATATATATATATATATATATATATATATATAGATGATATACAAGATCAGTTTTGTAGAAGAAGAAAGCATAAGCAAAAACTTAACTTTTTAAATAGTTTGAAAATGGGTCACGAGACTTAAACAAGTTGAGACTTATTCGAAATATATTTTGGTCGCCTTGCATTAAACTTGGCTTACTAAAAGACTTAAAGTCAATAACGATTTCATAAAATTGATAGTAGTGAAAACAGTTAATTTGAGGAAGAGACCCAACAAAAATCCATGCGCATGCATGAAATTGGAAAATTTAGAAATATGAATACAAACTATTTTACAAACCCAAACATTTGCATGTAACACACGGCATGAAATAGATAACAAGGAACATTCAGAAAAGAGCTCGTTAAATAGAAAGAATTGGTAAAATAAAACATATAATGAGACCTATTATATTTTTAGATGATAATGAAGTGTTAAATACGAATAACTATATATTTCTGAATATATATATAATTTATAACGTAAGTTATATAACTTGAAGTTATTATCGGTTAACTTGAATACACATTGAGTAATGATTATTCCTATAATAAAACTCATCGGTTCACTTAACCAGGCGTAAACATGAAATTACTATAATCATTCACCAACTTTTGATACGTATCATTTATTTATAACGAGAAATATATAAATAATAAAAGGATACTTATACATAAAGACAAGTTATATTGTATATAACTTGCTCTTGAACTATTAAGCGTTTCGCCACGCAAGCCACCTCTGCCACAAATCATTTTGTCATCAAACACTATTCAAATCACGATTCTCGATAAGTCAAACTTATGTCGGACTTCCGTATCATTCAGGTTATCTCTTGAAGTCAATTCCATCTTTACTTCTGACATTACTTATACTCTGTCTACCGTACTACTAAGGTGAGTCATAGCCCCTACTCTTACTTGTTTTACAATGATTTATAAATGTTTTTGGGGGAGATACATGCTTAACTATTGTTTTATACTTTTACAAGTACTCGTTAACTATTTACATATTACTACAAGTTCATAGCTACACTTTCTATCGTTTAACTGTTTTATAAACTCTTTGGAAGAGATGCATGTGTAACAACCTTTCTAACGATTTTACTATCGATATTTGGAATTATGGAACAAACTGTTTAAATACGGTTTCAACTGTTTAAATACGGTTCTCCACACACTGTTTGGATACAGTTTCAACTGTTTAAATACGGTTCCCCGCAAACTGTTTGGATACAGTTTCAACTGTTTAAATACGGTTCTCCACACACTGTTTGGATACAGTTTCAACTGTTTAAATACGGTTCCCCGCAAACTGTTTGGATACAGTTTCAACTGTTTAAATACGGTTCTCTACAAACTGTTCGGATACAGTTTCAACTGTTTAAATACGGTTCCCCGTAAACTGTTTATGTTATGGATGAAATAACGTGGCCCAAATATCGAATCTCGTGTTAAATGGATTTATAAACCAATTACTATTTTTGATGTTGACCCGGTGAAGGGCAAACCAACGGATTGATTTGTATTGAATTGATAAGGAAATCACTCATTTTCTAATTAACGATTTAAACTATAAACTCTATGAACTCACCAACCTTTGTGTTGACACTTTTAGCATGTGTTTATCTCAGGAAACTAAACAAGAAGGAACTTGAAGGCACAGAGTGGGCTTGTAACCCGGCATGGGCTTAAATAAACGTTTTGATACATTTCAAATAAACTTGTTGTTTAAATTATGAAACATCTCGATGTCTTGAATATTTGGTATTTTGAATGAATTAAACTTTAAAGCGTCACTTTTGTGTCGTTCTCTATGATTGTGATAAAGATCCTCGAAGTAACACCCAAAAAGTCTTCCGCTGACATCTTAAGTCTTCCGCTGACATGATGATTTTGGGGGTGTTACAGATTGGCATCAGAGCTACAGTTATAGAGAACCAAGTGTTTTGAACATTGGACTATAACTACACTTTTAAAACGGACCACTTTTACAAAATACCACCTTATGCCCTCCGTGCCTATGCGTTTCCAACATCTGGTAGAGACATTACTTTTACATGATTTCTTATATATGTTAACATGTTATGATTATGCTAATGACTTATATTTACTAATCGGGATTATTACAAATACCGTGTCTTCATATTTCCGTCCGCCAGACGATTATATGACTTTTAGATAGTTTATGCTACAACAACACTCTAGTATATTAATATGTATATATATATATGCTCCCCCAACTATTTTGAGTACTATACCAATCCTCATTAATTACCACACTCTCATCTTTATAGATGCGTATGACATACTCTTTTTGTACTCTCGGAAAATCTGCGCACTACCTCGTCGATCAGTATGGATGTTGAGTCAGAAATTCTTAAGTAGGATGATTTACAACGTCTTTATTTGAATGGATTGGGACGCCTTTCCATTGAAATAAAGAAATTGTAAACCGCCGAACCATAAGTTTATACTTCGTTATTTACATCGTTTGTGACGCTTCTCTATGTAAATAACGAATTATAAATAAGTGGGCTTAATGGTATCTGAAATGGCATGCGTATGAAATCAAGGATCACTAAAGTTCATAAAACACTAAAACTTCAGCCAAAGACTCACAATTCTCTTCTGCGTATGCCTAATTCTAAGGCATTACGGCACAACCACATTTCTTCGATCATGTGCTTACTTTACATTCTGGCGATTTATGAAACCTTTTCACGACATTGTACGTGATTACAATGGTCTCTCTTACTTCTCCGGCACTATGAGTGATATAGTGATCTCCAAACCTTTCACAACTTTACCTAAAATCCATCAAAATCTATAAATCCCTCTAATAGAAATACAAAATATGGAATTGCTAAGGAACAAACAGATTCATCATCTACAAAAGCTTGAAACCAAATACCGTGTTGTCACCTAAAACTATACAAAAGCTTAAGTTCAACAACTTTCTCTACATTCATCAAGTTCTCATCCGAAACTCTCATTGATAAAAGTCTGTAACTATCAAACACTTTGTTTAATGGGTAGATTACCCCACATATTTTAACTTTCACGAAACAAGATACTGTGAACCATGTTTATCTTCAAAACATGTTAAAATAAAAATATTCATTCAAAAATGGAATTGTTTCTTAAGTCAAGTTAATCAAAAGGAATTGAACATAAGACAACGTAAGTAATTAGAACTACTCAACAATTATGACTATGAGAACTACTATCATCAAGGAAAAAGCTAATGTAGTAGTAGATACGTTAAGCTAGAAAGAAAAATTAAAAAGAAGCTAATGTAGTAGTAGGTACGTTAAGCTCGAAGGAAAAATTAAAACCGCTCAGGGATTAGATCGTTAGGAATGACTATTTGTTCACCCTTTCCACTCACCTTTACAGCTACCATATCTTAGAATCCCGGGACGGGATTCCGTTTAACGGGTAGGTAATATAACACCCCGTAAAATTTTCCTACGATTAACACGTTACCATAACATAGATTAACCATTTTTACCCGTAACAATTTTTTTTTTTTTTTATATATATATACTTTGTCAATTACAACGTTATTCACTCTTACCTTAAAACGACATTTACACCTAAACCTTAAATAACCTAGATACCATACATAACCTAAAATATTGATAATTAATAAGTATACGTTTCAATAATTAACAAATACAATTTAAATAAATCCCGAGCCTACTAAAATTCCCATGTGTACTCGCTAATAATATTTGACCTCTAAGAAACATGAATGACAATTGTTATCAACCTTCAAATATAATTATGATACTAGAATATTGATCAAGTTAAGGCACCTCACACATTTCATCTCAATTTGACACAAATAATAACTTTGTTCCAATGACACTTCGTATAAATTCTAATAAACCACTAACTTTCTGTAACGAATTTAAATCCTAATTTTAAGGCCCTTCTGGTCCGAACTAGGAAAAGTGTAAAACACGAAAGTTGTCCGAAATAATGTTTTACGTCTAGACACGTGAGATTTTTGAACCAAAAATGTAATTCGTGGCTGATATCTATGGAATACGATCTGGACTCAAACTCATACACCACCTCCCTCAAATATGACCTAGAGAACCATGTTACTTCCTTACACATTGTATGACACACACATGAACACTCTTATAACATGTAAATAGCAGCTTCTTATCTTCACCTTCCCTCACTCGTTACTACCTTAGATATAACCTAAGTAACCCCATGTGCAAACCCTTACACCGACCACCCTTGATCCCCAATCATCACGAAACATATGTCAGCTGTAAGGAATAATCTCACACATCAAGGGTCTCGATTGGGCATGGTGAGAGGTGACATGCATTCATTTCAATCCATCGCTCCAGCTCTTGATCTTATCTTGATATCACCCTCCAAAACTCTCATGATCTCTGCTCCATTTCACCACTTGTCCAAGCACAAGCTTGAATATATAAATGGCATACAATCGACCAGATTCATGTACACAAACTTATCACATTTCAATACTTTCTAAATCTTTCCTCGCTATGGTTTATACAAGAACTTTAGTCAGGAATTCCTTGGGTTTCACATGTTTTATAGTCGACTAGGAGAAGGACTAGGTTCATGGTTGAACCTTCAAGCAAGCCATTTCCTTCCCTTTTGTTTCTATCGAGCCAAGGTTTCGGAAACGAGGGACTGATCTTGGTTCATGAGTGAGCCCTGAACTGAGCCGTACACCATCACCCTTCCACTTCCCTCACTACCCTTGAATCAAACTTAAACCTAAAAGATTACTCTTGCTGTTACTGTACGAGAAGAACTAGCCAACAAAAGGAGCCTATATTTCCTTTCATGCGTACAAAGACTCAATCACAAACCACCAACAAAACTCACTTAATTACTCACTCTCTTTTATTCACTGTCGAGAAAGATGGATCAAGAAGTCTTAGGTTACTCTTTTAGATGCTAAAATCCATGCTACTTTAGTACAAGATGGGTTCAAAGCTTTGAAGTTGTCTTGGCCCCTTGCTCGTCTTCCACACCGTTTCCCACCACCAGTTGGTGTAGTAAGTTTCCTAAACTCATTCCATTTTACTTCCTTTCTGTTACTTCCATGCATGCAGAGGACGAAAGGGTGTTTAAGGCTTGTGTGGTGATAATTTAAACTTGCTTAAATACATATAAGTTTGAAGAAAATAAGCATATACTTACTAGTTTGTTAGTCGATCGACCCAAATATGGCTCTTATGTTTTTAAACTCGAACACATCTCATTTGATACTTATTTCATGACGTTAAAAGTTTTATTAAAACGTATATTCTTGAAATTTACATGCAATCGTTAAAATAAAAACACCCTCTATAAACTTGTGGCTTGCTTCACAAATTATACACACATCATAAAAGTCACTAATCAAGTTAGTAAACATGAATAAAGGTAAAAGGAATGGAATACTCTATCTTTATTTCAGAACTATTCTATGTTGTTTTCTTTCTGTTACAGCGTGGACAAACAAACACCCTCCTTAATTCTTAAATTAGTTCAAGCTAAAAGCTACTTAATGAGACCTTTGAATGAGCTAAGAAATCAACTAACATGTTTTATAAACAAGTACTTATTCACTCAAACTTATTCAAGTTAATATATATATATATATATATATATATATATATATATATATATATATATATATATATATATATATATATATATATATATATATATATATAGATGATATACAAGATCAGTTTTGTAGAAGAAGAAAGCATAAGCAAAAACTTAACTTTTTAAATAGTTTGAAAATGGGTCACGAGACTTAAACAAGTTGAGACTTATTTGAAATATATTTTGGTCGCCTTGCATTAAACTTGGCTTACTAGAAGACTTAAAGTCAATAACGATTTCATAAAATTGATAGTAGTGAAAACAGTTAATTTGAGGAAGAGACCCAACAAAAATCCATGCGCATGCATGAAATTGGAAAATTTAGAAATATGAATACAAACTATTTTACAAACCCAAACATTTGCATGTAACACACGGCATGAAATAGATAACAAGGAACATTCAGAAAAGAGCTCGTTAAATAGAAAGAATTGGTAAAATAAAACATATAATGAGACCTATTATATTTTTAGATGATAATGAAGTGTTAAATACGAATAACTATATATTTCTGAATATATATATAATTTATAACGTAAATTATATAACTTGAAGTTATTATCGGTTAACTTGAATACACATTGAGTAATGATTATTCCTATAATAAAACTCATCGGTTCACTTAACCAGGCGTAAACATGAAATTACTATAATCATTCACCAACTTTTGATACGTATCATTTATTTATAACGAGAAATATATAAATAATAAAAGGATACTTATACATAAAGACAAGTTATATTGTATATAACTTGCTCTTGAACTATTAAGCGTTTCACCACGCAAGCCACCTCTGCCACAAATCATTTTGTCATCAAACACTATTCAAATCACGATCCTCGATAAGTCGAACTTATCTCGGACTTCCGTATCATTCAGGTTATCTCTTGAAGTCAATTCCATCTTCACTTCTGACATTACTTATACTCTGTCTACCGTACTACTAAGGTGAGTCATAGCCCCTACTCTTACTTGTTTTACAATGATTTATAAATGTTTTTGGGGGAGATACATGCTTAACTATTGTTTTATACTTTTACAAGTACTCGTTAACTATTTACATATTACTACAAGTTCATAGCTACACTTTCTATCGTTTAACTGTTTTATAAACTCTTTGGAAGAGATGCATGTGTAACAACCTTTCTAACGATTTTACTATCGATATTTGGAATTATGGAACAAACTGTTTAAATACGGTTTCAACTGTTTAAATACGGTTCTCCACACACTGTTTGGATATAGTTTCAACTGTTTAAATACGGTTCCCCGCAAACTGTTTGGATACAGTTTCAACTGTTTAAATACGGTTCTCCACACACTGTTTGGATACAGTTTCAACTGTTTAAATACGGTTCCCCGCAAACTGTTTGGATACAGTTTCAACTGTTTAAATACGGTTCTCTACAAACTGTTCGGATACAGTTTCAACTGTTTAAATACGGTTCCCCGTAAACTGTTTATGTTATGGATGAAATAACGTGGCCCAAATATCGAATCTCGTGTTAAATGGATTTATAAACCAATTACTATTTTTGATGTTGACCCGGTGAAGGGCAAACCAACGGATTGATTTGTATTGAATTGATAAGGAAATCACTCATTTTCTAATTAACGATTTAAACTATAAACTCTATGAACTCACCAACCTTTGTGTTGACACTTTTAGCATGTGTTTATCTCAGGAAACTAAACAACAAGGAACTTGAAGGCACAGAGTGGGCTTGTAACCCGGCATGGGCTTAAATAAACGTTTTGACACATTTCAAATAAACTTGTTGTTTAAATTATGAAACATCTCGATGTCTTGAATATTTGGTATTTTGAATGAATTAAACTTTAAAGCGTCACTTTTGTGTCGTTCTCTATGATTGTGATAAAGATCCTCGAAGTAACACCCAAAAAGTCTTCCGCTGACATCTTAAGTCTTCCGCTGACATGATGATTTTGGGGGTGTTACACATACTGTCTCGTTCGGTAGGGACATTCGGTGTTGACACGTTGAGTGTAGACAACCTGTATGAACCGACTAAAAGCTATTCGGCGTGATTTCCTTTGGCCATGTCATTCGGATATGCTGATGATGGGTTTCATCCGTTGGGCGTGAAAAGAAAAATGGTGACGGGTTTGTTAGTTGAGATCCAGATCTATTTGTTTTTCAGCCTGATTACATTGGTTTGTACCGTACTTCTGGTGCAAATTCGTATGCTCCCCCAGGTCTTGCATGTCGGTAAGTTTCTAACTCTCTTGCCTTACTTATTTGACGCCATGAAAAATGAAATCACTACGAGCTGTAGATATCATCAAGTTGTTCATCAACACTTAGCATGCCATAATAAAAAACCTTGATATAACTTTGCATAACCGTTTTGCTAAATACATGGTATAAAAATGCTGATATGGCGCATGTTTTATAGGATTTTTTGGCTCCAAAATAACATCGTGCATGACAATATACACTAGCTCAAAATCCTGCACAATTTTGAAGATGTAATTTACATCTCACCATGCTTAATGTACAAAATGCACTTTGGCATTCAGAGAAAATTGTACAGTATGGAAATGGAAAAGAGCCGTCAAACTTTTTTGTAAAAGAAACATATGGACAAAAGTACTAATCGGCTGTCACATAGTTTGTCTTTTGACACAACCTATACTTGATTAGAATGCATGCATAATACCTATGCTTTGTAGAACTAGAGAGGGATAACCTACCCCTACAACCACTGTTGAATATATGGTGTTAAAGTAACGGATAAAAATTAATGAATATGTCCGGATTCGAACACGAGACTTCGGGATTGCACACATTACGTATGAGTTTCAATTTAATAATAATTATAATATTTAGTTATGAATAATTATTATTTTCACAAATAAATACTTAACGGTACCTAACGGTCGTTAGACGAAAGAAGAAGGGCTCGAATGCAAATAGTAGACAAGAAGGATCCGGATGGACCCTCTTGGGCCATGAATCGGCCGAAACCCAACCCACAAGGGGTAAGGGTTGTTGTCTTGTGCTCCAAGTTGTGATTAGTATAAATACATGACCCCTTGTGTTCATTCTATTCATTCCTTGATTCACTTGCAATAACATTCTTCTTCTTCTCTCCTCTTGAGCCTAGAAATCGAACTACACCCTTCTAGGGTTCCTACTAGATTTCTAAGCTTAAACCATTCTTGTTTAGTTGATCAACTACACCCTTCTAGGGTCCTACGCGATCTTCTAAACATTGTGTTTGGATTGTTTGTGATCAAGAACCTATTTTTTCTAATTAAAAGGCTACTAATACGTGTGCATAAGAGCGAAGATCTAACATACTTTTTTTTAGCTTATTTCCCTTTTCGACTTGCCCTAAAAGTCGATTTCCTAAACCCTTGTTAGGGTTTTACTCGTTCTTGTTATTTGATTTCTTGTTTGGCTAGAAATCACCAAGGTACGCATATCATTTGAATTCGGTTAATTAATACATGTATTTGATTCTATATTCCGCTGCGTTGCTTGATGATGTTTTATGTTTTATATAATTTTTATGATTTACATGTTCCAACATATGGGTCAAGTACAAAGTTGATAATGAATTAGTTCAAGAAAAACTCTTTGCATTTAAATATAGACTTGGGGTGTACGATACAAAGATTGTAAAAAAGCAAAATATATGTGTCGTATCATGGAAATGGTTGGAATGTTTTAACAACTCTAGATGAAAATACGCACATGTTACATAAAGTGGTACCCATGAAAGCACAACGTCAAATTACTTTATAAAATATGGCTTTCATCTAGATGAAAAATACACAATATTAATACAAATATCGCCTAAACACGTTATTTATATTTTACGATCTTTCTTAGTTTTGTTAACTACAAAAGATAAAGTTTATTTTTGGCAAATTATAAATATAGTTTAAAAGTCTTTTACTTAACTTCACTCAAACTACATTTACATGTTTTCACAAAGTAATTTCTAAGTAAGTATACTTTAGTTTGAGTACACGTGTTAAAAATGTCTCTTATATATATTTAGCAAGTTTACTAAATAGTATGTCGTATTAGGATATAAGCAACCAAACTCATTTTAGTAAAACATTCACTTGCTAAACATCTCAAACAAACATGTTTTGATTCTATTCATAAACTATTTTTACAAGTATACTTTCTTTTTTAGGAATATCTAAAATTAGAAATAAAATGTTAAGTTGCATCATCTCTTACATCACACATGTCCCTTCAAGAAAACATGTGTGTAAGAAACATGTTTTATTATGTATAGATTCACACTCAAGATCTCAAAGTTGACTCTGTGAGATCTTGAGAATATTGTGTTAGATTGTGATATATTTTGTGCAGGATTCTGTCAGACATGCTGGCGGAACCCTCGGATATAATGGACGAAACCAAAGGATGAGTTCCGTTGTATCCGTAGGTTGGCCTGATTGTTGGCCTATAAATAGCAACTCACTTCTTGAGTTTTTCTCATCACTCTAAATTATAATTTCTGCATATACTTCATTTCTAACTCAGAACACTTTCATCTTTGTGAATCTTTCTTTGCAGCAAGAAGATCACGAACTTACAAGCTTCAACACAACGTTGCAAGACTTGTCTAGCATAGCATAGTGTAAACTATTAAAAGTTTATACATCATTGTATTGTATCCATTTTTAGTGATCGTTTAGTATTTTAGTCCTCAAAATACTTAGAGTATCGGGAGTTGTTGTACCCTTGTAAAAGAACTATCGGGAGTGGTTGTACCCATGTGAAAGAACTCGACATCTAGCTTAGTGTCGGAAATAGTGTGTAAGTGACGTGTAAGGTTTTCTCTGCTGGATAAAGGAGCTTGTTGACTAGTGCAAGAAAACTCTCGAGTTGGATACTCGAGGCGTGGAGTAGGGCAAGGAAATAGAGTCCTTGTAGCCGAACCACGATAAACAATCGTGTTATAGTTTGATCGTTTCTTACTTTTATTCTTGCATATTATTTATTGTTTGATACGTCTTAATTGTTAATTTGACGTAAAAGTATTAGAAGAAAATCAAGTTTAAAACCGGTAAACTATTCAACCCACCTTCTAGTTTTCCACACACAATTTCATTTACATTAAACTGATGGACCATTATTTTCTACTTGTGACCTCCGGACCACTAACCGCCTGATTAAGAAGCCTCGTCTATTGAGGGGCAACTTCTATTATCCTTACATGTTATGTTTCGAAGTGCTCACATTCCGAACCACTTTTTACTAAAAAAACAAGTTGCTCGACATAATCTTATATTCTAGATCAAAAATGTTTTTTGATACGGCCAATCTTATGAAACTGGAAGGATTATATTATTGCTTTTATTGCATGTTAAACGAACAGACACATCTAAAAGTTTTGCTAGAAACATTGTTTTTTATAAAAAAAAAATAAAAAAAATAATGGGGGAGATGCTATGAATGAATAATTGGCCAATTTAATGTTATGTGAACAATAGTGTTACTTTCTTACTACTAGAAAAGCATATTTTGTACTTCAAGTTCAACGCCACTAACAAACCATGGCACCATTGAACGTGTGGTGCTATAGCGGTTTAAACACCATATTTAATCAGCTCCGTCTTTCGTGGACTATGCATCTGGAAAGTTGGTTGAACAACCTTTCTCTAATTGGCTACATTTTCTACAAATAACACATCTAGATTATGATAGAAGTTGAACGACCTGTTCAAGCTTTAAGCTTGTGAGATATCTATGGGTTAATAATAAGCGAAATATGGGTTAAAACTAAAAATAATTTTATTTGTTCAAGTTCAATATCTTTTAATATTTGGCGGACCAAGACAATGAGCCGGTTACCCTTTTTTGTCATCACTTACATGAAACATGGGATTGGGGCAACAATGCTAAAACCTTGTCAATCAATGATCAATCACTCGTCTTTGGTACGAACGCATTGCTTATGGACATTTGGGTGTAGGGACATCAATATAAAGAATAAATTTTAATAATGCTTCAAACCAGTGTCATTTATCACTACGAAATAAAAATATTGGAACAATAGTAGAATTACGATAGTTGAAGAAACACTACATGTTTTATATTTAGCATCCACGAGACCTTCGGTTATTATGGGTTGAATATGTTATTTAGCGTTTTGTGGTATTTGAGTTCAACGATACTAAAAAGATTTAGTACCATCGAACTAGGGGGAGTATAGCGTCGTGATACCTCCGTCGCTTATGTCACAGTTGGTTGTGATCCGGTTTTGTGTTGATGTAGGTTATATCATGTTTGTCATATCTAACCGAAGAAAGCAAAGAGCTTTCAAATTTTATTCTACAGGACTGACAAGCATAAGGTGATGATTTCGTGAAAAACAAAGCATGGTCAATGAGGGCGATAAACATCACATGTTTGATATTTAATACCCATGGGTGAAAATTGTTATTAATCGTTTATTATGCTTTATTTAAGTTCAAAGATACTAATAAACATTAGCACCGTTGAATTGGGGGGATAATAATGGTATGATACCACCATCGATTATATTACGGTTCGGTTTAACCCAATTTTTCTATTAATACATGAAAATATTTCATTTGTCATATCTAACGGGAAAAGGCAAAAGAGCTTTCATGTTTTATTGTGCAGGAATAACGACGTGAGGTTCCACAAAGACTGAACATAACACCTTATGTGATCTCCGGTGGCTGGCCCCCATCGGAAATCACATAAATGCCCGAGTGAATAAATCACTTCGGATGCTCGAGCGGTCAAAACCGCTTCGGATGACCAAAAAACATCTTGAATGCTCGAGCGATAATTTCGTTTCGGATGCTCGAGCGGTCAAAACCATTTTGGATGCCCAAAAAACATCTTGGATGCTCGAGCGATAATTTCGTTTCGGATGCTTGATTGGTCATAACCGTTTTGGATGCCCAAAAAACATCTTGGATGCTCGAGCGATAATTTTGTTTCGGATGCTCGAGCGGTCAAAACCGTTTCGGATGCCCAAAAAACATCTTGGATGCTCGAGCGATAATTTCGTTTCGGATGATCGAGCGGTCAAAACCGTTTCGGATGCCCAAAAACATCTTGGATGCTCGAGCGATAATTTCGTTCGGATTCTCGAGCGGTCATAACCGTTTCGGATTCTCAAAAAACATCTTGGATGCTCGAGCGATAATTTCGTTTCGGATGCTCGAGCGGTCAAAACCGTTTCAGATGCCCAAAAAACATCTTGGATGCTCGAGCGATAATTTTGTTTCGGATGATCGAGCGGTCAAAACCGTTTCGAATGCCCAAAAACATCTTGGATGCTCGAGCGATAATTTCGTTCGGATGCTCGAGTGGTCATAACCGTTTCGGATGCCCAAAAAACATCTTGGATGCTCGAGCGATAATTTCGTTTCGGATGCTCGAGCGGCTAAACCGTTTCGGAAGGCCCATGCGCTATTCACCGAACGGCAATATACTCCGTAGACAAACTAAAAGTGGCCTGTGTGTCGATGTCTACTCCGGATGGCTGTGTTTTCAACTAGATAAATTATTATCCGAAAGAAGTCTTAACTAAAACTAATATAATAGATAAGCGTCTCAAACATATAAGCTTAACCTCCGGAGCTATGTGAGTAGCAACGGTAATTAAAAAAAACAAGTGTTTGGTATACGTTTGTGATTAAAAAAAGAAAGGATACTATATGACACTTCACAAAAAATAACGATTATGGTACAAAAGTTATGTTTTATTTGTGCAGAAAACAAAGGGATGATAGAAAAGACGTGAATGGCTTTTGGCATCCGGCCAACAATGCACCTTGTTGGTGGTCCACAACCGTTCGGAAAGAATTATGAAAAGGTATACATAAAGACAAGATAAAGTTTAAGTATAACATCATTGACTATGTCAACAATACTATACTGGGGGGACATGATGGCGTATAGCCTCATTAACTAGCATCATCACCTTATGGAACACTGGCTTATGGGCCACGTGGTAAACCACTCTAAAATGCTCACTGGACGAAAGGTATGCCGGAATGACATGCCGAAAGGCCATAAAGATACTACACTTGTCCGAATGACATTCCGAAAGGCCATGAAGGTATTCATTAAGTATTACATTATCAGTCTTTTACTAATACTATAATACTGGGGGGGGGGGGGGGGGGGCATGTTGACGTATGTGTTCGAACAACGTGCGCCGAAAGGCGTAAAGATATTATTTAAGTATTGCACCATCGGTTTTCAACCGATACTACAATACTGGGGGGACATTGTCCGGATGACGTGCACCGAAAGGCGTAAATATATTATTGAAGTATTGCACCATCGGTCTTCAACCGATACTACAATACTGGTGGGACATGTTGACGTATGTGTCCGGACGACACGTGCCGGACCAAAGAATCTTCATCAGTCCAAAGGGTATTACTGGAAGGCGGATGCTACCCTTGTCCGAGGGGCATGTGCCGAAGGACCATAAAGGTACATCCTTTTACCCAACAGTCCGATGTAAGAACCAGACTACGCCGCCTAACCCGGATATTACGCGATTGTGTCTCCCACGTGACGTGACACCTAGTACCTAGACTAGGAGTAGCTCGGCGTGTTCCTTCCCAAGACAGAACAGGTATCGAGGCACCAATTTGGTACCTACCTTTTTCTCTCTCTATATATATTACTCTCTCATCTCTCATTTACATTATCATATCATATCTCATCTCACACACACACACAACACAAACACATTATAATAAATCCTCTACATACGAGGTACTGACTTGACCGTCGGAGGGTGGTCCCCGGGGCTTCGGCCTCAGGAGCCCTTCTAACAGGTTCTTTTATGTTTGTAGCACACTTCAAAGCTCGGGACCAGAATGAATGGCACGTGAGAGCCGTCAAGATCTACTCGACAGAAATATGCTTCAACAAGTTCCTTCTAGAGTTTGGGGATGGGTTTTACCCGGGTTCGAATCTCGCAAGTGACAAAGAAAATCCAGATTTTCCTTTTAGTACGAAGCCGTGAGTTCTAGGGTTTTTCGTTCACGGGTCTCTCCTAGTGGTTCGGTCCCGGGGCCTGCTCGTTTGGATGGTTTAACTCGGGGGTCTGACTTCAAGGGTGGTGCCGGTTAAAAAAAAAAAAAAAAAAAAAAAAAAAAAAAAATCTTGTCACGAATAAAAGATGTTTCTTGCCTTGGGTATAATATAAGGCGAAATGATAAAAGTAAAGGGTAGCAAAAGTGAAAAGATTAAATAGAAAGGGAAAAATTTAGCAAGAGAGGCAAACTCAGTCACCAATATCATCATCATCTCAGTTGAAAGTTGTTAACCACGGAGATTTAACAAGTAGCAGCAGTAGATCATCAAAACCAAGAAGAAGAAATTAATAAAGTTTCAAAATCAGAAATTGAAGAAGAAATTATTTGGTATTAATCGATTCTTTATCCAATACTCTTCTTCGTCAGGTAATTCATTCATTCTCACTTTATCATTTCATTTTAATGGGACTTATGAAATATGAGCCGAAAAACAAATAAGCTCATAAGCCCACATATAAGCTTAAACAAACACCCCTTTATATAGGCTTATTCTGACATAATAAATATATATAAGCCGGAAAGTTTCAAAATACGCCACAAAAAGTGAGCTTATGAAACATAGGGTAAAAGCCATAAAATACCATCGTACTTTAAAAAATGTCCCAACTTGACCAATTTACTTTTTTATTGCGGACTTTACCAATGAACTTTAGCCAACTTTACCAATAAACTTTCAAAATTTTAGCCGACTTGAACAAAATTTTTAGCTAAATTTGGTTCAAGTCGGCTACAAATTTGAAAGTTCATTGGTAAAGTCCGCAATAAAAAAGTAAATTGGTCAAGTTAAGACATTTTTTAAAGTACGATGGTATTTTATGACTTTTACCCTGAAACATAAGCCCAAAACGAAATAACTTATAAGCTGAAACAAACACCCCATTAAGCTTATTTGCCCAGCTTATTCAACTCTCGAAAAACTCATACGCCAAAAAGTCTGAGCTTATAAACAACAACACCCAATCCCACCGAACAAACTTATTTATTTTCCAATTTTACCACCGGTTGTGATGTGCGATTATTCTAGGAACTTGTGCTTAGGATTGTTTTTGGCTGTGTTTTGGACAAAAAGAAGTGGATTGTGTTTTGGGCTTAATAATAATCCTATGGTAATTCAGGGATGGATGGAATTAGCAGGTGCTCGCTATTTGATGGAACACTGATTATATAGAAAATGTTTGTTGTGTAATTGACCTGTTTCAACATGATTGAAAGATCTGCCCGTTGGACTTATTGCCAACCCACCCGACTCTCCCATTGTTTTCTACCTCTGCCTAAAAGAGATGAAGTAATAATTCTAGTTTGTTAACTTGTATGCCTGGACGTAAACTTCTGCAAATCATAAACTTAGATTCACACAGCCATAGAAATTGGATCCGACCTAGTTTTGCCCCTTAGTTTTGCAACTTTTTGGCTTATATAAGCTTATTCTGATATAATAAATATGTATAAGCCGGAAAGTTTCGGAATAAGCCACATAAAGTGAGCTTATGAAACATAAGCCAAAAACCAAATAACTATATAAGCCGAAACAAACACCTTATTAAGCTTATTTGCCCGGCTTATTCTTAGTTGTGACATGGTTAACTGATATGATTACAACAATATTAACAATAGTTATGACTATCATGACTTATAATGAGTTATGGTATAAATATTACCAATGGTTATCATGACTTATAAAGATTACTTTTTTGTTACATGATTTAGAGGGTGCGTGGATGTGCTTTTATAAAGTATCTATATGATAATCCAATATGTATAATTAGATAGTTAGTGGTACTGAAACAATGACAGATAGATAAATGTACTCTGTTGACGACAATATAATGACGTAATATCATTTCTGTTGGTGCCTTTATAGGGCAGGTGTTAATTTGTGTTTTTGATTCAGAATTCTGGCAGCGAGGAGTCACAATTGGAGATTGAGACCAGTGGTCGTGAAGCAACAAAGGAGTCTTTGATTCACCTTTATATGCAGGTCAACCTATTAAAAACAATTGCATCAGCTAGAGTTTCGGGTACATGAACCAATGCTTTGTACTTAGTCGCATCATGAGCTTCCTTCTTTCCTGTATAACCATCTGTACATACCAAGATATGTATGGTTTTAACTTTTGATTCATGGCATTTAAATATCAAATAAATTCTGAAGTGTGCATTCATATCTCTCTTTTTATCTAAAAACACGGCGGATTATGAAACTTAATTATCTCATTAACCAAGAATCAAAAACACAAATAAAATATTTGTAGAACAGAAATAAATTGGTAATGAACTACAAATATTTTATTTAGGGGTGGTGTTAATTTGTGTTTTGATTCTTGGTTAATGAGATAATTAAGTTTCATAATCCGTCGTGTTTTTAGATTTTGGTTATATTGAAATTTGAGTATTGATTAATTAAGTTGTAAATTGACAGTTTGGTTGTGCCGCTGGGATTGAAACTCACCGAAATATTCTCCAGCAACGGTAGGAGCTTGCTTCTCTTCTAAATTTCTTGAAGGTATTGTTTTTGTAGCGACGACTTCTTACGTATACAGTAAGTTTCATGTAGACCTTAACAGGATTAGATTTGGATTATAAACCCCAAAAAAACTTATACAACACTCAACAAGACTTACGCGCTCTTCGGTGTTTGGCATATATGAACTGCTTATATGATTATGCTACAATTTGTAAAAAAAAATAATAATAATAATAATATGCTGAGTGAAAAGCCATCTCTCAGCCTTAAGATTTTAGATTTGCAATTCTTAATTTATTTTTTGTTGAAGCTCGAATCTTTTTGTTAAAATATTTGAATTAAGGGTGATATCTTTACTGATAGTTCTTGCAAGCCCTTCATATTGATTTCGTAATCCTTGATTGTTATGTTTGCAGAGCAGTGTGAAAGAATGAGGACTGGCCTACTAAAGACTAGCTACGACGAGCGAAACATTGGAGAGGTAATTTAATGATAGTCATCAAGTCTTGGTTATTGTAAAAATTGCTTATCGTATGTTGTTATCGTATTTTAGGATATTGCTTCTTTGAGGAGAGGGGCATGCTTGCTGAAATATGGACATAGAGGGAAGCAACTTCTGTCCCTTTCGTCTTTCCAATGTAAGTTATATTGTGACATTTGTAACGATTAGATATGTTTTCATAAAGAGTATGACGTCGTATACGAACGGTGCCTATTGTTTAACCATATTATTACTGCTGTAATAATATGATTAAAATCGTATTGTGCTACAGCTGATGGGCAATTTGCTTTAGTTCTTGCAAATTCCTCTTTATTTAGTATTTAGCGAGTAATAAAATTTAATAGTGACTTAGGGAACACCATTGGTGATTTTATCTTCAATATTGTCAAAAGAAGAAATAAATGTTATTGGTGATGATGAAAAATATACTTGGTGATAAAGATGGTTTTGGTTTTGGTGTGTGGCTGCATCTAGAAGGCAGTGCGCAGTAATGATGTGATTGTGAAGTGGTTGTTTAGTCATAGATAGGTGTTTGGTCCATTGAGTTTGAGCAGTTATTTGAGGTTAGAGTCATTTTTCTCACTGTTGTTAATTCAATATAGTATGATAGTATATAACAATTATGTTTGTATTAGATTAAGATATCAAACAGATCTTTTATTGTGCTCTTATCAGAGGTAGTAAAGATTACTTCTTTTTTTTTTTGTCTGATAACTTTATTAGTCAAGTTATAGCAACAATTGAAGTTTTGGTTGCAATTATATAGTTTATGGAATGAAAGGACTTAGGAGATCTTATTCGTAAAAAGTAACAGTTAGAGATACTTTTGACACTTTTTTAGCTGTTATATATTTTCCATTTTGACCTATTAGAGATTATGTGGGGGCGTTTGGATTAGCTTATTAACTTTAGCTTATTGGCTTAAGCCAATAAGGTGAAGTTGATCAGGTCAAAGTCTCACTTGGCGGCTTTTCCAAAGTCAAATAAAAAGCTAACGTCGACACCGATCAATCTTTATATAATAAATTTATATAAGCTCCTAAGTTTCAAGATAATCCAGAAAGAACAAGCTTATAAGACGTAAATCAATAGGTGGTGTTTCAATGTAGAGAAGTTGAGGTACAAGATTGAAGCAACAGGTTGAGTTTGTGTTTAAATGTAAGTGTTGCGCTTTCCTTCCATTTAATTGCAACTTACTATGTAATAAAAACTTGAAAGTTTTTGTGTCACTTCTTTTGGAGGCTGCTGCTACAACATTGATATAATCCAGGATAAAGAAAATGCATGACACGCTCATTTAAGAGTGATTGGTGATATTTTGAAGAAAAGTACGTGGTACTTGATCACTTAACGCTTTTACCTCAACTTGATTATGTACATGCTTAATGTGCATTTATAAAATACTCCATCCGTCCCATAATTATAGTCCACTGTTGACTTTCTAAGTCTTTGTTTTACAACTTTGACCTTATGTATTTTTATTTGTGTTATATAATACTTGATAAAATTTTTGCCAATAGAAAATACTTTTAAAACTCAATCCATTCATATATTTTGTATCAAGTAATATATAACACAAATAAAAATATTTAAGGTCAAAGTTGAAAATTAGAGACTTCAAAAGTCAACAGTAGACTATAATTATGGGACATAGTATGAATGTAATGTAGGTTTGAGGAGGTAGCAGGTGATGCGCTACAAGCATTTGAGGTTGACCCAAGCCAGCAGATTTTTAGTGTAGGTTAGTTTGTGTCTTAAACCGACTCTAAAGTGTTAAGATTTTCCAGCTTTTCATTTTACGTACGTTGAACCTTTCTGAGTATGCTATTTTTTTACGAAATTGACACGGAAACTATTTTGTAGGTACAAAAGAAGGCATAGGCGTAGCCACAACAAGAACAGATGTCCATATAGGCATCGTGCTTGTGACTAAAGAGGACATCAAAACCACGATCATAGCCAAAGGTACGATGCCAGGGTTCACTTTGCCTTCGAGTTTAAAAGATTCAAAATTCTTAAATTTGTTATCTGGTCATAAACTCACAATAGTATTTGTTAATCTTTATTTTTGTAAAATTAATAAAATTAAAACCAAACATTTTAGTAAGAGTAAACTGAAAAAAAAAAAAAAAAAAAAAAAAAAATCCTCATGAGTTATATCCAAATTGTAATGCATAGTTTCTGCCTTTTAAAAAGTGTATGTCATAAAGTATCTATAGAAAATGTATGATCAAAGGGAAATGTTGAATTATTAAATGTTAAAAATTAGTCAAAAGTGAGATAAATTTGTACTATAATTAATATTTTTATTAAAACACCAAATTACTTAAAAATATAGTGATTTATTCATATTGTACAACCAGCTAAAAGCATATCTACCAAATTAAATAAAAATAATTAAAACACCACTTACTAAAAAGTACAATAAAATTTTCATAATATACAATTTAAACAAGCTACAACATAATCCATAATATAAAATAATTAAGCACACTAATTAATATTATTTTTAAAACACCCTAAAATGAAAAGTACATATTATTATACACATTATATAAATTAATAAAACACGTAAAAGACATGAAGCATTAATAGTAATAAATGATAACTTGATGCATTTATTATATCCTTTCAAGTAAAAATCTTTTGCTTCAAACCACTTGACATCTACCAAGTCTTTGTTTCAAAGTCTTTTAAAAAGTCATTCATTCAATGCTAAAAACCTTATGAAAGCCTTTTCAAATAGTAAAAAGCTTTTTGTTAAATGGCACATTGTAGATGCTCTAACAAGTTGATGGTATATATTATTTTGAAAACCGGACTGGAGCAACGGGTTCAACCGGGAACTGGTGTCGCCCACCGGTTCGGCTAACCAGTAAAAGCCGTCCGAAAACGAACCAGAGAGGACCCGTTGAAACCGATACAAACTGGTAAATCATGGCTCATTGAAATCTATTTCTCCGGTTAATCGTCATAGGGTACTCGTGTATACTATATATAAAGGAAAAAACAAAAAGTGAAAAGTAAAAACTTGAAACAAAAAATAGAAATGTTGAAAACATATATTTCAAAAGGAAACTATTAATACACATCGAAAACCGGGTTGACCCGGGTAGGGGTGAGCAAATGGACCGAGAACCGAACCGAAACCGAGAACCGAACCGGAACTGACCCAACCCGAACTAAATTTTAGACCCGCGGTTCGATTCTCGGTTCTTCAATATTACGAATTTCGGTTCTCGGTTCGGCTCGGTTCGGAACCGCGGGTATCGATTCCTGAACCGAAGAACCGACCGATGAGTTATAAATTCAAGTGGTCCTTGCTCATTGACATGTCCATGTTCATGCACCAGTATAGTATGGCTGAAATATAAGGCCTGCAATCCTAGATTCGTTATAACTGTTACCTTTCTATTAAGTTGTACTCTTGTAACCCGTAAAATGCAACATGACTCTAAGTTAATTGCTATACAGTCTTCATGATGGAGAAATTAACATTTGCACACACTCCTAATGTATAATAAACATAAATCCTACCCTAGTTATATTCAATGTTTTAAAAACTGGGGTTTTAATCGACCCGGTCGAGTCATCGGGCACCGGTTCGACCGCCTGGTCAACCAGGTTTTCCATTTAAATATTTTTTTATTTTTTTGACAGGGTCAATCGGTTCGACCGGCGGGTCAACTCGGTTTTTATAAAAAAAAATTGAAAAAAATCAAACCCGGTCGGGTTTCAAGACCCGGGTCACTCAAAACCCGGTGGGTCTAACCGGTTAACCCGGTTTTAGAAACCCAGGTTTTTTTACCCGTTTTTGTGTCCGGGCACCGGTCCGACCGGTTGAACCGGCCAGGTCGACCCGGGTTTGAAATCATTGGTTATATTATCTGAAATCACATTACACTTCCATGCCTCAACGATTATATATCAACTACAAGCCACACGATTGAAAAATCAGATACTAGGTAGTATTAAATATGCAACTAAGTTTCAAATATACTTGCTAATTTAGGCTTGCTCGATCACTTTTTATGCCTAAACTTACTTAGGGCCCGCTTAGTTCAAAGTGGGGAAAGAGAAAGGGAATGCAATTGAATGAGTGAGGTTGGTAATCAATCCATTACCCCCCCCCCCCCAATTTACTCTATAATGGTTGATTACTCACTACGGGGTAATCAATCCCTTTGTAATCACTAACCAAGCACAAAATAATGAGTGAGGTGAGTCTTTTTGAATACCTTACCCATTCCCCACTAGGGGTGTAAACGAGTCGAGTCGAGCCGAGTACTGCCAAGCTCAAGCTCGACTCGAATATTAAAACTCGAGCTCGAGCTCGTTCGAGCTTTATATTTCGAGCTCGAGCTCGACTCGTTATATCAAACTCGAGCTCGAAGCTCGACTTGAGCTCGATTATTTTCATATTCAAGGCTCGAACTCGATAAATACTCGACATATCAAGCTTGGCATGACTCGATTTGTATAAAAATTAAGTATATATATGTATATAAAAGGGTAAAAGTGTAATTTAGTTGAAGCTAGTTACGGCTCGCGAGCTTCACGAGCAAAGTATTTTCGAGCTCGAGCTCGACTCAAAAATATACTCGAGTAGCTCGAACTCGAGCTCGACTCATTTACATCGAGTCAATTTTGAGTATTTTACGAGTCGATCTCGAGTAGCTCGCGAGTTGTCTCGTCTCGTTTACACCCCTATTCCCCACCCCCTCCAAGCACCCCCTTAGATTTTTTAAGCATGAAAATAAATTTGGGCCTAAATTTACTTCGTAGGCAACTAGTTTATATGTTAAAGTGAAATATTTTAGGCTTGCTCAATCAATAATGTTCTAAGCTATATAGTATTTATTAAGCATGAAAATAAGTTTCATGAAAATAAATTTAGGCTTGCTCGATCAGCTATATAATAAAAAAATTGAAAAAGATAGATAGCTTTGATCAACTTGCACTAAAGGAAATGTCAGATATCTAGGCTAAAGAAAAAACTCGGTTCCAATCCTTTAGACCCGCAAGGAACCGAACTGGAACCGAGAACCGAACCGGAACCGAGACATGTTACTCGGTTCGGTTCTCCATTCCTTGGCTATCCGTTTTTCGGTTCTCGGTTCTCGCAGTTCCGGTTCGGTTCCGTACGATTCCGGAACCGCGCTCACCCCTAGATCCGGGATGCTTCAAACTCGATGGGTTGACCCGGTTTAATTTGACATGTGTTCGACCAAACCCGTCGGGTTGGCCCGGTTTAAATTGACCCATTTTTCAACTGAAACGGTTCAATCAGTTGAACCACCCGGGTCGACTCGGGTTTCAAAACATTATGTTTAATCCACAAATCTTCAATCTTTTATTCTTTTTCGTTTAATAACCCATATATTTTTTTTTATCACTAAACGATCTCTCGCTATAAAATCTCATTGCTATGCATGGGTACTCGTCTAGTCATAGGAAAGTATGCATTATGCATACAACAAGAAAATTAGGTCAGTGCATCATGCATGTTTAACACCCCGAAATAACATTAACTAAAAGTGCTCGTGTGGGCATGTTATTCGCCCACCAAAGACTTAACAATGGATGAACAATACGTTGTAATGCACCATGTCTCGTGTTATTCGTCTGTTGTTCCCCCTTAGCCATTCCAATCATTTGTGCTTTTTTTTTGGTGAGTGGCTGGATATTTTTTGATGTTTTTTATGAGACCCAATAAGCGTTATTGGTTTTTTTGTTGGAGCGGAGATTTTATTGGTGTGTTATTTGGACTAGTTGGATACTCGCGCACAACGGAGGCAAAAAAAATATAGTTTGATTATAAATATAGTGAATGAATTGCTAATCCAACTCTCCCAGAATTCCATGCCTGCTTAGTGAATTCGTTACACAACACTCCTAATGTATATATGTTCGTTGTATGTGTTTATTTGAGTTTTTTGTAACTTCCCACATATATAAAGAACCTCACAATTTTTACCCGTCAAACACCCCCCCCCCCCCTCCCCCCCCCCCCCCCCCCAAAAGTTATAATTTTAACTAATCAAGTTTGTATTGATTTAGATAAAAGTTAAAGTTGTAAAAATTTGAATCAAAATAAACCCATTATAAATGTAAAAAATAAAAGCTCATAAAAATATATCAAAGTGGATGTTGAATTAAAAAGCACAAAATTTTAGAAAATATGGTGAAATTAGTTCATTAAAAAAATAAATAGATAAAAAGATATTTAAATTTGAAAATAAAGGTGATTTTTTAGTTGAAAAATGACACATGACCTAGGGGTGAGCATGGTGCGGGTTTTGACTAAAACCGAACCGCAACCGCAATTGCGGTTTCTATAAAAAATAGAAACCGAACCGCACTACATTTTGCGGTTTCGGTTTTGCGGGTTTTTTGCGGTTTATGTGGGTTTTGTGGGTTTTTTGCGGTTTATGTGGGTTTTGCGGGTTTTAACCGCACCGCACCATCACTTATGACTTATATAATTAATGTGGGTTTTTGCAGTTTTTGTTTCACAATGTTGGTTTTTTTGTTATAAAAATGCAAATATTTAATTTAGACACACACGCATCACTTATTACTTACAAGAATATGAAGCATAATATGCACTACAAGCCTTATAACACACATTAAATAATCAATGTGCCATTTTTTGGTTTTAAAAAATCAAGTGCGGTGCGGTGCGGGTTTTGTGGTTCAGTTTTAAGGGTAAAACCGCAACCGCACCGCATTTTTTGGTTTTTCTTTTTTCTTAAAACCGATCCACCAGTTTTTGTCGTGGTGCGGTTTTTGAGGTTCAGTTTTTTGCGGGTTTTGCGGTTTGCGGTGCGGTTTCTGCTCACCCCTACATGACACTAAATAATTGGAAGCCCTTATCTTAATTTTTGTTGGTGCCCACAACTTAAATGCTTTATATAGTAGTATAGAAGAGGATGAGGTGACGCTGAGGTGGCAGACCAATAACGTTTTAAGAGACTATTTAACTAGATGTTTGTTTAACACATCACAAATATGGTTTTATATTTGTTTAATCAAGTGAACCGACACCGACAATAATCTATTGATACTTTTGAACACTATTTGATGGTACACCATTTTAAATAGTTAACAAATCTGGTTAGAAGAATTTGATGGTACATATAATATATTTGTGATAATAAGTGTGTCCCCTATTGAGAGTTAATATGTTTCTCACTGTTAGGTTGTGCACACTAACGACCTTTTAGCAATTTTTATTTTGTCTGTCACATCAGCTTTTTCTATCCGACTATATATGATGACTTTTTACCACACTAAAGCGACCTTCATCTTACTTACATTCTTTTTTTTTTCAACAACAAAATTAAATTTTTAACAGCAAAATATTATATTTTAATAACAATATTTGTGTACAAACGTGTTAATGTACATGCTTGACACGTGTTAATACTTGTAACAAATGTATTGAACCATAATCATGCAATAGCCTACTCAAGAATGCCATGGTCACTATATCAACATAAACTGTAAACATGCACGAAAATAACACTTCGACGTCTGACTCCTCCCAAACCAATCTTAAATATTAACTAAGGATGTTGGTCAATAGGTCAGGCAGCAAGGGAGAAAGATCAAGATATATAATCCGTGGAAGTACAGGGAAATCCCCGGGTCGTTAAGTCCCAACGAGGTTGAAATTGTATTTGAAACGTTTTACGCTAATCAGTGATTTGAGGAAGTAACCAGATAAAGATTTGGAGTTGATTACACTACTAGAAATGATTAGGAATAACACTATTAACAATTGCGGGAAACAGATGTGTATAAACGTAAATCAAATTAAAATCAGACACGATTGCATGCTGAGAAAAATGTGAGTTTTAAGCTAAAATAAACTACAGGGGGTAAAAATGACTTTTCTAAAAACTTAATATTAAAAGAAAATTTAATTAAAAAGAAAATTATTTTTTTGATTATTTTATTATTTAATAATAATTAAAAACTATTTTAAACTATTTAATAATTAATTAAAACAAATTTTAAACTACTTTTAAATTACTAATAATACCTAAATGACTTAGAAAATTATGGAAATTTTTATAAAACTAATTAACCATTACAGGAATCCTGAAAAATTATAAAAGTTTCTAAAAATAATATTTAAGCTAATTTACTAATTAATTACTTATTTATTAATTAAAATCTATTTAAACTAATTTAATTCTGAAAATTAACAAATGAACAGTGAAAATTCTGAAAATTTTCCTAAAAATACTTTATGAATTATAAGAGCTAGGAAAAATATAAAAAGGTACTAGAGATTAAAAATAAGCACTAACGATTTTTATTTTTGATTTTCTGATTTAAATTAAATTAAATTAAATTAATTATTAGAATTACTAAATGAAAATAGAAAATTCTGAAACTTTTTTAATAAATACAACAAGTTAACATTAATCTAAGAAAAATATAAAAAGTGGGGGGCACAATACAAAAAAAAGCAGAAAATAAGCAATTAGGTTCTAATAAGCTAATTAGACTAATACTACTATAAATAATTAAATGTGTGAGTGCTTAACAAGAAACAGTGAAACACAAATAGAGCAGATGGGGGAGGGGTTGCTGTGTGGTGAGTTGGGTGTGAAAGGGGTGACCAGGGTTCGACCCCTGGCAACATCCTTTTTGCAAAACCATTTTTTTTTCAATTTTTCTTTTTACAAAATACTTAAAAACAGATTTTAATCAACTTTTGAAAGGCACTTTTTACTGAAAAGCTTCAACAAAGCTTGTGCAAGCTTAAAAATTCACACAGTGGTGAGCTTAAGGTTTTAAGTGGATTTTTGAAATAGGAAACCTACCCAAATAAGCACTCAAGCAAATATTTTTGTAAACAAGCTCAAACAAAACCTTAAACAATCATAAACAAGCTACAAACAATAATCTAACAAGCTTAAATGAGCTGGAAGCAACAAGTAAACAGGCTCAGTGGTTACTGAAGTGACTCAGGATGCATTGGGCTATTAGGGCAACTTTAGAGGCTCATAATAAGCTAACAGTTAAGCAAATAAGGACAACAACAACAAAAAACACACATGCAACAAGATAGTACAAATCACCAATAAACAAGGAACAAGCTCAATAAATGAGCTTGTTATGGCTCTGGGAAAATGGGACAGTAGGCCAAAAAGGGTGGTGCAGGGCACTTACATGGGCAACCAGTCCATATTAGGCCCCTAACAAGCCACCAAATAAAATTCTAAAAATTAAAATAAAATTATCTCTGTAAACACAAGCAAACAAATATTGAAAACCCAAATTTGTAGATCTAAACACCTAAAAATGAATGAATTAAAATTCCAGTTGTAAACTTGCGTAGAACTCTTTTTAGAAATTTGACTTTTCTGTTTTAAATCAAGGTTTGACCAAAATGAACTTAGATTGATTCTAAATTGGTTGAAACTGAGATTATAAGATGTAAAGAGACTTAATTAAGCTAAATTATCACTTATTTAACCTCCTTTGATGATTATGCAACCTGATGATTTCAACAGTGAACACAAATTTGGATGGGATGTGATTTTGACTTTTTGTTAAGTGAATACTAGTTTCATGCTTGCACCACTCTAGTATGACCTAAAGTACCATGTCTAAACTGGATTTAACTACTCACAAGCACTAGTACATTGATTTGCAGGTTATACCAAACACCCCTTTATGGACAGTTTATTGAGTTTTTAGGAAGTTTTAACTAAAATGGACAGTCAATCTTATAAAACTATTAACTAAGCTAGTCTAAACTACAAAATAAACAAAGCTAGCACTGAATAACTTAAACAAACAAGAAAGAACAGAGATAAACCAAGATCAAACAATGCTACAGTTGAACTCAAGAAATTTGAATAGAAAGTCTTACAAAGGTCCTATGCTCAGCCAATGGTACCCAAAACAATTCACCACACAATCCTATTCACTCCCCATGGAGTTCTAAACCAAGCCATCCATCTTCTTCTTCTCTTCTGAATATTTTTTATTTTTATATTTTTTTTAATTTTTATTTTGGATTTTTGAGTTTTTGACTAAGAAAGGTTATAAACCAAAATTTAACTCATAATAACTTACCAGTAACTTAGCTTAATGTGACAGTAAAACATACATTTCAGTAACTATGGAGTTCTAATGAAAAATTGAGTAAATTGCCCAATTTCGAATTTAAATAAGAGAACTTGAATTTTGATTCACTAAACTTTGAAAATACTCTTAAAACAACTAAGAATACACTTTGAAAGCTAAAGTTATCACTTGGAACATTAATTTAGACTAATTCAACATTACAGTACAAGAAAAATTAAAAATTAACTAACTGTTCTCTTCCTTCTCTCTTTTTCTTCCTTATAAGGACTAAGGTTGGGTTTCTTAGTCTTTCCCACTTTGTTCTGAGCTATTGGATGGCTTGGAATTGATCCTAGCCCTCTGTTCAGTTTTGGCGGGAAAATTGGATAGTTGCAATTTGTCTGTTTGACCGTGATACGTTGGGATAAGGGTATGTTTGACCCGGGTGAGGAGTTGGGCCAAGGTTTATGTGGTGGGCTGGATCATGGTTGGTGATGGTTGTATTTTTATTTGGATTGGATCTTGGTACAATAATAATACAAGGGCCCTTTTGGTTGTAGAAATTATTATAGGGACCAAATTTGTATTCTCTGAAAATTGAGGGGCTGAACATGGCACTTTTCCAAAGTACTTGTGAGGGTTAATCTTTGCCAAGCTTGAATAATACAAGGACCATAAGTGACATTTTATACTTTTGAAATTTCAAGAAGTAATTATTTATACTCTCACGGTTTAAAGTAAACCTACTGTATATTTTGTGTAATCTTTTCAAGATAATATAAGAAACTCATTGAACCACTCAAAGTTATTTTACATCTAAATTCAAACTCTGTATAAAAACAACAAATGTATGGTCCCTAATAAGTATGGATGATATACAAGCAATATAGCTTGTGGTACTAAAAAAATCTCTGGTTAAATATGTGTATGACACAACACCTTCTAGATAAAGCAACATTACCCATGGCTAGCCTCACGTGATATGCTTGTCAAGGACTGGCTTAATAGGGGTACTATGGTCACAAAATAAAGAAAAGAACGGGTAAAAGGTATCGTGGGCTTTTAATCCAACCTTCAGTCCAATGTTTTGAAAACCGGGTTCGGGTTCGAAATCAACCCAGTCGAGTCACCGGGCACCGGGTCAACCGGTTCGACCGCCGGGTCAACCCGGTTTTTAATATATTATTTTTTTATTTTTTTGACCGGGTCAACTGGTTCGACCGCCGGGTCAACCCGGGTTTTTATTAAAAAAAATTTGAAAAAACGAAACCCGGCGGGTTTTGAGAACCGGGTTGACCCACGTCACCCAAAACCCGACGGGTCTAACCGGTTAACCCGGTTTTAGAAACCCGGGTTTTTTTACCCGTTTTTCTGGCCGGAACCGGTCGAACCGGTTAACCCGGCCGGGTCGACCCAGGTTTCAAAACACTACTTCAGTCACGATATTTGTCTATCTCTAGACGTCTTTGGGAATAAACATTAAACTGATGGACCATTATTTTCTACTTGTGACCTCCGGACCACTAACCGCCTGATTAAGAAGCCTCGTCTATTGAGGGGCAACTTCTATTATCCTTACATGTTATGTTTCGAAGTGCTCACATTCCGAACCACTTTTTACTAAAAAACAAGTTGCTCGGCATAATCTTATATTCTAGTTCAAAATGTTTTTTGATACCGCCAATCTTATGAAACTTATATTACTGCTTTTATTGCATGTTAAACAAACATACACATCTAAAAGTTTTGCTAGAAACATTGTTTTTTATCTCACCAAAAAAAAAAGGAGTTGCTATGAATGAATAATTGGCCCATTTAATGTTATGTGAACATTAGTGTTACTTTCTTACTACTAGAAAAGCATATTTTGTACTTCAAGTTCAACGCCACTAGTAAACCATGGCACCATTGAACGTGTGGCGCTATAGCGGTTTAAACACCATCTTTAATCAGCTCCGTCTTTCGTGGACTATGCATATGGAAAGTTGGTTGAACAACCTTTCTCTAATTGGCTACATTTTCTACAAATAACGCATCTAGATTATGACAGAAGTCGAACGACCTGTTCAAGCTTTAATCTTGTGAGATATCTATGGGTTAACAATAAGCGAAATATGGGTTAAAACTAAAAATAATTTTATTTGTTCAAGTTCAATATCTTTTAATATTTGGCGGACCAAGACAATGAGTTGGTTAGCTTTTTTTGTCATCACTTACATGAAACACGGGATTGGGGCAACAATGCTAAAACCTTTTCAATCAATGATCAATCTCTTGTCTTCGGTATGAACGCATTGCTTATGGACGTTTTGGTGTAGGGACATCAATATAAAGAATAAATTTTCAATAATGTTTCAAACCAGTGTCATTTATCACTACGAAATAAAAATATTGGAACAATAGTAAAATTACGATAGTTGAAGAAACACTACATGTTTTATATTTAGCATCCATGAGAACTTCGGTTATTATGGGTTGAATATGTTATTTAGCGTTTTGTGGTATTTGAGTTCAACGATACTAAAAAGATTTAGTACCGTCAAACTGGGGGGAGTATAGCGGCGTGATACCTCCGTCGCTTATGTCACAATTGGTTGTGTTCTGGTTTTGTGTTGATGTAGGTTATATCATGTTCGTCATATCTAACTGAAGAAAGCAAAGAGCTTTCAAATTTTATTCTACTGGACTGGCAAGCATAAGGTGATGATTTCGTGAAAAACAAAGCATTGTCAATGAGGGCAATAAACATCACATGTTTGATATTTAATACCCATGGGTGAAAATTGTTATTAATCGTTTATTATGCTTTATTTAAGTTCAAAGATACTAATAAACATTAGCACCGTTGAATTGGGGGATAATAATGGTATGATACCCCCATCGGTTATGTTACGGTTCGGTTTAACCCAATGTTTCTATTAATACATGAAATTATTTCGTTTGTCATATCTAACGGGAAAAGGCAAAAGAGCTTTCATGTCTTACTGTGCAGGAATAACGACGTGAGGTTCCACATGCATAACAATTACAAGACTGAACAGAACACCTTATGTGATCTCTCCAGTGGCTGGCCCCCATCGGAAATCACATAAATGCCCGAGTAAATAAATCACTTCGGATGCTCGAGCAGTCAAAACCGTTTCGGATGCCCAAAAAACATCTTGGATGCTCGAGCGATAATTTCATTTCGGATGCTCGAGCTGTCAAAACCATTTTGGATGTCCAAAAAAACATCTTGGATGCTCGAGCGATAATTTCGTTTCGGATGCTTGATCGGTCATAACCGTTTCGGATGCCCAAAAAACATGTTGGATGGTCGAGTGATAATTTCGTTTCGGATGCTCGAGCGGTCAAAACCGTTTCGGATGCCCAAAAAACATCTTGGATGCTCGAGCGATAATTTCGTTTCGGATGATCAAGCGGTCAAAACCATTTCGGATGCCCAAAAACATCTTGGATGCTCGAGCGATAATTTCGTTTCGGATGCTCGAGCGGCCAAAACCGTTTCGGATGCCCAAAAACATCATGGATGCTCGAGCGATCATTTCATTTCTGATGCTCGAGCAGTCATAACCGTTTCGGATGCCCAAAAAACATCTTGGATGCTCAAGCGATAATTTCATTTCGGATGCTCGAGCGGCTAAACTATTTCGGAAGTCATTTCGGAAGGCCCATACGCTATTCACCGAACGGCAATATACTCTGTAGACAAACTAAAAGCGGCCTGTGTGTCGATGTCTACTCCGGATGGCTGTGTTTTCAACTAGATAAATTATTATCCGAAAGAAGTTTTAACTAAAACTAATATAATAGATAAGCGTCTCAAACATATAAGCTTGTACCTCCGGAGCTATGTGAGTGGCAATGGTAATTAAAAAAAACAAGTGTTTGGTATACATTTGTGATTAAAAAAGAAAGGATATTATATGACACTTCTCAAAAAATAATGATTATGGTAGAAAAGTTATGTTTTATTTGTGCAGAAAACAAAGGGATGATAGAAAAGACGTGAATGGCTTTCGGCATCCGGCCAACAATGCACCTTGTTGGTGGTCCACAACCGTTCGGAAAGAATTATGAAAAGGTATACATAAAGACAAGATAAAGTTTAAGTATCGCATCATTAACTATGTCAACAATACTATACTGGGGGGACATGATGGCGTATAGCATCATTAACTAGCATCATCGCCTTATGGAACATTGGCTTATGGGCCACGTGGTAAACCACTCTAAAATGCTCACTGGACGAAAGGCATGCCCAAATGACAGGCCAAAAGGTCATAAAAATACTACACTTGTCCGAATGACATTCTGAAAGGCCATAAAGGTATTCATTAAGTATTACATTATCAGTCTTTTACTAATACTACAATACTGGGGGGGGGGGGGGGACATGTTGACGTATGTGTCCGAACGACGTGCGCCGAAAGGCGTAAAGATATTATTTAAGTATTGCACCTTTGGTCTTCAACCGATACTACAATACTGGGGGACATGTTGACGTATGTGTCCGGATGACGTGCGCCGAAAGGCGTAAATATATTATTTAAGTATTGCACCATCAATATTCAACCGATACTACAATACTGGTGGGACATGTTGACGTGTGTGTCAGGACGACACGTGCCACACCAAAGAATCTTCATCGGTCCAAAGGGTATTACCGGAAGGCGGATGCTACCCTTGTCCGAGGGGCATGTGCCGAAGGACCATAAAGGTACATCCTTTTACCCAACAGTCCGATGCAAGAACCAGACTATGCTGCCTAACCCGAATATTACGGGATTGTGTCTCCCACGTGACCTGACACCTAGTACCTAGACTGTACCTAGACTAGGAGTAGCTCGGCGTGTTCATTCCCAAGATAGAACAGGTATCGAGGCACCAATTTGGTACCTACCTTTTTCTCTCTATATATATACTACTCTCTCATCTCTCATTTACATTATCATATCATATCTCATCTCACACACACACAATACACAAGACGTTATAATAAATCCTCTACATACGAGGTACTGACTTGACCGTCGGAGGGTGGTCCCCGGGGCTTCGGCCTCGGGACCCCTTCTAACAGGTTATTTTATATTTGTAGCACACTTCAAAGCTCGAGACCATAATGAATGGCACGTGAGAGCCGTTAAGATCTACCCGATAGAAATATGCTTCAACAAGTTCCTTCTAGATTTTGGGGATGGGTTTTACCCGGGTTCGAATCTCGTAAGTGACAAAGAAAATCCAGATTTTCCTTTTAGTATGAAGCTGTGAGTTCTAGGGGTTTCCCTTCGCGGGTATCTCCTAGTGGTTCGGTCCTGGGCCTGCTCGTTTGGATGGTTTAACTCGGGGGGTCTGACTTCAAGTGTGGTGCCGCTAAAAAAAAAAAAAAAAAAAAAAAAAACCTTGTCACGAATAAAAGATGTTTCTTGCCTTAATATAAGGTGAAATGATAAAAGTAAAGGATACAAAATGTGAAAAGATTAAATAGAAAGGGGTATAATTTAGCAAGAGAGGCAAACTCACTCACCAATATCATCATCATTCTCAGTCGTCAAGTTGAATTGAATAACGACTAGGATCTCATACAAACCAAAATGCCAAAGAGTTCCTTTTAAACATCAAGGAAACCCTAACAACTTTACAAAATGTGTTAAACGATAATGCATATCTTCTCCTAAGATATCTCTAAGACGTGTGCATATCCTTTCCCAATTTAACTATTTTGTTTTATAAACAAACTTAACTAACTAAAAACACTAAACAATACTAACTTAGTATTGGCAGACTTAACTATGCCTACGAGACTTAACTTTTTAACTAATAGACTTACGTCTGTTTACAATAATTCCTAACAAAAAAGATGCAATAACCTATGTAAACATACATAAATAGCATATAAAATACGTATTTTTAGATTTATGTTGTTTTCCCTCTTAGTAATAACAATTACATAAAACTTTAACTATTAAGAATGCAAAATTGACATAACTATGAGGACATAAGATATTTAGTGATGCAAGCAAATTATTATACGCTTAGAGGGCTCGAGCGCTAGCATTATAGCCTTATAAGGCCTCCACCTCCCCCAACTCTACAATTTGGATATGGAGGTGCCATAACCAAACCTTCCCTTGGCGCGTATAGGCCTTCCGCCATGGCCATATAAGAAAGGTGTTTTTTTTGGTTGGGTGTTTTAAAAATATCATATAATAAAAGTTGACGTGAAAGGGATATTACTATGTTATAATATTGCTCCCATACATTGCTCTCTTAGGCATGGCATATACGTTAGGAAGATATAAGGTAGCATCTTAATTAATAGAAATCCACTTTAACCATGAAAGATGTAACATGGATTCCTGAATAAGATTTGAGGAAACATATTGAAATCAAAATTTACGAGGAATGGATGTGACTAAAATCGGGATCACTAAGTCAGAAGCATCCTGTTTTGCAACATAAGAATGTACAAGTGCAGAGTCTAAAACCATTGCAATTTCCGAAAGCACCATCACCATGTTTGCTTCGACACCAAACATTACAGCCATCAGGATAACATCTAGGGTTCTTTTCTTCACTATCATGACAAAATTTAACTACGTCACGCGCATGCATACTTATAAATTTTTCTCATCAGTTAACAATGATTGACAATTATTTTTCAACAATTAATTCACACATTATACATTACTTAAACTATTTTAAATGGCGTATCACCTAAAACCTCACACTTGTCTTATATGAGATTTGAAAGTACAACATCTTGACTCTTGGGCAATTCACACGTGATATGAAATTTTGTAGAATCACGTACGAATGAAATCCCACAAATTTTAATTATATTTCATTTTTATAGTCTAAAATTTTAATGGTGCTAAATAAACCTCCACAACATGTATAAATTGTATTTTTACATAAAATTTGTTATAATAATTGACAATTTCACAGTAAAGTGTGTAATTTTAAACTTTTTGCAACCGGAAAACAAAGAAGAGAAAAATACGAATTACGATATTATCAAAATATAAAAATTTAATTTGAATAAAATATATGCTAATTTGAGGAATGATAACATTATTATCATAATTGTTTTGTTATAAAGAGATTAAGGTGATTTAGTTTCACCTAATGAAAAAAAAAGCAAAAATTTCTCAAGCAAATGTCTCTATATAAAGCAAGACAACATATAATTTTTCATAATAATGTCTCATAAAAGTTTTAACAACGAAAAATGAAATCAAAATTTACCTTTGATAATCATGAGAAATAGAAGAAGTATTGAGACAATCAAATACTTCTTCATGTTGATTTGTTTTATGTGTTGTTTATAGATTCGTTGTCTATGCTAGCTTGACGAGTTTATATATAAGACAAGAATATTGACTAGAAAAAATATTGACTAAACGTGTATTAATTGCTCATAAAAATATAAGCATTTTTGCGATTGTATTTATTTCTATTGTTTACAATTAAGATAAATTATATAATGCAGTTTTTTAATAAGTAAAATGTTAACTTTAAGATTTAAATGCATTAATTGTAGCAATTAAATAAAATCTTCGAAGATGTAATGAATGTTAAATCAATTCGTTCACTTCAGCTGTCCAAAAGAATGGATAGAATGAAACACTAGTTATATATCCCGTTCATGGAGTTTTGACATAAATATTGCATAATGTGTTTTAACATAACTCACAATACATCTAAATTGTAATTATTTGTGGACAAAAAAGTTTATCTAATTTTAGTTATACAATTGGTTAAAAATATAAATATATATCTTGGCATACTATGCATACACTGCGTTGTTAAATAAGATTTATGTATAACATTATATAAAATCATTTATACTTATACAGTTATAATACGCGTCCACGCGTGCGATTTATATAAATTTTTATCATGTATTAAAATTGATTAATATCTTATATTGATTTTTGTTGAACGAACGATTTAACTTTGTTTAACTGGCATGATGTTGGGGTTGATGTTGTTAATACTACATCCGTCTCAAAATAAGTGTTGAGTTTGACTTTTTAAAGTCAAACTGGTTCAACTTTGACTTTAACTATTTTTGTGGCGTTATATAATATTTGATGCAAAATATATGAATAGATTAGGTTTTAAGTGTATTTTTCAATGGTATTATTTTTCATCAAGTATTATATAACAAAAAAAAAATGTCAAAGTTGAACCAGTTTGACTCTGAAAAGTCAAACTAGACACTTATTTTGGGACGGATAGAGTAGCACGTAATGCCCCTTTAAAAATTGCTTTTTTGGATAACCTTATTGAAATTTCAAAAAGAATTACAAGCAAACGTTACAATATCAACAATCTCATGTGTTTATTTTCATTTTGATATCATATTCATGTTATAATAATTTTAGCCGTATTTAAGTTTTAAACTTATGTACAAGGCTAAACTTAGTCACTAATGAATGTGGATAGTAAACAAAATTCCTTTTTCGCATATCCTTATTTAATCTCATGAAATGGGTCGTATAAAGAACCAGTAGTATGTTTTGTAGTTTGAAACAAGAAGGTGTGTTTGGGTTAAAACCAGACCTTTATGAATTATGGCTTCCGCGTTTTGTAAATAATGTATGTTTGGTTATGTATTTTTTTTAAACGGCAACTAACTATCTCACAATATACACATCACATGTCCTAAGCAAGACTTGAACCCACAACTATTATGGTTGAGGAGCTTCTCACAAAACAAGGGGACCATTAGAACACAAGTTCTTTGGCATGTTTGGTTATGTATGTTCTAAATGATTTATGAATCTTATAGTTGTGTTTTGAAAATCCATGTTTTATTAGTCAACTACATATTTTCCCGAAAATGGATTGTAATGGGTCAAATGTGTCGTCATTGATGGCTCCCAAATGGTAGATTTGCATTTATAAAAATTGAAGTTTTTAAGGCTATTAAAGCCCAAAAATTTGTACTAAAAGTGTAACTTTTCACGGCTTCTAAATGAAAATGTTTTGAATTAAAAATAAAAAATGAAAAATTGGGGTTTATGATAAACCCAAAAACACAAAAATCCAAGCTATCATAATACTCATACAATATATTTAGTAGCAATTAATTGACTATTTTTCTTTTCATCAAAAACTTTGTTATTTGTTAGAGATCACCTTTGTCGACAACAGAAGTTGAGCACAAAACTGCGGCTCCTTCTTAAACGCAAATTAAATCAAGCAATGGCATAAAATAGTCACGGTAAAAAGAGGAAGCTATCGACTAGAATACAACTGTATCGCCAAATATAACACTATTTCCCTACAAACAAATAAAAAAGGAGAACACAGATAAGAAGAAGAAAAAGAAAGAAAGAAAGAAAGAAGGAGATGCCTTCAACATGCAAAGAAAACGATTATTCAAGCTTTTAACATTCATCTCAATTTATTCATTCGGACAACTCCTGTTGAAATTGCATAGGGGTATTGAATGATTAGCTTAGTAACTTGGCCGAAATCTAAGGCTTAAGTCCATTATATTTATGACTATAATTATGTAGAAACTATGTGCCTAAATAGACATGATGTTACTTGTTTAGTCGATCATAAAACACATTTAGTACTACTTTTTAACCATTTTACATTTTTTTATAGTTTTCTATGAATGTTTCCATTTGCCATCAACAACAATAATTCTACATGAATTTGATATCCAACATACCACAATGAATTCACAAAACAAACTACTCCCTCCGTCCCAATTTTATTGTCCACGTTTTCTTTTTGCGATGTGCCAATTTAATTGTCCACTACTAAAAATAGATAGGGAAGTTTAACCAAGTTTACTATATTACCCTTGTTTAAAATTATTATTACATATTTTAAAGAAGGCTTTAATTAATTACCTAAGGGTAAAATTGTCATTATGTCAAAAAGTAAGAAATAGAAAGCTGTAATAAATGTACTTTTATTAAACTCTGTGTTTTTTGTTGGGGGACAATAATTTTGGGACGGATGGAGTCTTAAAAAAAAAAAAAAAAAAAAAAAACGTTCCACACTATCCCAAACCGGTTCACCACAACCCTCAAGCACCAGGAGCAACATCTTTAACCTTCCCTTAACATATCCACCATTTCCCATGCACATTGGCGGACCTATATAGGGGCAGGGGAGGCCCCCCCCCCCCCCCCAAAAAAAAAATAATTTTTTTTGCGGCACTTGGTGTAAATATTATATGTTTTAAAAGTAATTTAATTGAGGTTACAAATAAATCTCCGATTAGGCCCCTTAAAAAATGTTCTAGTTCCGCCATTGCCCATGCATGATCCTTGACATGGCTCACTGTATCCGCAATTCAGCTTCTCGCATAATCGACCCGGTCTAACCCAACTAGATGCAAGCCTTAACATACTTATACATCCAAGTAACAGCAAAAACAACAAATAAACCTGGCCCACAAACAAATACAAAACCAGCTATATATAAGTGGTGACGGAGTCTTTGCATGATGGGTGGTGGTTGTTGTTGGTGGTGGTGGTGGTCGAAAATGGTGGCAATCAGTGAGGATTATTACAAAGATATATGGTTATCTAGAGAGAAAGTGTGTGTTTGTGTATTTTTAATAAAAAGGAGTTTGAGGACACGTAAAGACATGCAAAATAACATGTGGGGCGAGACTACATGAACTTATAAGATCATAAGAAAGATTAAAGATGAGATGTTGAACCACACTATATTAGCCAATGTGTAATTATACTTCAATTTACGATGAAGCCAGATTACCAAGTACGTCAACAACTCCTCCACAACATGAGTTAGGTGTTTTTTTATCAGCGTTGTTCATAGTCATGTCATCGAGGATCGCAATTAGTGCGACCACAAATGCATAATCCACATTAGGATTATCTGTTACCATGTATTTTCTGTTGGCAAGTTTGATTTTCTTTAATGGTTGAAATTTATGCATCTACATATAAGAATCAACCATACAAATTAATTAGTTAATGTTTTCATAGCTTTAGGTAAATATATGAAGTAAGAAAATATATTAGCTTTTAAATAAGGGGATAACTTGGTTACAATTTTTATAGTCAATTGGCTACAATCCTTCACTAAAATACACAAGAAAATGAATTAGGGACTCACAAAAAGAAGTCAGGACCACAAAATAACCCCGGACCCACAATTTGTAGCACAAATTGTATAGAGTTGGCTACAATTCAATTGTAGCCAATATTTTCCCTTTAAATAACTCAAAATAACGTAACATACTTGGGCTATTGGTGTTGAAGATTCTTGCAAATGAATGGTACAATTTCTCCAACCAACTATAAAATAAAAGGAGGTTTTTTTTTCATTTTTCTTTTTTTAGTTCTCCTTTTTTCTATCTTTTCTTATCTATCCTAAAACATAATAAATATAGGTAAAAAAAAAACGTGCTTGCAATTTGTTGTGAACTAATAGAATTTTTCTCTATTTCCTTTTTTCCCTTTAACCTCTTATCAATAGTTAGTGTCCTTTAGTTCTTTTTCCACTTAGATAGTATCAGGCTACAATATGAAATCAATGTTTGTAAGAACTGTTCCAAGAGCTTCTTATGAAAATGTGAAATTTGATCGTTGTTTTTTCTCTTCTCTGTGAACTAAGATTTTTCTGGACTATTCATTTGACAATTCTTCCAGTTTCATCTATTCCTCTCTTCAAGGCAATATGTTTACTATTTTGAATAGTTGGTTTATTGCACAAAAATATACAGAAAAATTCATACATAAGCAATATTCCATTAATGAAACATTACATTACAAACCAAAAGCATTAAACACACATACTAAAAAACATATACTAAATAAAAGCATAACACCCCATCCTGCATCTACTTAACTAATGGATAATACAAGTACTAATTTCCTCCGTGCCCATATTCAATGACCTGGACTATGAGAGCCTGTCGCTCTGCCTCCAGAGCTCTGTCCCTCTCCTCCAAATTTGATATACGCGCGGAAGTAGCGGAAAGTCTCCTTTGCCTGATGACAGAATCCTCATCAATTCTTCTTCTCGTATGGAGGCGATTCATCGCTCTCAAGTTCCTTGAAAGATCATATTGCACTTGTGCAATTTCGTCTTGAATGGCAGAGAGCCTGTTTAACATTGCATTCATATCCATATCACTAGGGTTGGGGGGTAGAAGATAAGATAAAGGATGAGAGTGGAGTGAAGGAATGAAGTAAAAAACCTCCATTTATAGCCTAAGAAAAGAATCTCGCCCCGCGAGTACGCCGGACCTACTATACTCAAAAAAGGCTGTTTGTTTGAACAAACTCGGCGACCGTATAAAAAATTGTTGCTTATAGCTGCAGACTTTATGAACCTGTACACCAGCTTACGTAGCTACAACCAACCCGTGTCATGCAGAATTCATTCCTTGCAGAAAAAGAATGAATAGTAGAAAAAAAGAGAATCGAATCCAATTTGCCCCCTTTTAAGTACTCTTTTTGGTCTAGAGAAAAGAAAACTTGAATAACTTAGTTATTAGTCAATTAGTCTTGCTTTTTTTTCGTTTTTCTAAAAATGAAGATGCGAAAAAAGCAATCCATTTAGTAAAATCAGAAATGTAGATCTACATAAGAAACAAAATGTCTTCTATTCTCCCATTCTAAAGCCAATCGAGTTCATAACAATTATCCTCGCTATTACTTTTATACCACTAGCTTATGTGTTTATACATAGAGGTAAATATCAGTTCCGGATCCGCTTTGCTTTCACCCCTAAATACATTCCATCGTTTGATGTGCACTCAAGTTCTGGAAGTAAAATATAGTCCATAATATAAGCCTATCAATTAGACCTAATAATATACTCTAGTTGAAACTTGAAACTAAGTAACGAGAAAAACAAAATGCGTTGCATTGTTTTAAATATGAAATGTGCATATTATCTAAATCGAGGGACCAGAAAGGCAAATAAATTGTTTTTGGAATCAACCAACCCCAGTTGACTTTATTCATTGTAACTTCGCTTGAGACCCATTTTGATTGCATTCAATTTCATACCAACAGTATTTGACTCTCAAAGACAAATTTCATCAATTGCTAAACTGTAAGTATTTTTCTTATACTTTAATTACTTCTCTCATTTTTTAACATTACTATATTTTACCTTTTTATCTATTTTGTCATTTTGTATTTAATTTGCTCATCTAATTATAACTTCTTGTTCTATGTTTGTATACCAACTAATTAGAATTTATTTACTATCTGATCCGGTGGGCCGTATGTTAAATTGTGTTTGGGTAATTATTAACGCATAAGATGTAAAAATAAAAAGATAATCTTATTAGATTGAATTACACAATCACACATTTTTAGTTTACTATCTGATCCAGTGGACGCGTATTTAGTTTTTGATTCACATTTTTAGTTCCACTTCATTTTCATAGCTGCAAAATCACTATCTTTGTTATTCATAATGCCCACTCTTTCTGAATTTCTTTACTTGTGAGTGCAGCTCGATCTCATCATTGATAATGGCTACTACGTCCATTCCCCATCGATGGAAATATGATGTTTTTGTTAGTTTTAGGGGTGAAGATATCCGCAAAAACTTCATGGATCATATGTTCAATGATTTCAAGCAAAAAGGAATTCATGCTTTTAGAGACGATAGAGAGTTGCCTAAAGGAGAAGAGATATCTCCTCATCTGTACAAAGCCATTGAAGAATCAAGATTTTTGATAGTTATCTTCTCCAAAAATTACGCTTCTTCAACATGGTGTCTGAGGGAACTTGTCAAAATACTCGAGTGCAAGCAAATGGAAAAGCCTAAACACGAGGTTCAAATAATCTTTTATGATGTTAAACCGGATGTCGTGAGGAAACAAACTGAGAGCTATGCTGAAGCGTTTGGCAAACATCAAGTTTCAAACAGAAAAGAGGTGGATAAATGGAAGGAAGCTTTATCCATGGCAGCTAACTTATCTGGATGGGATCTTGAGGACATGGCAAATGGGTAAAATTCTTGTTTTTGTGTATTAGTCTTGTAGCTCTACTAAAGCTTAACACCATGTAGTTTCTCTTACTTATTGTGTCTTTGTGGTTAACAGGTTTGAGTCCAAGTTCATCGATTCCATTTCTAGAGAAATCCTCAAAACATTATGTGATGGACCCTTACATGTTGGTGAGAACATTGTTGGCATCGATTTCCATTTCGAGAAATTAAACTTGTCACGCTTCGTTGGGTCACATAAGGTTAACATGCTTGGTATTTGTGGTATAAGTGGAATAGGAAAGACAACCGTTGCCAAAGCTATATATAACTTGATGTATATCCACTTTGAAAGAAGTTGCTTTTGTGAAGATGTCAAAGAAGTCGAAGAAAAACAAAGCCTAACTCAAGTCCAGATGCAAATGATTGGTAAGATTCTGAAAACAGATGATCTGAAGATATCAAGTGTTGGAGAAGGTTCTATGGTAATAAAGCAAAGGATGGCATGTAAGCCAATCCTGCTTGTTTTGGATGATGTGAATAGCGTGAAACAGTTAGAAGCACTAGCAGGTTCACCTGATTGGTTTTTCCCAGGAAGTTTGATTATTTTCACGGCTAAAGATAAACAGTTGCTAACATCACATAAAGTGGATGAAATCCATGAAATGGGGAATTTAGATGAGTGTGAAGCTCTTGAGCTCTTTAGTTTATATGCATTTGGCAAAAGGCATCCTACAGAAGATTTTGAAGAGCTCGCTTCGAAAGTTATAATACATTTGCAAGGTCACCCGTTGGCTCTCAAAATTTTTGGTGGATTATTGTGTGAAAAATCTGCGGATGTTTGGAAAGGCGAGTTGATTAGACTCCAAACATATCCTAATTCAGAGATAGTACAAAAACTTCGACCAAGTTTTGATAGCTTGGCATCTGATCAAAAAAGAATGTTTCTTGACATTGCATGTGTGTTCATTGGGGAAATTAAAGATTTTGCTGCAAGTATATTAGACAGTGGTGACTGTTCTGCAAATGCTATTATTGAAGTTCTAGCTAATAAGTTCCTAGTAACAATATCTGCATATAATATGCGTCTTCAAATGCATGACTTGATTCAAGCAATGGCAAGGGCGATTGTTCGTGAAGAATCTAGAAGATTGTTGATTTCATCTAATGTTTACAATAAGGTAAAAAATGGCATATGATAATTGTCCTTTATATTAATACTATAAAAGTATAAGCAATTGACTATGTTACTGTTTATAATTTAAGCCACATGTTTTTGTTTTTCCAGGTGGCAATAACTGAAGCGGTTGAAGTTCTAGTCATTTCGTTAGAGAAATTTAGTCAGAAGGTTCACATAGATGCTAATGATTTTCAACGTATGAAAAGGTTGCGGGTCCTGAAAATCTATCAAGAGGAAAAACCATATGAGCAGAAACTTGAATTGGAGGGCCATAATGTGATCTTCTCAGGAAAAAAATTGTATTATTTGTCCAATGAGCTAAGCTTGTTTTGTTGGCATGGATGCCCTTTCAAGTACTTACCTTCAGATTTCTATCCAGAAAACATTGTTTTCATCGACCTCTCTTACAGCAACATAATGCAGCTTTGGACTACACCAAAGGTATTTACTTGTTCATACATGTGTTTGTGTTTGACACCTGGAGATATAAGGACTAATCTTTTTTCTATTGATATCAGTGTTTAACAAGGTTGAAAGTAATGAAGCTAAGGTACTGCTGCAACCTAACAACCACCCCTGACTTCTCAGAGATTACAAATCTTGAAGAGCTAGATTTTGAAGGTTGTGTGAATTTGGTTACAGTTCACCCATCTATTGGAATGCTTAATAAGCTTGCTGTCTTAAATCTGAAAGGCTGCACACAGGTTGGGAGTTTTCATGAAGCCTTTTGGTCTAGATGCTGGACTTCAATCTCTGGTTTCATATGGAACCAACAACATCCCCAAAGATCAGTTTCATTGGCAGGTTTAAATATGTTAAAGGAACTGAATTTAAGCTACTGCAATTTAGTACAAGTGCCTGAGAGCATTGGAAGCTTATCATGTTTAGAGGATTTGAACTTGGAAGGGAACAATTTTACTAGCTTGCCTGGAAGTTTCAGTCAACTTTCTATTCTTCAAAAGCTTAGACTTGATGGTTGCAAGAAGCTGGAAGTGTTGCCCGAACTTCCACATAGCCTAGAAACCATTAAAGCACGTGGTTGCACCTCCTTATGTTCAATTAAGGGATCAAACCGAATCATGATCAAAAGGTCCACTTATCTCGCCAATTGTCCAAAATTGTTTAAGAATCTTGCCAATGATAGCCAGGTGTCAATATCGGAGACTCAGTGTCGCGACACATCTGTAACTTCTCAAGGCTCTACAAACCGATTTTCTTCTTTCCTTCGGTATGCGCGTATCCAAAATAACAGATGTGGATTGTTCCGTTTGCCAGGAAGTTCCTATAAGAATATGGATATAATATATGATGGAAATAGCATTCCAAATTGGTTTACAAATAAAAGTATGGGAAATCAGGTAAAGGTCGAATTACCATTAAATTGGAGCTTCAGTAAGTTAAGGGGATATGGAATTTGTGTTGTTTTTAAGAGAAAAAAACCTTCCACGTCTTTTGGATACGAAGTAAACAACTTTGATGGAGCTTGTTTGGGAGGATGCGCTCCATACTACTATGATGAATATTTTGAGGATAAGCCAATAATAATCGATAAGTCAGATATGATATGGTTGCATTATACGACAAGTGAAATTCGGAAATTGAAGAAAGCAAAGAATTTTGTAACATTTTGTTTTGATGAGAATGAAGGAATTGAAGTGAAGGAGATGGGTGTAAGACTTGTTTTTGATGAAGATTTAGATCAAGAAGCAGGAGACTGGAGTATGTTCCAAGACATCCCAACTATATCACAGCATGGTGGGGCCTTGTGCCTGTTTGGGGATTATCGTATCGACTGGTCATGGTAGTCTATTATAATAATTTATATGTCAAACTACATGTCCCCTATGGAATGTGTTGTTTTCTGTCGTTACCTATAACTCTACAGCCAGTTTGTTGATTTTTTTGGATTTTACAACGGAATAAGAATAGATTGCTGCCTTTTGAAGTTGTGATGTGTATAGTAAGATAAGAAACTTTGCTGCAGTTTGTCTTTGTAAAATAATATCATAGCATTTAGGTGACAGGTTTCATGTTACTAATTGTTAAAGCAAGCACATCTTTTGAAAGTGTATTCTTGTCAATGCCAGCCCAACCAACAATTGAGACATGTTTATTATTTGTTGGAAAAACTTGACACGCGTTTTGATTGCTGAAAACGCTCTCTGTATCTCTTCTTCGTTGCACGTATATCTAAATATCAGTTCACTGAGGTAGCTGCCCAGACATGTTACATGTGTTTCGACCCATTTACATACGGGTCAGATTTCAACCTGTTTCCCAAAAATACATCTTTCCACATGATTACACATGCAAACGAGGCACATAAGCGGTATTGACTTTGGTTTAAAATATTTCTCATTGCCAAACTACTACCATAGACGAGTAGTAACAACCGCTCATGTTCCAGAATTGCCTTTCCCGTATCCTTGGTCTCCACCTTCTTTGTACCTGGGTCAAACACCCAAACACATATACACCTGCAAACCTCTCCTTCACTTCATTCAAAAGAAATGCCAACAAGGATCTATGTAAATAGCTAGTCTCATATCAGCAAATGAACTTGTAAGTTATCTACCTTTAAATAAGACATGTGAACGAACTTCTAGGTCTTCAATAAATTTGTAAGCTTTCTAACTTGTTTCTGTAATTGATTCTACCTGTGTTTAAAAGCAAATATGAACCTGTTCTGTACTATTTGATCAGTTAACTTGTAACAACTTTTTACCTAGTGACCCATTTTCTTGCACTAACAAGTTCAAGAAGCTGATAGGAAAAAATCTGCAGAGAACTCTTGAAACATATATACCTTAAGCAAAATTTTGTGTTTACACTGGCAAATTGTTCCAGATAGTTATACTATAGAAAATCATTTGAGAAATGAAGAGGATTTCTTTACACTTCATGGATTTATGAGAAGATCACAATACAATCCAAGTTGAGATAGCTATATACTTACGAAACTATTATTTGTGTATCTGTTCGATCTCCACTTATTTATTCACATACGTAGTTACAATCAAAGTACAAAGTTAAACAAATTTTGATTTGTGTACCAACTGCTAGCTTCACATACTTCATACAAACTTTCTCGCTAATGTTGTGCTACTAGCTATATATATATTCACAAAATTTTGATGCTAAAGTAACTACTGCAAAAGAAAACATGTAATTGAACCTAACATAATAGTTACCAAACCAAGACATGCGCAATATACTAATCTCCGCCTGTTCCTTGACAAGCTCCAACCTTAATTTATTTGAAAAGCAACAATTCTTGAACTTTGAGATCATTCCTCTTCTTTTTCGAACATGATGATTGATGCCAACTCTAATCCACCAATAGAATTCTTTACATTGACCTTTCTCAGAAGAGTACCAAGGAGAATGTGTCAGATATGATGCTAACTAGAAAATAAACAAAAAGGTCTACTAACCAATAGACATAACTATTTCCTTAAAGTGTTAAACCTCATTCTGAGGGTCATCCCTCTAGGTATATGGGAAAAGTGGTCATCAAAGTAGCCTAAATGAGAATTGATTAACAAAAAAAATGGGGTTTATGACAAAGTAGCCAGGAACCCCACTACATTCCTTGCTACCTTGTGAGGCTCAGATTTTTGCACCGAAAGAGCTTGCAAGAGTCCCATGTCAGGTCACTTTCACTATGTGAGTTCCATTTAATTTAGTTAACTAAATGAAGAGGTTTTATTCATTTAATTTACATTTAGGAAACTTCCAATCTGTTTTGACCCATTTGCCCTGTTTCCATTAAGCTGTTTTTATCATATAGCTGTTAGACACTTAGACGGTTATACATACTAGAGATAAGCAAGAGTGCATGACCCAGATCAAAATTTCATAAGTAAAGGGGTTAAAATTGCCACCTTTAATGTTCTGATGTTGTTGCTTGTGTCATGAACAGAAAAAATGGGAGGAAAGAGGGACAAAACAACTAAACAAGCACGGAAGGATTCATACCTCATGCAATATGCTGAGCAAGACTAAGAATCTTGACATGCTTTTTCTTCCTTAGCTCATGTGGAACGGGCCAAACACCCTGGTCCCGATCGGTTCACCTTTCTTGTTGACAAGTACAACAGCATTATCATCAAACTTAACCTCACTCCATCACACTGGCCCTTCTCCATGGCAGCTCGAACAACCACCCCATACACGACCAGTCCTTTCTTTACTTTTCCGCCTGGTTGGGCTTCCTTCACTGATGCTACTATCGTGTCCCCTAATCAGGCTCCTTTCTTCCCCTTCAAAGCTTGTATGCACATAACTCGTTTTGCCCCGGAGTTGTCCACCACTTTCAAATTGGACCGCATTTGTATGAAAGTCCTTATTTGATGTAAAAGACACAAATTAAGGAAGTGTTTTACAATACATAAATTTAACAGATTTTATTTTTATATAAAATAATACAATATAGGAGGTTTTATGCATTAAAAATACAATTGGGTGACTTTCTAACCATTTGAGTAGTTACCTTTCAAGTTACATCTTTTAATTTACCCATTCGGACAATTAGTGAAAAAAACAGAACCCAAACTACCACATCTAGATTACATAAAAGAGCAGACCTGGGTCAAGAAACGATTGCAGGGAGTCTCCTGTTGTGATTTTAGCATTCCAGACGAGAAACTGTTGAGGCCCCGCAATAGTGAACGTCCAGCTAGTTTGATTTTGTTTCATGCATACGATATGACACAAATCAGATGATGAAATACTTATTGCAAAAGTGCAAAAAGAAACTATGAATGCAGTATCAAGCAATTTTTAAGGAAGTGGCTTATCTTAAATTAACACACATGGATATATCGAGATAAGTTATGCAGATTTCCAAGCTATCTGTATAGGGAAAGATCATTACCTTGGCAACAAGTCAACCAAAATCCTTTTTACTTGTGTACAAAAACACCTAACATATCTTATTTATCCTAGTTATGGTTCATGTAAGCAAAACACATCTATTAGTACTGTTGGGCTGAAACAAAACCACTAACTTCAATCAACTTAAGCCAATACGTGATGACTTTGTTTTTACCAAGCAACATATTATTACCATTATAAAATTATGTAATTTACATAGTGCCACTAATAGACGTCAAAGTAGAATGAGACAACTCTCAGTTACGTCACAGATTAACAAGTTTGTGCCTTTCTTCCAGCAATGAGAAAAATGGAACTAAACCTATTCTCCCTGTGAAAAACGGATCTATCGATAGTAGCATAAAACTATGAATCCTGATGAACTAGAGAGTAATCACAGTAGCTTCAATTAGAATACCAAAGTTTCGAAGGAGTTAGTACACCACATTCTTCAGATTTTTGGCAGCGAGAAATGAGTATACAAAAAGAACAATATCGGAGCAATGAATACATAAAAAGTAGAAGTTACACGATTTATACTGGAAACTAGTTTATATCACTCAAGCAAATGAACCTTAGAGCACATACCACGAAAGCAATTAGAAGCAGAGTTTGTTGGCATCTTCAGCTACTTCACAAGTTTCGTTTCCTACCTGCAAACATTATATCAAACAGTCACACTATTCCTATTCTTTACAACCTCAGAAAAGAAAGTGGTGCAGAATTATATGAATACACTAAGTCAGAAATGCAACAACTAATTAAACATAAAGAGTTCAAAGAGAGATACAATTCACTAACCGTAACCTCAAAAGACCTGAAACAATTTTCAGACTATCAACACTTAAGATAGTCATACATACCGATGCACGCAAGACCTTAACCTAGTCAATGAATATAAAAACATCTTAAATAAAACGTTAAAGGACAAATGGGACTAAAGTTGGCATATAGTAAATCAAACTTTTTAGCTGACTTCAGCCTGCACCTGCAAAGATGATCACTAAATTTGCGCTTGCTTTTGCTTTACCACACAAATTAGCGCGAAACATCATTACAATGACATATTACTTGTGTTGTACCTACTTCATTTACAAATTACAAGTAAACCAAAAGTAAGTTTTGGAGCGCCGTTTTGTGCATCTTGTTTAGTAAAGACTTAACTAAAAGAACAACACGTGTGACACATAACAAGCATGTACCAAGTATCAAGTTATTATGTCAATACAAGAACGTAGCCATTTAGTCATTTCTTGTCTACACTAATTTTTTATATAACAAGAGATTTAATTTGTGAATCTCTCCCATGGAATCATAATGCTTCAAAATGACACCAAGATGATTGTTTTGCTTCTTAAGTTTCTATACTAATTCACACAACTGAAAACTGACTAAAGTGTCGTTTGTTTTTTCAGACCTTTTACCTCTTCATCTGCAAACCATGTCTGCAGAAAAAGAGGTGCACATAAGCTCTTCATCTACAAGAAGAAGACCGTTTGTTTTTGTGCTATTAAAGTACTTCTTTCTTTCTTTCTTTCTTTCTTTTTTTCACTAGTATTTTTTGTGCTATTAAAATACTTTTTTTCCTTTCCTTTTTCTTTTTCACTAATTTTTTTACATTTTCGTCATTTTTTTTACGTTTTGGTACGTTTTTATGTTTTTTACGTTTTCGACCGTTATTTTACGTTTTTATGTTTATTTACGACTCCGTCTATTTTTTTTTACGTTTTCGTCTGTTTTTTTTACGTTTTCGTCTTTCTTTATGTTTTTATCCCTTTTTTTACGTTTTCGTATGTTTTTTTACGTTTTCTTCCATTTTTTACGTTTTGGTACGTTTTTTCACATTTTCGACCGTTTTTTATGTTTGTCTTTTTTAAATTTTCGCCTATTTTTTTTATATTTTCGTTTGTTTTTACGTTTTCGACCGCTTTTTTACGTTTCGTCTGTTTTTTACGTATTCGTCCATTTTTTTAACTTTTTTTACGTTTTCGACTTTTTTTACTTTTATGTCAGTTTTTTTATGTTTTCATCCGGTTTTTTACGTTTTTGTCTGTTCTTTACGTTTTGACATTTTTTACATTTTCGTCCGTTTTTTACGTTTTCGTCTGTTTTTTACGTTCTTGTCTGATTTTTTACGTTTTCATCCGTTTGTTGGTTTTATAGACAAAATAATAATAGTCGTGTGTTAGGATCGAACTTGAGATCACGGGATTACACACAATACGTATGAAGAGAAAAAGTAATAATTATTTATAAAATGTTATAATTAATTATTAAACACAAAATAAATAATAGTAATTAGTATTTAATGATTAATGACTAATTATCTATTAAACGAAGATTAGGAAAGTAATACTAGGCAAAATTTGGAAACAAGAGAAGGTTCCGGAATCCCCTAGGGGACACCAATTCCGATAGGCATAAGGGGGTTTCCACCTCCTTATGTGCCTTGAGCTCCAAGTTTTGAATAGTATATAAGCAAACCCAAGATGCATGTTTTTCTCATAACTTGTACACACACATCTTGGTGTTTTCTCTCCTCTTTCTTTTCTTGGTCGATCCATCAAAACAAACCCTTTAGGGTTTCGATTTTCATAGATCTAAAACAAGTTTTGTGTTTATTACTTGCATAAACTTTTTCTTGAATTAGTACGTGTGTAAAAGAAACGTGAATCAAACACACTATTGTTTGATTCTTGGATTGAATTACAAAAGAGGTAAGGGGTAATTCTTGTAATCCATATAAACCCTAATTAGGGTTCTTGTTCCGGAAGATTGCTTTTGATTCTTGTTCGGGCTAGAATCACAAAGGTATGTTTACTATTTAATTATTGATTAATTAATTACATGTTATTTGATCTTGTTATAATTGCTTCCGCTATGCTCACTTTGATGTACTTGGTTTATTTATATGAAGGTCATGATGTAATAATTCCAACAGTGGCATCTAGAGCCGTTATAATGTGTAATTAATTATCGAAACGCATAAAAATTGGATCTTGATTCGTTTAGTTACATGTTTTTAGGGTTTATTTGTTAGATTCCTAACCCTAAAATATTTTATGGGTCGATTGACCTTATTAGGGTTTTAGGGTTTATGGTTTTTAATTTTTTAATATGATTAGAAACCCTAGGATGTCATGTAATTGTTATGCGTTTTAGTAAACGATCTTGGTGCAATATGTTAATTGTTAAGCTAAATCCATGAAATAGTGCATATTTGCATGGATTTTTATATTGTGTTATAATTTAAATGGTTTAAATTGTTTATATGAATTAATGGTTAAGTTATATCGAAACATGTAAATTTATTAATAGATGTCGAATTGGGGAAGACTCCAATATTAAGTAATCAATTATGTGCTATGTGGTATTTATTTAATTTTGGCTTACGCAATCGATTTATCGATGTATGTGGCTCTTTTTCCTAGAAGAAGAAAGCCTCAATTGAATTAATACGTTATACACCTAGATTTGATTATTAATAGGACTATTGAATAAGATTTGTATGTGGCTACATGTTTTATACATATTTAATTGTTATGATTATGTATATTTGTTTATTTAGTTGTTTTATTTTTTATTGTACATTACTTGTTTTGTTTATTAATTGTGTTAGACATGTTTATAAATGAAAAGGGTAATTTTTGAATAGAAAAATAATACGGACTAAATAATGGCGAAATTGTTTTGGTTTTTAAGAGTTTAAATTTCAAAGGATTGGTTGATTGATGTTTTTGTACGTAATGGTTAAATAGGCTCGACCGAAGTTTACACACTATAAGATGGGTATAAGGATGGCAACGCATTAAATTGTGGCCTTAGAGAGACAACATTGTGTCTTAACATTCGTTTGTGTGTAAATTAGACTTACCGAACAACCATTACATGTACACTTTCATCTTAAGGGTGAATTATCCACAATTCCACAATGATTATCCGAAACACTAAGCTTTCGGGTTTATGCAAAAGTACGATATAGTGGACGATAATTGATGGTAATTCTTTAATTGGTGAACCCGATACCTCAATCAAAACTTTGTTATTTTACTCTTAGCTAATTGGTAATAAAAATGTTTTGTAAAAACCAATGTTATGAAGTTGTATGCATGCTTCTTCATACATTATTTTGATCTCATCAAAATATTAATATGTAACAATTCGCAATTTCAGGTTAATTACCATTCCCGGAAAATTTCACTATTCACTTTTACTATTCATTTTTTTTCCCGAAACTTTCCCGAAAGTTGATTTTTATTTGATTTTATCAAGTGATAAATCATTTCCATGGCAAATTAAAAGTTTGACATTCATAAGCTCATTTTCGTGAAAGTTATTAAGGAATTACACGTTTTAGGGTAAAACGTCAATCAGAAATTCTACGCATAACGAAATTCAACCCCGTCAGGTGACCCCACATCAGTAAAATATTTTACACACTCATGATTTATTTGAGAATTAATCGTGACTGAGAAAAATATGACCAAAAACTTCCCAGCAGGTCACCCATGCCTGTACTACTCTCGCATGAGCACGCTTAACCATTTGGGCGATTAACCGTGAGACCACAAAACGCGTTTCTAAGACTTTTTGAGTTTTCAACTTATTAGAAAAAGTCAACATATTCTTTCCCTCCTCCATTGACCAAAAATGATCCCTTGATGTTATAAGTCATTTCGTGATTTTTAGGCTTACGGTTTGATGTCTAAAAGACATTTAATACCAACCGACACTAGACTGAGCCCAGTCTATACATTATAAGTCATTTTAAATCATTTTTATAACATTAGAAAAGCAACATTTTACTTTTCTCAATTTTACGCAATATTCAGCGTTTTACGCGAATTACGCGTTTTAGACCCGTGTTTCCAGTTTTTAGCAGGGTTTTACACCCAAATGGAACCTACCACTCATTTTATATTTTATTATGGAACTTATTGACATGTTTATCAATACTTTCAAATTCCATAATTTTACGACACCCGGTTTTACGTTTTGAGGCTTAATCATTTACGATTGGCATTTCCCGGAGTCAAAACTCATCCAATATCTTGGATAATATCAAGCAAACCACCTCATCCTTCCTAGCCATATCAAACCGCCACTAGGAGGGGGGGGTTTCACACTTGTGGCTCAATCTTGACCCTTCATGCCTTAGATGATTACACATGTACTACTTTGGCTCCAAGTTAAACTTGGTCACCAAGTTGTGGTAATATCCTAGTCATTTCCTAACCTCCTCATGACCATATATATACCCCCTCCCTCCCCTCTTTGCCGTGGATATCACACACACAAACACACCATTCATTTGCAAATTCTCTCCAAGTTTCATGCATGATTCAAGTGATTCTTCAAGATAGAAACCCTAGCTAGATTATCATTCACCAAAACTCTTCCAAACCCAAACATACTTGGTGATTTATCTTGAGTTTAAATCCACTCAATTCACCTCAATCTTCATCATTCATCTTCCAAGAATACCAAGGGTAGAAAGGATGCATGAAGTGAAAAAGGGTTGAAGCAAGTCTATCAATGTCCTATCCTTACATGTTAACTTCCTTTCATCTTTGAAAGCCAAAAGTTGTGAGCCAAACCCTAACTTGATTCTTGTTAAATAATCATGTTCATGTTATTTACATATTATTTGTGCTATATATTGTCTTGTTATCATGTCCATGATGTATAAAAATGACCAAAACAAGTTATTGTTATTGATTGTTACAACAAGTTACTAAAACAAGTAAACTAGTGACTTTCTTGGTAAGACCTGATCAAAATGGTAAAAATATGATGTTGGATCATTACATATTACAGTAGAGGACTTAACAAGGAAACCATAGCAATTTGAACCACCCAAAACGAGTATACGAGTCAAAAGTTATGGCGATTTGAAATTACCAAAGATTTCCGGCAAAACTGCCAAATAGCTTCCTGATCAAATTTGGGTTTTGAAAGTCCCACTTCTGGTCCGATTCATCAAAAAGTTAAAACACGAAAGTTGTCCGAAACGACGTTTTCGTTCAGGAACAAAGAAGCTCGAGCCCTAAAAACGCTTTCCGAGTGATAAAATTCTTCAAATTCTAAACAGCCCATTTTTAGGCGAAAGTCACTAGATTATGGTTATACTTTGAAAGGAACAAGAGGTCTTATGACCTATAATCAAGACCACAAACATGACTAGAACCAAGGTTGAGTCTCATGACCTTGGAACAAGGACCAAAGGTCATGGCTAGGCCATGACGAAATGACCATAACAACTCACATAGGCGTAAACATGAAACAATGAGTTAGGCGATAACTTGAACAAGCAATTTGGATCTACTTCACTTAAAAGGAAACCATGAGATTTTACCAAGAGAACATGGTCATTTAAGGCTTATGAAGCTACCCCTAATAACAATCTTCATGTACAAATAAACTTTCCTAAGTTTATTCAAATATCGGACATGTAACCTTTCGGATCAAAACTTATATCTATATATTTCATCAACTACTACAATAGTAGGGAGCCTCATGTGAGGAGTTCATTATGTAAGCCGTCGAGTTGAGTTGTGGATTTACGAGTTAAAGTGTCCTGGCTCCTCGAACGCTTACTAACATGACTTCTGAATTATGTCGGCCCGAACGGTAGTGAACGATATACAAAACATACATGTTTCATGAATCATTTCTTTCAAAGACTTACATTATACATCATACCACATCATGGACTAAATGCAAGATATATATATATAGGCACTACTTCATATTCTTTACTCCGATCCTAAGTCGCGACATTCTATTATAGGTTGCTCGTAGAAACCTTCACGATTCAACCGTTACATTCATTACTTGCTATCTTACTTAAGGTGAGTTCATAGCCCCACTTTACATTATTACAATGTTTTACAAACCCTTGGGGGGAATACATGCTATTTTAACCGAGCACAATGTTTTTAAATTGTATGCTTACCTGATTGTTTTATTATCACTAAGTACCAACCTTGCTAAACCGAAATCCTTTATTATGAACCATTTAGTCACTAGCAATAGTGAGCGCGAATATTAATAATAGGCCTATTGGGATTGACGAATCCCATTTGTTTTGACTAAGTGCAAACAAATGCATTAATATTTGAGATTTAGGTATGTTAGCAAAGTACCTACCGGGATAAATCTGCCAATCGATATTGGTACACGTTAACGTTATGGTTTCATAAGCTTAGTGTATAATACATGTTCCGGGCGTATAATAACGTAGCCTACCTGTTTTGTTTTCCAAACATTGGTGTGAGCCTATAACTCACACTACCAACATATTGTGTTCAATCGATTTAACAAACTCTATGAATATCACTCAACCTTTGTGTTGACCTCTCAAGCATGTATTTCAGGTTCATGACGATCAAGGATGGCACGGAAGGACACGGATACTCAAGAGGGCTATAAATTTTATTATCATTCAAAACTCATTTATTATACATTGTAAACATGGAACCAATTGGGACCTCATTTTGGAATCTCTGATATTTATATAATTTGAATGATACATCTTTCAAAACGACTCAATTGGAGTTCGTTTTCTATTATTGTGACTATTGTGCCGTCGAGTAACACCCAGTTCGAATTCCGCTGCAACCATGAATTGGGGGTGTTACAGATTGGTACCAGAGCCATGGTTATAGAGAAACGGGTCTAATTGAGACCTAAACTATAACCACATGTACAAGCAAAAACATTTTATAGCCTTCCGCTCTCCGTGTCTTCCATCCTCCAGACGATTATGGACTTAGTAAGCATGTTATGATACACAAACATATTTGTATATTCATATATACCCATTTTGAGCATTTCCCCGTAGACATTTTTGTGCTACACAAACATAATTGCATATTGATATATGTACCCTAAACATAATTGAGCATTTCCCCGTAAGCATTTTATGCTACATGAACACATATAAGTATATTGATATATACACACTAGGCATTTTATGCTACATGAACATATTAGTATATTGATATATAAACTCGGTTTATTTTCAATCATTTTATCTAAACATATCTGTGTATGCCTATTCTAAGGCATTTCGGCACAGCCACACTCTCCCAATCATGTTCCTACTCCAACATTATATGTCCAAGACATTGTAACTGATTACAATGGTCTCATTCATTTTTTTTCAAGACATTGTAACTGATTACAATGGTCTCATTCATTTTTCCAAGACATTGTGAGATACAATGGTCTCATTCATTTTTCCAAGACATTGTGAGATACAATGGTCTCATTCATTTTCCGAGACATTGTGAGATACAATGGTCTCATTCATTTTCCAAGACATTGTGAGATACAATGGTCTCATTCATTTTCCAAGACATTGTGAGATACAATGGTCTCATTCATTTTCCAAGACATTGTGAGATGCAATGGTCTCATTCATTTTCCAAGACATTGTATGATACAATGGTCTTAATCATTTCTCAAATGTTTTGAGTCACACAACGGTTTAACCTACTTCCCAGACATTGTGAATTACACAATGGTCTAACCTACTTCCGAGACTTTGTGTTTTGTGCAAATGGTCTCTAGAATTATTCCATCACATAATCAATATCATTTCTTATGATATCAAAAACCCGTCACAATCTATCGATTTCAAAACAAGAAATATGAGATTTCTAAAGGACAAACTAATCCATCATCGACAAAAGCTGAACTTTCTCTACATTCATCAAAGTTTTCTTCTGAAACCTTCATTGTTAAAAGTTTGTAATTCTAGCCCAGTATAGACTGTTTTAGAATTACTTCAACTTCCTTTCCACACATATCTACCCGTACTATCTTCTATGCAATGGAATGTGAAAACATACGTTACAAGTCTCTTATGGCGGGACTTGCAACTGAATGGTTTGACATCGCCTTTGTTTAGTGGACAGTTTCCCGAAAGCAACGGACGTATCACAAGTATACCTAATTTAGGTATTTGAAAATTTTATCGAACCTTGGCTAAATATAGACTAGTCACCTATATTTAACCTAGGGACAGTGGAATATAGTCTGACTAACTATATTCGACTTAGAATTTTCAAATACTGAGAGTAGTTGTACTAGGGTTATGTTTAGGTTGATTTCCTACATGAACTCGATAAACCACCAGAATACATTAAAACAATCTAGAGACACGATAATGTCTTACCACTCAGCGAAATCTTAACACCTTATTTGTGTTACCTAATTTCATTCTTGAAATTTTTCATTTATGAGATAATCCGAACTACTATCTTGGGATAGTTATCAATTATTCTCTTCATCCTGTAGAAGTACTATCCTGTTTAGGTCCTGAGGATACCATTCCATCATAAACTTTTAAAATCTCTTAAGATTTTTAAAGCAAACTCAACATCTATACCTAAGAGTATTAATGTTAAGCATACACTACACACTTTTGTTCATCAACATATCATAACATTATCTTCACAACCGTTGGAATCATAAGCTCATTAACAGATTTTGATGCACTTTTAAAGCTCAAATCATCCTTAGTTACACCACAAGTACCCTCATCAGCTTTACAAGTTTGAATATTCATCTTGTACTTTTGGAACACCAATATCATCTCATAATACACTACCTTGTAACTCACCGGCTAAGTATGAATGTTGTGTTGGGAATTCTTAAGTAGGATGATTTGTAATTATTTGAATGGATTGGGATGCCTTTTCATTTAAAGAAATTGTAAATCACCGAACCATAAGTTTATATTCCTCTATTTACATTGTTTGGGATGCCTCTCTATGTAAATAAAGAATTATAAACAAGTGGGCTTAATTGTATCCGAAATAACATAAGTATGAAGTCAACCTACATTACATTGCTCGGGTATGGCTTGATACCTACATTACATTGCTCGGGTATGGCATGATACCTACATTTTATTTGCCACAAGAAATCCTATCTTTTCACCGACATCGCTTCAAACCATGACATAAACACTAGGTACAACAACCGATTACCTACTAGGCTATGATTGCAACGACTATCCCAATTTCCATTAGTACAAGGTTTACACTTTGGTTTTCATAATGATAGTGCAATAACAAACAAACTCATTACGAGGCCATGTACCTATATGCATGTGCAGTCGTAACAAACTCATTACGAGGCCATGTACCTATATGCATGTGCAGTCGTAACAAACTCATTGCGAGGCCATGTAACCATATGCATGTGCAGTCATACCAAACTTATTGTGAAGCCATGTAGCCATATGCATGGGCAGCCGTACAATTCAAACAGGACTTGGTCCAACCACATGTTCAACGCTTATTCCATGATTCGATTCTTATATCAATTTCCATTTATTGGATTCCTATGTAAATTGCTATTGTTGTTCAACTGTTATATCAATTGCTATTGATACTTGACAACTATATCAATTTCCATTTTGATATTTAACTATATCAAGTTCTATTTGATATTCAACTGCTATATCGATTCCTATTAATATTCGACTGCTATATCAATTTCCTTTGATATTCGACTATTACCATACCTTTCCTACATAAAAGGAAGCCTCATCCTACACCATACACTGAAATGACAAATCAAATTACATTACCGGAAATCCCAGACTTTGGTCCTCATAAGTAACCACACATCTTTATCGACACCACTCCAACATATGACACACATAGAACTTCGGGACGAAGTTCCCCGTAAGGGGTAGAGACTGTAACAATTCGCAATTTCAGGTTAATTACCATTCCCGGAAAATTTCACTATTCACTTTTACTATTCATTTTTTTTCCCGAAACTTTCCCGAAAGTTGATTTTTATTTGATTTTATCAAGTGATAAATCATTTCCATGGCAAATTAAAAGTTTGACATTCATAAGCTCATTTTCGTGAAAGTTATTAAGGAATTACACGTTTTAGGGTAAAACGTCAATCAGAAATTCTACGCATAACGAAATTCAACCCCGTCAGGTGACCCCACATCAGTAAAATATTTTACACACTCATGATTTATTTGAGAATTAATCGTGACTGAGAAAAATATGACCAAAAACTTCCCAGCAGGTCACCCATGCCTGTACTACTCTCGCATGAGCACGCTTAACCATTTGGGCGATTAACCGTGAGACCACAAAACGCGTTTCTAAGACTTTTTGAGTTTTCAACTTATTAGAAAAAGTCAACATATTCTTTCCCTCCTCCATTGACCAAAAATGATCCCTTGATGTTATAAGTCATTTCGTGATTTTTAGGCTTACGGTTTGATGTCTAAAAGACATTTAATACCAACCGACACTAGACTGAGCCCAGTCTAGACATTATAAGTCATTTTAAATCATTTTTATAACATTAGAAAAGCAACATTTTACTTTTCTCAATTTTACGCAATATTCAGCGTTTTACGCGAATTACGCGTTTTAGACCCGTGTTTCCAGTTTTTAGCAGGGTTTTACACCCAAATGGAACCTACCACTCATTTTATATTTTATTATGGAACTTATTGACATGTTTATCAATACTTTCAAATTCCATAATTTTACGACACCCGGTTTTACGTTTTGAGGCTTAATCATTTACGATTGGCATTTCCCGGAGTCAAAACTCATCCAATATCTTGGATAATATCAAGCAAACCACCTCATCCTTCCTAGCCATATCAAACCGCCACTAGGAGGGGGGGGTTTCACACTTGTGGCTCAATCTTGACCCTTCATGCCTTAGATGATTACACATGTACTACTTTGGCTCCAAGTTAAACTTGGTCACCAAGTTGTGGTAATATCCTAGTCATTTCCTAACCTCCTCATGACCATATATATACCCCCTCCCTCCCCTCTTTGCCGTGGATATCACACACACAAACACACCATTCATTTGCAAATTCTCTCCAAGTTTCATGCATGATTCAAGTGATTCTTCAAGATAGAAACCCTAGCTAGATTATCATTCACCAAAACTCTTCCAAACCCAAACATACTTGGTGATTTATCTTGAGTTTAAATCCACTCAATTCACCTCAATCTTCATCATTCATCTTCCAAGAATACCAAGGGTAGAAAGGATGCATGAAGTGAAAAAGGGTTGAAGCAAGTCTATCAATGTCCTATCCTTACATGTTAACTTCCTTTCATCTTTGAAAGCCAAAAGTTGTGAGCCAAACCCTAACTTGATTCTTGTTAAATAATCATGTTCATGTTATTTACATATTATTTGTGCTATATATTGTCTTGTTATCATGTCCATGATGTATAAAAATGACCAAAACAAGTTATTGTTATTGATTGTTACAACAAGTTACTAAAACAAGTAAACTAGTGACTTTCTTGGTAAGACCTGATCAAAATGGTAAAAATATGATGTTGGATCATTACATATTACAGTAGAGGACTTAACAAGGAAACCATAGCAATTTGAACCACCCAAAACGAGTATACGAGTCAAAAGTTATGGCGATTTGAAATTACCAAAGATTTCCGGCAAAACTGCCAAATAGCTTCCTGATCAAATTTGGGTTTTGAAAGTCCCACTTCTGGTCCGATTCATCAAAAAGTTAAAACACGAAAGTTGTCCGAAACGACGTTTTCGTTCAGGAACAAAGAAGCTCGAGCCCTAAAAACGCTTTCCGAGTGATAAAATTCTTCAAATTCTAAACAGCCCATTTTTAGGCGAAAGTCACTAGATTATGGTTATACTTTGAAAGGAACAAGAGGTCTTATGACCTATAATCAAGACCACAAACATGACTAGAACCAAGGTTGAGTCTCATGACCTTGGAACAAGGACCAAAGGTCATGGCTAGGCCATGACGAAATGACCATAACAACTCACATAGGCGTAAACATGAAACAATGAGTTAGGCGATAACTTGAACAAGCAATTTGGATCTACTTCACTTAAAAGGAAACCATGAGATTTTACCAAGAGAACATGGTCATTTAAGGCTTATGAAGCTACCCCTAATAACAATCTTCATGTACAAATAAACTTTCCTAAGTTTATTCAAATATCGGACATGTAACCTTTCGGATCAAAACTTATATCTATATATTTCATCAACTACTACAATAGTAGGGAGCCTCATGTGAGGAGTTCATTATGTAAGCCGTCGAGTTGAGTTGTGGATTTACGAGTTAAAGTGTCCTGGCTCCTCGAACGCTTACTAACATGACTTCTGAATTATGTCGGCCCGAACGGTAGTGAACGATATACAAAACATACATGTTTCATGAATCATTTCTTTCAAAGACTTACATTATACATCATACCACATCATGGACTAAATGCAAGATATATATATATAGGCACTACTTCATATTCTTTACTCCGATCCTAAGTCGCGACATTCTATTATAGGTTGCTCGTAGAAACCTTCACGATTCAACCGTTACATTCATTACTTGCTATCTTACTTAAGGTGAGTTCATAGCCCCACTTTACATTATTACAATGTTTTACAAACCCTTGGGGGGAATACATGCTATTTTAACCGAGCACAATGTTTTTAAATTGTATGCTTACCTGATTGTTTTATTATCACTAAGTACCAACCTTGCTAAACCGAAATCCTTTATTATGAACCATTTAGTCACTAGCAATAGTGAGCGCGAATATTAATAATAGGCCTATTGGGATTGACGAATCCCATTTGTTTTGACTAAGTGCAAACAAATGCATTAATATTTGAGATTTAGGTATGTTAGCAAAGTACCTACCGGGATAAATCTGCCAATCGATATTGGTACACGTTAACGTTATGGTTTCATAAGCTTAGTGTATAATACATGTTCCGGGCGTATAATAACGTAGCCTACCTGTTTTGTTTTCCAAACATTGGTGTGAGCCTATAACTCACACTACCAACATATTGTGTTCAATCGATTTAACAAACTCTATGAATATCACTCAACCTTTGTGTTGACCTCTCAAGCATGTATTTCAGGTTCATGACGATCAAGGATGGCACGGAAGGACACGGATACTCAAGAGGGCTATAAATTTTATTATCATTCAAAACTCATTTATTATACATTGTAAACATGGAACCAATTGGGACCTCATTTTGGAATCTCTGATATTTATATAATTTGAATGATACATCTTTCAAAACGACTCAATTGGAGTTCGTTTTCTATTATTGTGACTATTGTGCCGTCGAGTAACACCCAGTTCGAATTCCGCTGCAACCATGAATTGGGGGTGTTACATAATACCCTTATAAAATTAAGTCGAATGCAATCTAATTAAGAACACTTGAAGTTGTAATTTACGTCATGTGAGAACTTGGCGAGATTGCAATGGAGAGGTAAATTTCATAAATTCATTGCTAGCAGATCAACTGATGTGATGGATTTGTGAGTTTGCAGTTTTTAAGTTAGAAGACTTAAATTAAGTAGTAAGTGAGATCTTGGACTCAAGTGTAACAATTCGCATTTTTTAGGATAATTACTATTCCCGGAAAATTTCACTATTCACTTTTACTATTCATTTTTCCCGAAACTTGATTTTTATTTCTTGGGCTGAAGTGATAAATCATTTCCATGGCAAATTAAAAGTTTGACATTCATAAGCTCATTTTCGTGAAAATTATTAAGGAATTACACGGAATTACACGTTTTAGGGTAAAACGTCATTCAGAAATTCTACGCACAACGAAACTCGACCGCGTTAAGTGACCCCGCATCAGAAAAATGTTTGACACACTCATGATTTATTTGAGAATTAATCGTGACTGAGAAAAACATGACCAAAGACTTTTCCCGGCAGGTCACCCAAGCCTGTACTAATCTCACATGAGCACGCTTAACTGTATGGGCGATTAACCGTTAGACCACAAAACGCGTTTCTAAGACGATTTGAGTTTTCAACTTATTAGAAAAAGTCAACATATTTTTCCCTCCTCCATTGACCAAAAATCATTCCTTGATTTTATAAGTCATTTCGTGATTTTTAGGCTTACGGTTTGATGTCTAAAAGACATTTAATACCAACCGACACTAGACTGAGCCCAGTCTAGACATTATAAGTCTTTTTAAATCATTTATATCATATTAGAAAAGTAACATTTTACTTTTCTAAATTTTACGCAATATTCGTACGTTTTACGTATTACGCGTTTTAGACCCGTGTTTCCAGTTTTTAGCAGGGTTTTACCACCCAAATGGAACCTACCACTTATTTTATATTTTATTATGGGACATATGGACATGTCTAACAATACTTTAAAGTTCCATAATTTTACGACACCCGGTTTTACGTTTTGAGGCCTAATCATTTACGGTTGTCATTTCCCGGAGTCAAAACTCTTCCTAATACTTAGGATAATACCAAGCAAAGTCCACACCTTGTCCCCCAAGTTTAGGAACCAACCTAGGGGGGGGGGAATTCAGCCTTGTGTGGCTTGATCTCAAGCTTGATGGTCTTAGATCATTACATGTGTAGAACTTGGTCACCAAGGGTTGACTAGTCATACATGTAACCTCCTCAAGACCTTATTTAAGCCTTCTCTTCCTTTCCCTCTCAATACCAACGACCCACATCTTAAAAATACACCAATTTGATCATTGATCTTGCTTATTCAATCCATCACAAGTTCAAGGCATAGTTCCTAGTTGATCCTTAACACCTTTCAACCATAAAATCACCATAAAACACCACAAAAACTCATCAAATTTCCAAGTGTTCTTAGTGAAGATTTTTACTAAGGCTTGTTTTTGTGATAGATTAGTGTTTATCAAGGGATTATAAGATAGGGTTTTTGATATGGAAGCTTGGCTATGGTTGGAAAATTTTTGGAAGATTAAGTAGTGGTTCTTGGTCTTGATCTTGGTTCTAGTTAGTTTCTCCACAAGTTGTAAGCCAAACCCTAACCTGATTCTTGTTAAATAATCATGTTCATGTTATTTACATGTTATTCTTGCTATATTATGTCTTGTAGTTATGTCCATGATGTATAAAAGTGAGCAAAACAAGTTATTGTTATTAATTGTTAAAACAAGTTATTAAAACAAGTAAACTAGTGATTTTCTTGGAAAGACCTGATTAAAATGGTAAAAATATGATATTGGATTATTACATATTGTAGTAGAGGACCTAACAAGGAAACCGTAGCAATTTGAACCACCTAAAACGAGTATACGAGTCAAAAGTTATGACGATTTGAAATTACCAAAACTTTGCGGCAAAGCTGCCAAAACTTTCTGTTACAGAAACCTAAAACACGCAAAAAGAGGCATTTCTGGTCCGTTTCATGAAAAAGTTAAAACACGAAAGTTGTCCGGAATCACGTTTTCCTTCAGGAATAAAGAGACTCGAGCCTTGAAAACACTTTCTGAGTAAGATATTTCACAATTTCTTAACAGCTATTTACATATAATAAGTCACTAAGTTATGGTTATACTTTAAAAGGAACAAGAGTTATTATGACCTATAAACAAGACCACAACCATGGCTAGAGCCAAGGTTGTGTCTCACGACCTTGGAACAAGGACCAAAGGTCATGGCTAGGCCATGACGAAATGACCATAACAACTTACATAGGCGTAAACATGAAACAATCAGTTAGGCGATAACATGAACAAGCAATTTGGATCTACTTCACCTAAAAGGAAACCATGAGATATTACCAAGAGAAAATGGTCATTCAAGACTTATGAAACTACCCCTAATAACAATCTTCAGGTACTAATAAACTTTCCTAAGTTTATTCAAATATCGGACATGTAACTTTTCGAATCAAAACTTATATCTATATATGTTATCAACTACTACAATAGTAGGGAGCCTCATGTGAGGAGTTCATTATGTGAGCCGTCGAGTTGAGTTGTGGATTTACGAGTTAAAGTGTCCTGGCTCCTCGAACGCTTACTAACATGACTTCTGAAATATGTCAGCCCGAACGGTAGTAAACGATATACAAAACATACATGTTCATGAATCTATTCTTTCAAGGACATACAATATACATCATACCACATCATGGACTAAATGCAAGATATATATATAGGCACTCCGTTATATTCTTTACACCGATCCTAAGTCGCAACATTCGATTATAGGTTGCTCGTAGAAACCTTCACGATTCAACCGTTACATTCATTACTTGCTATCTTACTTAAGGTGAGTTCATAGCCCCACTTTCCATTACTTAATTGTTTTACAAATCCTTGGGGGGAATACATGCTATTTATAAATCGAATACAATGCTTTCTAATGTATGCTTCACGACGATGTTTTATTATCACTAAGTACCAACCTTGCTAAACCGAGATCCTTTATTATGAACCATTTAGTCACTAGCAATAGTGAGCGCGAATATTAATAATAGGCCTATTGGGATTGACGAATCCCATTTGTATTGACTAAGTTCAAACAAATGCATTAATATTTGAGATTTAGGTATGTTAGCAAAGTACCTACTGGGATAAATCTGCCGATCGATATTGGTACACGTTAACGTTTTTGTGTCATAAGCTTAGTGTATAATAACTGTTCCAGGCGTATAATAATGTAGCCTACCTGTTTTGTTTTCCAAACATTGGTGTGAGCTTATAACTCACACTACTAACATATTGTGTTCAAACGATTTAACAAACTCTATGAATATCACTCAACCTTTGTGTTGACCTCTCAAGCATGTATTTCAGGTTCATGACGATCAAGGATGGCACGGAAGGACACGGATACTCAAGAGGGCTATAAATTTTATTATCATTCAAAACTCACTTAATGTGATTTGTAAACATGGAACCAATTGGGACCTCATTTTATAATCTCTGATATTTATATAATTTGAATGATAAATCTTTTAAAACGACTCAATTGGAGCTCGTTTTCTATTATTGTGACTATTGTGCCGTCAAGTAACACCCAGTTCGAATTCCGCTGCATCCATGAATTGGGGGTGTTACATCAAGGCATTAAGATGGGGACTAAACATGCTTACAATACAAATGTTTTGTGATTGTAAATCCCATATATCTAGGAATTGGACAAATGTTATGCCAATTACTTGTACGACAAGTTACCTCATATTATACTTTCATTACTAGCAGATCAACTGATGTGATGAAACTATGTTTATGGAGGATCCTAGTTTTCAAGATTATTCTATGAACATTATTTCCTTGGGTATTTTAATTTTCTTGTAAAATTGTATTATAAAAAATACTAATGTTTTGAACTTTCTTTATCTGTAGAAATGGCTCAAACTGATAACACCAACTTTCGTTCTGTGTTCAAAACTTATTTTGAACGAGAAAAATTGATTGGCTCAGAGAATTTCAATGATTGGTATCGTTCACTTAGGATTGTCCTGCGAGTGACTGGTCAACTTGAAATCTTGAAAATGCCTTTTCCTGCTGAACTTGAAGGCGCGGAAGCTACTGAAGCTGCTAAGGCCAAATGGAATCTTGATTGTAAGGAACATATTGATGTGGCTGAAATGATGTTAGGGGCAATGTCCACACCTCTTCAAAGGCAGTTTGAGGAGTATTTCCCCATGAACATGATTGATGAACTCAAGAAACTATATGAGAAACCATCAAATGTAGAGATTTACGATTTGATGGAGGCTCTACATGGTTGTAAGCAGGGTGATGGTGAACCTGTGAGTGCTCATGTGTTGAAGATGAAAAGTTTCATGGATCAACTACAAACACTTAAGAAACCCTATGACAATGATATGTCTGTGAACTTAATCAATAGATCCCTTAACAAGGATTTTAATGGTTTTGTGAGGAACTTCAATATGCATTGCGTGGGGAAGACAGTAAGTGAATTGCATGCACTGCTCATTGATTATGAGAAAGGGTTGACACCAAAGGCTCCTACGCCCCAAGTTCTTGCTATACAAGGGGGTAGAATTAACAAGCCAAATGCGAACAAGAAGAAGGGTAAAGGAAAGAAGAAGGCTGATAAGAATAAGCAGGTTATGGCTTATCAACCACCTCAACCTAAGAAGAACCCTCCTGTCAAGAATAATCCAAAGAAGGATCAAGGATGCCATTACCGCAAGGTGATGGGCCACTGGAAGAGGAATTGTCCTCTTTATCTCGATGACTTGCGAAACAATAAGGTTAAGAAGACTGGGCACATGGGCACCAGCACTTCAGGTAACTTATTTGTCATTGAATTATTTACTTTATCTCGTAAATTAAATTCCTGGGTATATGATACTGGATGTGGTATTAATATTTGTAATACACTGCAGGGGTTTAGAGAGGAAAGGAGACTAGCTTATGGGGAGCAATTTCAGCATGTGGGAAATGGAGCACAAGCAGCAGTTGAAGCCATAGGAATGTTTGATTTAGTTTTACCTTCAGGTTTAGTACTTTATTTAAACAATTGTCATTATGCAACTTCTATAATTAGAGGTGTTGTTTCCTTTTCATGTTTGTTGGATCTTGGTTTTTCTCATACTATTGATGGCAATAAAATTTCTGTTTCTTTAAATGGTGTATTTTATTTTAATGCTGTTGATGTGAATGGTGTGTTTGAAATTGATATGAATAACTGTATGACTTCCAACAATAATAATAATTCGATGTACAGCATAAGTAAGAGAATGAAGTATGACTTGAATTCGTCTAACCTTTGGCACTGTAGACTTGCCCATATAGGCAAGACTCGCATGCAAAAGCTGCAACGTGAAGGGCTTTTGAATAATATCAATGATGAGTCATTTGATAAATGTGAGTCTTGTATTTCTGGGAAGATGACGAAGAAACCTGATACGTGGGAATCGCACCAGGCTTTACCTCTCAAGGGATCTTGAGAAGCTTACAACCCCCACCAGGCAGTGTACCTGATCGTTGTAGTATAGTATAGTGACAAGTACCGGAGGATTGATCGTTCAGCTAGGAATAGTGTCGCTGGGATTAGAAAACCTAAATACTAGTTCTAAAGATGAGGGAAGATTCTTTTTGTATTTTTATATTTTTTAGAAAGCAAGTTAAAATCTCGGGTTTTGGAAGAAGGGGCGGAATTAGTTGCTAATCAACTAACCCAATACTAAGATGCAATCAAAGTAAAATACTAAAAATGAAAATAAACTAATTATACTAAAGTTGTGAGCAGTAATTGGAGAAAATGTGTTTACTTAGATTTCACTACTCCCTAGACATCTTTTACACGTTAATTACTTGTTATAATTGTATGGATGACGGATCGTATTCCTTAATACCATTCATGGGGTGGCACACTTAACTCCCCAATTCTATGAGCTCTTATCTCCTCCTACACCATGCCCAGCATAACTATAGGGATTGTAAACAGTGGCTCATGCATTAAATACAACCATTAAAGACCTAGTGCGCGTCGGTTCATGTTTCTTAAGACGTTCAAGCATGTTACCAATTGGAGATCTGCCAGTTTTCTTAAGCCTAACATATAAATCATTCATCCAAGACAAGAATAAACAAGTAATCAACACATAATCAACATCTAGGTTTCATTAGATCTAAGCAAACACAAGATAGATCTAGCCTAGCATGATGGAATTAAGATAAGAACAAGATATAGACAACCAACACATAGACATATTGATTGAATTAAAGGAACACTTATCTTGATTAAACATGCAAGGTATCAAGGGGTTGGAACCCTTGAAAAACCTGTAAAGTTACACCAAAATCGTACTTAGGGTTTCTCCCAAAACTTTTCTCTCTAAATGTGAAAAATTAGAAAACTATATATAGAAAAATGGGTCTGACGGCGTCAAGACCAATTTGGTGACGCCGTCACCTCGCCGCCAAAACTCTCCTCGGACTGCCTTGATCTACATTTGACGCCGTCAAGTATTAATCATTTCCGGGCCGTCATGACTTTTTACTCTTGACGCCCTACCTTCATGACGCCGTCAAATCTCTACTGGACCGTCATGGAATTTTGCTCTTGACGCCGTCAAGGAGTTGCTCTTGACGCCGTCACCTACTGTTCCCAGCATGGAAAATTAAGACTTTGGCGTTTTCTTCACTTTTATGCTCCAAAAACGTCCGAATTGCTTCCTTTTCCAGATTTCACTCCCAAAGTACCTAAAATCACAAAAGGAACGATTTAGGGCAATATTTGATCAAATAAATTCGGATTCGGGCTTAAATGACCCCCTAAAAACGGACCATTTTTCGCCTCATCATATACCCTTACACTTGAGATTTGCTTGTCCTCAAGCACATGCGCTTTTATTCTAGTCAAAATACAAGTTAGGGGTCATTTAACACTAATATAAAAGTAATTACAACAAATAATCGTTCCACTAAAGACCAATAGACAAGCACGGAGGTTATACACAAGCACCTCACAAATAGTGTTTAGATACTCACATCTCTAGGGTGTAATAAAGTGTAAATTACAATATGGAAATGGAAAACATCTCTCACTACCTGTCATAGCAAAATAGATTACCATAGGCTTGGGAAAGGATCAAACCTCCACCACATGGCGTAAGCACCTAGGATAAACTATCAAAGAGGTCTTTTAAAGGGTTGTAACGTTAGGTGTAGGGATATGAAATACACGGTTTTGTTGGATAAAGGAAGTTTTACTGGTGGCGAGTTAACAATCTTGGTTAATTACATGTACAATGTGGCGTTGCTAAGCCAAGACTAGACTCGACTTAAGCTAATAAATGAAAAATAACAAAAACATAAAATGAACATAGAATAAAAAGGGATGGTAGTCCGTATGTTTTTTTCTCTTTTTCCTTTTCTATTTTTTTCTTTTTTCTTGATTTTTTTATTTTTTTATTTTTTTTATTTTATTTTATTTTTTTTTGCATACACTTTTACCCTACCATCCAAAATAATACATCATAGGGAATGAACATTCCCCTTACACTTGAATCTTTACATACTTTACATTAAACTAATCTAATGACTCGAATTAAGAAAATCAAAACACTTGGAGCAATTTTAAGATTAACGTACATATGGGGGTAATAAATGATGTTCTTCCCCATTACTCCATAAAATAAGTACTTGCCCATGAGTCCCAATCGTCCCAAAACAATATGTACAAGGATATGACTCGACTTAGCAACCATGTAATCAATTAGAAAGTTAACTTAGGGTTTAACAAATAACAATAATGCACTAAAAATGAGCAAGTAAAATGCTTAAAGTTAGAAACGAAAAGATAGGCTCGGAGGGGTGTACTAGGGGTTTCGTGTACTAAAAATGAGTACAACGCTAAGGTGTGGGAAAAATTAGTTGACTTAACTAGCCAAGTAATATGACTTAAATGGTCAAGTAATTATGATACGGGTTTAACACAAGGGTGATCCTAATGCCTCTTATCATGTAGTAAATCCTACTACACGAATGTAGTCTCACTAGCGGTCTCGGGATGCATCACTAACGCAAGTTCTAGAATCTAAATGCTACCAGTACACTCATAAGCACTAATAATAAATGCTTTTCCTATCAAATCTAAAGGCGAACCTCACATATTTGGGTGGAAAATTTTTCTGAATATACGGTTATGTGCTAGTCAGACAATCTCCTATCCATGAGACGCTTGCTATGGCTAAAGTTTCACTCCTAAATGTTGTAAAAAATTTTAAATTTGGTGCTAAAATTGCACTAACAAGTATTTCTCATAGTTTTATTACACATCTACCATTAAATAAAACAAACTCAAGCGAAAGTGCATATGTAAGGTATCATCTTTTTACCCTCCCCTTACACTTAAGATGAACATTGTCCCCAATGTTCAAGTAAAGAATGTAAAAGTGAAAAAGTAAAGAGAATGAAATCAAATACTCCCCTGATTCGCTCGGTATGGATAATAGGTGGCCAGGTTAAATCTTCCTCCAAGAAAATGAACAATCAAAGCTTCCCTTCCAGAATATAAATCATCTTCTTGTCATACATAACCTGTAAAACCTGACAAAATAGACAAGACAACCTCGCGTAAAATCGGCGGCATCCTATATAAGTTACTAAATCCTAGAAAACAAGATAAGATATAATGCTTGTGGAATGAAGTTTGCAGATCTCCTGGAGATTATAAAACTTAATAATTCACAAAAACCATAAGACTCCGTTAGAAAAACAAAACCGGTAAAATTTCCAGATTTTTACACCTGACGCCGTCAAGAGTAAACTCCTGACGCCGTCAGAATTGACCTGCAGAAATTCTTATGTTAAGTTTCCCTAAAATTTCTGGAAAAACTTGGTCCTACTTCCTGGAAAATTCTGCAAAACTTCATTATGACTCAATACAAGCATTTGACTCTAACAAGTACGAATATACATGTTCACTTAATATTGTGGAGAATCATGATCGGTTTGTTTTGTAAAAACATATTTGGGGTTTCCCCTTACACTTATCTTTTGCAAAAATACTTTTAGGTGGAGTTAAGACTAGGCCAAAACAACAAAGTAAAGTATTTCTACTTTTTAATTGAGAAACATGATCTACCAACAATAAAAACTAAGCATGCATACGGAAATAAATAACAAACAAAAAAATAAAATCAAACAAACAAACAAAATGAATAACGTCACCATGAGAACCACTAATTATTTCAAATAAACATAAACACGAAAGTAAATTGTTCAAGGCCAACAGAGGCCGCATCCTAAGCTATTACAGTACCAAATGTTTCAAATTACACAACCATCAATAAATAGTTCAAAGACAACAGAAATCAAGAGGAGTCACTGGGGAGGAGGACCAAAGCGGTAGTCATAGCCAGGAGGGAGGTGTCCTGTGTACCCATAGGGAGGGTAGTCAGTCTCACGGCCTGGGAAGGGATCAATCTGCAGGTGAGGCTCAAGCTGATCTCGGGTGGAGAGGTGCTGCATCTGGCGGATGGTATGATCGTACATCCAATCAAAGCGCTGGTTAGTGGTGGTCTGCCATGCGTCCATCTGACCCATCCAGGCACCCTGGTGTGCCTGCCAGTCTCCCCGACTCATGTGTCGGTAGTAGTCAGTCGTCCCCTCCTCATAACCCTGGAACTGATGCTGCTGGGGATCTACCTCATCATCAGCCTCCTCCTCAACATCTGGCCCCCCTTCCTCATACCAAGTATAGGTCCCATTCCTCTCTGGCATCACAATGCTCATCTGCCTGAGGGATTTAGCCCTCACTACCCTACATGCCCCACAGTCGCTCAAGTACGCCATGATCGGAGGAGTAAGAAGATCATAGGAACGAGACAACCTGGTCACGAACATCCCCCCATAAACCTTGTCAATATCCTTATCACCCACACTGGTCCTCAAATAACTGGCCACCCAAAATGGGATGTTGCAGTAGACATCCGCTGAAAAGATGATGTACAAGTAGAACAGGTCTGAAGCAGTGACACGGTGAGTGGTGCCATGACGTCCTGACAGGCTGTATGTGATGCACCTGTGGACTAACCTAACTATGGGGTCCCTGATGGATGCTGCCCCAGTAGTCGAGGTGTAGACCCCATCCCCTATGGTCGGCCAAAAAGTGATACACCTCATCTCACTCCTCTGAGTCTCCCCATGTACCAACCTCTGCATAAAAACCCCATCAACCTCCTCTATAGTATACAACCCAATCCTCCAACCAAACTCAGCGACTGAACATGACCGCAACTCTCCCCCTAGCCTAAAATACACAGTGGTGCCCCCCACATCCGTCCTAGCCTCAGCCTGATCAAAACGGAAGGTCGCAAAGAACTCCCTCACCAACTCACTATACACTGTCTCTCTAATCCTAAACAACCTCTCCCACTGAGGACCCGCAAATCCATCAGTGTGGATTCTCCCCAAAAATGCAGCCTCCAACCCTTGGGCCCTAAGAAATGTGCATATTATCTAAATATGAAATGTGCATATTATCTAAATCGAGGGACCAGAAAGGCAAATAAATTGTTTTTGGAATCAACCAACCCCAGTTGACTTTATTCATTGTAACTTCGCTTGAGACCCATTTTGATTGCATTCAATTTCATACCAACAGTATTTGACTCTCAAAGACAAATTTCATCAATTGCTAAACTGTAAGTATTTTTCTTATACTTTAATTACTTCTCTCATTTTTTAACATTACTATATTTTACCTTTTTATCTATTTTGTCATTTTGTATTTAATTTGCTCATCTAATTATAACTTCTTGTTCTATGTTTGTATACCAACTAATTAGAATTTATTTACTATCTGATCCGGTGGGCCGTATGTTAAATTGTGTTTGGGTAATTATTAACGCATAAGATGTAAAAATAAAAAGATAATCTTATTAGATTGAATTACACAATCACACATTTTTAGTTTACTATCTGATCCAGTGGACGCGTATTTAGTTTTTGATTCACATTTTTAGTTCCACTTCATTTTCATAGCTGCAAAATCACTATCTTTGTTATTCATAATGCCCACTCTTTCTGAATTTCTTTACTTGTGAGTGCAGCTCGATCTCATCATTGATAATGGCTACTACGTCCATTCCCCATCGATGGAAATATGATGTTTTTGTTAGTTTTAGGGGTGAAGATATCCGCAAAAACTTCATGGATCATATGTTCAATGATTTCAAGCAAAAAGGAATTCATGCTTTTAGAGACGATAGAGAGTTGCCTAAAGGAGAAGAGATATCTCCTCATCTGTACAAAGCCATTGAAGAATCAAGATTTTTGATAGTTATCTTCTCCAAAAATTACGCTTCTTCAACATGGTGTCTGAGGGAACTTGTCAAAATACTCGAGTGCAAGCAAATGGAAAAGCCTAAACACGAGGTTCAAATAATCTTTTATGATGTTAAACCGGATGTCGTGAGGAAACAAACTGAGAGCTATGCTGAAGCGTTTGGCAAACATCAAGTTTCAAACAGAAAAGAGGTGGATAAATGGAAGGAAGCTTTATCCATGGCAGCTAACTTATCTGGATGGGATCTTGAGGACATGGCAAATGGGTAAAATTCTTGTTTTTGTGTATTAGTCTTGTAGCTCTACTAAAGCTTAACACCATGTAGTTTCTCTTACTTATTGTGTCTTTGTGGTTAACAGGTTTGAGTCCAAGTTCATCGATTCCATTTCTAGAGAAATCCTCAAAACATTATGTGATGGACCCTTACATGTTGGTGAGAACATTGTTGGCATCGATTTCCATTTCGAGAAATTAAACTTGTCACGCTTCGTTGGGTCACATAAGGTTAACATGCTTGGTATTTGTGGTATAAGTGGAATAGGAAAGACAACCGTTGCCAAAGCTATATATAACTTGATGTATATCCACTTTGAAAGAAGTTGCTTTTGTGAAGATGTCAAAGAAGTCGAAGAAAAACAAAGCCTAACTCAAGTCCAGATGCAAATGATTGGTAAGATTCTGAAAACAGATGATCTGAAGATATCAAGTGTTGGAGAAGGTTCTATGGTAATAAAGCAAAGGATGGCATGTAAGCCAATCCTGCTTGTTTTGGATGATGTGAATAGCGTGAAACAGTTAGAAGCACTAGCAGGTTCACCTGATTGGTTTTTCCCAGGAAGTTTGATTATTTTCACGGCTAAAGATAAACAGTTGCTAACATCACATAAAGTGGATGAAATCCATGAAATGGGGAATTTAGATGAGTGTGAAGCTCTTGAGCTCTTTAGTTTATATGCATTTGGCAAAAGGCATCCTACAGAAGATTTTGAAGAGCTCGCTTCGAAAGTTATAATACATTTGCAAGGTCACCCGTTGGCTCTCAAAATTTTTGGTGGATTATTGTGTGAAAAATCTGCGGATGTTTGGAAAGGCGAGTTGATTAGACTCCAAACATATCCTAATTCAGAGATAGTACAAAAACTTCGACCAAGTTTTGATAGCTTGGCATCTGATCAAAAAAGAATGTTTCTTGACATTGCATGTGTGTTCATTGGGGAAATTAAAGATTTTGCTGCAAGTATATTAGACAGTGGTGACTGTTCTGCAAATGCTATTATTGAAGTTCTAGCTAATAAGTTCCTAGTAACAATATCTGCATATAATATGCGTCTTCAAATGCATGACTTGATTCAAGCAATGGCAAGGGCGATTGTTCGTGAAGAATCTAGAAGATTGTTGATTTCATCTAATGTTTACAATAAGGTAAAAAATGGCATATGATAATTGTCCTTTATATTAATACTATAAAAGTATAAGCAATTGACTATGTTACTGTTTATAATTTAAGCCACATGTTTTTGTTTTTCCAGGTGGCAATAACTGAAGCGGTTGAAGTTCTAGTCATTTCGTTAGAGAAATTTAGTCAGAAGGTTCACATAGATGCTAATGATTTTCAACGTATGAAAAGGTTGCGGGTCCTGAAAATCTATCAAGAGGAAAAACCATATGAGCAGAAACTTGAATTGGAGGGCCATAATGTGATCTTCTCAGGAAAAAAATTGTATTATTTGTCCAATGAGCTAAGCTTGTTTTGTTGGCATGGATGCCCTTTCAAGTACTTACCTTCAGATTTCTATCCAGAAAACATTGTTTTCATCGACCTCTCTTACAGCAACATAATGCAGCTTTGAACTACACCAAAGGTATTTACTTGTTCATACATGTGTTTGTGTTTGACACCTGGAGATATAAGGACTAATCTTTTTTCTATTGATATCAGTGTTTAACAAGGTTGAAAGTAATGAAGCTAAGGTACTGCTGCAACCTAACAACCACCCCTGACTTCTCAGAGATTACAAATCTTGAAGAGCTAGATTTTGAAGGTTGTGTGAATTTGGTTACAGTTCACCCATCTATTGGAATGCTTAATAAGCTTGCTGTCTTAAATCTGAAAGGCTGCACACAGGTTGGGAGTTTTCATGAAGCCTTTTGGTCTAGATGCTGGACTTCAATCTCTGGTTTCATATGGAACCAACAACATCCCCAAAGATCAGTTTCATTGGCAGGTTTAAATATGTTAAAGGAACTGAATTTAAGCTACTGCAATTTAGTACAAGTGCCTGAGAGCATTGGAAGCTTATCATGTTTAGAGGATTTGAACTTGGAAGGGAACAATTTTACTAGCTTGCCTGGAAGTTTCAGTCAACTTTCTATTCTTCAAAAGCTTAGACTTGATGGTTGCAAGAAGCTGGAAGTGTTGCCCGAACTTCCACATAGCCTAGAAACCATTAAAGCACGTGGTTGCACCTCCTTATGTTCAATTAAGGGATCAAACCGAATCATGATCAAAAGGTCCACTTATCTCGCCAATTGTCCAAAATTGTTTAAGAATCTTGCCAATGATAGCCAGGTGTCAATATCGGAGACTCAGTGTCGCGACACATCTGTAACTTCTCAAGGCTCTACAAACCGATTTTCTTCTTTCCTTCGGTATGCGCGTATCCAAAATAACAGATGTGGTTGTTCCGTTTGCCAGGAAGTTCCTATAAGAATATGGATATAATATATGATGGAAATAGCATTCCAAATTGGTTTACAAATAAAAGTATGGGAAATCAGGTAAAGGTCGAATTACCATTAAATTGGAGCTTCAGTAAGTTAAGGGGATATGGAATTTGTGTTGTTTTTAAGAGAAAAAAACCTTCCACGTCTTTTGGATACGAAGTAAACAACTTTGATGGAGCTTGTTTGGGAGGATGCGCTCCATACTACTATGATGAATATTTTGAGGATAAGCCAATAATAATCGATAAGTCAGATATGATATGGTTGCATTATACGACAAGTGAAATTCGGAAATTGAAGAAAGCAAAGAATTTTGTAACATTTTGTTTTGATGAGAATGAAGGAATTGAAGTGAAGGAGATGGGTGTAAGACTTGTTTTTGATGAAGATTTAGATCAAGAAGCAGGAGACTGGAGTATGTTCCAAGACATCCCAACTATATCACAGCATGGTGGGGCCTTGTGCCTGTTTGGGGATTATCGTATCGACTGGTCATGGTAGTCTATTATAATAATTTATATGTCAAACTACATGTCCCCTATGGAATGTGTTGTTTTCTGTCGTTACCTATAACTCTACAGCCAGTTTGTTGATTTTTTTGGATTTTACAACGGAATAAGAATAGATTGCTGCCTTTTGAAGTTGTGATGTGTATAGTAAGATAAGAAACTTTGCTGCAGTTTGTCTTTGTAAAATAATATCATAGCATTTAGGTGACAGGTTTCATGTTACTAATTGTTAAAGCAAGCACATCTTTTGAAAGTGTATTCTTGTCAATGCCAGCCCAACCAACAATTGAGACATGTTTATTATTTGTTGGAAAAACTTGACACGCGTTTTGATTGCTGAAAACGCTCTCTGTATCTCTTCTTCGTTGCACGTATATCTAAATATCAGTTCACTGAGGTAGCTGCCCAGACATGTTACATGTGTTTCGACCCATTTACATACGGGTCAGATTTCAACCTGTTTCCCAAAAATACATCTTTCCACATGATTACACATGCAAACGAGGCACATAAGCGGTATTGACTTTGGTTTAAAATATTTCTCATTGCCAAACTACTACCATAGACGAGTAGTAACAACCGCTCATGTTCCAGAATTGCCTTTCCCGTATCCTTGGTCTCCACCTTCTTTGTACCTGGGTCAAACACCCAAACACATATACACCTGCAAACCTCTCCTTCACTTCATTCAAAAGAAATGCCAACAAGGATCTATGTAAATAGCTAGTCTCATATCAGCAAATGAACTTGTAAGTTATCTACCTTTAAATAAGACATGTGAACGAACTTCTAGGTCTTCAATAAATTTGTAAGCTTTCTAACTTGTTTCTGTAATTGATTCTACCTGTGTTTAAAAGCAAATATGAACCTGTTCTGTACTATTTGATCAGTTAACTTGTAACAACTTTTTACCTAGTGACCCATTTTCTTGCACTAACAAGTTCAAGAAGCTGATAGGAAAAAATCTGCAGAGAACTCTTGAAACATATATACCTTAAGCAAAATTTTGTGTTTACACTGGCAAATTGTTCCAGATAGTTATACTATAGAAAATCATTTGAGAAATGAAGAGGATTTCTTTACACTTCATGGATTTATGAGAAGATCACAATACAATCCAAGTTGAGATAGCTATATACTTACGAAACTATTATTTGTGTATCTGTTCGATCTCCACTTATTTATTCACATACATAGTTACAATCAAAGTACAAAGTTAAACAAATTTTGATTTGTGTACCAACTGCTAGCTTCACATACTTCATACAAACTTTCTCGCTAATGTTGTGCTACTAGCTATATATATATTCACAAAATTTTGATGCTAAAGTAACTACTGCAAAAGAAAACATGTAATTGAACCTAACATAATAGTTACCAAACCAAGACATGCGCAATATACTAATCTCCGCCTGTTCCTTGACAAGCTCCAACCTTAATTTATTTGAAAAGCAACAATTCTTGAACTTTGAGATCATTCCTCTTCTTTTTCGAACATGATGATTGATGCCAACTCTAATCCACCAATAGAATTCTTTACATTGACCTTTCTCAGAAGAGTACCAAGGAGAATGTGTCAGATATGATGCTAACTAGAAAATAAACAAAAAGGTCTACTAACCAATAGACATAACTATTTCCTTAAAGTGTTAAACCTCATTCTGAGGGTCATCCCTCTAGGTATATGGGAAAAGTGGTCATCAAAGTAGCCTAAATGAGAATTGATTAACAAAAAAAATGGGGTTTATGACAAAGTAGCCAGGAACCCCACTACATTCCTTGCTACCTTGTGAGGCTCAGATTTTTGCACCGAAAGAGCTTGCAAGAGTCCCATGTCAGGTCACTTTCACTATGTGAGTTCCATTTAATTTAGTTAACTAAATGAAGAGGTTTTATTCATTTAATTTACATTTAGGAAACTTCCAATCTGTTTTGACCCATTTGCCCTGTTTCCATTAAGCTGTTTTTATCATATAGCTGTTAGACACTTAGACGGTTATACATACTAGAGATAAGCAAGAGTGCATGACCCAGATCAAAATTTCATAAGTAAAGGGGTTAAAATTGCCACCTTTAATGTTCTGATGTTGTTGCTTGTGTCATGAACAGAAAAAATGGGAGGAAAGAGGGACAAAACAACTAAACAAGCACAGAAGGATTCATACCTCATGCAATATGCTGAGCAAGACTAAGAATCTTGACATGCTTTTTCTTCCTTAGCTCATGTGGAACGGGCCAAACACCCTGGTCCCGATCGGTTCACCTTTCTTGTTGACAAGTACAACAGCATTATCATCAAACTTAACCTCACTCCATCACACTGGCCCTTCTCCATGGCAGCTCGAACAACCACCCCATACACGACCAGTCCTTTCTTTACTTTTCCGCCTGGTTGGGCTTCCTTCACTGATGCTACTATCGTGTCCCCTAATCAGGCTCCTTTCTTCCCCTTCAAAGCTTGTATGCACATAACTCGTTTTGCCCCGGAGTTGTCCACCACTTTCAAATTGGACCGCATTTGTATGAAAGTCCTTATTTGATGTAAAAGACACAAATTAAGGAAGTGTTTTACAATACATAAATTTAACAGATTTTATTTTTATATAAAATAATACAATATAGGAGGTTTTATGCATTAAAAATACAATTGGGTGACTTTCTAACCATTTGAGTAGTTACCTTTCAAGTTACATCTTTTAATTTACCCATTCGGACAATTAGTGAAAAAAACAGAACCCAAACTACCACATCTAGATTACATAAAAGAGCAGACCTGGGTCAAGAAACGATTGCAGGGAGTCTCCTGTTGTGATTTTAGCATTCCAGACGAGAAACTGTTGAGGCCCCGCAATAGTGAACGTCCAGCTAGTTTGATTTTGTTTCATGCATACGATATGACACAAATCAGATGATGAAATACTTATTGCAAAAGTGCAAAAAGAAACTATGAATGCAGTATCAAGCAATTTTTAAGGAAGTGGCTTATCTTAAATTAACACACATGGATATATCGAGATAAGTTATGCAGATTTCCAAGCTATCTGTATAGGGAAAGATCATTACCTTGGCAACAAGTCAACCAAAATCCTTTTTACTTGTGTACAAAAACACCTAACATATCTTATTTATCCTAGTTATGGTTCATGTAAGCAAAACACATCTATTAGTACTGTTGGGCTGAAACAAAACCACTAACTTCAATCAACTTAAGCCAATACGTGATGACTTTGTTTTTACCAAGCAACATATTATTACCATTATAAAATTATGTAATTTACATAGTGCCACTAATAGACGTCAAAGTAGAATGAGACAACTCTCAGTTACGTCACAGATTAACAAGTTTGTGCCTTTCTTCCAGCAATGAGAAAAATGGAACTAAACCTATTCTCCCTGTGAAAAACGGATCTATCGATAGTAGCATAAAACTATGAATCCTGATGAACTAGAGAGTAATCACAGTAGCTTCAATTAGAATACCAAAGTTTCGAAGGAGTTAGTACACCACATTCTTCAGATTTTTGGCAGCGAGAAATGAGTATACAAAAAGAACAATATCGGAGCAATGAATACATAAAAAGTAGAAGTTACACGATTTATACTGGAAACTAGTTTATATCACTCAAGCAAATGAACCTTAGAGCACATACCACGAAAGCAATTAGAAGCAGAGTTTGTTGGCATCTTCAGCTACTTCACAAGTTTCGTTTCCTACCTGCAAACATTATATCAAACAGTCACACTATTCCTATTCTTTACAACCTCAGAAAAGAAAGTGGTGCAGAATTATATGAATACACTAAGTCAGAAATGCAACAACTAATTAAACATAAAGAGTTCAAAGAGAGATACAATTCACTAACCGTAACCTCAAAAGACCTGAAACAATTTTCAGACTATCAACACTTAAGATAGTCATACATACCGATGCACGCAAGACCTTAACCTAGTCAATGAATATAAAAACATCTTAAATAAAACGTTAAAGGACAAATGGGACTAAAGTTGGCATATAGTAAATCAAACTTTTTAGCTGACTTCAGCCTGCACCTGCAAAGATGATCACTAAATTTGCGCTTGCTTTTGCTTTACCACACAAATTAGCGCGAAACATCATTACAATGACATATTACTTGTGTTGTACCTACTTCATTTACAAATTACAAGTAAACCAAAAGTAAGTTTTGGAGCGCCGTTTTGTGCATCTTGTTTAGTAAAGACTTAACTAAAAGAACAACACGTGTGACACATAACAAGCATGTACCAAGTATCAAGTTATTATGTCAATACAAGAACGTAGCCATTTAGTCATTTCTTGTCTACACTAATTTTTTATATAACAAGAGATTTAATTTGTGAATCTCTCCCATGGAATCATAATGCTTCAAAATGACACCAAGATGATTGTTTTGCTTCTTAAGTTTCTATACTAATTCACACAACTGAAAACTGACTAAAGTGTCGTTTGTTTTTTCAGACCTTTTACCTCTTCATCTGCAAACCATGTCTGCAGAAAAAGAGGTGCACATAAGCTCTTCATCTACAAGAAGAAGACCGTTTGTTTTTGTGCTATTAAAGTACTTCTTTCTTTCTTTCTTTCTTTCTTTTTTTCACTAGTATTTTTTGTGCTATTAAAATACTTTTTTTCCTTTCCTTTTTCTTTTTCACTAATTTTTTTACATTTTCGTCATTTTTTTTACGTTTTGGTACGTTTTTATGTTTTTTACGTTTTCGACCGTTATTTTACGTTTTTATGTTTATTTACGACCCCGTCTATTTTTTTTTACGTTTTCGTCTGTTTTTTTTACGTTTTCGTCTTTCTTTATGTTTTTATCCCTTTTTTTACGTTTTCGTATGTTTTTTTACGTTTTCTTCCATTTTTTACGTTTTGGTACGTTTTTTCACATTTTCGACCGTTTTTTATGTTTGTCTTTTTTAAATTTTCGCCTATTTTTTTTATATTTTCGTTTGTTTTTACGTTTTCGACCGCTTTTTTACGTTTCGTCTGTTTTTTACGTATTCGTCCATTTTTTTAACTTTTTTTACGTTTTCGACTTTTTTTACTTTTATGTCAGTTTTTTTATGTTTTCATCCGGTTTTTTACGTTTTTGTCTGTTCTTTACGTTTTGACATTTTTTACATTTTCGTCCGTTTTTTACGTTTTCGTCTGTTTTTTACGTTCTTGTCTGATTTTTTACGTTTTCATCCGTTTGTTGGTTTTATAGACAAAATAATAATAGTCGTGTGTTAGGATCGAACTTGAGATCACGGGATTACACACAATACGTATGAAGAGAAAAAGTAATAATTATTTATAAAATGTTATAATTAATTATTAAACACAAAATAAATAATAGTAATTAGTATTTAATGATTAATGACTAATTATCTATTAAACGAAGATTAGGAAAGTAATACTAGGCAAAATTTGGAAACAAGAGAAGGTTCCGGAATCCCCTAGAGGACACCAATTCCGATCGGCATAAGGGGGTTTCCACCTCCTTATGTGCCTTGAGCTCCAAGTTTTGAATAGTATATAAGCAAACCCAAGATGCATGTTTTTCTCATAACTTGTACACACACATCTTAGTGTTTTCTCTCCTCTTTCTTTTCTTGGTCGATCCATCAAAACAAACCCTTTAGGGTTTCGATTTTCATAGATCTAAAACAAGTTTTGTGTTTATTACTTGCATAAACTTTTTCTTGAATTAGTACGTGTGTAAAAGAAACGTGAATCAAACACACTATTGTTTGATTCTTGGATTGAATTACAAAAGAGGTAAGGGGTAATTCTTGTAATCCATATAAACCCTAATTAGGGTTCTTGTTCCGGAAGATTGCTTTTGATTCTTGTTCGGGCTAGAATCACAAAGGTATGTTTACTATTTAATTATTGATTAATTAATTACATGTTATTTGATCTTGTTATAATTGCTTCCGCTATGCTCACTTTGATGTACTTGGTTTATTTATATGAAGGTCATGATGTAATAATTCCAACAGTGGCATCTAGAGCCGTTATAATGTGTAATTAATTATCGAAACGCATAAAAATTGGATCTTGATTCGTTTAGTTACATGTTTTTAGGGTTTATTTGTTAGATTCCTAACCCTAAAATATTTTATGGGTCGATTGACCTTATTAGGGTTTTAGGGTTTATGGTTTTTAATTTTTTAATATGATTAGAAACCCTAGGATGTCATGTAATTGTTATGCGTTTTAGTAAACGATCTTGGTGCAATATGTTAATTGTTAAGCTAAATCCATGAAATAGTGCATATTTGCATGGATTTTTATATTGTGTTATAATTTAAATGGTTTAAATTGTTTATATGAATTAATGGTTAAGTTATATCGAAACATGTAAATTTATTAATAGATGTCGAATTGGGGAAGACTCCAATATTAAGTAATCAATTATGTGCTATGTGGTATTTATTTAATTTTGGCTTACGCAATCGATTTATCGATGTATGTGGCTCTTTTTCCTAGAAGAAGAAAGCCTCAATTGAATTAATACGTTATACACCTAGATTTGATTATTAATAGGACTATTGAATAAGATTTGTATGTGGCTACATGTTTTATACATATTTAATTGTTATGATTATGTATATTTGTTTATTTAGTTGTTTTATTTTTTATTGTACATTACTTGTTTTGTTTATTAATTGTGTTAGACATGTTTATAAACGAAAAGGGTAATTTTTGAATAGAAAAATAATACGGACTAAATAATGGCGAAATTGTTTTGGTTTTTAAGAGTTTAAATTTCAAAGGATTGGTTGATTGATGTTTTTGTACGTAATGGTTAAATAGGCTCGACCGAAGTTTACACACTATAAGATGGGTATAAGGATGGCAACGCATTAAATTGTGGCCTTAGAGAGACAACATTGTGTCTTAACGTTCGTTTGTGTGTAAATTAGACTTACCGAACAACCATTACATGTACACTTTCATCTTAAGGGTGAATTATCCACAATTCCACAATGATTATCCGAAACACTAAGCTTTCGGGCTTATGCAAAAGTACGATATAGTGGACGATAATTGATGGTAATTCTTTAATTGGTGAACCCGATACCTCAATCAAAACTTTGTTATTTTACTCTTAGCTAATTGGTAATCAAAATGTTTTGTAAAACCAATGTTATGAAGTTGTATGCATGCTTCTTCATACATTATTTTGATCTCATCAAAATATTAATACCCTTATAAAATTAAGTCGAATGCAATCTAATTAAGAACACTTGAAGTTGTAATTTACGTCATGTGAGAACTTGGCGAGATTGCAATGGAGAGGTAAATTTCATAAATTCATTGCTAGCAGATCAACTAATGTGATGGATTTGTGAGTTTGCAGTTTTTAAGTTAGAAGACTTAAATTAAGTAGTAAGTGAGATCTTGGACTCAAGGCATTAAGATGGGGACTAAACATGCTTACAATACAAATGTTTTGTGATTGTAAATCCCATATATCTAGGAATTGGACAAATGTTATGCCAATTACTTGTACGACAAGTTACCTCATATTATACTTTCATTACTAGCAGATCAACTGATGTGATGAAACTATGTTTATGGAGGATCCTAGTTTTCAAGATTATTCTATGGACATTATTTCCTTGGGTATTTTAATTTTCTTGTAAAATTGTATTATAAAAAATACTAATGTTTTGAACTTTCTTTATCTGTAGAAATGGCTCAAACTGATAACACCAACTTTCGTTCTGTGTTCAAAACTTATTTTGAACGAGAAAAATTGATTGGCTCAGAGAATTTCAATGATTGGTATCGTTCACTTAGGATTGTCCTGCGAGTGACTGGTCAACTTGAAATCTTGAAAATGCCTTTTCCTGCTGAACTTGAAGGCGCGGAAGCTACTGAAGCTGCTAAGGCCAAATGGAATCTTGATTGTAAGGAACATATTGATGTGGCTGAAATGATGTTAGGGGCAATGTCCACACCTCTTCAAAGGCAGTTTGAGGAGTATTTCCCCATGAACATGATTGATGAACTCAAGAAACTATATGAGAAACCATCAAATGTAGAGATTTACGATTTGATGGAGGCTCTACATGGTTGTAAGCAGGGTGATGGTGAACCTGTGAGTGCTCATGTGTTGAAGATGAAAAGTTTCATGGATCAACTACAAACACTTAAGAAACCCTATGACAATGATATGTCTGTGAACTTAATCAATAGATCCCTTAACAAGGATTTTAATGGTTTTGTGAGGAACTTCAATATGCATTGCGTGGGGAAGACAGTAAGTGAATTGCATGCACTGCTCATTGATTATGAGAAAGGGTTGACACCAAAGGCTCCTACGCCCCAAGTTCTTGCTATACAAGGGGGTAGAATTAACAAGCCAAATGCGAACAAGAAGAAGGGTAAAGGAAAGAAGAAGGCTGATAAGAATAAGCAGGTTATGGCTTATCAACCACCTCAACCTAAGAAGAACCCTCCTGTCAAGAATAATCCAAAGAAGGATCAAGGATGCCATTACCGCAAGGTGATGGGCCACTGGAAGAGGAATTGTCCTATTTATCTCGATGACTTGCGAAACAATAAGGTTAAGAAGACTGGGCACATGGGCACCAGCACTTCAGGTAACTTATTTGTCATTGAATTATTTACTTTATCTCGTAAATTAAATTCCTGGGTATATGATACTGGATGTGGTATTAATATTTGTAATACACTGCAGGGGTTTAGAGAGGAAAGGAGACTAGCTTATGGGGAGCAATTTCAGCATGTGGGAAATGGAGCACAAGCAGCAGTTGAAGCCATAGGAATGTTTGATTTAGTTTTACCTTCGGGTTTAGTACTTTATTTAAACAATTGTCATTATGCAACTTCTATAATTAGAGGTGTTGTTTCCTTTTCATGTTTGTTGGATCTTGGTTTTTCTCATACTATTGATGGCAATAAAATTTCTGTTTCTTTAAATGGTGTATTTTATTTTAATGCTGTTGATGTGAATGGTGTGTTTGAAATTGATATGAATAACTGTATGACTTCCAACAATAATAATAATTCGATGTACAGCATAAGTAAGAGAATGAAGTATGACTTGAATTCGTCTAACCTTTGGCACTGTAGACTTGCCCATATAGGCAAGACTCGCATGCAAAAGCTGCAACGTGAAGGGCTTTTGAATAATATCAATGATGAGTCATTTGATAAATGTGAGTCTTGTATTTCTGGGAAGATGACGAAGAAACCTGATACGTGGGAATCGCACCAGGCTTTACCTCTCAAGGGATCTTGAGAAGCTTACAACCCCCACCAGGCAGTGTACCTGATCGTTGTAGTATAGTATAGTGACAAGTACCGGAGGATTGATCGTTCAGCTAGGAATAGTGTCGCTGGGATTAGAAAACCTAAATACTAGTTCTAAAGATGAGGGAAGATTCTTTTTGTATTTTTATATTTTTTAGAAAGCAAGTTAAAATCTCGGGTTTTGGAAGAAGGGGCGGAATTAGTTGCTAATCAACTAACCCAATACTAAGATGCAATCAAAGTAAAATACTAAAAATGAAAATAAACTAATTATACTAAAGTTGTGAGCAGTAATTGGAGAAAATGTGTTTACTTAGATTTCACTACTCCCTAGACATCTTTTACACGTTAATTACTTGTTATAATTGTATGGATGACGGATCGTATTCCTTAATACCATTCATGGGGTGGCACACTTAACTCCCCAATTCTATGAGCTCTTATCTCCTCCTACACCATGCCCAGCATAACTATAGGGATTGTAAACAGTGGCTCATGCATTAAATACAACCATTAAAGACCTAGTGCGCGTCGGTTCATGTTTCTTAAAACGTTCAAGCATGTTACCAATTGGAGATCTGCCAGTTTTCTTAAGCCTAACATATAAATCATTCATCCAAGACAAGAATAAACAAGTAATCAACACATAATCAACATCTAGGTTTCATTAGATCTAAGCAAACACAAGATAGATCTAGCCTAGCATGATGGAATTAAGATAAGAACAAGATATAGACAACCAACACATAGACATATTGATTGAATTAAAGGAACACTTATCTTGATTAAACATGCAAGGTATCAAGGGGTTGGAACCCTTGAAAAACCTGTAAAGTTACACCAAAATCGTACTTAGGGTTTCTCCCAAAACTTTTCTCTCTAAATGTGAAAAATTAGAAAACTATATATAGAAAAATGGGTCTGACGGCGTCAAGACCAATTTGGTGACGCCGTCACCTCGCCGCCAAAACTCTCCTCGGACTGCCTTGATCTACATTTGACGCCGTCAAGTATTAATCATTTCCAGGCCGTCATGACTTTTTACTCTTGACGCCCTACCTTCATGACGCCGTCAAATCTCTACTGGACCGTCATGGAATTTTGCTCTTGACGCCGTCACCTACTGTTCCCAGCATGGAAAATTAAGACTTTGGCGTTTTCTTCACTTTTATGCTCCAAAAACGTCCGAATTGCTTCCTTTTCCAGATTTCACTCCCAAAGTACCTAAAATCACAAAAGGAACGATTTAGGGCAATATTTGATCAAATAAATTCGGATTCGGGCTTAAATGACCCCCTAAAAACGGACCATTTTTCGCCTCATCATATACCCTTACACTTGAGATTTGCTTGTCCTCAAGCACATGCGCTTTTATTCTAGTCAAAATACAAGTTAGGGGTCATTTAACACTAATATAAAAGTAATTACAACAAATAATCGTTCCACTAAAGACCAATAGACAAGCACGGAGGTTATACACAAGCACCTCACAAATAGTGTTTAGATACTCACATCTCTAGGGTGTAATAAAGTGTAAATTACAATATGGAAATGGAAAACATCTCTCACTACCTGTCATAGCAAAATAGATTACCATAGGCTTGGGAAAGGATCAAACCTCCACCACATGGCGTAAGCACCTAGGATAAACTATCAAAGAGGTCTTTTAAAGGGTTGTAACGTTAGGTGTAGGGATATGAAATACACGGTTTTGTTGGATAAAGGAAGTTTTACTGGTGGCGAGTTAACAATCTTGGTTAATTACATGTACAATGTGGCGTTGCTAAGCCAAGACTAGACTCGACTTAAGCTAATAAATGAAAAATAACAAAAACATAAAATGACCATAGAATAAAAAGGGATGGTAGTCCGTATGTTTTTTTCTCTTTTTCCTTTTCTATTTTTTTTTCTTTTTTCTTGATTTTTTTATTTTTTTATTTTATTTTATTTTTTTTGCATACACTTTTACCCTACCATCCAAAATAATACATCATAGGGAATGAACATTCCCCTTACACTTGAATCTTTACATACTTTACATTAAACTAATCTAATGACTCGAATTAAGAAAATCAAAACACTTGGAGCAATTTTAAGATTAACGTACATATGGGGGTAATAAATGATGTTCTTCCCCATTACTCCATAAAATAAGTACTTGCCCATGAGTCCCAATCGTCCCAAAACAATATGTACAAGGATATGACTCGACTTAGCAACCATGTAATCAATTAGAAAGTTAACTTAGGGTTTAACAAATAACAATAATGCACTAAAAATGAGCAAGTAAAATGCTTAAAGTTAGAAACGAAAAGATAGGCTCGGAGGGGTGTACTAGGGGTTTCGTGTACTAAAAATGAGTACAACGCTAAGGTGTGGGAAAAATTAGTTGACTTAACTAGCCAAGTAATATGACTTAAATGGTCAAGTAATTATGATACGGGTTTAACACAAGGGTGATCCTAATGCCTCTTATCATGTAGTAAATCCTACTACACGAATGTAGTCTCACTAGCGGTCTCGGGATGCATCACTAACGCAAGTTCTAGAATCTAAATGCTACCAGTACACTCATAAGCACTAATAATAAATGCTTTTCCTATCAAATCTAAAGGCGAACCTCACATATTTGGGTGGAAAATTTTTCTGAATATACGGTTATGTGCTAGTCAGACAATCTCCTATCCATGAGACGCTTGCTATGGCTAAAGTTTCACTCCTAAATGTTGTAAAAAATTTTAAATTTGGTGCTAAAATTGCACTAACAAGTATTTCTCATAGTTTTATTACACATCTACCATTAAATAAAACAAACTCAAGCGAAAGTGCATATGTAAGGTATCATCTTTTTACCCTCCCCTTACACTTAAGATGAACATTGTCCCCAATGTTCAAGTAAAGAATGTAAAAGTGAAAAAGTAAAGAGAATGAAATCAAATACTCCCCTGATTCGCTCGGTATGGATAATAGGTGGCCAGGTTAAATCTTCCTCCAAGAAAATGAACAATCAAAGCTTCCCTTCCAGAATATAAATCATCTTCTTGTCATACATAACCTGTAAAACCTGACAAAATAGACAAGACAACCTCGCGTAAAATCGGCGGCATCCTATATAAGTTACTAAATCCTAGAAAACAAGATAAGATATAATGCTTGTGGAATGAAGTTTGCAGATCTCCTGGAGATTATAAAACTTAATAATTCACAAAAACCATAAGACTCCGTTAGAAAAACAAAACCGGTAAAATTTCCAGATTTTTACACCTGACGCCGTCAAGAGTAAACTCTTGACGCCGTCAGAATTGACCTGCAGAAATTCTTATGTTAAGTTTCCCTAAAATTTCTGGAAAAACTTGGTCCTACTTCCTGGAAAATTCTGCAAAACTTCATTATGACTCAATACAAGCATTTGACTCTAACAAGTACGAATATACATGTTCACTTAATATTGTGGAGAATCATGATCGGTTTGTTTTGTAAAAACATATTTGGGGTTTCCCCTTACACTTATCTTTTGCAAAAATACTTTTAGGTGGAGTTAAGACTAGGCCAAAACAACAAAGTAAAGTATTTCTACTTTTTAATTGAGAAACATGATCTACCAACAATAAAAACTAAGCATGCATACGGAAATAAATAACAAACAAAAAAATAAAATCAAACAAACAAACAAAATGAATAACGTCACCATGAGAACCACTAATTATTTCAAATAAACATAAACACGAAAGTAAATTGTTCAAGGCCAACAGAGGCCGCATCCTAAGCTATTACAGTACCAAATGTTTCAAATTACACAACCATCAATAAATAGTTCAAAGACAACAGAAATCAAGAGGAGTCACTGGGGAGGAGGACCAAAGCGGTAGTCATAGCCAGGAGGGAGGTGTCCTGTGTACCCATAGGGAGGGTAGTCAGTCTCACGGCCTGGGAAGGGATCAATCTGCAGGTGAGGCTCAAGCTGATCTCGGGTGGAGAGGTGCTGCATCTGGCGGATGGTATGATCGTACATCCAATCAAAGCACTGGTTAGTGGTGGTCTGCCATGCGTCCATCTGACCCATCCAGGCACCCTGGTGTGCCTGCCAGTCTCCCCGACTCATGTGTCGGTAGTAGTCAGTCGTCCCCTCCTCATAACCCTGGAACTGATGCTGCTGGGGATCTACCTCATCATCAGCCTCCTCCTCAACATCTGGCCCCCCTGCCTCATACCAAGTATAGGTCCCATTCCTCTCTAGCATCACAATGCTCATCTGCCTGAGGGATTTAGCCCTCACTACCCTACATGCCCCACAGTCGCTCAAGTACCCCATGATCGGAGGAGTAAGAAGATCATAGGAACGAGACAACCTGGTCACGAACATCCCCCCATACACCTTGTCAATATCCTTATCACCCACACTGGTCCTCAAATAACTGGCCACCCAAAATGGGATGTTGCAGTAGACATCCGCTGAAAAGATGATGTACAAGTAGAACAGGTCTGAAGCAGTGACACGGTGAGTGGTGCCATGACGTCCTGACAGGCTGTATGTGATGCACCTGTGGACTAACCTAACTATGGGGTCCCTGATGGATGCTGCCCCAGTAGTCGAGGTGTAGACCCCATCCCCTATGGTCGGCCAAAAAGTGATACACCTCATCTCACTCCTCTGAGTCTCCCCATGTACCAACCTCTGCATAAAAACCCCATCAACCTCCTCTATAGTATACAACCCAATCCTCCAACCAAACTCAGCGACTGAACATGACCGCAACTCTCCCCCTAGCCTAAAATACACAGTGGTGCCCCCCACATCCGTCCTAGCCTCAGCCTGATCAAAACGGAAGGTCGCAAAGAACTCCCTCACCAACTCACTATACACTGTCTCTCTAATCCTAAACAACCTCTCCCACTGAGGACCCGCAAATCCATCAGTGTGGATTCTACCCAAAAACGCAGCCTCCAACCCTTGGGCCCTAAGAAATGTGCATATTATCTAAATATGAAATGTGCATATTATCTAAATCGAGGGACCAGAAAGGCAAATAAATTGTTTTTGGAATCAACCAACCCCAGTTGACTTTATTCATTGTAACTTCGCTTGAGACCCATTTTGATTGCATTCAATTTCATACCAACAGTATTTGACTCTCAAAGACAAATTTCATCAATTGCTAAACTGTAAGTATTTTTCTTATACTTTAATTACTTCTCTCATTTTTTAACATTACTATATTTTACCTTTTTATCTATTTTGTCATTTTGTATTTAATTTGCTCATCTAATTATAACTTCTTGTTCTATGTTTGTATACCAACTAATTAGAATTTATTTACTATCTGATCCGGTGGGCCGTATGTTAAATTGTGTTTGGGTAATTATTAACGCATAAGATGTAAAAATAAAAAGATAATCTTATTAGATTGAATTACACAATCACACATTTTTAGTTTACTATCTGATCCAGTGGACGCATATTTAGTTTTTGATTCACATTTTTAGTTCCACTTCATTTTCATAGCTGCAAAATCACTATCTTTGTTATTCATAATGCCCACTCTTTCTGAATTTCTTTACTTGTGAGTGCAGCTCGATCTCATCATTGATAATGGCTACTACGTCCATTCCCCATCGATGGAAATATGATGTTTTTGTTAGTTTTAGGGGTGAAGATATCCGCAAAAACTTCATGGATCATATGTTCAATGATTTCAAGCAAAAAGGAATTCATGCTTTTAGAGACGATAGAGAGTTGCCTAAAGGAGAAGAGATATCTCCTCATCTGTACAAAGCCATTGAAGAATCAAGATTTTTGATAGTTATCTTCTCCAAAAATTACGCTTCTTCAACATGGTGTCTGAGGGAACTTGTCAAAATACTCGAGTGCAAGCAAATGGAAAAGCCTAAACACGAGGTTCAAATAATCTTTTATGATGTTAAACCGGATGTCGTGAGGAAACAAACTGAGAGCTATGCTGAAGCGTTTGGCAAACATCAAGTTTCAAACAGAAAAGAGGTGGATAAATGGAAGGAAGCTTTATCCATGGCAGCTAACTTATCTGGATGGGATCTTGAGGACATGGCAAATGGGTAAAATTCTTGTTTTTGTGTATTAGTCTTGTAGCTCTACTAAAGCTTAACACCATGTAGTTTCTCTTACTTATTGTGTCTTTGTGGTTAACAGGTTTGAGTCCAAGTTCATCGATTCCATTTCTAGAGAAATCCTCAAAACATTATGTGATGGACCCTTACATGTTGGTGAGAACATTGTTGGCATCGATTTCCATTTCGAGAAATTAAACTTGTCACGCTTCGTTGGGTCACATAAGGTTAACATGCTTGGTATTTGTGGTATAAGTGGAATAGGAAAGACAACCGTTGCCAAAGCTATATATAACTTGATGTATATCCACTTTGAAAGAAGTTGCTTTTGTGAAGATGTCAAAGAAGTCGAAGAAAAACAAAGCCTAACTCAAGTCCAGATGCAAATGATTGGTAAGATTCTGAAAACAGATGATCTGAAGATATCAAGTGTTGGAGAAGGTTCTATGGTAATAAAGCAAAGGATGGCATGTAAGCCAATCCTGCTTGTTTTGGATGATGTGAATAGCGTGAAACAGTTAGAAGCACTAGCAGGTTCACCTGATTGGTTTTTCCCAGGAAGTTTGATTATTTTCACGGCTAAAGATAAACAGTTGCTAACATCACATAAAGTGGATGAAATCCATGAAATGGGGAATTTAGATGAGTGTGAAGCTCTTGAGCTCTTTAGTTTATATGCATTTGGCAAAAGGCATCCTACAGAAGATTTTGAAGAGCTCGCTTCCAAAGTTATAATACATTTGCAAGGTCACCCGTTGGCTCTCAAAATTTTTGGTGGATTATTGTGTGAAAAATCTGCGGATGTTTGGAAAGGCGAGTTGATTAGACTCCAAACATATCCTAATTCAGAGATAGTACAAAAACTTCGACCAAGTTTTGATAGCTTGGCATCTGATCAAAAAAGAATGTTTCTTGACATTGCATGTGTGTTCATTGGGGAAATTAAAGATTTTGCTGCAAGTATATTAGACAGTGGTGACTGTTCTGCAAATGCTATTATTGAAGTTCTAGCTAATAAGTTCCTAGTAACAATATCTGCATATAATATGCGTCTTCAAATGCATGACTTGATTCAAGCAATGGCAAGGGCGATTGTTCGTGAAGAATCTAGAAGATTGTTGATTTCATCTAATGTTTACAATAAGGTAAAAAATGGCATATGATAATTGTCCTTTATATTAATACTATAAAAGTATAAGCAATTGACTATGTTACTGTTTATAATTTAAGCCACATGTTTTTGTTTTTCCAGGTGGCAATAACTGAAGCGGTTGAAGTTCTAGTCATTTCGTTAGAGAAATTTAGTCAGAAGGTTCACATAGATGCTAATGATTTTCAACGTATGAAAAGGTTGCGGGTCCTGAAAATCTATCAAGAGGAAAAACCATATGAGCAGAAACTTGAATTGGAGGGCCATAATGTGATCTTCTCAGGAAAAAAATTGTATTATTTGTCCAATGAGCTAAGCTTGTTTTGTTGGCATGGATGCCCTTTCAAGTACTTACCTTCAGATTTCTATCCAGAAAACATTGTTTTCATCGACCTCTCTTACAGCAACATAATGCAGCTTTGGACTACACCAAAGGTATTTACTTGTTCATACATGTGTTTGTGTTTGACACCTGGAGATATAAGGACTAATCTTTTTTCTATTGATATCAGTGTTTAACAAGGTTGAAAGTAATGAAGCTAAGGTACTGCTGCAACCTAACAACCACCCCTGACTTCTCAGAGATTACAAATCTTGAAGAGCTAGATTTTGAAGGTTGTGTGAATTTGGTTACAGTTCACCCATCTATTGGAATGCTTAATAAGCTTGCTGTCTTAAATCTGGAAGGCTGCACACAGGTTGGGAGTTTTCATGAAGCCTTTTGGTCTAGATGCTGGACTTCAATCTCTGGTTTCATATGGAACCAACAACATCCCCAAAGATCAGTTTCATTGGCAGGTTTAAATATGTTAAAGGAACTGAATTTAAGCTACTGCAATTTAGTACAAGTGCCTGAGAGCATTGGAAGCTTATCATGTTTAGAGGATTTGAACTTGGAAGGGAACAATTTTACTAGCTTGCCTGGAAGTTTCAGTCAACTTTCTATTCTTCAAAAGCTTAGACTTGATGGTTGCAAGAAGCTGGAAGTGTTGCCCGAACTTCCACATAGCCTAGAAACCATTAAAGCACGTGGTTGCACCTCCTTATGTTCAATTAAGGGATCAAACCGAATCATGATCAAAAGGTCCACTTATCTCGCCAATTGTCCAAAATTGTTTAAGAATCTTGCCAATGATAGCCAGGTGTCAATATCGGAGACTCAGTGTCGCGACACATCTGTAACTTCTCAAGGCTCTACAAACCGATTTTCTTCTTTCCTTCGGTATGCGCGTATCCAAAATAACAGATGTGGATTGTTCCGTTTGCCAGGAAGTTCCTATAAGAATATGGATATAATATATGATGGAAATAGCATTCCAAATTGGTTTACAAATAAAAGTATGGGAAATCAGGTAAAGGTCGAATTACCATTAAATTGGAGCTTCAGTAAGTTAAGGGGATATGGAATTTGTGTTGTTTTTAAGAGAAAAAAACCTTCCACGTCTTTTGGATACGAAGTAAACAACTTTGATGGAGCTTGTTTGGGAGGATGCGCTCCATACTACTATGATGAATATTTTGAGGATAAGCCAATAATAATCGATAAGTCAGATATGATATGGTTGCATTATACGACAAGTGAAATTCGGAAATTGAAGAAAGCAAAGAATTTTGTAACATTTTGTTTTGATGAGAATGAAGGAATTGAAGTGAAGGAGATGGGTGTAAGACTTGTTTTTGATGAAGATTTAGATCAAGAAGCAGGAGACTGGAGTATGTTCCAAGACATCCCAACTATATCACAGCATGGTGGGGCCTTGTGCCTGTTTGGGGATTATCGTATCGACTGGTCATGGTAGTCTATTATAATAATTTATATGTCAAACTACATGTCCCCTATGGAATGTGCTGTTTTCTGTCGTTACCTATAACTCTACAGCCAGTTTGTTGATTTTTTTGGATTTTACAACGGAATAAGAATAGATTGCTGCCTTTTGAAGTTGTGATGTGTATAGTAAGATAAGAAACTTTGCTGCAGTTTGTCTTTGTAAAATAATATCATAGCATTTAGGTGACAGGTTTCATGTTACTAATTGTTAAAGCAAGCACATCTTTTGAAAGTGTATTCTTGTCAATGCCAGCCCAACCAACAATTGAGACATGTTTATTATTTGTTGGAAAAACTTGACACGCGTTTTGATTGCTGAAAACGCTCTCTGTATCTCTTCTTCGTTGCACGTATATCTAAATATCAGTTCACTGAGGTAGCTGCCCAGACATGTTACATGTGTTTCGACCCATTTACATACGGGTCAGATTTCAACCTGTTTCCCAAAAATACATCTTTCCACATGATTACACATGCAAACGAGGCACATAAGCGGTATTGACTTTGGTTTAAAATATTTCTCATTGCCAAACTACTACCATAGACGAGTAGTAACAACCGCTCATGTTCCAGAATTGCCTTTCCCGTATCCTTGGTCTCCACCTTCTTTGTACCTGGGTCAAACACCCAAACACATATACACCTGCAAACCTCTCCTTCACTTCATTCAAAAGAAATGCCAACAAGGATCTATGTAAATAGCTAGTCTCATATCAGCAAATGAACTTGTAAGTTATCTACCTTTAAATAAGACATGTGAACGAACTTCTAGGTCTTCAATAAATTTGTAAGCTTTCTAACTTGTTTCTGTAATTGATTCTACCTGTGTTTAAAAGCAAATATGAACCTGTTCTGTACTATTTGATCAGTTAACTTGTAACAACTTTTTACCTAGTGACCCATTTTCTTGCACTAACAAGTTCAAGAAGCTGATAGGAAAAAATCTGCAGAGAACTCTTGAAACATATATACCTTAAGCAAAATTTTGTGTTTACACTGGCAAATTGTTCCAGATAGTTATACTATAGAAAATCATTTGAGAAATGAAGAGGATTTCTTTACACTTCATGGATTTATGAGAAGATCACAATACAATCCAAGTTGAGATAGCTATATACTTACAAAACTATTATTTGTGTATCTGTTCGATCTCCACTTATTTATTCACATACATAGTTACAATCAAAGTACAAAGTTAAACAAATTTTGATTTGTGTACCAACTGCTAGCTTCACATACTTCATACAAACTTTCTCGCTAATGTTGTGCTACTAGCTATATATATATTCACAAAATTTTGATGCTAAAGTAACTACTGCAAAAGAAAACATGTAATTGAACCTAACATAATAGTTACCAAACCAAGACATGCGCAATATACTAATCTCCGCCTGTTCCTTGACAAGCTCCAACCTTAATTTATTTGAAAAGCAACAATTCTTGAACTTTGAGATCATTCCTCTTCTTTTTCGAACATGATGATTGATGCCAACTCTAATCCACCAATAGAATTCTTTACATTGACCTTTCTCAGAAGAGTACCAAGGAGAATGTGTCAGATATGATGCTAACTAGAAAATAAACAAAAAGGTCTACTAACCAATAGACATAACTATTTCCTTAAAGTGTTAAACCTCATTCTGAGGGTCATCCCTCTAGGTATATGGGAAAAGTGGTCATCAAAGTAGCCTAAATGAGAATTGATTAACAAAAAAAATGGGGTTTATGACAAAGTAGCCAGGAACCCCACTACATTCCTTGCTACCTTGTGAGGCTCAGATTTTTGCACCGAAAGAGCTTGCAAGAGTCCCATGTCAGGTCACTTTCACTATGTGAGTTCCATTTAATTTAGTTAACTAAATGAAGAGGTTTTATTCATTTAATTTACATTTAGGAAACTTCCAATCTGTTTTGACCCATTTGCCCTGTTTCCATTAAGCTGTTTTTATCATATAGCTGTTAGACACTTAGACGGTTATACATACTAGAGATAAGCAAGAGTGCATGACCCAGATCAAAATTTCATAAGTAAAGGGGTTAAAATTGCCACCTTTAATGTTCTGATGTTGTTGCTTGTGTCATGAACAGAAAAAATGGGAGGAAAGAGGGACAAAACAACTAAACAAGCACGGAAGGATTCATACCTCATGCAATATGCTGAGCAAGACTAAGAATCTTGACATGCTTTTTCTTCCTTAGCTCATGTGGAACGGGCCAAACACCCTGGTCCCGATCGGTTCACCTTTCTTGTTGACAAGTACAACAGCATTATCATCAAACTTAACCTCACTCCATCACACTGGCCCTTCTCCATGGCAGCTCGAACAACCACCCCATACACGACCAGTCCTTTCTTTACTTTTCCGCCTGGTTGGGCTTCCTTCACTGATGCTACTATCGTGTCCCCTAATCAGGCTCCTTTCTTCCCCTTCAAAGCTTGTATGCACATAACTCGTTTTGCCCCGGAGTTGTCCACCACTTTCAAATTGGACCGCATTTGTATGAAAGTCCTTATTTGATGTAAAAGACACAAATTAAGGAAGTGTTTTACAATACATAAATTTAACAGATTTTATTTTTATATAAAATAATACAATATAGGAGGTTTTATGCATTAAAAATACAATTGGGTGACTTTCTAACCATTTGAGTAGTTACCTTTCAAGTTACATCTTTTAATTTACCCATTCGGACAATTAGTGAAAAAAACAGAACCCAAACTACCACATCTAGATTACATAAAAGAGCAGACCTGGGTCAAGAAACGATTGCAGGGAGTCTCCTGTTGTGATTTTAGCATTCCAGACGAGAAACTGTTGAGGCCCCGCAATAGTGAACGTCCAGCTAGTTTGATTTTGTTTCATGCATACGATATGACACAAATCAGATGATGAAATACTTATTGCAAAAGTGCAAAAAGAAACTATGAATGCAGTATCAAGCAATTTTTAAGGAAGTGGCTTATCTTAAATTAACACACATGGATATATCGAGATAAGTTATGCAGATTTCCAAGCTATCTGTATAGGGAAAGATCATTACCTTGGCAACAAGTCAACCAAAATCCTTTTTACTTGTGTACAAAAACACCTAACATATCTTATTTATCCTAGTTATGGTTCATGTAAGCAAAACACATCTATTAGTACTGTTGGGCTGAAACAAAACCACTAACTTCAATCAACTTAAGCCAATACGTGATGACTTTGTTTTTACCAAGCAACATATTATTACCATTATAAAATTATGTAATTTACATAGTGCCACTAATAGACGTCAAAGTAGAATGAGACAACTCTCAGTTACGTCACAGATTAACAGGTTTGTGCCTTTCTTCCAGCAATGAGAAAAATGGAACTAAACCTATTCTCCCTGTGAAAAACGGATCTATCGATAGTAGCATAAAACTATGAATCCTGATGAACTAGAGAGTAATCACAGTAGCTTCAATTAGAATACCAAAGTTTCGAAGGAGTTAGTACACCACATTCTTCAGATTTTTGGCAGCGAGAAATGAGTATACAAAAAGAACAATATCGGAGCAATGAATACATAAAAAGTAGAAGTTACACGATTTATACTGGAAACTAGTTTATATCACTCAAGCAAATGAACCTTAGAGCACATACCACGAAAGCAATTAGAAGCAGAGTTTGTTGGCATCTTCAGCTACTTCACAAGTTTCGTTTCCTACCTGCAAACATTATATCAAACAGTCACACTATTCCTATTCTTTACAACCTCAGAAAAGAAAGTGGTGCAGAATTATATGAATACACTAAGTCAGAAATGCAACAACTAATTAAACATAAAGAGTTCAAAGAGAGATACAATTCACTAACCGTAACCTCAAAAGACCTGAAACAATTTTCAGACTATCAACACTTAAGATAGTCATACATACCGATGCACGCAAGACCTTAACCTAGTCAATGAATATAAAAACATCTTAAATAAAACGTTAAAGGACAAATGGGACTAAAGTTGGCATATAGTAAATCAAACTTTTTAGCTGACTTCAGCCTGCACCTGCAAAGATGATCACTAAATTTGCGCTTGCTTTTGCTTTACCACACAAATTAGCGCGAAACATCATTACAATGACATATTACTTGTGTTGTACCTACTTCATTTACAAATTACAAGTAAACCAAAAGTAAGTTTTGGAGCGCCGTTTTGTGCATCTTGTTTAGTAAAGACTTAACTAAAAGAACAACACGTGTGACACATAACAAGCATGTACCAAGTATCAAGTTATTATGTCAATACAAGAACGTAGCCATTTAGTCATTTCTTGTCTACACTAATTTTTTATATAACAAGAGATTTAATTTGTGAATCTCTCCCATGGAATCATAATGCTTCAAAATGACACCAAGATGATTGTTTTGCTTCTTAAGTTTCTATACTAATTCACACAACTGAAAACTGACTAAAGTGTCGTTTGTTTTTTCAGACCTTTTACCTCTTCATCTGCAAACCATGTCTGCAGAAAAAGAGGTGCACATAAGCTCTTCATCTACAAGAAGAAGACCGTTTGTTTTTGTGATATTAAAGTACTTCTTTCTTTCTTTCTTTCTTTCTTTTTTTCACTAGTATTTTTTGTGCTATTAAAATACTTTTTTTCCTTTCCTTTTTCTTTTTCACTAATTTTTTTACATTTTCGTCATTTTTTTTACGTTTTGGTACGTTTTTATGTTTTTTACGTTTTCGACCGTTATTTTACGTTTTTATGTTTATTTACGACCCCGTCTATTTTTTTTTACGTTTTCGTCTGTTTTTTTTTCGTTTTCGTCTTTCTTTATGTTTTTATCCCTTTTTTTACGTTTTCGTATGTTTTTTTACGTTTTCTTCCATTTTTTACGTTTTGGTACGTTTTTTCACATTTTCGACCGTTTTTTATGTTTGTCTTTTTTAAATTTTCGCCTATTTTTTTTATATTTTCGTTTGTTTTTACGTTTTCGACCGCTTTTTTACGTTTCGTCTGTTTTTTACGTATTCGTCCATTTTTTTAACTTTTTTTACGTTTTCGACTTTTTTTACTTTTATGTCAGTTTTTTTATGTTTTCATCCGGTTTTTTACGTTTTTGTCTGTTCTTTACGTTTTGACATTTTTTACATTTTCGTCCGTTTTTTACGTTTTCGTCTGTTTTTTACGTTCTTGTCTGATTTTTTACGTTTTCATCCGTTTGTTGGTTTTATAGACAAAATAATAATAGTCGTGTGTTAGGATCGAACTTGAGATCACGGGATTACACACAATACGTATGAAGAGAAAAAGTAATAATTATTTATAAAATGTTATAATTAATTATTAAACACAAAATAAATAATAGTAATTAGTATTTAATGATTAATGACTAATTATCTATTAAACGAAGATTAGGAAAGTAATACTAGGCAAAATTTGGAAACAAGAGAAGGTTCCGGAATCCCCTAGGGGACACCAATTCCGATCGGCATAAGGGGGTTTCCACCTCCTTATGTGCCTTGAGCTCCAAGTTTTGAATAGTATATAAGCAAACCCAAGATGCATGTTTTTCTCATAACTTGTACACACACATCTTAGTGTTTTCTCTCCTCTTTCTTTTCTTGGTCGATCCATCAAAACAAACCCTTTAGGGTTTCGATTTTCATAGATCTAAAACAAGTTTTGTGTTTATTACTTGCATAAACTTTTTCTTGAATTAGTACGTGTGTAAAAGAAACGTGAATCAAACACACTATTGTTTGATTCTTGGATTGAATTACAAAAGAGGTAAGGGGTAATTCTTGTAATCCATATAAACCCTAATTAGGGTTCTTGTTCCGGAAGATTGCTTTTGATTCTTGTTCGGGCTAGAATCACAAAGGTATGTTTACTATTTAATTATTGATTAATTAATTACATGTTATTTGATCTTGTTATAATTGCTTCCGCTATGCTCACTTTGATGTACTTGGTTTATTTATATGAAGGTCATGATGTAATAATTCCAACAGTGGCATCTAGAGCCGTTATAATGTGTAATTAATTATCGAAACGCATAAAAATTGGATCTTGATTCGTTTAGTTACATGTTTTTAGGGTTTATTTGTTAGATTCCTAACCCTAAAATATTTTATGGGTCGATTGACCTTATTAGGGTTTTAGGGTTTATGGTTTTTAATTTTTTAATATGATTAGAAACCCTAGGATGTCATGTAATTGTTATGCGTTTTAGTAAACGATCTTGGTGCAATATGTTAATTGTTAAGCTAAATCCATGAAATAGTGCATATTTGCATGGATTTTTATATTGTGTTATAATTTAAATGGTTTAAATTGTTTATATGAATTAATGGTTAAGTTATATCGAAACATGTAAATTTATTAATAGATGTCGAATTGGGGAAGACTCCAATATTAAGTAATCAATTATGTGCTATGTGGTATTTATTTAATTTTGGCTTACGCAATCGATTTATCGATGTATGTGGCTCTTTTTCCTAGAAGAAGAAAGCCTCAATTGAATTAATACGTTATACACCTAGATTTGATTATTAATAGGACTATTGAATAAGATTTGTATGTGGCTACATGTTTTATACATATTTAATTGTTATGATTATGTATATTTGTTTATTTAGTTGTTTTATTTTTTATTGTACATTACTTGTTTTGTTTATTAATTGTGTTAGACATGTTTATAAACGAAAAGGGTAATTTTTGAATAGAAAAATAATACGGACTAAATAATGGCGAAATTGTTTTGGTTTTTAAGAGTTTAAATTTCAAAGGATTGGTTGATTGATGTTTTTGTACGTAATGGTTAAATAGGCTCGACCGAAGTTTACACACTATAAGATGGGTATAAGGATGGCAACGCATTAAATTGTGGCCTTAGAGAGACAACATTGTGTCTTAACGTTCGTTTGTGTGTAAATTAGACTTACCGAACAACCATTACATGTACACTTTCATCTTAAGGGTGAATTATCCACAATTCCACAATGATTATCCGAAACACTAAGTTTTCGGGCTTATGCAAAAGTACGATATAGTGGACGATAATTGATGGTAATTCTTTAATTGGTGAACCCGATACCTCAATCAAAACTTTGTTATTTTACTCTTAGCTAATTGGTAATAAAAATGTTTTGTAAAACCAATGTTATGAAGTTGTATGCATGCTTCTTCATACATTATTTTGATCTCATCAAAATATTAATACCCTTATAAAATTAAGTCGAATGCAATCTAATTAAGAACACTTGAAGTTGTAATTTACGTCATGTGAGAACTTGGCGAGATTGCAATGGAGAGGTAAATTTCATAAATTCATTGCTAGCAGATCAACTAATGTGATGGATTTGTGAGTTTGCAGTTTTTAAGTTAGAAGACTTAAATTAAGTAGTAAGTGAGATCTTGGACTCAAGGCATTAAGATGGGGACTAAACATGCTTACAATACAAATGTTTTGTGATTGTAAATCCCATATATCTAGGAATTGGACAAATGTTATGCCAATTACTTGTACGACAAGTTACCTCATATTATACTTTCATTACTAGCAGATCAACTGATGTGATGAAACTATGTTTATGGAGGATCCTAGTTTTCAAGATTATTCTATGGACATTATTTCCTTGGGTATTTTAATTTTCTTGAAAAATTGTATTATAAAAAATACTAATGTTTTGAACTTTCTTTATCTGTAGAAATGGCTCAAACTGATAACACCAACTTTCGTTCTGTGTTCAAAACTTATTTTGAACGAGAAAAATTGATTGGCTCAGAGAATTTCAATGATTGGTATCGTTCACTTAGGATTGTCCTGCGAGTGACTGGTCAACTTGAAATCTTGAAAATGCCTTTTCCTGCTGAACTTGAAGGCGCGGAAGCTACTGAAGCTGCTAAGGCCAAATGGAATCTTGATTGTAAGGAACATATTGATGTGGCTGAAATGATGTTAGGGGCAATGTCCACACCTCTTCAAAGGCAGTTTGAGGAGTATTTCCCCATGAACATGATTGATGAACTCAAGAAACTATATGAGAAACCATCAAATGTAGAGATTTACGATTTGATGGAGGCTCTACATGGTTGTAAGCAGGGTGATGGTGAACCTGTGAGTGCTCATGTGTTGAAGATGAAAAGTTTCATGGATCAACTACAAACACTTAAGAAACCCTATGACAATGATATGTCTGTGAACTTAATCAATAGATCCCTTAACAAGGATTTTAATGGTTTTGTGAGGAACTTCAATATGCATTGCGTGGGGAAGACAGTAAGTGAATTGCATGCACTGCTCATTGATTATGAGAAAGGGTTGACACCAAAGGCTCCTACGCCCCAAGTTCTTGCTATACAAGGGGGTAGAATTAACAAGCCAAATGCGAACAAGAAGAAGGGTAAAGGAAAGAAGAAGGCTGATAAGAATAAGCAGGTTATGGCTTATCAACCACCTCAACCTAAGAAGAACCCTCCTGTCAAGAATAATCCAAAGAAGGATCAAGGATGCCATTACCGCAAGGTGATGGGCCACTGGAAGAGGAATTGTCCTCTTTATCTCGATGACTTGCGAAACAATAAGGTTAAGAAGACTGGGCACATAGGCACCAGCACTTCAGGTAACTTATTTGTCATTGAATTATTTACTTTATCTCGTAAATTAAATTCCTGGGTATATGATACTGGATGTGGTATTAATATTTGTAATACACTGCAGGGGTTTAGAGAGGAAAGGAGACTAGCTTATGGGGAGCAATTTCTGCATGTGGGAAATGGAGCACAAGCAGCAGTTGAAGCCATAGGAATGTTTGATTTAGTTTTACCTTCGGGTTTAGTACTTTATTTAAACAATTGTCATTATGCAACTTCTATAATTAGAGGTGTTGTTTCCTTTTCATGTTTGTTGGATCTTGGTTTTTCTCATACTATTGATGGCAATAAAATTTCTGTTTCTTTAAATGGTGTATTTTATTTTAATGCTGTTGATGTGAATGGTGTGTTTGAAATTGATATGAATAACTGTATGACTTCCAACAATAATAATAATTCGATGTACAGCATAAGTAAGAGAATGAAGTATGACTTGAATTCGTCTAACCTTTGGCACTGTAGACTTGCCTATATAGGCAAGACTCGCATGCAAAAGCTGCAACGTGAAGGGCTTTTGAATAATATCAATGATGAGTCATTTGATAAATGTGAGTCTTGTATTTCTGGGAAGATGACGAAGAAACCTGATACGTGGGAATCGCACCAGGCTTTACCTCTCAAGGGATCTTGAGAAGCTTACAACCCCCACCAGGCAGTGTACCTGATCGTTGTAGTATAGTATAGTGACAAGTACCGGAGGATTGATCGTTCAGCTAGGAATAGTGTCGCTGGGATTAGAAAACCTAAATACTAGTTCTAAAGATGAGGGAAGATTCTTTTTGTATTTTTATATTTTTTAGAAAGCAAGTTAAAATCTCGGGTTTTGGAAGAAGGGGCGGAATTAGTTGCTAATCAACTAACCCAATACTAAGATGCAATCAAAGTAAAATACTAAAAATGAAAATAAACTAATTATACTAAAGTTGTGAGCAGTAATTGGAGAAAATGTGTTTACTTAGATTTCACTACTCCCTAGACATCTTTTACACGTTAATTACTTGTTATAATTGTATGGATGACGGATCGTATTCCTTAATACCATTCATGGGGTGGCACACTTAACTCCCCAATTCTATGAGCTCTTATCTCCTCCTACACCATGCCCAGCATAACTATAGGGATTGTAAACAGTGGCTCATGCATTAAATACAACCATTAAAGACCTAGTGCGCGTCGGTTCATGTTTCTTAAGACGTTCAAGCATGTTACCAATTGGAGATCTGCCAGTTTTCTTAAGCCTAACATATAAATCATTCATCCAAGACAAGAATAAACAAGTAATCAACACATAATCAACATCTAGGTTTCATTAGATCTAAGCAAACACAAGATAGATCTAGCCTAGCATGATGGAATTAAGATAAGAACAAGATATAGACAACCAACACATAGACATATTGATTGAATTAAAGGAACACTTATCTTGATTAAACATGCAAGGTATCAAGGGGTTGGAACCCTTGAAAAACCTGTAAAGTTACACCAAAATCGTACTTAGGGTTTCTCCCAAAACTTTTCTCTCTAAATGTGAAAAATTAGAAAACTATATATAGAAAAATGGGTCTGACGGCGTCAAGACCAATTTGGTGACGCCGTCACCTCGCCGCCAAAACTCTCCTCGGACTGCCTTGATCTACATTTGACGCCGTCAAGTATTAATCATTTCCGGGCCGTCATGACTTTTTACTCTTGACGCCCTACCTTCATGACGCCGTCAAATCTCTACTGGACCGTCATGGAATTTTGCTCTTGACGCCGTCAAGGAGTTGCTCTTGACGCCGTCACCTACTGTTCCCAGCATGGAAAATTAAGACTTTGGCGTTTTCTTCACTTTTATGCTCCAAAAACGTCCGAATTGCTTCCTTTTCCAGATTTCACTCCCAAAGTACCTAAAATCACAAAAGGAACGATTTAGGGCAATATTTGATCAAATAAATTCGGATTCGGGCTTAAATGACCCCCTAAAAACGGACCATTTTTCGCCTCATCATATACCCTTACACTTGAGATTTGCTTGTCCTCAAGCACATGCGCTTTTATTCTAGTCAAAATACAAGTTAGGGGTCATTTAACACTAATATAAAAGTAATTACAACAAATAATCGTTCCACTAAAGACCAATAGACAAGCACGGAGGTTATACACAAGCACCTCACAAATAGTGTTTAGATACTCACATCTCTAGGGTGTAATAAAGTGTAAATTACAATATGGAAATGGAAAACATCTCTCACTACCTGTCATAGCAAAATAGATTACCATAGGCTTGGGAAAGGATCAAACCTCCACCACATGGCGTAAGCACCTAGGATAAACTATCAAAGAGGTCTTTTAAAGGGTTGTAACGTTAGGTGTAGGGATATGAAATACACGGTTTTGTTGGATAAAGGAAGTTTTACTGGTGGCGAGTTAACAATCTTGGTTAATTACATGTACAATGTGGCGTTGCTAAGCCAAGACTAGACTCGACTTAAGCTAATAAATGAAAAATAACAAAAACATAAAATGAACATAGAATAAAAAGGGATGGTAGTCCGTATGTTTTTTTCTCTTTTTCCTTTTCTATTTTTTTCTTTTTTCTTGATTTTTTTATTTTTTTATTTTTTTTATTTTATTTTATTTTTTTTTGCATACACTTTTACCCTACCATCCAAAATAATACATCATAAGGAATGAACATTCCCCTTACACTTGAATCTTTACATACTTTACATTAAACTAATCTAATGACTCGAATTAAGAAAATCAAAACACTTGGAGCAATTTTAAGATTAACGTACATATGGGGGTAATAAATGATGTTCTTCCCCATTACTCCATAAAATAAGTACTTGCCCATGAGTCCCAATCATCCCAAAACAATATGTACAAGGATATGACTCGACTTAGCAACCATGTAATCAATTAGAAAGTTAACTTAGGGTTTAACAAATAACAATAATGCACTAAAAATGAGCAAGTAAAATGCTTAAAGTTAGAAACGAAAAGATAGGCTCGGAGGGGTATACTAGGGGTTTCGTGTACTAAAAATGAGTACAACGCTAAGGTGTGGGAAAAATTAGTTGACTTAACTAGCCAAGTAATATGACTTAAATGGTCAAGTAATTATGATACGGGTTTAACACAAGGGTGATCCTAATGCCTCTTATCATGTAGTAAATCCTACTACACGAATGTAGTCTCACTAGCGGTCTCGGGATGCATCACTAACGCAAGTTCTAGAATCTAAATGCTACCAGTACACTCATAAGCACTAATAATAAATGCTTTTCCTATCAAATCTAAAGGCGAACCTCACATATTTGGGTGGAAAATTTTTCTGAATATACGGTTATGTGCTAGTCAGACAATCTCCTATCCATGAGACGCTTGCTATGGCTAAAGTTTCACTCCTAAATGTTGTAAAAAATTTTAAATTTGGTGCTAAAATTGCACTAACAAGTATTTCTCATAGTTTTATTACACATCTACCATTAAATAAAACAAACTCAAGCGAAAGTGCATATGTAAGGTATCATCTTTTTACCCTCCCCTTACACTTAAGATGAACATTGTCCCCAATGTTCAAGTAAAGAATGTAAAAGTGAAAAAGTAAAGAGAATGAAATCAAATACTCCCCTGATTCGCTCGGTATGGATAATAGGTGGCCAGGTTAAATCTTCCTCCAAGAAAATGAACAATCAAAGCTTCCCTTCCAGAATATAAATCATCTTCTTGTCATACATAACCTGTAAAACCTGACAAAATAGACAAGACAACCTCGCGTAAAATCGGCGGCATCCTATATAAGTTACTAAATCCTAGAAAACAAGATAAGATATAATGCTTGTGGAATGAAGTTTGCAGATCTCCTGGAGATTATAAAACTTAATAATTCACAAAAACCATAAGACTCCGTTAGAAAAACAAAACCGGTAAAATTTCCAGATTTTTACACCTGACGCCGTCAAGAGTAAACTCTTGACGCCGTCAGAATTGACCTGCAGAAATTCTTATGTTAAGTTTCCCTAAAATTTCTGGAAAAACTTGGTCCTACTTCCTGGAAAATTCTGCAAAACTTCATTATGACTCAATACAAGCATTTGACTCTAACAAGTACGAATATACATGTTCACTTAATATTGTGGAGAATCATGATCGGTTTGTTTTGTAAAAACATATTTGGGGTTTCCCCTTACACTTATCTTTTGCAAAAATACTTTTAGGTGGAGTTAAGACTAGGCCAAAACAACAAAGTAAAGTATTTCTACTTTTTAATTGAGAAACATGATCTACCAACAATAAAAACTAAGCATGCATACGGAAATAAATAACAAACAAAAAAATAAAATCAAACAAACAAACAAAATGAATAACGTCACCATGAGAACCACTAATTATTTCAAATAAACATAAACACGAAAGTAAATTGTTCAAGGCCAACAGAGGCCGCATCCTAAGCTATTACAGTACCAAATGTTTCAAATTACACAACCATCAATAAATAGTTCAAAGACAACAGAAATCAAGAGGAGTCACTGGGGAGGAGGACCAAAGCGGTAGTCATAGCCAGGAGGGAGGTGTCCTGTGTACCCATAGGGAGGGTAGTCAGTCTCACGGCCTGGGAAGGGATCAATCTGCAGGTGAGGCTCAAGCTGATCTCGGGTGGAGAGGTGCTGCATCTGGCGGATGGTATGATCGTACATCCAATCAAAGCGCTGGTTAGTGGTGGTCTGCCATGCGTCCATCTGACCCATCCAGGCACCCTGGTGTGCCTGCCAGTCTCCCCGACTCATGTGTCGGTAGTAGTCAGTCGTCCCCTCCTCATAACCCTGGAACTGATGCTGCTGGGGATCTACCTCATCATCAGCCTCCTCCTCAACATCTGGCCCCCCTGCCTCATACCAAGTATAGGTCCCATTCCTCTCTGGCATCACAATGCTCATCTGCCTGAGGGATTTAGCCCTCACTACCCTACATGCCCCACAGTCGCTCAAGTACCCCATGATCGGAGGAGTAAGAAGATCATAGGAACGAGACAACCTGGTCACGAACATCCCCCCATACACCTTGTCAATATCCTTATCACCCACACTGGTCCTCAAATAACTGGCCACCCAAAATGGGATGTTGCAGTAGACATCCGCTGAAAAGATGATGTACAAGTAGAACAGGTCTGAAGCAGTGACACGGTGAGTGGTGCCATGACGTCCTGACAGGCTGTATGTGATGCACCTGTGGACTAACCTAACTATGGGGTCCCTGATGGATGCTGCCCCAGTAGTCGAGGTGTAGACCCCATCCCCTATGGTCGGCCAAAAAGTGATACACCTCATCTCACTCCTCTGAGTCTCCCCATGTACCAACCTCTGCATAAAAACCCCATCAACCTCCTCTATAGTATACAACCCAATCCTCCAACCAAACTCAGCGACTGAACATGACCGCAACTCTCCCCCTAGCCTAAAATACACAGTGGTGCCCCCCACATCCGTCCTAGCCTCAGCCTGATCAAAACGGAAGGTCGCAAAGAACTCCCTCACCAACTCACTATACACTGTCTCTCTAATCCTAAACAACCTCTCCCACTGAGGACCCGCAAATCCATCAGTGTGGATTCTCCCCAAAAACGCAGCCTCCAACCCTTGGGCCCTAAGAAACTCCCAGTCAACCACAGCCCCAGGATCAATATGGTGGTTACAAAGCTCCGCATACTTGGTGTTAGAACCAACATCGTCAAACTCGCTCCAACTATGGACCAATTCTCCATAATTGACCCTTTGAGACTGACGAGATCTTTTGCTCATTTTCTTGGAAAAAGGTAGAGTGATCGGAAACGATTAGAACGAGAATTCTAATGAACTTTATGCAGTCAGACACATCTGACGCCGTCAAGAGTAATCCTGACGCCGTCAAGAATCCGAATCATGCAAATGCGAGGGAAAAATCAATTTTCAAACTCTTAACCCATTACCCAAACGCCCCTTTAATCAGAAAACATGGGTGGGGGGTCAAAGAATCCGTGGCATGAGTGGCTTTCCCTAAACTAATGCATGATTCGAGTGGGATAACATAATCAACGGGTAACCCCATGTTTACAAATCACCAAATGGATGGCATTACGATTTGTTAATAATGGGTCAAGAATGGGGTTTCGGGCGAAAGGGGTTTTCCAAATTGATGGGTCCTAAGGACAATTGATTGAAAAAGGATGAAGAAAAATCACTTACCAAGTGAAGATTGGATGCGGAAGACGTCGAATTGGAGGGTGGAGAATCGGAGTAGCAGCAGCACTTTGGGTGAGATTTGTGGGGTATGGGTTGAAAGTGATTGGTTTTTTTGGTTAATATTGCTGATCCATCGAGCTGATGGCGTCAAGAGTTAAATTTGACGCCGTCAGATGCCCGTGTAAGGTGAGAATTGGAGTAGTTTCATGTTTAGTCCCTGCACTTTGCGTGAATAGCTAAACATTAGTAAACCCATGAGTAGCTTTTCCGTTAACGAGGTCCACCAGGGTCGAACATCTCATTACTGTCACGGTGGTGAGGTTGTAGAAGGGGTTGGGTGACGTTTTGGCTAACTTGAACCCTGTGCATGGGTCATTAGTGTGAAAAGAGAGATGTTGTTCCATAGAGGGTTTCAAATCAGTGGTGTTTTTGGGGTGCAACCTCTTTACACCGGGTTTAAAACCAAAAGAACGTCTCTTGGATAAGTTCGGGAATGTGGTACGCAAACATCCAACGAAGATGTCATGGAATTACGAACTCTTCTCTGCATGGGGGTGCTCATGAGAATGGGGGGTAATTAATGGTGAAGCACTTGGGGAAAATTTCCCGCTATCCTCTTGGTCAAACACCAAAGGGGTTGAAACCTCGAAGACTTTTTCAATTTTTTTAGGTATGGAATTTTCTTTGATCTTTTCTTTGACCCTTGATATGAATTGGTCTGCGAAATTCATAAAAGCTTTATGAGTGCTTTCCATGCGTGCTTCTAGGTGCTGGATTTGTTTTTCCTGATTATCCATGAAGGTTACCATTATCCCTTCGAATTCCTCTTGTCGTGAACGTTCAGGAAAATTCTGGTTGATAACCGTATTCCTACGTAGATTATGATTCCCCACGGGTTCAGCAGCAAGTTTCTCAATACTCATTAATTCTTTTACCTGCTTCTCGATGCTTCCTAACAACTTTTCTTGGGTGGCACATGCGTAGTCAAGTTTTACCTTGCTTGGGAACATCGGGTCCTCCCATCCTTCCTCTTCGTATTGTGCCAACCCCTCAAGAACTTTCCAGCATTCGTCAACGCTAAGTCTATTTAGCCTACCCTTGGCTGCGTAATCAATGGCTCTCCTTGTGTGATAGTCAACCTTATCGTAAAAGATTTGGATCTGGAGCCATGGTTCGATGCCATGAGGAGGGACTTTTCGGAGTAGGTCTTTATATCGAATCCATGCTTCAGAAAAGGTTTCATTTTGACGTTGTTGGAACATCAAGATGTCATTTCTAAGCTTAGTAGTTCTCCCCGGTGGGAAAAATTGAGCAAGGAAACGAGTGGTGAGATCATCCCATGTGGTGATGGATCCCACGGGTAAACGCTCAAGCCATTGACTAGCTTGATCCCGTAGAGAGAATTGGAATAGGCGTAAACGGGTAGTCTCTCTAGTTGCAACATCTAGGTCTATGGAATCTACGATTTTGAGGAAGTCCTTTAGATGTTGGTTTGGATCTTCGGAACGAAGTCCATGGAATGCACATCCGCTTTGCACCAACCGGATGGTGTCGGATCGCAAGGGGGTCACATTGGCTCTGGTGAGCTCAATGGTGTTTCGGTAGCCTTGGTGGCTAGGTCGGGAATACTCTCCTAAGGTTCGGGGCCTAAGGGGTTCTAATGGTGGGTTTTGTTGTGGTGGGATGACGGGTTCAAAGATGTTCCCGTTGTCCATGATGTTGGGTGGTTACGAACAAAGGCACAAAGAAATGAGATAGACTAAAGAAAACCTAAAAATAAAAATAAAATCTTACTAGAAAGGAATCTAGCAAGTAGACCTAATAAAAAGAAATTCTAACCTAGACAATAACTATTCCCCGGGCTGCGGCGCCAAAAACTTGATACGTGGGAATCGCACCAGGCTTTACCTCTCAAGGGATCTTGAGAAGCTTACAACCCCCACCAGGCAGTGTACCTGATCGTTGTAGTATAGTATAGTGACAAGTACCGGGGGATTGATCGTTCAGGCTAGGAATAGTGTCGCTAGGATTAGAAAACCTAAATACTAGTTCTAAAGATGAGGGAAGATTCTTTTTGTATTTTTATATTTTTTAGAAAACAAGTTAAAATCTCGGGTTTTGGAAGAAGGGGCGGAATTAGTTGCTAATCAACTAACCCAATACTAAGATGCAATCAAAGTAAAATACTAAAAATGAAAATAAACTAATTATACTAAAGTTGTGAGCAGTAATTGGAGAAAATGTGTTTACTTAGATTTCACTACTCCCTAGACATCTTTTACACGTTAATTACTTGTTATAATTGTATGGATGACGGATCGTATTCCTTAATACCATTCATGGGGTGGCACACTTAACTCCCCAATTCTATGAGCTCTTATCTCCTCCTACACCATGCCCAGCATAACTATAGGGATTGTAAACAGTGGCTCATGCATTAAATACAACCATTAAAGACCTAGTGCGCGTCGGTTCATGTTTCTTAAGACGTTCAAGCATGTTACCAATTGGAGATCTGCTAGTTTTCTTAAGCCTAACATATAAATCATTCATCCAAGACAAGAATAAACAAGTAATCAACACATAATCAACATCTAGGTTTCATTAGATCTAAGCAAACACAAGATAGATCTAGCCTAGCATGATGGAATTAAGATAAGAACAAGATATAGACAACCAACACATAGACATATTGATTGAATTAAAGGAACACTTATCTTGATTAAACATGCAAGGTATCAAGGGGTTGGAACCCTTGAAAAACCTGTAAAGTTACACCAAAATCGTACTTAGGGTTTCTCCCAAAACTTTTCTCTCTAAATGTGAAAAATTAGAAAACTATATATAGAAAAATGGGTCTGACGGCGTCAAGACCAATTTGGTGACGCCGTCACCTCGCCGCCAAAACTCTCCTCGGACTGCCTTGATCTACATTTGACGCCGTCAAGTATTAATCATTTCCAGGCCGTCATGACTTTTTACTCTTGACGCCCTACCTTCATGACGCCGTCAAATCTCTACTGGACCGTCATGGAATTTTGCTCTTGACGCCGTCAAGGAGTTGCTCTTGACGCCGTCACCTACTGTTCCCAGCATGGAAAATTAAGACTTTGGCGTTTTCTTCACTTTTATGCTCCAAAAACGTCCGAATTGCTTCCTTTTCCAGATTTCACTCCCAAAGTACCTAAAATCACAAAAGAAACGATTTAGTGCAATATTTGATCAAATAAATTCGGATTCGGGCTTAAATGACCCCCTAAAAACGGACCATTTTTCGCCTCATCAAAACCTTTTCATAGTAATATGGAAAGAGCTTCAAATCTACTTGGTTTGATACATACGGATGTATGTGGACCACTTAGACATGTGTCAAGGAGACGTGCTATTTACTTCTTAACTTTTACAGATGATTTCAGCCGTTATGGTTATGTTTATTTACTTAAACATAAACATGAGGTGTTTGAAACATTTAAAGTTTTCAAAGCAGAAGTAGAATTGCAATTGGGAAAGAAGATTAAAGCTCTTCGTTCTGATCGAGGTGGTGAATACCTTAGTCAAGATTTTAAAGATTTCTTAACTGAGAATGGAATTGTCCAGAATCTCACATCTCCATATACTCCACAACAAAACGGTGTATGTGAGAGAAGGAATCGTACATTGTTGGACATGGTTCGATCAATGTATAATCTTACTAATCTTCCTTTTTTTTTTTGGGATTATGCTCTTGAATCAGCTGTTCGTATTTTGAATATGGTTCCCACCAAGAAGGTTGATAAGACACCATATGAGATATGGACTGGAAAAGCTCCGAACTTGTCTTATTTGAAGGTCTGGGGTTGTGAGGCGTATGTTAAACGTGACTCACAAGATAAACTCCAACAAAGATCTGTTAAATGCATTTTTGTAGGATACCCAAAGGAAACAATGGGTTACTATTTTTACTACCCACCTGAGAACAAAGTGTTTGTTGCTAGATATGGTGATTTTCTTGAAAGTGATTTTGTGACTCAAGAAATCAGTGGGAGAGTATACGATCTAGAAGATGATCTAAATACTGCATTGCCTTCAGAAAACACTAGCACACTTCCTATAGAATCGGAAAGTCTGGGTCCTCCACCGGAAGTTGAAGTAGTTCCCATTCGCAGATCTTCAAGATCTGTGAAAGCTCCTGACCGTCTATGTCTTAATGTAGAGGTCGATGAGCATACACTAGGGGATCTTAATGAACTTACTAGTTATAGAGCTGCCATTAATAGCCCTGAAAAGGTTAATTGGAAAGCTGCTATGGATGGGGAAATACAATCCATGCATGATAATGAAGTCTGGGAAGAAGTTGACTTACCTCCTGGTGCCAAGGTAGTTGGGAGTAAGTGGCTCTACAAAATTAAGACTGACATGGATGGATATGCACACATTTATAAGGCTCGTCTAGTTGCTAAAGGTTTTACTCAAACTTTTGGAATTGATTACGAGGAGACGTTTTCTCCTGTAGCAGACATAAGAGCTATAAGAATTCTCATAGCTATAGCAGCGTACTATGACTATGAGATTTGGCAAATGGATGTGAAAACCGCAATCTTAAATGGTCATCTAGATGAAGACATCTATATGGCACAACCAGAAGGGTTTGAAAATCCAGAATTTCCAAATCGTGTATGCAAGCTTAAAAGGTCCATTTATGGATTAAAGCAAGCATCACGACAATGGAACAAGAGATTTGATGCTGAGATCAAAAAGTTTGGATTCACTCAAAATCTTGATAAGCCATGTGTGTATCACAAAGCTAGTGGGAGTGATAATGTAATTTTCCTAATTCTTTATGTAGATGACATATTGATCATGGGAAAAGACATTCCAAGTTTGCAAAAGGTTAAGGCATATCTTGGAACGTGCTTTTCTATGAAAGATTTAGGAGAAGCTGCATACATTCTGGGAATCAAAATCTATAGAGATAGATCAAGGCGGTTAATTGGATTAAGTCAAAGTGCTTACATTGACAAAATATTGAAAAGATTCAATATGCAAAATTTCAAGAAAGGATATTTGCCGATGGAAGTAAAACATGGCTTATGTAATGAGTTTTGTGCTTCAACACCTGCTGAGGTGGCTCGCATGAGTAAAATTCCTTATGCTTCAGCTGTAGGATCTATTATGTATGCGGTTAAGTGCACAAGGCCAGATGTGGCATTTGCTCAAAATATTACCAGCCAATTTCAACAGAATCCAGGTGATAAACATTCGATTGCTGTTAAGCATATTCTTAAGTATTTGAGGAATACAAAAGATATGTTTTTGGTATATGGTGGAGATCCAACTGCAGAACTCTGTGTTACTGGTTTCTGCGATGCATCCTTTCAAAGTAATAAAGATGATTCGAAGTCTCAGACGGGTTATGTCTTTGTTATTAATGGAGGAGCTGTAGACTGGAGGAGCAAGAAGCAGAGTACAATTGCGATGTCCGCAAAATAAGCTGAATACATTGCTGCTTCAGAAGCTGCTATGGAGGCTGTTTGGATTAGGAAATTCGTTTCAGGGCTTGGTGTTATGCCTTCAATTGAATTACCTATTAATATGTATTGTGACAATTCTGCTGCAATCATATTTGCCAATGAACCTGGAGTCATGAGAGGCACCGGACATTTTCTACGGAAGTATCACTTTGTTCGTGAAAAGGTTAACGAAGGTGAAATAAATCTGCTGAAAGTTCACACAGATGATAACTTAGCTGATCCGTTCACTAAGGCTTTGGCGAAAGATAAGCTTAATGAATTAGCCAATGGAATTGGACTTAAATTAGCTAGTAGTTTCATGCATAACTGTGATTAGTATTTGGATAAAGGATATTGTAAACAATTATTATTTTAATGAAATAAAGTATGTTGGTATGTTTATTTCTATTGTTAATTATTGTTGTCCTATTTTTGCATGTTTAAATCCATGAATAAGAGTTATTCTAAATTGTCCATTGTTAGTTAATAATATGGGAATATTATTAAATTAAGACAAATCTGAAGTTGGTATAATATACTTAAAGTATATTGATGCGTAGACATGCCATTTCAGACGATATTCGATGATACTGAATATATGACTTATCCCAACTATATGATGTTACTTTATGGATCTTGTCATTAAGTAAATCTTAAGAAGTTATCCTTAGACTTGAGATACAAGATAACGGTCATGAATCTAGTACATTTTTGTGGAACAATTTAACGCTATACGTAACTGGTAGTCATAAGGGTTGTTTTCGGAAGTGTTACAAAGTTTGTGTGTTTTGCTTGTAATCAATAAAGAATTTGTTCCTTCAAATTAATTTTTGGAGTTTAATACTGCTGGGCCCCTCGTAGGTATGTCAAGGTGTTTGCGTGGCCACGCCCAAGGTCTTTCCTGAATGGTTCAGAAGATTTGGTAATCTTGTCAATTTCTAACAACGAGCAACAGAATGGTTAATTAAGGAATGATCTAGATCCATATCCTTATTTAACACGGTATTAGAAACAAAGGGATAATAATAATGAGAAATCATTAAAAGGTTTTCCAGGAGCCTTACTCAAGTTTTACTAGAGGCATCGGCGTGTTGCAAGACGCTAACCGATGTGATCACACTATTATGATATGTCTAAGTGGGAGCTGTTGGTTTTATAGACAAAATAATAATAGTCGTGTGTTAGGATCGAACTTGAGATCACGGGATTGCACACAATACGTATGAAGAGAAAAAGTAATAATTATTTATAAAATGTTATAATTAATTAGTAAACACAAAATAAATAATAGTAATTAGTATTTAATGATTAATGACTAATTATCTATTAAACGAAGATTAGGAAAGTAATACTAGGCAAAATTTGGAAACAAGAGAAGGTTCCAGAATCCCCTAGGGGACACCAAATCCGATCGGCATAAGGGGGTTTCCACCTCCTTATGTGCCTTGAGCTCCAAGTTTTGAATAGTATACAAGCAAACCCAAGATGCATGTTTTTCTCATAACTTGTACACACACATCTTGGTGTTTTCTCTCCTCTTTCTTTTCTTGGTCGATCCATCAAAACAAACCCTTTAGGGTTTTGATTTTCATAGATCTAAAACAAGTTTTGTGTTTATTACTTGCATAAACTTTTTCTTGAATTAGTACGTGTGTACAAGAACGTGAATCAAACACACTATTGTTTGATTCTTGGATTGAATTACAAAAGAGGTAAGGGGTAATTCTTGTAATCCATATAAACCCTAATTAGGGTTCTTGTTCCAGAAGATTGCTTTTGATTCTTGTTCGGGCTAGAATCACAAAGGTATGTTTACTATTTAATTATTGATTAATTAATTACATGTTATTTGATCTTGTTATAATTGTTTCCGCTATGCTCACTTTGATGTACTTGGTTTATTTATATGAAGGTCATGATATAATAATTCCAACACCGTTTTCATATGATTTTGTCTGTTTGTACGTTTTTTATGTTATTGTACGTTTTCATACGTAAGAAAACGTAAGAAGAAGGTTAAAAACGTAAAAAAATAGACGAAAATGTAATTAAATACAAAAATGTGAAAAAGATATAAGAAAAAGTAAAAATCGGTAGAAAACATAAAAAAAAGACGAAAACATAAAAACAAAAGCAAACAAAACCGTAAAAAATGGTCGAAAACGTAAAAAAATAGATAATAACAGATGAAAATATAAAAAAAATACAAAAACGTAAAAATAACGGACAAAAACGGACTAAAACGAATGAAAACGTTAAAAAAAAGACGAAAACGTAAAAGAACGGGCGAAAACGTAAAAAAAAGGACGAAAACGTTAAAAAAAAGGCGAAAACATAAAAAAAATGGCGAAAACGTAAAAAAACGGGCGAAAACATAAAAAATGAACGAAAATGGGCGAAAACGTAAAAAAAACAGGCGACAACGTAAAAGAACGGGCGAAAACATTAAAAAACGGAGAAAACATAAAAAAAATGGGAGAAAACATAAAAAAAATAGATGAAAACGTAAAAAAGGGACAAAAACGTAAAAAAATAACAAAAACGTAAAAAAAATAACAAAAACGTAAAAAAATGGGCTAAAACGTAAAAAACGAAAGAAAATGTAAAAAATGGACGAAAACGTAAAAAAAGGGGCGAAAATGTAAAAATTCGGTCGAAAACGTAAAAAAACTGATGAAAACGTAAAAAAAACAAACGAAAACGTATAAAAACGGATATTGAGAAAGAGATGTAAGGTTCGTGAAAGAAGAGGCAAGAAGTGAAATAAGAGGTAAGAAGTGAAAGAGAATGTCTGAAATTTAGAAGAAGAAAAAAGTGAAAAGAAGCACTTATGTTTGCAAAAAAACAAACAAAAACCTCTGCCCTCTTGCAGACAAAATAAGTGAAAAGAGGAAAAAAATGCTTATTATGAAAAAACAAACGACACCTAAGGCATTTCATCCAACACCTAGTGCGCGTCTATATGCATCTTTCCTCGCTCGCTTTACGTGCATCATATAAAAAAGGGCTTTTCTAGAAACACATTTCTACAAAGAGTCAATTGATTACAAAAGATGACCACTTTGTTTTGAAAGATATCGTGTACGTAATTTTAGAGCTTGGGGGATTGAAAATGTAACTTATGAAAACTCCATATGAATATGATGTTGAAATCGATGATGCTCAACAATAGTTATAATGTTAATATCATTTAATATGTTTAAAACCTTATAGTATCAGTTTGTAACTTTTTTTTATGAGTATGTTAGATGAATGAACAATTTTGATGTGTTTTTGGGTTTTATCATGTTATGATCATTCAAGTTGACATTGTTAGTATCATTTTTTTGTTCAGGATGAACACTCTCATGGGCTTTTCGGCGTAGTTCAATTTTGAAATTGTCAACACAAAATTGATAATTTTGCAGAATGTCGAAGTTACCCTTTGATGCATAGTTGCATACAACACATGCAGTTTGTATGGTCTCCTACCATTTTCACTTTAAGATGGAGTATTTTACAAGAACCGAACTCGCTTAATCGTTCAAAGGTTATGCGGTTTGGTAGATAAAACTAAGGTACTGAATGGGCCATGATATAAAACGTGCTCTTGTCCACAAGCAAATAATATCTCCTAAATAACCTTCATATCTTTTCTTACATTTGCATATTTAATCATGTTGCTTTGTCCTTTTCTGATGGTCACTAAAAGCTAAAGTTTATTTATAAAGATGTAACGATCTAAAGTATTACTCCCTCTGTCTCTAAATAAGTATCGTTTTTCTTTTTTTTTCTTTTTTTTTTTTTTTTTTTTTTTCAACTTTTACCTTAAATATTTTTGTTTGTGTTATATGATACTTGATTAAAATTATATTAATCAATCATATATTTTATATTAAGTATTAAAGAAAAGTTAAGAAAGAAATTTGCATATTCGAAACCTAATATTGTCGGCGTTTCAAAAAACATGTAATTGAGTTCATTGATAATTTTATTGAGTATTAAGTGTTACCAATTGAAAGTTATATCAAATCAAGTATTTATCAAACAATATAATTTGATCGACCTAAACTTATGTAAAGGTCAAGATGGTAATTTTCTGTTGCCCGTATTGATATACAACACAATTATCAAACAATTATTCGATCTCATTCAGAATATACTCATTCAGCATCGTGAAATCACTAACGGTGCGTTCAGTTGAAGAAAAAATTCTCTTGTTTTCTATCTCTAGTTTTGTAAAAAATTGGAAGAGAGATTTATCCCCACAAAACACTTGAAAATATAGGAAACGCGTTTAATTGATGTTTGTATTTTCAATTTTGAAGAATGAGAGGGAGAGTTGTGGGTTACAAAGGAAAACAAAGAAAACAACTAAAATTTGTTTTGAAGTGTTCCTTGTTAAGTTTAAGAAATAAGAGATTTTGTGTTTTGCAAAATATTTTGTTGAAAAACGCTTATTTAAACGCGATATATGTTTTTATTGGTTTCCACAAAACATTTTATGAAAAACAAGAGTGTTTTCCTCTAACTAAGCGCACCCTAAGTGTTTTTTATTCATTCATCGCTAATTTATATTGTTTTTATCAAACAACCCTTTATTGTTTTACCAAACAACACTTCAGATTTTTATTTATTTATTTATTTATTTTTTTTTTTTTTTAGGAAATAAAAAGTCAAGGAGATATGAAGACGTGATCATGGTTCATGCACGTATCAGATAATTTCAACTGATAATTTTTTTTCCAAGTATAATATGCATTTCTTCTTTATGTTTTGTTAAAAATCTCATCTTCAATCCTTAGGTCTCACAAAAGTTCAATGTTAGTCCATAATTTTGTCAAATAGAAAGAAAAAGAAAAACTCGTGTAGCCTATTGGACCATTAAAGTTATACAAATCTGTTAAAATATTTACTCACCATTTTGTCACTATATATTTAATCTAAATCATACTCTTTAATTTTCATATCTATAAAACGAACCATCTCAATGTAATTTACTTGTAGACAATCTAAACATCCAAACAACCCTCATGTAAATTCAAAGAGCTGAACTTGCCACTCATTTAACTTAGGAGGACTATAAGTGTAAGTTTTGGATATAAAGCGTATGAAATTGAAAGAACAAGAAAGCACAAATTGGAGTGAGTAAACTGCATACTTCATTAGAATAACAAATACGTAACAAAGTCTTTCCACTTGACTTGACTTGACTTGACTTATGATTTATTCTTCAACATAAAGTTGACTTGAGGTCAACCCATTTGTATTATTTAACGGGGAGTTGATATTTATTATTTACCCGTAGCAAATTGATCATCAAACATAATTTTTTTCTTTTTGAATTGACAGTTATGCCCTCTCTTATATTTAGTCTAGCATTTGACTTCTCTTCTAAAAACATGCATTAAACCCCTCATTTTATTTTTACCTCGTCATTTTTCCCGATTTCACAGTCTATTTCTTTCAATCTTAATTAACAAGTTTTGTATAGTTAACAACTGTTGCTCTCAAAACTTGCAACAAACCCATTATTTTATATGATTAGTTATTTCTATATGATGTAAGTAAATTAGCATGGCAAACATGATGGATTAATAAATAAATTAACTGCAGACAAACCTATGATGGATTAATGGGTGACAATAGACATGATTTGTAACGTCATAACTAAAGAGGGATAGGGAAAACGAAATATGTCTCGATAGGGTAGAATGAAATGAGGTAAGAATTACAAAAGGGCATAATAGTCCTTGCTCAATAATGTTATGTGTATGAATCAATTTGCTATGTGTACATATAATTTCCCTATTTAATGTCATAGGTGATTAGAGTTATAATAATTCCATTGTTGATTGCCATTCATATCACTACAAGAAAAAGTGCTTTTAGTGACGAATTTTTTTGTGACCACTCATGATTTGGTCTCTATTATCATGGTTTAGTCACCAATATATTTGTCGTCACTGCATTTCCGTCATTGCCATAGAATTAGTGACCGTTACAAAATGTGGTCACTAAGTTGTCACAAATGACAAGTATTAGGGTTCGTTTGGTAGGACGAAATAAAATGTCAAATGAATGGAATGACTAATGTAATGGAATAAGTGTTGTAATGTAATGAGTCATTACCATTATTTATCATGTTTGGTTTGTTTGATAAGACGTAATGGAATCATAATAAAAAGACTAAAATGCCCGTTATTGATGAGAAGTTTCATTAATATGGTTAGTTAATGGTGGAGTTTTATGTAATTTTGATTCCATTACGGGATGTAATGAACAAAAAGTAGGGGCCCCCTAAGGAATGGTTTTGGTGTAATGAGTCATTCCGTGTAATGAATTATTACATTACATAAATATGAACAAACAACATTTTCTCATTCCATCGTAATAATCCTTTCCATTTCCCCTTTGATTACGAGATACCAAACGCTACGTTAGTGACGACAAATAATGGTCACATAGTCCCTAAACCGTGAATATAATATTTTCAATGAAATATTAAGTTTTCGAGTTAGACTAGAGACCAAAAGTGGTGGTCACTGCCGAAAAAAAAGTATACTAAGTTTAAAGACCAAGTATTAGTGGTCACTAGTTTATCAAATTAGAGACCAAGGTTGGTGGTCACTGATTTACAAAATATTGAGACAAAAAGAGTTGTCACATAAACCGTAACCCCTAAACTAAAACCCTAACCCCTAAACTTTAAAGACCAAATATTAGTGGTCATTAGTTTTTCAAATTAGAGACCAAGGTTGGTGGTCACTAGTTTTTCAAATTAGAGACCAAGGTTGGTGGTCACTAGTTTTTCAAATTAGAGACCAAGGTTGGTGGTCACTGATTTATAAAATATTGAGACAAAAAGAGTGGTCACATAAACCGTAACCCCTAAACTTTAAAGACCAAATATTAATGGTCACTAGTTTTTAGAGACCAAGGTTGGTGGTCACTGATTTACAAAATATTGACACAAAGAGAGTGGTCATATAAACCCTAACCCCTAAATTAAAACCCTAACCCCTAAATTTTAAAGACCAAATACTAGTGGTCACTACTAGTTTTTCAAATTAGAGACCAAGTTTGGTGGTCACTGATTAACAAAATATCGAGACAAAAAGAGTGGTCACATAAACCGTAACACCTAAACTAAAACCCCAAATATATATTAGAAACTAAAATTAGTGTTCATTAAATTATTAAATTTACGCAACATCACAAGTCGATCAGATCGAGATTTTTTTAAATATCGACAAGTAGAATAACTAAAATGACAATGCATCAGTAATAAAAAAATGGTAAGGTGATACGCTAACAATTTAAGGTATACATTACTTGTAAGATTTTATTATATTATGTACTTTTTTATTTTTTTCTAAATAACTTTAATTAAATTTATACTTAAATATTTACATTTAATTTAAACAAACAAATACTTAAATAACTTTGATAAACCGGACCTTATTTAAACAAACAAATACGTATTTAAATTTACACTTTAATTCATTCAAACACCTGAACCACAAACCTGACCTTATAAGCGTCTCTCACCATGAATCACTACCGTCTCTCACTACCTTATTAGCGCCTCTCACCACCGTCTCTCACCACCACATCTCACCACCTGAACCGCTATAGATTTGAGGTATAAAAACAGTACAATTCGTCAAATTTATCATGTAACTGTTTATCGATTTGAGGTATTAGTGCTGAATAACTGTTTATCGATTAACTGTTTATCATGTAACTGTTTATCATGTAATTTTAGCTGTCAAATTCTGTTTATCATGTAACTGTTTATCGATTTGAGGTATTAGTGCTGAATAACTGTTTATCGATTTGAGGTATTAGTGCTGAATAACTGTTTGACGAAATGCCTGACTTAGTTGTGTGTATTTTTTTGCTAAAAGTATTGTGGATTGGATGTGCAGATCAAGTGTTTGACGAAATGCCTGACTTAGTTGTGTGTATTTTTTTAGTAATAATAAATATTAGTTCTCTATGTACCGGTGTTTTGATGCTTTTGATATTGTTAATTTTGTGGTGTTTTGATCCGATTTGTGTTAATTTTGATGTTTTGATAAAAAAACCTTGTATATTTCTTATTAGGCACATAATTAGATAAACGAATTATGCATTACCATCTCTTCTCTTATTCGGATCATGTGATTTTCAGCTTCTACTATTTTCTGTATTCTACCCCTCATCGCCTAAATAGGTATAACCAATAAAGAATAGATTACCTTTTCATGATATTTACCTTCATGTGATATATAACCACACAAAAGGTGTAGATTGGCACAGACACCCTTATCCCGGATATTTTTTGGCACCAGTCATTGTCCACCCTACAAGGAATAGCTCCGGGCAACTCTTCTGTCCTAGTGGGGCACCAACTGGAGTGAGCCAGACACTCGAACTCTTGAGCTCTTATCCACAAAGTCTCTTCAACGAGCCCATAGGTTTTGCGGAGGTGAGTACTTATCCGAGAGCAAGGTGCTAGGGATTAAATTCGACTAAAGAATGAAAGCCAATGCCCCAGTGGTTCATGTGATATATAACTATCGTAATCTAATTTTATCACGATGCAACGCGCCTGATCTTTTAGTTGTTATCATGAAAATTAAAATAGTTATATTCTAATTCACATTTAAAGCAAAGAATTTTCTTTTTAGATTGATAAAAAAAATTGTTAAATTTTTTATATAAAAGAGTTATTAAAAACCGGCAAACCGTTAAAAGATGTTATAGAAATATGAAATCATATTTATCTTTAAAAGCACGAGCCATTTTCAAAACGCAGCAACAATTACTTTAAAAGAAAATGAAATATCATATAGATATTTTAATGCCCATATTCATAACCACACACAAAAAGCAATGATTGCTTTCACAAATATACCTTTCTTTTTTCACAATTTAAATCATATTAGTATATTACTACGTATTATTCACATAAACATCTTTTACAAAACAGCTGCACACTCAGAGAGTAGAGCAAGGTACCATTTCGTTTAAGTTTTATACAAACTATCTATTACTTAAAATCTGATCAAAGCATGTGATGATCATAGTTGTTTTGCTACCAAACAAGTAGTGGATTATGATTTTTGGAGGATTAACCTTTTTACATAATATATTCAACTCCTGTTTATATGCCTCTAGAACTCTCTTTTCGATCAACTATACGTTTGTTTAAGGGTAAAAGCCATAATTGAACTACATTTGTTCAGAAATGTCTTATTAGACAAACACTATATAGTTGAAGCCATTAAAAGATAATATGGATGTCATGAATGTTTGGAAAATAAAGAAGCCAAAATTTTGCTATTTTATCTTGAATCTAGTTTCAATTTTGATATGATGGGAGTTGTAATCATGTAAGGTTTTTTGGTTATCTGTTTATATATACTGGATGATGTGTGGGAGATGGTTGAACTCAATGATATTGGATTAAGCCCTTTGCCAACCGGCTTCAAATTGTTGCTAACATCACGAAATGAAACTGTTTGCAGACAAATTGCAGTAGAAGCTAATTTGAATTTTAAATTACTTAGAGTGGATGTCATGGAGGAGTCCGAAGGAAATAATTTCTTTTGTGAAATCACAGGAGTTTCAAAAGTGTCTGATCCGGTGCTCAATGAGATAGGGAATCAAATTGTGAAAAGATGTGGATTTTTGCCCCTAGCCATCAAACTCATTGCAACAACACTTCAATCTCAAGAAAATTTTATATGGCGTGATACACTTAACCGTTTGAAGAAAAATGATCTTGATAAAAATGTGGAAGAAATTATTGAAATTAGCTACACTTTTATACGAGAAGAGGAAGTTAAAGCGATTTTTCTGCTTTGTGGCTTGTTTCCAGATGACTTTAATATTCCGATTGAGGATTTGACAAGATATGCATGGGGGCTTAAATTGTTGAAGGGTGTTCCTACTTTGGGTGATGCTAGAGACAGGACAAAAACATGTGTACGCAAACTCAAAAATGCAAATTTATTGATTGATAGTGATTACCTCGAGTGTGTCAAAATGCACGATCTTGTTCTTGCTTTTGTGGTAGGAGAAGTTTCTAAAGGTGACCATCCGTGGATCATTAACCATGGTGATATTTCGAGGTGGAGTAGGGCTGAGATGAGCAGGTCTTGCCAAAATATTTCCTTGACCTGCATGGGTATGACTGAGTTTCCAAAAGAATTTAAATACCCGAACCTAACACTTCTGAGACTTATGGGTGGAGATAGAACACTTAAGTTTCCTGAAGATTTCTATGAAGAAATGGAAAATCTTGAAGTTATAGTCTATGAGAAGATGGAGTACCCCTTGCTTCCAAGATCACTTCAATGCTCCACCAATCTTCGAACGCTCATTCTCCATCAATGCCTGTTGATGTTTGATTGCTCTTCTATCAGAGATCTTTGGAATTTGGAAGTTTTAAGCTTTGCAAATTGTGGCATTCGAAAATTACCAGGCACAATTGGGAATTTGAAGGAGCTAAAGCAATTGGATTTGACAGGTTGTGTCGATCTTCATATTGATGAAGGTGTTTTTAAAAGTCTGGTGAAGCTTGAGGAGCTTTATATGAGGGTTTCCCATGGAAAGCGTATTAATTTCACGGATGCCAACTTTAATGAATTGGCACAGTGCTCAAGGAATCTTTCTGCATTAGAGATTGAATTCTTTGAAAACAAGGCTCAGCCGAAGAATATGTCGTTTAAGAAACTCGAAAGATTCAGGATCTCCGTAGGATCTGTTGGTAAGATGAAGTATTCAAAAGAAAAAAGTAAAAGTATGCACTCATTCGAAAACATGTTGAATTTAATCACTACTAAAGATGAACTAATGGAATCTAGATTGAATGAGTTGTTTCCAAAAACAGAGGTGCTTTTTTTAGAAGCGAATGGTATGAATGATCTTGTCGAACTTTTAGTGGCATCTGTGTGTCCTACTGAAGAAACGTTTTGTAATTTAAGAGAGCTTCAAAATTTCAAGTGTGCCGACATGAAATACCTTTTCACAGTCCCAGTAGCTAATGGTTTGGTGAAGCTTGAGCGACTCAAAATTATGAAGTGCCATGTTATGGAAGGAGTAGCATATGGTGAACAAGGGGTAATCAAGTTTCAACAGCTAAAGTATTTGTATTTGTCTGATCTACCAATGTTGGAAGGTTTCTGCAAAACTATTAGTTCTGTTGAGCTACCTCAGTTAGTAGAGTTGATACTTGACGGCCTTCCAAAATTCACGAGCATTTATCCCGAGAATAAGTCATCAACATCTTCTTTGTCTAGTTCTGCAATTCAACCTTTCTTAAGCAAAGAGGTAATATGTGTATGTCGAAATATTAACTAAAGTCACACATATAACTGTCAATATATGTATCTTAGTTGTACGGATGTATTGATGAATTAACAAGCTAGGCCTATATGTTTTGCAGGTTGTGATACCTAGGTTGGAGACACTGAGAGTTTCTAAGATGGAGGCATTGCAAAATATATGGCCTTATCAATTTTGCAGCAGCGGGGAAGTTAACAGTTGCATACTGAGAGAAATTGAAGTGACAGGATGTGATAATCTTGTGAATATTTTTCCGAGCAATCCGATGCCATTGTTGCATCATCTTATTGATCTCCGTGTTGAAGATTGTGGTTCCATTGAATTTTTATTCAATATTGACGTGGGATGTGTTGGTGAGATTGAGGAGGGTTGTAGCAGCTTGAGAAAAATTGAAATAACTAGCTGTAAAAGTTTTAGAAATTTGTTTACACCTACCTTCGCTAGGTTTGATTTGGGTGCACTTGAGTACCTTGTCATTGATGGTGGGCGTTATAACATCAACGAATCAGCTGAAAGGGGCCACGAGGTATGTAATGTCATTCTTATTCCTACTTTCAGTTTCAGTTTCAACTTATAGAAGGAATTGCACATCTCAAATTTGTTTTATGTAATGATAGGTGCAGATGAATGATATAAACAGGGGAGAGATATTACAAGTTGATGATATTATTCCGGATGTTAATGTTGCAATTCCATTTCATGTCTTATCTACGTTTCATCACCTCAGATACCTTTTTATAATCAACCGTGCTGATGTTGAGGTGGTGTTTGAGATAGAGAGTGCAACCAGTAAAGATTTAGCAACAAGTCAAAGGGATAATCAACAATCACCGCTCCTTCCCTACTTGGAGTCCTTATATTTATGGGAGATGGAGAATATGAATTGTGTGTGGAAGTGTAATTGGAATAAATTTTAATGTTCTACGACACAACATAAATCCTCTTTCCAGAACCTGAAAACCATACATCTTTATTATTGCAAAAGCATAAAGTATTTGCTCTCACCTTGCATGATTAAACTTCTTTCCAGCTTAGAGCAAATTCACATAATTGATTGTGATGCTATTGAAGAAGTTGTTTCAAATAGAGATGACGAATATGAAGAAATAGCTACATCTTCCCAAACAAACACTACTTTCTTACCCCGTTTCGACTATCTCAGTCTTGCATATCTACCACACCTAAAGCTTATTGATGGTGGTAACTCCAATACTACTTCAAGTACGAATTCTATTCATGATCACTTTAAGGTATGTTTTTCTTTTAATATATCCTAATCCTATGCATAGTCAACTATTTTTTTGGTGCGTTTGGTCAACAGTTTTGATATAGAAATGTGGGTCCCACGGATTGGGTTGAATTGAATGCAAAAAAAGCTTTACAACTTTTTTCGGTGGCATTTCTTGTCTTTTCCTAAAAAGTGGCCATAAGTTATTTTTACCACTTATTTCAATTTAATTTCTTTTATAATTAAATTTAATTATTTTTCTTTAATATATATACAAATAAAAATATTGTACCATTTATATATTTTCTCTCTCCTATTTTTTTTTCTTTTTTTAAAACTTACATCAAATCAAAATCAAAATCCAAATTTATATCCATATCCAATTCCCTTAACAAACTAAACGGACCTTTAATTTCTTTTAATATCCATTCTTCATTATGTACAACCTTTTCCAGATATTATATGACATCTAATATGCTAATTTTATTTATTTATCTTTTATTTTTTTTCCCTTCTGAACTAAGTGGTCTATTGAAAAGATTGTGAGTGGGACAATGATTTGATAAAAATGATATATGCTAATATTTTTTTGTGTGTGTTATTTCTAATTGTATGTAATGTAAAATAAGTTCAATGTATACCTCAAATTCTCTAAAGACCCGATGAACCGATTCTGGCTATTCAATTTTTTAATAAAAACAAAATCATCATTTTTTAAAAAAAAGTTAAATATCTCACAAACCGTTATTCGTTATACGAAACGAATCATACCATCACGGCCAGAATTAAATCATCGTGATACAGAGAAACATTTCTCTATATACTTTTGACAAACTATTTTATGACTTTTTTTATGTTGAAATTTACATCTGAAATAATAACATATTATTTGTTATTTTATAATCATATAATGTGATTTGTGAAATCACACATATTTTCTAACATGCAAATCACATGTGATTTTTCAGACACAAATTTTAACACTAAAACAAAACTCGAAAAAAAAGGTCCGTCAAAATTATATCGAAGTGCCTGTCAACTGAAAGATAAAAGAATTCTCGTTGTGATGGTATATTTTTTGTCACTTAACGATTTACCGTCTCCAAGATATTTTATTTTCAACAAAAATGTGGAAAATAGTTTTTTTTCTTTTTTTTTTAATGGAAAAAATGAGTGACAATGATTCGTTTATTGAACTCAACTCATATAATAAAGTTTAACTAATATAATATCACTTGTATGATCGTAAAAATATATGAGCGTGTTTAGGATTGCTTAACTATTTAACTATTGGGCTCTTTTTAACGTAGATAAACTGTGGTGTTTGGAAAAAATAAAATGAATAAATTATATGCTTATGCTTATATCTACTTATAACAAGTCAATATATGGGGTTCTTTAATACGCATGTTAGGAATATGTTTATTTCAAATTGCTAATTTGGGATTACGATATAATAACCTTTAAACATATAAAAATAGGCTTCCTCATGGAGTTTTTTACCAACTCATTGTCTTTGAAAAACTTATTTACCAATGTGTGGATTGTTTAAAAATATTGACTCTTGTATAGTATTTTCATTTTGTATTTCCTTTTACTTTAATTTATTCCATTTCTTTTAATTAAATGAATCTCGTATTAATAGAACAATGGGAGAAAGTGAATTATGAATTTTCTTAATCTACATATATAATCGTCCATCCTGCATGTTTCATTAATTTTATTTTTAATTCTCGTATATCATTAAAAGTTGTTCGAACAAAACCAGTTTAATATATTACCTAATTATTAAGTTAGTAATATTTATTATATAATAAAAACAATTTGAAAATAAAATAATTGCACTACTAAAGAACTGAGAAATTCGTGCCAAAGTCATTATTTCATATCATACCTGCAACGGCACTCATATGACTCGACCTCTCTTCTTCTAGCAAACCAATAAGTATGCATGGACAAGACCGTTCAAAATATAATAATAGATAAACACAACAACAGTTAGTGATCGAACAGCTAATCTTGTTGTTAAAGTAGATCATAAATGATAAATATAACATGAATTGTAAACAGAAGGATAAACATAGACATCGCGCGTTAATCAACTAAATAAGCAGAACACACAAAAACATGAATTTGGATAATTAGTTTCTTAATCTTAACTAACAAACAAAAACAACTTAGAGCAAAAAGTTACGTTAATCAACTATACAATTTTATAATAAAGATCGCTACTATGGTTCCAGAAATACAATATGTGGCAAATAGCATCAACCAAACACAAATTCTAGAAATTTAATTAACCATGAATTTTGTTTATCATCTAATAGACACTAATAAAAAAACAATTAGAAATGAATTTTAGTTGAAGGATGTAACGATGAGCAGTTAAAGGAAGCAAGGCTGTGAATTGTTTTTAATGAAAAAACATAGATAGGTTAGTTTATTAAAATTGGAAAGTGATACTATACAATAGTCAATATTTCTTAAAACTTTTTACAGCTTAGACAAATTAATTCTTTGCGGGGCTTATCATCTTGGTATTGTTGACATGTTCAACTAAACTTCCAAAATTATCAAAGTAGTACATTTATTAGTCATACCTCTAAAATCGAATGCGTTTTACATGTATACATTTCTGTAAAAAGGTGTTTTGAGTTCTATTAGTTACTATTATTGCCACGAAGCAGTCAATTCCATTAATTTTTATGTGTACACTAATTTTTCATATCACATAATGTTCTCAGGTGGGTTTTGCTTCTCCATCATTATGCCAATATTCCAGAAGGATACAGATCATGGCATGTGAGACGTTAGCCACTCTGATTCCATTCAGTGCAGTGGGAAAATTACAAAAGCTTGAAGAGCTGGAAATATACTCTTGCCAGTCGCTAAGAGAGATATTTGAGATTGAAAGGGTCAACAAGAATGGTAGTGATAGTGCTAATGTTGGGGATGGAATTGGTGATGTACTTCCAGGAGTGACGATTCCAAGGTCCGCAAATATGACTTTGCTTGAATTGCCCAACTTAAAGATAATGTGGATTTTCAGATGCGACCTTTTGAAACATGTATTTGTTGGAATTATTATATCATGACAATCATATTAATAAACCAAGAACATCAAAGTGAGCATGAGCGGAAGCAATTATAAAAGATCGAATAACATGTAATTAATTAATCATTAATTTAAATAGTAAACATACTGTAGTGATTCTAGCCCGAACAAGAATCAATGCAATCTTCCGGAACCAATGAACCCTAATTAGGGTTTATAAGGATTATATGAATTACCCCTTACCTTTTCGTAATTCAATCCAAGAATCAAACAATAGTGTGTTTGATTCAAGTTCTTGTACACACGTACTAATTCAAGGAAAAGTTTATGCAAGTAAATCACAAAACAATTTTTGGAGACAAGAAAATCGAAACCCTAAGGGTGTTCGGTTTTGGTTCGACCAAAGAAGAGAAGGAAAAGAAAAACACCAAGTTGTGTGTGTACAAGTTATGAGAAAACTCTTCACCTTGGGTTTGCTTATATACTAGTTATTACTTGGAGCTCAAGGCACAAAGGAGGTGGATATCCCTCCTTGGCCGATCGGTTAGGAAGCCCAAAGGGGTGTTCCGGAACCTTCTCTTGTTTCCAAGTATTGTCTAGTAATTAGTTTCCTAATCTTCGTTTAATAATTAATTAGTCATTAATCAATAATACTAATTATTATTTAATTGTTTTGTGTTTAATAATTAATTATAACATTTTATAAATAATTATTACATTTCCTCTTCATACGTATTGTGTGCAATCCCGTGATCTCAAGTTCGATCCTAACACACGACTATTATTATTTTGTCTATAAAACCAACAGCTCCCACTTAGACATATCATAATAGTGTGATCACATCGATTAGCGTCTTGCAACACGTCGATGCCTCTAGTACAACTTGAGTAAGGCTCCTGGAAAACCTTTTAATGATTTCTCATTATTATTATCCCTTTGTTTCTAATACTACGTTAATAAGGATATGGATCTAGGTCATTCCTTAATTAACCATTCTGTTTCTCGTTCTTAGAAATTGACAAGATTACCAAATCTTTTGAACCTTTCATAAAAGACCTTGGGCGTGGCCACGCAAACACCTTGACAACCCTACGAGGGGCCCAGCAGTATTAAACTTCAAAAATTAATTTGAAGGAACAAATTCTTTATTGACTACAAGCAAAACACACAAACTTTGTAACACTTCCGAAAACAACCCTTATGACTACCAGTTACGTATAGCGTTAAGTTATTCCACAAAAATGTACTACATTAATGACCGTTATCTTGCATCTCAAGTCTAAGGATAACTTCTTATGATTTACTTAATGACAAGATCCATAAAGTAACATCATATAGTTGGGATAAGTCCTATATTCAGTATCATCGAATATCATCTGAAATGACATGACTACGCATCAATATACTTAAGTATATTATATCAACTTCAGATTTGTCTTAATTTAATAATATTCCCATATTATTAACTGACAACGGACAATTTAGAATAACTCTTATTCATGGATTTAAACATGCAAAAACAGGACAACAATAATTAATAACAGAAATAAACATACCAATATACTTTATTTCATTAAAATAATAATTGTTTACAATATCCTTTATCCAAATACTAATCACAGTTATGCATGAAACTACTAGCTAATTTAAGTCCAATTCCATTGGCCAATTCATTAAGCTTTTCTTTCGCCAAAGCCTTAGTGAACGGATCAGCTAAGTTTTCATCTGTGTGAACCTTCAACAGATTTATTTCACCTTCGTCAACCTTTTCACGAACAAAGTGATACTTCCGTAGAAAATGTCTGGTGCCTCTCATGACTCCAGGTTCATTGGCAAATATGATTGCAGCAGAATTGTCACAATACATATTAATAGGTAATTCAATTGAAGGCATAACACCAAGCCCAGAAACGAATTTCCTAATCCAAACAGCCTCCATAGCAGCTTCCGAAGCAGCAATGTATTCAGCTTCTGTTGCAGACACGCAATTGTACTCTGCTTCTTGCTCCTCCAGTCTACAGCTCCTCCATTGATAACAAAGACATAACCCGTCTGAGAATTCGAATCATCTTTATTACTTTGAAAGGATGCATCACAGAAACCTGTAACACAAAGTTCTGTAGATGGATTTCCACCATATACCAAAAACATATCTTTTGTATTCCTCAAATACTTAAGAATATGTTTAACAGCAATCCAATGTTTTTCACCTGGATTCTGTTGAAATTGACTGGTAATATTTTGAGCAAACGCCACATCTGGCCTTGTGCACTTAACCGCATACATAATAGATCCTACAGCCGAAGCATAAGGAACTTTACTCATGCGAGCCACCTCATTAGGTGTTGAAGCACAAAACTCATTACATAAGCCATGTTTCACTTCCATCGGCAAATATCCTTTCTTGGAATTTTGCATATTGAATCTTTTCAATATTTTGTCAATGTAAGCACTTTGACTTAATCCAATTAACCGCCTTGATCTATCTCTATAGATTTTGATTCCCAGAATGTATGCAGCTTCTCCCAAATCTTTCATAGAAAAACACTTTCCAAGATATGCCTTTACTGCTTGCAAACTTGGAATGTCTTTTCTCATGATCAATATGTCATCAACATATAGAATTAGGAAAATTACATTATCACTCCCACTAGCTTTGTGATACACACATGACTCATCAAGATTTTGAGTGAATCCAAACTTTTTAATTTCAGCATCAAACCTCTTGTTCCATTTTCGTGATGCTTGCTTTAATCCATAAATGGATCTCTTAAGCTTGCAAACACGATTTGGAAATTCTGGATTTTCAAACCCTTCTGGTTGTGCCATATAGATGTCTTCATCTAGATGACCATTTAAGAAAGCGGTCTTCACATCCATTTGCCAAATCTCATAGTCATAGTACGCTGCTATAGCTATGAGTATTCTTATAGCTCTTATGTCTGCTACAGGAGAAAACGTCTCCTCGTAATCTATTCCAAAAGTTTGAGTAAAACCTTTAGCAACTAGACGAGCCTTATAAATGTGTGCATATCCATCCATATCAGTCTTGATTTTGTAAAGCCACTTACTCCCAACTACCTTGGCACCAGGAGGTAAGTCAACTTCTTCCCAGACTTCATTGTCATGCATGGATTGTATTTCCCCATCCATAGCAGCTTTCCATTTAGCTTTTTGAGGGCTATTAATGGCAGCTCTATAACTAGTAGGTTCATTAAGATCCCCTAGTGTATGCTGATCGACCTCTACATTAAGACATAGACGGTCAGGAGCTTTCACAGATCTCGCAGATCTGCGAATGGGAATTACTTCGACTTCCGGTGGAGGACCCAGACTTTCCGGTTCTATAGGAAGTGTGCTAGTGTTTTCTGAAGGTAATGCATTATTTAGATCATCTTCTAGATCATATACCCTCCCACTGATTTCTTGAACCACAAATTCACTTTCAAGAAAATCACCATATCTTGCAACAAACACTTTGTTCTCAGGTGGGTAGTAAAAGTAGTAACCCATAGTTTCCTTAGGGTATCCTACAAAAATGCATTTAACAGATCTTTGTTGGAGTTTATCTTGTGAGTCACGTTTAACATACGCCTCACAACCCCAGACCTTTAAATAAGACAAGTTCGGAGCTTTTCCAGTCCATATCTCATATGGTGTCTTATCAACCTTCTTGGTGGGAACCATATTCAAAATACGAACAGCTGATTCAAGAGCATAATCCCAAAAAGACAAAGGAAGGTTAGTAAGATTATACATTGATCGAACCATGTCCAACAATGTACGATTCCTTCTCTCAGATACACCATTTTGTTGTGGAGTATATGGAGATATGGGATTCTGGACAATTCCATTCTCAGTTAAGAAATCTTTAAAATCTTGACTAAGGTATTCACCACCTCGATCAGAACGAAGAGCTTTAATCTTCTTTCCCAATTGCAATTCTACTTCTGCTTTGAAAACTTTAAATGTTTCAAACACTTCATGTTTATGTTTAAGTAAATAAACATAACCATAACGGCTGAAATCATCTGTAAAAGTTAAGAAGTAGACAACAACTCTCCTTGACACATGTCTAAGTGGTCCACACACATCCGTGTGTATTAAACCAAGTAGATCTGAAGCTCTTTCCACATTATTATGAAAAGGTTTCTTCGTCATCTTCCCAGAAATACAAGATTCGCATTTATCAAATGACTCATCAATGATATCATTCAAAAGCCCTTCACGTTGTAGCTTTTGCATGCGACTCTTGCCTATATGGGCAAGTCTACAGTGCCAAAGGTAAGACGAATTCAAGTCATACTTCATTCTCTTACTTATGCTGTACATTGAATTATTATTATTGTTGGAAGTCACACAATTATTCATATCAATTTCAAACACACCATTCACAGCAACAGCATTAAAATAAAATACACCATTTAAAGAAACAGAAATTTTATTGCCATCAATAGTATGAGAAAAACCAAGATCCAACAAACATGAAAAGGAAACAACACCTCTAATTATAGAAGGTGCATAATGACAATTGTTTAAACAAAGTACTAAACCCGAAGGTAAAACTAAATCAAACATTCCTATGGCTTCAACTGTTGCTTGTGCTCCATTACCCACATGCAGAAATTGCTCCCCATAAGCTAGTCTCCTTTCCTCTCTAAACCCCTGCAGTGTATTACAAATATTAATACCAGATCCAGTATCATATACCCAGGAATTTATTTCACGAGATAAAGTAAATAATTCAATGACAAATAAGTTACCTGAAGTGCTGGCGCCCATGTGCCCAGTCTTCTTAACCTTATTGTTTCGCAAGTCATCGAGATAAAGAGGACAATTCCTCTTCCAATGGCCCATCACCTTGCAGTAATGGCATCCTTGATCCTTCTTTGGATTATTCTTGATAGGAGGGTTCTTCTTAGGTTGAGGTGGTTGATAAGCCATAACCTGCTTATTCTTATCATCCTTCTTCTTTCCTTTACCCTTCTTCTTGTTCGCATTTGGCTTGTTAATTCTACCCCCTTGTATTGCTAGTACTTGGGGCGTAGGAGCCTTTTGTGGTGTACCTTTCTCATAATCAATGAGCAGTGCGTGCAATTCACTTACAGTCTTCCCCACGCAATGCATATTGAAGTTCCTCACAAAACCACTAAATTCCTTATCAAGGGATCTATTGATTAAGTTCACAGCCATATCATTGTCATAGGGTTTCCCAAGTGTTTGTAGTTGATCCATGTAACTTTTCATTTTCAACACATGAGCACTCACAGGTTCACCAGGACCTTGCTTACAACCATGTAGAGCTTCCATCAAATCGTAAATCTCTACATTTGATGGTTTCTCATAAAGTTTCTTGAGTTCATCAATCATGTCCTTGGGAAAATACTCCTCAAACTGTCTTTGAAGAGCTGTGGACATTCCCCCTAACATCATTGCGGCCACATCAATATGTTCCTTGCAATCAAGATTCCATTTGGCTTTAGCAGCATCAGTAGCTGCCGTGCCTTCAGGTTCAGCAGGACAAGGCGTTTTCAAGATTTCGAGTTGACCAGTCACTCGCAGGACAATCCTTAGTGAACGGTACCAATCATTGAAATTTTCTGAGCCAGTCAATTTTTCTCGTTCAAAATAAGTTTTGAACACAGAACGTAAGTTGGTGTTATCAGTTTGAGCCATTTCTACAGATAAAGAAAGTTCAAAACATTAGTATTTTCGATAATACAATTTTTCAAGAAAATTAAAATACCCAAGGAAAATAAATCCATAGAATAATCTTGAAAACTAGGATCCTCCATAAACATAGTTTCATCACATTCAGTTGATCTGCTAGTAATGAAAGTATAATATGAGGTAACTTGTCGTACAAGTAATTGGCATAACATTTGTCCAATTCCTAGATCTATGGGATTTACAATCACAAAACATTTGTATTGTAAGCATGTTTAGTCCCCATCTTAATGCCTTGAGTCAAGTCTCACTTCCTACTCAATTTAAGTCGTCTAACTTAAAAACTGTAAATTCACAAATCCATCACATCAGTTGATCTGCTAGCAATGAATTCATGAAATTTACCTCTCCATTGCAATCTCGCCAAGTCTCACTATGACGTAAATTACAACTTCAAGTGTTCTTAATTAGATGGCATTCAACTTAATTTTATAAGGGTATTACTATTTTGATGTGATCAAAATAATGTATGAAGAAGCATGCATACAACTTCATAACATTGGTTTTACAAAACATTTTTATTACCAAATTGCTAAGAGTAAAATAGCAAAGTTTTGATTGAGGTATCGGGTTCACCAATTAAAGAATAACCATCAATTATCGTCCACTAAATCGTACTTTTGCATAAGCCCGAAAGCTTAGTGTTTCGGATAATCATTGTTGTGGATTATTCACCCTTAAGATGACAATGTACATGTAATGGTTGTTCGGTAAGTCTAATTTACACACAAACGAGCGTTAAGACAGAATGTTGTCTATCTAAGGCCACAATTTAATGCGTTGCCATCCTTATACCCATCTTATAGTGTGTAAATTTCGGTCGAGCCTATTTAACCATTACGTACAAAAACATCAATCAACCAATCCTTTGAAATTTTAACTCTTAAAAACCAAAACAATTTCGCCATTATTTAGTCCATATTATTTTTCTATTCAAAAAATTACCCTTTTCGTTTAAATAAACATGTCTAACACAATAAATAAACAAACAAGTAATTTGCAATAAAAAATAAAACAACTAAATAAACACATATACATAATCATAACAATTAAATATGTATAAAACATGTAGCCACATGCAAATCTTATTAAAAAGTCCTATTAATAATCAAATCTAGGCGTATAACGTATTAATTCAATTAGGGCTTTCTTTTTCTTAGAAAAAGAGCCACATACATCGATAAATCGATTGCGTAAGCCAAAATTAAATAAATACCACATAGCACATAATTGTTTACTTAATATTGGAGTCTTCCCCAATTCGACATCTATAAAAAATTTACATGTTTTAATATAACTTAACCATTAATATATATAAGCAATTTAAACCATTTAAATAACACAATAAAAATCCATGCAAACATGCACTTTTCATGGATTTAGCTTAACAATTAACATATTGCACCAAGATCGTTTACTAAAACGCATAAACAATTACATAACATCTTAGGGTTTCTAGTCAATTTTTATAAAAAAATAAAAGCAAAACCCTAAAAACCCCTAAAGGTCAATCGACCCAAAATTAGGGTTAGGGAAAAAACATAAACCCTAAAAAAAACATGTAACTATACGAATCAAAATCCAATTTTTATGCGTTGCGATAATTAATTACACATTATAACGGCTCTATATGCCACTGTTGGAATTATTATATCATGACAATCATATTAATAAACCAAGAACATCAAAGTGAGCATGAGCGGAAGCAATTATAAAAGATCGAATAACATGTAATTAATTAATCATTAATTTAAATAGTAAACATACCGTAGTGATTCTAGCCCGAATAAGAATCAATGCAATCTTCCGGAACCAATGAACCCTAATTAGGGTTTATAAGGATTATATGAATTACCCCTTACCTTTTTGTAATTCAATCCAAGAATCAAACAATAGTGTGTTTGATTCACGTTCTTGTACACACGTACTAATTCAAGGAAAAGTTTATGCAAGTAAATCACAAAACAATTTTTGGAGACAAGAAAATCGAAACCCTAAGGGTGTTCGGTTTTGGTTCGACCAAAGAAGAGAAGGAAAAGAAAAACACCAAGTTGTGTGTGTACAAGTTATGAGAAATCTCTTCACCTTGGGTTTGCTTATATACTAGTTATTACTTGGAGCTCAAGGCACAAAGGAGGTGGATATCCCTCCTTGGCCGATCGGTTAGGAAGCCCAAAGGGGTGTTCCGGAACCTTCTCTTGTTTCCAAGTATTGTCTAGTAATTAGTTTCCTAATCTTCGTTTAATAATTAATTAGTCATTAATCAATAATACTAATTATTATTTAATTGTTTTGTGTTTAATAATTAAGTATAACATTTTATAAATAATTATTACATTTCCTCTTCATACGTATTGTGTGCAATCCCGTGATCTCAAGTTCGATCCTAACACACGACTATTATTATTTTGTCTATAAAACCAACAGTATTTACAAGTTCCACACTTGAAAGCCTCAAGCAACTTATAAAGTTGACCATAGAAGAGTGTAATGCAATGCAAGTGATTGTGAAGGAAGATGGACAACACACATCTAAAACTGTTCTCTTTCCTCGTCTAAAGTCTCTTACACTAGCCGGTTTACCAAATGTCGAAGGTTTCTTCTTGGGGATGAATGAGTTCCTATGGTCAATATTGGATGAGGTTAAGATCTATGGTTGCCCAAAAATGAAGACTTTCACATCTGGTCTCTCGATTACTCCAAAGCTCATTTACATACACACAGGCATTGGCAAGCATAGTCTTGAATGTGGTCTCAACTTTCCATTGTCCAATGTATCACATGAGGTTTGTTACTAACATAATTGCAATCAATTTCTATTTCCTTTATTATTTGGCAATTATTTTTGTTTCTGGTCGTGTGTCTACCTGATGATGATTACATTTGTGTTTCTTAATTAGGAAATTCAGTTCCATAGCTCAAGTATGTGTTCTAATCCAAATATAATAAAGCAACTTCAGTTCCCTTGGTCTTTTTCAAATCTGGTTGAAGTAAATGGAAAATTGCATACAAACTTGTTGAAGAGCAGCATTATTTTTCGATGCAACGAATTGATAAATCTGCAAAATCTAGAAAAGCTTCATATCGGGATAGAGTATTGGCAGTCATCTGTCAAGGAGATATTTGAAGTAGTAGATTTGGAAAATGATGGTGAGAATGAAAAGCAATCTGTTGTGGTATTTCCAAAGCTAAAAGAAGTGACTCTGGTATCGCTTCGTAGTATGAGGTATATATGGAAGAGCAGTAGGTGGATAACATTAAACTTTCCGAACCTTACAAAAGTGTTAATTAATGATTGTGCGCTTCTTGAACATGTTTTCACATGTGGCATGGTTCGCAGTCTATTACAGCTACATGAGCTTGACATTAGTAGGTACGGTAATTTGGAGGTAATTGTCAAGAAAGCAGAAGATTCTGACACTAGAGCTACTGACGTTGTTGTGTTTCCTTTTCTGAAATCCATAAAACTTGGTTCCCTTGCAAATCTCAAGGGATTTTGCTTGGGGATGGAGGATTTTCTTTGGCAGTCATTAGATACTTTGGAAATCAAAGACTGTCCACAGATAATGGTTTTCACGTGTGGACAATCAACTACTCCAAAGCTAAAGGTAATAGACACGTCTTTTGGATTGTGTTACGCAACAGAAGACCCAACCTCCTTTATAAAGGGAAAACAACAAGAGGTACGTGATCTCTGCCAGATATTTACATGTTCATCATATATTCAGGGGTTTGAATCACTCTATTAATTAATACTTCTATTCTCCTACAGGGATTGCAGTTCTGAGGAAACAACGAGTTTATACCTTCACGAATATTGAATAAGTAATATCGCACCTGTGTACAGGGTCCATGCCTCAACCTTGTTTATAGTTTTCATTTGTTCCTTTTTCAACCTTAGGTGAATGAATTGACTTGTTCAATGTCGTTCAACTAGTGAATGAATTTCTGTAGAAAATTGATGAGCTGTCATTCAATTGGGCCATCAATGAACCAATTTATGATGTCATGTGTGTATTTATCTTTTTTATTTTACTGATACGTGTCTCTCTAATTTTTACTTCAATACAATTTTTGGTTGGTTTTCAACTAAAGTTTGCATAAAATGGGTTTTGTGAAGAAAAATGCATATCAAGTGTTTGATCAAATGAACAAGTGAAAATCTTTTTTCATTTTGATAATTGATTTTGTTGTTGAAGTTGAGCTTAATAAATATGCTATTAGGTGTTTGTTTTTTTTCCTTCTTTGAGGGTCTTGAGTGTGAGGATAGGAGTTTTTGAAGAAGGCTCTTTTGTTGATGCCTTGATTTTTTAGATTGCAAGTGTTTGTGTAACACTATCTCATTTATATGATTTTTAAGGTTTGGCATGGAAGATACCATCCTTGATCAACCTCTTCTATAAAACATGTTAGAATTAATGTATTTCGGTTGCAGTTTATCAATCCGACGTTTAATCTGATGAAAGGTATATTGAAGCTAATGTGAGTATGACTTTCATGTTAGGGTTTTAGTTTCGAATTTGGGTTAGGCGTTTGTATATTAGAGTGAGAGGTATGGTGACAAGCCTCAAGCTCCTCATTTGGGGCCCACGGGTGCCACATCACCCCAACACCTCTTCATAACTAACCCCTCCTCACTCATAACTAACCTCAACTTACTCATTTGGGGCCTACCACTTACCACTTTTTTTTTTTTTTTTTTTTTTTTTTTTTTTTTTTTTTTTAATTCATTTCAATAAATAAACTAAATTCATTTAACAAATTATACAAAATAATACAACATAATAATTCAAATTTCAAAACAGATGGCGGGGATATTATTAAAATTTCAAAATTTCAAAAAAGACGGTGGGATATTTTCAAATTTTAAAATTTCAAACAAAACAATGAAAACGTGTGCAAATTCAAAATTCAAATTTCAACTGAGCGGGATAATTTAGAAATCAAACTGAAAATTCAAATTCACAAAAAATGGTGGTTACAACAACACGGAACATTACACAACAGTACAACAATACGGAAAAAAAATACACACGATACGGAAACAGAAATACACACGATACGGAAATAGTTAACATAAAACACAACTACTATCGTCTCTGTCCCATGCCCTTGTGTTTCTTAGTGCGAACCACACATGTTGATACTTAATCCCTTTCCCATAGCGTTCATAGTAAATACGGTTTGCATTGCTGAGACGACAAGGGTCATCACTTGTACGCAACAACTCTTTGTAAATAGCATTATAGTTTTGACATTCAGCATTCATCCTACTCCATAGAGCCGTAATACTATTTTTATTACGATGCGGACCATCACTTTGATTATTGAACCTTTCTGTAACTTCATTCCAAAAGGAACGTTCAGTCACAGCGGATGTAGAATCATGAACTTCAAGCCAAATGGTAGCTAGAACGTATTCTTCTTCCATTGACCAACGGTTTGTCATTGTAGTGTGTGTAAATATTGCAGTGTGTGTAAATATTGCAGTGTGTGTAAAACAGAGGGATATTGCATGGTATAAATAGGGGTTTATTGAAAGCGGGATACATTTCAAATTTTGAATTTAAAAACAGAGGGCGGGATACATTTGAAATTTTGAATTCAAAACTCTGAGCGGGATACATTTGAAATTTTGAATTCAAACTTCTGAGCGGGATACTTCCACCTCCTCCTCCTATTTATAACCCATTGGGGAACCTTGCTGAATACACACACAATTCACACTCACATTCATCAAAGAATTCTGTCTAGTTCTTCAAAAAGAATGTCTCACACTCCACCACAAAGCACACCTGAAGACAATTCCCCACAAAACACACCGCCGGAAAATTTGTTTCCGGTGTTTCAGTATGACAACCCACCACATCCAACTCCACCAGCAGTTATGTTTCCACCACCAAACAATCAACCACCAAACAATCAACCACCAAACAATCAACCACCAAACCAACCCATCATTCGTCAATTGACTGAGGAAGAACAGTATGAGCTGGATATGCAAGTGCTTTTGGAGTATTTATTTAGTCGTTTTTAGTATAGGTTTGTGTTTCCGAAAAAATGCTTAGGAAGTATTTCCCGGGTCGTTCTCCCAACGAAGGTAGAATGGAATCTCGAATTATCGGTTTGTGAATCGTGAGGTGAAAAGTGAGATATAATAGTGATTTTGTGAAATTAAAACTACGAATATCAAATATAAACTAAAAGGTAACAATCAAGCATATAAAACAAGCATGTAAAATACCAATATCCTAAAACGCAATCTAATATAAAAACGAGCAAATTAAGGCAACTAGATTATTTTAAAAATGATATATGGGAAATTTGTTTGCTAAGTGACGTGAAAAGTTCATTAAGTGTGGACTAAGGTTTGATGACGAATTATATTCCTTAAACAAGACTATTTTCTCACAACGTTGGTTTATTTTGAAAACAATCATTTAAAAAGAAAATAATTACTAAATGTGTAATTTGATTATTCTCCGGCTTTTGCCCTTCAAATCACAAATCTAAATAATCTCACTAATTATTAATCACAATCCCTTATTAATCCACAATTAAATCACAAATCCATATCATTTAACAAAAACTAAGAAACTACTGGCTACTCATCTCAATTGAACTAATAAAAACAAATATTCCAACAAACATGATCATATTAATAAACTAATTATATAGAACCCGATCTAACGCGACGAGAATAATAAACCACCCGATTTTATAAACTTGACAAATTATAAAGTTTATTTCTTTAATAGCTTTAATATCACCAAATAGTAAATAAAGTTTTTGACTTTAATCACTAATTAGCTTTATAAAAACTAGAAAAGCTATAAGCTTTATTAATAAGTAAGCTTATAAAACCCTTAAGCTCCTCGCCTTATGTAGAGAATGATGAGAAACTAGGAAAAAAATCACAACTTTATGCAATATTAGTACAATTAAGCTCTTGAATAAACTAGATCTAGATTTAATAAGTTATAGAAAAGCTAATCAAATCTAGACAAACTAGTAATAGAACCAAAAAGCTAGAAAGCTAGTAGATCTATACTAGTTATGAATCAAACAAAACTAAAAAGCTAGATTTATTAAAAGAAAATGAGAGATAAGCTAATTAGATGAAAAGTATTAAGCTAATTTGATTTATTTAAGAAAAAGCTTTTAAAATAATAAGAGATTAAGAGATATAAACTAAAAATTATTAAATCTAATAATACTAAAAGAAATTATGAAAAGAGATTAAGAAATAAAAAAAATGCTTATTGAATAAGCTAATCTTATAAGCCACAAGAAGGTATTAAACTAAAATAGATTTTTAGATGAAAGAAAATAATAATAAAAGAAAGAGATGAGAAGAAGAGATGAACTAGGTAGAATAAATCATAAACTTCATCTTCATTAGTCTAATAAGTCAAAAGTTGATACAAGAAAAGCACTTGAAATAAAATAATTGAAAATAAGCTATTACAATATTATTAGAAAAAATAATGCTTGAACAATACAAAAGAAATAAACTCTTCTCTAAAATCTACTCCTATATTTTAAATGTTATTCTTAAAAAGTGTGTGTGATGTAAGAAAAATGAGAAGAGAATAAATTCGTCTTAGATCTGGTGACATGTATTTATAGCAAATGGTCGGCTTATTCTCGCTTCTTCTCGATCCTTCTCAAAATCTGCCAGCAAATAAAGGACAGGTGGCATGATTATATTGGTTGAAATATATAAATTTGCGTCATCAATCTGACGTGGCACGCTTCAATTTGCTGAAATTTTTCATAGTGCGTGAGAGTTGTGCAGTTGGAAGATGGCCACACGCACTTATGATTTTATTTTGGAACGTGAACATCCACTCGTTGTACACGTGCCCTTCAACAAGGAATGAATTTAGCCATGGTCTTCACGTGTTCTCTTTGGCCTTTCATTTTTATATCTTCTTTCTGTTGCATGCTCACGTGCCATGTTGATACACCTGGGTCGAGTCTATGGCCTATTTAGGTCTTAGGGTTTTACCCTACTTTGTCTTATAAATACTATTGTAATCATTCATTATAATCAATTAATCAAAGTTAAATATAAACAAATCTCTAGTTCTTCTCTTCTATTTTCTGACGGAGCCAGCACACGCTTGAAGTGGTGCCTTATCCCGATACAACCCCTAACCAGGTCGTATCATTGAGAGCTCTCGTTGAGAGGGTTTACAATTGGGGTTCCAATAAAAAAAAAAAAAAAAAAAAAAAAAAAAAAGTTTTACTGTTCATCGGCACTATTCACCCCAAAGTACTGTTCATCGATCACTATTCGCGGGTACTGTTCATCGACCACTATTCATCGCGGGTACTATTCATCAGAGAATTTTTTTTTTGAGTTATTAATCGCTTGAGTATTATTCATGGCATCCGGCGGCAGCAATCGGGACGTAGAATACGCACTCTCTAAGCTCTTGCAAATGGGTACGGTGGCAGAATATCAGAGTGAGTTTGTGGTACTTGCAAATCAAGTTACATGGATCTCTGAATCTTTACTTATATCATTTTATATCTCTGGACTTAAACTGGATCTACAATGTTTACTCCTACGGTCAAATCCCAAAACTTTAGACGAAGCTTTTTCATTGACCCGTGCGGCGGAAACACGCTTCGCGAACCTAGATATTTGAGAATTTTTGAGGTCCAATCCTTTAACTTTGGGAGAAGACTTCTTCAAAGCTCGTATCACCGAGGTTCGTTTTGAGGCAATTGCAAGGGAAGAGAAAGAGCATATCATTGAAAAAAAATAGATGTCATTCTACCATTAGAGGGTGAATTTGCTTCACCTAAAGCGGCTGAAGAGTCATTGAATGCTGATGAGTATATTGGAGTTGAAGAGGTTGTAGGTGGTGGCGAAGTGCTTAAGGTTGTCGAGGATGAGTTGAGTAGAGTGATATCGACACTTAAGGATGGAGGTGGTGAATTTGATAGTGGTTTAGATGAAATAAATTTAAATTTAAGCGAGGAATTAGCGGACTCTCAATCTGTATATTTTTCGTATCACCTTGAGGGCAAGGTGATTTTTGAAGGAGTGGGGAGTGTTATAGCATGTGTAGCGGAAGAAGGAAGAATGATGTTGTGTTATGTCCACGGCAAAGGAATACGAAAGAAGAAAAAGGCGAAGGCTGCAATTCAAAGAAGATTATGGGATCCCGGATTACACCAATGTTGCAGGAGGATGGACTGCCCAAACTACTCAAGAAGTCCAACGTATGGCATAAAGATTATGTCATATAATCTATCTTTATTTACGTGTTTTTGTTTATGATTGTTTTCATGTTTATTTAGGTAAGTCAATTAAGAATGTTTTAAGAAAACACCTTGAGGGCAAGGTGGTTTTGAAGGAGTGGGGAATGATACACCTGGGCCGAGTCCATGGCCTATTTAGGTCTTAGGGTTTTACCCTACTTTGTCTTATAAATACTATTGTAATCATTCATTATAATCAATTAATCAAAGTTAAATATAAACAAATCTCTAGTTCTTCTCTTCTATTTTCTGACGGAGCCAGCACACGCTTGAAGTGGTGCCCTATCTCGATACAACCCCTAACCAGGTCGTATCACATGTCCATTTTTCTTCTTTTAGGGGTGGCAACCTTGCGGTTTTAATGGATCGGTGAGCTTTGCCGATCGGCATGCTCGACTGCCACTGCAGCGGCAAGCACCGATCAGTGAGGCTTGCAGTGACTTACCCCGAATCGGCTTCATCCATTCCCAAGTATTTTTCGAACGTTGGCATTGAATTTTATTCCAGACGTTGGGCTTTTTCCAAAAAAAAATATTCCCTTTAACAGAATTATTGAGGCGCGTGTGGTGGTGAAAGGTGATGGGGAGATCATGTAGAAACGTTTGGTAGTAGTGTTGTGTGATGAAGATGGGTAGTGACGGTGGCCGGAGGGTGGCCGATGGTGAAGTAGGTGGGTTGCGGAGGGTGGCCGGAGGTTGTCCCATAACGGGTGGCTTTGTAGATATCCGTTCAGCCTTGCTGGTTATCAACGTTTTACAAGTTGAAACTGGCTTGATGTTCTCCTTTTCTGGTATACCTTTTGGTGGTGTTTTAGTACTGTTTTTTATACAAGGTTAAGGATGAAGAATAATACTCCTATTCCTACCCATAATATATAACTATGTTTACAATGAAAAATGGGTATGAAAGTATAAATATGATGATTACTTGAAAAAAAATAGAAAAAAAAATTAGGTACCAAGATTGCCACTAAAAAATAATGTTGAGGTATGTTGAGGCATGAAATGTGTTGGCATAATATTATTGGTTGTTTTTGCAAAAGCTTGAGACAAAGTGAGGTAAGGTTGCCACCCTTTATTCCTTTATTGCTTCAAGTGCTGGTCTTCTTTTTAATTCTTATCAAAAGAATTGTTGCATGCTACTATTAAATCCACTAGATCATTTTTGTCGTTATGCTAAATGCAAAGTAGCACATCACGTCATCTTCGATTCATTCTTTCTTTTTGTTCTTTCATTTTCTTCACTAGTGCTTAGCTTTCTTTGCAAATATTATTTTTATTTCTTTGTTGCTTTTGTCGCTTTGCATGATATTACCCAAGACTCACGTGACTCTTTAAATGCTCATAAAATATCAAGCGCTAGACTTTCATCTCCTTCTTTGGGCCGCTAATAGCTGGACTTGGCTGTTGTTTACTTGGGCCTTCATTGTCTTTTCAATTTTCTCAAATAAATCTTGGGCCACCAATCGTATAACTTGAGCTTCATATAACTTTGGCTAATAAACTCTAAATATTCACTTTAAAGCTTAAATAATCTTCGTTTAATCTTTCAAAATTCCATCATTTTCCTCGATGCTCCAAATAAAATTATCAATGATCCCGTAATTTAGTGCTCTTTCCAAATCTCGTGCTCGTTTTCGTCCGTTTTGCCTTTCTTTTGTCCATTTTCCAAAATATCCGTACCTACACAATCATAAACACAAAAACAAATATATTTGGCATTTTTGGTCGGTTTTTTGTCTTTTTGGTATAATTTTTGTCAAATAAAAGGTGTGTAATTTAACGCACACCAAGTATGAAGCTGAGCAAGCCCGTCAGGAAAGGGAGCGTGAGGCGTACCTCAAAGGAAAACAGGATCGGAGGAACAGAAGAGCAGAATGGCGTTGGGCTCAGGGACTTCCACCTGTGCCATCGAGTGAGGATGACTCAAGTGCCTCCTACTCAAGTCACGAGGGATATGTGTCGGGTGATTCATTTTATTGAATCATAGTTTTATGTTTATTTATCGTATCGTTTTTTAGTGGTTCGAATTTCTGTTTCTTAGTTATCGTATCGTAGGTTATTGTTGTAGTCGTTGTTTCAAGTAATATCAATGTTATGCTGAATCGGTGTTTCACAATTTTATTCTTCACTTAACATTTCATACAAATCATTTTCTACAAAATACATACAAAAACAATATAACCCAAAAAAGAAAAAAAGAAAAAAAAAATAAAAAATAAAAAAAAAATAAAAAAAAAGGACAACATTTGCAGGCTCTCTCCCTCGTCACGCAGACGACGAGGTTCTCTTTGGCGAGCCACAACGAGCTGCAGCTGGTGTGGTGGCGAGCCATGGCGAGCTCCACGTCGGACGACGAGCTGCCATGGCGAGCCCACACCTTCTCCTCTTATTGTTTTACGAATATTGTTCATTATTGTAGGGATAATGCAACAAAGGTACTTAATTTAGAGTAAATTGCATAAATCGTCCTTAAAGTTTGTCCAAATTGCATGTTTTGTCCCAAATGATACGAAAGTGCAACGATCGTCCCTGTGGAGAAAACTTTGGTGCAAATATCGCCCCCACAGGGATGATACTTGCACCAAAGGTTTCCTAAAAAAGGATGATACTTGCACCAAAGGTTTCCCCACATGGACCATCCTTGCACTTTCGTATTGGGATGAAACGTGCAATTTGACCAAAATTTAGGGACGATATGCAATTTACTCCTTAATTCATTAATAGAACAAAGAAATGTAAATTGTGTTTTGGAAACTGACTTGGGAAAAAGAAATACTCGGGAGTAAAAAAAATACATTTGTTTTTCAAACTAAATAACTTGGTATATAAAGTAACTTTCATGTTAAGACTTTGTGTGTTGTGTTGTATCTTTAATTGATCTGAAACTTTTGAGGTTGCCATTCGAAAAGGATGCTAATCCATAGATTAATCAGTTTATCAGTAAGCATTTGTTATTACTTTTTGAAAGGATGAAAATCCTTAACTGATGTTTGAATCTGGTGCTTTGAAACACAAACTATATTATTGTTGGTATATCATTTTTGTTTTCTATTGCGTTGCATTATTGTAGAAAATGTTTTACTTGATAACAGATTCCTTTTTTTTTCCTTAGGAAAGCTCTAATGAATGTTGTTGGAACTTGAAAACTACTACTCATTGCACCAGCATTGTTGCTTAAAATACTATGGTTTGGATGTATGCTGCATTGGTCAGGTGAGACTATTTTCAAAAAATCTCGAGCGACCTACCAATGGTGCGTAACATATATAAAGATGTAGAATTGTAGATATGTAAATATTTGTCACAACAACAACAAACCCAATCCCGCCAGGGCAGGGTATGGGGGAGGTAAAATGTAGACAGATCCTATGTGACAACCGGCAGTTTAGGGAGCTATTTTAAAAACCCGCATTACGATTTAAGTTCGTTTATAATTTTTATTTGAAATTTTTATTTCACAACGAACTTGTAAGACCTATTTTATGGATATTTTTAATTAATGACGTTATGGAATTCGTGAATTATGTTCATAATTCATTTTTGATTTAATGCTCGGTGATGTATATTTGAATTCTCACTTGGTACTACGTTGACTTTGGCACTAGGATTACCTAACAAAAGTTTGTGATTCGTCTTAACGAGTCTGACTATATTTTTAATTAGTTACGAGATGTTTTCGAGAGATATTGAAGTTTAAAATGAGTTCGGGTTCGGGCCACATGTTTTTACATTTACCCACGTTACCCGCTCCACACCGTAATAATGTTATTATTATTATTATTATTATTATTATTATTATTATTATTATTATTAATAATAACTTTTTTTAAAAAAATAATAATAAAAAGAGTAACTACTAAAAGGGTCCCTTTGGTCCGGTTCCTCACACAAAACACAACCACCCTCACCACTCTCATCTCTCTCTCTCTTTGCCTCTCTTTGACAAACCCTAGCCGACAAACAAAAGTCCGGCCACCACCACAGCCACCGCCGGCCACCACTCAACACCACCACTATTTTCTAATCCTCCATCATCTAATCCATTAGATCTACTATCCCACGCGCCTCATACCACCATTTTATCTCACGAATCACCACTATCTTCACCACCAATCGTGTATTTTGAAGGGTTATCACGGTTTTGAGCTTCTAGATCGAAGGTGAGACGAGTTTCACTCGTATTGTTGATAAAAATCGTGATCTAAGGTCACGACTTAATGATGTACCGAATGGGTTTCTATTAAAAACGTGTAACACTTATGGATCTTGGTTGGAAACATGTTTTCTATAAAGTTTGGTATCCGGGTTTGGTTTCTTGATGGGTTAATTCGAACCGTGAGTCTAAGACTCACGGCATGGTTATTGATCCGAGCTTCAGGGGCTCGATCTACTTGTTTTTCTTGGTATTGAGATTGGTGGTTTCGTATGTTGCTTGCGTTGGATTTTTGATTCGACTCGTTGGAGTCACGGCTCGATGCCGTATGTGGTTATTGTTGCCGAAGACCTTGTGGTCGGATTGGCATTTGGTTGAGACTCGAGCCATGGGCTCGTTATTATTATGGATCGACTCTTGTGAGTCGCGGCTGTTAGCCGTGATATTATTGTTAATGTCGAGACCTTTATGGGTCGGTTGGCTAATTTGGTGTGCTCGTTGGAGCCATTTCTTGTGACCCTTGATGCTTGGTTCGAGCTATGTTTAGCTCGTGGTGTTACCAAGACTCAATCGAGTCGTATAGACCCGGGTTTGGCTTGGTAAACCAACCCGAGGATGGACCTTGTTGATGATTATATTTTTTTTGTTACTTGTTATTGTTTTTGACACATGTTGGATTCGGCCGAATGCTTTGGTTGGGTCGAGACCTTTTGTGGTCTCGACAATGGAATTATTGTGATATTGTGAAGTTGTTGACGAAAAGTGTGATTGGGGACCGATTGTGAGACGGTCGTTAGATTGACGGAGATAGGTTAGTCGGGTACCGTAGTCGGACCCTCATGTTGTAGCACGTGGTTTGAGATTGTTTGGACGGAGATGTATTATTTTATAACTTTTGTTATTTACTTTGGACTTGGACAATGAGCCGAGAGTCATGACTCGAACATGTGACCATTCCGTATGACTCGATAACTATTAAAATTAAAACAAAAATAATAAAACTCGTAATAATAATTATTGATAATATGAACGTTTATATGAAAATATATACGTGAATAACGTATATATAACTATATAAGCGCGTATATTAATAATAATAATAATCACGAGTCGTATTATAAATAATACAATTAGATATATATTAGGCTACGAAAGTGGCGTAATATTATTGAACGTATTATTACTATAAAAGTGTGTTATAAAACGGGAAACTCCCGACAATTATTAAACGGTTAATAAAATGTCATGTCGGATATATAACGGATAAACTTATTGAGTTATGCGAGATCGTTGTCACTCGAGTCCAGGTAAGTTATTATTTGTGACGTTCGTGTTGTCACGGATATATGACGATTAATATAGACGTTTTCTATAACTAAATAACCACTTAACCGTAAGGTTGAACCGGGTTATTTGGCTATATGAAATGAATATATTAGTGGGCATCGTATCCTACGACGCCCATAGGTTGTAGTATATGTAAAGTGTAATAAATTGCGAGTGTATATATCGGGAAATCTGGCCAATTTGACGATATATATGAGGAATTTATTAAACTATGATATATACTATATAGTATTTATGTGCTATGTGCTTTAGGTTGGGTGTAATCTTGGAACGGTATGTTACGTAAATAAATATGAAGATTATCAAATCGACGGACTTGGTAAACTTTGGCGATTTATTTAAATGATATATTGGGCTAATATTAGATCTATAGTTTGTTTTATTATTCTATATGTGATCTTTTGGTTTGTTTTGAGTCGACCCACTACCCGTATGGATACCAAACGCAAATACACCAAACTAATATGAAATGGATTTTCGGAAATAAAACGGATTCTCGTCCGGGTTTGGGAATATTATAAATTCGAGGAAATGATTTCTGTACAAGTTAATATTGTTAGGTCGTGCCAAGTCCGTAGTTGCTGTTTCGTGAGTTACTATACATCTTATTTCTACCGACTTCTTCTTGCTATTTTCTGGACTTGAGGTGAGTCATAGCCCCACTTTTTACTCTTGAACTATGTTTTCAATGATTGGGGTGAGAAACGTGCAAATCATTTTACGTGGACTATTATTGCTTTTATATTCTTTCTAAACTTGCTATGCGTATGGACTAGGATCTATTGTCAGCTTTAGTCACACATGTCGTATGTACTATTCAAGGTTGGCTTATTCGGTTATTGGTGGATTGTCAGCTTTAGTCACATATAGGTTGTGTGTACTATTCAAGGTTGACTTATTTGGTATTTGGGATTGTCAGCTTTAGTCACATATATGTTGTGTGTACTATTCAAGCTTGACTTATTTAGATACTATAGTGTGCACCTATAGGTTATTAATACTTCGGAGGTTATCAGAGTTATTATTGGTATTGCGGGGGCTACCCGAATATCTATGTTAGTACGGAAGGGTATCCGTGTGTTATGTTGAGAGCGGAGGGTATCCGCAGGCTTTTAGCGAATCCTTAGTCTAGCTAGCAAGCGTTTTGCGTATATGTCCACTATATTGTTAGTTGAATTTAAACCTATGATCTCACCAGCGAAAGCTGACTTTTAGCACGTTTTCTCAGGTAATTAAGTGTTGAGATGCATGCTTGGAATGGAAGGCTCGGCCAAGGCACACGGTTCATGGATCTATTTTTCTAAACTCTGATAATTAAATTTGGACCTATTGTTACTTTATTTTGGGCCTGACTCTGAAGTATGTTGGGATAAATGTAAACCTTAAAACCCCGTTTTGGTTGTGTTTTTATTATGTTTACTTTATCTCGTTCTATATTGTCTTGTGTTGGATACCAATCCCCGTAGCACCCCGAAAGCTTGTTGAGTCTTCCGCTGTATCAAATTTTGGGGGTGTTACAGATTGGTATCAGAGCCAAGGTTATAGAGAACTAGGTAAATAAACGCCTAAACTATAACCGTATTTTTATAGAAAATGATCCTTGACCACCGCCCGCCAGCCCGCCAAGCCGAAGCATCTTCTATTATTTGAGGTATTATGAGATATTTGAGATGATTTGAGGTTTATGGATTTTAGTAATAAGATGGCGTTCTCGAGGAATTATATGGTCTATATGTTTTATAAACATTTTAGTAATGCGGTGTTTGAAATTCTTTTATTGAGATTATATATTGAAAGTCCATTATTTTCCATACTCCATATATGGCTAGAGAGTGGGGAATGGAACTTTCATAGTTGAGTACTATCAAACTCATACCCATTGTCATTCCTCCCAGCATACCAAACGCACGATTAGATGAGCCGTGTAGGTTGGGTTTTGGCACGGAAATAACCTGGTATTTTAATATGCGTTTGAGCTCAAATAAAGCTAAAATAAAAGTTTGAGTAGGCTGTTTATTTTTCCAGCTTGGTAAGTGTTTGCAGTCACGGGGTTTTCTTTTTGGTTGTTTTGAAGTTTAGTGGTTTTGGTTAAACATGGTTTTGTGTAAAGGAGGTGATATTCTCTCCCTAGCACTTATATCCACTGTCGTTGCTTCAACGCCTTTCTTATGCCACTTATATCCTAGCAGTAACATTATAATTGAATTATAGTTGTCATATATGGTAATATTGACAAAACATTCACAATTGCAAACTAATTTGTGATGTTACAAATACTGTAGTTGATTCATTTGCGTGATCAAGATTTGTCAATAGTAATCATGATTTTTTTTAGCTCTATGACTTCTATCAAAATAGGTTAAATATGTTGGTAACTAATGATCGTGCAATTTTTATGTGCAACTGTGAAAGGAGGTTTGCTTTATCGCCTCATCAACACACATGATAACTTGCTTGGAAATGTAATGTTAGTTCTGAACTTTACTTAATGAATTCAAAACCCACTCACTAATTACCACGAGTATATGATGTTTGTGTGTTGTAATTTACAAAGGATTATTTGCATGCATGTATATATGGTTTTCTGACATTTCTCTCATGACGTAGTTTGTTTATCTTAATTAAGAACAACATATAACAACTAAATTTTCTGTTGAATTATCAAGCAAAAAACTATACTCAATTGTGCCGTGATTTTATTAAGAGTAAATTACATGGTTGGTCCCTGTGGTTTGTACAAAGTAACAACTTTCGTCCCTATCTTTTAAAAGTTGAATGGTTAGTCCTTAAGTACGTAAACAAATAACACCACGGGTCCCTTGGTTTAACTGGTGTTAACTAGGTTAGTTAAAATTTACAAGTTAGCCCCCTTTGGTTAAATAGCGCTGCATCGTTCATCCTTTAGCGCTGCATCGTTAATCCTTTTACTTAACGGCTGTTATAATTTACTTAACAGCTGTTATAATTTACGTTTTCGCCCATTTTCTTTCATTTTCATACGTTTTTGTCCGTTTTTTTTTACGTTTTCGTCCATTTTTGTCCCTTTTTTTACGTTTTCGCCCGTTTTTGTCCATTTTTTTTACGTTTTCGCCCGTTTTTGTCCGTTTTTTTTATGTTTTCGCCCATTTTTTTCCATTTTTTTACGTTTTCGTCCGTTTTTGTCCATTTGTTTACGTTTTCGCCCCTTTTTGTTCATTTTTTTTACGTTTTCGTCCGTTTTTGTCCATTTTTTTACGTTTTCGCCCATTTTCTTTCATTTTCATACGTTTTTGTCCCTTTTTTTTACGTTTTCGCCCGTTTTTTTACCAAATTTTTTTTTTCGAAAAATATATTTTAGAAACTTTATTTACCCAAATTTGTTTTTTGAAAAATATATTTTAGAAACTTTTTTTACCCCAATTTTTTTTTCGAAAATATTTTTTTCGATGATTATTTAAAAAAAAAATCAAAATTATATTTAGACAAAAGACGGACGAAAACGTAAAAAAAATGGACGAAAACGGGAGAAAACGTAAACAAATGGACAAAAACGGATGAAAACATAAAAAAATGGCCGAAAACGTAAAAAAAAGGGACAAAAACGTATGAAAATGAAAGAAAATGGGCGTAAACGTAAAAAAATGGACAAAAATGGACGAAAACGTAAAAAAAATAACAAAAACGGGCGAAAACGGAAACAAATGGACAAAAACGGACGAAAACGTAAAAAAACAGACAAAAACGGGCGAAAACGTAAAAAAAACGGATAAAAACGTATGAAAATGAAAGAAAATGGGCGAAAACGTAAAAAAATGGACAAAAACGGACGAAAACGTAAAAAAATGAACAAAAACGTGCGAAAACGTAAACAAATAGACAAAAACGTAAAAAAAAAAAGGAAAAAAAAGGGGCAAAAACGCTAAAAAATCGGACAAAACGTATGAAAATGAAAGAAAATGGGCGAAAACGTAAAAAAAATGAACAAAAACGGACGAAAACGTAAAAAAATGAACAAAAACGGGCGAAAACGTAAACAAATGGATAAAAACGGACGAAAACGTAAAAAAAAGGACAAAAATGGGCGAAAACGTAAAAAAAAGGACAAAAACGTATGAAAATGAAAGAAAATGGGCAAAAACGTAAAAAAAAATGGACAAAAACGGACGAAAACGTAAAAAAATGAACAAAAACGGGCGAAAACGTAAAAAAATGGACAAAAACGGGCGAAAACATAAAAAAAACAGGCGAAAACGTAAAAAAAACAGACAAAAACGGGCGAAAAGGTAAAAAAAAATGGACAAAAACTGGCGAAAACGTAAAAAAAACGGACAAAAACGTATGAAAATGAAAGAAAATGGGCGAAAACGTAAATTATAACAGCTGTTAAGTAAATTATAACAGCCGTTAAGTAAAAGGATTAACGATGCAGCGCTAAAGGATGAACGATGCAGCGCTATTTAACCAAAGGGGGCTAACTTGTAAATTTTAACTAACCTAGTTAACTCCAGTTAAACCAAGGGACCCGTGGTGTTATTTGTTTACGTACTTAGGGACTAACCATGCAACTTTTAAAAGATAGGGACGAAAGTTGTTACTTTGTACAAACCACAGGGACCAACCATGTAATTTACTCTTTTATTAAATAGAGACTAAGTGGCCATGGGCGTAAATAATTGATGTACTGATTTAACGGAAGTGATGACTAAATAACTGTACGAGGATGTTGGTTGTATATGGTGAATAGATAGATAAAATCTGAGGGTATTATTGTAATCTCACCTCAAATTGCCTTGTATTTATAAGTTGGATTCGTGAGAATATAACCTCCCTTTGTGTAATCACGTGACCAAATGGCGCTAGAAAAGAGGTAAAAATGTGGTCCAGAACTGTAAAGTACGCTGACTTCTGTGTATAACTTTGACTTGGACTTTGTGCTGAATTTTAAAATTCAAATGACCACAACGAAATATTGGTTAAAATTTGATAAAAAGTGAATCTATGCGATACATTTTATCTAGGTAACTATTGTGTCTTTATTTGAAAATAATAATGTATACAATACATATACAACGTAGTGATCCATATAAAAAACTTAGCTATTAGTGTGACAATTTTTAATATGTTGAGTTTTGAAGCAGTTTCAAAATTTGAACTTTGAAGTTGAATTACTATGAACAAGAGAGTTGATAAATCATTCTTAAATTGTCGCTATGTTTGACAAAATTAGCTGTGAGCAGTAGCAGTGAGCTGTGAGCTTCTTAATTAAGCATTGGAAAAATGAGCTTTCCTAAAAAATAGCAAAGCTCACCGCTCTTTTGCCAAATGAACACTAAAAATCAAAAAACTCATTGCTCACCGCTCATCGCCTCAAAAAGCTCCAAAAAGCTATGCGCCAAACTAGGGATGCGCACAGTACCGATCCCGTACCGAATTAGTGGTACCGATTTTTTTCCGAATATAAATTAGTGGTACCGGTACCGTACTGAACGGGATTCGGATACCGGTACCGGGAAATCGGGATTTTCCCCTTTTTTTCAGGAATTTCCCGATTTGGTACCTGCCCCGTACCGAATTAGTGGTCCCGATTTTTTTTTACCTTATTTCGTAGTCCTGGTACCGTACCGTATATCGGGATCGGTACCATTTCGGTACGGTACCGGTACGGTTCCGGTTCGGTTCCGGGATTAACTAAATAAGAACCTTCGGTTATACATGGGCATTCGCCCAAGTAGATGTCTATAAAACAAAAAAAATATCGCACGCACCATTGGTTTAATCTTTTGAAACCAGACGTGTATACATGATAAATAATGAACAGTTACACAAATGGTTCAATCTTTTCGAATCGGATTTGATCAAAAATTATATATTGCCATCCTAATGTCCTATGCGCAAGTACCAAATGTATATATGTATGCATGGGTAAAAAATTGCCGAATCGGATCACACAAACGAACTTGCCAACCGAATGTTTATATGCAATGAAACTGACGGGACCAAAAACACAAGTACTTTTGATTGGACTATCAATACATTACCCTCAAAATATTGTCTTTTAAAAATAAGAGGTAATTGCATGTTTATATATACTTGCTACATTTTCGAAATTGGTGTAGAGTATATTTTTTTTGGGTAAATTATATTGTCGAATTTCGTTACCGATTTTTCCGAAAACCGTGAATAATCGCCCGTATGCGACCATGCCATAAAAAACAATTATTCGTAACGTTAACGCTGTAAAGACAATTTTTCGAAAAGAAATTATTAACGGCCAAACTAATTTCGAAAACTAGAAAACTAGACACCGCTGCCGCTAGGCGCGGGTACTCGGCTAGTTTACATAATATGAACCTAAGAACGTTCAATTTAAGAACATCATAACTTTTTGATGTTTTGGCCTTTATATATTCATGTGAATGTCATATTTATAAGAACTAATTACAAACATGTGTCATTACTTGTTTTACAATCTTGGCTGTGCTTAACACGACAAAAAAGGCCTTACTATATCTTTTATGTTAGTAAAAAGACTAATTTATACACATAAGATCATACAAATCAAAAATTTACTTGCTACAAACAAATGGTTATTCTTAAAATTTATACAAGAAACATCTTGGCACGGCCTAAAACACTGCCTAGTGTTGTTACATAAAGGACTCTATTACTCATTTTATGTTATATTTGGAGTTTTTGAACCCACGTGTCCAGCAAAGATAGAGAAAAGGAAGTCATATCCATGTAACTTTAGTATGGGCCCAAGCAGCTCACGAGTATCAAAAGATAAAAGGAGCCCGTAATTGTTTTCAAATGTCGGTGGTAGTGAATAAAAGGAACGAGCAAAACATAAATAAATAAATAAATAAATAAAAATCCATTCGGGAGATCTTTATCCTATCTTTTATATAATAAAAGAATTACATCATTTCGTAGTAATTTTGCAAAACTCTTCTCTTTAAATAAAAATTAGACCAATAGGAGAGCTCGATTTTAACACGTAAACGAAACTGAGCGACGTGATTGGTTAATAAAAAGTCAAAATTGAATCCAATTTAGTCAAAATTGAAAAAGAACGTGTAGCTGGAAAATACACAACAAAACATAGCGTGTCAAAAGTGTAAAAAAAAAAAAAAAAAAAAAAAAAAAAAAAACTTACAAAAAGCGGGCATGAAATTTAGAACTTCAAAGGACCTCAATGTAAATAATACAAAACCTATCTTCTACCCATCAGAAGATCCGACCTCCCCCAATCGTGTGCACCAGGAAAACCAAAAAAAAATAAAAATAAAAAAAATAAAAAAATATATTGCGACCCGAAAACCCACCACCACAAATCGTGATTCGTGAACATATGGTGATCTAAAAACCCGTTTTATGTTTGCTTAAATGGCGATCACAATGGGAAAAGGTAATTTTTGGTTAATCAAAGGTATTTTTCCAATTTGTATCAGCAAGTTGGATAATAGATTTAGGGTTTGTATTTTTTTTTAGGCAATTTGTTTTCTGTTGTAATTGTTTTCCTTCGCATATTAAACTTAATATATCATTTATATTTGATATAGATGTTGGCAATGTGGGTTATTTTGTGGTCAGTTTTAGAGAATGCCTATGATGTGTTTGATAAAATGTCAAGTAAAAAAAGAAAATTGATGTAATCATCAGTTAGCTAAAAGGTAATAACTTTCTCTTAAAAACAATTACATCGTTTTTTCCTCATAGATTATGATAATAATGAGATGTAACAATGCAAGATTTGTGCATTAAGTAATATTTTTGTACTATGTGTACATTCAAAAAGCACAAAGTTGGAAATTCATTTAAAAGAACATGCCGTAAGATCTTGATATGTTGTGCCTTTTAGAGCGCCGAGAGGTGCCAAGGTTGCACCTTTATCATCAATCTACAACTTTAGTCTCAATTTTTGAGCACCTTATGATTGCTTGAGCTATTACTTTCAAGTGACATTTTACCAAAAACTTAAAAACATACATTTGAATCTCATTTCGGCCACTTTTGAGAATTATGAGCTCAACATCTTAAACAATAGCCAATTAGTTTTTGAGTTTCTAAATTTATTACATTAAGGGTGTGTTTGGTATCCTCCTATCGGAATGAGGGAATGATAGTGGTAATGATTGTTAGTGTTTGGTTAAGATGCGGGGCCCACATTACATGGGAATGAAATATAGAAATTGCCCATACTCCATAGGAGTCTAAAAGGGGATGAATGAATCTATCATAGGTAAGGGACCCATGTTATACCGAAACCGATACCGATTGTGATTCATGTCATCATATCAAACTCACCCTAAGTAATTGGTTATTAACATGAGGCGTTGTATATTATATTTTTTGATAGCGAGTTTGTGGTTACAAACTTACAACCAAGTCGTATGTTTTCTATTTCACATTATAATTTTCGTGGATATTTGAACAAAAAAAGGTAGGTATATCTGATTTTTTTTTTTTTTTTTTTTTTTTTTTTTTTTTTTTTTTTTTTTTTTTTTTTTTAATGCAACTAAGTTTGTTATCCTTATGTATTAAAACAATAACTTAGCTATGCACATATAAGAGCTTGCGTAGGTCACAAAAAGGAAGCATACTTTATGGTTTTTTGAGCGAAGTTTGTTCAAGAAAAATTGTACTATCTCATGTACCTATATTTTTTCATGTACCCTATGGATCAGTTGTGCCATTACGAGAGTCACATTTTCGCTTTTAACTGCAAGTACTTCATCTTTTTATGCTTTTTGTTCCAAGTATTTAATGTTATTTTTTAAACGGCCTAAATGTAATGTGTTTATTATCTAATAACTTTTTTTTGGAAACATTTTATATTTCTAGGCAATGAGATACCAGTTGAAGATTGTTTTGCTCTCACTTTGATTTGTAAAATTATGTTTATTTGTGAGAAAGGTTAGTGTGTTATTTTCCAAAAATCAAACTCCATCTCTTGCAGTAGCGAAATAGTCATCTCTGATATAGGACTTGGTGAATTTTAGTATGTTAGTTAAGGACTTGAGTTAGAGTATTTAAAATGTAAGATACACATCCTGTAAATTAAATGGGATCTCTTACTCCTTAAAAGGACCCTCTCACTTTCATATTTCAAATGGAATCTATTTAAAAGTCTGAATCATTCTAGATTATAAAGCTTTATGATTAAATCTGTTCTAGAGTTTAAACTTGTCAAATTTGTTTATACATGTTTAATATGCTATTTGAAAAAAGGAAGCATTTTTCATACAGGACTATATTATGTCAACTTATGACAATATTATAACTTGACTGTTCTTTTTTATTAATGCGTAGAGAGAATAATGGTCAAATGTCTATTGCTTACTCTTGCTTATATACATTAGTAGAATTATCGACTTATAAGAGGAAATTTAGGCTCCATAGTCCATACATTTACGTTTTCAAGCTGATCTTACTTTATCACAAGAACCTAGAAACATGTGAAGTTTGACATAGTTTAAAGAATAAAGAGTAAATGACAAGAATGGTCCCTGTGGTTTGACGAAAATTTCATCTACCATCCCTCAAACTTAAAAGTTGCATGTATGGTCCCTATCGCTACCAAAGAATAACATGAATGGTCCCTCAGACTAACTGTCGTTAGTTTTTTCTGTTAGTCCATTTGCACCGTTAGTCCTTTAACGACCGTTTGCAACAAACATTTGCATCGTTAGTCATTTCATACGTTTTTGTCTGTTTTTATACGTTTTCGTCCGTTTTTATACGTTTTCGCTCATTTTCTTACGTTTTCATCCATTCTTCTTACGTGTTTGTCTGTTTTTCTTACGTTTTTTCCGTTTTCATACGTTGTCACCCAGTTTCTTACATTTTCATCCGTTTTTCTTACGTTTTTGTCCGTTTTTCCAGTTTTCATACGTTTTTCCAGTTTTCATACGCTTTTGTCTGTTTCTATACGTTTTCGTCCGTTTTTATACGTTTTCGCCCATTTTCTTACGTTTTCATCCGTTTTTCTTACGTTTTTTTTTCTGTTTTTTTTTTCGTTGGCATACGGTTTTATAAGTTTTAGCCTGTTTTCTTACATTTTCATCCGTTTTTATACGCTTGTATCTGTTTTTGTCCATTTTTATACGTTTTTCTTACGTTTTTTCAGTTTACATACATTTTTATACGTTTTAGCCCGTTTTCTTACATTCTCATCCGTTTTTATACGTTTGTATCCATTTTTGTCCATTTTTATACTTTTTTCTTACGTTTTTTCCGTTTACATACGTTTTTCTTATAATTTGGTATATAAATTTTTGTTTTCTTATAATTTTTTTTCTTGTAATTTTTTCCTAATAATTTGGTTGTCTTATAATTTTTTTTCTTATAAAATTTAAAGATATATAGGAAAAAAAATTATAAGAAAAATTAAAAAATATATATAAGAAAACCAATTTTAAACATATTTAGGAAAAAACGTATGAAAACGGAAATAAAGTATGAAAACGGAAAAAAAAGTAAGAAAACGGACAAAAATGTAAGAAAAAACGGACACGTCTGAAAATGAAAAATTATAAGAAAAACGGACAAAAATGTAAGAAAAACATACGAAAATGTAAGAAACTAGGCAAAAACGTAAGAAAAACGGACAAAAACGTATGAAAATGGAAAAAAAAAAAACCCGTAAGAAAAACGTATAAAAATGGACGAAAACGAATACAAACATATAAAAACGGGTGATAATGTAAGAAAATGGGCCAAAACGGACAAAAACTTATGTAAACATAAAAAACATATGAAAACTGGAAAAACGTAAGAAAAACGGACAAAAACGTAAGAAAAACAGATGAAAATGTAAGAAACTTGGTGAAAACATATAAAAACAGACGAAAACGGATAAAAACGTATGAAAACTGGAAAAAACGAATGAAAAATGGAAAAAACGTAAGAAAACAAACAAACACGTAAGAAAAACGGATGAAAACGTAAGAAAATGGGCGAAAACGTATAAAACCGGACGAAAACGTATAAAAATAGACAAAACGTATGAAAGGACTAACGGTGCAAATGTTTGTTGCAAACGGTCGTTAAAGGACTAATGGTGCAAATGAAGTAATGGAAAAAACTAACGACAGTTAGTCTGAGGGACCATTCATGTTATTCTATGGCAGCAACAGGGACCATACATGCAACTTTTAAGTTTGAGGGAAGGTAGGTGAAATTTTCGTCAAACCACAGGGACCATTCTTGTAATTTATATGCTTCAGAAATGCTTGAAATTTGCAAGCTTTATGAATTTAGATGAGATTGGGTGGATCAGTCATTGGTCAAAAATGGGTTTTGATGATGAATTTTAGGTAAATCGTGAGATTAATAAGACTTAAGAAGATCAAAACAACATATTATCATTAGAACAATAGTTAAGGGTCAAACTTAATACTTGCATACCAACTGCAACAAAGGTTAATCCAGTCTATACTGAGGTAAAAGTTGTCTTTATTTATACTTTCACATAGTTTATATATTGAGCTTATGCACATGTGTTTACGCATATTTCTTTAAGCGAAGAGGAGAAATTAGTGCTATAAAGATTTCAAAGAAAGAAAAAGTACTATTCCAATCTTTAAGGATTAGGTTTTTGAAAGGGTACATATGTTAGAGAAAGTGTAATTCATATCATGTTGATGAGGCTGTTGCATTTGGTGCTGCAGTTGGCATTTTGAGCGTGTTGAATGGTAATGGAAATAGAGGTATAACTTATTCTTATCACCTATCTTTGGATGCTGTGTATTTTCATTCATATTGTTCGATCTTTTAACAAAGCAATACTCAATACTAATGTTATGTGTAGATATCCTTTTGTTTTATTTACGTTTACAACATGGGGAACCAAGTCAACGGTAAGGATGAGTTGCTGACAAACTCGATCTAATAAGAAAGAAATATTGAAACCGCAACAAAGGAGGCACTTGAATGGCTAGACAACAATCAGTCAATTGAGAAGAGCATGACAATGCTATTTGTAACCATATTGTCACAAATGTTTATCAGAGGTCTGGTGGGGCCCTAGGTGGTGTTGAATCGGTCGAATCTGACAATGATCATGATAGAGCTGTTGCATGGTAATATAGAGAGGTAAAAAGATAGGGTTGTTGGTATAATTTTAGGAATTTGATTGCATTAAGTTGAGGAGGGAAATGACATGATTTGATATCCCTTTCTCATGTGTTCTCTCACTTTGTTTAATTTTTCTTTGGTTAGTGTGAAAGATATAGTCTATTTATTATCTAACCAATGTTTAAACAACATACCTACATGTGGATTGTGTTTCTGCCTCTAGACTTGAATCGTTAACAGCAAAAGACCGTTCAAGTCTAATGCAAACTTTTTGGTACTGGGATATTTGTTGTTGTGGTTTGTGATTACCCTATATATACATTAGCAAGTATCCATCCTCAGTCTTCAAAATGAATCATTCAAATTAGCAAACTTCATAACGTATGTGGATTTTCTATAAAATTGGGCATGAAATGAACTATTTGCTTTTAGGTTGTGCAAATGTTGTGGTATCTGCAAATATGTTTCACCAACTTGATTATTGTTATTATTAAATGACAAACCCGTCTGCAGATACAAAAATTAATTTTATATTTTATAAATTAAAATTCATGTTTCAGCCCCGTGCGTGCACTAAAACTAGTTACTATATTATACATTTACCATTTCAAACGACGATATTTAATAAAACTCCAAATCGACATCGTTGAGTCCTGCTTCCCGTGTGTTCAACCTTGGATGAAAACGACGTTGTTTTGCTTCTCTTTTTTTTCCTTCTAGATAATGCTATCTACCACACACACACACGAAATCTTATCCTCTCTCGCACATAACCATTTACCACGAAACACATGTAGAATGATAATGATAATGATTGATTTTATTGATTGTCAAACTCAATTACATCGTACATCAATATTACTCTCCAGAATATTCGAGACTCGGGCTTAGGCTTGAGCCCATTATATATTACAAACTAACGACACAGTCAAGGTAGCGTGTCCAAAATATTTATTTGATTAAAAAAAAAAAAAAAAAAAAAAAAAAAAAAAAAAAAACAACCCTACACACATCACCTGACATCCTCATAGTATAAAATCAAGTTACTAACCTAAGAAATACTATCATTTAAGAAATGTATTAGGCAAGAATATGTTTGGCCCAAGCCCGCTTGTGGGTTAGGTCATTAGGGTTTGTAATCTATAAATATCGATCAATAATAAAGTTAGGGTTTACAATGTTCTAACATGGTATCGGAGCGGGTCTGATCCTCAGACCTGGCTAAGTTGAGCCGCTGCCATCCCAGTCAAATATCCCTATCTTTATTCACCAAAACACATATCCATCTATCTACTATCTTTTCTGCCGTCATTTTTTTTAATCATACATCCACATCTCACGTTCATAACCAATCACATATCCAACTATTTCATTATAGTATTATACGTCTATTAGATGGATAGCAGATGACAAACATGGATCTTCTTTGATAAACTTGGAGGCAGCGGAAGAAACAAATCATTAAATAGTTATCATTTTTTTTATCGTTTGTTTGTTAATTAGTCGATTGTTCGTACGACTTTGTTACCGGTCGACTTAGTTGACCGTTGGTACCAGTCCCTAAAGTCGATCGTTGGTACGGTTGTGTTACCAGTCGACTTAGCCGACCGTTGGTAACAGTCGACTAAAGTCGATTGTTGGTATGGTTTTGTTACGAGTCGACTATAAGTTATGTTAATGTTTTTTTTTTTTTTTTTTTTTTTTTTTTTTTTTTTTTTTTTTTTTTTTACTCCAGTCCGAGCTTTAGTGATTTCACCGCTCGGACTGCGGGGGAGTATTAGGCAAGAATATGTTTGGCCCAAGCCCGCTTGTGGGTTAGGTCATTAGGGTTTGTAATCTATAAATATCGATCAATAATAAAGTTACACCTACGGGTTTACAATGTTCTAACATATTATTCGAATATATCAAAATCTGAATAAGAATATACATATCATCCTTTACCCATCCAAATTACATTTAGATTATTGAATAACCCGTTTAAGGTTTTGAAATCCGAATAACCCTGTAAAACCCTGAATTTTTGATTTCCTAATTTTGCGTCTAATTTGAAAATTTTTACTTAAGTTTTGTAATATAAGAGTTGATACCTAAACTATATGATATGTAATATAATATAGTTAATTAAAGGAACCTAAGTAATATGCCTAAACAAATAATTGTTACATAAATTGAACTTTTCAAAAATTCCCTAGGCAATCACACGTTTTGTTAAGTCCTGTAACATCCGAAATAGATACAATCAATCCCACAATTTTCGGCCCTATTATCTCAGCATAACCGCTCCATAATAAAACACAATCAAAGCCTAATTAAATTTCAATTATTGACTTGCCTAATGTGATATCACGCTCCTCTTTATCCATCCTTCACAAAAAGATACGGTATATTGTTTCCCCTTTACCACAAAACCCTAAAAACAATACCAGGCGGCAGTCCATTTTTGCTCTCAAAATCAAGGATGTACGAAGGTGGTATCGTGATTGGTTATCGAGTCTCATTCGGGTTTGATTTTCGTGTTCGGTTACGTTGAAGTGGTGGGTTCAAGCATGGTTGTTGAACATTGTGTCCGAGACTCCGAGTTGGTTTTGGTACCTATGATATCAGCCTCGATCTTGATCTCGATATGTTCTTTCGACTAAGAGGGTAAACACATTATCCTTGTTCCCTTCCTTTGATCTTCTACGTATTAAACATGTCAACTATAATCCTGAATGAATCGGTAAAAAGTATGTATATGTATACGAATACTAGTCTCACATGAAATCATGATTTAACCTTACATAAAAACATATAATGGACTAGATGAAATGACGAATCTGAAACCTAAATAAATCGACCCATGTTCAACCTGTTTCGACTCGTACAATTCTGTTTTGACTTGTTTAGTCTCGATCTATCATGCGACATGAGGTATTCTTGAACCTCTCTTAATGCTTACACTAATGAAATCTTTCAAGGACTTAACGATATCAACACATGAAACTTGCATATATTCTGTAATAGTCTAAACATCATAAAAGAAACCATGCTGTCACACAAATAAAGATGTCGAGACGTGGGTTATATCGGGGTTAAAAGATTTGGTTTTTGGTTATGCATGATGTACGTATATATGTGCACGTGGCATCTATTTGTGTATATATATTACTGGACTCATTCTTTTCTACTTCACTTTAACTAATAAGCTTACACTAATATGAAACATTATTTTTGCATGCATGCAAACACACATGAAACAATAATATAAGACTTAGGAAAATCAATATTATGTTTGGTGCGGCTAATTTTTAAGCAATAAAAGGGTGTGTTTCGCGGCTTATTTAAACAACAAGGGAAGTGGTCGTCTCGACATATTTTAACAAGAAGGTGTCATGGACTTGTTTGTTTCGAAATAATGAAAAAAAAATATTGGTCGTCGTGACATAAATATTAATATCGTGAGTACGTTACTAAATTATATAAAATTGTAATGACGGGGTCCAAAATTCTTATCTTAATATTAATTTATTAAGATAAACTTTAAAATAATTTTATTTGACTTTTAATATTTAATTTTGATAATTTACATTTTAGACCATAAACTTATAATATTGACATTTTAAAACCTAATCTATTATACTGGTCATTTTAACCTTAAATATTATTAATTGCCCATTGTAACCTTTAAGTATTAAATTACTAATTCGGGGAACTTACTAAATGAGGAAACTTACTAATTCAGGAAACCTGCTAAAAATAGAAAGTCACTTAAAATTGTTAAGATACTTAAACCGGAAACTTGCTATTTATGAAAGTTACTGAAAATGAAAGCCGGTTAAAATGAGTATCTGATTTTAAATAAGTTATTAATAATAAGACGATCATTAATTCATGTAGATTCGGTGAAGAAGGAGTTGCTTCCGATCTTTATGTTTTCTGTTATGTTTGCACTTGCGGTATAAGGTACAGATATTCTAACCTTTCAGTAAGGTTTCTCATGACTCGTGATCCGTTTCCTTTGACACTACTATGACTTCTGACCTTTGTACATCTGATATCTTTGGTTCATTTGATATGATAATTTGGTATGAAAACCTTTTGAAAATATAACTTGATGTTATGGAAGAAAACTGTTTTGAAATGACACTCTATGATTTTGATACGAAACCAGTTTTAAATGAAGGATTAATTGGCTTTACGAAAATGTTTTTAAGAAGGGATATCTTTGTGACAGAAATGGATAAATGATTTGTAAAGTTTTTAAATCTGTTTCCTCTTAACTCTTTCACGTTTTATTATGAACTTATGAAATTTGATAATGAATCTTTTCTAATTAACCTTTGGGAATGAACCTTTGATAATCTGAACCATTGATATGACTTCTGATATTATGACCTTATTTGAGTTGAACCTTTGATTTGAACTCTGATTATGAACCCTGCCATTTGTAAACCTTTGACCTGAACCTTTGCTATACACCTTTGATTATGATACTTTGATTTGACTTAGAATTTGCTATTTGATTTGCCTTTGACCCTTCAGTATTATACCCGAGCATTTTCCTAGCCATGAAGGTAACATGGCCATGGCATTGATGCACCAATGTCATGACTCCAGTGTGGTCGAGTGATGTTCCACACCGTCCCTTTGTTTGATCTGCATTTGGTTTGGGTAGGGGCGTATGGATGCATCCTAGATTTGATTTGATTTGATTTGCTACTACATTTGGTTTGGTGTCTGGTACTGTGTGCATTACATGCCTTTCACAATATTTGGGAGCTAGCTACTCCAATCTGATTACTTGAGGACTCCCCTCCTACTACATTTGGTATTTTGAGGTCTCCCCTTTGAATACATGGTTACTATGCTGAAGTTGTTTGGCTTGTGGTAGAATACTGATACAATCTTAACCTTTACCTTTACTTTTACCTTTACTTTATAATCATATTATACCTTTGAGTTCCCCAATGCAACATATATTCTGTTCCTCATTTCTGTTTCATATTACCTTGTTGTTATATCTGTTCACTGAGCTTTTTAAGCTCAGCCGCATTCTTTATCCGCGGCAGGTTTTAGAAGGAAGCTGGGTTTTGGGTGAAGAGTGTAAGTAGGAGTTTTAGAGAAGACTTAACTTTGGTTAACTACCTCGGACTAGAGTTGATTTGAAGACACTTGTATTAGATATTTTGTACCTTAGTTTTTGTCTTTGTAATTCTTTGCCTTAGAATTCCTTTGTAACCTTTGTATTTGTTTGTATAATTGAAGTCTTATGCTTGTGTATTCTGTTTTGACACCATGAATGTGATATCTTAGCCCTTGTCGGGTTGGGGTGTTACAATTATGGTATCAGAGAACAGGCTACGACTTATGATTCATATAACCTTTACCTGTGAGTTTTGGACCATTAGGCTTCCACTGTAGGAACATAGGAGAACACTTTGAGAACTTGCTTTAGGATTTCCCAGTATGAACTTAAGTTTTGACCGGTTGGAATGGGTAGACTATAAGGCATTTGTTTAAGTATCATTGCTTCCGCATCACTCTGATTCGTGCCTTACTTTTAGTTAAGCCTGTCAAGATCACTTTTTGGAAGATTTGAAAACTTATGATTGACACCACCTAAGGTTTGTAACCTAGTGAACTTTGAAGGCATTAAGAATTTTATAGTAATGTCTGACACTATTTGATCCTTATCTTCAGATTCGGACTCTTACTTCTAACCCTTTTGTTAATCATTTTGATGCCTCTTCGTGGATTCTGAGAATCTCCATGACGATGACGTATTTGATACATTCTGTGAATTGTCTCTTGCTTTTGATAAGCATTTGTAAATCTTCCGACGCTATTTGATTTAGTCTTACCCATCTCTGTCCCTATGAGAATTCTTGTAGTGTTTAACCGCGAGTATAAGAATGTTTCCCCTCATTTTTTAAGGATAAGATTTGCTATGTTGATCTATCTTCCTTCGAAAAGTTAACTTTGATTTTATTCTGATAAGGAATTGGTCGATTGGGCATTCAAGATGCTGACAACTCTCCTACTATGTCTCACCTTTGGCATTTTGAACAATTTTGAACTCCCTACCATGATTCCCGATTGTTAAACTTTTGTTATCACTATTACTTTGGAGACTTGTACGTTACTTTCGTGGTTACGAAGTTTTCTTAGCATCTATTTTGTACACTGAGGGATGAACCTCACCTCGAGAGTTTTTTTTTGCAATCCGAGCATTCTCGATATGATCCCTGTATCAACCGCCAAGATTACACCGTACTGTGAATTTGGAGCGACGTGATGCATAGAGATTGTCTGGTCATCATGTAGGGATGTCTTTGAGAAGTGTCGGAGAACAACACTAGTTGAATTGAGAGAATGGAAGGAGCAATAACCAAGGAATAGAGAGTGGTTTTGTATGCCTGTGTGTATCTTCGGAGTACTTCCGTTTTATTCGCGAGAAAGAAGGATGGTGGTAGGAGATTTGTATTGATTACTGGAAGCTGAACCGTATTGTTGTTAGGAACCGTTATTTCTCCACCTTGAAACGACTATGCATCTGTTCAACTTTGAGACGCGAAGTTTTTCCTTCAAATGAGGTTACGATTGAAGAGATTCTTAGAATTGCCTTTCGTATTCATAACGACTACTATGACGATTAGTGATGCTAATAGTATTAGCTAATGCTCTGACTGTTTTGAGAACCTGATAAATTGTGTCTCTCGTGAGTACTTAGACAAAAGGTCATTGTATGACTTACTAGTACATTCAGATACGAGGAAGAACATGAGAATCATTTTCGCACTTTGTTAGAAATTTGACGATCATTTGTGTATTCTGGAAGTTTGATATTCTTTGAGACAACGGCGTTCTTAATTAAGGACATTGCTACAAATATCGCAAGATTTGAAACTATCACCAAGTGACCAAGACCGACAACATATTAGAGAAGCTGGAATCTTTTGAACTTTGCAGAAGAATTTTGGAAGATGTTAACTTGCATTACCGTTGATGAATGTTGTGAGCAGAGGGAAACTGTTTAATTTGAGTGAGAACGAAGTTTTGGAAGAGCTGAAATAGAAATTTGCTTCCATACTTTCAGGTTGTACCAATTTTGTAACGCTTCGAGAAGATTCTCGGTTATGAATGTATACATCACGGGAAGATGATTATTTATGCATCAAGACAACTAGAAACATATGAGAAGAATTACTTCACTACATGACCTAGAGTTGACAACAGCGGTGGCTACCCTGAAGAGCAGAAGACAGTCCTTACAAGGCAGAGGTGTTGGCGAGCAGAGGACAAAAATCTAGTCAAGATGAGAAACCTGGAACTGAACTAGAAGACCTGAAGAAGACATACAGTTTCGCTTCCCTATTCATCTTGGTTGTACTAAGATGAATTTAGTGCGGAAGCAGACTAGATGATGCAGAGATTTAAAGATCGTGCCAGAGATTCACATTACCCCATCACATTCCAAGAAGAATTGCAGAAAGCTTGATGAATCAGACTCAATTTCATGATTTTGTTTTACTCCCAGATTGATGGACAAACGAAGACAGACTACCCGGACTTAAAGAGATTGGAGAACATATATTTTGAATGGACGGATATTGAAGCAAACCTTTATGTTTGGATGAAGTTATTAACGATGCATTTTCACTCCCGTTGACCCACTTAAGTATCTTAAACTGGTAATAAGATCCTTTAATGATTTAAGTTCTCTAGAAGCATCTCAGTTCCGTATTCATTCTGCGTATGTGTGATGATGGCTTTGTTTTGAGGATTTTGACGAATTGTGGATGATCTATGCTATTGAACGTCATACCTTACTTTTGTTAGGCATTCTGGGATTTCTGTTACTCCTTCGAGTAGTTTTGTCTTCCTCCTGGTTATGACGTTTGATTTTGTTGACCTTTGGGATTGTAGAAGTACTAGGTGGATTAAGATAGGTTGTTTTGTTCACGACTTGAGATAAAGTATGACCATCATGAGGGCATATTTATGTGGCGCTAGTATTATGACGCCTGATCAACGTGATAATACTTACACCATATAACGTGCACTTATTGTGGGCATAGGATATCTTGAGGAGTGCCTAAGAAGCTTAGAATCTGACCTCTGTTGAAGATTATACGTGATTAGCGAGACTTTAGGTTCATTCTACCTATGTGTCTGCGCTACCTTCATTCGTTAGATATCTGAATGAGTTAGGTCCACGACGTGCGTTTTGACGACTTTTGTGCATCTGTTTAGAACCTTCGGTTTCTTTGTAGAGCTTCCTACTATTTGATATCGTCATTCAATCTGATTTTTGTCTATGTTTCCGTATGATGTTCTAAGAAGATTCACCTACCATCTGTTATATGTTGCATTTGCCCTTTTGACAAGATTAAACCCGATTTCTCTTTTTGAGAAAACTGAAGCTATAGTTTTTTTTTTGGATCGAGTCATGAGAAACAAACTATCTTCGTTGTGAAGAATTCTCATGAGAGAGCCTCTCCGAGCGTGAGGCTAATTTGTGTCGTTTCTTTTGGGATTTGCTACGTCTCCGTCTAACTTTACGACTTCAATTTCGCGGACGAAATTTTCTTTTTAGACGGGAAGAGTTGTAAAACCCTGAATTTTTGATTTCCTAATTTTGCGTCTAATTTGAAATTTTTTACTTAAGTTTTGTAATATAAGAGTTGATACCTAAACTATATGATATGTAATATAATATAGTTAATTAAAGGAACCTAAGTAATATGCCTAAACAAATAATTGTTACATAAATTGAACTTTTCAAAAATTCCCTAGGCAATCACACGTTTTGTTAAGTCCTGTAACATCCGAAATAGATACAATCAATCCCACAATTTTCGGCCCTATTATCTCAGCATAACCGCTCCATAATAAAACACAATCAAAGCCTAATTAAATTTCAATTATTGACTTGCCTAATGTGATATCACGCTCCTCTTTATCCATCCTTCACAAAAAGATACGGTATATTGTTTCCCCTTTACCACAAAACCCTAAAAACAATACCAGGCGGCAGTCCATTTTTGCTCTCAAAATCAAGGATGTACGAAGGTGGTATCGTGATTGGTTATCGAGTCTCATTCGGGTTTGATTTTCGTGTTCGGTTACGTTGAAGTGGTGGGTTCAAGCATGGTTGTTGAACATTGTGTCCGAGACTCCGAGTTGGTTTTGGTACCTATGATATCAGCCTCGATCTTGATCTCGATATGTTCTTTCGACTAAGAGGGTAAACACATTATCCTTGTTCCCTTCCTTTGATCTTCTACGTATTAAACATGTCAACTATAATCCTGAATGAATCGGTAAAAAGTATGTATATGTATACGAATACTAGTCTCACATGAAATCATGATTTAACCTTACATAAAAACATATAATGGACTAGATGAAATGACGAATCTGAAACCTAAATAAATCGACCCATGTTCAACCTGTTTCGACTCGTACAATTCTGTTTTGACTTGTTTAGTCTCGATCTATCATGCGACATGAGGTATTCTTGAACCTCTCTTAATGCTTACACTAATGAAATCTTTCAAGGACTTAACGATATCAACACATGAAACTTGCATATATTCTGTAATAGTCTAAACATCATAAAAGAAACCATGCTGTCACACAAATAAAGATGTCGAGACGTGGGTTATATCGGGGTTAAAAGATTTGGTTTTTGGTTATGCATGATGTACGTATATATGTGCACGTGGCATCTATTTGTGTATATATATTACTGGACTCATTCTTTTCTACTTCACTTTAACTAATAAGCTTACACTAATATGAAACATTATTTTTGCATGCATGCAAACACACATGAAACAATAATATAAGACTTAGGAAAATCAATATTATGTTTGGTGCGGCTAATTTTTAAGCAATAAAAGGGTGTGTTTCGCGGCTTATTTAAACAACAAGGGAAGTGGTCGTCTCGACATATTTTAACAAGAAGGTGTCATGGACTTGTTTGTTTCGAAATAATGAAAAAAAAATATTGGTCGTCGTGACATAAATATTAATATCGTGAGTACGTTACTAAATTATATAAAATTGTAATGACGGGGTCCAAAATTCTTATCTTAATATTAATTTATTAAGATAAACTTTAAAATAATTTTATTTGACTTTTAATATTTAATTTTGATAATTTACATTTTAGACCATAAACTTATAATATTGACATTTTAAAACCTAATCTATTATACTGGTCATTTTAACCTTAAATATTATTAATTGCCCATTGTAACCTTTAAGTATTAAATTACTAATTCGGGGAACTTACTAAATGAGGAAACTTACTAATTCAGGAAACCTGCTAAAAATAGAAAGTCACTTAAAATTGTTAAGATACTTAAACCGGAAACTTGCTATTTATGAAAGTTACTGAAAATGAAAGCCGGTTAAAATGAGTATCTGATTTTAAATAAGTTATTAATAATAAGACGATCATTAATTCATGTAGATTCGGTGAAGAAGGAGTTGCTTCCGATCTTTATGTTTTCTGTTATGTTTGCACTTGCGGTATAAGGTACAGATATTCTAACCTTTCAGTAAGGTTTCTCATGACTCGTGATCCGTTTCCTTTGACACTACTATGACTTCTGACCTTTGTACATCTGATATCTTTGGTTCATTTGATATGATAATTTGGTATGAAAACCTTTTGAAAATATAACTTGATGTTATGGAAGAAAACTGTTTTGAAATGACACTCTATGATTTTGATACGAAACCAGTTTTAAATGAAGGATTAATTGGCTTTACGAAAATGTTTTTAAGAAGGGATATCTTTGTGACAGAAATGGATAAATGATTTGTAAAGTTTTTAAATCTGTTTCCTCTTAACTCTTTCACGTTTTATTATGAACTTATGAAATTTGATAATGAATCTTTTCTAATTAACCTTTGGGAATGAACCTTTGATAATCTGAACCATTGATATGACTTCTGATATTATGACCTTATTTGAGTTGAACCTTTGATTTGAACTCTGATTATGAACCCTGCCATTTGTAAACCTTTGACCTGAACCTTTGCTATACACCTTTGATTATGATACTTTGATTTGACTTAGAATTTGCTATTTGATTTGCCTTTGACCCTTCAGTATTATACCCGAGCATTTTCCTAGCCATGAAGGTAACATGGCCATGGCATTGATGCACCAATGTCATGACTCCAGTGTGGTCGAGTGATGTTCCACACCGTCCCTTTGTTTGATCTGCATTTGGTTTGGGTAGGGGCGTATGGATGCATCCTAGATTTGATTTGATTTGATTTGCTACTACATTTGGTTTGGTGTCTGGTACTGTGTGCATTACATGCCTTTCACAATATTTGGGAGCTAGCTACTCCAATCTGATTACTTGAGGACTCCCCTCCTACTACATTTGGTATTTTGAGGTCTCCCCTTTGAATACATGGTTACTATGCTGAAGACTTTGATTTGCTTTGATTTGTTTGGCTTGTGGTAGAATACTGATACAATCTTAACCTTTACCTTTACTTTTACCTTTACTTTATAATCATATTATACCTTTGAGTTCCCCAATGCAACATATATTCTGTTCCTCATTTCTGTTTCATATTACCTTGTTGTTATATCTGTTCACTGAGCTTTTTAAGCTCAGCCGCATTCTTTATCCGCGGCAGGTTTTAGAAGGAAGCTGGGTTTTGGGTGAAGAGTGCAAGTAGGAGTTTTAGAGAAGACTTAACTTTGGTTAACTACCTCGGACTAGAGTTGATTTGAAGACACTTGTATTAGATATTTTGTACCTTAGTTTTTGTCTTTGTAATTCTTTGCCTTAGAATTCCTTTGTAACCTTTGTATCTGTTTGTATAATTGAAGTCTTATGCTTGTGTATTCTGTTTTGACACCATGAATGTGATATCTTAGCCCTTGTCGGGTTGGGGTGTTACAAACCCGACCTGATTAAGCTTATTCAAATTCAAATCGGATCAGATCATATTCGTATAAAGATGACACCCCTCGTTTACGTGCTTATCCTTGTTGGATGTCAAAGGACAAACGTATTAGTTTCATATTAGGCATACTTATTTTTCTTATCTTATAAACCAATAATGAGTTGCGGCTACGTTTCGGGTAATTTTTCTTTTAACATACAACCGGTATGACCGGACAGTCCAATCGGTGATGTACACCTTTGACTAGGGATGAGCAAAACTGAATTAAACCCGAACCGAATCGAGAAACCCGACAAAACCGAGCCGACCGAAACTCAACCGAAAAAACTCGGTTTAGGTTTTTACCGAGTCTCGGTTTCGGGTCAGGTTGGTTTGGTCCGGTTCAAGCAAAAAAGCAAGAAAAACTGAACCGAACTGAACCGAGAAAAACCGAGTAATTTCGGTAGTTTTTTCTCGAGTTTCAAGTTTCGGTTTTGTCAGGTCAGGTTAGTTTTGACCCGATGCTCACCCCTTACCTTTCACAGACGCAAATAGAAAAGTGAGAAAAGTGTGAGAGAGAGTATTGCTTATGGGTCAAGTAGTCGATAGAGTGAAAGGTTATTATTATTTAAGTGTTTTAAAAAACAAAGTAAGGAAATGGATACTTCAATAAGATATGGCGGAGAATCAACTGCTCTCAGGAACATCGTTGATTACAATCCCTCTTCTCCCACGGTGAAGTACGCCGGAAATGTGGGCGCCGTCAGAATAAACGCTAAGCAGAAGCTTTAATTTAGGGATTCCAACATTCTTCTTCAGGTACCAATTTCTTTTTATTTCTTAATAATTATTTTGTTTTTCAATTATTACATAGTTAACATCATTATGAGAAATTTTTATAGAGTATGGGTGTTAATAAAATGTTCAAAATTTATGTTTCATTGGTACGAATTTATGTACATTTTTTTTAAAATCAACTCGCACACCCACCTTCTATGGGTATGTTTCGCGAAATGGGTTGGAGGTGGGGCTAGGGTTGGGGCTTATGTTATAAGCCGAAAGCTGGAGTTTATATTTTTATAAAGTTGTTTGACGAATTAGTTGGAGCTCTGAAGCTTATTAATGTAAAATCACATAAAAATACATCAAATTAAATGCAGCTTTTGCTTGATAATCCATTATATTGTGAAGGGTATTTAAGTAATTTGACTAGCTATAAGCCCTCATCAGCCGCTTTCAATGGGCTTGGGCTTATGGCTTATAAAAGCCTCTATAAGCCCGTGTGACAAACAAACTTATTTTATAAGCCGGCTTATTTTAAAAGTTTAAGCCCCCATAATCTCTTATAAGCCCTCTCCCAAACACAGCATACAATCTCACAGTTGGGACTTGATCCCACAAAAAATGCTGTATGCTTCTGATGATGTTTGTGTTCCATATGCGCATTTTATCTTCCTGTAGTTATGGCTAAAACACTTGTGTTAGTATTAACTGTGCTTCCTGAAAACTACAGAAATAAAGTGGTCTTTCATATGTGGTTTTAGCTTAAACTTGCGAATTCTTATAAACTTTTCAATTGCTAATATTGCAGCTTAATGGAGAGCTCGATACAGGGAGTGGAGCTCCAACCTTTCTTTGTGCACTTGTTAGGCAATTCTATCCTAATGTATGTTACTATTTATATGCTTAACTTGAATTACTTGAGTAGAAGTGACAACATTTATCATATGCTTACAATTGGGTCAATTATTTTGTATTTTGTTATATTGCTATCGGGTCAAATAGTGAAATATGTAAAATAAAGAACCTGGCTAAAAAGGAACGGGTTCTCGAATGAGCTGAACAAGTCAATAGACGCCATAGTAAGATTTATATTGAAAAGTTGCTAGACTCGTACGATTCACGAGTCAGCTCTTACAAGTCGAGTTAAAACAGACCCTAAATGAGGCGATTCGCAACCTGACTCGTGAGTATACCAGACTCGCACCTACCTGGCGAGTCATTGACCGAGTCAGACCGAGTCGAGTCGACTCGTGAATCGGGCGAGTCAGAAAATGATGAAGAAGGGGATGATTCTAGCTCATATTCATCTTCATTGACATTCTGTTCTCATCACTGGTGTTTCCATCGTCTTTTAAGTAAATATAGATGTTTACATGTCCCAATTTACTAAAAAAGTAAAAAGTTACCTGTTTTGACCCGTTAGCTAACCTGATTGTCCCTCCAAACTTTTACTACCATTACCGAAGATGTTTAAATGTCCTAATTTACATGATGATAACACATCTACTTACTCAATACAGCTGTCAGCTAGTCTTGGAGTTGGATTACACTATGATAAAGATGAAAAACTCCGTTGTACCCTACGTGGAAAAAAGGCATATCCGATGGCATCCAATCGGTTTGTGAACTTTGTTCTGAAAGGGCGTTGTGATATTGACCAAGAGTTGAATCAGGTGAGTCTCAATATTAATTTTTTTAGTATTTTGGTTTTAGGCTACATATAAGCAATTATGGGAAACCGGGTTCGCAGGAAGGAGGGGTTAAATGGGGTATTATCAGCTACATGATTGGGAAAACATTATTTGTACTAAATACTTTCCTAAACTTAAAGCATCGATAACTTTCATCAATTCTTATGCTCTCTTAATGCTACTTGTGCATCATAACCAGCCAACACCACATGGAGCTCTCGAGTTGGTGTGGAACATTCTATATTTTCAGTAAGATCAAGACGTAAGGCTCAAAGTTGGCTATGAACTCGTTGACAAGGTATATTTTTATTGAAGCAAAGTTACTTGGTACAAGACAAGTTCATATCTTTGCTGTCATAATCTAAGTAAACAAGCATAGTACATTATTATTCATGCTTCGTTTCTAATTCAAGTTATTTGCTTATTGAATATCTCTTGTCACATTTAACCACAATATTAAGAGGCTACTAAACCCAATATCCTAACCGAGTTAATGTGTAGCATAAGAACTAAAGTTACAATTTCCAACCTGCTGACTCCGTCGATTCGGTTTTGTTCTATCTATGATGAGTCAAGCAGATAACATTGAAAAAAGTTTAGAGAAAACGTCAAAAGTACCCAAAGTGTATTGACTCCAACGGAACCTGTCCTGTCTTGAGTCTTGCCCTGTTCTCCAAACCAGCTGCCACCCATTTCACCACATCTAATAGGAACCGTGATCTAATTGAGATGGTTGATGCGTAAGGTAGTCATGCTACTAGACGTTCCTTGCTTTATTAAACAATGATGAACAGCCCACGACACAACGAGATTAACCAAATTACATTCTAGTTATCAATTGGCTTAACAAGTATTTTTGGGTGTGCCTTTAAAAGCTCTTGTTGCAACTAAAAAAATTGGCTGATCATCTAAGTTATGGTTAGTTTAGTAATATTGCATTTATCTTAAAGTCAGTTTTCTTGCAGCAACTTTACATCCGTAGTTATATTGTCACTAGTGGTGTCGTTTTTACCAGAACACGAATAAGTTCAATCGGGTCAGGTTATTCGTGTTTCCAAACCAGTGTCATGCTGTAATACTTCACTAGTGCGCTATGTTAGTAGATATATTAGTTAGAGCTAGGGCAGACCATCTATTCCTGCTGGACTTACTCAAGATACGAAATGAGCAGCCGTTGATCGTGACACCATATCACTATTCGGGAAGGTGACTTGTCGGAAATCCAGAATTCCTGTCAAACTTTTTACCGGATGATTGATTTGGAAACATAGACTAAGTTTATTTGTCACATGGCTTATATTTGTCTTTTTGGTTAATGTGGTCTCATGTTAATCCCTGTTTTATCTGTATCCCCATTTCATTTTGTCAAGTTCATATCACTTCGTCCTCTAATTCATTTGGAAATCTTTTTTAAATTTGTGTTTTGATTTTCAATCTTTTTTGCAGATTCCATATGTACAATTAAGGGAAAATAATTGGACATTCAATGCTGATATTAGTGGAAGATGGGATGTGAGATACAATCTATGAGATCATCAACTTATCATGTTGTTTTTTAATTGGTCAGAGTCCGATTTAAATGAAAAACCAAGAATGAAAAGAAAAAAGATTAAGATGTGTAGGTTCATAGGAGCAGTAACTGTAACTATTGAATTCAGGTATTTAGTATATGCTTCTGTTTATTCAAATTTACCATGCTTTAGTCATTTCTTGCAATTTTTGCCTTCAATGTTCTGTTATTGGGTTTAATGATTGTGATATAGTGGATGGGTTGCCCCGATGTCTATTGACCGATTGAAATTGATTGGGTTTGAAACGTTAGCGGAGTTAGAGGTGGCAAAGCAGATGGTTTAGTTGGTTAATGGGTCAGCATAGGTTGGCCTGCTTACCCAGTCGAGCTTCTTATGTTCCCATTATTTTAAAGTTATTGAAGGTATGTCATGGGGTTAGTTGCATAAAAATCCTGGACAGTTATTTGTTTGTCTTGACAATTGAGTTAGAAAATAGACTAGTGTTTGTGCAGTCTACACTTGTGACGACAGTAAAATGCTTAGGTGGTTCGGCTAGGTAGTGAAGATGAGGGCAGTGTCAGTTCCAGTGTTTTGGGTGGAGGTCCGGTGGCGGTGGTGGTGAGTAGGGTTTTTCTTATGTGTGTGTAAGAGGGAATAACAAGTGTATTAACGGCGTTTTCTTGTGTGAATAGTGTATACTAGTGCGGGTGCTGTTTAGATCATGTTATCTTTTGTAGTTAATATTACCGGGGTTTGGATGCATTAAAACAAGAGTAAAATGGTCCTATTTGAAAAGTTGAATGGAGGGACGATTTTACCTTTTGATGGTTCTATGCTATAGTTTTCGAGATGGATGGCTTCTCAGGCAAAAACATAAAAACCACATGATCATCTTTTACAGTTTACTCTTATTATAATATTAACCATTTTGGTAGTAAAGTATAATGAAAAAAAATGTGTTGTTAAAAGAAAAAATCTTCATAACTTGAGTATCTTGCTAATAAATTAAATAAATTACTGCCCATTTCTAATAGTTAATTATATTATTGTAAACACTAGTACGTCGTAACCTCATTGCGTATTGAGAATGAAATTTTAGTGGTCAAAAATGAAATTTTCTTGATAGAGAATGCAATTAGTGGGTTTTACTAAAACTTTGTACATTTTAAAAAATTGTAACACTTCAATTTTTACGATAATGGCTTTAAATATATTTTAAAGCTTTCAAGGCAACTCATGTTACTTTTAAGGTTCCGTTAGTCAAAGGACATATCATGAAAATAAGTTATTAAAGGAATAAGGACTATTCTTGTAATGGTTTGACTAACAGGGACTAACATTGCCAAACTTAAAAAGTTAAATAATAACTCATGTATAATACAGTAATTGATTACTTAACATCACAGGAACTTCATAAATATCATTTTTTTTTTCTTCCCTCTGCCTCACGTCACATAACTCAGGTATTTGGGCTTGGAATTTTATCAGGATGAATTAAGTTAAGCTAAGATATGACAAACTATACTCAAACATGTAACTTAATACACAAAATTGCATAGTATGTAAAACTGAGGGACTGAAAGTGAAATTAAAGTTGACTTAGAGTCAACTTACCTTTACTCTTTGTAACTTCATTTTCATTTCATTCATTCACCACAAACTTCCATCCATACTTGCTGGGTTTTATTCGATCAATTACTTTTAACAAAGGTAAAATTATTTGTTCCATACTTGCTGGGTTTTGGTTATTCGATCAATTACTTATAACAAAGGTAAAATTATTTGTTCCATACTTGCTGGGTTTTGTTTATTCGATCAACAATAGATTGTCGTATTTCTAATTTCCAGAATTTATTGTTGTTTCGCTGTAATCTATTTAAAATTGAGCTTATAAAAACTTCAATAAGCTCATCAAATAAGTTAAAACAAACACCGTTAAACTAGTTGGGATACAATTGTCATGATTGACTGATTTGAGTCTGTGAGAGATGTTTTTTTATTAGGTTATGTAGCATAAGATTCATAGCGTTGAATGGAATGAATCATTAGATTTTGGTAAAGAAAGTAAATGCTAATCGGAAAATGCCACTGTAGGAGAAATAGTACTGTTTTCGTGTAAATGACATGAAGTGTGGAAAACTTTCAAAAGTTGTAGTGTTGTATGGATCAGTGACTCGAAGGAACTTTACTTTACGCTTTTTGGTTTCTTGATGCTTGTGCATGTATTCTATGAAAGGTTTAACGCTTACTAAAACGTGGTAAGCTTGGTGTCACTTATAATTAACATTCATAGTTGTCAAATTAATCTACATTCGTATTCTTAGGAAACATGGAAGACAGAACGCCTCTCTTAAGCTAAATGCAATGGTAATATTATGCCTCTCTGTTTATATGTATTCATATTCTTAGGCCTTAGTCTATACAACATACATATAGCTTTAGATTAATATTGTATATATCTTTGTAAATTCAACATTGTTTATGTATTTATTAGTAGCTAAGTTATGTCTTAGCACTTTTGGTGGTCCGCTGAATGTTTGTGTATTGTTTTGATGAGTAATATATAGTTCACCCTTTCACCCAATAAAGGGAACGTTTGAGGATATATTGTCTTGTGTGTTATGTTATTCTGGGCGACATCGTTGTTTATCTCGTGTTCACTAAATTGTTGCTTGTGCTTGATACAAATTTATGATCTAGCGTACCGCGATTGAGCGTCAGGTTTGTTGTCATAATTTTCCAACAATAATAACATAGTATGATCATATTTAACCAGACCATGTTGTATCTAAAGACATATTTTGTTAAGAGGTTTAAGAATCCGAGACCATGGTGTTTATTTGCTTCTGATTTTTTGCATTTTGGCCTTTACATCAAACATGATCTAATTGTAGCACGCTACGCATATATATTGAACCTAGTTGCACATTTAGTGATTGATAAACTTTGTCAAATGAATGAGTTTCATTCATTTTAATAAGTAGTTTCATATAATTATACGAGAAAATTGATTGTTTAATGCGTAAAAGGTAATTTCGAGGAAGTTTACAGGAGACAGAAGATAGTGGTCTTTGTTTTGAAAGTGTGACTTATGAATATAAAGTTGACTTGAGGTCAACCTACTTGCATTATTTAACTTCTGATCGACATGAGTATAGTAGTATTATCATTTCATTTTTGATACCCATTCATATCCTGTGCTTGATTCTTAACCAATAAGAAAAGGTTCAAAAGAATTTAGTACCGACTTTTGTCTGCAAGGGTTAGAACTGTGATGCCCAAAAATCTTTTAATGACAGAAAGTTCAATAAGTAAAAGTTAGAAAACACTGTTTAAACCAGGTTGGTACATTTTCCAGCATTTATTTCAGTTAAATCTGTATCTTAAACAATACAATGTATTCACAAGTCACTGAAAGGCGCATAGCTAACTTTTTATTAGAACCCTGCTAAATGTTTGTTCTGCACATAAATAGCATTTCATCTGTTAGTTAGTAGTATGTATGAATGTGTGATCAAGTTTGTCATAGTGAAATTAGGTGAAGTTTTGCGTGATAAGTACTCTACAGAATCATACATTAATTTTTAGGAGGCTATATGGATTATAAATACACTTTGGGTGACTTTTGGGACATATTAAACTTCATTTCAGCGGTAAGCCAGTAGCAATACCAAATATTCCTTAAATTTTAACTGATCCTTTGTTAGATGTACTTTGACTTTTGTGGTCAAAGTTGTTATGTCAAAGCTCATATTGTTGATATATAGCGAAAGGGGTAGTGTTTTATTAGATTTTGTTAAAATTATATCTGCTGCTCTACAAAGTTCTGAATAATCACAAAAGCGTCAACTAATAAACAAATTGTGTTCTCGCGTCTGGACCTAAACAAAATTTAAATAAACAGAAAAATCTTGAAAGATATGAGTTTGGTTTAATGTTAACAGTGTGAATGTCGGCTAAACTCTGAGTTTGGTTTTTGGTTTTTAGTAAAGATATTTCCTAAACAAAGTTTAAACAATTCTCAGTTTGGTTTTTGGTAGACATAATCAGTCTTTTAGTCAAGACTCCTCAATAAGACTGATCCAGTCCTAGCCTAGACATGGTTTTTATGCATTGATATAATCTTTTAAAAAAATGATTTAAATGTTTTTTTTTTTTTTTTTTTTTTTTTTTTTTTTTTTTTTTTTATAGAAAAGCAATAACATTTATAGAACCCCACAAATAAGCCAAAATTACAATACATGGCTATTGTTGTAATGATTTAAAGGTTTTTATAAGATATATTTTCATACATAATCTAAGTTGTTGAATTACTGCTCAACTTTTAAAGGTTTTCTTAATGTATGTACAGTCTGGTTTTGTATGTAGAATCTTGAAAACTTCAATATGTTAAAACATGTTAAACAAAGCGGGTTTTAAAAAAGGACCACTCAAAATCGGGTTGCTCACTATGCCTGACATAGTTGAATCAGTGCACCACTATAAAAGCCGCTCGACTCAACCCAACACAGTAGTCAGCCAACTTGTTTGACCTGTTGTATAAAGTGACCCATTTTGATTCTAATCTGTTTTGAGATGTTACCAAATCCTAAATCATTAATCCTATATTTTTTGGTTTTCTTTCTCATTATTTAGGAGCTTGTAGAAGAAGAAAGACCGGAGAAGCTAGCTTTCAATGATATTTTGTGAACATACTTAGAAATTTCTTTGAAAGTGTTATTTGAGTATCAGAGGTTTAATTAGTGTAGTATGAAATTGCTACAGATTTGAGTATCTAAAGTTCATGAAGCATGATGTTGCTATGAAATTGTATGTGCAGAATTATGCTGCAAAATTTGTTTTAAAATGTAAAATTATCAAAATAGTGACAAGTAAAGGCGTGTAAAAGATTGCATTGTGTTCATGATTAAAGCAGCACTAGCTAAAGCGTATAGTTTTCAAAATTTTCCACGGTTCTTAAGGTGGGTCTATTGAAGCTTTTTCACTTTTAAAAGTGTGGACTTTTTGATCAAATTTTCCACCCTACCAAGTGTGACAATTACCCTCTAAGATGTCGTGCATTTTGTGACGCCAAGTATTTCCACGCTATCCTCATGCGTGTACTTTTAGTTTTAACACAACAAAAAACATGGAAATATGTCCCAGTCCGTGTGTATAATTACACCATTTGCTGTAGGTCCTATACATCAAACATGATCTAAGTGTAGCACGCTACACACATATATTGAACCTAGTTGCACATTTATTGATCGATAAACTTTGTCAAATGAATGAAAGTTTCATTCATTTTAATAGGTAGTTTCATATAATTATATGAGAAAATTGATTGTTTATGTAAAAGGTAATTTGAAGGAAGTTTATAGGAGACAAAAGATAGTGGTGTTTGTTTTGAAAGAAATCATGTACGTACTTTCTAGAGCCATTCATATAAAGTTGACTTGAGGTCCACCTACTTGCATTATTTAACTTGTGATCGACATGAGTATAGGAGAATTATCATTTCATTTTCGATAGCCATTCATATCCTGTGCTTGATTCTTAACCGATCCTAAAATTGTAAGTCCTCTCCTCAACTTTGTTTTTATTTATGAATTTGTTTATTTATAGCTTGAACTTAATACGATTGTTTAAAAGTAAAATACATGTGACGTCAGTAGAAGTGTATGTTTCTGATATAAAAATTGACTTTGAATCAACCCAGTTGCATTATTTTAATGTGACGTGAGTACAATGATCCTCCATTGTTTATTGTAGTTCTAAAAACCGTAAGTCATCTACTCTTTTTGTACTTTTTAAATGTTTATTCTTTTACTCTAACTTAGTGCTTTTTATAAATCGTATTCTAAATGATTTCAGTTTTAATTCGGATCCTATTTGATTTGATGAGGTTCCGTTATTAGATTAATGGTTAGTTATTAAACTTCACAAGCTTAAATTGATCAGTAGTGGTTGAATACTAGCTCAAATATAACTACAGATAGAACTATATAGACGTGGATACTTTTGTCGAGTCAACTTATGTTATTGATGGAGCCATCTATGTTCTAATAAAAGCTTCCTTAATCAATAATAATCTGTTTTAAATTCTCAAACAACCTAGTTGATCTTTATCACTTAATTTATTATACTTTATAAAGTTTTCATTCTTCATATAAGTTTAGTCTTTGTAAAAACAATCTATAAACATGTATTAATCCTTTGATTTAATTTGTTAATTTACCTTTTAACATTTTTTTATACAATATTCATCAAGCAATTATGAACCCAGTGGTATTTTTCACCGATAAGCATTCCAGAGGCTGTTAATGTAAATTTTTACATAGTACACTAGTCGAAGCTAACGAAAGAAAGAATGATATCTTTGTCTATCTTGCATCATAACATGTAGCTTAATACAAGAAATTGCATATCATCTAAAACTGAAAGGATAGAAGTGCAATTAAAGTTGACTTGGAGTCAACTCACTTATCTTTAGTCTTTCTAACTTCACTTTCATCCATGGGTCATGTTTAGGTCATATTGACCAATCATGAATAAATAACACAACTAATATCACCACCAAGACATATCACACTTAAAAACAAATATACCTCACAAATAAAATCACACACACAATACAACAACCACCCACAACTCGATCGTCTAAACGACAAATTTCTCTTTTTTTCCAACCTAGCACGTGTCTTCCACGGGTCAAGGTAATAAGGTTGCAAACATCTCCCATTTGAATGATTAATTAACAAAATATTTATTTTTATATTTTTTTTCATTGTGTTATAAAAAACCGAATACTTCATAGAAGATAAGGTTATAAAAAAACACATATGACAAAACTTTGTGTCTTGTTAAAAAGTAACCGACTAATTAAATAGATACTAGTATCTAAGAATGTAACACGGTTTCTTTCCCTTGTTGGCAATCATAATATGAGGAAATATTCTCGACATCACCTGGAAAATACAAGTTACATACAACTTTGCCAACTTATCAAAAACTGAGGGACTGAAAGTGAATCTAAGTTGACATGGAGTCAACCCACTTGCCTTTACTCTTTTTAACTTCATTTGATCTCTTTTCATTTTTATTGCATTCATTAACGTACCAAATCTCCCAAAGAATTCCATATATCCATCATTAAATTGTAAGTCATTATATCTCAATTTGCTTTTCTTATAGTATGTTTCGTTTCAAAATATTAGAAGTTATTACTTGATCTAATGACCCATAACGTACTAAACAACTTATTAGTAAAACTATTTGTTAAGTAGTTGTTGGGTAAAAGAGTGATTTCCCTTTAGTGGTTGTGATCATGTTTGTTTGGTTTTGGTCTTTTGATCGCTGGATTGTCACTTGTAATTTCTAGGACCATTGAAGTTAGAATCGTTGTAGTTTTAGATTTGTGTGGCCGAATTATTGTTGCCTATTTGGCTGAGGTTATGTTGTACCCCTTGCCTAAAAAAAAAAAAAAAAAAAAAAAAAAAAAAAAAAAAAAAAATCTGATTAGATAACCCAATTTATTCATTTCCCAAATTTGCTAGTTTTTTAAATTTAAAATTATAGGTTTCTTTATATCAAAGAGAGTAAAGTGTCTCTTATGTGTTCTAAGGCTGGTGTAATGGTCACCTGACCATCACCTGCACCCAGAGACGTAAAAATATTTCACTTTATACAAACATATCCTACAATATAACTCACAATAATTTTGTTTTGTATCACTTAAAACAAAATAAATGAATTGTTTGGATTTTTTGTTGCATGACCCTTTAAAAAGAAGTATTATTTTTGGTGAAGATATGTATTAGAAAAGTATGACCCTTGAATTATTCAGTTTGACACGTGTTTTCTGATGATGCTATAATGTTATAATGCTATAAAAGTATGATGCTATAATGTTATCAGGTGCTATTTTCCACAAAATAATACAGTAGTTGAAATTTGACATTGTAGCTTATAATCTATTTACTTTTAATACTGTCTCATTTCATAACTTGTCAATATGATAATCGATCCAATGGGCTATATGACAAGGTCCAAATAGCTACACAACTTATTAGATCTAAATCTCTAAATTAATAACCCAAATTTTGGACAGATCTGTGGAAAATTAGTGTCCAAATTGTAATTTGTTATCTTCTTTTGTAATTAACATATACTTTACATTTTCAAAAGGAAAAATTAAAAAAAAAAAAAAAAAAAAAAAAATAGTATCCAGATTACTTTGGTAAACTGTAATTTTCATACTCCAATTACTTCCCTCCATTGGCTAGATAACAAGGTCTAAACAACTTATTAATAAACTCAACTTTATGGAATTCCAAATTTTCGACAGATTAAGGAAAATACTATAGTGTCCAAATATTTACATAGCATGAACAACAATAGAAAATAATTTATCACATTTTATGAAATGCAATCATACAAACTTCTTTCTGCAAACCCAATTGCCTTTATTCTTTTTAACTTTGAGCTTCCATCCATCCATAAACTGCAAGTCATTTTACTTTTTTATATTGTTTCAATGTTGTTTTTGTGTAGCTATCCTTTTAAGACAACATATGAACCAGAGTCACATATTTAGTAAAAGGAATTTTCTTAGAAATTGCATTCTTTATACCAAGTTATATATATTTGTTTTAGGGCAGATTGATGACTGAAAATCTTAGTCATGGATTCTTTGTACTATTATTGATAATGGCTCTACTCTTTCTGATGCTCTTTACTTGTGGACGCAGCTCGATCTCATTATTGATAATGGCTACTACGTCCATTCCTCATCGGTGGAAATATGATGTTTTTGTTAGTTTTAGGGGTGAAGATATCCGCAAAAACTTCATGGATCACATGTTCAATGATTTCAAGCAGAAAGGGATTCATGCTTTTAGAGATGATAGAGAATTGCCTAAAGGAGAAGAGATATCTCCTCATCTCTACAAAGCCATTGAAGAATCGAGATTTTTGATTGTTATCTTCTCCAAAAATTATGCTTCTTCAACATGGTGTCTGAGGGAACTTGTCAAAATACTTGAATGCAAGCAGATTGAAGATCCCAAACATGAGGTTCGGATTATCTTTTATGATGCCAAGCCTGATATTGTGAGGAAACAAAAAAGGAGTTACGCAAAAGCGTTTGCCAAACATGATGTTTCAAATAGAACAGAGGTGGATGAATGGAGGGATGCTCTATCCATGGCGGCTAACTTATCTGGATGGGATCTCCAGGACATGACAAATGGGTAAATTTCTTGTTTTTGTGTAATTATCTTGTAGTTCTACTAAAGCTTAACACTATGTAGTTTCTCCTACTTATTGTGTCTTTATGGTTCTAACAGGTATGAGTTCAAGTTCATCGATTGCATCTCCAACGAAATCCTCAAAGTATTATGTGACGGACCATTGCATGTTGGTGAAAACCTTGTTGGCATAGATATCCATTTCGAAAAATTAGACTTGTCACGCTTCATTGGGAAAGATAAGGTTAACATGGTTGGAATATGCGGTATAAGCGGGATAGGAAAGACGACCCTTGCCAAATCTATTTATAACTTAATGTATGTCCACTTTGAAGGAAGTTGCTTTTGTGAAGATGTCAAAGAAGTCACAAAACGACAAGGCCTGATTCAAGTCCAACTGCAGATGATTGGTAAGATTTTGAAAACAGAAGATCTCAAGATAGCAAGTGTTGCTGAAGGAGCTATGGTAATAAAGAAAAGGATGGCATGCAAGCCAATCCTGGTTGTTTTGGATGATGTAGATGATCATGAGCAGTTAGATTCACTAGCAGGTTCAGCAAGTTGGTTTTGCCCAGGAAGTTTGATTATATTCACTGGTAAAGATAAACAGTTGCTAAGATCTCATGGAGTGGATGAAATCCATGACATGGAATTTTTAGATGCGTATCAATCTCTTCAGCTGTTCAGTTCATATGCCTTTAAGACAAAAGATTCTTCTAGAGGCTTCAAAGAAGTTGCTAAGGAAGTTGTGAAATATGTGCAAGGTCACCCTCTGGCCTTAAAAGTTTTGGGTCATTTTTTATGTGGAAAAACAATGGGTCAGTGGGTTAGTGAGTTGGATCAGCTCAAAGTACATCCTAAGAAAGAGATACAACAAGTGCTTCGTTTATGTTACGATGGGCTAAACCTCCATCAGCAAAATATCTTACTTGATATTGCATGTTCATTCATTGGAGTAAATCGTGATTTTGCAGCAAGCGTACTAGATGGTTGTAACTTTTTTGCAGATACAAATATACAAGTTCTAGTTGACAAGTCCTTAATCACGATCTCGAGAAATAATTCACTTCAAATGCATGACTTGATTCAAGCAATGGCAAGGGAAATTGTATTTGAAGAATCTTGCACGCCTGGGAACCGAAGCAGATTGTGGGTTAATCCATCAGATATCTACAATATCTTGAGTGAAAACCAAGTAAGAATTGATTTTTATTGCATATGCAACTCATTTTCATATGCTTGATAATACAATCTAGTAATTATTTCTTGTATGCAGGCAACACAAGTAGTTGAAGTTCTAGACATTCAGCAAAAGATATCTAGTCAAAAGTTTGATATAGACGGTAAAGCATTTGCGGGAATGAAAAACTTGCGTATTCTAAAACTACCAATGGACGACGAGGTGAACTTTTTTGGAAGATTGGACTTTTTATCCAACAACTTAAGATTGCTCTATTGGCATGGATGTCCCTTCAAGCTTTTACCTTCAGATTTCTATCCAGAAAACATTCTTGTCATCGACCTCTCTTACAGCAACATAATGCAACTTTGGACTACACCAAAGGTATTTACTTGTTCATACATGTGTTTGTGTTTGACACCTAGAGATATAAGAACTAATCTTTTTTATTATTGATATCAGTGTTTAAGAAGGTTGAAAATAATGAAGCTAAGGCACTGCTGTAACCTAACAACCACCCCTGACTTCTTAGAGATTACAAATCTTGAAAAGCTAGATTTTGAAGGTTGTGAGAATTTGGCTACAGTTCACCCTTCTATTGGAATGCTTAATAAGCTTGTTGTCTTAAATCTGAAAGACTGCCCACGGGTTGGGAGTTTTCCTGAAGCCTTTTGGTCTAGATGCTGGACTTCAATCTCTGGTTTCATATGGAAGCAACGACATCCCCAAAGATCACTTTCATTGGCAGGTTTACATATGTTAAAGTCCCTGAATTTCAGCAACTGCAATTTAGTTCAAGTGCCCAATGGCATTGGAGGCTTATCATGTCTAGAGAGTCTATTCTTAAAAGGGAACAATTTTACTAGTTTGCCTGGAAGTTTGAGTCAACTTTCTAATCTTTGGAAGCTTAATGTTAATGGTTGCAAGAAGCTGGAAGTGTTGCCCGAACTTCCACATAGCCTAGCTTTTCTTTATGCACGTAATTGCACCTCCTTACATTCAATTACGGGATCAAACCCAATCATGAGCAAAAGGTACACTTATCTCACCGATTGTCCAAAATTGTTTAAGATGTCGATATCGGAGACTCAATGTCTCGACTCATCTGTAACTTCCCAAGGCTCTCGATTTTCTTCTTTCCTTCGGTGTGTGGATAACAGATGTGGATTGTTCCGTTTGCCAGGAAGTTCCATTACGAGAATGGATATAATATATGATGGAAATAGCATTCCAAATTGGTTTACAAATAAAAGTTTGGGAAATCAAGTAAAGGTTGAATTGCCATCAGATTGGAGCTTCAGTAAGTTAAGGGGATATGGAATTTGTGTTGTTTTTAAGAGAAAAAAACCTTCCCCATCTTTTGGATACTCTGTAAACAACTTTGATGGAGCTGATTTGGGAGGATGCGATCCATCCTACTATTGGGATTATTTTTGGGATAAGCCAATAAGAATCGATGAGTCAGATATGATATGGTTGCATTATACAACGAAAGAAATACAGAAATTGAAGGAAGCAAAGAATTTTGTAACATTTTGTATTGATGAGGATGAAGGAATTGAAGTGAAGGAGTGTGGTGTAAGACTTGTTTGGGATGAAGATTTAGATCAAGAAGCAGACTTTATTATGTTCCAAGACCTCCCAAGTCTATCACAACATGGTGGGGTCTGGTGCGGGTTAAACTGTGGATATATCAGCTGGACATGGTAGTAAGAAAACCTTTATTATTTGGCCTTTATATTAGCCACAATAATCTTTGATAAATCCATGTCTTTTATTTAGATAAATAGCTTTCATCTAGGAGACACCCACCAGGTGTTTGATGAAATGCATGACTAGATATCATTTACTATTTACTCTATAGCCTGTTTGTAGATTTTTTTGGATTTTACCATGTATGTCTTTGGAAATTAATATCGTAGCAATTATGTGCTCTTGCAAATTCCAGCTCAATTTGTTATAAAAACTTGACATTTGTTTTGATAGCTGAAAACGTTACTCTTTGATACTACTTGCCTTCTGCATCAGTTCTATAAAGATTAAACACTATTAAGGTCAATATAAAATTGATGATTGTTAATTTGTTATTGCTGCTGTTTTCATTTGTCTTTAACCGACAACGATTTTATAAAATTGCGATATCAATCAATAGGTACTGCATTACATAAAAGAATTGCTACATCTTCCTAGTTATATTTCCACACATACTCCTACTTATAGGATGCTGACACAGGACATAATCAACGGTTTAAATGAAGAAAAACAATAAGTGAAAAACATGCGTGTGGACCATTATACTATTAAAGCTAAACAAATTTGTTATAAGCGACCATTTTTCCGTTCTATAGTTTATCCCAAGTCTGAACACTCTAATGTTCACATTTGTAAATCAGAATTCCACAAAACACTTTCTCATGATAATATTCCAAGACAAACCAATCCATAGTTAGTAGAAGACAAAATGAATATCAAATTTGACCACGCGTAATTCTAGCATACCTCTTGGCATATAACTACTTCTGTACTAGTTTATTACCAATAAAAATGTTTAGCGTACACTATTTTTACACTATTTTTACAATAAGCATCTAACAATCAAAACCAGATATTTATAGTAATCACAAACCAATATTAGAATTTCTAGTCAAAAATTACCAAAGATATATTGTAAAGTTCACATGCAATAAAATCAAAGACAAGCAAGTGATACAAACAGAAACTATCAAGCAGGTAGAAGAAAAAAATAATACTACCAAACTCCAAACTAAAATGCACATTTATCAGTTTCATTTGTCTCTGTTTGACTTTCTGACGACACCTTAAACGGTCCACTTGACCCAAAGGGAAGTCATCAAATGAGTATGTATGACCATGTTCAAAACCTGCATTGCTACTCATTGAATCAAACCTTGCGAAACTACAGTCTTGTGCCGTGCTGCTCATTGAGTCGAATCTTGAGAAGTTATTATCCTGTGTGGAGCAGCTCATGGAATCAAATCTCGAGAATGTTTCTTGTTTGGGAGAACCTCGGTCAGTGGCACTGAAAGAGTCATATCTCGAGAAATTATCAAAGAAAGAATTCTCTGCTCTTCCCCCACTGTATCGTGGTAAGGTGCCAGCTCGAGAAGCTGGTGAGCCAGGAACCGAATCATCAAACCCAAATGGACTCTTTTTCTGGAAGAAACTGTTATTGCCTTGCGGGGAATCACTTTTCCTTGGACTTGCAGTGAAATGTACTGTATTAATTTTCATGCAATGATATAATTGAAAAAAAGATATGAACTCACCTTAGCTGTGTCACTATTGAATCCCCACACCGAATCTACACGTTTTGTTGTATTTAGACAATGAAAGATCAGACCATAAACTGAATCCAATCAGTACCTTTGTGTCAGCATCAAAGCTCTTTCCGTAACGTTTAAATGAATCCTCCTTGGTTGGACTTTCAAATATTTTTTGCACCGTGGGACTACCAGCTGGGCTTTTAGCCGACTCATCTTCGCTATGTATGTATGTTGATTCAGTCTCGAAAGGCTTCTCTGACTTCCAGTCAGTATTTGAATATGAATCCTCAGAAACGTCATCCATCGGAGCCGAGTTTTCTGCCTGAGATGTTGATTTGGTATTTGCAGGCACCGTAGCATCAAATGAGAAACCTTCGTCTTCGAATTTATCCCAGGTTGCCAAACCTTGACAATCAAAATAGGTGAACCATAACGCAATATCAATCATTCTATTATACAGATACAGTAACGTTATTGCTCATGACTCATGAGATAAAAGATGATACCCTTTGGAAGCTCAATACCTGCAGTTGACTTGGCATCAATTCCATGTTTTTTTTGCAACGTCCAGTTAAAGCCTTAAGTAGTTCCTCGAGATCAGATTGGATATGATCAGCACGAACCTGGGTCAGCCAAAAAAAATGACGGGTCAGTCAAGCCATCCTTAAAACTTACTAAAATCTTTTTACTTGGGATCATATGAACTTACTTGAAGTAACTGAAGTTACTTGAAGGATACCATCAGCGCTGCCACCCTGATCCATTTTCACAAGTGCCTGATTCAACTCCATCTTCCTCTCCTAAAAGTCGACAGAAAAATCAATTCAATTAACAAAAATGGGATTATACTCCCAAGTTAAAATTAATGTGCTCAGCTGCCCTTATTCTTACCCAAAAAAAAACAATTTTATCAATAACAGGTGGGTCAAACTCAAAATCATAATAATCACTTGATATATAGGAAGATAATATAAAGACAATCAACATCATGTCACACGTCTAAACGTAGGGTTATGGTTCAAGTCTGGTTTCGGATTTGGATCCTGGTCAGGCCTAGTAACAGGTTTCCCCACGTGCTTTTGCTGTTACGTGCATATATCTAATCCTTAACATTGGGTAGTTCACAGGCATTGTGAAGTGCAAAACATAACCTAAGTGTACTTATTGATGCTTAAATGAGTCAAAATTGTCACATTTGCAGCAGATATCTATGTAGTTTTCTCTACTTTGTTGCAGAATGAACTGATTCTGAACCAGTACAAAAACACGTTTCTCGGGCCACCAATCAGAATAGTTTTAAACATAAAAACCCCGAAAATTGATTATGAAACTCCCATCGTTTGCTTCATGAATCCAATCGAATTAACAAAAATTCCATAAAAAAAAACTTTGAAACTTAATTATAATATTTCAGTTTAAACAAAACCTTACAAATGCACAACAGCCATTGATTTCATCATGCACGAAGACACGTCCATTTCACGAGCCACCTGGTTCTTCGACGCGTGAAGCCGTGAACCCACTTCATCTTCGGGTTTGAGACATCACACATTATCAAAAACTCCATCACCTGTCCGAATATCTTAAACATTTCTATCCCAAAAATCAGGTTCTTATCAGCTACAAATAGCGAATTCCAGTCCATAGGTGCATCAGGATGCACCGAAACTTCATTCCAAGTTAGGTAAACGAGATGAAGGTCCCACAAATTCCGAACTGACACCAGATACAACCGTTGACCATCACAGGACAATAGCCTTGGGGTGTACTCGTGGACCCTTGGTGGGTGTGGAGTCGTTTGGACTCGAGTCCAGAGACCATGTCCAATGTCATACGCTGTGAGCTTATCAGTCTCGGAATACACGTAAAAGACCCCGTCACAAACGACTCCCGAGCAAACAACCCCAAAATCGACTGGTAACCGTTGAATTTCCATCCATTTGTTTGACGAAGAATCAAAAATCTCACATGAATTTAAAGCCTCATCCCATGAACCAATCCCCCCTACCGCTATTATAAAGAACTGTCCTCGGTCTTTCACATTACTCGTGTGCTTGGTTTTTTCGTTTCTTGATGTACGTCTAACCAAAATCCTGTGAGGATCCCCATAAACATCCGATACTCCACCAATCTGCGTCCGTGTCCGGAGTTGACTTTTGATGGTCAAACAATCAGAGTTGGCTTCAAAACCCCCTAGAACGGACTTTGACCTTGTGTGTTTCATTGATGCAACCTTGTTCCACGATTTTTTCATAGGGATAAAAACCAACACTCCTCTGTGTGTCTTTTGGTCCATTCTTCCGGAGCTCGAACAACCTCCGACAATGAAAATGATATCATGGACAGTGGCAACTGAGAACAGAAACCGATTCTTAAGAATTTCTGCCTCAACTTTATGCCATTTGTTGAAAGAAACATCAAAAGCGTATATCACACGAGAGCTAAGACCATTTGTAACAGTACCGAAAAGGAACAACCATGGACTCGGGTAATACCCTTCTCGTCTCATCTGCATAAAACGAGGTTGCATAGTCAAAGATCTCCATTTCTTGCACACGAGCCGAGTGTTCATTAAGCTCGTCAATGGAAGTCTCATGAAACACAACTCGAGAAGATCATCAGGAAGAAACACATGCATTGTGTTGTTTCCGTGTGACTCTTCAATTTCAAAACTCTTTTTTCAGATTATTTCTCTTCCACAACCTATCCACTCCATATGAGAAACAATCCACACTCGTGTCGTCGGTCCCACACACGGGTTTGTAACCTTTACCCACAACTTCACCAAACTCGTCACTTGTTGCGACTCCAACCTTGCACCCTCCGCCACTAGTATACAAACTCAGACACCTTAATGAAATGACTCCCGTGTCATCATCATCAATATCATCATCCATCACACTTCCATGGTAGTCATTTTTCAACTTTTGGCTAATGCTTCTAACTAGATGTTTCGACACATTGGAAGCCTCATGTTCTTTATGTGATGTTTCACCCCTAACTAAGTTGTTCAGGTATCATCTTGCATTCTAAGCCTGGTCATACAAACAACACAAATTAGAATATGAATGCAAAACAAAATGCTAAGAGATTGAAACTAGACTAGCACAAAATAATTGCTAATTTGTACTCGGAAAGTCAAATGACTAATTTGAAATTGACACAGAATTTTCCACATGTTTGCATACTGCACATACTACAGATATGACTTTCAGCGCAAAGAGATATTTGTACATCTTAATGTGGTTGCAGCACAGCACAGCCCAGCCCAGCCCGTTTTTACATGTTACCAGGCATGTCCAGCACACCTATTCTGCTACCTCTAGTCTAAGCAGTGTCAGAGCTTACCAGGCAAGATTGAAACTTAAGTTCAAACCTTTCACTAGTAAAAAGATCGCTCTGTGACTTGTATAAGTTTGAGAAACCATAAAATCTATGAAGGGGGCACAATTTACAAATACATTACAGCTTACTTCTAAGTGTCAAAAGTTAGTTACTGTGTACTAAGGGCGTGTTTGGGTGCGTGTTTTGCTAAAGTGATCATCTCATATCTAGTGTTTGGATAAGTACTTCTTCTGATTATGAAATAGTATAGTATTATATACCTTTATTTTACACGAATTCTCCTTAATCAGTTAAAATTTGTCGCAACTCAACCATATTAAATGTTATAATTACAGTTGATCATAACCTAAGTGTACTTATTGATGCTTAAATGAGTCAAAATTGTCACATTTGCAGCAGATATCTATGTAGTTTTCTCTACTTTGTTGCAGAATGAACTAATTCTGAACCAGTACAAAAACATGTTTCTTGGGCCACCAATCAGAATAGTTTTAAACATATAAAACCCGAAAATTACTTATGAAACTCCCATCGTTTGCTTCATGAATCCAATCGAATTAACAAAAACTCCATAAAAAAATCTTTGAAACTTAATTATAATATTTCAGTTTAAACAAAAACTTACAATTAACTTACAAATGCACAACAGCCATTGATTTCATCATGCACGAAGAGACGTCCAATTCACGAGCCACCTGGTTCTTCGACACGTGAACCCACTTCATCTTCGGGTTCGAGACATCACACATTGTCAAAAACTCCATCACCTGTCTGAATATCTTAAACATTTCTATCCCAAAAATCAGGTTCTTATCAGCTACAAATAGCGAATTCCAGTCCATGGAAGCATCAGGATGCACCGAAACTTCATTCCAAATTAAATAAACGAGGATCAAGCTCCCATAACTTTCGAACGGCTTTGTTTCCCCTTCCAATTTCGCCTTCTCCTTCACACCATGAAACTGACACTAGATAGAGCCGTTGACCATCACAGGACACTAGCCTTGGGGTGTACTCGTGGACCCTTGCTGGGTGTGGAGTCGTTTGGACTCGAGTCCAGAAACCATGTCCAATGTCACAAGCGACTCCCGAGCAAACAACCCCAAAATCGACTGGTAACCGTTGAATTTCCGTCCATTTGTTTGACGAACCGGTCCCCCCTACAGCTATTATCAAGAAACATCAAAAGCATATATCTCATGAGAGCAAAGACCATTTGTAACAGTACCGAAAAGGAACAACCATGGACTCGGGTAATACCCTTCTCGTCTCATCTGCATAAAACGAGGTGGCGTAGTCAAAGATCTCCATTTCTTGCACACGAGCCGAGTGTTCATTAAGCTCATCAATGGAAGTCTCATGAAACACAACTCGAGAATATCATCAGGGAGAACACATGCATTGTGTTGTTTCCGTGTGACTCTTCAATTTCAAAACTCTTTTTCCGATTATTTCTCTTCCACAACCTATCCACTCCATATGAGAAACAATCCACACTCGTGTCGTCGGTCCCACACACGGGCTTGTAACCTTTACCCACAACTTCACCGAACTCGTCACTTGTTGTGGCTCCAACCTTGCACCCTCCACCCCTAGTATACAAACTCAGACACCTTAATGAAATGACTCATGTGTCATCATCATCAATATCATCATCCATCACACTTCCATGGTAGTTGTTCAGGTATCATCTTGCATTCTAAGCCTGGTCATACAAACATTACAAATTAGAATATGATAAAACAAAATCAAGTACACGGGTTTCAGTTGAACAATCAGGATTCAGGGAAATGCTAAGAGATTGAAACTAGACTAGCACAAAAACATGGCTAATTTGTACTCGGAAAGTCAAATGACTAATTTCAAACTTTTAAACTTGCATGGTTCAATATGAAGTTGACACACAGAATTTTCCACATGTTTGCATACTGCACATACTACAGATATGACTTTCAGCGCAAAGAGATATTTGTACATCTTAATGTGGTTGCAGCACAGCACAGCCCAGCCCGTTTTTACATGTTACCAGGCATGTCCAGCACACCTATTCTGCTACCTCTAGTCTAAGCAGTGTCAAAGCTTACTTGGCTTGTAATAAAGAATGATAGGCTCAAGTTCAAAACTCATGGCCAGGCAAGATTGAAACTTAAGTTCAGACCTTTCACTAGTAAAAAAGATCGCTCTGTGACTTGTATACGTTTGAGAAACCATAAAATCTATGAAGGGGGCACAATTTACAAATACATTACAGCTTACTTCTAAGTGTCAAAAGTTAGTTACAGTGTACTAAGGGCGTGTTTGGGTGCGTGTTTTGCTAAAGTGATCATCTCATATCTAGTGTTTGGATAAGTACTTCTTCTGATTATATACCTTTATTTTACACGAATTCTCCTTAATCAGTTAAAATTCGTCACAACTCAACCATATTAAATGTTATAATTACAGTTTACAACTTCAAGCTACATGACTACATGAGCACATCCAAACACCATCTATAAAACACATAAGTAGTTGATCATCTGATATCAACACGCAGATCCAAACATGAACCACCCCCCAATTTCTAATCACCTATAATACAAAACTAGTAACTACATATTTAAAAATTCCTCATTTTGAAAATTAGTCATTTTGAAGGACGACAAATAACAAACTGCTTTATGCCATTAACACTATACGGACGAACCGAGTACATGTTATTTATATTGTACAATCCAGTACATAAAAACAGCACAAACAACAATCAAAGTCTAGAAGTCAAGTACCCATATATTCAAATTTACATAAACCCATTAAAATACATAGACCCTAGTCCCAAAACAGTCCAAACTCAAAGTCAACTAACTTTTTTTTCCCTTCAAAATTAACAATCTCACAAATCATTATCTAAAATACATTTAACAACCCAATACTAAAAACTTATAAACTATTAGACCAGATACATTTTTTTCAGATCAACAAGCCAAAATCCAGTGTCAAACATGAATATCTAAAATATTTGACCCAATCACAAAAAGGAACACAAATAATAACACCAACCCCATGTACTGTATCAAATATTAGTCAACCAAGTACATAAGAGTAAAGAAAAACAAATAAAGATATGAATGTTACTAAGTACATAAGAGTAAAGAAAACAAACCTCATGAAGTTTATATTGAAGATTCTTGATTTGAACCCAAGAATCAACCCAGATATTAGATCCAACAAAAGGGTATATATGATTATTTATTTAAAATGGTCATTTTAGTAAAGTTTGAAAAGAAAACAATTTTCTAAGACAGAAGAGAGAGGAGTGATGGATCTCTTTATTTATTTAAAATGGTCATTTTAGTAAAGTTTGAAAAGTTATAATAACACCAACCTCATGAAGTTTATATTCAAGATTCTTGATTTGAACCCAATAATCAACCCAAACAGATATTAGATCCAACAAAAGGGTATATATGATTATTTATTTAAAATGGTCATTTTAGTAAAGTTTGAAAAGAAAACATTATCACCATTGATTTTAACAAGCTGCCTATGTCATAGCAAAGCTTTATTAGACAAATGAAACTTTAATTTTATTGATGGGATATGTTCCAACTTAGGTTCTTAACATGCTTCAATCAATTAATTGTATTCAGAAACACGTTTGGTCGATTAGGGTTTATGAACAATTTGGGTCATTTTGATTGGTGATGTTTGAGTCTAATTGTGTTTAGGGCTTTTGTTTAGAATCTTTCATTTTGCATTCGACCAAAGTTAATTGAAATTATACTAAGATTTGTGATCAATTCGATTTGTGTTGTGTTCTTGATAATTTCGAGAATCAAATGTGCTTGTGTTAGGAGTTATGTAAATGTCCAGTAATGCAATTGTGAGTCAATTGAATGTTTTGTAGCTTGAAACACATGATTATATTCTGTCTTGAGGTTACTTAGAAATTTGATGAAAAGAGATAAAAGTTTGATGAAAATGAAAATAAATATAAAAAAAAGATAATGGATATAAGAGAATGATAAAAATGAAGATGAAAAAGATGGGTCATGGTTGAAGATGAAGATGAAAGTGTGTTGGTTGATTTTGTTATTTTGTTTGAGAGAGAAGAGAAAACGGGTGAAAGACATACTATAACTTATATTATTTCTTTTAAGTAGAAAGTCTATATGGAATTGGTGGTATATATCACGTGGTACGGGCAAGCTGAGTTGGACTGGGCAGCCAACGAGTGCACAAAATAGTCGGATTTAGACAGTTTTATACTTTTTTAGGGAAAAAAAAACAAAACAACAAACATAACTACATAGAATTACAAAAGGTGTCAACTTCATTGCATTTTGGTGGTATTTTCCCTTGTGAAAAAAAAAAAAAAAAAAAAAAAAAAAATTCGGGGGTTGCACATACCTCAAATACTTTGTGCACTTCATGACCTAAAATCGGGTGTAGCCCGTGCCACACTTGAAATACATGTGGGTCCGTCCATGCGGATATGTGTATTTATTTCTACTGTTCTTATACAATGTGTTTTATAGTTTATGAGTAAAGTTCTAAAAATAGATATATACTAGTATTTTGAGCCCGCGCGTTGCTACGGGGTTTGTGTATATGCAAGTTAGCACAAAAAAGAGAGGGGATTAACTATATTTATCAGCTGTAATTTGTAATTTTCCTTTCGAATTCACTAAAACTAAGAAAATTACAACAATACATTTTCCTTATAAGAACAGTACATTTATCAGCATGTCACTAAGGAAAATTCTTAGTTTTATCTAGCATGTCGGTAAGGAAAATTACAAATTCACTTATATGAACAACAACTACATTTATCAGCTGTAGCTTCTTTATATAGTTGCTTCAGTCGCTCAAATGACTCCTGCTGGGCTTCCTTCACGTCCTTTTGCTTGACCTGCGGGTTGAGTTTATCAAACCCACTGTCTCACTCGTTAACTGCACATCGCACATACAAACACAAAATAGAATTTAAAAGCAAGAATCTAACACCAAAATCGCATAAGGTTGTGAGCCGGAAGAAGATATTTAACAGGTTGCCAATAACCTTCTGTTAGCACGATACTCAATTCTATTTAAAAATAATTACAAAAGACCATGACCTATTAAGAAAATGCCCTTTCTTGTCTTCTTGTGTGGAATTCTGAAGTAATGTCATATTCTCCAACAGTTAATATGACAACATATTTAAACGCGAAAACATTGGCTCTTACAACTCGTATTACTAAATGTCCGATTTAGTTAATTCAGTAGTAATCCTTTTGTATATAGTAAAAGATTTAAATTGTTTTACTGGGAATCATATAAATATTAGAAAAGTACTTGAAACAGTGATGGATTGTGGTGAAAAAAATGAAGGAATGAAGAGGTCGTTGTATGATCGTGTAGCATGTTACTGAAACTAAGGCGGTTGGTTTTGCTTTGGCGTCCTTTATATCTTCAAGCCTCTGGTCCTAAAAGAGCCAAAAATATGCATTTGTTATCAGTGACCAAATGATGTGAAACACATATTTAAAACATGGTACATGTCATATCTGAAACTTTAACGTAACGGGTAGCATTAGTCATATTCAATCACAGTTTAAATATCGATTAAACAGGGCTAACCATTTTAATCAGGAAGAAAATTTATTCCTAGCATAAACCTTAAAACCACTTTATTTTCTAAAAACAGTGAGTGTTTTGGGCCAACTGAGGCAACCCGCCACAAACATATGCCATTTTGACCCGTTAATCGACCCATCCAATTTGTCGCATAGTCTTTCCATATAAGTAAACAATGTATTTAGCGCTAAGTAAAAAACGACTATATAAAAATGGAAAGTAACACAATCTTTGGTTAGCCTTACCTGAAAGTAATTCCTAAAGCAATATCCTATAAGCCGACTACCTTGTAGAAAACCCAAAAACCAAAAATCAAAACCACATTAGCCGAAAAAAGTGACTGAGCTTTTGAAAAACAGATAAACTAACAAAAAAGAGATAAAGTATCGAAAACAAAAATATCAGAATGATAGGCAATGTATTATGAACATATCTTTATCCTCCATCTCTGGAATTTGCTGCGTCCAGTTTATTCCTCCATTATCGTTAAATTGCACCATCCAATAATACTTTACCAGCAGTTGACGCCATATCCGGACTCCAAAATTCAACCACCTGCAAATTGCACCACAAAAAAGTACATTGTTAATACAAAATTGAGGTAACCTTTTTTCATGTAGTGTGTACTTCTCACCACTCCAAAAGGTTTATCAAATACACCAAAACAGGCCAATGCAATGACCGGAAACATTTAAATTTTTAATCACTCTATATTCATTTGGATAATTTTTTAATCCGTAACATATATCAAGAACGCAACCGTGCTGCCTAAAACAGTTGCAGATGCTCTGTACTTTTGATTTTGGGATTATTTGGCATCGCTCACCAACAGCTCAAGTTAAAGTGCTCACTTCAAAATGGCTAATCAAAAATGTTCAAGTCATTTCAAACCCATAGAAACCTATTGTATTCTAATTTTTAGATATCCATGTATACAGTAGTTATAGCCTTTAAATAAGCTGCAACTGGATTCTCAATATTGAACCCGATATTCACCATATTGGGCATTTTATAGATCTAGCAGTTGGATTCTCAAAAGAGATTAATTTAATCTTCGAAAGCATATTTGGATTCTCAAAATAATATATCTTCCAGGATGATATTGATCGTACATGTTGAATGTAGATTAGATTCCGAGATTGAATGAAGTTTTGTCTAATAAGTTGTCATAGTTTAAAGATGAGTAAACACAGATGCTTTTATATAGGATCCATTCTGTTTGCTTAATACTTTTTGTTTAACAGGTCCTACACCCCCTAAACACACCTACTGAACCACACACAATCAAACCTCAATATGTTTTGACCCACCCATACGCATCCTGTCAAAATAGCCCGTAAACACTCAACTAAATGGAAGACTCACAAATTGGATTTAAATATTCAGTTTTGTTAGACTGTCAAATTGTTATGAATATAGGCATCATAACAGTGAGGTTGTCGCAAATTTCCAATAAAAATGTCGGTTGAACCTTAAATAAGTATGAAAGCAATGAATAAACACTATAGTACCTTGCAAAAGTAAGGATTGTACCTATTACTATAGCAAGCAGATTATAATTTTCATCAGATATGGCATGGTGAGTTTCAACACAAACCACCGAACCGCATACGAAGAAAATATGCGTACCAATAAAGAATTGCAATGCGATGTGTAAATATTTCGGGTTAGAAAAATCCTAATGAATACGTAATATGGGTACATCACACCCTAACCAATTAAACAATAATCCTAATTATCAAAGAATGCATACCAACAAAGAATTGCGATGCGACACAAACACAGTGAAATCCAAATAAACTAAAAGGACAAAAACATAAGCAAACCTGCACACCTAAGAGAGACTAAGAGAGACGGAGGTTTAAACAGGCAAATTTTGGCCGGGTCAAAATGGGTCACGTTTTTTAACTACATTCTGGATGTGTTTCCTGTTACCATAATCACATAAAACTTGCAATCATTTCAACAGTCATTCGGTGGTCGAAACATGTTACTAAGGGTTGTAAGGACAACTGTTATTTGGCAACCTAAAAATGTTATTATTAAGGGCTGTTTAGATAACTTATTTTTAGCAGCCCTTTCGGTGTATTCACATGTTATTAAGGGCTATTTGGATAGCGCATTTTCAACAGCTCTTTGGGTGCCTTGACATGTTACTAAGGGTTGTTTGGAATGCGTATTCCAGCCGTCATTTAGCTTCCTAAACATGTTATTAAGGGCTGCTTGGGTAGCTTATTTACAACCACCATTTTATTGCCTTGACATTTATGTCAATAGCCCTGCATAAAACGTATGTCAAACACAATTTGCCCCGTTACTGGTTTGCATATCTTAATAACATGGTTTCCTAAATCATCGAAAGTATATAACAATGCATATCTATAGAAAGATGATTTAATTCTCGTCGCGATGATGTATTTTTCGTAGCTTGAAGATTTACCGTTTGCAAGATATGTTGTTTTTTTAAAAAATGTGGAAAGTGGGGTTTTATATTAAATGAGCTAAAATGCCAATTTTGTCCTCCCTTTGTTATTTTTTGTTTTGATCTTAGCCATTAAATGAAAGGTGGATGGATAAAGGTGGATGGATAGTTGAGATTTGCTTATTTATTTTTTAATGGATACATGTTTTCCAAGGATCTCACCTCCAGTTCATCTTTATTACTTAATTTAACAATTTAAACAAGTAAACAACTATATGACATAGTTCATCTCTATTAATTAACTTAACGATCTAAACTACTATCTGACATAGTTCAAGTCCATTTTAATTGAGCCAATAACGAAGTGAGTCATTAAAAAGTTATGTGTCAACATAAAACATGGAGGAAAATAAACCTAATTAAATAAAAACTTGATTACAAAATTCACAAACCTTATATTTGTAACGATGTAAAACTTGGAGTAAAATAAACCTAATTAAATAAAAAACGACCTAAACAAACCTTTAAACTTTCCTAATAAAATCGCACCAATATGACGCCCCCATGATATTGGGCGGCGGTGCATTGGCCAGAAGGGCGCCTGGGGAAGTTGAGGGGCAAAGCACCTTAATTTAGGGCCTAAGACTTTGCATCTTAAACCCTCGTTGCTACATGTGATCGTTCACAAGCTCTTTTACCCAATCCATAGTTGTTGACGACCCTGATTACCACCCCTACCACCATCCTCAAAAGTCAAAACCAACCTTCTTGATGCTTGACAAAGCTTTCGCATGCATTATCAAGCTTGTCATGACACTTGATCTTGACAAGCTCAATTATAACACATGGTGTGAACTCTTTAGATGACATTGTTATATGCTTAAGGTTCTTTGCATCATTGAGGGCCCCACGCTTTCAACTAGCGCCCCGATCATGATCATCTTGATTCCCTCGTTGTATCATTTATTTATAGCTTGATCCGGGAGAGATTAGAAAGTGTGATCCTCGACCTCAAAGCCACGCCTAGTGCTTTATGGAAATTTCTTGAAATGATCTTCCATGATAACAAAGCAAACCGAATTATTCAGGTTGACAACGAACTTTGTACCTTATAACTTGGCATTCAATCGGTTGCGCACTATTATTAATAGGTAATGTTGTCCCATAATTATCCTTAATGTATATTAATCTAGAAAGAGAGAATGGGTGTGGACACTTATTAAACTAGAGAGAGAATATAGATAAGTATTTGAACTTTAACTGATGAACACACCCTCCAATGTGAGGAGGTGATGTGGTATTTATGTCCTTACAATCAAATGTTCCAACTTGGAACTATTGATCCCCTTGCAACTATACAAGTGTTAGCACGTGATTTGGCCACTTTGTTTTATTCCCATTGCTTGCTGGATTAAAGGAGGATACATATTTTGGCAGATTTAAAACCATCATTTTTGTGTCTGTTCTTGTGGTGAGTTTTTCATAATACTAATTCGAAAATGTAGATGATGCCGATTGACTGTATTTTCAATGCGAAAACAATGATAACAGAAATTTTGAAAAGAATTTTGTATCTTTATAATTTTTTTTATGTTAACATTATATTTTCAAAGCTAATTGTTTTTTTTTACGATCTCTACGCGCAAGAGTACTTTGGAAAAAGGTGTTACAAGTAGTATTGTTTTTTGTTGGATAAGGATGAGCAAACCGCTCCATCTCATTGTGGTTCGAGTTTCATCTATCATCAATGCCTTGTTGAAAAATGTGTGACATGTTTTTGGACATGACATCAATGATAGATGAAACCTATCAATAAACCATCATGAAAAAACGGTGATGGGAGACTATGCCCCGTCAACAAGGTAGAGCAAGTGAATCTCCTTATCCAATATAAAAAAAAGTAATAACTTTTTAACTTTTTTTTAAAGCACTTTTGCATATAGAGATTTTAAAATCCAATCAATTACATGATGTGTAATTATATTATATTATATTATATTATACAATAGAACATTTAGCGGGATGCTCGGGTAAAACTTTGTTTCTTACCCGACCCGGCCAAAATGGTTACTAGAGTGTCTTTGTGTAATTATATTATACACACTTATTCTTCCAGTCCCTCACATACACAGTCCTAGATGTTTCTTCGGGTAAAACTTTGTTTCTTACCCGACCCGGCCAAAATGGTTACTAGGGTGTCTTTTTTTTATTGCTGCAGTTATTACAAAGGAGTCGTGGAATCCTTTGATCGTAGTAAAATGAAGCACAAGGTGTGAAATTTGACAAATAACTACCCCAATGTGTTGGTTTACATTTTTCGTATAATTTTTATAATGACTACCGTTCGGTTCTATATATTTTTAGGTACTCTATGATGATGGTGATGGCGATGAGGATGTCTTAGACCTTAATCAGAGAGAATGGGTGTTACTTGAAGATGTGTCTGCCATAGATATCTCCCCCTTTCTTTATACATTGAAACTACTTTTACTATTCTCCGTGTTATGCATTTATGTGATTTATATTAGACAGGGTCGCTTTTGCCCAAATGGACAAAACCGGGTCAATTTGCATTTCCTTTATACATCTATTGGTTTGTTTGGGTGAAACAGGGATATCCAAATGGGCTAAAATAATGCAGAGAAAAAAGTTCTTAATATATTGTAGGTCAGGTTACGTTGGGTTGGGTTGACCCGTTGACAATTTTTTTCCGAAAGCGGCTCTTTATCGTATGTGCTATATGTCGCATAGTTGTTACACATGGTCAGTATTCTAATCATATGAACCCTGACGTTTTTCCGTTAAATTGTTACTCCTATAACTACGCTATGTCTTGCTAGCTAAACTTAATCAAACCCTTAAGGAAAAATTACCGTATAATGTGTTTTTTCATTGTAACTTTTTATTATGTATGCATGTAGAAGTAGCAATGACGCGAAACACTATAAATTAATTGAAAAAACATTTAGTTATTGCCTTATTCTTGGGAAAGAGAGAGTTAACATTGTTGTTACGTTCGACATTTGACCAATTTATCAGTGTATCACATCTTAATATACATCTTTTAACTGTTATGATTATTTATCGATTGTTGTGGCTTGCTTTTGCAGCGTACTTTTTCGTGAGGATGGCGAGTGCTGTGAAGAAGGGCAAAAGGAAAATAACCTCTTAAGGCAGAAAAATAAGGTATGTCAGTGTTTGGGATTGCTTATATTTTCTGTTTTTCGATAACTGATCCTGAGTCTACATTGCAGTTTATGGAAAACCTTGACCTGATGTAAGATTAGGACCTGAAAATGCTTAGGCTTAATAAATGCTCATATTGCAGATTGTGTAGAATTGCAACCACAGGTGTTTTGGATAGAGTTTTGGGCTATTTGGGCCTTCCAATAACAGGCATCAGCTTCAGCTACTCGAGATAACTTGCGGTATTAGTTTTCATCTTCATAGATTGTTAAATACACTGTATGCTTAATGGTTAAACTTATGGTAGTCTTTCCTCAATTATTTTATCTTAGGTATTAATAGCAACATTGGGGAGGTCAAACAAACAATGACCGCGACCGGTATGTCCCCCGAGGTACGTACCATGCCCGTTGTCTATGTACTTAGGCTTGCGCATTCCCACGTCTTTTCTTTTCTTTTCTTTCTTGGACCGCTGAAAATAGTGGTATGCTAGCGTTTGTTCATTTATTTGTTTCAAATGCAGGCACGGGTGCTGCAATAAGTGGCATGCGCTCACAGGAAAACAATAATTATACACGGATGTTGGCCTAGGGTAAATTCCGTTGCTGTTATTTATGTACTTAATCTGTCCCGTTGTTACTTCTGTCTTTTTGCCCAGTTTAGTTGGTATTGTTTTCATATGTGCTCATCATTTCCCTTTTTCTTTCCTTTTTTAACTAACCAGGCCCGAGTTTGTCTGTTGTCAAGGTTAATATGCCGTCACCTATCAATGAGACTAGAAGACTGCATACTAGAATGATACACTAATGGCGGATAAGATTGGTGTGAAGGTCCGTAGTCTCGCAATGAGGCTTACATTGCAATACTACTTTCTGTAGCAGATGCACATTCGGATGTGAGGCTGATTCTTTGTATAACATTTATGCAGCAAATGAATGTAAGCCTTATGTATGGAAAACACTATCAGAATGTTTAATTATTAGACTTTTCTTCCCACCATTTCTAGTTTACACCACTTACTAAATGGAACGGAACCTCCTTTAGCACAACACCCCGCCGCAACGCGCGGGCTTCCGACCTAGTTTGTTTACATACAACAGGAAAGAATCAAGACCCACTGCAACTTCTGAAGTTGAGTTTAAAAAGACAGTTAAATACACTTTATGGGTCAATGATGTGGTTAACTCCTGAATATCAGGTGCAGAAAAGAATTTGTGTTGTGTCTTTTTAAAAGAGATGTATGTTCTCTTTATAAAAACACTTTACTATTTATTAATCCATATTATTTTCATATTGTTGGTAACCCTGAGTTGATATTTTCTTTTCATATTGTTGGTAACAAAGAAGAATTGAAAACAAAGTTGAAGGACATACCCGTGAGAAATCTGATGCGCTTAATTCTGAGCAAACAGAGGAAGATAAGGTTAGATCCGAAAGGTCTTGTTAGCTCTTTACTATGAACAAATTTTTGTTCGCTGTTTTAAGTATCGTTTCAGGAATCAAAACACACAATCACATCAACCTCTAGACCTTTCTCATAATGCAGACCCATTAATCGTTGTCCTATCACAAAACAACCATCTACTACATAAAAAAGGTGATACATCTATGAGAAAGACCTGCATTATATGATATATAATGCATGTTGGTATAGGATAATTATGACATCCGAAACTACATGAGAACTTGGTTTAAAATGAACTATGCTGTATTAGTACTCGTTTAGGTAGTAATTTACACTGATGACTAAAGAAACAAGTAAAGAGGTGACCTTTTGGTCTTAAGAGACTATGGGAATCCTTCTATGTTTTGGTATTGCAGTAATTACAAAGATGAGGATGTAAGTGCATAACTTACTTTTTCTGATATCTTTCATTTGAAGTTATTTGCTTGTCCAATATCTCTTGTCACATTTAACCACAATATTAAGAGGCTACTAAACCCAATATCCTAACCGAGTTAATGTGCAGCATAAGAACTAAAGTTACCAATTCCAACCTGCAGACTTACAAAAATCGTCGATTCGGTTTTGTTCTATCTATGATGAGTCAAGCAGATAACATTGAAAAAAGTTTAAAAAGTGTATTGACTTCAACGGAACCTGTCCTGTCTTTAGTCTTGCCCTATTATCCAAACCAACTGCCAACCATTTCACCACATCTAATAGGAACCGTGATATAATTGAGATGGTTTTAGCGTAAGGTAGTCATACTACTCGACATTCCTTACTTTATTAAACAATGATGAACAGTGATTAAATCACGATTATTCATATTTGAATACCAAAAAAACCCTCATTTTAGCTTAATAACATAACAAAGTTAAGGTTAAACAGCCCTCGAGACAAGTGTTTGTTCGAGATTAACTAAATTACATTCTAGTTATTGATTGGCTTAACAAGTATTTGGGTGTGCCTTTAAAAGCTCTTATTGCAACTAAAGAAAAATTGGATGATCATCTAAGTTATGGCTAGTTTAGTAATACTGCATTTATCTTAAAAATCAGTTTTCTTGCAGCAACTTCACATCCGTAGTTATATTGTCACTAGTGGTGTCGTTTTTACCAGAACATGAATAAGTTCAATCAGGTCAGATTATTCGTGTTTCAAACCAGTGTCATGTTGTAATACTTCAGTAGTGCGCTATCTTAGTAGATATATTAGTTAGAGCTAGGGGCAGACCATCTATTCCTGCTGGACTTACTTCAAGAAACGAAATGAGCAGCCGTTTGGCGTAATGCATTTTGTAACACCCCCAATTCATGGATGCAGCGGAATTCGAACTGGGTGTTACTTGACGGCACAATAGTCACAATAATAGAAAACGAACTCTAATTGAGTCGTTTTAAAAAGGTTTATCATTCAAATTATATAAATATCAGAGATTACAAAATGAGGTCCCAATTGGTTCCATGTTTACAAATCACATTAAGTAAGTTTTTGAATGATAAGTAAATTTATAGCCCTCTTGAGTATCCGTGTCCTTCCGTGCCATCCTTGATCGTCATGAACCTGAAATACATGCTTGAGAGGTCAACACAAAGGTTGAGTGATATTCATAGAATTTGTTTAATGTTTGAACACAATGTGTTGGTAGTTAAATCGTTGAACACAATAATCGTAGTGTTTGTAGTTAAATCGTTTGAACACAATAATCGTAGTGTTTGTAGTTAAATCGTTTGAACACAATAATCGTAGTGTTTGTAGTTAAATCGTTTGAACACAATAATCGTAGTGTGAGCTGTAGACTCACACCAATGTTTCGAAAACAAAACAGGTAGGCTACATTATTATACGCCTATAAAATGTAATATACACTAAGCTTATGAAACCAAAACGTTAACGTGTACCAATATCGATTGGCAGATTTATCCCGGTAGGTACTTTGCCGTCATACCTAATGTCTCAAATATTAATGCATTTGTTTGAACTTAGTCAAAACAAATAGGATTCATCAATCCCAATAGGCCTATTCACAATATTCGCGCTCACTATTGCTAGTGACTAAATGGTTCATAATAAAGGATCTCGGTTTAGCAAGGCTGGTACTTAGTGATAATAAAACAATCAGGCAAGCATACAATTTAAAAACATTGTGCTCGGTTAAAAATAGCATGTATTCCCCCCAAGGGTTTGTAAAACAATTAAGTAATGGAAAATGGGGCTATGAACTCACCTTAAGTTAAGATAGCAAGTAATGAATGTAACGGTTGAATCGTGAAGGTTTCTACGAGCAACCTATAATCGAATGTTGCGACTTAGGATCGGAGTATAGAATATGAAGTAGTGCCTATATATATATATCTTGCATTTAGTCCATGATGTGGTATGATGTATATTGTATGTCCTTGAAAGAAAAGATTCATGAACATGTATGTTTTGTATATCGTTTACTACCGTTCGGGCTGACATATTTCAGAAGTCATGTTAGTAAGCGTTCGAGGAGTCAGGACACTTTAACTCGTAAATCCACAACTCATCTCGACGGCTTACATAATGAACTCCTCACATGAGGCTCCCTACTATAGTAGTAGTTAATAAAATATATAGATATAAGTTTTGATCCGAAAAGTTACATGTCCGATATTTGAATAAACTTAGGAAAGTTTATTAGTACATGAAGATTGTTATTAGGGGTAGTTTCATAAGTCTTGAATGACCATTTTCTCTTGGTAATATCTCATGGTTTCCTTTTAAGTGAAGTAGATCCAAATTGCTTGTTCATGATATCGCCTAATTCATTGTTTCATGTTTACGCCTATGTAAGTTGGTATGGTCATTTCGTCATGGCCTAGCCATGACCTTTGGTCCTTGTTCCAAGGTCATGAGACACAACCTTGGCTCTAGCCATGGTGGTGGTCTTGATTATTGGTCATAAGACCTCTCATTCCTTTTAAAGTATAACCATAATCTAGTGACTTATATATATGTAAATAGCTGTTAAGAAATTTAGAAATATCTCACTCAGAAAGTGTTTTCAAGGCTCGAGCTTATCTATTACTGAAGGAAAACGTGATTCCGGACAACTTTCGTGTTTTAACTTTTTGATGAATCGGACCAGAAATGCCTCTTTTTGCGTGTTTAATGTTTCTGTAACAGAAAGTTTTGGCAGTTTTGCCGGAAAGTTTTGGTAACTTCAAATCGCCATAACTTTTGACTCGTATACTCGTTTTAGGTGGTTCAAATTGCTACGGTTTCCTTGTTAGGTCCTCTACTACAATATGTAATAATCCAATATCATATTTTTACCATTTTAATCAGGACTTTCCAAGAAAATCACTAGTTTACTTGTTTTAATAACTTGTTTTAACAATCCATTATAACAACATGTTTTACTCATTTTTATACATCATGGACATGCATACAAGACATAATATAGCAAGAATAGTATGTAAATAACATGAACATGATTATTTAACAAGAAGCAAGTTAGGGTTTGCTTACAACTTGTGAAGAAACTAACTAGAACCAAGATTAGGACCAAATATTTTCCAACCATAGCCTAGCTTCCATATCAAAAACCCTATCTTATAATCCCTTGATAAACACTAATCTTATCACAAAAATAAGCCTTAGTAAAAATCTTCACTAAGAACACTTGGAAATTTGATGAGTTTTTGTGGTGTTTTATGGTGATTTTATGGAGTTTTATGGTTGAAAGGTGTTAAGGATCAACTAGGAACTATGACTTGAACTTGTGATGGATTGAATGAGCAAGATCAATGATCAAAATGGTGTATTTATGTGGTTTTGGGTCGTTGGTATTGCAAGAGAAAGGAAGAGAATGAGCTCTCTTTATACCAAAAATGAGGAGGTTACAATGTTGACTAGTCAACACTTGGAGACCAAGTTGTAATTAAGTGATGAACTATGGGTAAATTCATGAGATGAAGCCACATGGGTGGTGAATCCCCCCTCCTAGGGCAGTTCAAAAAGCTTGGGAAGGAAGGGTTAGCCTTTTCTTGATATTATCCAAGATACTTGGTTAGTTTTGACTCCGGGAAATGCCAATCGTAAATGATTAAGCCTCAAAACGTAAAACCGGGTATCGTAAAAATACGAAACTTGGAAGAATGGTTAAACTTGTCAAAATGCTCCATAATAAAATATAAAATGAGTGGTAGGTTCCATTGGGGTGGTAAAACCCTGCTAAAACTGGAAACACGGGTCTAAAACGCGTAATACGTAAAACGTACGAATATTGCGTAAAATTGAGAAAAGTAAAATGTTACTTTTCTAATATGATATAAATGATTTAAAAAGACTTATAATGTCTAGACTGGGCTCAGTCTAGTGTCGGTTGGTATTAAATGTCCTTTAGACATCAAACCGTAAGCCTAAAAATCACGAAATGACTTATAAAATCAAGGAATGATTTTTAGTCAATGGAGGAGGGAAAAATATGTTGACTTTTTCTAATAAGTTGAAAACTTAAATCGTCTTAGAAATGCGGTGCAGGTATAGGCTAAGGTTACGGCTGAGTAAAAACGCTTAAAACTGAAAATTCCAGTTTTTCACGGCCGAGGTTTATTTTGGTCATGTTTTTCTCAGTCATGATTTATTCTCAAATAAATCATGAGTGTGCCAAACATTTTTCTGATACGGGGAAAATTAATGCGACCGAATTTCGTTGTACGTAGAATTTTTTAATGACGTTTTACCCTAAAACGTATTATTCCGTGTAATTCCTTAATAACTTTCACGAAAATGAGCTTATGAATGTCAAACTTTTAATTTGCCATGGAAATGATTTATCACTTCAGCCCAAGAAATAAAAATCAAATTTCGGGAAAATTTTCGGGAAAAATGAATAGTAAAAGTGAATAGTGAAATTTTCCGGGAAAAGTAATTAACCTGAAAATGCGAATTGTTACACATTTTGCCATTTTTAATGAACTAAACCAATTTGCAAATGATACTGGAATAGTGGACTACTTAATGCATTTTTTTTTTTTTTTTTTTTGCTAATGCCACTTTTTAAGTACATAATTTTATGGATTGGACCATCTGTAAAAGTTTCGCTACTGCCAACTATTCGATTTATTTTGTTTCTCCGTCGTCAACTAAAATGGCTTGATACTTTTTCTTTGTATAAAAGTTATGTCAACCTGAATTGACCCGTTTGCTAAAGAAATGAATTGACCCGATAACCTAACCCGATATAACCCGAACCCTTATAGGTCCGGTTGTGGGTCACATAATTTCATTCCAAAACCCGTCTCAACCCGACCCGATACACCCAACAGGCGATAACCCGAACCGGTAACACCCTTAAACATATGGAACTTTGGATTTGATTTATGAATCTGGTAGTATGCCGATATCATCATATACGGATCAAACTTCCACTAAAATCGACTTCTACATAATGGCATTTGGATGTGCGTATTGCCGTATGCCCGCATATATAGTAGTATAGTCCTTTTCCAAATATATATATATATATATATATATATATATATATATATATATATATATATATATATATATATATATATATATATAGTAGTATAGTACGATGATTACCTGAATGCGTTTATTTTATGGAAAAAATATCTAGCACATAGTATAGTATTTCTCAAAGGAATTGCTAATGAAATAAGCAAAACCCGAGTTCGTATTCCGTGTGAAGGTGTGAATGGAATTTGAAATTCCCGGTTCGTGAAAAGTGTCGTAAAAATGAGAGAAAGTGATTTAAATGAGAATTATACTAATGATTATGAAAATGAAGCACAATTAACCAATTAAGCAAGTAAATCAAATAAGCAAACCTAAAACGTAACGTATAATTAAAACCGTAAGCTAAAACGTAATTAAAACGTAAACGCGTGAATTAAAAAGTGAATTTAGAGCTATGCTAATCCTACGGGTATGAAAATAATTTTCCTAAGCTAGAAATGATAAAAGAAAATTTTGGGAAAAAGAAAAATATTTTTGACTTTTTATTTAATTATTATGAATTAAAAACTAATTTAACTAATTAAAAAGTAATTAAAAATGCAAATAAAAAGAAATTAAGTGAGAAAAATACAAATTTAATTTTGAAAAATCTAAAATAACTAAAAACTATTTTCTAAAATATTTTTGGATTTTTTTATGCTTTTTCTGATTTTTATTTAATAAAAGTAATTAAAAATTGATTAAAAACTAAAATAAAATAAGAAAAATAGCAAAACAACTCAGAAAATTATGAAAATTTTATGGAGATTCTTAAATAATATCTAAAACCTAGGAAAAATTTGAGACTTGAAAAATAAGCTGAGGAAGTGCTTAATGGCTTAAAAACAGCTTAATGCAAGTGCTTATTGATAAGCACTTGCAACCAAATTCTACCAAACTTAAACCAAAGGTGTATTTAACTCAAATAAGCTCAAATGAACTGAGATTATATCAAATGAAGCACAGAAACACAATTAGGAGGTAACAAGCAGTTTCTAATAAGCACAAATGATAAGCAGTTGTATACCAATAAGCACAAAAGGCACACAATTCCACAAAAAGCTTACAGAGGATATAAGCAACTTAAACAAACACAAATAAGCTTTAATTCAGTAAGATAAGCACTCAAAAATGGACACTATGGCAGGTTCACAATTGAAACAGAATGATGCTTAAAGACCCTGCTTGCAGCTTAAAATTCAGATGTCTAATAAGCTAATTGGACTAAAATAAAGACTGCTATGAAAAGCTTGTACTACAGAAAACTCAAAAACACAAAAAGCCCTAATTCTTAACAAGTAATTGACCCCTAAAATGAGTCTAGATCAGATGCTGTTTGAACCAGTATGTGAAGAACAGGTTAAGAGGGGAATTTTGGTGATCAATTTTTAAGCAACTAAATGATGGTGGAAATGGTTGATTAAGAGATATTTTAAAGTTTACACTACAAACTATTCCCAGAAGCAAATTCAAGTAATTTGAGAACCTAAAACTACCCTAAATGGTCCCTGGATCAGATGGCTTGTGGGCAGGTACATATGCAATTTTTAACTTGCTCCTAGACTTTGACTAAAATGAAATTCTACTGCTTTAATCTTACCCTAATTGATGTATTGAGATACTATTCTACTTGATTAACCTAAATCTATACTAAACCTAACAGCTTGGAGAGATCACAGATGTTTAGATCACAAAATAAGCTTGAAGTGACAGATTCAATTGAATTTTGACTTTTGCTGCATTACCTAGGAGGTTTATGCCTGTTCCAGCCTATGTGTACCTAATGTAGTCTAAATATGCAGAAAACTCATTAACAAGTCCACAATAACCCTATGATTAAACCTTAGGCTTTGAATTACCAATCTACTGATCCAACTGCACTACTTAGCTAATATGAGGACTAAATAAGCATTAAATTACCACACAGACCTACCAGAGCATGGAAATGCAGGATTGACTAAGTATAAGCAGTAGATATTTAGGACTAAGCTAGAACATATAAGGACACTAAATAAGCATACACTAAGTTACTAAAATAAACTAGGATAAGCAAACTTAAGCTATGGATTAGTAAATAAGAGAAAAATGCAGAACATAAAAGGAAACTCACTTGTATGGCTAATTGAATGATGAACCTGGAATTGGGACTAAGGTCACAAAAAGCTATGAGAACTTAGATGAAACTGGAATAAAAGCTTATATGAGATGCCCAACTGATAAGTAAAAGCTGAATAGTAACATTTAAAGAGTAAATACAAATTTTATTAGTAAAAGTTGAGTTACAATCTAAAGCAGAAATGTAAATGATTACAACTAATATTTAAAAGCTTGATTACACTGGAAGTAAAAACGACCTAAATTACTCCAAAGATTAAACTAAGCTATCCCTACTCCTAATTGACTCTCTACTACTACACGATTACAATGAGGAGGTACACCCTATTTATAGGCTAAGAGAGGCGGTTTGGAAGCTTGATGAAGGTCCCAGAAACATGATATCAACCATACGATCACATCCCATCTAGAATCTTCATCTTTTTAAGCAATCGTAGCCCTTGGATCTTCTGTCCCTTCATGATTGGTTAATGATTGCATCCAAGGATTGCCAGCGTGGCATTCCTTGTGTCAGCACGTGTCAGAATATTCTAGAATAAGAAGGCACTAGATACATGGTTAATTTGTGGTTACCCAGGGTGAAAAAGGGGAGGGGATGATGAACAGTGAATGGGTGAAAAAAAATGGGCGCGTTTGGTTTTGGGGTTTGACCATGGTAATTAGTATTGGTTGACTTGGATCGGGTTGTGGGTTTGTGTGGGAACCGGGTATTATTAGTTTTAGGTTTGGGCTTGGGTGGTTTGGTTTAAATGTGGAATGGGCCAAAAGGGGTGGTGATGGATTGGATTTGGTTGTAGTTTATTTTGGTTTTAGGTTTAATAAATCCGGTTAAGAAAGTGTTAATCATAGGGACCAATTTTGTAAATGCTGAAATTCTAAGGACCTTATCTGCGAATCTCCATAAGTATTTTCCAAAGGCCTTTTTTGACACTTCCTTGATTCCTTGAGGGCTGGTCTTAGCATATCTTCAAAATAGTCTTCAAAGGACCAAACTTGACAATTCTTTAAAGGGCCAATTTTGACAACTTCATCAATCTTCTTCCAGGGATCACTTTTGCCATGTCTTCAAATTTTAGGGACTTATTTTGACTTTGTTTGAGCTTTCTTTGATCATTAAGCTTCCCCGGCTCCGGCTTTTGACCTTTTTCCATTATCGTGCTCGTTTTTTGTCGGTTTTGCTTTGTTTTTGTCCAATTTTCACATATCCGTACCTGCACATACACAAATACAAAAAACACACATTTTCTTGGCATATTTGGTTAGTATTTGCTGTATTTAGTCTTATTTTGGGTCTAAAAAGGATGTGTGAATAAGCACATATCATGTAGGTGCACTTTGATTGTGTTTATAACAAAATTGCAGCAGTTTCAAGCAGGGAGTCTAAAATTTTAGCTGGAAACCGGACCATTGCACAGGTTTGTTTCTAATTTCTTTATTCACTCTCTTAGTGCAGCCAATGCATTATGACAATTATAAGCACTTCTACCGAAATACTCCAAAACCAATAATCGCGACTTAGAATTGCAATAATCAGCTTAAACGCACATCCAAACACCCCCAACGTAAGAGTTCTCACTTGACAATTGACACTTAAAGTCAAATGTGAAGATTCTTTTGGGTTGTGAGGATGGGCTTATCATTATGTTTTTGCACAAGTTTGTAAACACTTCTCTAGTTCAAATAATCATAAAAATGATTATTTAACTTTGTATATACTGTTGACATTGTAAAAGAGCAAGGTTGGATCAAGTGGTTAACACCCTTGCCTCTTGAGATAGAGGTCAAGGGTTCGATCCTCATCCCTTGCAAGGCCGGAGGTCCTTTTCTACCTTTGGTAGAACCGGAAGCAGCCTCTCTACCTTAGGTAGGGGTAAGGCTGTCTACGTCTCAACCTCCCCCATACACCGTGGAAGACGATATTGGGACCCATAACCCGTGGAAGACGGTATTGGGAGTTACTTTACTTTTTTTTTTTTTTTTTTTTTTTTTTTTTTTACTATTGACATTGTGACATGGATGGTTTGGTATCCTGACATGTTCCTTTTTATGACCTTAAGTAGCCTTACGAGTTTAAGGTTGGAGCTACCCCTGGAAGGGAACAAAAAGGTGATTATGTAGACAACCCAAATGGTTTATTTTCAGCTCAAGCTGCACCAAAACCTCCTCCAGCCATGTATTCCGCTGTTGAGGGGATGAAAGTTGGTGGAAAGGTGATTTTTAGTTATTTTAATTATCAAAATAATTCTCTCTTCTTCTATTTAAGAAAAAACTCATATATTCATATTTTTTTTGTTGCACAGAGGGGGGTGATAGTTCCTCCAGAGGCAGGGTATGGTAAAAAGGGACAAAATGAAATTCCAGTATGTCGTTCTTGCTAGTCATCTTTCTTTGCTTATGTTACGATAAAAAAAGGTTGTGCTTTTAGTGAAATTCCAACATTTGTTCACACAAAAGTTTTTCAATGGCTTTCTTAGTTTTTACCCTTATGTTAACCTTTCTTCTAGTGAATTAAATTCGCATTCTTGAACTTCGGTTGTCGTAGAAAGTAGACCTTTTTGTTGACTTGATGAAAAACCAACTTTCAATGCCCATTCTCTCATGTTTTTTTTCCAACATATATGTTGGTTTTGCAGCCAAATACAACATTTGAGTTGAACCTTGAGCTATTGCAAGTAACTCGACCTGAAGGAAAGTAGCTTGTTCTGAAGACTGCTAGTATTTTTGTCGACTCGAATAAGTCTGCAAGGGTAGTTTTGGTATGAAGAGCAATTTTTTATTTGTTTTCCCAGAAGGCCAAGGTATATGAAGCTTTGTAATATAAAGTTGTACATGAAATGACACTACATTACAAATACTCTTTATCACACACTTGGTCACGGGTGGAACATCTTTACAACTCCAATGGTTGGCTTAAGTAGTTGTGGCCATCGGGTGGTGTGAGTTATTTTTGCATGTGTTTTATATTATTTGAAAAATTGAGGTGTAGATTGAAGAGTTAGGGACGGCAATGGCATGATAAAACCTATAACCCGTGGGTATCCGTCCATGATGAGTGGGTAAACCCATCAAATTTTACCCGTGGGTGGATCATGGGTGAAAAATAACCCTCTAGCGGGTGGTGGGCGGGTGATATATACTTGTGTCACGGGTAAACCCGAACTGCAAGCCCCTCACACCCATTTTAAAATACCCGCATATATATCCGTGAACCCTTTTTTTTTACTTGCATTTATTATGTTACTTAAATATTTGTGAAGTTATTACTAGATATATTTATTAGTCGCCTAAATCTATTAAAAGCTACAACATACTAATCATCTCTTTTGAGTTGCAAGACTAGAAAAAGAATACGAATCATCAAAGCATCAAATATATATACCAAGTATCTCATTTCTCAAGCCAAATTTGTCCGCACATGGTCTTGCGATTTTAATACGCAGTTAACCACTAGTTTTAATCATGTTCAAAATAATTTAAAGTAAAGTCTATTATATTAAGATATTATATTGAGATTTGTAGTACATGTACCCAAAAGAAGTTAATGGAAAACAAAAAGTTAGGAAGACAGTTATAAAAGGTACAATTGGAATAATACAAAAATTTGACATCACTATTAAATTAATAATGATAAGTGTTGCTATATTATTGGGGGAGAAAAGTTCAATGTAAATCAAATATTCTCTAAAGATCCAATTAACCAATCATATTCATTCATTTTGGAATAATTATTTTAGGTTCAAAAAGTGCCGATTACCGAAGCGACTCGTCTACTTTTGTAATTTTCCAAAAAAAAAAAAAAAAAAAAAAAAAAAAAAAAAAAAAAAAAAAAAAATCACACACAATGTGGTAAAAAATGGAAAATGTTGAAATTGTGTATTTATTACTCGGTATTAAGTTCAACGCTTATAATTTATAATTAAGCGCAATTTACTTTTAGAGGTTAAATAAATTATGTCATATTATATTATTTTGAAGTAATGTATTAGATAAGCTACGTGTTGTAACAAACTATACTATTATTTTAAAGATGTTGGGTTTCGGTTAGTTGAAAAACGCATTATAGAGATAATAAGCTATATAAAGAAGCTAAATCTATGAAGAGTTATGTTTAAAACTTGGTCATTATACACTCATATTATTTCATGTATCAAATTTTATTTTGAAAGTTATCATTTAGAATAACAAAGGTCAAAAAGCTAAATGTTCTAATATTTATGTTGGAATTACGTTCATGAGATTGTGTTCTAATATTATTAAGGAATCATCAAACAAATGCTATTTTTCATCACTTCTTTTGAATAATTGAATTTTGAAAAAAAAGCCATTGCTTTGATTGAATTGAACTCATATTGTTAGTCCTCTTTTGCAATTTAGCCAAGTGATATATTTGTTTACATAGTTGAAGTCACCTTAAACACTTAAAAAAAAATGCTACAATCACATGATTTTCACTTATGATTTTCACATAATAAGATGGCGTGACAGGACAACCAATCAAACATGTGAGTGCCTGGTGTTTCTCTTAAGCTAAATGCAATGATAATATTATGTGCCACAGTTTTTTGTCCCTCTACTTAAGATGTGTATAAATTTATAATAATTTTGGCTGTCTATTTATGTTTTTTTAACAGTTAACTTATATATAAACAATTAGCATGTTTGTCCTGTCTACATGTTACATAGTATTACACAAAAGCACTCACATGTTTGATTGTTTTATGCTACTTAGTCATGGATTCTTGGTGCTTATATATTGTTTCAACTTTATTTTGACTTTTTTCTGAAAACGTTTACTGTACTTGTGAACACAGCTTGATCTCAATATTGATAATGGCTACTACGTCAATTCCTCATTGGTGGAAATATGATGTCTTCGTAAGTTTTAGAGGTGAAGATATCCGCAAAAGCTTCATAGACCATTTGTTCAACGACTTCAAGCAAAAAGGAATTTATGCTTTTAGAGATGATAGAGAATTGCCTAAAGGAGAAGAGATATCTCCTCATCTGTACAAAGCCATTGAAGAATCGAGGTTTTTGATTGTTATCTTCTCCAAAAATTACGCTTCTTCATCATGGTGTTTGAGGGAACTTGTCAAAATACTCCGGTGCAAGCAAATGGGAAAGCCTAAACACGAGGTTCAAATAATCTTTTATGATGTTAAACCTGACGTGGTTAGGAAGCAAATGGGAAGCTACGCCGAAGCATTTGCCAAACATCAAGTTTCAAATAGACCAGAGGTCGACAACTGGAAGGAAGCTTTATCCATGGCGGCTAACTTATCTGGATGGGATCTCGAGGACATGACAAATGGGTAAATTTCTTGTTTTTGTGTAATTAGTTTTGTAGCCCAACTAAAGCTTAACATTATGTAGTTTCTCTTACTTATTGTGTCTTTGTGGTTATCAGGTATGAGTACAAGTTCATCGATTGCATCTCCAAAGACATACTCAAAAAATTATGTGATGGACCCTTGCATGTCGGTGACAACCTTGTTGGCATAGACTTCCATTTCGACAAATTAGACATGTCACGCTTTGTTGGGTCAGATAAGGTTAACATGATTGGAATATGTGGTATAAGCGGAATAGGAAAGACGACCCTTGCCAAAGCTATTTATAACTTGATGTATATCCACTTTGAAGGCAGTTGCTTTTGTGAAGATGTGAAAGAAGTCGAAGAAAAACAAAGCCTAACTCAAGTCCAGATGCAAATGATTGGTAAGATTCTGAAAACAGATGATCCGAAGATATCAAGTGTTGGAGATGGTTCTATGGTAATAAAGCAAAGGATGGCATGTAAGCCGATCCTGCTTGTTTTGGATGATGTGAATAACGTGGAGCAGTTAGAAGCACTAGCGGGTTCACCTACATGGTTTTGCCCAGGAAGTTTGATTATTTTCACTGGTAAAGATAAACAGCTGCTAAGATCTCATAGAGTTAATGAAATTTATGACATGAAATTTCTAGATGAAGATAAATCTCTTGAGCTCTTTTATTCCTTCGCTTTTGAGGAAAAAAATCCTTCAACAGGATTCAAAGAAGTTTCTGAGAAAGTTGTGAAATATGTGAAAGGTCACCCTCTTGCCCTCAAAGTTTTGGGTCATTTTTTATATGGAAAAAGTGTGCGTCATTGGGAAAGTGAACTGGAAAGGCTCAAAGTACATCCGAATGAAGAGATACAAAGAGTGCTTCGTTTAAGTTACGATGGGCTAAACCTCGAGCAGCAAAATATCTTGCTTGATATTGCATGTTCATTCATTGGAGTAAATAGTGATTTTGCAGCAAACATACTAGATGGGTGTAACTTTTTTGCAGATAGAAATATACAAGTTCTAGTGGATAAGTCATTGATCACGATCTCGAGCGATAATTCACTTCAAATGCATGACTTGATTCAAGCAATGGCAAGGGAAATTGTATCTGAGGAATCTAGCACGCCTGGGAACCGAAGCAGATTGTGGGTTAATCCATCAGAGATCTACAATATCTTAACTGAAAAGAAGGTAAGAATTGTTTTTTACTGCATATGCAACTCATTTCCATATGCTTCATAATACAATCTAGTAATGCTATTTCTTGTATGCAGGCAACACAAGTAGTTGAAGTTCTTGGCATTCAGCAAAAGAAATCTAGTCAAAAGTTTGATATAGACGGTAAAGCATTTGCGCGAATGAAAAACTTGCGTATTCTAAAACTACCAATGGACGACGCGGTGAACTTTTTTGGAAGATTGGACTTTTTATCCAATAAATTAAGATTGCTCTATTGGCATGGATGTCCCTTCAAGCTTTTACCTTCAGATTTCTATCCAGAAAACATTGTTGTCATGGACCTCTCTTACAGCAACATAAAACAACTTTGGACTACACCAAAGGTATTTACTTGTTCATACATGTGTTCATATTTGACACCTCGAGAAATAAGGACTAATCTTTTTTCTATTGATATCAGTGCTTAACAAGTTTGAAAGTAATGAAGCTAAGGCACTGCTGTAACCTAACAACGACCCCTGACTTCTCAGAGATTACAAATCTCGAAGAGTTAGATTTTGAAGGTTGTGTGAATTTGGTTACAGTTCACCCATCTATTGGAATGCTTAATAAGCTTGCTGTCTTAAATCTGAAAGACTGCCCACGGGTTGGGAGTTTTCCTGAAGCCTTTTGGTCTAGATGCTGGACTTCAATCTCTGGTTTCATATGGAACCAACAACATCCCCAAAGATCAGTTTCATTGGCAGGTTTAAATATGTTAAAGGAACTGAATTTAAGCTACTGCAATTTAGTACAAGTGCCTGAGAGCATTGGAAGCTTATCATGTCTAAAAGAGCTATACTTGGAAGGGAACAATTTTACTAGCTTGCCTGGAAGTTTCAGTCAACTTTCTCATCTTGAAAGACTTGATCTTGATGGTTGCAAGAAGCTGGAAGTGTTGCCCAAACTTCCACATAGCCTAGAAACCGTTTTTGCACGTGATTGCACCTCCTTATGTTCAATTACGGGATCAAACCCAATCATGAGCACAAGGTCCACTTATTTCAACAACTGTCCAAAATTGTTTAAGGTGTCGATATCGGAGACTCAATGTCTCGACTCATCTGTAACTTCCCAAGGCTCTCGAGTTTCTTCTTTCCTTCGGTATGTGGATAACAGATGTGGATTGTTCTGTTTGCCAGGAAGTTCCATTGAGAATATGGAAATGTTTTATGATGGAAATAGCATTCCAAATTGGTTTACAAATAAAAGTATGGGAAATCATGTAAAGGTTGAATTGCCATCAGATTGGAGCTTCAGTAAGTTAAGGGGATTTGGAATTTGTGTTGTTTTTAAGAGAAAAAAACCTTCCACCACATCTTTTGGATACTCTCTAAAGAACTTTGATGGAGCTTCTTTGGGAGAATGCTGGTCATACTACTATGATGTATATTTTGGGGATAAGCCAATAAGAATCGACGAGTCAGATATGATATGGTTGCATTATACGACAAGTGAAATAAAGAAATTGAAGGAAGCAAAGAATTTTGTAACATTTTGTTTTTGGGAGAATGAAGGAATTGAAGTGAAGGAGATGGGTGTAAGACTTGTTTGTGATGAAGATTTAGATCAAAAAGTAGACGTGAGTATGTTCCAAGACATCCCAAGTCTATCACAACATGGTGGGGTCTGGTGCTGGTTAAACCGTGGAAATATCAACTGGACATGGTAGTCGGATAAAAAGAAATTTGGCCTTTTTATTAGCCACAATAATCTTTGATAAATCCATGTAGGAGACACCCACCAGGTGTTTGATGAAATGCATGAGTAGAAATCATTTACTATTAAATGCATGAGTAGAAATCATTTACTATTATACCGGCACACTGTGTAGCTATTATTACTCTTCAGCTTGTTTGTATAAAATTTTTGGATTTCCAACAGATTAAGAATAGATTGCTGTCTTTTGAAATTGCGATGCGTACAGTAAGATAAGAAACTTTGCTGCGGTTAAAGCACATCTTTGTCAGAAAAACTTGACATATGCTTTGATCGCTGAAAATGTTCTTGATGCTTACATTATGCATCTCTTCTTTGTTGCACGTATAGCTGAAGCTTAGTTCTTTGAAGTACCTACCTGACATGCAAGATGCTACATGTGTTTCGACACATTACATGCGGGTCAGATTTCAACCCATTTACCAAAGATGTGTCTTTTACCATTTATGTTATTAATCACCACTTCAATTCCATGATTGCCTTTCCCTTAACCTTGATCTCCACCTTCTTTGTAGCTGGGACAATCCGGAAAAACAGAGCTCTTATCTAACACCAAACTCATTACCAGCACCCAGGTGGTTTCTTTAAATTTTATATTTTAGTCATTTCACTTCTCCCATAGGCAAAAATAAACTCGAAACTTTCTCATTGGGAGGCCGCCTGCACTTTCAAAACCACTAGGACTGCAATTTGGCCAAACCACAACTATGCTGCCTGCATACTCTATTATCTATTTGACAGTGTGTTTCTTTAATTGACCCATATGATAATGAGCTTTTCATATAGTAGCCCACACCAGGTGTTTGTTAGAATGGAGTATGTGAGTATAAATCATTAACTATTATATTCGAAAACAGTTTGTTTTGAAGTTGCAGTTAAGAAAATTGTATTTTGTTTTGAAGTTGCTATGTATATTGTAAGATTATATCTCTGGAAAAGATTATCGACAATGCTTGTTGAGACTACATTCTTGCCTGCCAGTTGAAGTATAGTTTACTGATCATATTTATGCAGTCCAGTTTTGCAGCTCTTCATTAAGTTTATCTTTTTGTAACTAGCTAGTTGGGAGAAACACCAGGACTAGATATGGTTGACTGTTATGTAGGCTAATATGCATTTTTAAAGAGACAACATGAGAGCATCGTCGAAACAAATATGCTAGTTGATGAATAAGATTGGTAATTTTAACATAACAGACATGAGTTGGATATTTGTTATTTTATCAGGTCCTATGTCTTCCTCTAAAAAAACTTAAAATTTCTAGGCAAATAACCAATAAGCCTTTATAGGAAACAGCTATTACACACCCTTATAATGCTAGCATACTCGAGTTTTGCTACCCGACATTACTTAGATGTGGTACGCAGAGAAGACATGATCAAATTGTAGCATGCTGCAATTATGGAACATAGTGCCACTTTTGCTAATTGAATTAAGTGAAGTTTCGTTCATTTCAACTGGCAATTTCATATAATATACGAGGAAATTGATGCTTTCATGTCTAAAATGTTCAACCTGAGTTCAAGAAACTTCAAGCAATGAGAATATGAGATTAATATCTTAATTGGTTAAGTCAACAAGATGTAATTAGGAAGAAATTTACAAGAGAGAAGACTTTTGTAGAATGACACCATTATATGAACAGAAGCCAATTTGAAGATACTGGAATATAGACAGAATTTATGATATCTAATGCGAGTTGACAGATATCAGCAAAGCCCATTCCCAGAAAAGTGAATTTATAATCAGTAGCTGAAGTTTTGGTGACCACTGATAGTTTAATAGGCTAATATCAAGTTGATCTACTGTCACTTTCTAATACATATAATGTTTTTATGCAATTAACGCGTAGTTTTATCTTAGGCTAATATCACCATCAACCCACACCTTTGTGTATGAATCTCTGTTTGTCTTTGTCTGTTAAAATAACGATTATATCTCCTGGGAAAAGTTTGACATTCCACTTCGAGATATTCTCGTATTTACCAAGAAATTGTAATGAATTTTCCCACTAATTCAGAAACCACAACATATGCAGATTGCTCTTGCATATATAACTGATAAACTGAATATCCAAACTATATGAGTGTCTACTGCAAGCACAAAACCAATTATAACCATTTTAATTCAAGAATTTGGAAGAAATATGATGTCCATTGGTAAATCTTATAATTTACTTTCTATAGCAATGTTCTGTTACTTTCGATTTGGCATATGGTAACAACCTTAGTTATATAGGTTTGATCCATGCTCTTTTTTTCCTCTATATCAATGTTCTTTATGTGTTAATGTTCTGTTTCAACTTCTTTCCAGTTATAGGTTTGATAACGCTTTCAGATCACAGAAAGCTATTCCAAGTGGTACCAGATGACGTTAAGCATATGTGGAACAAGTGGGACCTACGTGGACTTATTGTGATCAGCCTTGTTTCACAGATCACCTTAAGTCTACTAGGAAATGTTCGGAAATACAATCCAAGAACACGAGTTAGAATGGCGCTCTGGTTTGCCTACTTATTAGCATTAGCTGTTGCATCAGCAGCGGTTGGTGTTATTTCCCGAACCGCCTTAGACATATGCAGCAACACTTCTCATTTCAGTTCAGAAGATACTTACAAACAAAGCACAAGTGAACTCATGTCTTTTTGGGCACCTTTTCTTCTCCTTCACCTTGGTGGTCCAGATTCTATTACCGCGTTTGCATTGGAAGATAACGAGCTTTCATTAAGGCACCTTGTTGAGATTGTGTTTCAGTTTGCAGTAGCTCTTTATATCTTCTTGTTGTCCTGGCCAGGCTGTTCTGATCTCCCTAAACTAAGTGTAGTGGTTTACTTAGCCGGTTTCATCAAGTGTTTTGAACGTATTAAGGCTCTACGGTTAGCAAACACTGAGAACCTTCGTGACTCGATGCTTGGTCGTCCTCCTGACGCAGGTACCAATTATCCTAAGTTTCTGGAGGATTACCAGTTAAAAAAGTCACAAGGGTGAGGAGGTCGCTGAACTCTCCCATACAGTCAATATTCTTTTGAGTTAACTACATTTTTGGTCCTCGTGGTTTACCGGGTGTAACGATTTTGGTACAATAGTTTAAAAAGTAACGGATCTAGTCCAAAACCCGACGACCCGTAACAAGTTCAGTCCAAAGTTAATAACGTCGTTAGTTTGACCGAGTTTGACTGTTAAATACGAGGGTAATTTTGTCATTGTGTATTATAAACTATTTCAAACATTCAAACGGCTATTTGTTGATCTCATCCTTACTTTTGAGGACAGAGAATATAGTCAATCCTACTTCCGCCATCTTGCATCAAGCAATGCTTTCCGTGCTGTAGAGATTGAACTTGGATTTGCGTTTGACATGCTTTACACCAAGGCTAATGTGGTTTATACATTTAACGGGCTTTTGTTTCGCATTACTAACATTTTTGTCCTTCTTCTAGTACCTTTGGGCTTCCATTTTATTTGTAATATCAACGATTACCACTTGATTGACATCGTCATTACTTGCCTATTAATCGGTACTGCATTGATAATGGAAATCTTTGCGGTAATAACCATGCTGCTCTCTGATTGGATAGATCATTGGTTGATCCAACAAAACCTCACTCGAAAAATCCTCATATTCCCATTCTTAAAGCAACCGAATAAACAAAGGTGGTCTGGTTCCATTGCACAGTTTGACCTGCTTAGTGTTGCCCTTAATGAGAGACCCGCTTGTTTCTTAAAAACTCAAATATTTTTAAAAATAGATATGGTTCGCGAACAACATCGTTACAAGACATACAGCGAAGTTTCTGACAACCTAAATGAATTAATTTACTCTCAGTTTCGCGAGTATATGGTTGTCAACTCAAATCTGAGTGAGTTATGTACTCATAAAGGTAGTTTTTCGCTACAAAAGAATGAGTGTGACGCTTTTCTATGGAGTGTCAATGAAGTTGAATTTGATCAAAGCATTCTTATATGGCACATTGCTACCACTCTTTGCTATTATTCAGATGTTGGCAATCAAGAAGGTTCTGATATTGATATATGTTGCATGGATAGCAAGCACATATCTGACTATCTGATGTATCTTCTGGTGACATACCCTGTGATGTTGCCAATAGGTATTGCATGATCAGGTATCGCGACACCTGTGCTGAAGCAATGCGTTTTTTCAAAGAAAAAGGTCTTATTACCGAAAAAGTTGAAGCATGTCTAAAGCTGCTGGAAGTTGATTCTCTTGAAGTGTTGCCTAGTAAAGTGAAGGGGGATCAATGCAAATCTGCACTGTTTGATGGTTGCAGGCTCGCGTTATCTTTGAAAAAGATGGAAAAAGAGCGTATGTGGAAAGTCATGAGTCAAGTATGGATCGAGATCTTAGCTTTTGCTGCTACTCACTGCAGAGGATTTCACCACGAGCAACAGCTTAGAAAAGGGGGCGAGTTTTTGACTCATGTTTGGCTACTTATGGCACATTTCGGCATCACCGAGCAGTTCCAGGTGTCTCAAGGTCATGCTAGAGCTAAAATCAGTGTCCTGTAATGCACATAACTGTGATATAGCTAGGCTCCCACATTCTTTTGTTACTTATTGTTAGTTCTGTAGATAAAGAATTATATATATATATATATATATATATATATATATATATATATATATATATACACTTCTTGATACCAAATCTTTCTTGTAAATTACTTTGCTCTGTCAATATATCAAACATACTCATTCATCATATCGCCAGAAACCTTTTTCAATATATGTTGTGGTTTACAGTCTATCATTTCTAACAGGATTATGTCAAAATTGTATTCTAATGGTTTAACAATGAGGTTTGGTGCGTGCCATTATCCAGGGACGGGCATAGTTTTTTTTTTTTTTTTTTTTTTTGAAAGGCAGGGACGGACATACTTAAGGCGACGTGCATACCTAAAAATCATCATCACTAGTGTAAAAACAATTTTTTTTCTTTACATATTTCAAAGTTTAACACTAAGTGCATACCCATTTCAAATTTCTATATATGAGTGCATACCTTGTGACAAATTTGTGCATCTGCCATTGCATCCAGGGCCGTTCTTGAGGGTGGCCGACCGCCCACGCCCACGCCCAGTTTTTGTCGCCCCAAATTTTTTCGGCGCTAAAAAATATATTCAATGCATAAAACTACAAAGATGTTATTTATATAAGAGTAAATTACATGGATGGTCCCTGTGGTGTGTCAAAAGTAACAACCTTCGTCCCTCGAAGTTTGAAGTTGCACTGGTAGTCCCTAAGTTGGTAAACAAATAACACCACCGGTCCTTTAGTTTAACTGGTGTTAACTGAGTTCCGTTATAACTTACACATTTGCCCATTTGGTTAAATATCGTTGCATCATTTATCTTTAATAATAGCGGCTGTTTACAATTTAAAGTTTTCATATGTTTTTATTTGTCTTCATACGTTTTTATACGTTTTTATCCGTTTTCGTCCGTTTTTATACGTTTTTGACCATTTTTATACACTTTCGTCCGTTTTTTTTTTACATTTTTATCCGTTTTTATATGTTTCTTCCATTTTTCTTAAGTTGTCATATATTTTTATCCGTTTTGATACATTTTCTTACGTTTTCGTCCATTTTTATACGTTTTGCCCTTTTATACGTTTTTGTACGTTTTCTTCCGTTTTTCTTAAGTTGTCATACGTTATTATCCATTTTTATACGTTTTATTACGTTTTTATCTATTTTCGTCTGTTTTTAAACGTTTTTGACCGCTTTTATACGTTTTCTTTCGTTTTTCTTAAGTTGTCATACGTTATTATCCGTTTTTATACGTTTTCTTATGTTTTTATCCGTTTTCGTCCGTTTTTATACGTTTTCGTCCGTTTTTCTAACGTTTTTATACGTTTTCTTCCATTTTTCTTAAGTTGTCATACGTTATTATCCATTTTTATACGTTTTCTTACGTTTTTATCCGTTTTCGTCCTTATTTAAACGTTTTGACCATTTTTATACGTTTTGTCCATTTTCTTAGGTTTTTATACATTTCCTAACGTTTTTATCCGTTTTCTTCATTTTTTATACAATTTTGACCGTTTTTATACGTTTTCGTCTATTTTTCTTTTGTTTTTATACATTTACGTATGTTTTCTTTCATTTTTCTTAAGTTGTCATACGTTATTAATCGTCTTTATACATTTTCTTACGTTTTTATCCCTTTTTGTACGTTTTTAACCTTTTTATACGTTTTTGTCTGTTTTTCTTACGTTTTTATTGATTAGATGTAGATTTAGAGATTAAGTATTCCGAAGAAATACCGGTGAAAGTATTTCCCCAGGTCGTTCTCCCAACGAAGGTTGAATGGAATCTTGATTTCAGTTCGTGATTCGTGAAGTGAATAGTGGTAAAAAGTGATTTGATGGAATTGGTAACTACGGAAAATGAAATGAAACTAAAAAGCATATAATAAAGCACAAGAAACAATAACGCAAAGTAATCTATACTTAAAACGCAACCTATTCTAAAAACGAGAAAAATATTTAAAAACTACGTACGAGCGCGAAATAAAACACGAAATCTAAGTAATACTAATCCTACGGGCATGAAAATGATTATCCTACATTCTAAACGATAAAAGAAAATTACGAGAAAAAGAAAAATATTTTTTGGAATTTTTATTTAATTATTATGATTTAAAAACTATTTTAAAGAAATTTAATTACGAAAAATAGAAAAATAACTTGGAAAATTTTGAAACTTTTTTCACAAATTAGTTTATACTATAACAAACTTTAGAAAATTATAAAAACAGAAAAATTATATTGAAGAAGCTAATAAAAAGCTAAAACAGATCTTATTAAGCTAAAATAGAAAATAGAAGAACACTATAAAGGAAATAAGGGAGATTTGTATTACGAAATAAGACCCAAGGGCGCAGTGGTGTTGAGGTTTGCAAAGACTGGTGACCATGGTTGGAACCCTGGCACCCCCTTTTTGTAAAACTTATTATTTTTGAAAATTTTCTTTTAAAAACTTAAAGCTGAACTAGAAATGAAATCTTTTTACAAAAACAATTTTTTTGAAAACCTACAATAAGCTCTAGAGAAGCTAAAACTCCTAACAGTTACCACAAGCACTAAAAACAGAAATTTATCAATTTAACAACTATTCTATCTAGACCTATAAGCTATACTAGAATTCCAATAAGCTCAACCTAGCTTTTACCAGCTTAAACTAACTTCCTTCTAACCTTAACAGTCCAATTCAAATAATTCAAACTATAACAATCAATTAAGCTCACAATGAATAATAAGCAAGGACGGTCATCAATTAATCTAAACAGACCTCAAGGTGAACTAGCAGGCTGCAAAATAACTAATGAAGAGGCTCCTAAGCGAAATCAAAGCTCAGAAATGAAAAGCTTAAGCTATAGGCTACCAAAGAAAACAAATACCAGCTAAAATGAGCTTATGAGAGAAACTTAGTAAATGGCTGTTGGGACAGAAATCCAGGAGCAGGGTACTAGCAGGCCAATGGGGCTATTTTTGGATCAACTTTCTAACAAGCAAACTGATTAGAAAATATGAATACACAGCTTATTGAGGGACAAATTTAGCTTATGCAAACAAGCTCACAATTGAGGATTAAGCACTGATATCTCAAGCTATCACTATGAACTTTCACCATAAAAAATTTCACTCCATTTCAAATCCATTTGATCACTTAAATTTAATTCTAAATGTGACAGCATGAACACAAATTGCACTAGCAGTTTTGACTCATAAACTTGCTACAGGGTACACTAATGGAACAATAAGCTAAAGGTACTAATTGGGAGTCCAAATAAGCAATAGGGAATCCAAAATAAACAGATTTGAAGAAGCAAAAAGCACTAAACTAACCAAAAATCTGCTAAAGGGCTGCTGAGACAGTAGGTGCAGGGGAGATACAGGCCTAAGAGGGAGCTTTTGAGCTTATGAAAAGCTTATAAGGAAAATTCCAAAAATTATTCTAAAAATATCCTGAATATCACAAACTGACAAGCTTTTCAAAGCAACAAGTTTCAACCGATATGATTAAGAAATAAAGAAATGAAAAATAAAAACAAAAATGAATTTAAAATGTTTTTTGTATTTTTGACTTTTTTCAATTTACACTAACTTTGACTAACATGAACTTTGATTGTGTCTAAATGATTTAAAATGAGATTATAAGCTGAATTAAAACTAGTTTAAGCTATAATAACAAATATTACACCTAGATTGATGATAATGCAAGTTAAATCCTAACCATGTATGTTAGAATAAAAATTAAACATGATTTTGACTATTTGAGGTAAGAACACTGAATTTTATGATTAAACTAACCTACATGCATCTTATGAGATCTGTGTAAACTATAATTAGCACCTAGAAACAACTAGAGCACAGGATCAAAGCTTAAACCAAACGACCCTATAACTGTCAAATAACACTACTAGATGCAGAATCAAACAAATATTTGATTATCTAGAGACTAAAACAGATGTAAAAACAATTAACTAAGCTAAACCACCAATGAATTCCAACAATTAGCATCAGGTACACAGACTTGCAGTTCTACCAATAATGAAGCAGAACGAAAATCAAATGAAGCATTAACAACCCAAAGCATTCAACAAGTAATAATAGACCAAAATTAACAACACTAAGCAGATTTAAACTAAATGAACAAGTTCTAATGCATTTAAATGAGAATTGCAGATTAATGCAAGAAAAATGTAAATGAGACTTACAATTCCAACCTCAGCTGAACAGAGGTTTCATTTGATCACAGCCTATCTTTTGGATAGGCTAATTCACCAACTCAGGATCATGAATTAAACAATAGTAAACCCAGAATCTTCACTATGAAATTTTGTTTGACTATCTGATGCGTGGGAATCGCACCTTGCTTTACCTCTCGAGGGATCTCGAGAAGCTTACAACCCCCACCAGGCTGTGTACCTGATCGTTGTAGTATAGTATAGTGACAAGTACCGGGGGATTGATCGTTCAGCTTAGGAATAGTGTCGCTAGGATTAGAAAACCTAATTACTAGTGCTAAAGGTGAGGGATGATTATTTTTGTGTTTTTTATATTTTATGAAAGCAAGTAAAATCTCGGGTTTTGGAATAGTGGGCGGAATTAGTTGCTATTCAACTAACCCAAAACTAAGATGCAATCAAAATAAAATAATAAAAATGAAGATAAACTAATTATTACAAAGGTTGTGAGCAATAATGGAGAAAATTGTGTTTACTTAGACTTCACTACTCCCTAGATATCTTTTACACGTTAATTACTTGTTATAATTGTATGGATGACGGATTGTATTCCTTAATACCATTCGTGGGGTGGCATACATAACTCCCCAACTCTATGAGCTCTTATCTCCTCCTACACCATGACCCAGCACAACTATAGGGATTGTAAACAGTGGCTCATGCATTAAATACAACCAATAAAGACCTAGTACGCCTCGGTTCATGTTTCTTAAGACGTTCAAGCATGTTACCATTTGGAGATCTGCCAGTTTTCTTAAGCCTAACATATAAAATCATTCATCCAAAACAAGAATAGACAAGTAATCAACACATAATCAACATCTAGGTTTCATTAGATCTAAGCAAACACAAAAGAGATCTAGCCTAGCATGATGGAATTAAGATAAGAACATGATATAGACAACCAACACATAGACATATTGATTGAATTAGAAGCACACTTATCTCAATTACAATGCAAGGTATCAAGGGTTTGGAACCCTTGAAAAACCTGTAAAAGTTCCACCAAATTCGTCTTTAGGGTTTCACCAAAACTTCTCCTCTTTAATGAAAAAACTAGAAAACTATATATAGGAAAACTGGGCTGACAGCGTCAAGACAACCATGTGACGCCGTCACCTCGCCGCCAAATACTTCCTCGGACGGCCTTGATCTACTTATGACGGCCTATGTGATGCCGTCACCAACCACGGTATTTTATTCTTTGTACTTTGACGCCGTCAGGATGACTTTTGACGCCGTCATCAACTACGGTGTTTTATTCTTGATGTCTGACGCCGTCAGGGTATAACTCTTGACGCCGTCACCTAGTGTCTTCAGCATGGAAAATTGATACTTTGCCGTTTTCTTCACTTTTATGCTCCAAAAACGTCCAAAATAGCTTCTTTTCCAAATTCACTCTCCAAGTACCTAAAATCACAAAAGGAACGATTTAGGGCAATATTTGATCAAATAAAGTCGGATTCGGGCTTAAATGACCCCCTAAAAACAGATCATTTTTCGCCTCATCACTATCGTTGACCAAAACTAGTTAACCAAATTTAAAGCAGAAATTATGTATCAAAACTCACCACAAGCTATCAAGGAGCTTGAATGAGCTTATATAAGCAGTAAATGTAAACTAGAAGCAGATTTTAAGTATAGTAAATTGCTTGAAATTTAAATGACAAAAATTGAATGAAAACTAGAATTCTATTAAAAACTGGAATTGAATACAATTTGAAAGCTGAGAAAATTACAATAAGCTAAAAAAACGTTCACGTAAGCTAAAGATTAATCTTTGTTAGTTTGAGGTTATAGTGAATTAGGGCTGTGTGAATAGTAACAATTGGGGGCGGGTAAATGGGGGAAGAGGTTTTATTCTTAGTATTTTGACTTTGGTCTTTGACCGGGTGGAAAGGGATGGTGGATCGGGTTATTTGTGGGAAATGGATACCAGGTACCAGTAGGGGTGTTCATCGGTTCGGTTATCGGTTAATCGGTTTATTCGGTTCGGGTTGTTCGGTTAAAAAATTTTTTTGGGTCATAACCGAAAACCGAACCGAACCGAAAATATCTATAACCGAACCGAACCGAGAACCGAACCGAAGTTCGGTTCGGTTATGGGTCAAAACCGAAAACCGAATTTTTTACTTAAATTACACTATTTATATTTTTTTTGAATTTAATTATATATATTTTTGGCAAAAAAAATATTTCAAGCATAAAAAAGTGTTTTTTTATATTAGTATAAAATTTTAATGGATATTTTTTATATTTAAAATAATATAAATATATAAAAATATATTGTAACACCCCCAAAATTTGATACAGCGGAAGACTCAACAAGCTTTCGGGGTGCTACGGGGATTGGTATCCAAACACAAGACATAAAAGAACGAGATAAAGTAAACATAATAAAGTACAACCACACGAGGTTTTTAAAGTTTACATTATCCCAAAATCATCCAAAGTCAGGCCCAAAGAAAAATAAATGTAGGTCCACAATAGTTATCAGAGTTTTAGAAATATAGATCCATAACCGGTGCCAAATGCCAAGCCTCCAATCCCAAGCATCCGCAGAGCATCACTTAATTACCTGAGAAAACGTGCTAAAAGTCAGCTTTCGCTGGTGAGATCATAGGTTTAGGTTCTTAATTCAATATAGTGGACATGTACGCAAAACGCTTGCTAGCTAGACTAGGGCTCAATCATCCAACAAAATAATCCAACCAAAACAATCCAACCAAAATAATCCAACCAAATCAAATCATCCCTATAGGTGCACGCTATAGCTCAAATCAATCCAATCAATAGCTTACCTAGCTCAAGTCTAGGCCTCGCTCTATAATCAATCCAATGGCTTACCTAGTTCGGGGACTAGGCCTCGCACACAACCAAAACAATAGCTTACCTAGATCTAGTCTAGGCCTCGCTCTATAACCAAATCAAATAGCTTACCTAGTTCGGGGACTAGGCCTCGCTCAACCACCAAATCAATAGCTTACCTAGATCAAGTCTAGGCCTCGCTCAATAACCGTATCAATAGCTTACCTAGATCTAGTCTAGGCCTCACTCTACCTAGTTCTATAAGCATAGCAAGTTTTGAAATCAAAAAGCGATAATAGTCCACATAAAACATTTGCACGTTTCTCACCCCAAGTATTGAAAACAAAGTTCAAGAGTAAAAAGTGGGGCTATGACTCACCTCAAGTCCAGAAATCCTCAAAAGAAATGATAGAAGAAAGACGTAAGTAAATCTCAAGCAACTCACGTAACGGCGACTACTGACTCGGCACTACCTAACAATATTAAACCCGTTCAGAAATCATTTCCTCAAAATCAAATATTCCCATTCCCGAACGTAATTCATTTTTACTTTCCAAAATTATCCATTTCTCGAGTTTACTTCATATTCATTTGAAATTCGACGTTTGGTATCCATACGGGTGGAGGGTCGACACAGCACAAACCAAAAAGCCTCAACAAAGAACAATAATAAGACAACTACAGGTCTAACGTTAGCCCAATATATTATTTAAATAATTATCGAAGCTTATCAAATCCGTCGATTTGGTAACCTCCCATATTTATTTACGTAATATATCGTTCCAACATTATACCAAATCTAAAACACATTGCACATAAACTTCTATTTGGTATATGTCGTAGCCCAATGAATTCCCTATATATATTGTCGAATCGGCCAAAATTCCACGAGACATATAGTAATTCATTACCCTAAAATATATACCACATCCTATGGGCGTCGTGGGATACGATGCCCATTAATATACCCATTTTATATCGTCAAATAACTCGATCTAGAATAAGTCATTCGATATATAAAATGTTTATATTAACCGTCATATATCCGTGACAACACAAAGTCACAATATAAGGCCCACTTGGACTTTAAAGACCCAAAAATTCGTATAACTCGATAAGTTTCTAGTTTATAATTAAAATCACGTTTTTAGTTGTTAGTTATTCGACGTAAAGTTCGTCATTATATATATATATATATGGTTATTAGTTATAATAATATCCCGATATTTATTGCACCATTTTCGTAGTGTAATAACTATCGCTTTATTATTATACGTTTACTCGTGATCGTTTTATTATTAATATACGCATTTATATATATATATATATGTACGTTTAACACGTCTATATACGTATATAAACGATTATATTCTTAATAATATTATTACGAGTTTTATTTTCAATATCAACCTTTAAAGATTTATCGAGTCATAGAATTTGGTCCAATGTCCGAGTCATGACCCTCGGCTCATAGTCCAAGTCCAAACAATATAATCAAGTCACAATAAATAACCAACTCCGTCCAAATCAATCTCAATACCACGTGCTACAACATGAGGGTCCGACTATGGCACCCGACTAATCCTATCTCCGTCATCTAATGACCGTCTCACAATCGGTCCCCAATCCACTTTCGTCAACACAACTCCAAATATACTCATAATCACAAGATACCGCAACGCGTCCAAATAATAACCAAATTCCCATAATACAATCACAACAAACATAAATAATATCAAGTAACATATATTGTCCGAAAGCCAAGTAGTAGCGGGTTGAGTTACCAAGTCAACCCGGGTCAATCATAAGCTCAAAACATGAAATGGAGCCACACCCGAGACTAGTGAGTCTCGGCTAGCTCCTTGAGCTTATACGAACCAAAACAGCCCCTAGGGGTGTTCGGCCAAAAATACCAAACGACCACAAGGGTCAATCCAAACACAACCAAGTATTACTAAACTATCAAAATGATAACCAACATCACAAATCCACAACCGAATCTGAAATTAAAACAAACCGAGAGCACAAGCTCTCGGGTTCACTTCGACCCATCAAAAAAAATAACAACCCGGATACCAAACTCGATTTAGATCTTGTTTTAGCAAAAACCCATTAGTATTTCGTGTGGTAACCCATAAACCAAACGAGCATCTTTAAATTCGTGACCCAAGGTCACGGTTTCGCCAAGAAACACGAGTAGGAACTCGTCTCACCTTCGATTCCTCAAGAAAACAACTTGGTAACCTCCAAACAAGAAAAGGATGATGACTTTGGTGATTTAACGCGGTGGTTTGAGGGGGTATTTGAGCGCGTGTGGTAGTAGATCGAAAAGGAAATGAGATGGGGAATAGTTTGGTGGTGGTGGTGCAGTCGTGGGTGAGGCGGTGGAGCGGCTGTGGCGGCGGCGGCTCAAGGGTGTTAGGGTTTTGAGATGGATAGTATTGAGAGAGAGAGGGAAGAGAGTGAAATGGCAAGAGTGTGGTGTGGGTTGGTTGCTTATAACCGGACCACAAGGACGATTTATTGTAATTTTATAAAAAAAAAATTTTGTTTTTATTATTAGTAATAATAATATGGAGAGTGTAGTGGGCTAAGTAGCCCCAAGTGAACACACGGGCCAAACCCGAAACCTTTAATAACCAATTCACTTTTTTCCAACCGAACCCGTTTCAAAAAAAATCATAATAATAAAACATCCGAATTCCGTAAAAATATAAATAAATTGTTAGGTCAACCTAGTGCCGAAGTCAAAGTAGTGCCGACAGTAACGATCTCAAAAATAATAATTCATCACGTCCGAAACAAACCAAACCATAATTAAATAACTAATCCCATAAACATCATACGATTAAAATCAAGTACCAACGTTTGTAAAATATCTCGTCACAATAAATTTCCAAAAATTCCATATTTATTATATAAATGTAATGCGGGTTTTATAAAACGGCTCCCTATTTTGCCAGTTGTCACATCCTCCCAGCCTCAGAAGGAACCCGTCCCGGGTTTCTCTCGAAATAACCCATCTACGAAGTGAATAACTTCGGATATCTCTTCCGAAACTCATCCTCACGTTCCTACGTAAATTCCGGTCCGTGCCGCGAATTCCAACGAACTTTGATGAGCGGAATACGACTCTTCTTGAGTCGTTTGATCTCTCTATCCATTATCTCAATCGGCTCTTCCACGAATTTCAAACTTTCGTCTACACGAATTTCCTTGATAGGTATCACTGGTGTTTCCTCTGAAAGGCATTTCTTCAAATTACTAATATGAAATACATCATGAACTCTACTCAGTTCCAAAGGTAACTCCAAACGATACGCTACGGGCCCAATCCTTTCCAGAATAAGAAATGGTCCAATGTAGCGGGGATTCAATTTCCCACGTTTCCCAAAACGTATCACACCCTTCCAAGGCGAGACCTTCAACATGACTCTGTCTCCAACCTGGAATTCTAGGGGTTTACGCCTTTGATCAGCGTAGCTTTTCTGCCTATCTCTAGCTGCTTGCAGTCGCTCTCGAATCTGCGTTACCTTCTCTGTAGTTTCCAAGATAAGCTCAGGGCCTGTGAGTTGGCTATCTCCAACTTCTGCCCAACCAATAGGTGAACGGCATTTTCGACCATACAAAGCTTCGAATGGTGCAGCCTTAAGACTTGTGTGGTAGCTATTATTGTAGGAGAACTCCGCAAGAGGCAGATACTTCTCCCAGCCCTTACCAAAGTCTATGATGCATGCACGAAGCATATCCTCTAAAGTTTGGATAGTTCTCTCACTTTGGCCATCGGTTTGGGGATGATATGCAGTACTCATATCAAGTCTCGTTCCCAAAGCCGTTTGAAGTGATCGCCACAAGGCCGACGTAAAACGACTATCACGATCCGAAATAATAGATATCGGGACTCCATGACGAGAAACAATCTCCTTCACATACAACCTCGCAAGTTTTTCCACACTATCATCTTCACTAATCGCCAGGAAATGAGCAGACTTAGTCAAACGATCCACAATTACCCATATAGCGTCGCAACCGCTAGCTGTCTTTGGTAATTTGGTAATAAAGTCCATCGTAATCCGCTCCCACTTCCAAACTGGGAGTTCTGGCTGCGTCAACAATCCTGACGGTCTTTGATGCTCGGCTTTAACCTTAGAGCAAGTCAAGCACTTACTAACATATAGTGCTATATCTGCCTTCATATTTGGCCACCAATATAATCTCTTCAAATCCTGGTACATCTTGTCCGACCCAGGATGAATGGAGTACCTCGACTTATGCGATTCATGCATAATCAAATCTCGAATCCCTCCATACAATGGTACCCAAATCCGATCTCCAAAACATAACACTCCATCAGGACGCTTAACAAATCCTTTCTCATTTTCTGCCATCCCAAATATATTCTCAGCAGGTTTATTCTCTGCTTTCAATGCTTCCGTTTGAGCTTCTAATATTTGAGACGGTAACGGCGATACGATAGTCATTCCTAATGACCTAACTCGTAATGGTGGAATTCTCTCTTTTCGACTAAGAGCATCAGCAACAACGTTTGCTTTACCCGGATGGTAGCGAATTTCACAATCGTAATCGCTTAGCAACTCAATCCAACGTCGTTGCCTCATGTTAAGCTCTTTTTGGTTCAGAATGTGTTGCAGACTTTTGTGATCAGTAAACACTACACACTTGGTTCCATACAAGTAATGTCTCCATATTCTTAAAGCAAAAACCACAGCACCTAACTCCAAATCATGGGTGGTGTAGTTCTTCTCATGCTTCTTGAGCTGTCGGGAAGCATAAGCTATCACTTTCTCTCGTTGCATTAACACAGCTCCTAAACCTTTATGTGAAGCGTCACAATAGACGACGAAATCCTCGTTACCTTCGGGTAACGCCAAGATAGGGGCACTACACAACATCTCCTTAAGTAACTAAAAGGCTTCCTCTTCCTTATCTCCCCATTCATACTTAACACTCTTTTGAGTCAATTTGGTCAACGGTTTTGCTATTTTCGAAAATCCCTCAATGAATCTTCGGTAGTAACCGGCTAATCCCAAAAATTGACGAACTTCTGTTGGTGTCGTAGGTGCAGCCCAATCTTTAATCGCTTCAATCTTAGCAGGATCCACATGAACTCCTTGTCTATCAATTACGTGACCTAGAAATTGTACCGTCGGAATCCAAAATTCGCATTTCGAAAACTTGGCATACAGTTTTTCCTTCCTGAGCAATTCCAAGATAAGTCTTAGATGCTCCTCATGTTCTTTCTTACTCTTTGAATAAATCAGAATGTCATCGATAAACACAATCACGAACTTATCTAAGTATGGCTTACACACCCGATTCATGAGGTCCATGAATACGGCCGGTGCGTTAGTCAACCCAAACGGCATCACCTGAAACTCGTAATGCCCGTAACGGGTTCTGAAAGCCGTTTTCGGAATATCTTCCTCGCGCACTCGAAGCTGATGATATCCCGATCTCAAATCGATCTTCGAATACACACTCGATCCCTGAAGTTGATCGAACAAATTGTCGATCCTCGGTAACGGGTACCTATTCTTCACTGTTAACTTGTTCAACTCTCGATAATCAATACACATACGAAACGATCCATCCTTCTTCTTCACAAATAAGACCGGGGCTCCCCAAGGTGAGGAACTTGGTCTTATGAATCCCTTCTCGGCTAACTCCGCTAATTGTTTCGACAACTCTTCTAGTTCAGTCGGTGCAAGACGATAAGGCGCTCGTGCTACAGGTGCAGCACCAGGTATTAACTCAATCTGAAATTCCACTTGTCTGGTAGGTGGAATTCCCGGCAAATCATCGGGAAACACATCCGAAAAATCACGAACTATAGGTACATCTCTAATGCACCTTTCCTTCTTCTCCTTCTCTCCTTACTCAGAAATTTGGGCTAAGAAAAGGTAACTTCCTTTCTCTATTAGCTTCGGCAACTTAGTGTAAGATATAACTGCTAATCTAGATGGGCCTCTCAAATCCTTTCTATCTCCTGGTATGTTCAGAATCTCCTTGCCGTAAGGCACACGCACGATCTTCTCATCGCAGATTATATGGGCACGATACTTCGACAACCAATCCATACCAATAATGACATCAAAACTTCCTAATGTGACGGGTAGAAGATCTATGTTGAAAGGACGGTTCAGAAAGTTTAACGTGCATCCACGAACGATAGTCTTAATCCTTTCTATGTTTCCATTGGCTAACTCTACATCATACCCAATTCCTAAGGCCACCGGGGGTTTCTCAAGTAAGGGTGCAAACTTAGTGGACACAAAACTCTTATCGGCACCAGTATCAAATAGTATGGAAGCATAACGATTATCGAGAAGGAACGTACCAGTAACAACGTTCGGATCTTCTCCTCTCTCGTCCCCGAGTGCATACACTCTCCCATGAGCAACTCCAGCTTCCACACGTTGGTCCCCATTATCTTGTCGACCACGGTTTCCTCCAGCTCCACGGTTTCCATTGTTGTACCCATTACCACCCGATCCTTGATTTCCTCGGTTCCACGATTCCCTACACTCATTCCGATAGTGTCCTTTCTTTCCACATCCATAGCAAGTAACATTTGCCTTGTTCATAGTTTCAGGGGTAGCTTGAACCATAGCAAGAGGTCGAGCTCTACAATCCTTAGCTATATGTCCCATCTTAGAGCAATTCTTGCACATTATAGTACATCGACCAGAATGATGCTTGTAACATCGGTTACATTTGGGTGCATCTCCATTGTAGTTCTTCTTGTCTCCATCTCCCATGGCATAAGCTCTAGTAGTTAGTTGTCGCTTGTTTCGACGATCATTACCCTTAGAGTGATCGTCCCTCTTTCTCTTTCCATTCTTATTTTTCTCAGCTTCTTCCAATGCCAAAGAATCCATCAATTGTTGAGCGATAGTAATAGCCTCATGAATGTTCGCAGGCTTAGCAGAAATCACATCGTTCCTTGTAGCTATCGGCAATCCATCGGTATACCTCTCGATCTTTTGGGTCTCAGTCCTAACCATATCGGGACAGAGTAAGGCCAACTCTCGATAACGGCGATTGTAAGTTGCCATATCGGTACCTTTCACCTTGTGGTTCCAGAACTCAATCTCCAATTTCTTAATCTCATTCCTTGGGCAGTAGGTCTGAATCAGCAAAGACTTAAATTGCTCCCAAGTCATAGCATAAGCCGCATCACTCCCAACCGAGTTACGGTAATTGTTCCACCAAGTTAAGGCTTCATCTTTGAAGGTAAAAGAAGCAAACTTTACCTTAGCATTCTCCGCACAACCACTGACATTGAACACAGACTCAGTCTTCTCAATCCACCTAACCAAGTAAACCACCCCTTCAGTTCCACCAAACTCAATCGGTCCACAAATCTTAAACTCCTTGTAGTGACATCCATTAGCACGAACAGGTGGAAAAGTTCCAGCAGAATTGTTGGAATGATTTGACTCAGCTAGTAGCTCAGCAACTCGTTGCTCCACGAGTTGATTGATCATTGCTTGATCCACAGTAGGTGCATTAAGTGGAACATGATCATTGTCTCCCTGAACATCCACATTTTGATTCCTGTTGTTGCGGTTAGTAGTGTCCAGGTTATCAGGAGTAGGGGTCTCAACATTTCGAGCTGGACGGCGTCCTCGACGACTAGGGGTAGTCGTTGCAGGTCCAGTTCTGGTAGCTCTAACAGGGTTTCTTCGGGGTGCCATTGATCTGAAACATCATACAAGTTCGTGAGTCTCCAATAGGACTTATCATATGCTCAACAAGAATTTAATCAACGAAGCCAGGTCATGGAAAGAGAATCAACAATACACCATAAAACATCAATAAGACGAATAGGAAACTCAATTTCCATAATACCCAAAAACCGCATAATACCATATCATAATAACCATCAATCATACAAGAAAGATCCAACATCATCCCAACTACCAAAAACACAAAGATAGTAATCGTTCCAACAAGACGAGTAATTAACGGAAAATACATCAAAATAGGATAACTAGCTTTTCTAACCGAACACTCCTCGGTTTAGAAAGCAACAAGACAACATAGACCAATCAACTAGCCACGCTGCTGGCGAAGTCTACTCAACTCCTGCCTCAAGCCATCAAGATCCCTCCATAACGATCCTAGCTCAACGCTATGGGTGTCTCGGTCTCTCTTGAGGTCAGCCACCTCCTTCTCCAGCTCGGCATTCCTTTGCCATAGCTTGCGGTCAGCCTCACGAGCAGTAACGAAACCTCGCTGTAAACTATCGATATGCTCATGAACCTCCATCAAAACTCTCCTCATCTCAGTAGTCCTGCCCACAACTACAGTCATATCCACTCTCAGATCCGCTATGAACTCTCCAATAACCCTCTCAAGTCGATCAGATACACGTGCAACTCTCTCACTAAGCTCAGTAATCCGAGCCCACAACCTGCCAATCTCACCCAACTCTGCATGCTCAGCAGAAATCTCAGAAGATGCATCCGACCCAGCTGGACTACCAGGTGGCAACTCAAACAAAAACGGATGATCAGGTGAATCAGGCTCAATCGGGTGTACAGGTGAATCAGGCTCCATCGGATGTACAGGTGAATCAGGCTCCTCAGCCTGAGCTGGTGGTACTAACACATCATCATCATCAGGCACCTCATCCTCCTGAGGGTCATCCTCCTCCTCAGGGTCATCATCATCACCCTGCTCAACCTCCTGAGGGTCGTCCTCCCGCTCAGGGTCATCAGCCTCATCCTCACCCTCGTACTCCTCCCCCTCCTCATCGGAAGAGTACATCATCAATCGTCGTCTCCTACTAGGTGAACCATGTGGGGATAGAGTAGGTGATCTAGGACGACGACGCAATGATGTGGGTGGCGCCTCAGACCGCAGAGAGTGAGCATCAATCTGTAAAGGTGGTGAAGTAGGGCGTACCGACATGCGTGCCGTAGCTCGATGGGCAAAACGTGGAGCCACATGAGCCAAAGCCTGATGAAGAGTAAGCTGCCTCGATGTACCAGGGAGCCCTAGAGAAGATGAGGGTCCCTGCGTAGATGCAGCAGATGGTGCTGAAGTAGAACCTGTCAGTGTCATAGTAGCTGAATGCATGGCAACCTGGTAAGGATCATCAGGGGCCATGGTGAACCGCGCTGGTAATACCGGTGTAGTAAGAATATCCTCAACGACATCAGGCGTATGGGAGGCCATAGTCTGTGACAACGGCGTAGGGTAGGTGTAAGTGTTTCAAAACAACTAAACCGTGAACTAAAAATATCATATCCAAAATCATCATAAAATTCCAAATCGTATATAATCAAGAAAGATTTAAATACCGCATTACGAAAACCATTCTCAAAACATTTAAGCCATATAATTCCTCAGAACACATATAATTCCTCAAAACGCATATAATTCCTCAAAACGCCATCATATCGCTAAATCAATAAACCTCAAATCCTCAAATCATCTCAAGAATCCCAATTCTAATAATCATCTCAATAATCTCATTCCAAGTCAATATCTCATAATACCTCAATAATCAACAATGATGCCTCGGCTTGGCGGGCTGGCGGGCAATGGTCGAGGATCGTTTTCTATAAAAATCGGTTATAGTTTAGGTGTCTATTTACCTAGTTCTCTATAACCTTGGCTCTGATACCAATCTGTAACACCCCCAAAATTTGATACAGCGGAAGACTCAACAAGCTTTCGGGGTGCTACGGGGATTGGTATCCAAACACAAGACATAAAAGAACGAGATAAAGTAAACATAATAAAGTACAACCACACGAGGTTTTTAAAGTTTACATTATCCCAAAATCATCCAAAGTCAGGCCCAAAGAAAAATAAATGTAGGTCCACAATAGTTATCAGAGTTTTAGAAATATAGATCCATAACCGGTGCCAAATGCCAAGCCTCCAATCCCAAGCATCCGCAGAGCATCACTTAATTACCTGAGAAAACGTGCTAAAAGTCAGCTTTCGCTGGTGAGATCATAGGTTTAGGTTCTTAATTCAATATAGTGGACATGCACGCAAAACGCTTGCTAGCTAGACTAGGGCTCAATCATCCAACAAAATAATCCAACCAAAACAATCCAACCAAAATAATCCAACCAAATCAAATCATCCCTATAGGTGCACGCTATAGCTCAAATCAATCCAATCAATAGCTTACCTAGCTCAAGTCTAGGCCTCGCTCTATAATCAATCCAATGGCTTACCTAGTTCGGGGACTAGGCCTCGCACACAACCAAAACAATAGCTTACCTAGATCTAGTCTAGGCCTCGCTCTATAACCAAATCAAATAGCTTACCTAGTTCGGGGACTAGGCCTCGCTCAACCACCAAATCAATAGCTTACCTAGATCAAGTCTAGGCCTCGCTCAATAACCGTATCAATAGCTTACCTAGATCTAGTCTAGGCCTCACTCTACCTAGTTCTATAAGCATAGCAAGTTTTGAAATCAAAAAGCGATAATAGTCCACATAAAACATTTGCACGTTTCTCACCCCAAGTATTGAAAACAAAGTTCAAGAGTAAAAAGTGGGGCTATGACTCACCTCAAGTCCAGAAATCCTCAAAAGAAATGATAGAAGAAAGACGTAAGTAAATCTCAAGCAACTCACGTAACGGCGACTACTGACTCGGCACTACCTAACAATATTAAACCCGTTCAGAAATCATTTCCTCAAAATCAAATATTCCCATTCCCGAACGTAATTCATTTTTACTTTCCAAAATTATCCATTTCTCGAGTTTACTTCATATTCATTTGAAATTCGACGTTTGGTATCCATACGGGTGGAGGGTCGACACAGCACAAACCAAAAAGCCTCAACAAAGAACAATAATAAGACAACTACAGGTCTAACGTTAGCCCAATATATTATTTAAATAATTATCGAAGCTTATCAAATCCGTCGATTTGGTAACCTCCCATATTTATTTACGTAATATATCGTTCCAACATTATACCAAATCTAAAACACATTGCACATAAACTTCTATTTGGTATATGTCGTAGCCCAATGAATTCCCTATATATATTGTCGAATCGGCCAAAATTCCACGAGACATATAGTAATTCATTACCCTAAAATATATACCACATCCTATGGGCGTCGTGGGATACGATGCCCATTAATATACCCATTTTATATCGTCAAATAACTCGATCTAGAATAAGTCATTCGATATATAAAATGTTTATATTAACCGTCATATATCCATGACAACACAAAGTCACAATATAAGGCCCACTTGGACTTTAAAGACCCAAAAATTCGTATAACTCGATAAGTTTCTAGTTTATAATTAAAATCACGTTTTTAGTTGTTAGTTATTCGACGTAAAGTTCGTCATTATATATATATATATGGTTATTAGTTATAATAATATCCCGATATTTATTGCACCATTTTCGTAGTGTAATAACTATCGCTTTATTATTATACATTTACTCGTGATCGTTTTATTATTAATATACGCATTTATATATATATATATATATATATATATATATGTACGTTTAACACGTCTATATACGTATATAAACGATTATATTCTTAATAATATTATTACGAGTTTTATTTTCAATATCAACCTTTAAAGATTTATCGAGTCATAGAATTTGGTCCAATGTCCGAGTCATGACCCTCGGCTCATAGTCCAAGTCCAAACAATATAATCAAGTCACAATAAATAACCAACTCCGTCCAAATCAATCTCAATACCACGTGCTACAACATGAGGGTCCGACTACGGCACCCGACTAATCCTATCTCCGTCATCTAATGACCGTCTCACAATCGGTCCCCAATCCACTTTCGTCAACACAACTCCAAATATACTCATAATCACAAGATACCGCAACGCGTCCAAATAATAACCAAATGCCCATAATACAATCACAACAAACATAAATAATATCAAGTAACATATATTGTCCGAAAGCCAAGTAGTAGCGGGTTGAGTTACCAAGTCAACCCGGGTCAATCATAAGCTCAAAACATGAAATGGAGCCACACCCGAGACTAGTGAGTCTCGGCTAGCTCCTTGAGCTTATACGAACCAAAACAGCCCCTAGGGGTGTTCGGCCAAAAATACCAAACGACCACAAGGGTCAATCCAAACACAACCAAGTATTACTAAACTATCAAAATGATAACCAACATCACAAATCCACAACCGAATCTGAAATTAAAACAAACCGAGAGCACAAGCTCTCGGGTTCACTTCGACCCATCAAAAAAAATAACAACCCGGATACCAAACTCGATTTAGATCTTGTTTTAGCAAAAACCCATTAGTATTTCGTGTGGTAACCCATAAACCAAACGAGCATCTTTAAATTCGTGACCCAAGGTCACGGTTTCGCCAAGAAACACGAGTAGGAACTCGTCTCACCTTCGATTCCTCAAGAAAACAACTTGGTAACCTCCAAACAAGAAAAGGATGATGACTTTGGTGATTTAACGCGGTGGTTTGAGGGGGTATTTGAGCGCGTGTGGTAGTAGATCGAAAAGGAAATGAGATGGGGAATAGTTTGGTGGTGGTGGTGCAGTCGTGGGTGAGGCGGTGGAGCGGCTGTGGCGGCGGCGGCTCAAGGGTGTTAGGGTTTTGAGATGGATAGTATTGAGAGAGAGAGGGAAGAGAGTGAAATGGCAAGAGTGTGGTGTGGGTTGGTTGCTTATAACCGGACCACAAGGACGATTTATTGTAATTTTATAAAAAAAAAATTTGTTTTTATTATTAGTAATAATAATATGGAGAGTGTAGTGGGCTAAGTAGCCCCAAGTGAACACACGGGCCAAACCCGAAACCTTTAATAACCAATTCACTTTTTTCCAACCGAACCCGTTTCAAAAAAAATCATAATAATAAAACATCCGAATTCCGTAAAAATATAAATAAATTGTTAGGTCAACCTAGTGCCGAAGTCAAAGTAGTGCCGACAGTAACGATCTCAAAAATAATAATTCATCACGTCCGAAACAAACCAAACCATAATTAAATAACTAATCCCATAAACATCATACGATTAAAATCAAGTACCAACGTTTGTAAAATATCTCGTCACAATAAATTTCCAAAAATTCCATATTTATTATATAAATGTAATGCGGGTTTTATAAAACGGCTCCCTATTTTGCCAGTTGTCACATATATATATATTTATATAAATTCGGTTTTCGATTCGGTTTTCGGTTCAGATAGCTAAACCCATATCCAAACCGAAAACCGAATTTTTAATTCAGTTCGGTTCGTTTTTAACAACTTCGGTTCGGTTATATGTTCACTTCGGTTTTATTTCGGTTCGGTTCGGTTCGGTTTTCGGTTTTTTCGGTTAATTAACTGAACCGTGAACACCCCTAGGTACCAGGGATAGGATGGTGGGCTTGTGATTATGGTTTTGGGCTCATGGGTTTTATGTATTGTTACTTGGACTAGGATTGTTTATTGTAAGTTAAGTATGAAATCTTCAAGGACCAATTTTGTAATCTTCCAAATCTCCAAGGACCAAATTTGTAAATTGTGAAATTTTATTCCAAGGGCCATTTTTGACATGCTTCAATTCTTCAAAGGTTGACTTTGACATATGAGCATAACTTGATACACTTTGTAGAAATCCTTCCCCGGTCTCGGCTTTTGAACCTTTTTCCATTCCCGTGCTCGTGTTGTCGTTTTTCCATGATTTTTGTCCATTTCTACAATATCCGTACCTGTACATGTAAAAACACAAAAAAACCAACATATATTTGGCATTTTGGGTCGGTTTTTTGTCTTTTTGGTTCGGTTTTAGTCAAATAAAAGTGAGTGAATAATCACTCACCATTTATCCGTTTTTATACGTCTTCATATGTTTCCACATGTTTTTATACGTTTTTGCCAGTTTTCTTACATTTTCCTACATTTTGTAGGTTTTCATACGTTTTTATCCGAGATGAAAATGTCTAAAACTGGATAAAAATGTTAAAAACGTAAAAAATGACAAAAACGTATAAAAACGGATGAAGACATATAAAAATGGAAGAGAACGTATAAAAACGGATGAAAACGTATAAAACAGAATAAAACATTTAAAAACGTATGGAAACATATAATAACGGATGAAAATGTATAAAAACGGACAAAAACGTATAAAACGGATGAAAACGGATAAAACGTATGAAAATGTAAGAAAACAGGTGAAAACGTGTAAAAACAAAGAAAATGGACGAAAACGTATAAAAACTATCAGGAACATATAAAAATGGAAGAAAATGGATAAAAACGCAAGAAAATGTATAAAACGGACGAAAACTTATAAAACGGATAAAAACGTTTGACAATTTAAGAAAAATGGACGCAAACATATGAAAACGGATAAAAAAGTATGAAAACGGATGAAAACATATAAAAACGGATGAAAACGGATAAAAATGTAAGAAAAACATGTGAAAACGGATGAAGAGTATAAAAAAGTAAGAAAAACGGATGAAAATGTATAAAAACTGTCGAAAGTGTAAAACCAGATGAAAATGGATAAAAACGTAAGAAAATATATAAAAACGGATGAAAACGTGTAAAAACAGATAAAAACATATGGAAACCTTAAATTTTAAACATCCGTTATTATTAAGGATAAACGATGCAAAGATATTTAATCAAAGGGGCTAACGTGTAAATTATAATGAAACTACTTAACACCAGTTAAACTAAAAGACCGGTGGTATTATTTGTTTACCAACTTAGGGACTACTAGTGCAACTTTAAACATCGAGGGATGAAGGTTGTTACTTTTGACACACCACAGGGACCATCCATGTAATTTACTCTTTATATAAATAAAAACAAATATTTCTCAAAAAAAATAATAATAAATAAATAAATAAAAATTAATGGTTAATATTTACATGATAACCTTTAAAGTATGACATTTTGTGTATGGGTAGTACTATCGGTACTCATTCAAGCAATACCCTCTAGTATTCAATTTTGACATGAAAGGACTTTTTTTTATTTATTATTTTTTTTATTTTTTATTTTTTTGACTTTCAATATTCGGGAATTTCATATTTCCCCTTCAAAACCACTTTAATTTTATATATACCCAATCACATTTTTAATTATCAAATATACCTATTAACGCACTTGAAATATCGTATTTGTCCAATCCTGTTTTCTATCACTCATAATTTTATTTAGGTTTTTCTAACTTGTGCCCTGGTGGCACAAGTTAAGCACATCAAAAAAGTATAAATGGTACTTAAGGATCCATAAAAAAGTACAAAAAAGTACTCAAGGAAATTCATGGGTCATAAGTACTTTTTTTTTTTTTTTTACTTTTTCATGGGACCCTCTGTCCTTTTGATGTACTTAACTTGTATCTTATAAATATGGCCATTACGCCCTCTTATACATCAAGACACCACGTACACCATCCTCTACATCAAAACGTTAGTGTTATATGCATATTCATCCAAATAGTGACAGTAACTATATTGCAAAGCAAAATGAAAGCAGTCACCATATCACACGAAAAAACAGATTACAAAGCAAAATGACATGACATATCCATTCCAAGTAATGTTAAACAAAGACCATTTATTAAAAGTCAAATTGGTATTTAACTACATCACGTTGTAAAATAAACACTAGCGTATGGTTGATAGAAAGCAAATCACAGTGGCACTTGCTATATAATGGTGTTCACCCATTTAATGGGTTCTATGGTTTAGAAAACAAGGGTAAAACACTTATAGAAAGTTCTTAATGAAAAAAATGGGTATATTTGATATTTGAAATTTGGTTAGGGTATATATAAAATTAAGATGGTTTTTAGGGGATATATGAAATTCTTCCTTATTATTTTTTACTTGTTAAATTTTAAAATTTTTGTTCCGCACTTTTTTTGCTAGTTTTATTAACAGGACAAGACCCCTTTTTATTGTTTTCTGCTCCGTATTTTTTGTGTTTTATTATTTTTGACGTATCAAACTTTATAATTTATGTCAATTTTTTTTTTTTTTTTATTTTGCAGTTTTATAATATAAAAGAAATTATAAAAAATAAAAATAAATCTAAGGGCAAAACACGAGAAAGCATGCCTGGAGAATCAACACGTGTTTGTCCCGTTTGCTTTTGATACCTTTGGTGTTCTCGCTCCTGAAGCTGTGCGACTTCTGAATCGGGTTCAGAAAGTCGTTAATAGCATTTCTTCGTCCCTTAAGGTTTCAAACTTTGTTTTTAGTAAAATAGGGTTCGCTATTCAAAAGGGGGTAGCGGCGTAACTTGTTGCCCGGCTACCTGCCATTGTATTGTAATGTCATATTTCGAAAGGTAAATATAATTTTGTGTTATTCCAAAAAAAAATAATAATAAAATAAAATAAATAAATAAAATAAAATAAAATAAAATAAAAAATAGAAGGGGTATTACTTGCAATTTAAAGGGTTACCAATAAAAAAACACCTTTATGTATCATTGTACGTTTTGAAAGATTACACTTATTATTTAGCATTTTATTTGAAGTTTCACTTCTCGTTCAAGTCCTTTAAAATCAGGCCCTACTATTACCATGAATCAATGAATGCGTAGTGTGTCATATTATGGTCAAATGTACAACATGGCCCTATTAACCATATGTTGCTAATTGCTAGACGGGATTTAGCTCGACACTAAAGTATATCCTTCAAAACCTCATTTGACACGATAGCCGAATATAAAAAGAAGCAATGTACAAACTTAAAACTTTAATTAAACATATTTTTTGGACAAACTTTTCAAACTTTTGTTGAGTCCACGTGTAATCGTGAGCACATTCACCACCGCCACATCAGCCTTTTTCTTCACCACTAACTTCAACACCAAACAATTGTAACAAGACACCACCTTCACCACCTAAAACATGTCCTACTTAAACAAAAATATATCCCACAATTTACTCACATACACAATTATTTAACTCTTCAATACATGATTCTACTTGTGTTTAAAAGCAAATATGAAACTGTTCTGTACTATTTGATCAGTTAACTTGTAACAACTTTTTACCTAATGGCCTATTTTCTTGCACTAACAAGTTCAAGAAGCTTTAAACTTGGCTAATATTGAAGTTGAGATAGCTATACTGACGAAACTATTATTTCTATCTTTGTTTGATCTCCACTTATTTATTGACGCGTATATAGTTAAGATTAAAGTACCAATTAAGTTACAAACTTTTACTTGTGTACCAACTGCTAGATACACATCCTTTATAATAACTTTCTCGCTAATGTCGTTGATCTACTAGCTATATATATTCTCAAACTTTTGATTATCTGCAAAAGAAAACATGTAATTGAAACCAAGACACGCGCAATATACTAAGTTTTGTGAGAGCATCCATTCCATCCAACACAATATGCGCTTGCTCCGTGACAAGGTCCAACCTTAATTTATTGGAAAAGCATCAATTCTTGAACTTTGAGATCATTCCACTTCTTTTTCGAACATGAAGAATCCACAAACAGAATTCTTTACATTGACCTCAACAAAATAGGTAAACGACATATACTAACAATAACAACAGCTTCTTAGTATGAACATGCTTAATTTTGCTGAAACATTTTCTTCTCATGAGCATTATAGCTTTCCCTATCATTAGAAACTTGTGTTTTGCGGGTTTTCTTTTGCAGAAGAGTACCAAGGAGAATATGAGCTGTTATTGTTGTTGACGTTACTTATACTTATGATTTAGCTTCATATTATTGATCATCCGTGATAGGATTTTGAACAGAGAGAAACATAAAATGCGAGTTCTGAATTCTAAAATGTGACCCGCAAGCTCTGAATTCTTTGGAGGTGTTTAGATTACTAGTTAAGCTTATGTAAAGCATATATAAATTGTCTTAAAAATTTAAGAGGTGTCACATTTGATGCAAAAGGATGCAATGCGGGTCGGGTTTGGATTGGCCTGTCGAACACGAACTATTTAAGTAATCAAGTCATGTTTGTCACTCCTAACTTATTTAGGCCTAACTCGTACACAACCCATTAAATCGCTTATCTAAATGGGCTGACAACCACCACGTGTATGATGAAAAATTGTAAATGAATTACTTTTCTTGCGGTAAATCATATAAATAAAGAACGATTATACTATGATAATTTCACCAATAATTTTTTTCCAAAATGTTTTAAGCAACTGATAGTGCACACGTAATTTGTTTACATGCAACTTTATTAACAAAGTACATTCTTTAATAAAGTATAGTTTGAAGCGATTACAAAAGAAAGTATAAAAATTGCAAAAAATAAAAAATAAAATAAAAAATAAAAATTTATTTCTCAAAATTCTCCATAAAAATAATAAAAACCAAATTACCCTACCCATTTCTCTATCAATTTCTTTTCAATTCTCCACTTTTTTACTTATCTCTACCAAAGAATGAAATTTAATTCAATTCCATTTTCCCTATTTCTTTTTCCTCTGACAAACACACCTATAGATGAAATTGATGTATAATATCATGTCACAGGGAAAATTATGTAATTGTAACCAGGTGCGGAGCCATGTTAATGGTAGTGGGGGGCGATGCCCCCAACAATGTTCTTCCGGACACATTAAAACATGTAGGAAAAAAAATTTTAAATGATGGAAAAAAGTCCAGTGCCCTCGGTTAAATAAACTGAGTGCCCTCGCTGCTCTTTGAATTCTAATAAAATGAGTGCTCTTTAATGTCCAACAAATGTTTTTCCCGGTTGTTTTGCTTAGTCGGAAAACATGGAGGAAAGGGATAAAGTGGAACTGTGGAAGAGAGAGTGGAAGGTGGGAACTCGGAAGTTTGGGATTGGGTAGTGGGTCATTGATAAACAAATAAAATATTTTATATTTCATGTGGGGCCTTTCTAAGTGCACGTTTTGTGTTTATAGAGTATAGGGGACTTGAGAAATTGGCAAAAAAAGGCATCATACTTGCCACTTTTTGTCATTGTATGTAGCATCATTTTTTTTTATTGCAACACTAACTTTTCAAATCCGTGTCATTGTGTGTACCGGTGACCTGCTTGACCTGTTAAAGCAGGTTGAGTTAACGATCGTTTGTTTTATTATTGCTGCGTTAGTCCTTTATACTAACGACAGTTTATAAATAACTAAATGGAGCATGTTAACTTAACGATCGTTTATTTTATTATTGCAACGTTAGTCCTTTACACGTTTTCGACCGTTTTTACACGTTTTCGTCCATTTTTACACGTTTTTGTCCGTTTTCGCAAGTTTTTGTCCGTATTTACACGTTTTCGTTCGTTTTCTTCTGTTTTTACACGTTTTCGTCCGTTTTCGCACGTTTTCGCCCATTTTTGTCCGTATTATTATACGTTTTCCTTCGTTTTTCTTATAAAAAAAATCAGAATATAAAAAAAAATCAAAAATTTTTTTTGACAAAAGAAAATCAAATTAAAAAAAAATTAGAAAATAAAAATAATAAAAATAGAAAATAAAAAATTTCCAAAAAGAATTTAAAAAAAATAAGAAAATAAAAATAAAATTCAAAAATCAAAAAAAAATTTCAAATTTTTTTTTCGAAAAACTAAAATAAGAAAATTAAAAAAATTTTCAATTTTTTTTAAAAACAAAAGTAAGAAAATAAAAAAAAATCAAAAATTTTTTTCAAAATTTTTTTTCGATAAACAAAAATTAGAAAATAAAAATTTTGAAAAATAATTTAAAATAAATTATTTTTCAATATCTATTTAAAAAAAATATTTTTCGATAATTATTTAAAAAAAATATTTTTCGATAATTATTTTAAAAAATTATTTTCCAAAATTTTTTTATTTTCTAATTTTCGTTTTTCGAAAAAATATTTTCGAAATTTTTTTTGAATATTTTTTAATTTTTTAATTTTTTTTTAAATTATTTTTATTTTCAATTTTTTTAATATTTTTTATATTTTTTTAAAATGTTTTAAAAAAATTTCAATTTTTTTGTCAAAAAATTTTTTTGATTATTTTTATTTTCTATTTTTATTTAAAAAATTTTCTTTATTTTTTTTTGAAAATATTTTTTTGAATTTTTTTTTTGTGGTGATGGACTGTGCATGAAATGATTATACATATTCAAGGACATGTAAAATCAGACGAAAATATGCGAAAACGGACATAAACGGGCGAAAACGTATTAGAACGAACGAAAACGTGCGTAAACGAACGAAAACTTGCGAAAATGGACGAAAACGTGTAAAAACGGATGAAAACGTGTAAAAACGGTCGAAAACGAACGAAAACGTGTAAAAACGTGCGAAAACGAACGAAGACGTGTGAAAACGGACGAAAACGTGCGAAAACGAACGAAAACTTGCGAAAAGGACGAAAACGTGGAAAAACAGACGAAAACGTGCGAAAACGAATGAAAACGTGGAAAAACGAATGAAAACGTGTAAAAATTTGCGAAAACGAACGAAAACGTGTGAAAACGTGCGAAAACGAATGAAAACGTGCGAAAACGAATGAAAACGTGTGAAAACGGACGAAAACGTTTGAAAACGGACAAAAATGTGTAAAAACGGTCGAAAACGAACGAAAACGTGTAAATACGGACAAAAACGTGTAAAAATGGTCGAAAGCGTGTAAAGGACTAACGTTGCAATAATAAAATAACCGATCGTTAAGTTAACAGGCTTCATTTAGTTATTTATAAATGGTCGTTAGTATAAAAGACTAATGCTGCAATAATAAAACAAACGATCGTTAACTCAACCTGCTCCACAGGTCAAACAGGTCACCGGTACACACAATGTCACAGATTTGAAAAGTTAGTGCTACAATTAAAAAGAAAAAAGAAAAAAAAAACGAAAAGAAAAAACCGCTGCTTATAATGACAAAAAGTGACAAGTATGATGTCTTTTTTTTGCCAATTTCCCTATTTGTTTCACTGCCTTTTGTTTTTAAACAAATACACCAATAATAGTATTATAGTTCTATTATAGATTCGATTGACATTTTTTTAACATGAATATTTGAGTTTTTAACTTGATACTGTTAAAATTTTTATTTTATATATGTGAATATGACAACTTTATGTTTAAATTTCATAGCATGCCCATGGCTTTAATACATTTGGTATGAATAAATTTTCGCAAGGTTCTTTTATTTGACATATGGACATTATGCAAAGGCTAAGTCGGTTTATTCTATAATAATGTGGTTGAAATTACCAATTGGATTATACTTATATTTAGTGTTAGTTGCGTCAAAATATAGTGCTTTTGTTATCTTCAATCAAACCTGACCCGACTTGTTTCAAATAACGCTAAAAGGTGACATCGATCTCCCGAAATGTTATTTAATCCTGATTAATGCTTGATTGCCCCCTGCAATCACATTTCCATGGTTATTGGTTGCCACTTAGATTTACATGTAACTTAATAGACGAATTTTCATAGTATCTAAATCTGAGGGACTGAACGTGAAATTAAAGTTGACTTAAAGTCAACCAACTTGCCTTTACTCTTTTCTCCTCAACTTCATTTCATCTCTTTTCATTCTCATTGCATTCATTCCATCCATCCGCTGTAAGTTAATTCCTGTTACCAATTAATTATATAGTTGTAGTTTTAAATAATCGTTGTATATTAATAATTTATAGTATACGAGACTTTTGAGTCTGACTCGATTAATTATACTTGTATTAGGATTTCGAATGCTTATTTTCGAGCTTCATTATACTTGTAAACTGATTAGAAAATATGAATACACAGCTTATTGAGGGACAAATTTAGCTTATGCAAACAAGCTCACAATTGAGGATTAAGCACTGATATCTCAAGCTATCACTATGAACTTTCACCATAAAAAATTTCACTCCATTTCAAATCCATTTGATCACTTAAATTTAATTCTAAATGTGACAGCATGAACACAAATTGCACCAGCAGTTTTGACTCATAAATTGCACATAAACTTTCTACAGGGTACACTAATGGAACAATAAGCTAAAGGTACTAATTGGGAGTCCAAATAAGCAATAGGGAATCCAAAATAAGCAGATTTGAAGAAGCAAAAAGCACTAAACTAACCAAAAATCTGCTAAAGGGCTACTGAGACAGTAGGTGCAGGGGAGATACAGGCCTAAGAGGGAGCTTTTGAGCTTATGAAAAGCTTATAAGGAAAATTCCAAATATTATTCTAAAAATATCCTGAATATCACAAACTGATAAGCTTTTCAAAGCAACAAGTTTGAACTGATATGACTAAGAAATAAAGAAATGAAAAATAAAAACGAAAATGAATTTAAAATGTTTTTTGTATTTTTGACTTTTTTCAATTTACACTAACTTTGACTAACATGAACTTTGATTGTGTCTAAATGATTTAAAACTAGTTTAAGCTATAATAACAAATATTACACCTAGATTGATGATGATGCAAGTTAAATCCTAACCATGTATGCTAGAATAAAAATTAAACATGATTTTGACTATTTGAGGTAAGAACACTGAATTTTATGACTAAACTAACCTACATGCATCTTATGAGATCTGTGTAAACTATAATTAGCACCTACAAACAACTAGAGCACAGGATCAAAGCTTAAAACAAACACCCCTATAACTGTCAAATAACACTACTAGATGCAGAATCAAACCAATATTTGATTATCTAGAGACTAAAACAGATGTAAAAACAATTAACTAAGCTAAACCACCAATAAATTCCAATAATAAGCATCAGGTACACAGAATTGCAGTTCTACCAATCAAGGTTGTAGAAATCGCCAGACGCTAGTGAGGCGGTCGGGTAGGGCCTAGCAATTAATCGGTTAGGCGGGGATTAATCGGGGATTAATCGGATTGGAATTTTTATGCACAAAATTGTAATTTTAAATATTATATTATACAATATCTATGAGATAAGCATAATGTATCAAAGTTCAAATATTTCAAGTGTTCAAATATAAACATAATACATAATTTTTTAAAGTTTAAAATCAAACATATATATTACTTGATTTGTTGACTATTTTTAAGTGATCTTTGACTGATTTTGTCCGATTAATCGGTTTGTTGACCAATTTTTAAGCGATACTGACTGATTTTTAAGTGATTTGTTGACCGATTTTTTAGCGATTTTGTCCGATTAGACCGATTTTATCCGATTAATTGGTTTGTTGACCGTTTTTTAAGCGATCTTTGACCAAAGCGGTTAAATAGGACGATTATGATAAATCAAAGCGCTTAGTGAGCGATCAGCGATTATGCGGGGATTAATCGTTCGCCTAGACCGATTTTTACAACAGAGCAACCAATAATGAAGCAGAATGAAAACCAAATGAAGCATTAACAACCCAAAGCATTCAGAAAGCATTCAACAAGTAATAATAGACTAAAATTAACAACACTAAGCAGATTTAAACTAAATGAACAAGTTCTAATGCATTTAAATGAGAATTGCAGATTAATGCTAGAAAAATGTAAATGAGACTTACAATTCCAACGTCAGCTGAACAGAGGTTTCATTTGATCACAACCTGTCTTTTGGATAGGCTAATTCACCAACTCAGGATCATGAATTAAACAAAAGTAAACCCAGAATCTTCACTATGAAATTTTGTTTGACTATCGTTGACCAAAACTATTTAACCAAATTTAAAGCAGAAATTATGTATCAAAACTCACCACAAGCTATCAAGGAGCTTGAATGAGCTTATATAAGCAGTAAATGTAAACTAGAAGCAGATTTTAAGTATAGTAAATTGCTTGAAATTTAAATGACAAAAATTGAATGAAAACTAGAATTCTATTAAAAACTGGAATTGAGTACAATTTGAAAGCTGAGAAAATTACAATAAGCTAAAAAAACGTTCACGTAAGCTAAAGATTACACTAAAATACTATATTATCCTACTCCTACTCCTATTTCTATAATAGTCTCCCAAGTGTGAGTGAGGAGGCTTTTTATAGCCTGATCAGGAGTCTCTTAGAGTGTCCTGTAAGGGTCTGGATCTTCAATACCGTCACTTGGATCATTATTCCAATCGTTAGCTCATTCTACGCCCTTGATTTAGCTGCCACATCACTTCCACCAATCAGGAGGCTGGGTTTTCACTTGGATCGATGACGTGTCACCCCTGACATGTCAGAGGGTGTACGAATTCCCCTAATTGCCCTTAATCTTTGTTAATTTGAGGTTATAGTGAATTAGGGCTGTGTGAATAGTAAGAATTGGGGGCGGGTAAATGGGGGAAGAGGTTTTATTTTTATTATTTTGACTTTGGTGTTTGACCGGGTGGAAAAGGATGGTGGATTGGGTTATTTGTGGGAAATCTATACTAGGTACCAGGGATAGGATGGTGGGCTTGTGATTATGGTTTTGGGCTCATGGGTTTTATGTATTGTTACTTGGACTAGGATTGTTTATTCTAAGTTAAGTATGAAATCTTCAAGGACCAATTTTGTAATCTTCCAAATCTCCAAGGACCAAATTTGTAAATTGTGAAATTTTATTCCAAGGGCCATTTTTGACATGCTTCAATTCTTCAAAGGTTGACTTTGACATATGAGCATAACTTGATACACTTTGTAGAAATCCTTCCCCGGTCTCGGCTTTTGAACCTTTTTTCATTCCCGTGCTCGTGTTGTCGTTTTTCCATGATTTTTGTCCATTTCTACAATATCCGTACCTGCACATGTAAAAACACAAAAAAACCAACATATATTTGGCATTTTGGGTTGGTTTTTGGTCTTTTTGGTTCGGTTTTAGTCAAATAAAAGTGAGTGAATAAGCACTCACCATTTATCCGTTTTTATACGTCTTCATATGTTTCCACATGTTTTTATACGTTTTTGCCAGTTTTCTTACATTTTCCTACATTTTGTAGGTTTTCATACGTTTTTATCCGAGATGAAAATGTCTAAAACTGGATAAAAAAATGTTAAAAACGTAAAAAAGAACAAAAACGTATAAAAACGGATGAAGATATATAAAAACGGAAGAAAATGGAAGAGAACGTATAAAAATGGATGACAACGTATAAAACAGAATAAAACATTTAAAAACGTATGGGAACATATAAAAACGGATGAAAACGTATAAAAACGGACAAAAACGTATAAAACGGATAAAACGTATGAAAATGTAAGAAAACAGGTGAAAACGTATAAAAACAAAGAAAAATGGACGAAAACGTATAAAAACTCTCAGGAACATATAAAAACGGAAGAAAATGGATAAAAACGCAAGAAAATGTATAAAACGGACGAAAACGTATAAAACGGATAAAAACGTTTGACAATTTAAGAAAAATGGACGCAAACATATGAAAACGGATAAAAACGTATGAAAAACGGATGAAAACATATAAAAACGGATGAAAACGGATAAAAATGTAAGAAAAACATGTGAAAACGGATGAAGAGTATAAAAAAGTAAGAAAAATGGATGAAAATATATAAAAACAGTCGAAAGTGGAAAACCAGATGAAAACAGATAAAAACGTAAGAAAATATATAAAAACGGATGAAAACGTGTAAAAACAGATAAAAACATATGGAAACCTTAAATTTTAAACATCTATTATTATTAAGGATAAACGATGCAAAGATATTTAATCAAAGGGGCTAACGTGTAAATTATAATGAAACTACTTAACACCAATTAAACTAAAAGACCGGTGGTGTTATTTGTTTACCAACTTAGGGACTACTAGTGCAACTTTAAACATCGAGAGATGAAGGTTGTTACTTTTGACACACCACAGGGACCATCCACGTAATTTACTCTTTATATAAATAAAAACAAATATTTCTCAAAAAAAATAATAATAAATAAATAAATAAATAAAAATTAATGGTTAATATTTTACATGATAACCTTTAAAGTATGACATTTTGCGTATGGGTAGTACTATCGGTACTCATTCAAGCAATACCCTCTAGTATTCAATTTTGACATGAAAGGACTTTTTTTTATTTATTATTTTTTATTTATTTTTTTTTTTTTTGACTTTCAATATTCGGGAATTTGATATTTCCCCTTTAAAACCACTTTAATTTTATATATACCCAATCACATTTTTAAATATCAAATATACCTATTAACGCACTTGAAATATCGTATTTGTCCAATCCTGTTTTCTATCACTCATAATTTTATTTGGGTTTTTCTAACTTGTGCCCTGGTGGCACAAGTTAAGCACATCAAAAAAGTATAAATGGTACTTAAGGACCCATAAAAAAGTACTCAAGGAAATTCATGGGTCATAAGTACTTTTTTTTTTTTACTTTTTCGTGGGACCCTCTGTCATTTTGGTGTGCTTAACTTGTATTTTATAAATATGGCCATTACGCCCTCTTATACATCAAGACACCACGTACACCATCCTCTACATCAAAACATTAATGTTATATGCATATTCATCCAAATAGTGACAGTAACTATATTGCAAAGCAAAATGAAAGCAGTCACCATATCACACGAAAAAACAGATTACAAAGCAAAATGACATGACATATCCATTCCAAGTAATGTTAAACAAAGGCCATTTATTAAAAGTCAAATTGGTATTTAACTACATCACGTTGTAAAATAAACACTAACGTATGGATGATAGAAAGCAAATCACAGTGGCACTTGCTATATAATGGTGTTCACCCATTTAATGGGTTCTATGGTTTAGAAAACAAGGGTAAAACACTTATAGAAAGTTCTTAATGAAAAAAATGGGTATATTTGATATTTGAAATTTGGTTAGGGTATATATAAAATTAAGATGGTTTTTAGGGGATATATGAAATTCTTCCTTATTATTTTTTACTTGTTAAATTTTAAAATTTTTGTTCCGCACTTTTTTTGCTAGTTTTATTAACAGGACAAGACCCTTTTTTATTGTTTTCTGCTCCGTATTTTTGTGTTTTATTATTTTTGACATATCAAACTTTATAATTTATGTCAATTTTTTATTTTTTTTTTATTTTGTAGTTTTATAATATAAAAGAAATTATAAAAAATAAAAATAAATAGAAGGGCAAAACACGAGAAAGCATGCCTGGAGAATCAACACGTGTTTGTCCCGTTTGCTTTTGATACCTTTGGTGTTCTCGCTCCTGAAGCTGTGTGACTTCTGAATCGGGTTCAGAAAGTCGTTAATAGCATTTCTTCGTCCCTTAAGGTTTCAAACTTTGTTTTTAGTAGAATAGGGTTCGCTATTCAAAAGGGGGGTAGCAGCGCAACTTGTTGCCCGGCTACCTGCCATTGTATTGTAATGTCATATTTCGAAAGGTAAATATAATTTTGTGTTATTCCAAAAAAAAATAATAATAAAAAAAAAATAAAATAAAAAATAGAAGGGGTATTACTTGCAATTTAAAGGGTTACCAATAAAAAAACACCTTTATGTATCATTGTACGTTTTAAAAGATTACACTTCTTATTTAGCATTTTATTTGAAGTTTCACTTCTCGTTCAAGTCCTTTAAAATCAGGCCCTACTATTACCATGAATCAATGAATGCGTAGTGTGTCATATTATGGTCAAATGTACAACATGGCCCTATTAACCAAACGTTTGCTAATTGCTAGACAGGATTTAGCTCGACACTTTCCAAAGTATATCCTTCAAAACCTCATTTGACACGATAGCCGAATATAAAAAGAAGCAATGTACAAACTTCAAACTTTAATTAAACATATTTTTGGACAAATTTTTCAAACTTTTGTTGAGTCCACGTGTAATCGTGACCACATTCACCACCGCCACATCAGCCTTTTTCTTCACTGCTGACTTCAACACCAAACAATTGTAACAAGACACCACCTTCACCACCTAAAACATGTCCTACTTAAACAAAAATATATCCCACAATTTACTCACATACACAATTATTTAACTCTTCAATACATGATTCTACTTGTGTTTAAAAGCAAATATGAACCTGTTCTATACTATTTGATCAGTTAACTTGTAACAACTTTTTACCCAATGGCCTATTTTCTTGCACTAACAAGTTCAAGAAGCTTTAAACTTGGCTATTATTGAAGTTGAGATAGCTATACTGACGAAACTATTATTTCTATCTTTGTTTGATCTCCACTTATTTTTTGACGCGTATATAGTTAAGATTAAAGTACCAATTAAGTTACAAACTTTTACTTGTGTACCAAGTACCAACTGCTAGATACACATCCTTTATAATAACTTTCTCGCTAATGTCGTTGATCTACTAGCTATATATGTTACAATATAAGAATCATGACAATCATAAAATAGGTAAACACATATGCGGAAGCGTAGGAACATCTATAACACATAAGAGATTAACATAAATTAAATAGGAACGTACCGTGGTGATTCTAGCCCGAACAAGAATCAAAGGCAATTGTCTTTAACAATATGAAGAACCCTAATTTGGGTTTATATGGATCAATGATTAACCCCTTACCGTTTTGTTAATCGATCCCTTGATAATTACTAAAGTAAGTAATTACCTCGTTCTTGTACACACAAACTACCAACAAATAAAGGTTTGATGCAAGTAAACAAAACACTTATATTTTGCTTAACCAAAATCGATCCAAGATCCCTTGGAGGGGGTGAACCGATCGGCCAAGAAAAGAAACACAAGAAGAAAAGAATTAGGGTTAGTGTGTGTGCACAAAAGATGTGAAACCCTAATCCTTTGCCTTGTATATATACTAGAAGATATCTTGGAGCACAAGACAAACATGGGTTGGGCTTCCCCTCCCCATGATCGACCGGCCATGGACCCCTAAGGGGTGTTCCAGAACCTTCTTAACTCCCAAGTTACATTCTAGTCCATATCTTTCGTTACTAATGATAGTTAGTCCATACGGTTAATAACTAACGACCATTTAGTCCATTAAGTGTTTATAAATACATATATACGATACGTTTAACATATATATATATATATTTATTATTCATTATTCTTGTTTGTAAAGTGTGCAATCTCGAGGTCTCGGATTCGATACTAGACATTTATATATTAATATTTATCCATATATTTAACAATATATATTCTCAAACTTTTGATTCTCTGCAAAAGAAAACATGTAATTGAAACCAAGACACGCGCAATATACTAAGTTTTGTGAGAGCATCCATTCCATCCAACACAATATGCGCTTGCTCCGTGACAAGGTCCAACCTTAATTTATTGGAAAAGCATCAATTCTTGAACTTTGAGATCATTCCTCTTCTTTTTCGAACATGAAGAATCCACAAACAGAATTCTTTACATTGACCTCAACAAAATAGGTAAAGGACATATACTAACAATAACAACAGCTTCTTAGTATGAACATGCTTAATTTTGCTGAAACATTTTCTTCTCATGAGCATTATAGCTTTCCCTATCATTAGAAACTTGTGTTTTGCGGGTTTTCTTTTGCAGAAGAGTACCAAGGAGAATATGAGCTGTTATTGTTGTTGTCGTTACTTATAATTATGATTTAGCTTCATATTATTGATCATCCGTGATAGGATTTTGAACAGAGAGAAACATAAAATGCGAGTTCTGAATTCTAAAATGTGACCCGCAAGCTCTGAATTCTTTGGAGGTGTTTAGATTACTAGTTAAGCTTATGTAAAGCATATATAAATTGTCTTAAAAATTTAAGAGGTGTCACATTTGATGCAAAAGGGATGCAATGCGGGTCGGGTTCGGATTGGCGTGTCGAACACGGACTATTTAAGTAATCAGGTCATGTTTGTCACTCCTAACTTATTTAGGCCTAACTCGTACACAACCCATTAAATCGCTTATCTAAATGGGCTGACACCCACCACGTGTATGATGAAAAATTGAAAATGAATTACTTTTCTTGCAGTAAATCATATAAATAAAGAAGGATTATACTATGATAATTTCACCAATAATTTTTTTCCAAAATGTTTTAAGCAACTGATATTGCACACGTAATTTGTTTACATGCAACTTTATTAACAAAGTACATTCTTTAATAAAGTATAGTTTGAAGCGATTACAAAAGAAAGTATAAAAATTGCAAAAAATAAAAAATAAAAAATAAAAATTTATTTCTCAAAATTCTCCATAAAAATAATAAAAATGAGGCTAACCAAATTACACTACCCATATCTCTATCAATTTCTTTTCAATTCTCCACTTTTTTACTTATCTTTACCAAAGAATGAAATTTAATTCAATTCCATTTTCCATATTTCTTTTTCCTCTGACAAACACACCTATAGATGAAATTGATGTATAATATCGTGTCACGGGGAAAATTATGTGATTGTAACCAGGGGCGGAGCCATGTTAATGGTAGTGGGGGCGATGCCCCTGATTCGTTGTGTTTTGGTGTGTAAACAACAATTTATCAAAATATCAACAAACGTGAAGTTTAATTCGTCGTGAGACAAATAAACGTGAAGTAATGCAAGTAAACCGTTTAGGAAAACGATTACCTCGCAAAACTCGTGAAAGTGATATTCAAATTGTGAGACCGAGAAGTGATTTCCCGGGTCGTACCCCAACGAGGTGTGAATGGAAAGCTTCGAGAAGGATTGGAATTAAAATCTTGTATGATTGGAAATGTTATTTGGTTTTATGGTAACTTATATTAACGAAATTGAAAATTAACGAACGAAGGTAAAAATAAATTAATCTAAGGCAACTAACGATCTAAGAAATACCTAAAAACTACGGGAAAACATAATTAGGTATCGAGAATCCTAAAACGTGAACTAAATTAAAAACGTAACGTTTTATTTAAAAATTACGCGAGTGCGCAAATTAAAACGTGAATTTTAAGTTCCAAACATCCTACGGATTTCAAACTAATTTTCTAACGTGCTAAATGATAAAAGGAAATTTTAGAAAAAAAAGAATTTTAATTTTTCGAATAAAACTCTATTTACTATTATTTAAAACTCAATTAACACCAATTAAATTATAATTAATTAACTATAATTGCTAAAAGTATGAGATTTTTTTCTGGAAATTATTTTAACCTTATACTAACTTAAGAAAAATGAAAGATACAAAAAAGCAATTAAGCTTGAACTGTGATAAGCTAATACAGCCTAATAAGCTAATAAGGAATGAAAAACAATACTAGCATAATACAATTAATAAAGCAAAACACATGAGGAAAGTCCCAAGGGCACGCTGGTTAAGTGTTGTGTTGTTGTGTCGTTTGGAGGGTAGAGGTCGGGGTTCGAACCTGTCTCAACCCCATTTTTGTTGCAATTTATTATTATTTTTTTTTTACTTTTGTTTTTCTTTTGATCCTTTCTAAATGCTCACTCTTTTAAAAACTTAATGACAATCCTCCTTGGGAAGCAGATTGTTTTACAAAACAAACCAAACTCAAACAGATTCTACACAAATCCAGTTTCCAAATCATAAAATTTTTGTTCAAAACTTGTCTCTAACAGCTCGAATTACTAATAAGTTCCTAAGCACATACTTGACAAACAGCCATGATAACAACAATTTCAATTAAACTCATGAGAACAACAACCAAGATCAACAACGATTCATATCTAAGAGTAAAAAAAAATGCTAACAAACTTAGTGGAGGCTGCTGAAACAGATATGGGGACAAAATGGGTGGTTTGGTTAGCAGCCCCAATGAGCCAACAAATACGCTATGAACACGGAATTAAGCTAAAGTTGAAAATCACTAGTATATCATCCTCTTACAAACTTAATTGGGACATCTGATACTTACTTTAACTAATCTAAAATAAGATCGACAGGAGGCCTAGTGAGGCTGCTGATGCAGCAGGTCTGATGTGGAGCAGTCCTAAGAGGGTGGGTATTTGCAGCCCGCTTGAAACTACTAAAGATCATAAAAAGCAAATGTAAGCTCTAATTTACAACGTTTAAACTACAAACCAAATGTCCACCTAATCGCATGTACTAATCCTAACTACAGTAAATCCTAAATCTAAGATTAAAATGGGCTATTAGAGATAGCAGGCAGTGGATGCAACAGTTAACTTAAAAGGATGTCCAAAAACAAGTTATCAAATAAGCATGCGTGACAGAAACAATAAACAACAAAGGAACGGAGAATCTTAAACTAAAAATGAGGCGCAAGATGAAAATAAGCTTATAACAGCTAGCATACTAAACAGGCTAAGGGGTGAATCCTAGTTTATCAAAGGCTAATAACAAGCTATATTAAGGGGAATAAAGCATAAAGAATTTTAAACTCAAATATCTTAACTAACCAATGACATGCCAAATTGCTTTAAACTAAGCAAGTTCAATCTAATTTATGAAATGTAAAGTGACCAAAACATCAAGGCATCTCTTAAACCAAACACTCGTTATGGGGCTGCTGTTAAGGTTTTCAAAAGACAACAATGTTTTGAAGCAAAAACTGTGATTCAAGATTGCAATCCAGACATTGACAATAATAAACAATTAACGCGAAGTAAGCAGAGAGATGGATGGTTTCAATAGTAAACGAAAAACTTCAAACTTTCATTGACTGACATTAAAGATTACAAAAGACTTTTAAATAAGACTAAGGATATTGAAAACTAAAACTAAAACCTTAATTGACTGACTATTCGAAACCTAATTGAGACTACAACATATTTAAAAACTTGACTATTAAAAATAAACTCAAAACAAGACTATCAAAACTATAACTAGACTGCCTTTTGTGGCTACAACATCTTCTATATATACTACTTCTTCTAGGGTTTCCATGTCTTCTTCGCTCTCCCTCTTGTGCTTTCCCACACGTTGGATTAAACCAAGAATGATCTCAGCCTTCAACCATGTTTTGGCGCCCAAATAGGTGTGGTGGATAGCCAGCGTGGAGTGGGTAGGTATGGATTTGTTAGGTCTTGGAGGTGAGTGGGATGGGGAGTGGTGCTGTGGGACAAAGGATGAGAGGGATGGATGGTGATAGTTGTGTTTGGCTGGAAGCAGGCTTCACGTGATGGAGAAAGTGATGGGAGGGATGAATATTTTTTATCGGTTTGACCAAATGGGGAAGAAAGAGGTACGTCTGTTTTTTATATCAAGTATTTTAGGGTTTAACTTTTGGGCTGGATACAATTTTGGGCCAAGGGAAAGGTTTGTTTGAGTGGTGGGTTAGTATTTGGATTAAGGGTCCGTTTAATTTAAGCTTTGTAAAATTATAAGGACTAGATTTACAATAAGCTGAAATTTCAAGGACCTGAGTTGCTACTTTCCCAAAGATATCAATAGGACCAATTTTGCCAATATTCATTATTCCAAGGACCATAAATGCATTTCTCCAAAATTTTGAAACCCCGAGGACTAAAGTTGTCATTTTTCAAACTGCAGGGATCAAATGTGTAATCTTCTCAAATCTTTTTTCCCAAAGATCATTTACGATTTATTTTGACTTTTAAAGATCAAGAGTTGACTTTTCTTTGAAAATAATTGACCAGGGACTAGTTTTGTAAAACTTTGAAAGTCGGGGGACTGAAACTGCCAAATATGTAACTTTTGTTTGTTTTTCGTTTGTTTTCACTCGTTTTTCATCAGAAACATATAAAATACGATCTTTGGGATTTTCTTCGCATTTTGGTGCGTTTTGAGTATTTTTCGATCGTTTTGCAGCTCAGAATTGACTAAAAATGATGAGTATTTACACACTCATCAGCCCCCAACAATATTCTTCCGGACACATTAAAACATGTAGGAAAAAAAATTTAAATGATGGAAAAAAGTCCAGTGCCCTCGGTTAAATAAATTGAGTGCCCTCGCTGCTCTTTGAATTCTAATAAAATGAGTGCTCTTTATTGTCCAACAAATGTTTTTCCCGGTTGTTTTGCTTAGTCGGAAAACATGGAGGAAAGGGATAAAGTAGAACTGTGGAAGAGAGAGTGGAAGGTGGGAACTGGGAAGTTTGGGATTGGGTAGTGGGTCATTGATAAACAAATAAAATATTTTATATTTCATGTGGGCCTTTCTAAGTGCAGGTTTTGTGTTTATAGAGTATAGGGGACTTGGGAAATATTTGTTTGGGAAATTGGCAAAAAAGGCATCATACTTGTCACTTTTTATCATTGTATGTAGCGTCATTTTTTTTATTGCAGCATTAACTTTTCAAATCCGTGTCATTGTGTGTACCGGTGACCTGCTTGACCTGTTAAAGCAGGTTGAGCTAACGATCATTTGTTTTATTATTGCTGCGTTAGTCCTTTATACTAACGACAGTTTATAAATAACTAAATGGAGCATGTTAACTTAACGATCATTTATTTTATTAACAACGTTAGTCATTTACACGTTTTCGTACGTTTTCGACCGTTTTTAAACGTTTTCGTCCATTTTTACACGTTTTTGCCCGTTTTCGCAAGTTTTTGTCCGTATTTACACGTTTTCGTTCGTTTTCATCCGTTTTTACACGTTTTCGTCCGTTTTCGTCCATTTTTGTCCGTATTATTATACGTTTTCCTTAGTTTTTCTTATAAAAAAATCAGAATATAAAAAAAAATCAAAATTTTTTTTTGACAAAAGAAAATCAAATTAAAAAAAAAAATTAGAAAATAAAAAAAATTAAAATAGAAAATAAAAAATTTCCAAAAAGAATTTAAAAAAAATAAGAAAATCAAAATCAAAATCAAAAATCAAAAAAAATTTTCAATTTTTTCACGAAAAACTAAAATAAGAAAATTAAAAAAATTAAAAAAATTTTCAAAATTTTTGTTAAAAACAAAAGTAAGAAAAAAAAAAAAATCAAAATTTTTTTTCAAAATTTTTTTTCGATAAACAAAAATTAGAAAATAAAAATTTTGAAAAATAATTTAAAATAAATTATTTTTCGATATCTATTTAAAAAAAATATTTTTCGATAATTATTTAAAAAAAATATTTTTCGATAATTATTTTTAAAAATTATTTTCCAAATTTTTTTTTATTTTCTAATTTTGTTTTTCAAAAAAATATTTTCGAATAGTTTTTAATTTTTTTTTAAATTATTTTTATTTTCTATTTTTTTAATATTTTTTTATATATTTTTAAAATGTTTTAAAAAAATTTGAATTTTTTTGTCAAAAATTTTTTTTGATTATTTTTATTTTCTATTTTTTTAATTTTTATATAAATATTTTTATTTTCTATTTTTTAAAAAAAAAATTCTTTATTTTTTTTTGAAAATATTTTTTTGAAATTTTTTTTTGTGGTAATGGACTGTGCATGAAATGATTATACATATTCAAGGACATGTAAAAACAGACGAAAATATGCGAAAACGGACATAAACGGGCGAAAACGTATTAGAACGGACGAAAACGTGCGTAAACGAACGAAAACAGACGAAAACGTGTAAAAACGGTCGAAAACGTGAGAAAACGAACGAAAACGTGTAAAAACGTGCGAAAACGAACGAAGACGTGTGAAAACGGACGAAAACGTGCGAAAACGAACGAAAACTTGCGAAAAGGACGAAAACGTGGAAAAACGGACGAAAACGTGCGAAAACGAACGAAAACTTGCGAAAAGGACGAAAACGTGGAAAAACGAACGAAAACGTGTAAAAACGTGCGAAAACGAACGAAAACGTGTGAAAACGGACGAAAACGTTTGAAAACGAACGAAAACGTGCGAAAACGAATGAAAACGTGTAGAAACGGACGAAAACGTTTGAAAACGGACGAAAACGTATAAAAACGGTCGAAAACGAACGAAAACATGTAAATACGGACAAAAACGTGTAAAAACGGTCGAAAGCGTGTAAAGAACTAACGTTGAAATAATAAAATAAACGATCGTTAAGTTAACAGGCTTCATTTAGTTATTTATAAATGGTCGTTAGTATAAAAGACTAATGCTGCAATAATAAAACAAACGATCGTTAACTCAACCTGCTCCACAGGTCAAACAGGTCACCGGTACACACAATGACACAGATTTGAAAAGTTAGTGCTACAATTAAAAAAAAAAGAAAAAAAAAACGAAAAAAAAAAAACGCTACATATAATGACAAAAAGTGGCAAGTATGATGTCTTTTTTTGCCAATTTTCGTATTTGTTTCACTGCCTTTTGTTTTTAAACAAATACACCAATAATAGTATTATAGTTCTATTATAGATTCGATTGACATTTTTTTAACGTGAATATTTGAGTTTTTAACTTGATACTGTTAAAATTTTTATTTTATATATGTGAATATGACAACTTTATGTTTAAATTTCATAGCATGCCCATGGCTTTAATACATTTGGTATGAATAAATTTTCGCAAGGTTCTTTTATTTGACATATGGACATTATGCAAAGGCTAAGTCGGTTTATTCTATAATAATGTGGTTGAAATTACCAATTGGATTAGACTTATATTTAGTGTTAGTTGCGTCAAAATATAGTGCTTTTGTTATCTTCAATCAAACCCGACCCGACTTGTTTCAAATAACGCTAAAAGGTGACATCGATCTCCCGAAATGTTATTTAATCCTGATTAATGCTCGATTGCCCCCTGCAATCACATTTCCATGGTTATTGGTTGCCACTTAGATTTACATGTAACTTAATACACGAAATTGCATAGTATATAAAACTGAGGGACTGAAAGTGAAAATAAAGTTGACTTAAAGTCAACCAACTTGCCTTTACTCTTTTCTCCTCAACTTCATTTCATCTCTTTTCATTCTCATTTTCATCTTCCATCCGTAGTTTTAAATGTAAGTTAATTCCAGTTACCAATTACTTGTTCAGTAGTTTTAAATTATTATTGTTGTTTCGCTGTAATCTTTAGGGTCATTTGGTTGACGTAATCCTTGTATATTTCAAATTTATAGTATATCAGACCTTTCAGTCTGACTCGATTAATAGTATTAGGATATCGAATGCTTATTTTCGAGCTTCATTATAGCTTGATAATATTGAAGTTTGTTAATTTTGGTTGATTGAAACCAAAAATTTAAAGATGTTCTGATGATAGATGCTGTTATATAAGCTATATCCTCAAGTTAATAACCTCACATAAGCCATTAAAAATGAGCTTATCAAAACTTCAATAAGCTCATCTAATAAGTTAAAACAAACACCCCTTAAACTAGTTGGGATACAATTGACATGATTGATTGAGTGATTTGAGCCTGTGAGAGATGTTTTTTTTTATTAGGTTATGTAGCATAAGATACATGGCGTTGAATGGAATGAATAATTAGATTTTGTTAAAGAAAGTAAATGCTAATTGGAAAATGCTACTGTAGGAGAAATAGTGTTTTCGCGTAAATGACATGAAGTGTGGAAAACGTTCAAAAGTTGTAGTGTTGTGTGGATCAGTGACTCGAAGGAACTTTACGTTAACCTTTTGGTTTCTTGATGCTTGTAAATGCATGTATTCTATGAAAGCTTTAACGGTTACTAAAACGTGGTAAGCTTGGTGTCACTTATAATTAACATTAATAGTGGTAAATTTAATCTACATTCATATTCTTAGGAAACATATAAGACAAAACGCCTCTCTTAAGCTAAATGCAATGGTACTATTATGTGCCACAGTTTTTTTGTCCCTCTACTTAAGATGTGTATAATAGTTTTTTTGTCCCTCTAAATGCAATGGTACTATTATGAGCTTCATAAGCTCTTCTTAAGCTCACAAGCCCAAAACAATACTTGTTGGTGTGAAATAGCATACATAGTTCTAATAGATAGAGATGTCTTTAAAAACTGCAACTTATAGGACAAATTATGTGTAACAGTCATTGAGAGTGTATAACTTATGTGTAACAGGCTAAAACTGAACTGAAGAGATCTGAAGTTGCTGATGTTTCTGGTAAAAGTCAGCTTAGTGAGGTTCGAACAAATTCTGGAATGTTTATCCACAAGAACAAGGTACTCCAGTTACTCGTCTATACAGTAAATTCATTGAACACCAATAAAGAAAATGGTCAACTGGTTTGAACAAGTTAAAAGTTGCCTAAAAGTTGCCTAGAGCATATTCAGCTATTTCCGTATACAAGTTCAGGTTGTTTTGAAACACATGGGTTGTTAAACCAACATTCTAATCAAATAATCCTTGTGGTTCATTGAAGCCATAAGGTATGCTTTTCTTTTCTTTGACTTTATACGGCGAACCTGATCAAATTTTCTTGTTTTGTTTTGCAGTGATGATTTCAGTTTACGGACACAACGATTTCATGACATTGAGTTGAACATAACCTAGAAATACTTTCAAGATCTGGAGTTGAGCATAACCTGCTGCAATATACTTTCTTTTATGAAGATATATATATATACTGATGATGGGGCTTGTTTCAGATCAATCGAATTGAGTTTGTTCAATCTAAGTCATTTCTACGTCGTGACATCAAGCCAGGTAATCTTCTTATGGGCTTAAGATGTAGAGCTAATCAGGTAATGCAGCTGACCATTCATTTTTGTTTCCAATTTGCAGTGTCCTATAGTGCAGCACCTCTATTGATGTACAAACTTTACTTTCGCTAATCTTCTCATACTTATATTTCTGTGTATATAGTTGGTGACCTCTTTATCCGTAAAGTTAGCATCTCCTAGGTCCTAGCCATTAACAGCATAAAGCTTTAAGGTCACAGATGAAACCTGTATCAGTGACTCTAAGTTCGTAATTTTGTTTACAGGGTTTCAGTTTGATTATGTATTCGATTGGAGTCATTGGACAACACTAAAATATCAACAGTCACAGATTTCAGCTCCTTCTCAAGGTCTTGTAAGTAATATATAACATGTTGATATGCCAAACTCGACTGGTTTCATATGAATGGGTCGATTTGGGATATTCTTATTCTAATGGATCAACTGGAAATTTTGAAGAAAATGAGCTTAGATTAATAGGAAACGGGTCAAACGGGTGAAAGTCTTCGCAAAGTGTATTCTATCATTAATGCAGAAAACCTCCTAAAAGCATAGATTGTTAATAAAATAATATAATTCTTTGTTATAAAGTGCTCTGGTATCCATCCAACACACGGTTACCCTTTTTTACAGCTTGCACAAGCCACTCATTTTGCCACTCTAGTTCTAGTCCTTTGGTTTATTTTTGGTCGATTTCTCTGTTGTTGAAACTAATTTCGGATTCTTTGACTCAGTATGGGCAGCAGATGCCTCTTGGTCAACCCCGACAGATGATTACCTGTTTTTATAGTTATATCCCGACTTAAATATTTAACTCATCTAGAAAAGTCAATATTTAACTCCAACATATAGATAAAAACAACTAAAAATGTACTCACGCTGTTTTGATGCTTTCAGCACTTTCACAAGCATTAGGATATTATACGAAGAACTGTAAAATCCTTATTTATATTTAAACCCACTTTCAGAGCATAGCATATTATAAGAACAGTATGTAGTAATGTGGATATTGATTGCAATTTTACTTGCCTGTAACAACTATCGTGGCTATGCTACTGAAAAAATAAATAAAATAAAAAAAAATAAAAAAAACAAACAAACTATGCTCTTAAAGTGGTTTTGAACCTCGCAGCGAAACAACCACTGGAATACCAGTTGGCGGTGTACATAAGAGCCAATAAAGGCTCGCCTTTCCCCGGGTGGGTAGCCTGAACAGGGTCTCCCAGGCTTTTTTTTTAACTGTCATGAACCGCACGATTGATGTGTCTGGATGTTTTAGTAAGTAAGTTTATAGGTTTAATTTTATAGGTGTTGGTGGAGGATGGGTAGGATAATAAAGTGCGCTGTATTGGCGCATATAGCAGTGAGTAGGAATTGGTGTAAGTTGCAGGTGGTTTTTGAAATGACTAATTTAAGAGGATGCGTATGATAATAAGGTGCCTACTGGTGAGTTTGGTGGAAGGAGCTTAGGATAATAAAGTATGCACCAATGGCGTAGAATATGACCAGGAATTAGTAAAGTTTGCCTGTGGCTTTTTAGTAAAGTTTGCCCACTGTGTAGGATAATGAAGTGTGCACTGGATGCGCAGAGTAGTATGAACATCTACAAATATTAACAAGTAATGACCAAATTTATAAGTTTCGTGATAACCTTCAAGTCTCTTTCCTCAGTAGTTACATCGTCTGGCACTTTAGCAAGATCTTCTACAAGAAGATGAAAAGCCACTGGTTTTGTAACTGTAACTCACAGTAGCGTTAAGTGACCCACTAGTTTTGTATGATCTTCCAGTTTCACATTAGAAGACACATCTGTATGAGTTTTACAATATGCTAGAATGAAACTTGTATCAATTAGGTATCATTTACCAGAAGTCAAATCTACTTTTTGTTTTGTTTTGCAGTGACGATTGATTTTGTGGCGTCAGGGAGCAACATGAGTTTAAAACATTGAGTTGAGCATCAGTATGTATGTTGGAAAGACACTCTTTTCTTTTCCCATAGATATGTTTTGTTTACTTTAGAAGGTTTATACATGTAATGATCAAGATATACTTTGTACGATTTATGATGTATACGTGAAATCATGCGGAATGACATTACAGCTTTGTTTACATTACCTATTTGATACATTCATTTTGAAATAGCATATTGAATTATTATTTGTGTGCAAAATAACCAATTGTTTCTATGGCTAATGATTATTAGCCTCATATTTTCTCACAAAATAATGACGACTTATTTTGTCACTGTTGATGTTACATTTGTGACGACCTTTTATGGTCAATTTGACCAAAATTAGTAACGGACCTATTGTGACGACAAATGACGACCTCAGTTTTCGTCATCAAGTAGGATTTGTGACGACTTTTTGCTGTTAGCGACGAAATCCCACTTGTCACTAAAACCAGTTTTTCTTGCAGTGATTGTTAGTCCCTTTTTGCAATTTAGCCGAGTGATATATTTGTTTACATAGTTGAAGTCACCGTAAACACTTAAAAAAAATAAAAATAAAAATAAAATGCTACAATCACATGATTTTCACATAATAAGATGGCGTGATGTGAGGCTGCACACAATAGTGACCATGAATGACCTTTATTTTGCATGCCACATTAACTTTCTTTCTCCGACAACCTACATATGACTTTTTGCCATACAAAAATATACCCCACAAATATTCTTTTTTAATTAATTCACACACACACACAAAACATATGCAAATTGATCGTGCAGATGATCTAAAAAAAAAACCGACCAACACACGACCTACTGATTATTTATTAAACATTATTAATTTTAGATGATTAATCTTTTCTTATACAATTCTCTCTTTTCAAGTACTACGTATAAAAATGTTTTAAGGGTAAAATCTAAAATGAACTACTTACTTTAAGAAATGTCATATTAGACGAATACTCCAAAAAATACATTTGGACTCCTATATTAAGCCTGATATTTATATTAAGCCTGCTGTTGCGCTAAACTTTTAGAAGTTTAACCAAAAAAAAAGTTGCTTGACAGTTAAAATTGATAATTTTGAAAGAAAATATAGTTCAGTTTCTATCAATTAATAGTAAAAATATGAAAGCTTGAATGAATACTAGTTAACAATTTCAAAAATTCAATCCTCTTGTCTAATTTTATATTTTTGTTTGTGGTTTTGTAGGTCTCACTAAAAGCTAAAATTCCGAGTAATGGATTTTGTATCACCAATCATTGGTACTGTTGTTGAATCATTGATGAAGCCTGTCGAGATACATTTGGGCTATATCTTTTCCTCCGCAAACAATGTTAGAACAATGAATACTAGATTGAAGAAATTGGATGCTAAAAGCATTGATGTCAGAAATCACGTGGAAACAAACAATACAGGTCAACTGGAGATACCTACTGAGGTACCTGGTTGGTTGGAAGAAGTCAAAAAGATTAAGGAAGATGCTGAAAGAATTTCAAGTAACTACGATGGCTGTTTTAATGTGAAGAGGAGGTACCAAGCAGGAAGAAATGCATTCAAGACCACTGAGGAGATTGAGCGTCTTATTAAGGAAAATACTGAAATAATTTGGAGCGATACCCAAAAACCTCTTGGAAAAGTGAGTTTTAAAAAAGGACCCACTTCTGTACCGTCAAACGGTGATGCCAAAAATTACTTCAAATCGCGACAGAAGATTTTTGAGGAAACACTCGGGTTCCTTCAACAAGATCACAAGATGCAAGTGATAGCGCTATGTGGAATGGGTGGTGTTGGAAAAACCACGATGATGGAACAACTGAGAAAGTTTGTCAAAAATAGGAATATGTTTGGCTGGATTGTGAAGGTGGTTATTGGGCAGAAGATTAACATGTTATCAATTCAACAAAACGTAGCAGAATATATAGGACAAACTTTAACTGAAACGAGTATAACAGCAAGGGCAGATCGTCTTCGTATTACATTTGGAAAGATGTCCCAAGAAGGTAAAAAGGTTCTAGTAATATTGGATGATGTGTGGGAGGTGGTCGAACTCAATGATATTGGATTAAGCCCTTTGCCAACCGGCTTCAAATTGTTGCTAACATCACGAAATGAAACTATTTGCACACAAATTGCAGTAGAAGCTAATTCAGATGTTAAAGTAGTTAGAGTGGATGTCATGGAGGAGTCCGAAGCAAATAATTTCTTTTGTGAAATCACAGGAGTTTCAAAAGAGTCTGAACCGGGTGAGATAGGGAATCAAATTGTGAAAAGATGTGGATTTTTGCCCCTAGCCATCAAACTCATTGCAACAACCCTTAAATCTCAAGAAAATTTTGTATGGCGAGATACACTTAACCGTTTGAAGAATAATGATCTTGATAAAAATGTGCAAGAAATTATAGAAATTAGCTACACTTTTATACGAGAAGAGGATGTTAAAGCGATTTTTCTCCTTTGTGGCTTGTTTCCAGATGACTTTAATATTCCAATTGAGGATCTCACAAGATATGCATGGGGGCTTAAATTGTTGAAGGGTGTTCCTACTTTGGGTGATGCTAGAGACAGGACAAAAGCATGTGTACGCAAACTCAAAAATGCAAATTTATTGATTGATAGTGATTACCTCGAGTGTGTCAAAATGCATGATCTTGTTCTTGCTTTTGTGGTAGGAGAAGTTTCTAAAGGTGACCGTCCGTGGATCATTAACCATGGTGATATTTCGAGGTGGAGTTGGGATGAGATGAGCAGGTCTTGCCAAAAGATTTCCTTGACCTGCATGGGTATGACCGAGTTTCCAAAAGAATTTGAATACCAGAACCTAACACTTCTGAGACTTATGGGTGGAGATCGAACACTTAAGTTTCCTGAAGATTTCTATGAAGAAATGGAAAATCTTGAAGTTCTGGTGTATGAGAAAATGGAGTACCCCTTGCTTCAGTTTCCAAGATCACTTCAATGCTCCACCAATCTTCGAACGCTCATTCTCCATCAATGCTTGTTGATGTTTGATTGCTCTTCTATCGGAGATCTTTTGAATTTAGAAGTTTTGAGCTTTGCAAATTGTGGCATTCGAAAATTACCATCCGCAATTGGGAATTTGAAGAAGCTAAAGCAATTGGATTTGACAGGTTGTGTCGATCTTCATATTGATGAAGGTGTTTTTAAAAGTTTGGTGAAACTTGAGGAGCTGTATATGAGGGTTTCCCGTGGAAAGCGCATTAGGTTCACGGATGCCAACTTTAATGAATTGGCAAAGTGCTCAAGGAATCTTTCTGCATTAGAGATTGAATTCTTTGAAAACAAGGCTCAGCCGAAGAATATGTCGTTTAAGAAACTCGAAAGATTCAAGATCTCCGTAGGATCTGTTGGTGAGATGGAGTATTCAAAAGAAAACAGTAAAAGTATGCACTCATTCGAAAACACTTTGAATTTGATCACTACTAAAGATGAACTGATGGAATCTAGATTGAATGAGTTGTTTCCAAAAACAGATGTGCTTTTGTTAGAAGTGAATGGTATGAATGATCTTGTCGAACTTTCAGTGGCATCGTTTTATAAATTAAGAGAGCTTCAAATTTCCAATTGCGCCGATTTGGAACACCTTTTCACAGTCCCAGTAGCTAAAGGTTTGGTGAAGCTTGAGCGACTCACAATTATGAAGTGCCCTGTTATGGAAGTAGTAGCATATAGTGAAAATGGTGCACAAGAGGTAATCAAGTTTCAACAGCTAAAGTTTTTGAAGTTGTCTGATCTACCAACGTTGGAAGGTTTCTGCAACACTATTAGTTTAATTGAGCTACCACAATTAGTAGAGTTGATACTTGACGGCCTTCCAAATTTCACGAGCATTTATCCCGAGAATAAGTCATCAACATCTTCTTTGTCTAGTTCTGCAATTCAACCTTTCTTAAGCAAAGAGGTAATATGTGTATGTCGAAATATTAATTACAAGTCACACATATAAGTTGCATGGATGTATTGATGAACTAACAAACTAGGCCTATATGTGGTGCAGGTTGTCATCCCTAAGTTGGAGAAATTGAGAGTTTCTAAGATGGAGGCATTGCAAAATATATGGCCTTATCAATTTTGCAGCAGCGGGGAAGTTAACAGTTGCATACTGAGAGAAATTGATCTGAGAAAATGTGATAATCTTGTGAATATTTTTCCGAGCAATCCGATGCCATTGTTGCATCATCTTATTGATCTCCGTGTTGAAGATTGTGGTTCCATTGAATTTTTATTCAATATTGACGTGGGATGTGTTGGTGAGATTGAGGAGGGTTGTAGCAGCTTGAGAAACATTACAATAAGTGGCTGTAAAAGTTTTAGAAATTTGTTTACCCCTACCTTCGCTAGGTTTGATTTGGGTGCACTTGAATACCTTGAAATTGATGGTGCGTGTTATAACATCAGTGAATCAGTTGAAAGGAGCCACGAGGTATGTAAGGTCATTCTCATTCTTACTTTCAGTTTTAACTTGTAGAAGGAATTAGATATTCACATTTGTTTTATGTAATGATAGGTGCAGATGAATGATATAAACAGGGGAGAGATAGTACAAGTTGATGATATTATTCCGGATGTTAATGTTGCAATTCCATTTCATGTCTTCTCTACGTTTCATCACCTCAGATACCTTTTTATAAGAACCCGTGCTGATGTTGAGGTGGCGTTTGAGATAGAGAGTGCAACCAGTAAAGATTTAGCAACAAGTCAAAGGGATAATCAACAATCACCGCTCTTTCCTTGCTTGGAGCACTTAGATTTACGGGGGATGGAGAATATGAATTATGTGTGGAAGTGTAATTGGAATAAATTTTTATGTTCTACGACACAACAGAAATCCTCTTTCCAGAACCTGAAAACCATATATCTTGAAAGGTGCAAAAACATAAAGTATTTGCTCTCGCCTTGCATGATTAAAATTCTTTCCAGCTTAGAGACAATTTACATAGAGCGTTGTGAGGCTATTGAAGAAGTTGTTTCAAATAGAGATGACGAATATGAAGAAATAGCTACATCTTCCCAAACAAACATTACTTTGTTACCCCATTTCGACCTTCTCCGTCTTGATAGTCTACCACACCTAAAGTGTATTGATGGTGGTAACTCCAATACTACTTCAAGTACGAATTCTATTCATGATCACTTTAAGGTATGTTTTTCTTTTAATATATCCTAATCCTATGCATTACGAATTCTATTCTTCATTACGTCCTTTTCGAGATATTATATGACATCTAATATGCCAATTCTTCATTCTTTTATAAAAACAAAAAAATTCACTTTCTATCATTTTTTTTTAAATAAATATCTCACAAACCGTCAATCGTTACACCGTCAATCGTTACGCTAAAAGAATCATGCCACTACGAGAATCATACCGTCACTAATTATATATATTTTCGACGAACATATTTTTTGATTTTTTTTTGTTGAAATTTACGTATGAAAAAATCACGTGTGATTTGTTATTTTAAAATCACATGTGATTTTTTCAGACGCCAAATTTAACACTAAAACAAAACAAGAAAAAAAAATCTTTGAAAGTATATATCGAAGTGCCCGTCTAGTGGAAAAAAAAAAAAAAAAAAAAAAAAAAAAAAAAAAAAAAAAAACCCTCGTCGCAATAGTGTATTTTTTTGTCGCTTCTTACCGTTTGCAAAATATTTTATTTTCAAATAAAATATAGAAAATGGCTTCTTCTTTTTTTTTTTTTTTTTTTAATTTTTGTGAAAAAATAAGTGGCCAGCATTGTTCATTGGCAGAACCGGATCTGGGCCAGTGCAGGTTGCCTAAGTGCACAGGGTAGCCCAATGATTAAATACCAAGGCCCAGTTAATATGTCAGGTTCTTTTTGTTGGAAAACAAAGGTGGACATTTGGACAATGTTAGCCTATAGACCTCTATAGTCCCACTAGATTAAACATAACTATGTTGGGTTATTAGTTCATTTATCTATATATTGTTCAAAGTAAAATCATCATTGAACCTATCCTTGCGTCAAAAAATAACAAATACTAAACTACTATTTTTCTTTACTTGTTGAATTCTTGTTACTTGTTTACATTTTATTTTTACATAGCTAATAAAGAATTGATGTACCTTATTGCTCGAATGTGGAAATTGATGCTTATGCAATTCTATCTGAAATAATACTGAGTCGTAGATTAAGATTGTTGTTCAAATTTGCACAAAATAGATTTAATGGATTAATAATGATATCTATTGATAATATAGTATGAAGGGCTAAAAATACTAGTAGAGTGTTACTACTAAAAGAATGGGATACTGTTAAATAATCAATTTATTTTGCATACTCTTATTTTGGTGCTTAACAAGGGACAAATCCCCATCATCAATATAGTTTGATCTAATTGTGAGGATTAACATAAGATTAAATATGAAAACCTAAGTTCATGTTTTTTTTTTTTTTTTTTTTTTTTTTTTTTCCCTAATTCACGTTCTTTTTTTTTTCTTTTTTTTTTTTTTTTTTTTTTTTTTTCTAATACACTTTTTTTCTTTTTTTTTTTTTTTGTCTTTTTTTTTCTAATACACGTTTTTTTTCACTTTCATACGTTTTTGTCCGTTTTCATACATCTTCGCTCATTTTCGCCCGTTTTCATACGTTTTTGTCAATTTTCGTCCGTTAACGTCTGTTTTCAAACGTTTTCGTTTGTTTTCTTACATTTTCGTTCGTTTACATACGTTTTCGTCTGTTTTCTTACATTTTCGTTCGTTTAGATACGTTTTCGCCTGTTTTCATAAGTTTTCATCCATTTTCTTTCATTTTCGTCTATTTTTCATACGTCTTCGTCCGTTTTCAGACTTATTTTTTTAGACTTTTTTTTGTGGGTGTTGAAATTTACTTATGAAAAAATCACATGCAATTTGTTATTTTAAAATCACATTATGTGATTTTTGAAATCCCACGTGATTCCTAACATACAAATCACATGTGATTTTTTTAGACGCAAATTTTAACACTAAAAGAAAACTCGGAAAAAAAATCGCCGAAAGTATATCGAAGTGTCTGTCTTCTAAAAGATAAAAAAAAATTCTCATCGCGATAGTCTACTTTTTATTACTTAACGATTTACCATTTGGAAAATATTTTATTTTTTCAAAAAAAAAAATGATATATTTTTTTTAATTGATGAAAAATAAGTGGCCAATATGCTTCAAGTACGACTTCTATTCATGATCACTTTAAGGTATGTTTTTCTTTTAAATATGTATGGTATGCGTATTCAACTATATTTTTATTACCTTTTTAATATCCATTCTTCATTAAGCACAACCTTTTCGAGATATTATATAAAATCTGCAATGCTATATAATTCCTTTTGAACCGGAAAGACAACATATTCGTATTGAAAGTTTCTTCAAATGTTAATCAACCACTAAACTAATTAAATGGTCTCGTGACAAGATTGTGAGTGGGAGAATAACATTATAAAAATGATAGACGTATATTTTGCTATGTGATGTTATTTATAAATTGTATGTGATAAGAGCATGTTTGGGATTCCATACCTTTTGTGCTTTTTTTTTAAGGTAGATGTTCATTTGATCTTTAAAAAGGTTTGTAATTTATATTTAACTTTTCTCCATTTATAATAAGAGAAATGATAGAGGAACTTAAACTTATGGCCCATTTGGTTTGTACATGGGTTTAGTATTAGGATTTGGATTTGAATTTGAATATTGATTATGATTTGGATTTGGATTTGATGTATGAGAAAGAAAATACTTTTTTATGTTTAAATATATTAAATAAAATAAACATTTAGTTTTTAAAACTTTTAAAGGGATGTGTTATCCCCGCCCTCCCTACCCACTGCCACCCTACCCCCTAGCCACTGCCCTACTTTTTTGTCCCCTTTTTTGGTCAACATATGCGGCTTACCCTTTGCAATTATTATTATTTTTTATTTATTTATTTTTTTTTAAATAAAAGTTGTAAAAGTTTAAAAAAAATATATTTTGTTTTTTTTTTAAAATAAAACAAGTTTGCAGAAAAATGAGCAAAGTTTGTTAAATACTTAAAAAAAAAGTATTTTTTTTTAATAAAAGTTGTAAAAGTTTTTAATAAAAGTTGTAAAAGTTTTTTTTTAATAAAAGTTGGTAATATATAAAAGTTTTTTTTAATAAAAGTTTTTGTAAAAGTTAAAAAAAAAGTATTTTGTTAAAAAAATTATTTTGTAAAAGTTGTATAGTCGTTTAATGTGGTAACGTTTAATGTGCTTAGTAAATGCAAGGAAACAACTAAGGTACATAATGATGATGCTAAAGGTGTTTGGGTTAGATTTAACTAACATATGGTTGAAAAATGTGTTTGGTCTATTATACCCTTGATGATATAACTAAAAATGGACGTTGACCTTAGAATTACAGGTCAAAGGACGCAATCGGCCTCAAAAATAGGGTCCATGACAATGTTTGTTAAAGTTTTTAAAAAAAAAATATTTTGTTAAAAATAATAAAAGTTGTAATTTGTTTGTAAAAGTTAAAAAAAAAATATTTTGTTAAAAAAAATTTACAACTTTTATTTTTTTTAACAAAATACTTTTTTTTTTTTAAATTTTACAACTTTTATTATTTTTTTAACAAAATACTTTTTTTAAAAAACTTTTATAACTTTTATTTAAAAAAAAAATTGCAAAAGGGCCGCATATGTTGACCAAAAAGGAAGGGGACAAAAAAAGTAAGGGGACAAAAAAATAGTGGCAGTGGGGCTAGAGGGGTAGAGAAGGCTTGGTTAAAATTAATAGGGATGGCGTGGATATCACCACCCTTTTAAAATAACAAAATAATAACAAAATGAATTATATGTGGATGTGATGTATTGTGTGATCCGTGAAAGTCAACAAAAGAAATGAGAATTGTCGAAATCTAAAGACTTTTGGTGACTTTTGTTAACACCCTTAAATGAGGGTATCAAGTAACTGTACCATAACCCGACTATTCAAACTAAACGACATCTTTTTCTTTGAATCCATTCTTTAGTACGGAGTACTAAATACCTAATATCAATAGCACCCTAAGGCCTAAATCCAAGTGGTATCATCCTATGTGTAACACCCCCAATTCATGGTTGCAGCGGAATTCGAACTGGGTGTTACTCGACGGCACAATAGTCACAATAATAGAAAACGAACTCCAATTGAGTCGTTTTAAAAGGTTTATCATTCAAATTATATAAATATCAGAGATTACAAAATGAGGTCCCAAATGGTTCCATGTTTACAATTTACATTAAATGAGTTTTGAATGATAATAAAATTTATAGCCCTCTTGAGTATCCGTGCCATCCTTGATCGTCATGAACCTGAAATACATGCTTGAGAGGTCAACACAAAGGTTGAGTGATATTCATAGAGTTTGTTTAATCGTTTGAACACAATATGTTGGTAGTGTGAGCTGTAGACTCACACCAATGTTTGGAAACAAAACAGGCAGGCTACGTTATTATACGCCCATAAAATGTATTATACACTAAGCTTATGATACCAAAACGTTAACGTGTACCAATATCGATCGGCAGATTTATCCCGGTAGGTATTTTGCCGTCATACCTAATGTCTCAAATATTAATGCATTTGTTTGAACTTAGTCAAAACAAATGGGATTCGTCAATCCCAATAGGCCTATTCACAATATTTGCGCTCACTATTGCTAGTGATTAAATGGTTCATAATAAGGGATCTCGGTTTAGCAAGGCTGGTACTTAGTGATAATAAAACAATCAGGCAATCATACAATTTAAAAACATTGTGCTCGGTTAAAATAGCATGTATTCCCCCCAAGGGTTTGTAAAACAATTAAGTAATGGAAAGTGGGGCTATGAACTCACCTTAACTAAGATAGCAAGTAATGAATGTAACGGTTGAATCGTGAAGGTTTCTACGAGCAACCTATAATCGAATGTTGCGACTTAGGATCGGAGTAAAGAATATGTAGTAGTGCCTATATATATATCTTGCATTTAGTCCATGATGTGGTATGATGTATAATATAAGTCTTTGAAAGAAATGATTCATGAAACATGTATGTTTGGATATATCGTTTACTACCGTTCGGGCCGACATAATTCAGAAGTCATGTTAGTAAGCGTTCGAGGAGCCAGGACACTTTAATTCGTAAATCCACAACTCAACTCGACGGCTTACATAATGAACTCCTCACATGAGGCTCCCTACTATTGTAGTAGTTGATGAAATATATAGATATAAGTTTTGATCCGAAAAGTTACATGTCCGATATTTGAATAAACTTAGGAAAGTTTATTAGTACATGAAGATTGTTATTAGGGGTAGTTTCATAAGTCTTGTATGACCATTTTCTCTTTGTAATATCTCATGGTTCCTTTAGATGAAGTAGATCCAAGTTGCTTGTTCAAGTTATCGCCAATACTTTGTTTCATGTTTTCGCCTAAGTAATCTTACATGGTCATTTCGTCATGGCCTAGCCATGACCTTTGGTCCTTGTTCCAAGGTCATGAGACTCAACCTTGGCTCTAGCCATGGTTGTGGTCTTGATTATAGGTCATAAGACCTCTTGTTCCTTTTAAAGTATAACCATAATATAGTGACTTTGGTCTAAAAATGGGCTGTTTAAGAATTTGAAGAATTTATCACTCGGAAAGCGTTTTCAGGGCTCGAGCTTCTTTGTTCCTGAACGAAAACGTCGTTCCGGACAACTTTCGTGTTTTAACTTTTTGATGAATCGGACCAGAAGTGTGACTTTCAAAACCCAAATTTGATCAGAATGGTATTTGGCAGTTTGCCGCAAAGTTTTGGTAACTTCAAATGGGCGTAACTTTTGACTCGTATACTCGTTTTGGGTGGTTCAAATTGCTATGGTTTCCTTGTTAAGTCCTCTACTGTAATATGTAATGATCCAACATCATATTTTTACCATTTTGATCAGATCTTACCAAGAAAGTCACTAGTTTACTTGTTTTAGTAACTTGTTGTAACAATCAATAACAATAACTTGTTTTGCTCACTTTTATACATCATGGACATGAATACAAGACATAATATAGCACAAATAATATGTAAATAACATGAATATGATTATTTAACAAGAATCATGTTAGGGTTTAGGCTTACAACTTTTGGCTTTCAAAGATGAAAGGATGTTAACATGTAAGGAAAAGGACTTTGATAGACTTGCTTCAACCCACTTCACTTCATGCAATCTTTCTACCCTTGTAATCTTGAAAGATGGATGATGAAGGTTGAGGTGACTTGAGTGGATTCAAACTCAAGAGAAATCACCAAGTATATGAGGTTATGGAAGTGTTTTGATTATCTAAAAGAAACTAGGGTTTCAACCTTGAATTTGCACTTGATTTCTTGAATATAACTTGAAGTAAACTAGCAAATGAGAGGGTGTTTGTGTTGTGAACGACTAGGAGGGATGGGGAGGGCTTATATATGAGTTTGAGGAGGTGCTAGGAAGGTGCTAGGAAGTTGCCTTAAGGAGGTGCAAGTATTTAGGATATTTTCCAACACTTGGAGACCAAGTTTAACACATGTAACCAATCCAATAGATCAAGACTTATAACTTAGGCACATGGCATGGTGAACCACCCTTATACACGTTCATAAGATGGTTAGGGTGATTAGGTACTTAAACTTGGTATTATCTAGCTTACGGAGTGAGTTTTGGTCCCGGTAATCGCTACCGGTAAGTCGTTAAGTCATGAAACTTAAAATCGGGTGTCGTAAAAATACGAAACTTGGAAGAATGGTTAAACATGTTATTATACTCCATAATAAAATATAAAATGAGTGGTAGGTTCCATTGGGGTGGTAAAACCCTGCTAAAACTGGAAACACGGGTCTAAAACGCGTAATACGTAAAATGTACGAATATTGCGTAAAATTGAGAAAAGTAAAATATTACTTTTCTAATAGGTTATAAATGATTTAAAATGACTTATAATGTCTAGACTGGGCTCAGTCTAGTGTCGATTGGTATTAAATGTCTTTTAGACATCAAACCGTAAGCCTAAAAATCAAGGAATGACTTACAAAATCAAGGAATGATTTTTGGTCAAAGGAGGAGGGAAAAAATATGTTGACTTTTTCTAATAAGTTGAAAACTCAAATCGTCTTAGAAACGCGTTTTGTGGTCTAACGGTTAATCGCCCATACGGTTAAGCGTGCTCATGTGAGAATAGTACTGGCTTGGGTGGCCTGCCGGGAAGTCTTTGGTCATGTTTTTCTCAGTCACGATTAATTCTCAAATAAATCATGAGTGTGTCAAACATTTTTCTGATGCGGGGTCACTTAACGCGGTCGAGTTTCGTTGTACGTAGAATTTCTGAATGACGTTTTACCCTAAAACGTGTAATTCCTTAATAACTTTCACGAAAATGATCTGACGAATGTCAAACATTTAATTTGCCATGGAAATGATTTATCACTCGAGAATATCAAATAAAAATCAACTTTCGGGAAAGTTTCGGGAAAAATGAATAGTAAAAGTGAATAGTGAAATTTTCCGGGAATGGTAATTAACCTGAAATTGCGAATTGTTACAGTCTCTACCCCTTACGGGGAACTTCGTCCCGAAGTTCTATGTGTGTCATATGTTGGAATGGTGTCGATAAAGATGTGTGGTTACTTATGAGGACCAAAGTCTGGAATTACTAGTGATGTAGTTTGATTTGTCTCAGAATATGGTGTGTCAATAGAGATTGATAACATGGTTGAATATCAGTAGAGATCCATATAATAGTCGAATATCAAAGAAAATTGATATAGCAGTCGATTATTAATAGAAATTGATATAGTAGTTGTACAGAAATTGATATAGTTAAATATCAAAATGGAAATTGATATAGTTGTCAAGTATCAATAGCAATTGATATAACAGTTGAACAACAATAGGAATTTACATAGGAATCCAATAAATGGAAATTGATATAGTAGTGGAATATCAATGGAAATTGGGATAGTAGTCGCAATCATAGTCTAGTAGGTAATCGGTTGTTGTACCTAGTGTTTATGTCATGGTTTGAAGCGATGTCGGTGAAAAGATAGGATTTCTTGTGGCGAATATAATGTAGGTATCATGCCATACCCGAGCAATGTAATGTAGGTATCATGCCATACCCGAGCAATGTAATGTAGGTATCAAGCCATACCCGAGCAATGTAATGTAGGTTGACTTCATACTTATGTTATTTCGGATACAAATAAGCCCACTTGTTTATAATTCTTTATTTACATAGAGAGGCATCCCAAACAATGTAAATAGAGGAGTATAAACTTATGGTTCGGTGATTTACAATTTCTTTATTTAAATGAAAAGGCATCCCAATCCATTTAAATAATTACAAATCATCCTACTTAAGAATTCCCAACACAACATTCATAATTAGCCGGTGAGTTACAAGGTAGTGTATTACGAGATGATACTGGTGTAACAAAAGTACAAGATGAATATTCAAACTTGTAAAGCTGATAAGGGTGTTTATGGTGTAACTAAGGATGATTTGAGCTTTAAAAGTGCATCAAGATCTGTTAATGAGCTTGTGTTTGTAACGGTTGTGAAGATAATGATGTGATATGTTGATGAACAAAAGTGTGTAGTGTATGCTTAACATTAATACTCTTAGGTATAGATGTTGAGTTTGCTTTAAAAAATCTTAAGAGATTTTAAAGGTTTATGATGGAATGGTATCCTTAGGACCTAAACAGGATAGTACTTCTACAGGATGAAGAGAATAATTGATAACTATCCCAGATAGTAGTTCGGATTATCTCATAAATGAAAACTTTCAAGAATGAAGTTAGGTAGTACAAATAAAATGTTAAGATTTCGCTGAGTGGTAAGGCACTATCGTGTCTCTAGATTGTTTTAATGTATTCTGGTGGTTTATCGTGTTCATGTAGGAAATCAATCTAAACATAACTCTAGTACAACTATTCTCAGTATTTGAAAATTTTAAGTCGAATATAGTTAGTCAGACTATATTCCACTGTCCCTAGGTTAAATATAGGTGACTAGTCTATATTTAGCCAAGGTTCGATAAAATTTTCAAATACCTAAATTAGGTATACTTTTGATATGTCCGTTGCTTTCGGGAAACTGTCCACTAAACAAAGGCGATGTCAAACCCTTAAGTTGCAAGTCCCGTCCATACAAGACTTGTAACGTATGTTTTCATATTCCATTGCATAGAAGATAGTAAGGGTAGGTACGTATGGAAAGGAAGTTTTAAGTAGTTCTAAAATAGAACATACTTGGCCAGGATCACGAACTTTTTATAATGAAGGTTTCAGAAGAAAACTTTGATAAATGTAAAGCTGAACTTCAGCTTTTGTAGGTGATGGATTTGTTTGTCCTTTAGAAATCTCATATTTCTTGTTTTGAAATCGATAGATTGTGACGGGTTTTTGATATCATAAGAAATGATATTGATGAGGTGGTGGAATAATTCTAGAGACCATTGCACAAAACACAATGTCTCGGAAGTAGGTTAGACCATTGTGCAATTCACAATGTCTGGGAAGTAGGTTAGGCCATTGTGTGACTCAAAACATTTGAGAAATGATTAAGACCATTGTATCATACAATGTCTTGGAAAATGAATGAGACCATTGTATCTCACAATGTCTTGGAAAATGAATGAGGCCATTGTATCTCACAATGTCTTGGAAAATGAATGAGACCATTGTATCTCACAATGTCTTGAAAAGTGAATGAGACCATTGTATCTCACAATGTCTTGGAAAATGAATGAGACCATTGTATCTCACAATGTCTTGGAAAATGAATGAGACCATTGTAATCAGTTACAATGTCTTGGACATATAATGTTGAAGTAGGAACATGATTGGGAGAGTGTGGCTGTGCCGAAAGGCCTTAGAATAGGCATACACAGATATGTTTAGTCCATTGTTTAGATAAATGATTGAAAATAAACCGAGTTTATATATCAATATACTAATATGTTCATGTAGCATAAAATGCCTAGTGTGTATATATCAATATACTTATATGTGTTCATGTAGCATAAAATGCTTAGTGTGTATATATCAATATACTTATATGTGTTCATGTAGCATAAAATGCTTAGTGTGTATATATCAATATACTTATATGTTTGTGAAGCATAACATGCTTACAAAGTCCATAATCGTCTGGAGGATGGAAGACACGGAGAGCGGAAGGCTATAAAATGTTTTTGTTTGTGATTGTAGTTATAGTTTAGGTCTCACTTAGACCCGTTTCTCTATAACCATGGCTCTGATACCAATCTGTAACACCCCCAATTCATGGTTGCAGCGGAATTCGAACTGGGTGTTACTCGACGGCACAATAGTCACAATAATAGAAAACGAACTCCAATTGAGTCGTTTTAAAAGGTTTATCATTCAAATTATATAAATATCAGAGATTACAAAATGAGGTCCCAAATGGTTCCATGTTTACAATTTACATTAAATGAGTTTTGAATGATAATAAAATTTATAGCCCTCTTGAGTATCCGTGCCATCCTTGATCGTCATGAACCTGAAATACATGCTTGAGAGGTCAACACAAAGGTTGAGTGATATTCATAGAGTTTGTTTAATCGTTTGAACACAATATGTTGGTAGTGTGAGCTGTAGACTCACACCAATGTTTGGAAACAAAACAGGCAGGCTACGTTATTATACGCCCATAAAATGTATTATACACTAAGCTTATGATACCAAAACGTTAACGTGTACCAATATCGATCGGCAGATTTATCCCGGTAGGTATTTTGCCGTCATACCTAATGTCTCAAATATTAATGCATTTGTTTGAACTTAGTCAAAACAAATGGGATTCGTCAATCCCAATAGGCCTATTCACAATATTTGCGCTCACTATTGCTAGTGATTAAATGGTTCATAATAAGGGATCTCGGTTTAGCAAGGCTGGTACTTAGTGATAATAAAACAATCAGGCAATCATACAATTTAAAAACATTGTGCTCGGTTAAAATAGCATGTATTCCCCCCAAGGGTTTGTAAAACAATTAAGTAATGGAAAGTGGGGCTATGAACTCACCTTAACTAAGATAGCAAGTAATGAATGTAACGGTTGAATCGTGAAGGTTTCTACGAGCAACCTATAATCGAATGTTGCGACTTAGGATCGGAGTAAAGAATATGTAGTAGTGCCTATATATATATCTTGCATTTAGTCCATGATGTGGTATGATGTATAATATAAGTCTTTGAAAGAAATGATTCATGAAACATGTATGTTTGGATATATCGTTTACTACCGTTCGGGCCGACATAATTCAGAAGTCATGTTAGTAAGCGTTCGAGGAGCCAGGACACTTTAATTCGTAAATCCACAACTCAACTCGACGGCTTACATAATGAACTCCTCACATGAGGCTCCCTACTATTGTAGTAGTTGATGAAATATATAGATATAAGTTTTGATCCGAAAAGTTACATGTCCGATATTTGAATAAACTTAGGAAAGTTTATTAGTACATGAAGATTGTTATTAGGGGTAGTTTCATAAGTCTTGTATGACCATTTTCTCTTTGTAATATCTCATGGTTCCTTTAGATGAAGTAGATCCAAGTTGCTTGTTCAAGTTATCGCCAATACTTTGTTTCATGTTTTCGCCTAAGTAATCTTACATGGTCATTTCGTCATGGCCTAGCCATGACCTTTGGTCCTTGTTCCAAGGTCATGAGACTCAACCTTGGCTCTAGCCATGGTTGTGGTCTTGATTATAGGTCATAAGACCTCTTGTTCCTTTTAAAGTATAACCATAATATAGTGACTTTGGTCTAAAAATGGGCTGTTTAAGAATTTGAAGAATTTATCACTCGGAAAGCGTTTTCAGGGCTCGAGCTTCTTTGTCCCTGAACGAAAACGTCGTTCCGGACAACTTTCGTGTTTTAACTTTTTGATGAATCGGACCAGAAGTGTGACTTTCAAAACCCAAATTTGATCAGAATGGTATTTGGCAGTTTGCCGCAAAGTTTTGGTAACTTCAAATGGGCGTAACTTTTGACTCGTATACTCGTTTTGGGTGGTTCAAATTGCTATGGTTTCCTTGTTAAGTCCTCTACTGTAATATGTAATGATCCAACATCATATTTTTACCATTTTGATCAGATCTTACCAAGAAAGTCACTAGTTTACTTGTTTTAGTAACTTGTTGTAACAATCAATAACAATAACTTGTTTTGCTCACTTTTATACATCATGGACATGAATACAAGACATAATATAGCACAAATAATATGTAAATAACATGAATATGATTATTTAACAAGAATCATGTTAGGGTTTAGGCTTACAACTTTTGGCTTTCAAAGATGAAAGGATGTTAACATGTAAGGAAAAGGACTTTGATAGACTTGCTTCAACCCACTTCACTTCATGCAATCTTTCTACCCTTGTAATCTTGAAAGATGGATGATGAAGGTTGAGGTGACTTGAGTGGATTCAAACTCAAGAGAAATCACCAAGTATATGAGGTTATGGAAGTGTTTTGATTATCTAAAAGAAACTAGGGTTTCAACCTTGAATTTGCACTTGATTTCTTGAATATAACTTGAAGTAAACTAGCAAATGAGAGGGTGTTTGTGTTGTGAACGACTAGGAGGGATGGGGAGGGCTTATATATGAGTTTGAGGAGGTGCTAGGAAGGTGCTAGGAAGTTGCCTTAAGGAGGTGCAAGTATTTAGGATATTTTCCAACACTTGGAGACCAAGTTTAACACATGTAACCAATCCAATAGATCAAGACTTATAACTTAGGCACATGGCATGGTGAACCACCCTTATACACGTTCATAAGATGGTTAGGGTGATTAGGTACTTAAACTTGGTATTATCTAGCTTACGGAGTGAGTTTTGGTCCCGGTAATCGCTACCGGTAAGTCGTTAAGTCATGAAACTTAAAATCGGGTGTCGTAAAAATACGAAACTTGGAAGAATGGTTAAACATGTTATTATACTCCATAATAAAATATAAAATGAGTGGTAGGTTCCATTGGGGTGGTAAAACCCTGCTAAAACTGGAAACACGGGTCTAAAACGCGTAATACGTAAAATGTACGAATATTGCGTAAAATTGAGAAAAGTAAAATATTACTTTTCTAATAGGTTATAAATGATTTAAAATGACTTATAATGTCTAGACTGGGCTCAGTCTAGTGTCGATTGGTATTAAATGTCTTTTAGACATCAAACCGTAAGCCTAAAAATCAAGGAATGACTTACAAAATCAAGGAATGATTTTTGGTCAAAGGAGGAGGGAAAAAATATGTTGACTTTTTCTAATAAGTTGAAAACTCAAATCGTCTTAGAAACGCGTTTTGTGGTCTAACGGTTAATCGCCCATACGGTTAAGCGTGCTCATGTGAGAATAGTACTGGCTTGGGTGACCTGCCGGGAAGTCTTTGGTCATGTTTTTCTCAGTCACGATTAATTCTCAAATAAATCATGAGTGTGTCAAACATTTTTCTGATGCGGGGTCACTTAACGCGGTCGAGTTTCGTTGTACGTAGAATTTCTGAATGACGTTTTACCCTAAAACGTGTAATTCCTTAATAACTTTCACGAAAATGATCTGACGAATGTCAAACATTTAATTTGCCATGGAAATGATTTATCACTCGAGAATATCAAATAAAAATCAACTTTCGGGAAAGTTTCGGGAAAAATGAATAGTAAAAGTGAATAGTGAAATTTTCCGGGAATGGTAATTAACCTGAAATTGCGAATTGTTACAGTCTCTACCCCTTACGGGGAACTTCGTCCCGAAGTTCTATGTGTGTCATATGTTGGAGTGGTGTCGATAAAGATGTGTGGTTACTTATGAGGACCAAAGTCTGGAATTACTAGTGATGTAGTTTGATTTGTCTCAGAATATGGTGTGTCAATAGAGATTGATAACATGGTTGAATATCAGTAGAGATCCATATAATAGTCGAATATCAAAGAAAATTGATATAGCAGTCGATTATTAATAGAAATTGATATAGTAGTTGTACAGAAATTGATATAGTTAAATATCAAAATGGAAATTGATATAGTTGTCAAGTATCAATAGCAATTGATATAACAGTTGAACAACAATAGGAATTTACATAGGAATCCAATAAATGGAAATTGATATAGTAGTGGAATATCAATGGAAATTGGGATAGTAGTCGCAATCATAGTCTAGTAGGTAATCGGTTGTTGTACCTAGTGTTTATGTCATGGTTTGAAGCGATGTCGGTGAAAAGATAGGATTTCTTGTGGCGAATATAATGTAGGTATCATGCCATACCCGAGCAATGTAATGTAGGTATCATGCCATACCCGAGCAATGTAATGTAGGTATCAAGCCATACCCAAGCAATGTAATGTAGGTTGACTTCATACTTATGTTATTTCGGATACAAATAAGCCCACTTGTTTATAATTCTTTATTTACATAGAGAGGCATCCCAAACAATGTAAATAGAGGAGTATAAACTTATGGTTCGGTGATTTACAATTTCTTTATTTAAATGAAAAGGCATCCCAATCCATTTAAATAATTACAAATCATCCTACTTAAGAATTCCCAACACAACATTCATAATTAGCCGGTGAGTTACAAGGTAGTGTATTACGAGATGATACTGGTGTAACAAAAGTACAAGATGAATATTCAAACTTGTAAAGCTGATAAGGGTGTTTATGGTGTAACTAAGGATGATTTGAGCTTTAAAAGTGCATCAAGATCTGTTAATGAGCTTGTGTTTGTAACGGTTGTGAAGATAATGATGTGATATGTTGATGAACAAAAGTGTGTAGTGTATGCTTAACATTAATACTCTTAGGTATAGATGTTGAGTTTGCTTTAAAAAATCTTAAGAGATTTTAAAGGTTTATGATGGAATGGTATCCTTAGGACCTAAACAGGATAGTACTTCTACAGGATGAAGAGAATAATTGATAACTATCCCAGATAGTAGTTCGGATTATCTCATAAATGAAAACTTTCAAGAATGAAGTTAGGTAGTACAAATAAAATGTTAAGATTTCGCTGAGTGGTAAGGCACTATCGTGTCTCTAGATTGTTTTAATGTATTCTGGTGGTTTATCGTGTTCATGTAGGAAATCAATCTAAACATAACTCTAGTACAACTATTCTCAGTATTTGAAAATTTTAAGTCGAATATAGTTAGTCAGACTATATTCCACTGTCCCTAGGTTAAATATAGGTGACTAGTCTATATTTAGCCAAGGTTCGATAAAATTTTCAAATACCTAAATTAGGTATACTTTTGATATGTCCGTTGCTTTCGGGAAACTGTCCACTAAACAAAGGCGATGTCAAACCCTTAAGTTGCAAGTCCCGTCCATACAAGACTTGTAACGTATGTTTTCATATTCCATTGCATAGAAGATAGTAAGGGTAGGTACGTATGGAAAGGAAGTTTTAAGTAGTTCTAAAATAGAACATACTTGGCCAGGATCACGAACTTTTTATAATGAAGGTTTCAGAAGAAAACTTTGATAAATGTAAAGCTGAACTTCAGCTTTTGTAGGTGATGGATTTGTTTGTCCTTTAGAAATCTCATATTTCTTGTTTTGAAATCGATAGATTGTGACGGGTTTTTGATATCATAAGAAATGATATTGATGAGGTGGTGGAATAATTCTAGAGACCATTGCACAAAACACAATGTCTCGGAAGTAGGTTAGACCATTGTGCAATTCACAATGTCTGGGAAGTAGGTTAGGCCATTGTGTGACTCAAAACATTTGAGAAATGATTAAGACCATTGTATCATACAATGTCTTGGAAAATGAATGAGACCATTGTATCTCACAATGTCTTGGAAAATGAATGAGGCCATTGTATCTCACAATGTCTTGGAAAATGAATGAGACCATTGTATCTCACAATGTCTTGAAAAGTGAATGAGACCATTGTATCTCACAATGTCTTGGAAAATGAATGAGACCATTGTATCTCACAATGTCTTGGAAAATGAATGAGACCATTGTAATCAGTTACAATGTCTTGGACATATAATGTTGAAGTAGGAACATGATTGGGAGAGTGTGGCTGTGCCGAAAGGCCTTAGAATAGGCATACACAGATATGTTTAGTCCATTGTTTAGATAAATGATTGAAAATAAACCGAGTTTATATATCAATATACTAATATGTTCATGTAGCATAAAATGCCTAGTGTGTATATATCAATATACTTATATGTGTTCATGTAGCATAAAATGCTTAGTGTGTATATATCAATATACTTATATGTGTTCATGTAGCATAAAATGCTTAGTGTGTATATATCAATATACTTATATGTTTGTGAAGCATAACATGCTTACAAAGTCCATAATCGTCTGGAGGATGGAAGACACGGAGAGCGGAAGGCTATAAAATGTTTTTGTTTGTGATTGTAGTTATAGTTTAGGTCTCACTTAGACCCGTTTCTCTATAACCATGGCTCTGATACCAATCTGTAACACCCCCAATTCATGGTTGCAGCGGAATTCGAACTGGGTGTTACTCGACGGCACAATAGTCACAATAATAGAAAACGAACTCCAATTGAGTCGTTTTAAAAGGTTTATCATTCAAATTATATAAATATCAGAGATTACAAAATGAGGTCCCAAATGGTTCCATGTTTACAATTTACATTAAATGAGTTTTGAATGATAATAAAATTTATAGCCCTCTTGAGTATCCGTGCCCTTCCGTGCCATCCTTGATCGTCATGAACCTGAAATACATGCTTGAGAGGTCAACACAAAGGTTGAGTGATATTCATAGAGTTTGTTTAATCGTTTGAACACAATATGTTGGTAGTGTGAGCTGTAGACTCACACCAATGTTTGGAAACAAAACAGGCAGGCTACGTTATTATACGCCCATAAAATGTATTATACACTAAGCTTATGATACCAAAACGTTAACGTGTACCAATATCGATCGGCAGATTTATCCCGGTAGGTATTTTGCCGTCATACCTAATGTCTCAAATATTAATGCATTTGTTTGAACTTAGTCAAAACAAATGGGATTCGTCAATCCCAATAGGCCTATTCACAATATTTGCGCTCACTATTGCTAGTGATTAAATGGTTCATAATAAGGGATCTCGGTTTAGCAAGGCTGGTACTTAGTGATAATAAAACAATCAGGCAATCATACAATTTAAAAACATTGTGCTCGGTTAAAATAGCATGTATTCCCCCCAAGGGTTTGTAAAACAATTAAGTAATGGAAAGTGGGGCTATGAACTCACCTTAACTAAGATAGCAAGTAATGAATGTAACGGTTGAATCGTGAAGGTTTCTACGAGCAACCTATAATCGAATGTTGCGACTTAGGATCGGAGTAAAGAATATGTAGTAGTGCCTATATATATATCTTGCATTTAGTCCATGATGTGGTATGATGTATAATATAAGTCTTTGAAAGAAATGATTCATGAAACATGTATGTTTGGATATATCGTTTACTACCGTTCGGGCCGACATAATTCAGAAGTCATGTTAGTAAGCGTTCGAGGAGCCAGGACACTTTAATTCGTAAATCCACAACTCAACTCGACGGCTTACATAATGAACTCCTCACATGAGGCTCCCTACTATTGTAGTAGTTGATGAAATATATAGATATAAGTTTTGATCCGAAAAGTTACATGTCCGATATTTGAATAAACTTAGGAAAGTTTATTAGTACATGAAGATTGTTATTAGGGGTAGTTTCATAAGTCTTGTATGACCATTTTCTCTTTGTAATATCTCATGGTTCCTTTAGATGAAGTAGATCCAAGTTGCTTGTTCAAGTTATCGCCAATACTTTGTTTCATGTTTTCGCCTAAGTAATCTTACATGGTCATTTCGTCATGGCCTAGCCATGACCTTTGGTCCTTGTTCCAAGGTCATGAGACTCAACCTTGGCTCTAGCCATGGTTGTGGTCTTGATTATAGGTCATAAGACCTCTTGTTCCTTTTAAAGTATAACCATAATATAGTGACTTTGGTCTAAAAATGGGCTGTTTAAGAATTTGAAGAATTTATCACTCGGAAAGCGTTTTCAGGGCTCGAGCTTCTTTGTTCCTGAACGAAAACGTCGTTCCGGACAACTTTCGTGTTTTAACTTTTTGATGAATCGGACCAGAAGTGTGACTTTCAAAACCCAAATTTGATCAGAATGGTATTTGGCAGTTTGCCGCAAAGTTTTGGTAACTTCAAATGGGCGTAACTTTTGACTCGTATACTCGTTTTGGGTGGTTCAAATTGCTATGGTTTCCTTGTTAAGTCCTCTACTGTAATATGTAATGATCCAACATCATATTTTTACCATTTTGATCAGATCTTACCAAGAAAGTCACTAGTTTACTTGTTTTAGTAACTTGTTGTAACAATCAATAACAATAACTTGTTTTGCTCACTTTTATACATCATGGACATGAATACAAGACATAATATAGCACAAATAATATGTAAATAACATGAATATGATTATTTAACAAGAATCATGTTAGGGTTTAGGCTTACAACTTTTGGCTTTCAAAGATGAAAGGATGTTAACATGTAAGGAAAAGGACTTTGATAGACTTGCTTCAACCCACTTCACTTCATGCAATCTTTCTACCCTTGTAATCTTGAAAGATGGATGATGAAGGTTGAGGTGACTTGAGTGGATTCAAACTCAAGAGAAATCACCAAGTATATGAGGTTATGGAAGTGTTTTGATTATCTAAAAGAAACTAGGGTTTCAACCTTGAATTTGCACTTGATTTCTTGAATATAACTTGAAGTAAACTAGCAAATGAGAGGGTGTTTGTGTTGTGAACGACTAGGAGGGATGGGGAGGGCTTATATATGAGTTTGAGGAGGTGCTAGGAAGGTGCTAGGAAGTTGCCTTAAGGAGGTGCAAGTATTTAGGATATTTTCCAACACTTGGAGACCAAGTTTAACACATGTAACCAATCCAATAGATCAAGACTTATAACTTAGGCACATGGCATGGTGAACCACCCTTATACACGTTCATAAGATGGTTAGGGTGATTAGGTACTTAAACTTGGTATTATCTAGCTTACGGAGTGAGTTTTGGTCCCGGTAATCGCTACCGGTAAGTCGTTAAGTCATGAAACTTAAAATCGGGTGTCGTAAAAATACGAAACTTGGAAGAATGGTTAAACATGTTATTATACTCCATAATAAAATATAAAATGAGTGGTAGGTTCCATTGGGGTGGTAAAACCCTGCTAAAACTGGAAACACGGGTCTAAAACGCGTAATACGTAAAATGTACGAATATTGCGTAAAATTGAGAAAAGTAAAATATTACTTTTCTAATAGGTTATAAATGATTTAAAATGACTTATAATGTCTAGACTGGGCTCAGTCTAGTGTCGATTGGTATTAAATGTCTTTTAGACATCAAACCGTAAGCCTAAAAATCAAGGAATGACTTACAAAATCAAGGAATGATTTTTGGTCAAAGGAGGAGGGAAAAAATATGTTGACTTTTTCTAATAAGTTGAAAACTCAAATCGTCTTAGAAACGCGTTTTGTGGTCTAACGGTTAATCGCCCATACGGTTAAGCGTGCTCATGTGAGAATAGTACTGGCTTGGGTGGCCTGCCGGGAAGTCTTTGGTCATGTTTTTCTCAGTCACGATTAATTCTCAAATAAATCATGAGTGTGTCAAACATTTTTCTGATGCGGGGTCACTTAACGCGGTCGAGTTTCGTTGTACGTAGAATTTCTGAATGACGTTTTACCCTAAAACGTGTAATTCCTTAATAACTTTCACGAAAATGATCTGACGAATGTCAAACATTTAATTTGCCATGGAAATGATTTATCACTCGAGAATATCAAATAAAAATCAACTTTCGGGAAAGTTTCGGGAAAAATGAATAGTAAAAGTGAATAGTGAAATTTTCCGGGAATGGTAATTAACCTGAAATTGCGAATTGTTACAGTCTCTACCCCTTACGGGGAACTTCGTCCCGAAGTTCTATGTGTGTCATATGTTGGAGTGGTGTCGATAAAGATGTGTGGTTACTTATGAGGACCAAAGTCTGGAATTACTAGTGATGTAGTTTGATTTGTCTCAGAATATGGTGTGTCAATAGAGATTGATAACATGGTTGAATATCAGTAGAGATCCATATAATAGTCGAATATCAAAGAAAATTGATATAGCAGTCGATTATTAATAGAAATTGATATAGTAGTTGTACAGAAATTGATATAGTTAAATATCAAAATGGAAATTGATATAGTTGTCAAGTATCAATAGCAATTGATATAACAGTTGAACAACAATAGGAATTTACATAGGAATCCAATAAATGGAAATTGATATAGTAGTGGAATATCAATGGAAATTGGGATAGTAGTCGCAATCATAGTCTAGTAGGTAATCGGTTGTTGTACCTAGTGTTTATGTCATGGTTTGAAGCGATGTCGGTGAAAAGATAGGATTTCTTGTGGCGAATATAATGTAGGTATCATGCCATACCCGAGCAATGTAATGTAGGTATCATGCCATACCCGAGCAATGTAATGTAGGTATCAAGCCATACCCGAGCAATGTAATGTAGGTTGACTTCATACTTATGTTATTTCGGATACAAATAAGCCCACTTGTTTATAATTCTTTATTTACATAGAGAGGCATCCCAAACAATGTAAATAGAGGAGTATAAACTTATGGTTCGGTGATTTACAATTTCTTTATTTAAATGAAAAGGCATCCCAATCCATTTAAATAATTACAAATCATCCTACTTAAGAATTCCCAACACAACATTCATAAAAGTGTTAATTGATGGATGTGCGCATCTTGAACATGTTTTCACATGTGACATGATTCGCAGTCTATTACAGCTACATGAGCTTGAAATTAGTGCTTGCGATAATATGGAGGTAATTGTCAAGAAAGCAGAAGATTCTGACACTACAGCTACTGATGTTGTTGTGTTTCGTTCTCTGAAATCCATAAAACTTCATGGCCTTCCAAATCTCAAGGGATTTTGCTTGGGGATGGAGGATTTTCTATGGCAATCATTAGATACTTTGGAAATCAAAGACTGTCCAGACATAACGGTTTTCACGTGTGGGCAATCAACTACTCCACAGTTAAAGGTAATAGACACATCTTTTGGACTGTGTTACGCAACAGAAGACCCAACCTCCTTTATAAAAGCCAAACAACAAGAGGTACGTGATCTGTGTCAGATATTTACATGTTTATCATATTCAGGGGTTTGAATCACTCTATTAATTAATACTTCTATTCTCCTACAGGGATTGCAGTTCTGAGGAAACGAGTTTATACCTGAAATCTAGTGATGCTTTAATTTGGTATGTAATTTGACATGAAGAATATTGAATAAGTAATATTGCACATGTGTACAGGCTCCATGCCTCAACCTTGCTTGTAGTTTTCATTTGTTCCCTTTTCAATAAGCTGAAATTTGTTTCTCAACCTTAGTTGAATGAATTGACTTGTTCAATATTGATCGACTAATATAAATAGGCTTTAATGAGTTCCAGCATCTGCTATTTGTGGTGAAATCAGTATACATGCCTTTATTAGGAAGCAGAGTTAGAATCATGGTTCAGATCCAAATGGTGAAATTCCTTTTTCTTTCCATAACCTGTATCATAAAACAGCCTGCAACATAACCTGCTGAAATATTTAGCATTACTAATTTACTATTAGACCTATTCGACTTGTTATATCATGTGCTCTAGTTTTTCTTCCCTTCACCTGAACATTTTTTGTTGGTTTATACGTGAATATTTCTTTCTGTCTGAACAATATGATAACGTGGTTGTTTGTTCTACTGGTTTATCTGGCTATATTACTCCATCCAAATACTTAAGCTGTTTCTTTATTAGTAGATTACTATTTTGATATTATAGCTCTAGGTAAATTTAATTTTAATTTTAATTTTAAATAATAACAATTCCTTAATTGTTACTGTAGAGGTCTGCCACATATTGAATTACGGAGTATATCTTTACTTTTGTAATATACTCCGTAAAACACAAGTCAAAAGCCTAGCTTAGTGGCAAATGTTTGCTTTCATGTTTGTTAAGTTCGCATATCAAACATTTTTGCAACATCTTTTTGATATAATAAAGGTCACAGTTATTTTAAAAACACTAAATCATTCTTTATTAAGTAATATTTTTATTATTATTAGTATTTTTTAATTTTAAAAGATGTTTAATAAAAAATCATAAATATTTCCTGATGTAGAAAAAAAATAATAAATCTATTTTTAGAAATATTGAGTGGGGCAACTTAGAGGGCAAAAATAAGTGAGCTAACAAGCAATTAAAGGCAAACAAGGCACAAATCTAACAAGACAGTATAGCAAGGTTTTCAAAACATCAAAAATATCATCATAAGCTCAAAAGATGAACAATTTAAAGGCTTTTGAAATGTGGCATGTGAGCCTATCACCCCTGGTGCAGGGGAGGTTTTTGAAAAACTAGCCAAAAGAAGCCACTGAATAAGCACTAGGAAAATTTTCTAAAATTAAGCTAAAATAAGGACTAAAAAGATGAGCTGCTAATTTTTAACTTCCCAAAATTTTAGAAACAATGGCTTAAAATTGAGACCATGAAAAATCAAACCAAAAATGGATTTTTAACCTTTGTATGCAATTTGACTTTTTGAATTATTGAACCCAGTTGACTTATGTGAACTTTGATTGCTTCTAATTTACTGAAAATGTAATAATAAGCTTATATGAGAGTGATTTGAGCTAATATAACAACTAATGCAACTATATGAATGATTATGCTACTTAAAATTCTAACAGTGAATGAGAAATAAGATTAAACTAAGATGTTGACTTTTTGATTAATTAGTACTAAATTTTATGACTTGTATGCAACAAATGAACCTAATGTGACTTGTATCAAACACTTGCAACCACTGAAACAGAATGGTTAACCTAGAATGCCTTTGTAGCAAACACCCCTTAAAGCAACTGATTTTTTGAGATTTTCAAGGCAAATGGTGATTTTAACCCATGAAACTACCAAATAAGCTTATAGATAGATGTGTGAGGCCTAATTAAGCACAGATGCATACAGATAAACAACAAATCAAGAATCTACCTATAACATGCAATTTAACTGTTAAACTTAGCAAGTGCAAAATTGTGATCCTAACCAATAACTAACAACATAATGGCATCAATCCAAGTCCCATACACCTAATAAACACAGAAACACCATATTAACACAAAATTAAGCAATCTACAATAATATGCAAGAAAATTAAAAAAAGTTTTAATGCCGACTGAGCTTATAAGAGCTTATGAGTGAGCTAAAATAAGCTCAAAGGAACAGTAAACAACATCTTTTAACCATAAGGATGGGAGAAGCAGAGGAAAGTGGTGAAGGATAAGGTGGTTTTGCAGGTGGTATTGGAGGGAAAGGGGGAAGAGGGTGACGGGTTTGACCGGGTCAACCCTGGTATTAGCTAAGGGTGTTAGGAGTTGGCTTTTGGACTGGCCAGGTAAAAAGGTTGGGTTGGTTTAGGGAATTGGGTTTTATTAATAGTGGGGCGTGTGTTGGGTTAAGTAAATAGGATCCGTTTGGTTTGTAGTTAACAAAAGCCCAAGGACCTAAAGTGTAAATACTGATTTTTTAGGGACTGATCTTGCCAACTTTTCCAAAGTTAATCCAAGGACCTTTCTTGCCAACTTTCAAATTCCCAAGGGCCAATAATGAGTATTCCTTAAAATTAAACATCCAGGGGCCATTTCTGCCAACTTTGAAACTTGAGAGGCCAGTTTTGCCAATTCTTGAAATTTGTAATCAAGGGTCAGAAATGTCATTCCTTGATTCCTGGGGGACTGTTGTTGACTTTTCTTCAAAATAAATATCTAAGGACCAATTCTGACAATTCTTGAAAGTTGAGGGACTAAATTTGCCATTTCTGCAAACTTTGCTCATTTTTCATCTGTTTTCAATCCTTTTGTACCTGAAACACATAAAAACATAATCCAAGAATATTTGCAGTATTATGATCAGTGCTAAACAGTCAGATAATATTAACCAAGTTTAAATGGTTAACAAATCAAAAACAGCTTAGACTAATGCTCCGTGGAGTACAAGGTATCCGCGGGTCGTTAATCCCAACGAGGTATGAAATCTGTAATAAAACAGAATTTGGGAACGGGTGATTATGAACAGGACTAGGTGAGAATGGTTTGTATTACTACTGATTGAATAAGAAATTATTTGGAAACAGTAATTAAGCATACAACAATCAGATATACAAAACACGTAACACAAAGTAGTAAAAACGTACGTATGAAAAATATAAAGACTAATTATGACAAATTTATAACTACAAGGGGTAAAAATGAAAATTTTAAAAACTTAAACTTAAAAGAAAATTTAAAATGAAAAGAAAATTATTTAGATTATTTTATTATTTAATATTAATTATTTAAATAACAACTATTTAACTATTTAATTAAAACTATTTTAATTAAACTAAAAATAATAAAAACTATAAAATAAACTAAAAACTTGCAAAGCTATTTTATAAATTTTAAAATGAACTTGAAGAAAGTATAAAAAATTAAAATAAATATTTTTGTCTTTTTATGGTTTTTCTTTTAATTAATAACTAATTATTTTAACTAAACTATTTAAACTATTTTAAATTAATAATAATACTAAAATGACTTAGAAAATTATGGAAAAAATTACAAATCTAATTAACTATCACGGGAATCCTAGAAAATTATAACAAGTATATTTTATATATTTTTACACTATTTGACTAATTATTATTCTAATTGTTAATTAATTACTAATTAAATTATTTAAATTATAAAAACTAGTAAATGAACAGTAAAAATTCTAGAAAAATTACTAAAGTTGTTTTATAACTTATAAAAGCTAGGAAAAATATAAAATCTAGATATTACCTTATAAAAATTAATTATGCTATTTATAACTTAATTATTGATTAATTATTAATAAAACTATTTTTAATTCTAATAAATACTAAATTACAAGATTAAAATCTGAGAAAATTATTAAAAATACTTTAATGTAAAAGGAAATTAATAAAAATATAAAATTACAAATTACTTATTAAAAATCTAAAAATGAAAATTAAAATTGAATTAAATTAAATAGAAACTATCACTTATTTTTATATTTGTTTTTCTTGATTTTTCTTTTACAAATCTATATTATACCTAAAAATAGACAACTTTAATAAGAACAACTTTTTTATAGCTTATTAATAAGCACTGTGGGGGCTTATTACCTCCACAGTTGACTTTGGTTGACTGAATAAGCTAATAAGCTCAAATGAGCTTGTGTGGGTCCCACTATGGTAAAATCTAGTTTAGCTAAGTTGGGTAAACAAGTGTAAGCTAGAAAACACATAAAGTGTTCACTGAATAAGCCAATAAGCCATAATAAGCACTTGCTTATTGTGGCTGAGACAGATTTAGGGGACAAAGTTCAAGGCTTAATCCAGGTGGGGTCCACTGGGTGCTAGATCAAACTAAGGGTCAACAAATGTTCCCTGGTAGGAGGGGGTTGGGAGAAACTAAGTTTTAGGTGTGGGGTCCACTGAGGTGGCCACAAAACCACCACTAAGTAGTGGTGTTGGCCTGAATCTGCTGGTACAGGGGAAGGGTCTTCCCTGCAGTTGTGTTTGGGGTTGTGTGGAGCCCAGGGTAAAAATCACAAAAATGCAACAAAGTATGGAATCAAAAGATAAGGTGGTAGTCTATTATTACAACAAGTTTCACAGTCTTAATCCAAACACATAAATCAAAACAATTGCTTGAAATTTTGGAAAAAACTAAAAGATGCAATTTTGACTTTTGAACAATATGAACTACTTTGACTATTTTGAGATTAGATCTATCCTAGTTAACTGAATAAGATGAAATAAGCATAATAAAGACTAAATTAACCAACAACAACAATATTTAAACTGATTTTAAAGGTTTTGTCTCTCAAATCCTTTACAGTTAAGCTGTGAGGGAATTGAAATGAGATTTTGACTATTTTACAAACACCACTGAGTTTTTATGGTTTATATAGACTATTAGACCTTAATGAGACTTGATTCAACAGCAAACAACAACAATAAGGACTCAGAGCATATAGCAATCTCTTAAACCAAACAGGCCTTTAAGTATATGAATATGAGATTTTCAAAGTAGATGATTATTATAACCCTCAAAACTGATTTAAAAGCTTGTAATACTATGTCATAAGACCATAGAAGCACAGAACATCAACCATATCAGTATGAATCACAAAAATGACAACTATGCTAATTTAACTATTAAAACTCTAACTAAGCAACTTTATATTTTAATGAACAAGTTAGGTATATTAATCAATATTAGTACTAACACATACCAAATAAACATAAATTAACTGATATAATCACTATTTATTAAGTGCTACAGTAGAATACTAAATTAAGAAAAATGCTTACAATTGGCTTTCCAGCTAATAACCAAGAACAATTACCAAGAAACACTTCCTAAAGGCTTACCACTAAGCCTCTAACCCAGGGCAATCCTGAATGAACCCTGCTCTAGCCTTCTTGATCATCTCCATTGATTTTTTATTTTCTTTTTTATTTTTTTTTATTTTTCTGTTTTTGATTATAACTGAGTTTAGTTATTCTAATACCCTTAATAAGGTATTAAAGGAACTTTATATGAGATTATAAGTCCGGTAACAACAAAATTAAGAAATATTTAAGCTGAATTGAGATTTTGAGTATTTGAAACTTGCATAAGCTGAAAAATAATATGATTATGACATTGAAGCTTGAAATAAGTTTATTACAATGCTAAAACACTAGTACAATGTTAAAAAACTTGAAATTGAACTGAGAATCATAAACTAAAATTTAAACGACATACATAAAAATTAAATTAAACTACCCACTTTCTATTTCTACTTCTTGTTGCTTTTATAGACTTCCCTCTTGATCCATGTGGCTTGCTGAGCATATCCCACTTCATCTGAACCCTTGAAAGTCTGTAATTGATCTTGTCCATTTAAATTCAGATTTGGCGCCAAAACACTCCACGTGGAATTGAGGCAGATTTAGGACAATTAAAGCTTCTTGGAAGGATGTGGGAGGTATAGGGAACAATTTGGGAAGGCTAGGGGTGTGGTGGATGGTTGATGTGATGGTTGTAGAGTATAGGTGATGGCAGAGGTGTAGGTGATGGTATGTGGCCTCTCCTGAGGTAAACTTTAGTGGTGGGTTTTGTTTAGGGATTGACAGAGGGGGGTTGAGGTGGAGATGGTGTAAGGTGGAGGTGGAATGGAGGGGGAGTAGCAGCGAAGCAGGTGGTGGAGGTAGGGGATGGAGGTCAACGCGGGTTTGACCCCGTTTTAATACAAAGGGGGTGGATTGGGCTTTTAGGGGGATTGGGCCTGGGTATTAACTGGATCAGGCTTTGTTTGTTTGTTTTTTTTTTTTTTTTTTTTTTTTTTATTTTTTTTTTATTTTTTTTGATTTGGAATTGGATTATTTGGTTTATTTTTGATCCGTTTGGTTTGTATAATATTTAGCCCAAGGACTAAACTTGCACATTCTGAATTTCCAGGGACCAATCTTGTCACTTTTCCAAAATATATCACAAAGGACCTTTCTTGCCATTTAAAAATATAATAAGGACCTTTTTATTATTTTTCCAATTAAAAGTAACCGGGGACCAATTTTGCCATTTTCCAAATTGCAGGGACTTGTTTTGTAAAATTCATAAATTTATCATCTAAGGGTAAAATTTGTCAATTTGTGAATTACCAAGGACCATTTGATGATAAAATTCCATTTTTGAATACTGAGGGGTATTTTCTGTCAATATTGAAACTGTAGGGACCTGTTTTGCCAATTTTGATATTTTGAACTTCCAAGGGTAAAAATTCTTATTTCATGATTCCTGGGGGACTTTTGTTGACTTTTCTTCAAAATAACTTTCCCAGGGACCATTTCTGACATTTCTTGAAAATTCAGGGACTGATTTTGACAATTTGGTAAACTTTGGCCTTTTTTCCCTGTTTTCAGTTCTTTTATGTTTGAAACATATAGAAACACCTTCTAAGAATATTTGTAGTATTTTGTGGTGTTTCTGAGTGTTTTTACATGTTTTTGTTGTTCAGATTTGACAGAAATGATGAGTTTTTACGAACTCATCAATCCCCTACACTTAACTATTGCTAGTCCCTAGCAATCTGGCATACACTAAAAACCCATTTTTGAAAATTTAATGGATTTTGAAATCTCTTTACCAGACAGCCATTACTTCTGGAGTAGCCAGGTGTGAAAACTGTGGTACACCTGATAACCGTGTGATTTTTAGCAAACCACCAGCTATCAACGGATTTGATTAGTCTTTACCAAAAGCCGTTTGCTTATGGACTAGCCAACTCTTGATGGAATAGTCAACATCTTGGTGAGCTGATTACCAATTATGGTTTTTCACGGCTTTACCACAAGCCATAATCTTGCGGGCTAGCCAACTCATTTGCTTTATGGGATATGGGGAGTTGAGGAACCATACAATTTTTGGCAAATTGCAAGCCATAAATGGGTTTGAGTTATCTTTACTAAGAGCCGTTTGCTCCTGGATTAGCGAGTCCTTGTGTGGATTAGACATGGTGGACTAATAACCATTTGTTGCGTTAATGCCAAGTACTTCATTAAGTGAAAATTTTGAAATTTTTTTTTTAAATTTTTGGCAAAAACGGGGGGTACTAGATGTATAATGTGATTAAATTCGCTAGAATTTCCCCCTACACTTAGAAATGAATATTGTCCTCAATATTCAAAGCCCCGGCTATTATGCCGACTCTTTGAACGTAAAAAAGGCAATATCACAAGCTAAATGTAGGAACAACTTTTATTTTATTTTTGAATTTTTTCATTTTTTGCTTTATGTACTTTATTTACAGTAGGGAAACTCCCTTACACTTGGGTGGTAGAACAGAGAAAGAAGTCAGAAACATGGGTGAGAACCCATGTGATGCTAATGTTTTTGTTTTCCGAGTCACTAGCTTGACTCGACCCCGTATTAATTAGTCCGTGGGAAAGTTTGGAGATCTGGGACAACCACTTGTGGTATGTCCCCTCCAAAGTAATGTTTCAAACGATGACCATTTACTTTAAAGTTGGGACCGTCGGGTTGCAATAACTCAACAGTTCCGTATGGGTATACTTTTGCTATAGTAAATGGTCCAGACCAACGGGTTTTTAGCTTGCCCGAGAAAATTTTCAATCTTGAATTGAAAAGAAGAACTCTGTCACCAACGTTGAAAACGCGGTTCTTTATTTTAGAGTCATGTATCTTCTTAGTCTTTTCTTTATAGATTAAAGAATTCTCGTAAGCTTGATCACGTAGTTCATTAAGTTCATTTAGCTGAACCTTACGGTGATCACCCGCTGTCTGAATGTCAAAGTTTGCATGTTTCAAAGCCCAATAGGCTTTGTGCTCTAATTCGATCGGAAGATGACATGTCTTTCCGTACACCAACTTGTATGGAGTACACCCAATGGGTGTCTTATAAGCTGTACGAAAAGCCCAGAGTGCGTCGTCCAATTTGTCTGACCAAGAGGCACGGTTTTCACCAACCGTCCTCACCAGAATTCTCTTAATGCCCCAATTTGAGACCTCCACCTGCCCACTAGTTTAGGGGTGATATGCAGTAGAAAGACGATGAGTTACACCATATTTCAGCATCACTCTTGCAAATTGATAATTGCAAAAGTGTGTACCACGATCACTGATAATGGCACGAGGAGTCCCGAATCGAGCAAAGAGAGACTTCAAAAATTTCACAACAACTCGGGCGTCGTTAGTGGGTAAAGCTTTCGCCTCAACCCATTTAGACAAATAATCGACAGCCACGAGTATATACTTGTTCCCTCGTGAAGACGGGAACGGGCCCATGAAGTCAATGCCCCAGATATCAAATATTTCACAGACTTGGATGATGTTTTGAGGCATCTCATCCTTCTTAGAAACATTCCCGTGATGCTGACAAGCATCACAAGTTTTGACAAGTTCTTGGGCATCTTTATAGATGGTGGGCCAATAGAAACCAGAATCAAACACCTTTTTGGCGGTGTAGTTTGAGCTGTGATGTCCCCCAGTGGGTCCATCATGACAGGCTTTGAGGATTTCCATGGCTTCATTACCATGGACACACCGTCGGATGACTTGATCCGCACATATCTTAAAGAGGTAAGGGTCGTCCCAGAAATAGTGTTTGACGTCTTTGAAGAATTTTTTCTTCTGCTGGGACGTCATCCCTTTCACTACAAAATTACCCGCATGGTAATTTGCAAAATCTGCAAACCATGGGGTAGAGGTATCATCCCGACTAGAGATTAAATTTAGTGTCTCCAGAGGAAAGGTTTCATTAATTTCCTTTCTCTCGAGATCATCCTGATGAGGATTCTCTAGACGGGATAAGTGATCAGCCGCTAGGTTTTCTGCTCCTTTCTTATCACGTATGATAATGTCAAATTCTTGAAGGAGTAGAACCCAACGGAGCAACCTTGGTTTAGCATCCTGTTTAGTAAACAGGTATTTCAAGGCTGAATGGTCCGTATACACTACACATTTTGTTAGGATTAAGTAAGACCTAAATTTCTCAAAGGCGTATACCACAGCTAATAGTTCTTTTTCTGTGGTGGTATAACGTGTTTGAGCTTCAGTCATAGTCTTACTAGCGTAGTGTATAGGCTGAAAGTGTTTACTTAAACGTTGCCCCAAGACTGCACCTATTGCAAAGTCACTTGCATCGCACATTAATTCGAATGGCAAGTCCCAGTCGGGGGCAACAAGAATGGGTGCTTCAGTAAGCTTTTGTTTCAAAATTTGAAACGCTTCTAAGCACTCAGGTGAGAAGATGAAAGGAGTATCCTTCTCTAAGAGATGGGTCATAGGCCTGGAGATTTTTGAAAAATCTTGTATAAACCTACGGTAAAATCCAGCATGACCCAGGAAACTTCTAACACCTTTGACGGTAGTGGGAGGAGGTAGTTTTGCGATTACATCAACTTTTGCTCTATCTACCTCTATCCCGTTTTTAGAAATCTTATGGCCGAGGACAATGCCCTCTTTGACCATAAAATGGCTTTTCTCCCAATTCAGACACAAGTTTGTGTCTTCACAGCGTTTGAGCATGATTTCCAAATTGGTGAGACAAGCTTGGAAAGAATCCCCGATGACTGAGAAGTCATCCATAAATACCTCCATAGTTTTCCCGATAGTATCGGAAAATATAGCCATCATGCACCTTTGGAACGTGCCAGGAGCGTTGCATAAGCCAAATGGCATACGACGGTAGGCAAATGTTCCATATGGGCATGTGAAGGTAGTTTTTTCTTGATCCTGTGGATCAATGGGGATCTGAAAATATCCCGAGAAACCGTCCAGGAAACAATAGTATTCATTTCCTGCCAACCTCTCAAGCATCTGGTCCATAAAAGGTAGAGGAAAATGGTCTTTCCGGGTGGCATCGTTTAGTTTTCTATAGTCGATGCATACACGCCACCCAGTAACCAAACGAGTTGGTATCAACTCATTTTCCTCATTGGTGACAACAGTTATGCCGCCTTTCTTTGGGACACAATGGATGGGACTAACCCAAGGACTATCAGAGATAGGGTATATTAATCCAGCATCAAGAAGTTTGAGAACTTCTTGTTTGATAACATCATGTATTTTAGGATTAACTCGTCTCTGGTGTTGAACTGCAGGCTTAAAGTCATCTTCCATAAGAATTTTGTGAGTACAAAATTCAGGGTTAATACCCTTTATATCAGATAATTTCCAAGCAATTGCTTGCTTGTGTGACTTTAAGACCTTTATGAGAGCAGCTCTCTCCTCATCACTTAAATCTTTTGCTATAATGACGGGTAACTTGTCGTTACCATCCAAAAAAGCGTATTCGAGATGAGGAGGTAAGTCTTTAAGCTCAACTTCAGGAAATTCATCAGTTTTCTCAACATATTTGATTTCCTCTTTATGAAGTGTTAGTGGTAGAATAGGAGGGTGGGAGGGATCTTTGTTTAACAATTGCTCAAGGAGCATGATATCCCCCTCCGGGTCAATCTCTTGATGATCAATTCCAGATGGAATTGAATCACTTCTAAGAAAGGCCTCTATTTCCTCAAGCATGAAGTCACTTCCCTCAAACGGAGTGAGGGAAGGATTAGAATTATGAATTATAGGAGTAGAAGATGAAGTGGGATTGCCACTCAGATAATCATCAGAATAACCAAGAACTTCTTGAGCGTACTCCTCATAAGCAACATCAATGACATCTATTCGGTTAACCGAATCAGAGTTAAAATTTGAGGAGTACCTCGAAGTTTGATCGAGGTTAAATGTGATTGCTTCAGTACCCACACGTAATGTGATCTCATGTTCAAAGACATCTATGAGAGCACGACCCGTTTTAAGGAATCCTCTTCCAACAATTAGAGGAACCCTTTGATCTGCATCAAAGTCAACAACGACAAAGTCGGCTGGAAAATGAAACTTCCCTACTTTCACAAATACGTCCTCAGCAATGCCAAGAGGACGTGATATTGATCGGTCTGCAAGCTCTAAAGTCATGCAAGTAGGTGTAAGTCCTGGAAGAGATAGTTTCTTCCATACTGAATGTGGCATTAGGTTGATGCTAGCACCAAGATCGGCCAAGGCATAGCAATCAACCATTCCTGGAAATACACAAGGTATTAGAAATTTTCTAGGATCTCCGAGCTTTTCAGGAAGCTTTTTTAATAGAACTGCAGAGCAGTTCTCATTTAACGGAGTTTTAGCCATTTCAAGCAGCTTTTCCTTATTACTCAACAAATGTTTAAGCGTTGATGCAAACTTGGGCATCAAAATGATAGCATCCGCAAAGCTTATGTCAAAATGTAATTCCTGAAATATTTCATAGAATTTGTCCATTTGATGACTAGCTTTCTCGCGAAGCTTTTGATCACTTAATCGTGATGGGTATGGAATTGAAGATCTAGGGGTGGTTTTTGGATTTTCTACGGGAACTGGTGGAGTTTCAGGTGCTACTTTGTTTTTAGCAGCTGGAACCTGAATAACTGGAGGAGGGACGTCATCGGTACTTCCTTTATCAATAGGAGGTATCGTGTCCATTGTAACCTCAGCTTCTTTTTCCAATACCTCGGGAGAAGAGAAATAGGTGGATGGAATTTTGGGTCCTTTATATGAAGCTCCACTCCTGGTTGTGATCGCTTTTACATCGCCCCTCAGATTCGCGATCGTGGTGCTAGGTAATTTACCTGAGCCCGAGGGTCTTTCATTTAAAGATTTCTTAATGTCAGAAATCTGGCTGATCAACAACCGGTTTGTTTCTTCCTGGGTTTTCATGAATTGTTTTAACAGTTCATCAGAGGGAGTAGGGTTTGGAACAACAGCTTGTGTTTGGATAGGAGGGGTTTGCCCTCGGTTGTTCTGGTTAAACCCTTGATTTTGAAATTGCCCCTGATTTGGGTTTCCATGAAAGTAGCCAGGGTTAAAGTTACCCTGTCCCTGATTTCTATTCCCCTGATTTTGAAAATTTTGGGAATAACCTTGATTAAAGTTACCTTGGTTAGAAAAACCTTGGTTACTTCTATTCTGATTTTGAGGACGGTTTTGTATGTTCTGGTTAAAACCAGGTGGTACAGGGTAAGTGTTCGGATGCCATGGTGGTTCAGCAGGAGGACGATATTGATTAGCTCCTGGATTGGAACTACCGGCAATCACGTTTGTTTCAAACGTGTTACTATCGGTGGCAGTATAGTTATAATATGCATGAGGACCACCGCAAGTAACACAGACATCCACTTTCTTCACTTCAGCATGTGAAGGATTCTGTGGGAAGGAGACTTTCTTTTGGTTAGAGTGAACCAAAGCTTGTATAGCATCCGTGAGTTTATCAATCTTAGCATCGGTGCTAGATTGATTCACGGTAGATGAGGAAGGATCGACCTGTTTGTTTCGTGTGGTATGAACCTTGGATTTGTTTTCTATTATAGCTAAAGCTTCTTTGACAGTACGACTCAAAAAATTACCTCCAGCTGAGGCATTGAGGGAGTCTTGATCTGCTTGGCTCACTCCGTTATAAAACGTGTCGAGTTGCATTAACTCAGAAAATCCGTGGTGAGGACATTTGCGAAGCAACTCTTTGAACCTATCACATGCTTCACTGAATGTTTCACCAGTTCTTTGTGAAAACTTGGTGATTTCATTTCTAAGATAGGCAGTTTTGGATGGTGGATAGAATTCATTCACAAATTTCTTAACTAAATCTTCCCATGTATCTATAGAACGAGGGGGTTGTTTTTCTAGCCAGACGCTGGCTGCCCCCTCAAGAGAAAATGGAAAAAGAAGTAGTTTAATAGCCTCTGGCGGGACATTCTTATATTTGATGGTAGATGTAATCTTGTTAAACCATCGTATATGCGAATGAGGATCGTCCCTTTCGAAACCATAGAACTGATTAGAAGTTACCAGATTAAGTAATCCGGTTTTTAATTCGAAATTGTCAGATACTATGGTGGGTACAATAATAGCATCTCCATAACCCTCGATGGGTGCCTGGAGAAGCTCGGACATAGGGCGGTCTTCTGCCATAATGACTGAAGATTCAGGTTCAGTCTGAATTTCAGGCTCAATTTTCGGGGCAGAATGTTTTTGGGTACGTCTTCGAGGAATGGTGACAAGCTCGCGGTGAGGACTTGTAGACTTAGAAGAACGAGTGCGCATGCACTGGAATAAAGAAAAAGAAAATCTTTTTGGTTTTTATATAAATATGAACAGAGATGGTAAATTTACAATGAGTGTTGGTTCAAAACCACTATGCTTCCAAATTCGTTGTACGCAGCACACCTCCCCGGCAGCGGCGCCAAAATTTGATCAGTGCCAAACAGTCAGATAATATTAACCAAGTTTAAATGGTTAACAAGTCAAAAACAGCTTAGACTAATGCTCCGCGGAGTACAAGGTATCCGCGGGTCGTTAATCCCAACGAGGTATGAAATCTGTAATAAAACAGAATTTGGGAACGGGTGATTATGAACAGGACTAGGTGAGAATGGTTTGTATTACTACTGATTGAATAAGAAATTATTTGGAAACAGTAATTAAGCATACAACAATCAGATATACAAAACACGTAACACAAAGTATTAAAAACGTACGTATGAAAAATATAAAGACTAATTATGACAAATTTATAACTACAAGAGGTAAAAATGAAAATTCTACAAACTTAAACTTAAAAGAAAATTTAAAATGAAAAGAAAATTATTTAGATTATTTTATTATTTAATATTAATTATTTAAATAACAACTATTTAACTATTTAATTAAAACAATTTTAATTAAACTAAAAATAATAAAAACTATAAAATAAACTAAAAACTTGCAAAGCTATTTTAAAAATTTTAAAATGAACTTGAAGAAAGTATAAAAAATTAAAATAAATATTTTTGTCTTTTTATGGTTTTTCTTTTAATTAATAACTAATTATTTTAACAAAACTATTTAAACTATTTTAAATTAATAATAATAATAAAATGACTTATAAAATTATGGAAAAAATTACAAATCTAATTAACCATCATGGGAATCCTAGAAAATTATAAAAAGTTTATTTTATATATTTTAACACTATTTGACTAATTATTATTCTAATTGTTAATTAATTACTAATTAAATTATTTAAATTATAAAAACTAGTAAATGAACAGTAAAAATTCTAGAAAAATTACTAAAGTTGTTTTATAACTTTTAAAAGCTAGGAAAAATATAAAATCTAGATATTACCTTATAAAAATTAATTATGCTATTTATAACTTAATTATTGATTAATTATTAATAAAACTATTTTTAATTCTAATAAATACTAAATTACAAGATTAAAATCAGAGAAAATTATTAAAAATACTTTAATATAAAAGGAAATTAATAAAAATATAAAATTACAAATTACTTAATAAAAATCTAAAAATGAAAATTAAAATTGAATTAAATTAAATAGAAACTATCACTTATTTTTTATATTTGTTTTTCTTGATTTTTTCTTTTACAAATCTATATTATACCTAAAAATAGACAACTTTAATAAAAACAACTTTTTTATAGCTTATTAATAAGCATTGTGGGGGCTTATTACCTCCACAGTTGACTTTGGTTGACTGAATAAGCTAATAAGCTCAAATGAGCTTGTGTGGGGTCCCACTATGGTAAAATCTAGTTTAGCTAAGTTGAGTAAACAAGTGTAAGCTAGAAAACACACAAAGTGTTCACTGAATAAGCCAATAAGCCATAATAAGCACTTGCTTATTGTGGCTGAGACAGATTTAGGGGACAAAGTTCAAGGCTTAATCCAGGTGGGGTCCACTGGGTGCTAGGTCAAACTAAGGGTCAACAAATGTTCCCTGGTAGGAGGGGGGTTGGGAGAAACTAAGTTTTAGGTGTGGGGTCCACTGAGGTGGCCACAAAACCACCACTAAGTAGTGGTGTTGGCCTGAATCTGCTGGTACAGGGGAAGGGTCTTCCCTGCAGTTGTGTTTGGGGTTGTGTGGAGCCCAGGGTAAAAATCACAAAAATGCAACAAAGTATGGAATCAAAAGATGAGGTGGTAGTCTATTATTACAACAAGTTTCACAGTCTTAATCCAAACACATAAATCAAAACAATTGCTTGAAATTTTGGAAAAAACTGAAAGATGCAATTTTGACTTTTGAACAATATGAACTACTTTGACTATTTTGAGATTAGATCTATCCTAGTTAACTGAATAAGATGAAATAAGCATAATAAAGACTAAATTAACCAACAACAACAATATTTAAACTGATTTTAAAGGTTTTGTCTCTCAAATCCTTTACAGTTAAGCTGTGAGGGAATTGAAATGAGATTTTGACTATTTTACAAACACCACTGAGTTTTTATGGTTTATATAGACTATTAGACCTTAATGAGACTTGATTCAACAGCAAACAACAACAATAAGGACTCAGAGCATATAGCAATCTCTTAAACCAAACAGGCCTTTAAGTATATGAATATGAGATATTCAAAGTAGATGATTATTATAACCCTCAAAACTGATTTAAAAGCTTGTAATACTATGTCATAAGACCATAGAAGCACAGAACATCAACCATATCAGTATGAATCACCAAAATGACAACTATGCTAATTTAACTATTAAAACTCTAACTAAGCAACTTTATATTTTAATGAACAAGTTAGGTATATTAATCAATATTAGTTCTAACACATACCAAATAAACATAAATTAACTGATATAATCACTATTTGTTAAGTGCTACAGTAGAATACTAAATTAAGAAAAATGCTTACAATTGGCTTTCCAGCCAATAACCAAGAACAATTACCAAGAAACACTTCCTAAAGGCTTACTACTAAGCCTCTAACCCAGGGCAATCCTGAATGAACCCTGCTCCAGCCTTCTTGATCATCTCCATTGATTTTTTATTTTCTTTTTATTTTTTTTTATTTTTTTTTATTTTTCTGTTTTTGATTATAACTGAGTTTAGTTATTCTAATACCCTTAATAAGGTATTAAAGGAACTTTATATGAGATTATAAGTCCAGTAACAACAAAATTAAGAAATATTTAAGCTGAATTGAGATTTTGAGTATTTGAAACTTGCATAAGCTGAAAAATAATATGATTATGAAATTGAAGCTTGAAATAAGTTTATTACAATGCTAAAACACTAGTACAATGTTAAAAATCTTGAAATTGAACTGAGAATCATAAACTAAAATTTAAACGACATACATAAAAATTAAATTAAACTACCCACTTTCTATTTCTGCTTCTTGTTGCTTTTATAGACTTCCCTCTTGATCCATGTGGCTTGCTGAGCATATCCCACTTCATCTGAACCCTTGAAAGTCTGTAATTGATCTTGTTTGTTTAAATTCAGATTTGGCGCCAAAACACTCCACGTGGAATTGAGGCAGATTTAGGACAATTAAAGCTTCTTGGAAGGATGTGGGAGGTATAGGGAACAATTTGGGAAGGCTAGGGGTGTGGTGAATGGTTGATGTGATGGTTGCAGAGTATAGGTGATGGCAAAGGTGTAGGTGATGGTATGTGGCCTCTCCTGAGGTAAACTTTAGTGGTGGGTTTTGTTTAGGGATTGACAGAGGGGGGTTGAGGTGGAGATGGTGTAAGGTGGAGGTGGAATGGAGGGGGAGTAGCAGCGAAGCAGGTGGTGGAGGTAGGGGATGGAGGTCAACGCGGGTTTGACCCCGTTTTAATACAAAGGGGGTGGATTGGGCTTTTAGGGGGATTGGGCCTGGGTATTAACTGGATCAGGCTTTCTTTGTTTTTTTTTTTTGATTTGGAATTGGATTATTTGGTTTATTTTTGATCCGTTTGGTTTGTATAATATTTAGCCCAAGGACTAAACTTGCACATTCTGAATTTCCAGGGACCAATCTTGTCACTTTTCCAAAATATATCACAAAGGACCTTTCTTGCCATTTAAAAATATAATAAGGACCTTTTTATTATTTTTCCAAATTTAAAAGTAACCGGGGACCAATTTTTGCCATTTTCCAAATTGCAGGGACTTGTTTTGTAAAATTCATAAATTTATCATCTAAGGGTAAAATTTGTCAATTTGTGAATTACCAAGGACCATTTGATGATAAAATTCCATTTTTGAATACTGAGGGGTATTTTCTGTCAATATTGAAACTGCAGGGACCTGTTTTGCCAATTTTGATATTTTGAACTTCCAAGGGTAAAAATTGTTATTTCAAGATTCCTGGGGGGACTTTTGTTGACTTTTCTTCAAAATAACTTTCCCAGGGACCATTTCTGACATTTCTTGAAAGTTCAGGGACTGATTTTGACAATTTGGTAAACTTTGGCCGTTTTTTCCCTGTTTTCAGTTCTTTTATGTTTGAAACATATAAAAACACCTTCTAAGAATATTTGTAGTATTTTGTGGTGTTTCTGAGTGTTTTTACATGTTTTTGTTGTTCAGATTTGACAGAAATGATGAGTTTTTACGAACTCATCATAGTATATGACATATCTATGTGTTTTCAGTTGTTTTTTTAGTTTAAATAAGACAAAAATGATGAGTATTTACACACTCATCAATGGCTTAACTTGTTGCCAACACAGACATGTGATACTTAATGATGGATTTTGTGTGCATTGTAGTGATCCTGATGAAGATGTTCTACATGCTCTATTCCAATGTGATCGAGTACGGCAAGTACGGGAAGCGGATAATTTATTAATATATCATCCATCCAAATTAGTGATAATATGAATGATTATTTTGCTGCTATTTTTTCAGATCACATGAACAAATTAGAGGCGTTTCTAATGATATATTGGAGTCTTTGGTTAGAATGTATCCGTGTTGCACATGGCCATCCTCCTCAGAATTGTGGATTAATATGGCAAGGCGCTACACGTTTGTTACATGAATTTCAAGATGCATCTATGCGTGGTAATGTGCAATGTGGGCCAAATGTAAATCCTTTGGCATTTATATGGCAGCCTCCACCTAATGGGTTGGTAAAGTTAAATTGTGATGCTGCATGGTTGCCTAGCAGTAAACAAGCTGGTCTTGGTTTTGTTGCAAGAAACACTGAATGTGAGGTTATTTTTTCGGGGGCAAAACACATCGAGTACTCAGAGTCAGTCCTTATAGCAGAAGCTGGTGCCGTGTGGTGGGCCGTCAAAACTGCCCATGAAAAGCATCTAACCAAAATAGAAGTAGAGACAGACTCCTTTGTTCTTTATCGATCGTTATTAACCGGAATACCACTTCTTCAGATTTCAAGTTTGTGGCAGGATATCATGGATCTTTCTTCCACATTCGAAGGTTGTCATTGGGTTTTTGTTAAGCGTGGTGGTAATGCGGCTGCTCATAGTATTGCTAGATATGCTTTAGGAGATATTGTTTCATCAGTGGTCGATGGCCTAGTTCATCTCGAGTGAAGTTTTTGTACACTCGTTGATGTTTTTTTGTTTTTGGTTTTATATCATTCTGTAACACCCCCAATTTTAAAATATGTGCAGCGGAATAAAGATTGGGTGTTACTTCATAGCTCGCAGTTTTTAAGTAGAAAATGATTATCAATTTAGTCATTTTAAAACATTTATCATTCGAATATCAGAGTTTTCAAAATGAGGTCCCAGTGGTTTCAAAGTTTGTTAAATAAGTTTTCGAATGATAGTAAAATTTATAGCCTTTGTAAGAATCCGTGCTCCTCCGTACCATCCTTGCTCATTATGGACCTGAGATAAACACATGCTAAAAGTGTCAACACAAAGGTTGGTGAGTTCATAGAATTTATAAGTAGAGTAGTTGATTTCAAAGAATCAAAAGAGTTTGTGAGTCCATAGTGGTCAAAATAAATAATTTATTATCAAAATCAAGAGTGAGTAAATCCATAGTGTTTATAGTTGAAAGCAGTTGATTATCAAAATCAAAGTTAACATGTAATAGTTTGTTGGTTTGCCCTAACTGGGTCAACACAAAAAGTAGTTGGTTGGTTTACCCTAACTGGGCCAATCATCAAAATAGTTATGATTTGCCAAGAAATAGTGATTTTCTACTATATAGTGAATACGATTTAGTCATTTGATAAAAACATTTATTATAGTTCTTTGTCATGACTACAACACTACTACTCTGATTTCTCTAAGCCTCATGAAACGCAACGATTAACTAGTCACATCAATCAAACATGAGTGAAAATAACAATGGCCCTCTGGATAGGTTTTGCTATTCACCTATTAATGGATTAAATAAAGTGCGTTTGGTGGCCCATCCTGGCAGACACAAACGGGGATCGTCAATCCCTAATAGATCTATTCACAATTATTTACGTTCACCCTTCAAGTGATTAAAGTTCATGATATGAGGGACTTTTAGCAATAGTAAACTTAGGGGGGGGGGGTAGAAATCAGGTATAGCATACAGTTGATAAGTCACAGGAAATCATTTTTATAGCAGTTATCTCTCAATGAGATATAAATTGTATAAAATGGTGGGCTATGGTCCCACAGTAATAGGTAAATAGTTTAACGAGTACTTGTGAAAGTAATTGAAAATATTTGAGCAGGTATCTCCCCTAAAACATTTATAAAACGTTAAAAGAGGGGTGCTATGAAACTCACAGTAATATGTAAAAGTTTAGAGTACTTATGAAAGTAAGAATCAAGTATTTGAGCATGTATCTCCTCCAAAGAGTTTATAAAACAATTATAAAAAGAGTAAGAGAGGGGCTATGACTCACCTTAAGTGATACTAGGAATAATGCAAGTAGGTTCGAGTGAGATTATGAGAATGATTTTTGGAAGCGTCTTTAGTACGGAACCTAATAAATAAATTTATCTTAGAATCTAACCAAATACTATTTGGTAATGAATAACGATTAATGAATAGCGATTAATCGTTATGGTGAAAAGATGATATGCGAGTGAATTTCTTATGTTTATAAGGTGAGTTATTATGTTTAGAGTTCTCTTTTCTTAATCATGATGATAATAGTACGTAAAGATAATTAGTTAAATATAGTTATATATATTATTAACAAAATAAAATGTGATGAAAATGCATATGACGTGATGGGGTGACGTAAAAATAGAAAATAAAATATGCGAGTGAATTTCTTATGTTTATAAGGTGAGTTATTATGTTTAGAGTTCTCTATCCTAAACTTTCTGTTTTTACAGGTTTAGTCCTTACTTTTAACAGTTTGACAGTTTTAGTCCTTCAAGGTGTCATCGCGTTACATTTTTAGTCCAATTTCACAAAAATCATGCAAAAATTTTATCAAATTTTCCGTGGCTTATTTTAGAGTTAAAAAGCTTATTTTAGAGTTAAAAATATATTATATGGGCCTGGTGGACTGTTTAATCGCAAAATCTTACTGGGCTCAATTTAAGCCCAATCAAGTTTTGTTAATTTTCTGAAAATGAATTCTAAAAATTTACTAGTGAATGTAGTTTACTTTGAAAAGATTTGAACGCTCATATGAGTTTATGAGGAAAAGTTTAAAATACAAAACACGTAGTTTGCTAGATGGTCTATCGAGTGGTGTAAAAACATGGTATGTTTGTTATGTTAGATTTCAACATATACGAATGTTTCCAAGTTACATGAGATGAGTTTTTAAGTAAAGTGACTTAGAAAAATTCTGAGTGTTTTGAGACTAGGTCTCGTTGTGACTTAGGAACGCGTCCAAAAATAGTTATACGTGACTTGTATGATTTAAATCTTTGTATGTCTTGATTTTTAGCGTAGTGAATATATAAGTGAGATAATAATACGTAAGTGTTGTGTACATCGATTACGAGTAATTTGGTGCAAGTGATAGTGATTTTACATGTTAAGGTTAAAGTATACGTTTTAAGTAAAAATGGAAAAGAGTATACGGGACTTACTACACCAAGATGGTGGGGTAAAATGATTCGTAGAGTCGAGGAGGGGGTAGTACGAGATTGTAGCGTGAATGTCGACTCAACCAAGGTTCACAACAATGTTTTGTTTCTCCTATACACCACTCGAAGTACTTGTGCACTTTCCAAAGCAATTTGCACCAGGAACTAAAGCTAGGACTTAGGATATTTTTGGAATTTGATTTGTATGTAAGTATAAGTCGAGTGCATGCATGCAAGGTGATATTTATATGAAATTTTGAGTGTTCTAGGGGTCATACATTTATTAGATGTGATGGTAGTGTGTAGTAGAATGAGAGGTAACATGCTCCTCTTTGTTTTCTAGTTTGTCGACGTCAACCAAAGCTTAAAGAAAACGTGAGCTTGTTTATTATACAATTTCGATTGTACATATGGTTTCATTTTTAAAATACATCTAGTACTTGGCCTAGGAATAGTTTATGAAATTGTGAGAGCTTGAAATGGGGAGGTGCATGTCCTTGTGTCTAGTACATATGTCGACCACAAATTTTCTTAGCATACGATTTGGAAATTCATGTAGGTTTCAGTTATAGTTGATAGCTTTTAATATATAGACATGAATTCATGCTAGAAATGATTTCTGAACTTCATAGAAACAAACGAGAGCTAAATCGGTTTAGTTTTGAATTATGTACAAATCGGGTGGGTTTGTTTTTGGATCAATTACTTGGCCTTGTAAAAATATAGTAAGACTCGACATGGGGAGCTGAAATTTGACATCCTTGGAGTTGGCTAAGTGAGGAACGAGGTAGGGTAAAAATATGTATGTGTCGTGTATATAAATGGTGCGTACGGGGTGCGTTTTGGACTTGGTCTTGGTCGATCTCATGAACTAATAAAAATTAAAGTTGGGCTTAATGGTTGGGTTGGATGAATAGTAACAGGTCGTGGGAAGTGGGAACGTTTGGGCTGAGAGGTGATTAAGGGCCCGTTACATTTGTGTTTAGTGTTTAATTTGATTAGTGAAATATTTAAGTTTCGTTAAACGTGTCGAGAACTTGTTTCGTCAGTTGGTGAATTTTGCAATATCGTAATCATGATCATTTAATGCCGTAAGAAAATCTTAAATTTTTCTGTAAAAATGGTGATTAAGATAGTGATAGAGATTATTATATAATTAATCGTTTGTTAACCATATGGATTTTTGCGGGGTTTTACACATTCTCTTTATAAAAAAATAATAATAATAGCGTTAGATGGTGCGATCATACTACTGTGGCAAAAAGATGAAGATAGTAAAGCATGAGCTAATTGTGTGAATTTAGTTTTGTTTGTCATTTGTTTTGATTTAGGCTTACAATCAGGGGTGGATCTAGCATCAACTTAGGGTATGCACGTGCATACCCTGTGTAAAATGTTAGTAGTGTAAAATATTTTTGATTTTTTCCAAAGTTAGTACAAAATATACTTTAAATTTATCAGTGCACACCCTATATAATACTGGAAAATTATCAGTGCATACCTATAGAATTTAAAGAAGAAAAAGAAGGAAGAAGAAGAAATAAAAGTGCAACTGGTAAGTCACAGTATGCCGGCTGCTCTATTTTGATGAAGATGGTCAAACGGTAGTTTTGTGTTTTTTATTGGGCCAATTATTTTACATTGAGTTTTAAGTTGAGCTAGTTACTCTCACAAGCCCAACCCACTATAAATGTCATTTACCGCTGAAAGGTTAGGATCACTTATTTCAAGTACCAACTTAGCATCAAATTATTTTGCTTGTTGTCGTTGATATATGATCGACTTAATCACAATGATTAGAACATAAAAATTGAAAAAGTTTTTTTTTTCTTTTTTTTCGTTTTTTTTTTGAACAGTTAGTAGCTAGTTAGTAGTTAGTGGTTCGAGTTGTGAAGTCCAAGCGGGCAGTATGCCTTCCTCGAGCCTTCTTCTTTGGAGAATAAACCCCACTCCTTTATCTCGCTTCACGTAGATGGAAACCCCATTGGCAAGCCTCAAACCCGAAACATCCAAAGGAACAAACCAATTTTAATTGTCATACTCGAATCCGCACAACCACCATTTCCCGAAAGGGAAAAAATCCGACCCAAAAATATTTGATGGACCGAAAAATAAATTTACTTATAACTCTAATAAAATAGTGCAAACCCTAACCTGAATTTCTAGGTCCGCCAGTGCTTATAGTATCATAAGCGATGGAACAACCGAAAGTATTTAGATGGGAATGAATGACCACCAGACATAGTGCAACCCGTTTTGTAATATTAACTAAAAACGATTTTAGATGAACGATTTAGTTAGGAGTCGTAACATGTTATTTTTAAATTCTATAAGAAATAATCCATAACTTTATTGTTTTTTAGTTTGTGGTTCAAAATAATTAAGTAAGCTCGGATCAAATTTAATCTTAACATCGTATGATCAAGATCCGGATATTTTATGCCTTTTGTAACATTTCTAAACTTTATTTTATTCTTATGTAACATGGCTATTAACTATTCATACATCTAGCATATCAATTATTCTCATAAAATCACAAATCAATCGCTTATATAAACATATTTATTTTCATAATAATAACAAAACTGCTATTTCACGGTTATCAATTTAATCCCGTGAATTTCACGGGTTAATAAACTAGTACTATATATAAAAGGAAAAATCCTCGAAGTGGAAAAGTGGAAAAATTAAGTAAACTATTTATGGAAACCATAAGCTTTTATTGTTATTTTCGTTTATGACACATCTTATTAATTTAGTTTAAATAGTGTTATGGGGTGTTTGATAGCCTTTGAATTGGATCATTAGGGTGGTAGCAATGGTCACAGTTTGGCTGCGGTATGATCCCATACCGAGCGGCAACACCGTTGCCTCCCCTTCGGTATAGGTGCGGCATGGTTGAGTTCGGCAAAGATTGCCGAGTCGGTATGGAAGATAAGGAACGTGATTATTTGACCGTTGGGAGCATTAATTTTGTATTATCATGTATACAAAATACAACAAGAACATATAAAACTTTACAATATCGCATGAGTTGTTGTCGTCGTTGTTAATTTGCTGAATTCCAAGTTTTTCTTGAACTGTCATTTTTGTTAGAAGAAAGCGGCTAAGTGAAAAAGATGAAGAACCGGCAAAACCTAAAATATAGAAGTAAATGTAATATACGGAGTATAAAACTGATTATTAACTTTGGCATCTTCTTACAAGCCCAACAAGCTTACACATGGTATTTTTAAAAGACCCATTACAAATACTATCTTTTATTAAAAGAGTTAACGAAAATTAATTATGTTTTTTTTTTCTAAGTATTATGTAATTTTCTTTTTATTATTAATGAAATATTATGTTTTTATTAAATTGTTTAATATAATTATGAATATATTAAAAAAAATTAGGTGATGCATGAGATCATGGTTGCCACTAAAAAAGTATGGTGAGGTATGAGAGAGGCAAGAATGAGGTGGAATGATATTATTGGTGGGTTGTTAAGTATGGATGAGGTATGAGATCATAACTGCCACCACGCTTAAGTGGAAAATTGATGAACCGGTCAGATCATTGTTGTTTGATAAAAATAAAGAAGGCGTTGTACCAAGTTGAAAGCTTCTGGATCGTGCAGGGCCAAAATCATGCAAAATCATTCAGTTCCCACATTTATCTATTTTATTCTTTTGTCTCTTTTAGTTAGTTATTACTTTATTACTACGTACTATTCTTTTTATACTTTAGTCAAAGAAGAAAACTTGTAGTACTTGGCAAGTTTGCATGATGGGTATATAAAGTTTATTTTTAGAGGAAAAGAAGCAATAACTCAAGTTATGAAATAACTCAGGCCACGTCAGCGCCACATAATCTCAACACCAAATAACATAACACCAAAAAACACCAAGAAATCATAACACCACTTTTTGGGACTCACCATTTAAAAAAAATACCATTTACAAATTAACCCCTTAAGTAATATTTCAATCATTAAATAAACACTTCATTAATATTTCATTCATTCAAAACTAATACAAATTACAAAATACTTCAAAAAAAAAAAAAAAACCCTTAAATTTAAGCCCAAGAATTTGGTTAAATTACGGATGACAAATTAAGCCCAAGAACTTGGATAACCCACTAGACCAAAATACCACTAACTTAATAATTGACTAGTATATAAAGACTTTTCTTGGTAACCCTACACTTGTTCAGTCACACTTACACGGCAGTCACACAAAGACTTTTCTTTGTAGATCTACATCTATCCAAACTCACAAAAATCAAACAACTAGCCCTTTCATCTTCGCACCACCAACAATGTATCTCAATGGCCTTTTGTTTAACTAATCATATAAACGACAATCAAACACACTTAAACGTTGAGGGGATGATTTTATAATTTTGTCTTTGGCCTTACCCACGTTGCAACGTACGTTGCTCTAGCAACGTAGAAGCCAACGCCATGCCAACGTTCATGATCTCAGAGTGGGCATAACGCCTTAACACCGTTGGAAACAAGCCACCTAGGACGAATTTGTTGCCAGCTAGACGATAACGCTGGTTCGGCGTTATTGCTCCCTTTGCTCTTAAGAGCTTTGAAACTATAAAACTATTATTATATATATTTTTGAACCTAGCTCTAGAATATGACTAAAGCAAATAGTATTAGCTGGCATGTGAGAACCTAGTACTTTAGGTTAGCTTTTGTTCGAGCCAATGTCTCCTTATTCTATTGGTTTTAAAGGTAAACTGTAGTTGTTCCAGTTCGCTTTCATAATTTTTACTTTCAAGTATTCTTATGATTCAGCTTCAATGCGGTCTTGGCACCTTGTTCATGATGGAACGTAATGCATGTTTATATAATTTCATGAAATACTCTTTTTTTTTTAAATAACAGTTGGTGTTTTATCAATATAGGTTACTTATCAACAAGTTACATTCAATTTACACTAATCGAATACGAAGGATAAAATGGTAATTTTAATTATTCATAATGCTGATTTAGAAGAATTTTCATACGGTCATTTTTGTTCAGGACGTGACTCATTCAGAATCTTTGAATTGGTCAGCACCCTTATTCATTCAGCGATAAATTATATTGGTTTATCAAATTTAATCAATGTTTTGAAACCGGGTCTCTAATCGACTCAGCCAAATCACCGGGTCACCAGGTTACCGGTTCAACTACCAAATCAACCCGGTCTTCCACAATAATTAAATTTATATATATTTGGAATGATATTATATCTCAAAAACTTGGCTGATTTGGGTCAGTTAGAGCACTTCCATCGTTAACACGGAGCCTGGGTTAAGGGCCATATAGCGCGCGTTAACCTTGTGTTAAGCGTTGTGTGGTGGGGCGTTAATCATGCGCTAACATGGGACGTTAGTTGGTTAACCCGGCATTAACATTCACTTTATGTTAAATAAATAAATAAATAATTACACTATACTCTCTCCCAACGGATACTATCCGTTAAACTAAAAAAAAAAATCGATTTACCCCCCCCCCCCCCCCCAACGGATACTATCCGTTAAACTAAAAAAAAAAAAAAAAAAAAAATCGATTTACCCCCCCCCCCTCCCAAACGGATACTATCCGTTAAAAAAAAAAAAAAAAAATCAATTTACCCCCCCCCCCCCCCCCCCAACATTAACAAACGGCTATATGCCTAAAAAAATAAAAATAAATAAATAATAAAACCTTTTTCTAACCAATATAAATACCCATTCAACACAATTCTTTTTTCAACACTTCCACAACTCATTATATTCACTTCTACACTTCTAATAGCCAAAAAAATGTCTCAAGGCAACAACAACGACTCGCTTACGAACCTCCTAAGTGGGTGGCGGAACCCACACGCAGGTTCATCGTCAAATCCGAATTGGGATAACCCAAACCAATTTGGTATGTCGAGTCAAGAACTTTTCCAACAACATCAAGCATTAAAATTTTGGCAAGAGAGCCAACAACAAAACTCCCTAAATACCGATTTCCAAAACCTCCAATTCACTCAACAATCAGAACATTCTCAAACGGAAATAAACGAAGTTCCCGAAACACCTACCTCTCCACCAAAGAAATTCAAATCTCGTGGTAAACGAAAGGCCAAAAAAAACAAAGAACCCTCACCGGTCGATGATGATGAAGAAAACGAAGACGGCCCCACAATCACACGTTGGCAAGCAAGTGAAGAAAAATTACTTGCTAAGTGTTACGTGGCCGCTACCGAGGATTCACTAGTCGATCATTCCCAAGCCAAAGATACGTTTTGGCAAAGCGTTCAAAATGAGTTCAATAAACACAATTTTCAGGAACGCGGCAAAGATATGACACAAGGAAAGTGGAGAACGTTGAACCGTGATTGGATGAAGTTCAACGCGTATTTTAAATGTGCTCAATGCGATAAAAAAAGTGGGGAAAATGAAATGGATGTCCTCACGCAGGCGAAAGAAATGTATCGTGAGGAGAACAAATCGGCCCGTTTAATAATGAGGCGGCTTGGGCTATTTTGTGAAAGCATAAAAAATGGGACGCACCGGATCCGGTTGATTTAACCGATGATGTCCCAAGCCAAGCAAGCGAGGCGTTGTTTGGTCATGATGCACAACCACGCCCGATGGGAAAAAAGCGGGCTGCGAAGAAACAAAAATCCGAGATAACGACAAGCACCGAGGGCACGAGTACCGGAGGATCTGTTTCATCGGCCCAATGGGGGGAGGTTATGCGCGAAGAGTATCGGGCAAAACGTGAAGATGCATCCAAGGCTTACCAAGCGACCGCAGAAAACCAATACACACAACTACGGTTGAAGGAGATTGAATTTTTATTGCTCGACACTACCGACAGGGATCCACACTATGTGGCGTTGGTCAATATGGAAAAGGACCGAATCATTAAAAAATACAGGTTGCCAAAGCGTCAAGAATAAGAAATTGTGTTGTGTTGTAACGTTTTTTTTTTTTTTTTTTTTTTTTTTTTTTTTTAAGTTTTTTTAGTGTGTATTGTTATATATTTTAAGAATGAATGTTATTGTTTTTAATAAATGAAGTATTAGTTTTAGTTTAGGGTTGAATTTGAAAATATTTGAAAAGTTGAGTTAAAGTGAGTTAAGGTTGAGTTATAATTATGTGTGTTTTTTTGTGAGTTAAGGTGAAAAGGCTAAAACTGATATAGCGCTGATGTGGCACTGCGTTAAGTAACTTGTGATATGGATGGGAGTGCTCTTACTCACTTCAAACCCGATAGGTCTAACCGGGTTTTGAAAATATAAAAACCATTTTAATTTGACCCGTTGCTATATAAGGGTATTGTTGTTTATGGTACAAGTAGGGTATATTTTAAAAGATATCTCCGCCTGAAAGAGAGAGGGTTTTAAAATAAAGATTGTTGTGATTGAGAGTTGGAAATGCATCATAACTAGCCAAAACCACATGGAGCTCTCGAGTTGGTGTGGAACATTCTAGATTTTCAGAAAGAACAAGAAGTAAGGCTCAAAGTTGGCTATTAACTCGTTGACAAGCTATATTTTACTGACGCGAAGTTACTTGTTACGAGACAAGTTCATATCTTTGCTATCATAATTTCAGTAAACAAGCATAGTACATTATTATTCATGCTTCGTTTTCTTTTAAAGTTATTTGCTTGTCCAATATCTCTTGTCGCATTTAACTACAATATTAAGAGGTTACTAAAGAGCAAATTCCCAAAAAGGGATTTTTTTTTTCAATTTCCTGAAATGGTACAAATCCAAAATGTTTTCCCAATTTGGTCATCGGAGGATGACTTGCAGATTTCTAGTCAACTTTATTTAGTCAACCACTTGTGAATGGTCAACCAATAAAAGTTAAACTAAAGAAACGCGAATACAAATATATCCAAGGAGTTTAGTGTCCCCGGGTCGTTATGTCCCTTGGCAGTGTGATATCCTGAGTTAGAACGGATCTGTGATCGGGAATTATTGAACAGGAAAGGGTATGTGATTATGATTACCCTAAGGATAGAATAAAATAGCTTAAATAAGCTATATAAACAAAGACTTGAAATAAGAAAACTTAAAAACGTAAAAGAAATTAAAAACGTACGCGATTGCGTACAGAAAAAAAGGTGAGTTTTAAAGAAAAATAAACTATAAGGGTTAAAAATGAAAATTCTATAAACTTAAACTAAAAAGAAAATTAAATTAAAAAGAAAACTATTTTTTATATTATTATATTATTTATTATTTAATTATTTAATTAATAACTATTTAACTTTTTAATTAAAACTAATTTAAATCAAACTAAAAATAATAAACACTACAAATTAAACTAAAAATTTATAAAAATATTTTCTAAACCTAAAATAGAACTTGAAGAAAGTATAAAAAATAAAAATAAATGTTTTTGTCTTTTCATAAGCTTTTTATTAATTAAAAACTATTTATATTAATTATACTACTTAAACTATTTTAAATTACAAATAATACTAAAATGACTTTTAAAATTATAAAAAAAATTACTAAAACTATATTATGACTTATAAAAGCTATAAAAAATATAAAATCTAGGTGTTGCTATATAAAAAGTAATTATGCTATTTAAAACTTATTTATTAATTAATTACTAATAAAACTATTATTAATTCTAATTAATACTAAATTACAAAATAAAAGTCTAAGAAAATTATTAAAAATACTTTAATATATAAGGAAATTAATAAAAATATAAAATTACAATTTACTTAATAAAAATCTAAAAATGAAAATTAAAATTTAATTAAATTAAATAGAAACTATCACTTATTTTTATGTTTTATTTTCTGGATTTTTCTTTTATAAAACTATATTATACCTAAAATTAGACAACTTTAATAAAGACAACTATTTTATAGCTTATTAATAAGCTGTGTGTAAGCTTATTATGGTGACAGTTGACCACAGTTGACTTTTAAAGCAAATAAGCTCAAATGAGCTAATGTGGGGTCCACCTTGGTATTTTCTGGTCCACCTAAGTTAGTTGAACAGGTTTGAGCAAGATTTGAAAAGATAAGCTCACAGGATAAGCCACAAGACCACAATAAGCTGTTTACTTATTTGGTTCTGGGTCAGATTAGGGACAACCTTTGGGTGCAATTCTAGGTGGGGTCCACAAGTTCACAGGTCAAACCAAGGGTCAATTGTTGAACCCTGGTAGGAGGGGGGTTCAAAGGGCCAAAGTATGACTAATGGGGCCCACTGAGGTAGTCACAAAACACCACCAAAGTGGTGGTGTTGGCCTGAGCTACTGGTGCAGGGGAAGAGGTCTTCCCTGCAAGCAAGTTTGGGATTGTGTGGGGCCCAGATAAAAATTGCTAAAAATACAAGCTCAGTAGGAACTCAAAGAACAAGTGTTAGGCTATTACTAGGAACAAATTTCAGATCTTAAAACTTAATACAAAATTCAAAACAAATCTTGGAGTTTTGGTAAAAACCTGAGATGTGCAAACTTTGACTTTTGATAAGAACTAGAAATTTTGACTTTATTGAATTTCTAATGACCACTACAGATTAAATAAGTTAATATAAGATATGATAATCCTATATTAAGCTAGTACTACAAGATATAAGCTAATGGGTGAGTTTATGAAACACAAATCCTTGACAGTTAACTGTCAAGGGGTATGAAGTGGGATTTTGACTTTTCTATTAATAAGACACTAATTTTATGACTATATAAACCTATTAGGACCTAATGTAACTTGATGCAACAGCAAACAACAACAAATATAACCCTGAACACACAGAAACAAGCTAATCCAAACACTACTTAAAAAGTAAGATTTTTAGGTTTTCAAAGCATGTGATTAATTTAGACCAAGAAACTAATTGACAAGGTTATATAATGATATTAGAAGCCAAATTAACTATAAAAACACATGTTTTAACAACAATAGCTTATAAATTACTAATAGGCTAAATTGACAGTCAAATATGAAAATTGAGCAACAATCAAATCTAAGCTATAACTATCCAATATTAAACTACAATATATCTTAACTACACCTAATTAACACAAAAGATTCAAAGTAAAACAAATTTAAGCATAAACACAGTGGAATATAAAAATTGGAACCAAGGACTTACAAAATGCAACACAGATGAAAACCAAGAACCAATGACCAAGATCAATCCTATTAGGTCTCCACAGACCACTAATACCTAGGGCAATCCAGAATTAACCCTGCTCCTTGCTTGATTCTTCAATGAACTGAATTTTTTATTTATTTTCTAATTTTCTTAATTTCTTTTTGTATTTTTTTTTCTTTTATGGATTATAACTTTTCAAAGTTTCTAAAAAGCTTTATGGCTTTTGTCAGGAGCCTAAGAGCTTATTTGAAGTCCTCTAAATAGTTATAATAGACAAGTAATAAGGACAATTAAGTAAATGACATTAATATAAAAGACAAGTAAATAAAGATTAGGAAACTACAAACTGTAAATAAAGATTTATTACAATTTGTCAAAGTGTAATAAAGCTTTGAAAGCTGTAAATGACAAGTAAGAAAGATAAGCAGTAAAATTTTTGATCACAAAATAAGTTCTATGATATCTCTTCACTTCTGCTTCCCCTCTTTCTTTATAATGACCCAAAAGTATCTCCCCACGTTCTTCACACTTTCCCACTTCAAATTAACCATTGGATTGGTCAATTTCATCTTGGCCGTTTAAACCTGTTTTGGCGCCAAAGTCCAAAAGGGTAACATGTGGCCTCCATTTTGCAATTAAGGAAGTTTGGGAGGTATTATGAGGTGGAGGAACAAGGAAACAGGCTTGGAGGCCAAGTTGAGGCTTTGGGTTGAAAAACAGAGGATTTGGGTGGATTTGGTGATAAAGAGGTGAGAAATGCATTTATTGGTGATAGGAGTTGGCATGGGTGGAAGGAGGTGGTGGAGTAGTAGGTTAGACAGCTGGAAAGGTGGTGGACAGGTGGTGAATACCACCTGGTTTCTGGGTTGCAGGGGTGAGAGTGGTGGGTGAACAGTGAAGGCGGGGTGGTGGTTTTTGACTTTGTTTGACCCCGGTTTTATTAGTTTAGGGTGTGGGCCGAGGGTTGGACTGGGCCTAGGAATTGGATCAGGGTGGGCTTGGTTTGTGTTTGGGTTTATTTTGGTTTGGGGTTTAATAAATAAAAAGGGTCCGTTTGGTATTAAAGTTACACAAGGACCAATTTTGTAATTCTGCCAAAGTTAAAGGACCTGATTTGTAACTTTCCCAAAGTAGTTTTAGGGACCACTCTTGTCATACTTGAATAACCCAAGGACCAAAGATGATAATTTCCCATATTAAATTCCCAGGGACCTTTTCTGTCAATTCCTTAAACTCCAGGGACCTTTATTGTAATTTTCTGATTCTTGAAGGGTTAAACCTGTAAATATCAAACATTAACATAAAGGACCAAATATGCCATTATATAATAGTATAAGGTTTATTTTGAATATTTTCTTATTATTATTATTTTTTTTAAACCTTAGGGACTAATTTTGACACTTTCCAAAGTTGAGGGACCAAAGTTGTAATTTTGTGAATTTTAACTTCAATGGACTTTTCCTAACAACTTATGAATCCCAAGGACCTTTTATGACATTTGTACAAGTTTTGATTAACCAGGGACTAGTTTTGCCAATTTGTCAAAGTTCAGGGACTGAAAATGTAAAGTAAGTATATTTTGTATGTTTTTCATCAGTTTTCATCCCTTTTGCACTTGTAACACCTAAAAACACAATTTCATGATATTTCATATATTTAAAAGCATATCTGTATGTTTTCAGATGTTTTGTAGCTTAAATGTGACAGAAATGATGAGTATTTTAGACACTCATCAGAGGATATGATGTAAATGAGTAATATTGTCTTGTATTAGTTATTTGGTTTTCATATGTTAAAAGCTGTTGACTGGGAAAAAAGAGTACCAATTTAATGAGTAATATTTTTGGATATTATGGATTAAATATGTTGTATGATGTAAATAAAGTGGTATGTGTTAAAATCATTGATGTAATTCGGAGATTATGATGGAATTAGCGCCGGAATATATAAGTATCGCCAGAATATATAAGTATCGCCGGAATCTGAAAATAAGTGAAGTCGCACATTCGCACATTTAATGGGTAGCACATTCGCACATTTAATTGACTCATATAGAGATAAGGGTAAATTAGTAATTTTGTAATAATAGAAAAAGAATATCTGGGAACACACCCACTTACCACTATACTTTATTATTCAAAAAGTGGACATGTGTCGCACATTCAGTGGGATCGCACATTCGCACGTTAGCACATGAACAAATTGGGAAAACATGTTGAATTTGTACCATTTCAGGAAATTGAAAAAAAAAAGTCCCTTTTTGGGAATTTGCTCGCTACTAAACCCAATATCCTAACCGAGTTAATGTGCAGCATAAGAACTAAAGTTACACATTCCATCCTGCTGACTTATAAAAATCGTCAATTCGGTTTTGTTCTATCTATGATGAGTCAAGCAGATAACATAGAAAAAAGTTTAAAAAATGTATTGACTTCAACGGAACCTGTCCTGTCTTGAGTCTTGCCCTATTATCCAAACCAACTGCCACCCATTTCACCACATCTAATAGGAACCGTGATATAATTGAGATGGTTTTAGCGTAAGGTAGTCATACTACTCGACGTTCCTTACTTTATTAAACAATGATGAACAGTGATGAAATCACGATTATTCATATTTTAATACCAAAAATACCCTCATTTTAGCTTAATAAAATAACAAAGTTAAGGTTAAACAGCCCACGAGACAAGTGTTTGTTCGAGATTAACTAAATTACATTCTAGTTATTGATTGGCTTAACAAGTATTTGGGTATGCCTTTAAAAGCTCTTATTGCAACTAACAAAAATTGGATGATCATCTAAGTTATGGCTAGTTTAGTAATATTGCATTTATCTTAAAAATCAGTTTTCTTGCAGCAACTTCACATCCATAGTTATATTGTCACTAGTGGTGTCGTTTTTACCAGAACACGAATAAGTTCAATCAGGTCAGATTATTCGTGTTTCAAACCAGTGTCATGTTGTAATGCTTTAGTAGTGCGCTATCTTAGTAGATATATTAGTTAGAGCTAGGGGCAGACCATCTGTTCCTGCTGGACTTACTTCAAGATACGAAATGAGCAGCCGTTTGGCGTAATGCATTTTGCCATTTTTAATGAACTAAACCAATTTGCAAATGATACTGGAATAGTGGACTACGTAATGCATTTTGCCATTTTTTTTTAATTTTTTGCTGCTACCACTTTTTAAGCACATAATTTTATGGATTGGACCATCTATAAAATTTTCGCTACTGCCAACTATTCGATTATTTTGTTTCTCCGTCAACTAAAATGGCTTGATACTTTTTCTTTGTATAAAAGTTATGTCAACCTGAATTAACCCGTTTGCTAAAAAAATGAATTCACCCGATAAGCTAACCCGATATCAGTGTTGTAAATATCGGTCTTGGCGGCCGATATATCAGTGATATATCGCTTATCGGCGGTTGACCGATACGATATTTCACTTATCGGTCAAATTTATCGGTTTGGTCAAAATCGGTCATATCGGTCAAATTTATCGATCCAGGTTCTTTCCTGTCAATCAGTCAATCAGTCATATATTGGAGCTGAATTGGAGCACTTTGGTAGTATACCAGGTTCTACAAATATCTCTTATAAGTTATAAATATAATTTATGTTTTGTTTTGTGTTACATATGTTGCATTTAAAAAATATACATAAATTTCTTTATAATTTATGGTCTCCGATATATCACTGATATATCGCCGCCATATCGGTCTTGGGGCTTGGCGGTGGTCGACCGCCGAGCGATATTTACAACACTGCCCGATATAACCCGAACCCTTATAGGTCCGGTTGTGGGTCACATAATTTTATTCCAAAACCTGAGTCAACCCGACCCGATACACCCGACAGGCGACAACCCGAATCGATAACACCCTTAATCATATGGAACTTTGGATTTGATTTATGAATCTGGCAGTATGCCGATATCATCACATACATATCAAACTTCCACTAAAATCGACTTCTACATAATGGCATTTGGATGTGCGTATTGCCGTATGCCCGCATATATAGTAGTATAGTACGATGATTACCTGAATGCGCTTATTTTATGGAAAAAATATCTACCACATGAATGAAAAGTATGATTCTTGAATTATTCGTTTTACATGTAATTTCTGACGATGCTATAATGTTATCACAAAACATTGGTTGAAATTGGACATTGTAGCTTAATACAATAGATTGCATGCCAAAAGATCAATATAAAACTTATATTTCCCATAAAACCAATGAACCAATCACAGTCATTCATTTTTTTATTAAAATAAAACAATAAACTTTCACCCTTTTTTAAAAAATTAAATATCTCGCAAACCGTTAACCGTTACGCGAAAAAAATCATATCATCGCGACGAGAATTAAATTATCTTTCTATAGATATGCATTGTTATATACTTTCGACGAACTTTTTTTTTCGACGATTTTTTTTTTTCAAAATTTCGGCCCAGAAAAATCACATGTGATTTGTAAAAATCACATGTGATTCGTTAAAATCAAATCATATCTGATTTTTACGAATCACATGTGATTTTTGTGGGCGGAAATTTAAAAAAAAAATCGTCCAAAAAAAAGTTCATCGAAAGTATATAACAATGCATATCTATAGAAAGATAATTTAATTCTCGTCGCGATGGTGTATTTTTTGTAGCTTGAAGATTTACTGTTGGGATCATACTTTTAGTATTTAGTCAAGTCTCGGTCATTACATTTTGTAGTAGGTTGCTTTAGTATTTATTTCATCTAGTTTATGTTACAAGGCTTAAGTGTTAAAGCCCTATGGGCCTAAAAGCCCACGTTTTAAGAAAGGAAGGAGGAAGGGAGTGTTGCCCTAGTCCTCCTCCTATAAATACCATGCTTATGTACTCATTATAATTGTTGGTTATTAGATTACCTTAAAGAAACTCTTGCACTTTTATCTTTCTTATTGTCTTATAATCAACCAAACTCTTTTCTCATCTCATTTCTCTTTATATCATTCTTGTGTTTACTAAATGGTGACCTAACAAGTGGTATCATTCGCCTACTAGAAGTTTGAAGTGTATTTCTTTTGTTAACGTGGGGATTTGGTGCTTATTCTTCATCTTTTTTGCATTTTTCTTTGTTTCTTTCACTCAAATCTTGAAGCTTGGACAAGTTTCAAGGTTGATATAGTGATTTGAAGCTAAGTTTTTGCATAAAGTTGTGATTTTTAAGGTTTTATAGCTTCTTTGATATTGGAAAACTAGTTTTTGGGAGCAAAATCTTCAATATTTAGTGTTTTCTAAGTCTTGGTGAAGTTATTTGATCAAAAGTACCTTATTTCTAGGCAATTTTTCTTCAAAAATTTGAGATTTTTCAAGTTTCTGACCAGTTTACGCGTAATATTGGTGAATAGTACGATCCTGTAGCTGTCAACAGTACTTTTTGTCCTTTTTACGCATTACTTTGGCCTAAAACCCTTTTCCTATGCGTAAAATAGGTCAAAACCCTTTTCCTACGCGTAAAATAGGCTAAAACCCTTTTTCTACGCGTAATATTGCTTAAAACCCTGATCCTACGCGTAAAGTGCTCCTCTACGCCTTAAATCCTACGCTTAAGTTTGATTCTACGCGTAACTTGCCAAAGTTTACGCGTAAGTTTCATCTTCGATCTTCTCCTCGTGTTAAGGTGACTCAGTACTTCCCTAGCTTGGATAAGTTAGTGGAATACTTCGACTACGGACATTTTTCAAGCATGGATAAGTTTGAAAGATTTGTTTGGTTGTTTCAACCTTACGCATAAGTCTAAACTTACGCATAAGCCTAAGCTTACGCGTAAAGAGGAAACTTACGCATAAACTTGAAGTTTACGCATAAACCTACTCTTTACGCATAACCTAAAGTTTACGCGTACGATAAAAGTTATGCGTAAGATTTGAACTTACCCCAAGGATTTTGCAACTTACACAAAGGAACGTGCATTTCAATCTTCTACAAAGATCCATTTCTACACAAGTGTTCTAAGATGTCTCAACCACCTAATCATTACTTCCCTCATATTCAGCAACCTCAACATCAGCAGTCTCAGCAACCTCAGCATCAGCAGTATCAGCAACAACAATACCTTCCGCACATAATGAATCAACAACCTCCTCAATACAATCCACAACAACATTACCTTATGATGCAACAACAACTCATTCCTCAACAGCAACCATATCAAGGGCTACAACAAACCACTCAGTTTTCCTCCAAACAACCTCACTGGTTTGACAGAATGTGTGAAGTTATTACAACTCAACAATCCCGACATGAGGCAGGATCACTTGAAACACCTCCAATGCTAACACCTGGGAATTATGTTCAATGGTCAAGTCGATTCTTAAGATTTCTTGAATTAAAGAAACCTCATGGGCAGTTCTTAAAGCAAGTGATACTTGAAGGACCATTTGAGTGGCCAACACGATTTGAAGCTGGTGATCCAAATGCTGATCCTCCACGTCCTCCTGGTGATAGACCCCTTCCAGAATCTGCACTCACTGAAGAACAGAAACTACATCGTGAAGCGGATCAGTATGCAATGGCTTATATACTTCAAGGTATACCTAATCCGATCTATCGCAGTGTCGATGCTCAGAAAACAGCCAAAGCTATGTGGGAACACGTTCATCTCCTTATGGAAGGAACTCAATTGAACAAAGATGACATGGAATCCAAGCTATACATGGAATACACTGACATCACAATTGAACCTGGAGAGTCACTTGAATCCTACTATCATCGTTTCACAAATGTGGTTAATGATCTGGAACGTCACAAAATCACTGTACCAAGGATCGCTGTGAACTCCAAATTTGTTGGTAGTCTTGGCCCTGATTGGCATAAATATGTGACTTTTGTTCGTCAAACGAAGAATCTTCATGATGCTCCATATGGCTTGTTGTATGATTTTCTGAAACACCATGAACCTGAACTGGAAAAAGATAGAGCTTTACGAGGAGGATACACACCAACGTCAACACCAAATTCCTTGGCTCTCGTAGCTCAATCTTCCTATGCTCCACCACCAATGTCAAATCATGCATATGTTCAAGAGCAGAACTACTTCAGTTATCTACAATCTTCCACCTCGAACCAAATGGTCCCTTATGATTCATCTCCACACGATTCTTCTACTCAACTTGTTCCATTAAACAACAATGATGCTGTGTACTACTCCAACTCCAATGATGATGACGATGATGACTTTAATACGTTGAATCAGGGACTTGCTCTTATTGCTCGTGCTTTCAGCAAATTCTCCAACAAAACAAACAATCGTCAACGTTCATCGTCTAACACAAGAAATCAAGCTGTTGTCAATGATGGAAGAGTGGAAATTCAGAATCATAGTATGGTCGATCTGGTTCAGGAAACTCTTCAGGAAACTATGGGAATGGTCAGCGGTTTAGTAACAATGGGGGGTTCAGGAACAATTCAGGATCTTCTCAGCAAAGGTCTGAATCAGTTGCACCTAGGAACTCCAACTCTGGGAATGCAGTGTGGTGCTACAATTGCAATGAACAAGGTCATATAGCAACAGCATGTCCCAAACCGAGAACTCGGGGTAGTAAGTTTCACAAGCAGGCATTACTAATGGCTCTTCAAGATGAAAAGGATGGACATTTCCCTGAACAGGATAACAACTTCATGGCAAATGTACACAATGATGATGATATGGAAGATCTGGAAGCTAATGCAGCTGTGATGCTTATGGCCAACATGCAGGAACTTAAGCTCAATGATTCAGGTCCAGTGTATGACACTGACGGCTTGTCTCAGGTACATGACCTCGATGAATGCTTTATTAATGAAATTGTCTCACCTTCTGCATCTGAATCAGATATGGCGCAAGTTGTTCCATCTACATCATCTTCATCATCTCAACAAGATGAACAAATAAGCACAGTTGTCATATTTGATGATGACACAGTTGTTTCATTTAATGATCCTATTGAGAGTGATAAACATGATAATTTAGAACAACATGAACCATCATTTGATCCAGACCCTGACCTCATAATGTTATCTAAACAACTGAATGCTCAACAATTGCTAATTGCAAAGTGCAACGAGAAAAACAAAGTTTTAAAAGAAACTAATGCAACACTTGCAAGAGACATTGAGTGTTATAAAATTCAGCTTTCTCATCAGGAAGAAAAGATTAAACACACTAAAAGTTTTGAAAAAGCTTTTCAAGATTCTTACAATAAAGAACAAGATCTTCAACGCAAAATGCAGGATTTAATTGAGTCAAATGGAAAGTTGATTTCGAAACTTGAAAGTGAGAAGTGTGAATTGAAAACAAAAGTTGAATGTCTTCAAACTGAACTTTCAAAAACAGAAACAGAATTGTCAAGTTGCAAAAAGGATTTTCATGAACATAAAATACGGAAAAGGAAGTACATAGATAACCTGCTCGGTGATATTGTTGATCTTGAAAAACAACTCAAAGAATTTCGTCACATTGTTTACAAACACGGGAACTCTGTCACAACAATTCAGAAATTTACTTTAAAACCGAGACCCAATACAGGATATGCACTTGGTGATTACAATTCAATGTTTCTTCACACGGCATTCAAAGAAATTCCAAAAATTTACAGTATGGATTATTTTTTTGATAATACGATTGTGCGTGCTGTTGTTTTTGATACTGAGGAAGAAGAAGAACTTGAAGAAGAGAGTCGATCTAAAATGAGTCAAGTTCAAAATTGGACACCATATGACTATTCAAAAGCTCCTCCACTTTCAAAATCTTTTGTTACTCAGAAGGAATTACCCGAGAAATCATGGTTTATCGAAGAGTCATATGTTTCATCTCACAATGCGGCTCCTGTTCCACCTGTAGCACAAATAAATGGTCCTTTACCATCATCCGGTGAACTTACACGTTTACCAAAATGTCGTGTCTTAAATTATTTCAAAACATTTATGGAAGACATCGATATTTTGGAGGAAACAATTGAACGCAATTCTGAAATAAAAATTGAAACTTTTCAATCCGCTTACGAGCGAGAAAAGAGAGATATTTTTCAAAAACAAATGAAACCAATTGTTCAACACCTTCGTCTATGTGCTACACGTTGGGATCAGGAACTTCAAAAGGAGGTCAAAAATATGATAAATGTTTTTGATACTGCTGAAAATGAGATTTTGGTCCAAAAGCTACAAACTAAAGTTTTCAAAAATGATGCTGATCGACTCTTGGAACAAGTTCTCTGTGCTGATATTTTGTCTGTTATCATGAATGATCTTTATAATTCTGGTACTTCTATGCTTAAGCATGATCATTGTGTTGATAATAATCTGTTGAATGAGGAAATTGAGACACTGAGAATGGAAAATGAAAAGCTGAGAATTAAAAATGATGATGTGACAAAACAATTTTCAAAACAAGTGAGTCTACTCAATCAAAGGCTTGAATGGTGTCAAGCTAAAAGTCTTGAAAGGGAATTGAAGTTTCAAAGTCACAATGTTTCAAACTCTTGTCAACTTTGCAAAAACAATGAGTCTTTAAAAGGTTTGTGTCTCAATTATGAGAAAAAAATTGCGAAGTTAAAAATTGAAAATGACGAATTTCTACAAAACCACATAGACATCAAATATTGCAATGGTATACTTGAGTCTAATATTCAGGATAAGAATCACATCATCATCGAGTTAAAAGAGAAAATTAAGATACTTGAAAAAGGAAAGATGGTTGACACCACGGTGATAGCACCAGGAATGTATCAATTAGACAAAACTGCTAAAAGAAAGGTTGTTCAAAATACTAATGTTGCAAACTCCACTTCTACAGGACTAGTCTCCCCTAATAGCGTTAGCAGACCCAAGCGAAACAGTAAACAGAAGAATAGGCTCTGGCAACGTAAAAGAGGACAACTAGAAGCTCAAGAAGTAGAAGACCAACTTAGGAATTTGAATAAAACTCATGTTGCATCAGATTTAGATTCTAATCTGGCAAATTGTAATCAAAATCTAAATGTAACGAATGATGAACCTTTGAATGTTTTGAATATTAATGCATCTTGTGTGTTTTGTCGTAAAAGCGTATCATCTGGTGATCATACTAAATGTATTGCTAATTCTCTTCTCAATCGTCATAAGAAACGTAGGACACACATTCCTTCTAGGCCCACTATTGCCTCTAAGTCTAACTTAGGAAAGCCGTCTTCTACGGTCTCTAATGATGTTGAAGTTACCCCCATAAGTGCCGAGAACAAATCTAGGACAGAGCCAACCACTAGTGCATTTAACATTAAGAAAGCAAATACTAGTTGGAAATGGCAACGTTGGTTACAACACAAACCAGACTTTAAGTGGATCCCTAAATTATTAAATACATGTGTTTCTAACCAACAGGAACCCGCAATTTCTTTGGGTTCCACCCTTACTTCTGTTCCATCCGTGTCTTCTTCTGGTGATGCAGGTGGTACAGATTGTTCTCTGGATTGTTGATAGCGGATGCACCCGACATATGACAGGCAATCTCAAACTGTTACACAACTTTGTCTCAAAGTTTATTGGCACTGTCAGATTCGGGAATGATCATTACGCGTTAATCATGGGATATGGTGACTATGTAAGTGGGAACATCGAAATAAGTCGTGTTTACTATGTGGAAGGACTTGGTCACAACCTTTTCTCTGTTGGTCAATTTTGTGATGGAGATCTAGAAGTTGCATTTCGAGAGAAAACTTGCTTTGTTCGTGACTTACAAGGAAACGACCTTATGTCTGGCTCACGTGGCTCCAATCTTTATACCATTTCAATGTCAGATATGATTACAACATCTCTGATATGTCTTCTCTCCAAAGCGGAATCGACTAAATCTTGGTTATGGCACAAACGTCTTTCGCACTTGAATTTCAAAACTATGACTGACCTTGCTCGGTTCAAACTTGTTGATGGATTTCCAAGATTCCGTTTCACCAAAGATCACTTATGTCCTGCCTGTGAACAAGGTAAAAGTACTCGGGCTCATTTTCCTTCAAAACCTGAGCACAGTACGAATCATGTTCTACAACTGCTTCATATGGATTTGTGTGGACCGATGCGTGTTCAAAGTATCAACGGTAAACGCTACATACTTGTAATCGTCGATGATTTTTCCAGATGGACTTGGGTTTATTTTCTACGAAGTAAAGATCAGGCTCCTTCAATGATCATCACCTTTCTCACTAAAATTCAAGTTCAGTTACGCAGTACGGTCCGAATAGTCAGAACTGACAATGGAACTGAATTCAAAAATCAGACACTTAGGTCATTTTATGAGAAAGCAGGAATTGAACATCAAACATCTATTCCTAGAAGCCCCGAACAGAATGGAGTTGTCGAAAGACGCAACAGGACGTTAGTGGAAGCTGCTAGAACTATGTTGATTAATGCTCAATTACCTGATTACTTGTGGGCAGAAGCTGTTTCAACTGCATGTTACACTCAAAACCGTTGCATGATTACAAAACGCCATCGCAAAACACCATATCAAATTGTTCACAAAAGGAAACCAAAACATCGATTACTTTCATGTATTTGGAGCACTTTGTTATCCGAAAAATGATCGTGATGATTTAGGTAAACTTAAAGCAAAGGCTGACATTGGAGTGTTCGTTGGATACTGTGACAATTCTAAAGGTTTTCGGATATGGAATCGTCGAACAAGAGAAATTCAAGAAACCATTCACGCTAATTTTGATGAGCTCACACAAATGGCTTCTGAGCAACACAGCTTAGGACCCGAATTTAACCGTCTTAACTCTCCGGCATCTTCGGCTGAACCATTGCCACTCAACCGCAAAGAATTGGAAACCTTGTTTGCTCCACTGTTTGATGACACAATTGAATACCGTCCTACTGAGGTCACACCTAATTCCGCTGCTCAACCTGACAATATTCATGTACCAGACTCACCTCAACAAACTTCTACAACTGTTGAGAGAGACGGTCCTCCAATTGCTTCACCATCTACAGTAGAACAAACTGTTTCTAACTCCCGACATACAGCTGAAGATCCAACACCACTATCAGTTCCACAATCCGCAGAGCATGATCCTGATGCGTTCTTTAACCCGTTTGCACCGGCTCCTACTGTTCCTGATATTGCTGAGTCGTCAACACGCAATTTGGATCCTGCTAACATGCGAGATACTTATCAACTCCACCCTTCAACACACAAATGGACCCGAGACCATCCTCTAGTTCATATTATTGGCCATCCAGATGCACCTGTTATGACAAGACAACGACTTCACACAGATGGAGAAACTTGCATCTACGCACTCATAGTTTGTCATGAAGAACCCAAAAACATTAAAGATGCAATGACTTATGACAACTGGATTGAATCTATGCAAGAGGAATTTCAGCAATTCATAAGATTAGAAGTCTGGGAATTAGTTGAAAGACCTGACGGAGTCTTTGTCATCGGGTTAAAATGGATCTGGAAGAATAAACTTGATGCAGAAGGGACAGTCATCCGCAACAAATCACGTCTGGTAGCTAAAGGATATTCTCAACTTGAAGGTCTAGACTTTGCTGAATCCTTTGCTCCAGTGGCACGACATGAAGCTGTTCGGATCTTTTTGGCTTATGCTGCACATAGGAATATGGTGGTTTTCCAAATGGATGTGAAAACGGCATTTCTGAATGGAGATCTCCATGAAGAAGTTTATGTCAGCCAACCTGAAGGCTTCGTTGATCCTGAGCGTCCTAATCACGTCTACCGACTCAAAAAGGCTCTCTACGGACTCAAGCAAGCCCCACGGGCGTGGTATGATAAACTGTCCACTTTCTTACTGGCCAATAAATTTTCCAAAGGATCAGTGGATCCAACACTATTTACAAAAACCCTCGGGGAGGACTTACTTGTTGTTCAAATATATGTCGATGACATCATTTTTGCCTCAACAAAAAGAAGCTACTCTAATGATTTTGCAAAATTAATGAAAGATAATTTTGAAATGTCCATGATGGGTGAACTCTCGTTCTTTCTAGGACTACAAGTTCACCAATCACCCCGTGGAATTTTTGTAAATCAGTCCAAATATGCTCTTGAAATATTAAAGAAACATGGAATGATGTCTTGTGATACTTATAATACACCTATGGGCTATACCACTAAACTAGATGCTGATTTACATGGGACTCCAGTTGACCCTACCAAATACCGAAGTATGATTGGGTCCCTCATGTATCTCACAGCTAGTAGACCTGATATAGTTTTTGCTGTCTTCATGTGCTCCCGCTATCAGTCAAGACCAACTGAAAAACACCTCAGTGAGGTCAAAAGAATCCTTCGATACATAAAGGGAACCATCAATTTGGGGATCTGGTATCCGAAGGATTCTGGCTTTGAACTAATTGCGTTTTCATATGCTGACCATGCAGGATGCTTAGACACACGCAAAAGTACATCTGGTGGATTACAATTTCTTGGAGACAAACTTGTGTCATGGCAATCTAAGAAGCAGGACTGCACCTCACTGTCATCAACAGAATCTGAATACGTAGCCATGTCTGCCTGTTGTGCTCAAGTCATCTGGATGAGATCACAACTTAAGGACTATGGCTACCTATTCAACAAGATTCATATCTACTGTGATTCCAAAAGTGCAATTGCCATCTCCTGCAACACAGTACATCACTGCAAATCCAAACACATCGATCTCCGATATCATTTCATCAAAGAGCATGTGGAAAGGGGTACAGTTGAACTTTATTTTGTTGGAACTGAGTACCAATTAGCGGACTTACTTACCAAATCTTTGGCACCATCCAGGTTTGCTAGTTTAGTTCACCAAATTGGTATGCGATGTTTGACTCCAGAGGATCTGGAAAAGTTTTTAAAATACAAATGATTGTCAAACATCATTTATATCTTTGTAAATATTTTTCTCAAAAAAAAAAAAAAAAAAAAAAAAAAAAAAAAAAATGCAAGTGTAAATCTCTTTCAACACTATTTTTCCAAAACGTCTTAAATTATTTAAAATTAGTGTTGAGGGGGAGATAAAGTAACATTTTTTTAATTTCTAAAAATTAGTTTACCTTTATACTTGCATTTTTTACCAAAAACATTTATAGTTTAACAAAAATAAATAAATCTTTAAAAGTGTTGATTCAAAAGAAATTCGGGTTACTCTCCTTGATCAAAACCAATTTAATTTTACCATGTTCTAAGGTCGAGGGGGAGTACGACAAGTTGTTCTTATCAATTTTTCTTGGAGTTAATATACGAATACGATATGTGTTAAAGTGGTTAGGCATTAGGTTTAAAAAATTTTGTGAGGTTAAGGGACTAAAATTGCCACATTGGGTAACTTGTATTTACCACAGTCAAAACTACCATTGACCCCTTCACATTAACTTTTTCTGCAAACACATTCAATTTTCACCAACCATATCCTACGACTCACAATCATTCTATTGATCTAATCCACCATTCTTGAATCTGTAAGTGTTAACTTGTTTTGATTATGATTGCTAACAAGGGTTTTCAATTTTATTTCAATCCAACGGCTCAATCTTACACAATCTTTTAAATTGTGTTTTGAGTTATGCGTATAATTAAAACCCAGAATTATGTGTTGTTTTGATTGAATTTGGTGGTGGGATTTGTTCATATTATGTTATTAATCATGTTTGTTAACTCCAATCAATCCCAGAATCACCAATTGTGTTATGTGTAAATTAGGGTTCATACGTACGAATTGGGGATTATTGTGTTTGTGCATTAAGATTACAATTAGTGATGGGGTTAATGTTTGTGTATGTCTAGGATCATTCGTACATGATTTAATTTGATCTTGAACATGATTTACTCTTGAATCTAAGGCTTAGGGTTCGTAGGTCAATAGCAGATTTAATCTTGAGATTGTGTGGATGAAAAGTGTTGTAACTTAGTCCATATGACCCTTAGGTTGTTAGATACATTTCCCCCATGCTTAATCGTACCCAGAAACACTTTTGTTTGATGAAGTGATTGAGTGTTCATGCGTGTTTACGCGTTAAGTTTTATTTGGAATGATTACGCGTTAATATGAATGAAATAAGTGTGTTCGATTGATGATTGATCAGTGGTTATGTTTGTGCACTTTCAGGACACTCATAAATCAAATTTCTAAAGGTGAATTTCTGGATATGGCGTTCTTACGCGTTAAAAGTTCATCCTACGCGTAAGATTAAATCTTACGCGTAAGATTCGACACGTGGACAAATTGTGTCTTGGATAAGACACAGTTTACGCATAATATTGTTCTTACGCATAAGTTCTGATCTTACGCATAAGTCTAGAACTTACGCGTAAGTCATTACCTACGCATAAGTTACAATTTACGCCTAAGGGGAATCCTACGCGTAACTTCAATTTTTACGCATAAGACCTATCTTACGCATAAAATTGATCTTACGCGTAAGTTTCACTTTTACGCGTAAAATTCTAACTTACGCGTAGATTTTGCACTTACGCCTTATTTCTTTACTTACGCCTAAGTCAGGTTACGCGTAAAACAACCACTTACGCGTAAACTTGTCAAAAATCCAAATTTTTTCTAAGTGTTGGAAATTTTCCATTGTGGAACTTGTTGTAAATGATAAACTTTTGTTGGAATTGAATTGTTTCATGTTTCTAACTAGTAAAAGAACTCAAGTTTATCACATATCAAAAGTTTTAACACACACAAACCCCCACTAATCAATGTCACAACATGCTAATCTACGTGAACACATGCTAAATGTATACTAACACTCACATCATCTACAATTGCCATGTTTGTGTGTTTATGATCAATTCAGATGGCTGAAAATGATGACATCCCACACGGACCAGAACCTGAACCCATTCGTGCATGGGAAGACACATTTCCTGAAAACTACTCCAGGAAGATTGGAAAGAACAACCTGAGAGTCAACTTCAACAAACTCACATGCAATGAGTCTTCTTGCCTTGTTGCTGTTGATGCTCTCATCTATCACCCGTGCAAGGTTCTACTCACCAAATCTGCTGCTGTGGCTTGCTTCTACATTCATCATATTTGGCACACAATCCACTTAGACCTCCTGGAAGATTCCTTTACTTGTATGCTTCACATGAGACAAGTAACAGTCGACCAGGATCTTCTCCGCAATGCTCTGGGACTTCCCGAACTTGAACCAGATGAAGAATATGACCAAGTTCCCAGTGAAGAAGAGTTGATTGAATGGCTAAGAGATATTGGGTACGACGAATCTGAAGGAGTCATTACTAGGCACTCCAAGGTCAATATCAGGTTCCTTCCACAACCTTGGAGAACCCTCTACATCATCATTGCCAAGTCGCTGTCTGGCAGAGACACAGGCCATGAACATCCCAAGCTCCAACATCTCAAGCTATTCTGGGCCATTGCTAATGTCAAGAAGGTTGACTATGCCAGCATCATCTGGGAAGACATTGTGTGGCATATACAACACAAGACAAGCAACATTCCTTTCGTCCGTTTCACCAAGCTTCTGATCGCCAGCTTTATCCATGAATATGATGACATTCCTCAGAGACTTAATGATGAGTTCCAGCACACTTACAGGAATGAGGACACACTCAAGGTCATCAAAAGAATGGATACAAGTACAAGGAAACAGGGAAAGAAACTTCCAGATAGCCTCCTCAATGACAAAGTCAAGGCTTGCAACAACTACAAGTACTACCTACAAGCCATTGAAGAAGAGAAAGTTGGATTCTTGGATGAAGCTGCACTTCCTGCATACATGAAGAAAGGCAAGAAAGGCAGCAAATCTGGCAGCTCTGAAAGTTCTACCAAGACCAAACCGAAGAAAAGGGGAACACTTAAGATCAGAATTCCTGCTAAGAAACCAACTGCTGAACCTGAGTGGTTTCCCTCATCACAACCTTCCCCAAAACCGTCTGACTCCGAACAAACCGAATCTGATGAAGGTCCTCAATATAGTGAAGCCCATGCTAATATTGAGAAAGATGAGAATCAGGAAGACATTGATTGGGATAAAAACATTGATGAATTTGCTGACAACATTATTTACCCATCTTACCTCAATCAAAGTTCATTAACTGAAGCTCAGACAAAGCTGGAAGAAGAAAGGACTAGAAGGAAAAAGATGAAGGAACCAGTTACAGCTGTACAAGAGCCTGAAGAGCCTTCAATCGAAGAAGAAAATGAAAGGGCTCTCAATCTGGGTCTCCTCCGCAGCCGAATTGATACGTTTAATGCTGACTTACCTCCACCTCCATTGTTCTCTCAAACCACCGACGTTGGGGGATCAAGCAGCATTCCTGAGCCCACCACAGGAATCTCCTCAGAGTTAGTTGCTTTTGATAATCCCTCAGTAACTCCCACCGATACTGACATGACCATGGGAGAGGAAGAAGAGGAAGATCCTATGGATACCGATGCTCCAAGACTTATGTCTATGGAAGAAATGGAGCTCAGAGAAAGGGCTCAGGAAGAGGAGCTGCAAAGGAAACAAGAAGCAGAAGAGGCCAGACGGGAAGAGTTAGCTCAAGCCAAACTGGAAGAGACTATCAGAATGGAAGAAAGCCGAAAAGCTGAAGAGGCAGCTAAGCTAGCTGAAGAACAATTAAAGAAAGCAGAAGAAGCTAGGCTAGCTGAGGAACTCAGACTTAAAGCTGAGGCTGCCACTCTTGCAGAGGAACAAAGGAAAGCTGATGAAGCAGCCAAACTGGCTGAAGAAAAGTTAAAAGAAGAAGCCAGGGTTGCTGAGGAGCAAAGGCTGCAAGCTGAAGCAGAAAAACTGGCAGCAGAACAGAGAGTGAAAGAAGTTGCACAACCCGAAACTAAGAAAGGTGATGACAAAGACTCCACCACCATCATTGAATCCACACAGTCATCACCTCCTGCTTCTGGATCAACACAAGGCAAATCAATTAAGAAACCAAGCTCCAAAGCCTCTGCTGCTGCTAAACTACTCAAGTCTGCTTTTAAGAAAGTGCATGAGAAGAAGAAAAGTAAGCTTGAAGATCAAGTTGCCACACTTGCATCCCAGGTTGCTGAACTATCAAAGCTGAACTCTAACGTCAAAGAGCTACAAGATAAAGTTGACATTTTCCTAGCTAAAGACGTTACAGAGAACATGGAAGCCGCACTAGCAGCTCAAGCACACGAATACATGGCACAACACTTAGTGGCTGAGCTGAAAGATCTGCTGGCACCAATGAGAGACGAACTCACCAAGTTCGCTGAGCAAGCAGTAAAGAAAGTCATACGATCAACAACCTTCACTCTTCGAGCCGACAAATCTACTGCTCCTCTACCGGCACTATCTCTGGATGATTTGGAACTTCAACTTTTGGAAAAGCTAGCAAGCAAAACTACCTTAACTCCTGAAGAAGCCAAAGTCCTGGAAGCACTGAACAGTAAACTGACAAAAGAGTCTTGCAGCACAGAGGCCGATAAGCTAAAACGTCAAAGAGATGACGAAGACAGGGATCCCAATTCTCAGGCTAAGAAACAAAAACAAGCCGAAGGACCCTCATCTCAGTTCAAAACACCGGTAAACCCCCCTACCACTACAACCTCCTCACAACAACCGAAGGCATCAGGTTCTGCTCCCAAAGCACACGACCACTTTGTATACACCGGTGATGACGACATTCCTATGCCCGATGAAGTTCCAGAACCGTCCCCTAAAAGGAAGAAGAAAGATAAGAAAGGAAAGCATCATCAACCCCAACCTGACACCTCACCTAAAGGCACCAAACCAAAGAAACCCAAAACCGTCCTAAATTGGCTAGACCAAGACAATAGTGCCAAATACTCCTGGTTTGAGAAGATGATCAACTCGCAACCACCACTAGAAGACAATCATGAACCTCAAGATGGTCGAACGGTGGAATATGCTCAAATGATTCAGCAAAAGTTTAAGATGAAAAAGATGAATAAGAAAGAGCTGCGAAGAATCAAAAATGATGCTTTCAACCTTCTTAAGGATCGGTCTGCTAACTCAATCGAGCTTGAATACCATCTGGAAAATATTGCTCGAGCTATGTCAAGCAATATTGACTGGATCAATCCTGAATCTTTTGTCGACCCAGTCACAAAGAAGTCAGCACCTTTCATCACCGACTGGTCAAAACCACTGCCAATGGTTGGGAGGCCTGATGAACCAAAGATCCCGTACATGGCCTTCTTCAACACGGATTTGGAATTTCTTACACTCGGTAGTGCGATTGAGAAGAAGTACGTTAACTCACTCGCCTTTCTCCCAGCTGCTCGATATCTCAACAAAGCCATCGAAGAAGAAGCCACATCATTATTCGTTGACAAAATTGTTGAATATGACCGGAACGCACTCTACGGCATTCATCACTGGCCAGAAAACCGGGCACAATACTATCGAAGCAGCAGACTTAACCAAACTATGGGAGAAGTGGCAAGTGATCTGAAGATTGTCTCAATTCAGTTCATCTCTACTGTCACTCACTACAGGTACCCCTTCCTCAGCAAGATTACACTGAAAAGAAGTGATGAACAATTCTACGACATCTCCGAGTCAGACTTTCCACGCCTACTTCTCAACGATATCGAAGACCTGTACCTTCTCAAAGTGCAAGGCAAACTTTGTGGCTTACCCAAAGACATGCAACTTGCCTTCATCCAAGCACTCCTCATTTACATCAGGCAAATCGTAATCCGAGAACGGGTCGAAGATCTTCAGTTAGGAGTAGAAAGTTACCAGAAGAAGCTCAACCTTACCAAACCAAACCTGTTCGACATCCCCAACCTTCAACATATGCCTCAGTACACCCTGCTCAAGAATCCCTTCGGGTTCACCTACCGCAGCAGTAATGGTCGCAACTGCTTCATGGCTTATACCGAAATTCATAAGTTCTGTGATGAAACGCTTAAGTTCGTCAGAGACGGCATCAAAGGCAGAGTTAATGACATTGCTTTGGGTAAATCGAAACGGTGGACTACGACAGAGGTTAGGGAGGCCCGTAGATTCATATCAAGGATTGAGAACAGACTGAGGCGCAGGGATCAGTTTCGAAGGTTGGAAAGCTATGTGGGAGGCAGATCTAAGTTTTCGGTGCTGACATTTCAGAGGCCTGATTGGTAAATCATTGTAAGAATTTGATTTGATTTGTCATTACTTTACTTCATAATGGCTTGTGCACGCAATACAGTGCACAACCCGAACTTGTAAAGAAAGGACCCTGAGGTACGCTTCAGTGCCTCAATCCTAAATATAAGGAGCGAAGGCTTCTTACTTTTGAGTAGAATTAATCAAACATTTCTGATTTTTCATAATTCTGCTCAAAAGGACAAGTATTTCACCTCAATAAGACCTAATCACTTGTTGAGGGGGAGAACTTGTCAAAACTAAAATACTTTGCTCTAAATCAAAAAGTTCTTGATGAATCTCCCCGTAAGACTCAAAAAGCATATTTTAATCAAATGCTTGTCAAAAACAACATCTTATATGCTATTTTTGAGGGGGAGAAAAGGAAAGTGATTAAAATATGAAAGTTAAAAGTTGTTGTAATGTTTAATCTCATGCGAGCTAGACTCAGATTCACCCAGGAATTGACGAGATAATACAAGTTAGTAACATCGAAAAGACTTATCCTCGACGGGTAATAACATCAAGTTAGTTACTAGAGCTAGTTGTCACCTAAAAGCTGACAATGTACCTCTTTAACTAACCACGTAAGCGTGTCTCGAAAAGGATTAGTCTTAGTAGAAATGTACCATCTCGAGAAACTTTCTATGGACTTGACCAGGCCGGGTAATAACTTCAAGCTAGTCTAACTAGTGATGTAAGCGTGTCTCGAATCGGTCTTGTTCACGGAAAGTGGATCAATTCAAAAGTGCTTGCTCCTCCCGCATGTGCAAATTTATTAAATAATTGTGAGCATATGTGCAGGGGGGAGCCCTTCTAAAAGTTCACACTAAACTCTCAAAGTGTTAACCAAAATATTTGATTATCACAAAACACTTTGAGAGATTTTCAAAGGTTTCAATGGCAATTATAGGATAGTCATGGAGTTATAAGGTGACTAAGGTTAGGAAATAACCGTCCTATGATCCGCCTAAGCCGGAGGGATCTACCCAAGGACATCACCAATAGTTAGAACTAGAAGTCCTTAGGTATGATACGAAAAAAGGAGTAAAGAATGAAAAGGAGAAAGAAGGGGTTGAAGAATGAAAAAGAAAAGTAATGAAAAGGGTGAAAAGAAATAGCCCTCCATATGTTCAACCTTAGGGCAGACACCGGGTTCAATTCATATGCTACTGGTTGTTGCTAAGGCAACACCGGTATTGAAGATTAAGCCGTCATGGACCCAGTGACGCAATGCACTAAACCTTCTGAACCACTCAAGTTCTCTTAAAAGGACTTGTTTCATTCTCACGGGGGACCCATGTAACCTATCGACCCATCTCTTAGAGACGGTTGATATTGAATCAGGACATCCCCAGTCTCCGCATAGGAAACCTAGGTGTGCACTTATTGAGTCTAGAGCCATGAGATACATCAAAGATCTCCTAGGAACACTTAGTATTTCTACATCTGGTGTTCTACATCAATGGGCATCAGTTGTAAACTATCGAGTCCTTCGCAGATCTTAGCAATCTGCCAAGAACGTTTATGAGAGAAGTGCATAAGTATTTCTCAATGATTGAACGGAAACTCCTGTCAGGGTCATCATCTAACAGCCTTGACAGGTCACTTCGGTAACCTCACAAGGGTTACGCTTAGTGTTTGCGGTGGTTCCATCTCGGTCTACAGTCGTGGAGTGATCCCCAGCGACTCACCCAGTCATTGAGCTACCTAGTAGGTCTCGTAAGCTCCTTCGGGAGTATCTGACATGGGAACGGCCAGGATAAGGATTAGAAGGAGTCTTCACACTATGCTGTTGATGAGCTCTAATTCCTTATCCGTAAGTACCGGATGTATTATTGCTAACTGTTTACCCGCAGGTACCTCACTTCCATGATGGCAGATTCCAACATGCTCACACATACATCTTGAAGTCAAAGAAAGCTCCCCCAAAGTTCATTGCAACACAAAGTTAAGAAAAAGATTCTACAGCAATAAGCAGAATCTACAAAGTTTAAAGACTAAGATCCCAATGCATGAAAAAGAACTTCTTGTACGATAAAGTCTAAAGTCTAAAGATGTATGAGCTTGTTGGAATGGCGGACAACCACCACAGACGCAGGAGTGACGAACGGCAGACAACTTCATTACCTAATCACTACATCATCACCAAAGAACAAAGACAAAGAGCAAAGTACCTTCACTATCATTCATTCATTTTGAAGACGTCTAGAGTTTCACATGTCACAAGTCAACGACAAAGATGAAGACGTCAAGCAACCGTGATGACCGACCCTTAGGGGGAGATTGTTGGGATCATACTTTTAGTATTTAGTCAAGTCTCGGTCATTACATTTTGTAGTAGGTTGCTTTAGTATTTATTTCATCTAGTTTATGTTACAAGGCTTAAGTGTTAAAGCCCTATGGGCCTAAAAGCCCACGTTTTAAGAAAGGAAGGAGGAAGGGAGTGTTGCCCTAGTCCTCCTCCTATAAATACCATGCTTATGTACTCATTATAATTGTTGGTTATTAGATTACCTTAAAGAAACTCTTGCACTTTTATCTTTCTTATTGTCTTATAATCAACCAAACTCTTTTCTCATCTCATTTCTCTTTATATCATTCTTGTGTTTACTAAATGGTGACCTAACATTTACCGTTTGTAAGATATGTTGTTTTAAAAAAAATGGAAAATTGTTTTTTATTAATTTAGATAAAAAAAAATGAATAGCTATTATTGGTTCATTGGTTATATGGCACATATAAGTTCTATATTGATCTCACCTTTAGATTGCATATCATCTAAAACTGAGGGACCACAAATGAAAATAAATTGACTTTGGAGTTGCCTTTACTCTTTCATAACCTCATTTCATCTTCATTTCTTTGTAAGGGTGCGTTTGGTTTGTAGCCCGGAATCACTATTGGTATGGGTTTCGATATAGGGTGGAATGAGAATTGGTATCGGTTCAAGTATCATTCCCTATAAAAATGTTTCGTTTAATGATTTGGCATTGAACTTTCACATTTTCTTTCATCTCCATGTATAAGTATGCCAAATCATTAATAAGTCACTGGTACAAATTCCTTCATTTCCATCTCCATGATTTGGCATGAAACTTGTTTTTATTTAAAGTAGATTTTTAATATGTCACTGGTTTAACATTTCATCTCGTGGTATGGACATTCCGACGATTTCTTGTCCTTCATGTAATGGCAACGTGGAATCTTCTAATCATGTTTTCTTTGGATGCGACATCGCTATGAGGTTTGGAGACTTGTTCGTAATTGGTGTGATATCCCTTTTCCTCCTTTCACCTCTTTTGATAATTGGAAATTTTGGTCCGGCTCTTGGAAAGCTTCTAAGGAGAAGAAACATCGGTTCTCTGTTATTTTTGCTTCGCCTCTTTGGTGGTTATGGAGGTTTCGTAATAGTGTTACTTTTTATTCACATCCGATGAGGAAAAGTGACATTTTTTACAACGTTCGTTCATCTTCTTTCTCATGGTTAGTTCACAGGTGTCGAATGGCTTATAATTGGTCAGAGTGGCTTAAGTCTCCTCTGCTGTTTTCGAGTGTTTGACTGTCGATAATGTTGTGGAGCGTTTCGGGTTATGCTAGGAGTTTTGGTTATCTTTTCTTTTCCCGCTTTTTCTTTTTGTTTCTTTTCCTCGGGGCTTGTTTGGGCTGCATCAAAAACACCCCGGAGTGAAAACCGGTGGCCCGGCCTCCGTGGGTGGGGATTTTTCTCTTGTCATGGTTCTCCGTAATTGGCAAGAGTTTTTTCATCTCTTTTGTTAGCCCTCGCAGTTAAAGCCTCGGGTAGTATCTAGATTGTGTTGTTTGTTTTATTTCTAGATATGTCTTGTACTCTTTGGCTTCTATCGCCTTGCTAGTTGTTTCTTTTTTATATATTTATCTTTTGCCGTTCAAAAAAAAAATGTTTTGATTGCTGAAAACGCTCTTCTTTGATACCTGCCTTCTGCATCTGTTCTTCATTTCACTAATAGCTCAAGATCCGTTCCTTGAGGTAGCTGCCTGGACATATTACATGTATTTCGACCCATTTACATATGGGTCAGATTTCAACCCCACTACAAGAAAAAGTAGCTTTAGTGACGAGAATTTTTTTTGGTCACTATTTAGATGAAAATAGTGACGATATAATTTTTGGTCATTATGCTTGGTCATCGGTAGAAAATCAGTGACGAAACTTATAAGTGGTCAACATTTATTCACTAAATTACATGAATAGGGGTGTTAATCGGGTCGGGTACGGGTTCGGGTCAAATCTGGTAGAGTTAAAGTCGGGTCAAGGCTAAAAATAACATACCCGAACCCGAACCTGTTTAAACTTGGGTTAGTCGGGTTCGGGTCAACTCGAATATGAGTAAATTGGTTAAAAAATGATAATTTATTAAATTATAACAATAGAAAAAAAAAATCTTCGGGTTAATCGGGTCGACCCGAACCCGAGTTAGCCAAATATTTTCAACCCGATGCCTGACCCTATTTAGTATTCAGGTTATTCAAGTGGACCCGAACAACCCGAATTCAATTTTTTACCCGACTAACCCGACCCGAATAAGCTAAGTCGGGTCCCGGTCCGGGTCGGGTTTTTTTATTTGACTAGTAATTTATAATTTATAATATCTTTCTCCCCCAAATTATTTCACTTTCACTTCCTGGCGGGAACCAATTTTTCCCCAAATGTTCACACACTAAACACACAGTTAGATTAATTCACGAATAGATGGAAGAAGAACATGAAATCACCGATCAAAACGTTCGCAGATCAGTTAGTTACACTTTCCGTTATCAATTAACCATTTTCTAGCCCTAATTTCATAACCTAGGGTTTCACTTTTTTACTTGTATAATTACATGTGTTTAGTATGTGTTTTATGATGATAGAAACGGCCTAGGGTTCCGGCGAAAGCTTTTGACGGGATGTTGAGCCGAATTAGGGACGGATTTGAGTCTGATGATGATTTTGTTGGTGAATTGGAGCCGAGTCGGCGAAAAGTGAATCGGAGTTGGCCTGCGGATGATGCGAAGGAGGCTGTTGCTGCTGCGAGAGTCTCAGTTTTGAAAATTTAATCGGTATACTGTTTATCCTCGTATGTGTTGTTTACGGTAGTTGTGATTCTGTGTTATTGAATACGGAATGTCGTATTTTCGTCTGCTGTTTTGTTGCTGCGGTAATTTGTTAGGTTGAATGAATTATGTATTGTTTATTCGCATTTGATTAGTTAGATAATAATAAGTTAGGAGGCTTAATAGGTAGACAGGTTTCGTTATTGAGTGCGATTTAGTGGTTGGATACGGGGATGAAGTATGTTTGTGTCGAGTTTTTGATGGTGTGAACGTTTCGTGTAAAGGTTGCATCTTTTTGTATACTTGTAGGTCTAGACTACCCAAAATGGTATTTTTGCAAGGACTTGGTCGACTTGACAACCGGGTCGTATAAATTATTGTGTGCGGGTGTTTTTATTAAATGGTTTTTGTGAGGTATATTTGTATTTAAGTGTGGTATATTTTTTGTAGTGACCGCGGTCGCTTTATTATACTAACTTTGTTGTGAAGTTAAATATAAAGAGAAAGCTGAGTTAGCGCTGATGTGACACTAGTGACTGCAGTACTCCCTTATTACACTTAGGGTCTGTTTGTTTTATGAGTTTTGTTTTGTGGGTCTAGACTACCCAAAATGGTTTGTTTGGTATAAAATTGTGGGGCTCGAACTTTAGCTTGAATTAGAGGTGGCAAAATGGGCAGGTCGGGCGGGCAAGGGCTACGGGCTAAACGGGGCCGGCCAAACGGATGCATGTTATATGAATTATTTTAAAAAAAAAAAAAAAAAAAAAAAAAAAAAAAAAAAATCCTCAAACGTAACACCTCATTTATATTTAAGTATCTAAATATATTATATACATAAGTTTTTCATTAAAAAACAATTTAATGTTCTCCGATTGAGATAAAAACATGTGCCCATTATGCCCATTTAACTTCTAAATGGGCAATGCATGCCCATTTAAGAAAAATGGGCTCAAATGTAACAAAATTTTTTAAAAATTTTGGCCATTTAGATTATATTTTTTGTTTTGAGCACAAATTGACACCTCTAGAATGCCAAAATTTTGCTATACACAATTCCACTTCACAAAATTTTGCTACCCAAAATGGTTTGTTTGGTCTAAAATTGTTGGTCAGTTTTATAAAAAGAAAGTCTGGCACCTTTTGTCTTTTTCAAAATAAGTGGACCCCAATTTATATACATCACTAACTGTAATTTGCCTATGTTGCATTGTTTTTGAAATTTGGCATGTAGCTTAAATGCTTAATCCAATAGATGGCATATTATCTAAAAGCGAGGGACCAGAAATGCAAATAAATTGACTTTGTAGTCAACCCAGTTGCCTTTACTCTTTTGTAACTTCATGATTCATCTTCATTTCCATTTTGATTGCATTCATTCATACCAACAGTACTTCCCTCTCAAAGACTAATTTCATCCATTGTTAAACTGTAAGTTTTTCTAGACACTAATCAATTATCGATTCAAGTCATTTGTTTCATTTTGTGTTTGCTTGATCATCTTATATCTTATAAAGTGACATCGTTTTCATCCCTCGTCTCCTGACCATCTTCACAAGAAAAACTAGATTGACAAGCAACAAAACAATTTCTTGCAATAAGGACACTTGTTGGAAAAATGGTTCACAAAATGAGTTTTTGTAAAACTTTGGACATAATTTAATGTATGTATATGTTATATATATTTATGTTTCTTGGTGGCGTTTTGTTCTCCTCCAAGAGAGCTTCGTAACAAGCTAAAGTATGTCCAAAATAGAGCTAAGATGAATGAGATATCGTGTCTCAAAGTGAGGCACGTGAAACACAAAATTGGAAAAGTCCCACATCGCTCAAAACAAGAAGTGAATGCTTGTTTATAAGGAATAGTTGGTATTTGCTTCCAAATTCCTTTAGGTGAGCTATGCTCCCACTCCTACGTGCGCGCGCGCAGGGGGGGGGTGCAGATTGTGGGATTTCTGGACCAAAATGAGTTCGAAGCTACTGAACTCATGCGAGCCCGCGCGACCTGCGGACACGAATGCAGCTCCGAAACCTCGCCTACGTGCGAAAGTTTTTGCTGCTAATTCGGGTCAGTTTTTTCCAAGTTTCTGTAAATCTATTTTAGGAATAGATTTAGACTTTGTGAACAAGTTTTACAGAATATTTGTGTTAAGGAAAAAAAGATATCAAATCGGTTTTATTAATTAACAGATTTGAGTATATCTTTTATTTTTAGCTGATACTTAGTCTTGTTGAACAAGATAGGGTTTCACTATAAATATAACCTATTCTCATTCGGTTTCATACACAAAAAAACGTACCTCTTCTCTGCAGTTAATTCCAGCAGTCTCTTCGATCAGAAGCACACAAGCATTCGTGACCTTTCAGGCAAGTAAGTCAAGTCCGGCTGTGCAACAGCTTTGAACGTTGTACCCTGGGAAACAGACGGCGAATCTGTTTTAAGGGAATCGTGTTTACACGAGCCTCGTTTTATTACCTTTACTGCTTTCTTTTATTTACGTTATATAGTGTCTGTCTTCTGCTTCTACTCCATTCTGTCTGTATTTACTTTTCTGTTTTTAATTTCTGTTATTTATTTATTATAATCTGATTTTATAAATAAAGTGTACACCGTTTCCCACAGTCTTAAAACAGATTCGGTTTAACCGAATTTAAACACTTTGTTAAAATCGGATTAATTATTTTAACAGATTTATAAACTGTTTTCTATCGAGACCTTGTTGAGTTTCTTTGGAAATCAGTTTTAATTAAACAGATTTAATTTACAGATTTGGTGTACAGATCTATAACGTTTTTTTTTAAGCAGTTGTTCTAATCAGTTTATTGAAACCAAGATTGAGTTTCTATTAACTGATTTATCGAAACCAAGATAGAGTTTCGTTGAGTCAGATCTGGTACAAGTAGATACCGATTTGCAACAGTTTGTTTAACTGTTTGTGTTTGATTTTCAGGATGACAAACACTACTCCTCTTGGGACTACTACAGTGAATGGATCTGGTGCGCCAGTTACCAACACAGTTCTTAATCATGCTGAGAAACCAGAGAAATTCAATGGGCAGAATTTTAAGAGGTGGCAACAAAAGATGTTCTTTTATCTCACTACTTTGAACCTTGCGCGGTTCTTAAAAGAGAACGCACCTCAAGTGGAAACTCCTGCTGAAGGTCAATCCTCTAATCAACAGGCTGTGCAAGCCTTGGAAGCATGGAAGCATTCAGACTTTTTGTGTCACAACTATGTTCTGAATGGTTTGGTTGACTCTTTGTACAACGTGTACTGCAAGACCAAGACTGCCAAAGAATTATGGGAGTCATTGGAACGCAAGTACAAAACTGAGGATGCTGGTACAAAGAAGTTCGTGGTAGCACGCTTTTTGGATTACAAGATGGATGATTCAAAGAAAGTGATGAGTCAGGTTCAAGATCTGCAGATTTTGCTACACGACATTCATGCTGAAGGAATGACTTTGAGTGAAACTTTTCAAGTTGCTGCTATCATTGAAAAGTTGCCTCCAAGCTGGGTAGAATTCAAGAACTACCTGAAGCATAAGCGAAAGGAGATGAGTGTTGAAGACTTGGTTGTTCGTCTTCGTATTGAAGAGGACAACAAGCTGGCTCAGAAAAACACTTATACGCCTGATTCTGCCAAGGCAAATTTGGTTGAGCATGCTTCGTCATCTTCAAAGTCTCATGTCAAGGGAAAAGGCAAGGGGAAAGGAAAGAATGACAAGAAGGGCAAAGGGAAGTCTGAGTACCTTGCTCCTAAAGCTGCAATTGTGAAACCGCAGTTCCAAGGGGTGTGTTTCAATTGTGACCAGCCAGGTCACCGTGCTGCTAACTGTAAGATGCCGAAGCGGGTGACTCCACGCGAGGCAAATATGGTGAATGATGTGGACATGATTGCTATGGTTTCTGACGTCATTGCCATGATCTCTGAAGTTAACCTGGTAGGTTCAAATAACAGGGAATGGTGGGTTGATACTGGGGCTACCCGTCATGTGTGTGCTGATAAGAGTATGTTTCACTCTTTCAGAGCGGTTGACAATGGAGACAAGTTGTACATGGGCAACTCTGCAACTGCTGATATCAAGGGCGAAGGAGATGTAATCCTGAAGATGACATCCGAGAAAGAGCTCAAGTTGACTAATGTCTTGTATGTTCCAGAAATTCGCAAGAATCTTGTGTCTGGTTGGCTGTTGAACAAGTTTGGTTTTCGTCTTGTTTTTGAGTCTGATAAGTTTGTTCTTTCTAAGAATCAAATGTATGTTGGTAGGGGATATGCCCTGAATGGTATGTTTAAGCTCAATGTAATGGTTGTTAAGAATGATATCAATAAAATGAATTCTTCTGCTTATTTGATTGAGTCTTCTAATGTGTGGCATGGCCGTCTTGGACATGTAAATTTTAATTCAATGCGCCGTTTGATTAAATTTAATTGCATACCTAATTTCCATATTGACTCAAAATATAAATGTGAAACTTGTGTTGAAGCCAAACTTACAAGAGCATCTTTCAAATCGGTTGAACGAAAAACCGAACCACTTGATATGATACACACTGACATATGTGATTTGAAATCACTACCCACAAAAGGTGGCAATAAGTACTTTATCACGTTTATTGATGATTGTACAAAGTATTGCTACGTTTACTTGTTAAAAAGTAAAGATGAAGCTATAGACAAGTTTGTTCTATACAAAAACGAAGTTGAGAATCAACTTAATAAGAAAATCAAGGTTGTACGAAGTGATAGAGGAGGTGAATATGTGTCTCCATTTGCTGATCTATGTGCGAAACATGGAATCAGACATGAGTTCACTGCTCCTTACTCACCTCAACAGAACGGTATTGCCGAAAGGAAGAACCGTACCTTGAAGGAAATGGTTAATGCCATGTTGATAAGTTCTGGTTTAAACCAGGACATGTGGGGGGAAGCCATTCTAACGGCTACTTATCTTTTAAATAAGATACCTCGTAAGGAAAAAGAAGAGACCCCTTATGAACTATGGATGGGAAGAAAACCATCATATCAGTACTTACGAGTGTGGGGGTGTCTAGCAAAGGTAGCTATACCGACTCCCAAGGCCCAAAAGATTGGACCTAAATCTGTGGATTGTATATTCATCGGATATGCTAGGAATAGCAGTGCCTATCGTTTCATTGTACATGATTCGAAAAATCCGGATATACAAAAGGGTTCTGTAATGGAATCAAGGAATGCTTCCTTCTTTGAAGATATATTTCCTTGTTTAACGAAGGAAACTGGAAGTTCATCTAGAATAGATGACAATGTTGTCCAAGATAAGAGACAACGAGATGATAATGATCTCCAAGATGAGAGACAAGATCAAATCGAGGAAGAAGAGGTAGAACCTAGAAGAAGCAAAAGGGCAAGAACCGAGAAATCGTTTGGACCCGATTTTGTTTCTTTTATGGTAGAACATGAACCTACTTCTTATCGAGAAGCGGTAACTTCCTCAGAAGGGCCTCAATGGAAAGAAGCCATTAAAAGTGAAATAGATTCTATTTTACAAAATCATACTTGGGAGCTCGTGGATTTACCTCCTGGTTGTAAACCACTAGGCTATAAATGGATCTTCAAGAAGAAGATGAAAGCCGATGGCACCATTGACAAGTACAAAGCAAGATTGGTAATCAAAGGATTTAGACAACGTGAAGGTCTAGATTACTTTGATACATATTCTCCTGTTACACGAATAACGTCGATCAGGATGATACTTGTTATTGCCGCTTTAAGAAATTTGGAAATTCACCAAATGGATGTGAAAACGGCTTTTCTAAACGGGGATTTAGAAGAAGAGATCTACATGAACCAACCTGAGGGTTTCATAGCTCCAGGACAAGAGAACAAAGTTTGCAGGCTTGTTAAGTCATTATATGGCTTAAAGCAAGCTCCCAAACAGTGGCATCAAAAATTTGACCACACCATGCTAGAGAGTGGATTCAAAATTAATGAATGCGACAAGTGTGTTTATGTAAAAGACACAAGTAGTGGATATGTAATCTTGTGTTTATATGTTGATGATATGCTTATCGTTGGCAGTAATGACAAGATGATCAAATCTACTAAAGACATGTTGAAATCAAAGTTTGACATGAAGGATATGGGTTTGGCTGATGTGATCCTTGGAATAAAGATCATACGAACTCAAAATGGACTTGTGTTGAGTCAAGCACATTACGTTGACAAAATTCTGAATACTCATAATGCGGGGGATTCCGGCCTAGCTAGAACTCCAATTGACACCAGCAAGCATCTATCTAAAAATAGAGGCGCAGGTGTTGCCCAATTAGAGTATTCAAGAATTATTGGCATGTTAATGTACTTGATGACAAGTACCCGACCTGACTTAGCATATGCTGTTAGCAGGCTAAGTAGGTATACTAGTAATCCAAGTTATGCACATTGGGGAGCTATGACTAGGGTACTTCATTATTTGAGATACAGTCGCGATTATGGACTGTATTATGAAAGATATCCAGCTGTTATAGAAGGATACAGTGACGCAAATTGGATATCTGACATAAAGGATTCTAGATCAACTAGTGGATATGTGTTTACTCTAGGAGGAGCAGCTATATCTTGGAAGTCTTCCAAGCAAACTGTTATAGCTAAGTCCACGATGGAATCAGAATTTATCGCGTTAGATAAATGCGGACAAGAGGCGGAATGGCTACGTCAATTCGTAGAGGACATACCAAGGTGGCCTAAACCGGTAACGGCCATTAGTATACATTGTGATAGTCAATCGGCAATTGGCAGAGCTCATAGCATAATGTATAATGGAAAGTCCAGACATATCCGTCGTCGACATAATTCGATACGACAACTACTCTCAACAGGAGTTATCTCAATTGACTATGTGCCGTCAAAGGATAACATTGCGGATCCGCTTACGAAAGGCTTAAGCAGAGAGTTAGTTAGTAAGTCGTCTAAAGGAATGGGACTAAAGCCCTTAAAGGAATGAGTTTCTATGAAGGAAAACCTAACCCAGTTGACTGGAGGTCCCAAGATCTGGGTTCAATAGGACAACCTAATCATAGAAATGTGGGGGAAGTCACGTCAATGTGGGGGAGTTACTTATATATTGTAACTTCCTAGTCCATTCCTATAACAAATGTGACTTGTTGAGAGGTTAAACATATGGCTTTTATGATTCAGGATGAAATCATAAAGCATAATGGTTCAAGATGAAATCACAAAACATGTGTTTTTAATGATTCAAGATGAAATCACCTATGTGAGAGAGAAGTGGGGTCGCTTCGAAGGGAATTGTGGGGGCGCAATTCCTAAGAGCTCTTGCAGAACCAGGCTAGTATTCATGACCATAACGAATACGACTATGAGGACTTGACAAGGTCAGGGAGAGTCTTGTGTGAGTATGTATTGTCGTCTACGTAAACAGATGTTGAGTTCAAGGACATCGCGTCTACTCAGATCTAGGAGACTAAGTGCATCTCACAAGGGAAGGTTCAAAGGGTCACACCTACCTATCCTATGCAAGACTTAACCGCAGAAATTTCGCGGAAACTTTCGTGTGTTTTCGACCGATTTCCATTCATGTGGGGGATTGTTGGAAAAATGGTTCACAAAATGAGTTTTTGTAAAACTTTGGACATAATTTAATGTATGTATATGTTATATATATTTATGTTTCTTGGTGGCGTTTTGTTCTCCTCCAAGAGAGCTTCGTAACAAGCTAAAGTATGTCCAAAATAGAGCTAAGATGAATGAGATATCGTGTCTCAAAGTGAGGCACGTGAAACACAAAATTGGAAAAGTCCCACATCGCTCAAAACAAGAAGTGAATGCTTGTTTATAAGGAATAGTTGGTATTTGCTTCCAAATTCCTTTAGGTGAGCTATGCTCCCACTCCTACGTGCGCGCGCGCAGGGGGGGTGCAGATTGTGGGATTTCTGGACCAAAATGAGTTCGAAGCTACTGAACTCATGCGAGCCCGCGCGACCTGCGGACACGAATGCAGCTCCGAAACCTCGCCTACGTGCGAAAGTTTTTGCTGCTAATTCGGGTCAGTTTTTTCCAAGTTTCTGTAAATCTATTTTAGGAATAGATTTAGACTTTGTGAACAAGTTTTACAGAATATTTGTGTTAAGGAAAAAAAGATATCAAATCGGTTTTATTAATTAACAGATTTGAGTATATCTTTTATTTTTAGCTGATACTTAGTCTTGTTGAACAAGATAGGGTTTCACTATAAATATAACCTATTCTCATTCGGTTTCATACACAAAAAAACGTACCTCTTCTCTGCAGTTAATTCCAGCAGTCTCTTCGATCAGAAGCACACAAGCATTCGTGACCTTTCAGGCAAGTAAGTCAAGTCCGGCTGTGCAACAGCTTTGAACGTTGTACCCTGGAAACAGACGGCGAATCTGTTTTAAGGGAATCGTGTTTACACGAGCCTCGTTTTATTACCTTTACTGCTTTCTTTTATTTACGTTATATAGTGTCTGTCTTCTGCTTCTACTCCATTCTGTCTGTATTTACTTTTCTGTTTTTAATTTCTGTTATTTATTTATTATAATCTGATTTTATAAATAAAGTGTACACCGTTTCCCACAACACTCACATCTATTCAATCTATGCTTATCATCACACTCTTTCAAAATCAAACCCGAACGCTTGATGTAAGGACAATAAAGCCTATCAACACCTAAAATAACATATTCACTTAACGCATCACTCCATTTATAAAATAGTTGGGGTGTTAATATGGGGCAGCATGACCAAGGGTCAAGAAAATGATCACATGTTGTATCAAGACATTTGATATCCGAAACATTGTCTTCGAGTTTAGTTATATGTATTTGATCATACAATCAGTGCAAAACGGGTGAATGCATCTATTACTATTCTTGAATTTACTGTTCGGGAGCATTACGGGTTCGATGCAAATCTCGCAAGTGAACATTGCTTCTTCTTCTTCTAGATGTTGTTCGCTTTGATCTTGAATGGGGTTTTGTGATTGGCTTGTTCGAATTATATTTACCCATTAGAAAACAATTAACGTTAGCGCATGATATGCATGCAAGTTTGTGGATTGTGTTAAAATTTAATAATGATAAATAAAGTATTTTTGTTGCTTAAAAAAGTAAGACCCTTGAATTATTCAGTTTGCCTATGTTGCATTGTTTTTGAAATTTGGCATGTAGCTTAAATGCTTAATCCAATAGATGGCATATTATCTAAAAGCGAGGGACCAGAAATGCAAATAAATTGACTTTGTAGTCAACCCAGTTGCCTTTACTCTTTTGTAACTTCATGATTCATCTTCATTTCCAATTTGATTGCATTCATTCATACCAACAGTACTTCCCTCTCAAAGACTAATTTCATCCATTGTTAAACTGTAAGTTTTTCTAGACACTAATCAATTATCGATTAAAGTCATTTGTTTCATTTTGTATTTGCTCCATCATCTTATAGCTTTTTGTTCTATGTCTGTATACAAATTGATTTTATTTAATATCATGTGTGGTTATCATTTCAAGGCATTAGATGTGATTATTTGATCCAATAGCATGAAGCATATATATGATTAAGACAGAATTACATATTTTGGGTAGGTTTTGTAACAGGAAACCTATTAAATATAGGAAAGGTGCCTAAACTTGAGATGCTGTAGTCGTCCCGTCACTATAATTCGTTATTTTTGTGTAGTTATCAATTTGAGACATTAAAATTGATTATTTCATCTATTGCCCAAATGACAACCTTTTAATAACTTATCGGTGTGAATGATAGAATATAATCTAAATAAGATTAAATTGCGAAATCACACACAGTTTGTGTCTTGACTCTAGATGTTGTTGTCGTTCGATAACTTATTTTTGTGTTGCTATCATTTTAAGACAACCTATGAACCAGAGTCGCATATTTAGTAAAAGGATTTTTTTTTTTTTTTTTTTTTTTTTTTTTTTTTATGAATTGCAACATATATGCCATTGTATACACCCGTGGGTCTAAAAATCTTACTTTTTAAATATAATTTGACCTATCAGCATATCAGGTGATAATGCCTACTCTTTCTGAATTTCTTTACTTGTGAATGCAGCTCGATCTCATTATTGAAAATGGCTACTACGTCCACTCCTCATCGGTGGAAATATGATGTTTTTGTTAGTTTTAGAGGTGAAGATATCCGTAAAAATTTCATGGATCATTTGTTCAACGACTTCAAGCAAAAAGGGATTCATGCTTTTAGAGACAATAGTGAATTGCCTAAAGGAGAAGAGATATATCCTCATCTCTGCAAAGCCATTGAAGAATCGAGATTTTTGATAGTTATATTCTCCAAGAATTACGCTTCTTCATCATGGTGTTTGAGGGAACTTGTCAAAATACTTGAGCGCAAACAGATTGAAAATCCCAAACATGAGGTTCGGGTTATCTTTTATGATGGCAAACCTGATGTAGTGAGGAAACACAAAAGGAGTTATGCAGAAGCCTTTTGTAATCACGAAATGTCAAATAGTATAGAGGTGGGTAAATGGAAAGAAGCTTTATCCATGGCGGCTGACCTATCTGGATTTGATCTCCATGACATGACAAATGGGTAAATTTCTTGTTTTGTGCGATTATTTTATGTTGGTTGTTTACTCACACAAACATCTTTATTTCTAAAAATTACTCCGTAACACTGTAATTTTTTTCTCTCTTTTATGGTTAACAGGTATGAGTACAAGTTCATCAATTGTATCTCCAAAGACATACTCAAAAAATTATGTGTTGGGCCCTTGCATGTTGGTGAAAACCTGGTTGGCATAGATTTCCATTTCGACAGATTAGGCTTGTCACGCTTCGTTGGGTCACATAAGGTTAACATGATTGGAATATGTGGTATAAGTGGAATAGGAAAGACGACCCTTGCCAAAGCTATATATAACTTAGTGTATGCCCACTTTGAAGGAAGTTGCTTTTGTGAAGATGTCAAAGAAGTCGAAAAAAAACAAAGCCTAACTCAAGTTCAGATGCAAATGATTGGTAAGATTCTGAAAATAGATGATCCGAAGATATCAAGTGTTGGAGAAGGTTCTATGGTAATAAAGCAAAGGATGGCATGTAAGCGGATCCTGCTTGTTTTGGATGATGTGAATAACGTAGAGCAATTAGAAGCACTAGCAGGTTCACGTGATTGGTTTTATCCTGGAAGTTTTATTATTTTCACTGCTAAAGACAAACAATTGCTAAGGTCTCATAAAGTGGATGGTATTTATGATATGGAGACTTTAGATGATCACAAAGCTCTTGAGCTCTTTAGTTTATATGCATTTGGAAAATTGGAACCTTTAGAAGATTTCAGAGAGCTTGCTTCCCAAGTTATAATACATTTGCAAGGTCACCCATTGGCTCTCAAAATTTTTGGTGGATTATTGCATGAAAAATCTGTGGATGTTTGGAAAGGCGAGCTGGTTAGACTCCAAACATATCCTAATTCAGATATACTACAAAAACTTCGACCAAGTTTTGATAGCTTGGCATCTGATCAGAAAAGAATGTTTCTTGACATTGCATGTGTGTTCATTAGGGAAAATAAAGATTTTGCTGCAAGTATACTAGACAGCGGTGACTGTTCTGCAAATGCTATTATTGAAGTTCTAGCTAATAAATTCCTAGTAACAATATCTGCATATAATATGCGTCTTCAAATGCATGAATTGATTCAAAGCATGGCAAGGGAAATTGTTCGTGAAGAATTTATTCTGACTGGGAAACTAAGAAGATTGTGTATATCATCAGCATCGAGTGAAAAGATAGTAAGAAGTGGCATATTCTTTTTTACCTTCATATTCATACAAAAGTATACACAATTGCATATGTTACTCTTTATAATTTATGTTACATGTTCTTGCTTTTCCAGGTGGAATTGACTGAAGCAATTGAAGTTCTAGTCCTTTTGTTAAGGGAATCTAGTCAAAAGGTTCACATAGACGCTAATTCTTTTGCTTTTATGAAAAATTTGCGGATCCTGAAAATTTCTGCTGAGAAAGAATTTGATCAGAAAGTGGAATTGAAGGGCTACAATGTGAAGTACTCAGGAAGTTTGGATTTTTTGTCCAATGAGCTAAGATTGTTTTGTTGGCATGGATGCCCTTTCAAGTACTTACCTTCAGATTTCTATCCAGAAAACCTTGTGGCCATTGACCTGTCTTACAGCAACATAAAACAACTTTGGACAACACCAAAGGTATTTACTTGTTCATACATGTGTTCATGTTCGACACTTAAGAGATATAAGAACTAATCTTTTTTCTATTGATATCAGTGTTTAAGAAGGTTGAAAATAATGAAGCTAAGGTACTGTTGTAACCTAACAACCACCCCTGACTTCTCAGAGATTACAAATCTCGAAGAGCTAGATCTTGAAGGTTGTGTGAATATGGTTACAGTTCATCCATCAGTTAGAATGCTCAGGAGACTTCTTGTCTTAAATATGAGAGACTGCAGACGGGCTAGGAGTTTTCCTAGCAAAGTGGAATTGAATTCTCTTCAGGTTTTGAATCTCTCAGGATGCTTTAATGTCAACCAACTGCCTGAGGCCTTTTGGTCTGGATTGTGGACTTCAATCCCTAGTTTCATATGGAACCAACAACATCCCCAAACATCAGTTTCATTGGCAGCTTTACATGTGTTAGAGGATCTGAATTTAAGCTACTGCAATTTAGTACAGGTGCCTGATAGCCTTGGAGGCTTATCATTTCTAAAGAAACTACACTTAGAAGGGAACAATTTTACTAGCTTGCCTGGAAGTTTGAGTCAACTTTCTAGTCTTGAATGGCTTAATGTTGATGGCTGCAAGAAGCTGGAAGTGTTGGCCGAACTTCCACCTAGCCTATATTACATTAGTGCATGTGATTGCACCTCGTTAATAAAAGTGTTGGGAGCAGGAGCAAGCAATCACGCATACTTGGATATTAATTTCATAAATTGTCCAAATTTGTTTAAGAATCTTACCGGTGATAGCAACGTTTCGATATCGGAGACTCAATGTCTTGAATCATCTATAAATTCCCAAGGCTCTACAAACCAATTTTCCTCTTTCCTTCGGTATGCAGGTATCCAGAATAACATATGTGAATTCTTCCGTTTGCCAGGAAGTTCCATTGAGAATATGGAAATAGCTTCCCAGAGTGGTTTACAAATGAAAGTATGGGAAGTTCCATTAAGGGATATGGAACCTGTGTTGTTTTTAAGAGAAAGAAGCCTTGCAGATTTATTAAATACTCCGTAAAGAACTTTGATGGAGGTTCCATGGAAAAATTTTTGATGGAAAATTAATCAGTCATATGTTTCGAAGAGAATAATGAAGATATTGAAGTGAAGGAGTGTGGTGTATATCTAAATATCAGTTCTTTGATACCTATGCTCTGCATCTCTTCTTCGTTGCACGTATATCTAAATATCAGTTCATTGAGGTAGCTACCCAGAGACGCTACATGTGTTTTGACCCATTTAGATACGGGTCAGATGTCAACCTGTTTCCCAAAAATACATCTTTCACCATTTGCATGATTAAAAAAAAAAAAAAAAAAAAAAAAGGCACATAAGCGATATTGACCTTGGTCTCCTCCTTCTTTGTACCTGGGACAAACACCCAAACACATATACACCAGAGATAAGAACTTGTAAGTTATGCCAACAAGGATCTATGTAAATAGCTATTCTCGTATCAGCGAATGAACTTGTAAGTTATCTACCTTCAAAATAAGACATGTGAATGAGCTTCTAGGTCAGTCATCAATAAATTTGTAAGCTTTCTAGGTCGTTTCTGTAATCGATTCTACTTGTGTTTAAAAGCAAATATGAACCTGTTCTGTACTGTTTGATAAGTTAACTTGTAACAACTTTTTACCTAGTGACCCATTTTCTTGCACTAACAAGTTCAAGAAGCTGTAAACTTGGTTCTTTTAGTGAAAATAGGAAAAAATCTGTAGAGAACTCTTGAAATATATATACCTTATGCAAACTTTTGTGTTTACACTGGCGAATTGTAACAGATATTGTTATATTGTAGAAAATAATTTGAGAAATGAAGAGGGTTTCTTTACACTTTATGGATTTATGAGAAGATCATAATAGAATCCAAGTTGAGATCGATAGGCGATAGCTATACTTATGAAACTATTACTGTATTTGTTTATCTGTTCGATCTCCACTTATTTATTCACATACATAGTTACAATCAAAGTACAAAGTTACAAATTTTGATTTGTGTACCAACTGCTAGCTACACATACTTCATACAAACTTTCTCGCTAAAGTCGTGCTACTAGCTATATATATTCACAAAATTTTGATGCTAAAGTAACAACTGCAAAAGAAAACATGTAATTGAACCTAACATAATAGTTACCAAACCAAGACATGCGCAATATACTAATCTCCGCCTGCTCCTTGACAAGCTCCAACCTTAATTTATTTGAAAAGCAACAATTCTTGAACTTTGAGATCATTCCTCTTCTTTTTCGAACATGATTCCAACTCTAATCCACCAACAGAATTCTTTACATTGACCTTTCTCAGAAGAGTACCAAGGAGAATGTGTCAGATATGATGCTAACTAGAAAATAAACAAAAAGGTCTACTAACCAATAGACATAACTATTTCCTTAAAGTGTTAAACCTCTCTGAGGGTCATCCCTCTAGGTATATGGGAAAAGTGGTCATCAAAGTAGCCTAAATGAGAATTGATTAACCAAAAAAATCGGGTTTATGACAAAATAGCCAGGAACCCCACTACATTCCTTGCTACCTTGTGAGGCTCAGATTTTTGCACCGAAAGAGCTTGCAAGAGTCCCATGTCAGGCCACTTTCACTATGTGAGTTCCATTTAATTTAGTTAACTAAATGAAGAGATTTTATGCATTTAATTTACATTTAGGAAACTTCCAATCTATTTTGACCCATTTGCCCTGTTTCCATTAAGCTGTTTTTATCATATATATAGCTGTTAGACACTTAGACGGTTATACATACTAGAGATAAGCAAGAGGCATGACCCAGATCAAAAATTCATAAGTAAAGGGGTTAAAATTGTCACCTTTAATGTTCTGATGTTGTTGCTTGTGTCATGAACAGCAAAAATGGGAGGAAAGAGGGACAAAACAACTAAACAAGCACGGAAGGATTCATACCTCATGCAATATGCTGATCAAGAATAACAATCTTGACATGCTTTTTCTTCCTTAGCTCATGTGGAACGGGCCAAACACCCTGGTCCCGATCGGTTCACCTTGCTTGTTGACAAGTACAACAACATTATAATCAAACTTAACCTCACTCCATCACACCGGCCCTTCTGCATGGCAGCTCGAACAACCATGCCATACAAGACCTGTCCTTTCTTTACTTTTCCACCTAGTTGGGCTTCCTTCACTGATGCTACTATCGTGTCCCCTAATCAGGCTCCTTTCTTCCCCTTCAAAGCTTGTATGCACATAACTCGTTTTGCCCCTGAGTTGTCCACCACTTTCAAATTGGACTGCATTTGTATGAAAGTCCTTATTTGCTGTAAAAGACACAAATTAAGGAAATGTTTTACAATACATAAATTTAACAGATTTTATTTTTGTATAAAATATTACAATATAGGAGGTTTTATGCATTAAAAATACAACTAGCTGGGTAGCCCGCGCGTTGCGGCGGGTGTGTTTTGTATTTTGTATTTTGTGGGTTGTACGGTGTAATTAATAATTTTGTTATTTGAAGTATGCATATGTTTACTTGGAAGCATAATTTGTTTAAGTTTACGGATTTTTTTTTTTTTTTTTTTTTTTTTTTTTTTTTGAGTTGTGGTTGAAATTTTTTTTGGGTGTTTGTTGTTCCGGTATGCCTTTTTTTTTTTTTTTTTTTTTTTTTTTGTGTTATTTTAAAAGAAACAAATTTGTATAAGAAATTTTTTGTAAGTGTATTATTTTTTGTATTTTTTAATTTTTATTTTTTGTTATTATTATTTTTTTGAAAAAACAAATTTTCAAAAGGAAATTTATGTAAAAAAAAAAATAAAAAAATCTTTACCGTGTACTGTAGCGACGCGTGAAAAAAAATATTGTAGCTCGTGCTGTAGCAAATACTGTTCATGTAACAGTAAAACAACACTTGTCGCGTTTTGATGAAGTGCCTGGGTTTTATATATATAGTATAATTGGGTGACTTTCAAACCATTTGACTAGTTACCTTTCAAGTTGAATCTTTTAATTTACCCATTCGGACAATTAGTGAAAAAAACAGAACCCAAATTGACCCATTCATGAACAAATGGGTCAAAACTACCACATCTAGATTACATAAAAAAGCAGACCTGGGTCAAGAAATTGCAGGGAGTCTCCTGTTGTGATTTTAGCATTCCGGACGAGAAACTGTTGAGGCGCCGCAAAAGTGAACGTCCAGCTAGTTTGATTTTGTTTCATGCATACATTATGACACAAATCAGATGATGAAAAACTTATTGCAACAGAGCAAAAAGAAACTATGAATGCAGTATCAAGCAACCAACCACTTATAACAAAGACAAAGTTTATTCAAGTATGATCAGAAGGTTGCATCATAAAGACTAATCTATAAGTCTATAACTAATCAGAGACTTAAAAGGGATACATCATGAACATCGGGTAACACAAATATAGTGTCGGACCTAACAAATGACAGAAACAACTACAAGATGCAGGAAAATGAGTAAAAGATGCAAGTTTTGGTTGCGAAGCTCTATGTTGGAACTTGGAAGGATGAGATTTTCCATATCCTTGTATAAATTAACACATATGGATATATCGAGATGAGTTATGCAGATTTCAAGTCATCTATATAGGGAAAAGATCATTACCTTGGTATCAAGTCAACCAAAATCCTTTTTACTCGTGCACGAAAACGCCTAACATATCTTATTCATACTAGTTATGGTTCATGTAAGCAAAACACATCTATTAGTATCTTACATCTATAAAACTAGATATGAGTGTGTGTTTAGGCGAATTTTCACTAATATGTTTGGTTGGTGCTTCTGATGTGCTGTTTGGCTTAAACAAAACCACTAACTTCAATAACTTAAACAAAACCACCACCTTCAATCAACAGTAGCTTCAATTAATATCCATGAACTTCATCTGCTTCCTTTAATATCTCATCATCTTCAATTTCAAACCATCACCACCTATCATCTTCATATTCACCCACCACCACCACCGTACACCAACACACTCACCACCTCCAAACACCTTCACAAACCTCGATCATCATATTCATTAAATTTTTTTTTGCCAAAACCATATACCACCTCATCACCTTCACACATCACCAAAATCAACACCCAAAAACATTGTACCACAAATACCAAAATGTAACAATTCGCATTTTCAGGATAATTACCATTCCCGGAAAAATTTTACTATTCACTTTTTACTATTCACTTTTCACTATTCATCTCAGAAATTTTTATTTCATATTCTCGTAAGTTAAACTATTTTAACGATAATCCGAGAGTTTGACGCTCGTCGGATCATTTCTGCAAAAATCACAAAGCCGTGTCCGAGATTTACTTTTAGGTTTAAACGTCCTTCCAGCATCCCGATATATCCATAAAACATTATAAACAATAGAAATATGATTTTCTCTCATTTTAGGACAATTCCAAAAGTTTCGGAATTTTACGTTTTTCAGTTCAGCGTTTTACGCGAATTGTGCGTTTTAGACCCGTGTTTCCAGTTTTTAGCAGGGTTTTAGCACCCGATAGATCCTACCACTCATTTTATATTTTATTATGGACTATATTGACATGTTTAACAATACTTTCAAGTTTCATATTTTTACGATACCCGGTTTTACGTTTTGAGGCTTAATCATTTACGGTTAGCGATTTACGGAGTCAAAACTAGCTACATACTTAGGATATTATCATCCAAACACCAAGAGTCATCATCTAGTCACCTTATCCCATTCCAAACCGCCAATGTGGGGGGGGGAGTCACCATGGGTGGTTAAATCTTGACCATTGATCTCTAGGATAGTTACAAGTGTCTTAAACTAACCATGGTTAAATTCTAACCCAATATATGGTTAACTATTTTTCCTACCCTATAAATACCAAGCTAAAACACATATAATCTTGCACCACACCTTCTTATAACCTTCAAGTCCTAAAACCTAAGGCACTTTTCTTATATTTTGTAAGAAAGTTAACTAGTTTTTGAAAGAAAACTAGTGTTTGATCTTCAATCTTGGAAATTTTCTAAGGAAAGTTGTTATAACTTTAAAGTCTCCAAAAAGACGTAGTTATAATCTTCAAATAGCTTCGGACTTTCAAGAAGGCGTCGTTATAATCTTCAAATAACCTTGGTTTATCAAAGATTGCAAAGGGTTGAAGCAAGTCTATCAAAGTCCATTTCCTAACTTGTTACTTCCTTTCTTTATTAGAAAGCCAAAAGTTGTAAGCCAAACCCTAACATGCTTCTTGTTAATTTATCATGTTCATATCATTTACATGTTATTCTTGCTATATTATGTCTTGTATAAATTTCCATGATGTATAAAGATGAGTAAAAGATGTTGTTATAATGAATTATTGAAACAAGTTACTAAAACAAGCAAACTAGTGAATTTCTTGGTGAGACCTGATCAAAATGGTAAAAATATGATATTGGATTATTACATATTGTAGTAGAGGACCTAACAAGGAAACCGTAGCAATTTGAACCACCTAAAAAGAGTATACGAGTCAAAAGTTATGGCGATTTGAAGTTACCAAAGATTTCCGGCAAAACTGCCCAAACCTTCCTGTCTTGCATTCTGAGTTTTTGAAAGTCACCCTTCTGGTCCGATTCATCAAAAAGTTAAAACACGAAAGTTGTCCGGAACACCGTTTTCGTTCAGGAACAAAGAAGCTCGAGACCTAAAAATGCTTTCTGAGTGATAAAATTCTTCAAATTCTAAACAGCCCATTTTTAGGCGAAAGTCACTAGATTATGGTTATACTTTGAAAGGAACAAGAGGTCTTATGACCTATAATCAAGACCACAACCATGGCTAGATCCAAGGTTGTGTCTCATGACCTTGGAACAAGGACCAAAGGTCATGGCTAGGCCATGACGAAATGACCATACCAACTTACATAGGCGTAAACATGAAACAATGAATTAGGCGATAACTTGAACAAGCAATTTGGATCTACTTCACTTAAAAGGGAACCATGAGATATTACAAGGAAAAATGGTCATACAAGACTTATGAAACATACCCTAATAACAATCTTCATGTACTAATAAACTTTCCTAAGTTTATTCAAATATCGGACATGTAACTTTTCGGATCAAAACTTATATCTATATATTTCATCAACTACTACAATAGTAGGGAGCCTCATGTGAGGAGTTCATTATGTAAGCCGTCGAGATGAGTTGTGGATTTACGAATTAAAGTGTCCTGGCTCCTCGAACGCTTACTAACATGACTTCTGAAATATGTCAGCCCGAACGGTAGTAAACGATATACAAAACATACATGTTCCTGAATCTTTTCTTTCAAGGACATACAATATACATCATACCACATCATGGACTAAATGCAAGATATATATATAGGCACTACTTCATGTTCTTTACTCCGAACCTAAGTCGCAACATTCGATTATAGGTTGCTCATAGAAACCTTCACGATTCAACCGTTACATTCATTACTTGCTATCTTACTTAAGGTGAGTTCATAGCCCCACTTTCCATTACTTAATTGTTTTACAAACCCTTGGGGGGAATACATGCTATTTTAACCGAGCACAATGTTTTTAAATTGTATGCTTGCCTGATTGTTTTATTATCACTAAGTACCAACCTTGCTAAACCGAGATCCCTTATTATGAACCATTTAATCACTAGCAATAGTGAGCGCAAATATTGTGAATAGGCCTATTGGGATTGACGAATCCCATTTGTATTGACTAAGTTCAAACAAATGCATTAATATTTGAGATTTAGGTATGTTAGCAAAGTACCTACCGGGATAAATCTGCCGATTGATATTGGTACACGTTAACGTTTTGGTGTCATAAGCTTAGTGTATAATACATTTTATGGGCGTATAATAACGTAGCCTACCTGTTTTGTTTTCCAAACATTGGTGTGAGTCTACAAGCTCACACTACCAACATATTGTGTTCAAACGATTTAACAAACTCTATGAATATCACTCAACCTTTGTGTTGACCTCTCAAGCATGTATTTCAGGTTCATGACGATCAAGGATGGTACGGAAGGACACGGATACTCAAGAGGGCTATAAATTTTCTTATCATTCAAAAACTCACTTAATGTGATTTGTAAACATGGAACCAATTGGGACCTCATTTTGTAATCTCTGATATTTATATAATTTGAATGATAAATCTTTTTAAAACGACTCAATTAGAGTTTGTTTTCTATTATTGTGACTATTGTGCCGTCAAGTAACACCCAGTTCGAATTCCGCTGCATTCATGAATTGGGGGTGTTACAGATTGGTACCAGAGCCATGGTTATAGAGAAACGGGTCTAAGTGAGACCTAAACTATAACTACAATCACAAACGAAAACATTTTATAGCCTTCCGCTCTCCGTGTCTTCCATCCTCCAGACGATTATGGATTTAGTAAGCATGTTATGATACACAAACATATTAGTATATTGATATATACACACTAAGCATTTTATGCTACATGAACACATATTAGTATATTGATATATACACACTAAGCATTTTATGCTACATGAACACATATAAGTATATTGATATATACACACTAGGCATTTTATGCTACATGAACACATATAAGTATATTGATATATACACACTAGGCATTTTATGCTACATGAACATATTAGTATATTGATATATAAACTCGGTTTATTTTCAATCATTTATCTAAACAATGAACTAAACATATATGTGTATGCCTATTCTAAGGCATTTCGACATAGCCACACTCTCCCAATCATGTTCCTACTCCAACATTCATTTTCCAAGACATTGTGAGATACAATGGCCTCATTCATTTTCCAAGACATTGTGAGATACAATGGTCTCATTCATTTTCCAAGACATTGTATGATACAATGGTCTTAATCATTTCTCAAATGTTTTGAGTCACCTAATGGTTTAACCTACTTCCCAGACATTGTGAATTGCACAATGGTCTAACCTACTTCCGAGACATTGTGATTTGTGCAATGGTCTCTGGAATTATTTCACGACCTCATCAATATCATTTCTTATGATATCAAAAACCCATCACAATCTAACGATTTCCAAACAAGAAATATGAGATTTCTAAAGGACAAACTAATCTATCATCGACAAAAGCTAAACTTTCTCTACATTCATCAAAGTTTTCTGATGAAACCTTCATTATTAAAAGTTCGTGATCCTGGCCAAGTATGTTCTATTTTAGAACTACTTAAAACTTCCTTTCCATACGTATCTACCCTTACTACCTTCTATGCAATGTGTAACAATTCGCAATTTCGAGTTAATTACCATTCCCGGAAAATTTCACTATTCACTTTTACTATTCATTTTTCCCGAAACTTTCCCGAAAGTTGATTTTTATTTGATATTCTCGAGTGATAAATCATTTCCATGACAAATTAAATGTTTGACATTCGTCAGATCATTTTCGTGAAAGTTATTAAGGAATTACACGTTTTAGGGTAAAACGTCATTCAGAAATTCTACGTACAACGAAACTCGACCGCGTTAAGTGACCCCGCATCAGAAAAATGTTTGACACACTCATGATTTATTTGAGAATTAATCGTGACTGAGAAAAACATGACCAAAGACTTCCCAGCAGGTCACCCAAGACTGTACTACTCTCGCATGAGCATGCTTAACCGTATGGGCGATTAACCGTTAGACCACAAAACGCGTTTCTAAGAAGATTTGAGTTTTCAACTTATTAGAAAAAGTCAACATATTTTTCCCTCCTCCATTGACCAAAAACCATTCCTTGATTTTATAAGTCATTTCGTGATTTTTAGGCTTACGGTTTGATGTCTAAAAGACATTTAATACCAACCGACACTAGACTAAGCCCAGTCTAGACATTATAAGTCATTTTAAATCATTTTTATAACATTAGAAAAGTAACATTTTACTTTTCTCAATTTTACGCAATATTCGTACGTTTTACGTATTACGCGTTTTAGACCCATGTTTCCAGTTTTTAGCAGGGTTTACCACCCAAATAGAACCTACCACTCATTTTATATTTTATTATGGGACATATGGACATGTCTAACAATACTTTAAAGTTTCATAATTTTACGACACCCGGTTTTACGTTTTGAGGCTTAATCATTTACGATTGGCATTTCCCGGAGTCGGAACTAGCTCCATAATCTTGGATAAGATCACCAAAAGTCCACCCTTGCTCCCCAAGGTTGGCAAACCGCCAATAGGGGGGGAGTCACCTTGGTGTGGCTTGATCTTGTCCATTGATCCTTTAGATCATTACAAGTGTCTTAACTAACCATGGTTAAATTCTAACCCAATATATGGTTAACTATTTTTCCTACCCTATAAATACCAAGCTAAACACATGAGATTTCTTGCACCACACCTTCTTATAACCTTCAAGTCCTAAAACCTAAGGCACTTTTCTTATATTTTGTAAGAAAGTTAACTAGTTTTTGAAAGAAAACTAGTGTTTGATCTTCAATCTTGGAAATTTTCTAAGAAAAGTTGTTATAACTTTAAAGTCTCCAAAAAGACGTCGTTATAATCTTCAAATAGCTTTGGACTTCAAGAAGGCGTCGTTATAATCTTCAAATAACCTCGGTTTATCATAGATCGCAAAGGGTGAAGCTAAAGTCTATCAATGTCCTATCCTTACATGTTAACTTCCTTTCATCTTTGAAAGCCAAAAGTTGTAAGCCAAACCCTAACATGCTTCTTGTTGAATAATCATGTTCATGTTATTTACATATTATTCATGCTATATTATGTCTTGTATTCATGTCCATGATGTATAAAAGTGAGTAAAACAAGTATTGATACATATATGCAACTTATGTTATTCAAACAAGTAAACTAGTGACTTTCTTGGAAAACCACGACCAAAATGGTAAAATTATGATATTGGATCATTACATAATACAGTAGAGGACTTAACAAGGAAACCATAGCAATTTGAACCACCTAAAACGAGTATACGAGTCAAAAGTTACGCCGATTTGAAGTTACCAAAACTTTCCGGCAAAACTGCCAAAATGTTTCTGTGACAGAATAGAAAACACGCAAAAAGAGGCCTTTCTGGTCCGTTTCATGAAAAAGTTAAAACACGAAAGTTGTCTGGAATCACGTTTTCCTTCAGGAACAAAGAGGCTCGAGCCTTGAAAACACTTTCTGAGTAAGATATTTCACAATTTCTTAACAGCTATTTACATATAATAAGTCACTAAGTTATGGTTATACTTTAAAAGGAACAAGAGTTATTATGACCTATAAACAAGACCACCACCATGGCTAGAGCCAAGGTTGGGTCTCATGACCTTGGAACAAGGACCAAAGGTCATGGCTAGGCCATGACGAAATGACCATAACAACTTACATAGGCGTAAACATGAAACAATGAATTAGGCGATAACATGAACAAGCAATTTGGATCTACTTCACTTAAAAGGAAACCATGAGATATTACCAAGAGAAAATGGTCATTCAAGACTTATGAAACTATCCCTAATAACAATCTTCATGTACAAATAAACTTTCCTAAGTTTATTCAAATATCGGACATGTAACCTTTCGGATCAAAACTTATACTTTATCAACTACTACAATAGTAGGGAGCCTCATGTGAGGAGTTCATTATGTAAGCCGTCGAGTTGAGTTGTGGATTTACGAGTTAAAGTGTCCTGGCTCCTCGAACGCTTACTAACATGACTTCTGAATTATGTCGGCCCGAACGGTAGTAAACGATATACAAAACATACATGTTTCATGAATCTTTTCTTTCTAAAACTTACATTATACATCATACCACATCATGGACTCAATGCAAGATATATATATAGGCACTACTTCATATTCTTTACTCCGATCCTAAGTCGCAACATTCGATTATAGGTTGCTCGTAGAAACCTTCACGATTCAACAGTTACGTTCATTACTTGCTATCTTACTTAAGGTGAGTTCATAGCCCCACTTTACATTACTTCAATGTTTTACAAACCCTTGGGGGGAATACATGCTATTATTTTTCTACTCGAACACAATGCTTTCTATTGTATGCTATTCGACTATGTTTTATTATCACTAAGTAACATACTTGCCAAACCAAGATCCCTTATTATGAACCATTTAATCACTTGCGAGGGTTACTTGCAAGTGAGCGCGAATATTGTGAATAGGCCTACTGGGATTGACGAATCCCATTTGTATTGACTAAGTTCAAACAAATGCATTAATATTTGAAACATTAGGTATGACGGCAAAGTACCTACCGGGATAAATCTGCCGATCGATATTGGTACACGTTAACGTTTTGGTGTCATAAGCTTAGTGAATTAATAACCTTTCCGGGCATATAACAACGTAGCCCATCTTTGTTTTCCAAATATTGGTGTGAGTCTATAGCTCACACTACCAACATATTGTGTTCAAACGATTTAACTACAAACACTACGATTATTGTGTTCAACGATTTACTACCAACACATTGTGTTCAAACATTAAACAAACTCTATGAATATCACTCAACCTTTGTGTTGACCTCTCAAGCATGTATTTCAGGTTCATGATGATCAAGGATGGCACGGAAGGACACGGAATCTCAAGAGGGCTATAAATTTTATTATCATTCAAAAACTCATTTATTATACATTGTAAACATAGGAACCATTTGGGACCTCATTTTGTAATCTCTGATATTTATATAATTTGAATGATAAATCTTTTAAAACGACTCAATTGGAGTTCGTTTTCTATTATTGTGACTATTGTGCCGTCGAGTAACACCCAGTTTGAATTCCGCTGCAACCTTGAATTGGGGGTGTTACAGATTGGTACCAGAGCCATGGTTATAGAGAAACGGGTCTAATTGAGACCTAAACTATAACCACAACTACAAACAAAACCATTTTATAGCCTTCCGCTCTCCGTGTCTTCCATCCTCCAGACGATTATGGACTTAGTAAGCATGTTATGCTACACAAACATAATTGCATATTAATATATGTACCCTAAACATAATTGAGCATTTCCCCGTAAGCATTTTATGCTACATGAACACATATAAGTATATTGATATATACACACTAAGCATTTTATGCTACATGAACACATATAAGTATATTGATATATACACACTAAGCATTTTATGCTACATGAACACATATAAGTATATTGATATATACACACTAAGCATTTTATGCTACATGAACACATATAAGTATATTGATATATACACACTAGGCATTTTATGCTACATGAACACATATAAGTATATTGATATATACACACTAGGCATTTTATGCTACATGAACACATATAAGTATATTGATATATACACACTAGGCATTTTATGCTACATGAACATATTAGTATATTGATATATAAACTCGGTTTATTTTCAATCATTTATCTAAACAATGGACTAAACATACCTGCGTATGCCTATTCTAGGGCATTTCGGCACAACCACATTCTCCCAATCATGTTCCTACTCCAACATTTTATGTCCAAGACATTGTAACTGATTGCAATGGTCTTTCCTATTTTCCAAGGCATTGTATTATACAATGGTCTTAACCATGTCTCAAATGCTTTGAGTCACACAATGGTCAAACCTACTTCCCAGACATTGTGAATTGCACAATGGTCTAACCTACTTCCGAGACATTGTGTTTTGTGCAATGGTCTCTAGAAATTATTCCACCACCTCATCAATATCATTTCATATGATATCAAAAACCCATCACAATTTATCGATTTCCAAACAAGAAATATGAGATTTCTAAAGTACAAACTAACCCATCATCGACAAAAGCTGAACTTTCTCTACATTCATCAAAGTTTTCTTATGAAACCTTCATTATTAAAAGTTCGTGATCCTGGCCAAGTATGTTCTATTTTAGAACTACTTAAAACTTCCTTTCCACGCATACCTACCCGTACTATTTTCTATGCAATGGAATATGAAAACATACGTTACAAGTCTTGTATGGCCGGGACTTGCAATTGAAGGGTTTGACATCGCCTTTGTTTAGTGGACAGTTTCCCGAAAGCAACAGACATATCAAAAGTATACCTAATTTAGGTATTTGAAAATTTTATCGAACCTTGGCTAAATATAGACTAGTCACCTATATTTAACCTAGGGACAGTGGAATATAGTCTGACTAACTATATTCGACTTAAAATTTTCAAATACTGAGAATAGTTGTACTAGAGTTATGTTTAGATTGATTTCCTACATGAACACGATAAACCACCAGAATACATTAAAACAATCTAGAGACACGATAGTGCCTTACCACTCAGCGAAATCTTAACATTTTATTTGTACTACCTAACTTCATTCTTGAAAGTTTTCATTTATGAGATAATCCGAACTACTATCTGGGATAGTTATCAATTATTCTCTTCATCCTGTAGAAGTACTATCCTGTTTAGGTCCTAAGGATACCATTCCATCATAAACCTTTAAAATCTCTTAAGATTTTTAAAGCAAACTCAACATCTATACCTAAGAGTATTAATGTTAAGCATACACTACACACTTTTGTTCATCAACATATCATAACATTATCTTCACAACCGTTGGAACCACAAGCTCATTAACAGATCTTGATGCACTTTTAAAGCTCAAATCATCCTTAGTTACACGACAAGCACCCTTATCAGCTTTACAAGTTTGAATATTCATCTTGTACTTTTGGAACACCAGTATCATCTCGTAATACACTACCTTGTAACTCACCGGCTAAGTATGAATGTTGGGTTGGGAATTCTTAAGTAGGATGATTTGTAATTATTTGAATGGATTGGGATGCCTTTTCATTTAAATAAAGAAATTGTAAATCACCGAACCATAAGTTTATATTCCTCTATTTACATTGTTTGGGATGCCTCTCTATGTAAATAAAGAATTATAAACAAGTGGGCTTATTTGTATCCGAAATAACATAAGTATGAAGTCTACCTACATTACATTGCTCGGGTATGGCATGATACCTACATTACATTGCTCGGGTATGGCATGATACCTACATTATATTCGCCACAAGAAATCCTATCTTTTCACCGACATCGCTTCAAACCATGACATAAACACTAGGTACAACAACCGATTACCTACTAGGCTATGATTGCAATTACTATCTCAATTCCTATTAATATTCGATTGCTATATCAATTTCCTTTGATATTCGACTATTACCATACCTTTCCTACATAAAAGTATGCCTGATCCTACACCATACACTGAAATGACAAATCAAATTACATCACCGGTAATCCCAGAATTTAGTCCTCATAAGTAACCACACCTTTTCATCGACACCACTCCAACATATAACACACAAAGAACTTCGGGACGAAGTTCCCCGTAAGGGGTAGAGACTGTAACAATTCGCAATTTCAGGTTAATTACCATTCCCGGAAAATTTCACTATTCACTTTTACTATTCATTTTTCCCGAAACTTTCCCGAAAGTTGATTTTTATTTGATATTCTCGAGTGATAAATCATTTCCATGACAAATTAAATGTTTGACATTCGTCAGATCATTTTCGTGAAAGTTATTAAGGAATTACACGTTTTAGGGTAAAACGTCATTCAGAAATTCTACGTACAACGAAACTCGACCGCGTTAAGTGACCCCGCATCAGAAAAATGTTTGACACACTCATGATTTATTTGAGAATTAATCGTGACTGAGAAAAACATGACCAAAGACTTCCCAGCAGGTCACCCAAGACTGTACTACTCTCGCATGAGCACGCTTAACCGTATGGGTGATTAACCGTTAGACCACAAAACGCGTTTCTAAGAAGATTTGAGTTTTCAACTTATTAGAAAAAGTCAACATATTTTTCCCTCTTCCATTGACCAAAAACCATTCCTTGATTTTATAAGTCATTTCGTGATTTTTAGGCTTACGGTTTGATGTCTAAAAGACATTTAATACCAACCGACACTAGACTAAGCCCAGTCTAGACATTATAAGTCATTTTAAATCATTTTTATCACATTAGAAAAGTAACATTTTACTTTTCTCAATTTTACGCAATATTCGTACGTTTTACGTATTACGCGTTTTAGACCCGTGTTTCCAGTTTTTAGCAGGGTTTACCACCCAAATAGAACCTACCACTCATTTTATATTTTATTATGGGACATATGGACATGTCTAACAATACTTTAAAGTTTCATAATTTTACGACACCCGGTTTTACGTTTTGAGGCTTAATCATTTACGATTGGCATTTCCCGGAGTCGGAACTAGCTCCATAATCTTGGATAAGATCACCAAAAGTCCACCCTTGCTCCCCAAGGTTGGCAAACCGCCAATAGGGGGGGAGTCACCTTGGTGTGGCTTGATCTTGTCCATTGATCATTTAGATCATTACAAGTGTCTTAACTAACCATGGTTAAATTCTAACCCAATATATGGTTAACTATTTTTCCTACCCTATAAATACCAAGCTAAACACATGAGATTTCTTGCACCACACCTTCTTATAACCTTCAAGTCCTAAAACCTAAGGCACTTTTCTTATATTTTGTAAGAAAGTTAACTAGTTTTTGAAAGAAAACTAGTGTTTGATCTTCAATCTTGGAAATTTTCTAAGAAAAGTTGTTATAACTTTAAAGTCTCCAAAAAGACGTCGTTATAATCTTCAAATAGCTTTGGACTTCAAGAAGGCGTCGTTATAATCTTCAAATAACCTCGGTTTATCATAGATCGCAAAGGGTGAAGATAAAGTCTATCAATGTCCTATCCTTACATGTTAACTTCCTTTCATCTTTGAAAGCCAAAAGTTGTAAGCCAAACCCTAACATGCTTCTTGTTGAATAATCATGTTCATGTTATTTACATATTATTCATGCTATATTATGTCTTGTATTCATGTCCATGATGTATAAAAGTTAGTAAAACAAGTATTGATACATATATGTAACTTATGTTATTCAAACAAGTAAACTAGTGACTTTCTTGGAAAACCACGACCAAAATGGTAAAATTATGATATTGGATCATTACATAATACAGTAGAGGACTTAACAAGGAAACCATAGCAATTTGAACCACCTAAAACGAGTATACGAGTCAAAAGTTACGCCGATTTGAAGTTACCAAAACTTTCCGGCAAAACTGCCAAAATGTTTCTGTGACAGAATAGAAAACACGCAAAAAGAGGCCTTTCTGGTCCGTTTCATGAAAAAGTTAAAACACGAAAGTTGTCCGGAATCACGTTTTCCTTCAGGAATAAAGAGGCTCGAGCCTTGAAAACACTTTCTGAGTAAGATACTTCACAATTTCTTAACAGCTATTTACATATAATAAGTCACTAAGTTATGGTTATACTTTAAAAGGAACAAGAGTTATTATGACCTATAAACAAGACCACCACCATGGCTAGAGCCAAGGTTGGGTCTCATGACCTTGGAACAAGGACCAAAGGTCATGGCTAGGCCATGACGAAATGACCATAACAACTTACATAGGCGTAAACATGAAACAATGAATTAGGCGATAACATGAACAAGCAATTTGGATCTAATTCACTTAAAAGGAAACCATGAGATATTACCAAGAGAAAATGGTCATTCAAGACTTATGAAACTATCCCTAATAACAATCTTCATGTACAAATAAACTTTCCTAAGTTTATTCAAATATCGGACATGTAACCTTTCGGATCAAAACTTATAGTTTATCAACTACTACAATAGTAGGGAGCCTCATGCGAGGAGTTCATTATGTAAGCCGTCGAGTTGAGTTGTGGATTTACGAGTTAAAGTGTCCTGGCTCCTCGAACGCTTACTAACATGACTTCTGAATTATGTCGGCCCGAACGGTAGTAAACGATATACAAAACATACATGTTTCATGAATCTTTTCTTTCTAAAACTTACATTATACATCATACCACATCATGGACTCAATGCAAGATATATATATAGGCACTACTTCATATTCTTTACTCTGATCCTAAGTCGCAACATTCGATTATAGGTTGCTCGTAGAAACCTTCACGATTCAACAGTTACGTTCATTACTTGCTATCTTACTTAAGGTGAGTTCATAGCCCCACTTTACATTACTTCAATGTTTTACAAACCCTTGGGGGGAATACATGCTATTATTTTTCTACTCGAACACAATGCTTTCTATTGTATGCTATTCGACTATGTTTTATTATCACTAAGTAACATACTTGCCAAACCAAGATCCCTTATTATGAACCATTTAATCACTTGCGAGGGTTACTTGCAAGTGAGCGCGAATATTGTGAATAGGCCTATTGGGATTGACGAATCCCATTTGTATTGACTAAGTTCAAACAAATGCATTAATATTTGAAACATTAGGTATGACGGCAAAGTACCTACCGGGATAAATCTGCCGATCGATATTGGTGCACGTTAACGTTTTGGTGTCATAAGCTTAGTGAATTAATAACCTTTCCGGGCATATAACAACGTAGCCCATCTTTGTTTTCCAAATATTGGTGTGAGTCTATAGCTCACACTACCAACATATTGTGTTCAAACGATTTAACTACAAACACTACGATTATTGTGTTCAACGATTTACTACCAACACATTGTGTTCAAACATTAAACAAACTCTATGAATATCACTCAACCTTTGTGTTGACCTCTCAAGCATGTATTTCAAGTTCATGATGATCAAGGATGGCACGGAAGGACACGGAATCTCAAGAGGGCTATAAATTTTATTATCATTCAAAAACTCATTTATTATACATTGTAAACATAGGAACCATTTGGGACCTCATTTTGTAATATCTGATATTTATATAATTTGAATGATAAATCTTTTAAAACGACTCAATTGGAGTTCGTTTTCTATTATTGTGACTATTGTGCCGTCGAGTAACACCCAGTTTGAATTCCGCTGCAACCTTGAATTGGGGGTGTTACACAATGGAATATGAAAACATACGTTACAAGTCTTGTATGGACGGGACTTGCAACTTAAGGGTTGACATCGCCTTTGTTTAGTCAACAGTTTCCCAAAACCAACGGACATATCACAAGTATACCTAATTTAGGTATTTGAAAATTTTATCGAACCTTGGCTAAATATAGACTAGTCACCTATATTTAACCTAGGGACAGTGGAATATAGTCTGACTAACTATATTCGACTTAAAATTTTCAAATACTGAGAATAGTTGTACTATGGTTATGTTTAGATTGATTTCCTACATGAACACGATAAACCACCAGAATACATTAAAACAATCTAGAGACACGATAGTGTCTTACCACTCAGCGAAATCTTAACACCTTATTTGTATGATCTAAATTCATTCTTGAAATTTTCATTTATGAGATAATCCGAACTACTATCTTGGGATAGTTATCAATTATTCTTCTCATCCTGTAGAAGTACTATCCTGTTTAGGTCCTAAGGATACCATTCCATCATAAACTTTGAAAATCTCTTTAGATTTTTAAAGCAAACTCAACATCTATACCTAAGAGTATTAACATTAAGCATACACTAAGCACTTTTGTTCATCAATATATCACAACATTACCTTCACAACCATGGCTCATCCAATGGAAAGCATATATGATAAGAGAAGAAGAAGCTTATCAGAATCTCAACAACACTGCAGAACAATGAAGTTTAGAACTTAGCAGTCATATTTATTCATGCACTATGTTGTACTACGTGTATGTCATCCCTAGTAATGAGAGTTTTATGACTTAAGAATATTTGATGTTCAATGAACAACTCTTTGTGAAAATTCTCATCTATTGTACTTTCTATCTCTAAACCAATTTGATTGTTTAGTAGACTATTACCATTCTATAAGATTTACTCAGTTATCTTATAAACCATTCCACAAATTTTACTTCAAGCTATTTTGTTATCACTTTATTGTTTCACATCATGTTACTCCAAGATATTTTACCACCATCTTAGAAAAATCACTTCGTTGATACCACCCTATAAATCAATATCATGCCTTCATTTCCAACTTTCATAACAAACCACTAAATCTCAACATACCAAAATGAAGAACACAAACCTTCTTAACCTTCTCACCATCATCATCTTCACAACCCTTAATCCCTCAAGCTCACTTTCTGATCTTGATGCACTTTTAAAGCTCAAATCATCCTTAGTTACACCACAAACACCCTCACCAGCTTTACAAGATTGAATATTCATCTTGTACTTTTGGAACACCAGTATCATCTCGTAATACACTACCTTGTAACTCACCGACTAATTGTGAATGTTGTGTTGGGAATTCTTAAGTAGGATGATTTGTAATTATTTGAATGGATTGGGATGCCTTTTCATTTAAATAAAGAAATTGTAAATCACCGAACCATAAGTTTATATTTCCGTATTTACATTGTTTGGGATACCTCTCTATGTAAATAAAGAATTATAAATAAGTGGACTTATTTGTATCCGAAATAACATAAGTATGAAGTCAATAAACACTAAGTACAACAACCGATTACCTACTAGGCTATGATTGCAATTACTATCTCAATTCCTATTAATATACGACTGCTATATCAATTTCCTTTGATATCCTTTGATATTCGACTATTACCATACCTTTCCTACATAAAAGTAAGCCTCATCCTACACCATACACTGAAATGACAAATCAAATTACATCACCGGTAATCCCAGACTTTAGTCCTTATAAGTAACCACAACTTTTCATCGATACCACTCCAACATATGACACACATAGAACTTCGGGACGAAGTTCCCCGTAAGGGGTAGAGACTGTAACAATTCGCATTTTCAGGATAATTACCAATCCCGGAAAAATTTTACTATTCACTTTTTACTATTCACTTTTCACTATTCATCTCAGAAATTTTTATTTCATATTCTCGTAAGTTAAACTATTTTAACGATAATCCGAGAGTTTGACGCTCGTCGGATCATTTCTGCAAAAATCACAAAGCCGTGTCCGAGATTTACTTTTAGGTTTAAACATCCTTCCAGCATCCCGATATATCCATAAAACATTATAAACAATAGAAATATGATTTTCTCTCATTTTAGGACAATTCCAAAAGTTTCGGAATTTTACGTTTTTCAGTTCAGCGTTTTACGCGAATTGTGCCTTTTAGACCCGTGTTTCCAGTTTTTAGCAGGGTTTTAGCACCCGATAGATCCTACCACTCATTTTATATTTTATTATGGACTATATTGACATGTTTAACAATACTTTCAAGTTTCATATTTTTACGATACCCGGTTTTACGTTTTGAGGCTTAATCATTTACGGTTAGCGATTTACGGAGTCAAAACTAGCTACATACTTAGGATATTATCATCCAAACACCAAGAGTCATCATCTAGTCACCTTATCCCATTCCAAACCGCCAATGTGGGGGGGGGAGTCACCATGGGTGGTTAAATCTTGACCATTGATCTCTAGGATAGTTACAAGTGTCTTAAACTAACCATGGTTAAATTCTAACCCAATATATGGTTAACTATTTTTCCTACCCTATAAATACCAAGCTAAAACACATATAATCTTGCACCACACCTTCTTATAACCTTCAAGTCCTAAAACCTAAGGCACTTTTCTTATATTTTGTAAGAAAGTTAACTAGTTTTCGAAAGAAAACTAGTGTTTGATCTTCAATCTTGGAAATTTTCTAAGGAAAGTTGTTATAACTTTAAAGTCTCCAAAAAGACGTAGTTATAATCTTCAAATAGCTTCGGACTTTCAAGAAGGCGTCGTTATAATCTTCAAATAACCTTGGTTTATCAAAGATTGCAAAGGGTTGAAGCAAGTCTATCAAAGTCCATTTCCTAACTTGTTACTTCCTTTCTTTATTAGAAAGCCAAAAGTTGTAAGCCAAACCCTAACATGCTTCTTGTTAATTTATCATGTTCATATCATTTACATGTTATTCTTGCTATATTATGTCTTGTATAAATGTCCATGATGTATAAAGATGAGTAAAAGATGTTGTTATAATGAATTATTGAAACAAGTTACTAAAACAAGCAAACTAGTGAATTTCTTGGTGAGACCTGATCAAAATGGTAAAAATATGATATTGGATTATTACATATTGTAGTAGAGGACCTAACAAGGAAACCGTAGCAATTTGAACCACCTAAAAAGAGTATACGAGTCAAAAGTTATGGCGATTTGAAGTTACCAAAGATTTCCGGCAAAACTGCCCAAACCTTCCTGTCTTGCATTCTGAGTTTTTGAAAGTCACCCTTCTGGTCCGATTCATCAAAAAGTTAAAACACTAAAGTTGTCCGGAACACCGTTTTCGTTCAGCAAAAAAGAAGCTCGAGACCTAAAAATGCTTTCCGAGTGATAAAATTCTTCAAATTCTAAACAGCCCATTTTTAGGCGAAAGTCACTAGATTATGGTTATACTTTGAAAGGAACAAGAGGTCTTATGACCTATAATCAAGACCACAACCATGGCTAGATCCAAGGTTGTGTCTCATGACCTTGGAACAAGGACCAAAGGTCATGGCTAGGCCATGACGAAATGACCATACCAACTTACATAGGCGTAAACATGAAACAATGAATTAGGCGATAACTTGAACAAGCAATTTGGATCTACTTCACTTAAAAGGGAACCATGAGATATTACAAGGAAAAATGGTCATACAAGACTTATGAAACATACCCTAATAACAATCTTCATGTACTAATAAACTTTCCTAAGTTTATTCAAATATCGGACATGTAACTTTTCGGATCAAAACTTATATCTATATATTTCATCAACTACTACAATAGTAGGGAGCCTCATGTGAGGAGTTCATTATGTAAGCCGTCGAGATGAGTTGTGGATTTACGAATTAAAGTGTCCTGGCTCCTCGAACGCTTACTAACATGACTTCTGAAATATGTCAGCCCGAACGGTAGTAAACGATATACAAAACATACATGTTCCTGAATCTTTTCTTTCAAGGACATACAATATACATCATACCACATCATGGACTAAATGCAAGATATATATATAGGCACTACTTCATGTTCTTTACTCCGAACCTAAGTCGCAACATTCAATTATAGGTTGCTCATAGAAACCTTCATGATTCAACCGTTACATTCATTACTTGCTATCTTACTTAAGGTGAGTTCATAGCCCCACTTTCCATTACTTAATTGTTTTACAAACCCTTGGGGGGAATACATGCTATTTTAACCGAGCACAATGTTTTTAAATTGTATGCTTGCCTGATTGTTTTATTATCACTAAGTACCAACCTTGCTAAACCGAGATCTCTTATTATGAACCATTTAATCACTAGCAATAGTGAGCGCAAATATTGTGAATAGGCCTATTGGGATTGACGAATCCCATTTGTATTGACTAAGTTCAAACAAATGCATTAATATTTGAGATTTAGGTATGTTAGCAAAGTACCTACCGGGATAAATCTGCCGATTGATATTGGTACACGTTAACGTTTTGGTGTCATAAGCTTAGTGTATAATACATTTTATGGGCGTATAATAACGTAGCCTACCTGTTTTGTTTTCCAAACATTGGTGTGAGTCTACAAGCTCACACTACCAACATATTGTGTTCAAACGATTTAACAAACTCTATGAATATCACTCAACCTTTGTGTTGACCTCTCAAGCATGTATTTCAGGTTCATGACGATCAAGGATGGTACGGAAGGACACGGATACTCAAGAGGGCTATAAATTTTCTTATCATTCAAAAACTCACTTAATGTGATTTGTAAACATGGAACCAATTGGGACCTCATTTTGTAATCTCTGATATTTATATAATTTGAATGATAAATCTTTTTAAAACGACTCAATTAGAGTTCGTTTTCTATTATTGTGACTATTGTGCCGTCAAGTAACACCCAGTTCGAATTCCGCTGCATTCATGAATTGGGGGTGTTACACAAAACTCCATTTTCATAAACTCAAATACAAAATCAAAAATGGTAAACACTAACCAATTATCATGTTATACCAGAACCCCAGACTAATTGTGAATATGACATTATCATTCACTTATTATCAAACACATATCATAAAATACATATTTAAGATCCCTAATTATCTCAGATTTTATATACAAAATCTTATCTTCTTGTGATAACAAGCATAATGCACATCACCCATTCATCATCATCTTCTTCAAAAAGTGCAAAGCTACTTTAAAACCAATCACCTACCACCATCTTGTTCACTTAAATCTAACATAACCAGCACCATTGCTCCTGCCACCATACGACCATGCTACCACTGCCACCCACACCTAACATATCTTATTTATCCTTGTTAGGGTTCATGTAAGCAAAACACATCTATTAGTATTTTACATCTATAAAACTAGATATGAGTGTGTGTTTGGGCGAATTTTCACTAATATGTTTGGTTGGTGCTTCTGATGTGTTGTTTGGCTTAAAGAAAACCACTAACTTCAATCAACTTAAACAAAACCACCAACTTCAATCAACAGTAGCTTCAATTAGAATCTCAAAGTTTCGAAGGAGTTAGTACACATTCTTCAGACTTTTAGCAGCGAGAAATGAGTATACAAAAAGAACAATATCGGAGCAATGAACACATAAAAAGTAGAAGTACACGATTTAAATTGGAAACAAATTTATATCACTTTAGCAAATGAACCTTAAAGCACATACCATGAAAGCAATTAGAGGCAGAATTTGTTGGCATCTTGAGCCACTTCACAAGTTTCGTTCCCACCTGCACACATTATATCAAACACTCACATTATTCCTATTCTTTACAACCTCAGAAAAGAAAGTGCTGCAATATCATATGAGTAATTAAACATAAGAGTTCAAAGAGATACAATTTCACTAACAATTTTCAGACTATAAACACTTAGGATACTTATACATACGATGCATTCAAGACCTAAACACAGTCAATAAATATATAAACATCTTAAATAAAACGTTAAAGGACAAGTGGAACTAAAATCTGCATATAGTAAATCAAGATCACTAATTTTGAGCTTGGTTTTGCTTTACCACACAAATTAGCGTGAAACATCATAACAATGACATCGTAATTTGTGTTCTGCCTACTTCGTTCACTTAGGCATAACATCAAACCCCAAAAACACATTTTCAAAATGTATACTCGTTTGTCATTTCATCAAACACCTTATGTGCATCATGATATAAAAACTGGTTCGACTAAAAACACATTTTTTAAATAATATTTTGACCGAGTAATTTCATCAAACACATTATGTGCATAATACAAAGATGAACAGCCATCATGAGTTGTTAAAAGTTAACTAATTGAGCTATACTAAAATGGGAATATATCGGCTACACTTTGGTGTTATAAATGTTGATTTTTTATTCTTTCTGTGAGTCTTTGATTCTTTTTTGTAGGTCCCTGACTCATTGCTTGTGTATTTTTAAATGGGATATTGTAGCCAATTGACTAGCCAAGCTATACTCATTTAAAATAACAACAAAGAGTAAAGTAAAGTAGTAACGAGCATATCTTATTAAATAACAATGAACTTTTTTAAAGTATAGTTTTGATACGTGAATTAGAAAATGTTGTATATTTTACAAATTTTTCAAAATGTTCTAACATGCACGTTTGGATAACGCGTCATCTATATCTATCTATTTTAACTAATAAAATAAGGTTTTTTACAAGCACATTAAAGCAGGAGCATTAAAAAATAAAATTAATTACACCTCTAATATTCCTTAATTAGACCACATGTACAAGCACCTCAATGCATTCTTTTTTCTAAAAGTCAAATAATGGTCAATAAGCTCTATTTTGTGTTATTTTTGTAAACCCTTTAATGGAGGAGCATCCTCTAACAATTCAAAACTCACCCGGACCCTAATTTTGAATCCACACATTAATTGAAAACGCGTTTTGTAATTAATTTTCAGTTTCAATTCTCATCAAATGATCCGATTGAGTTATTTTTGTAAAGGAATTATAGCATTCATGGTGATTTAATCGGTTTTGATGTCTAATTGATCCCTGGCGGTTTGGTTTCATCTATTTTAGGTATAGATGACAACATTCCAACTCATGTAAGTCTCTTAATTTGTGGGTTTTGAATGTAATTGTTATTTTTTTTTAAGAACCCTAAGATCATGTTAGGAAATGTAATAGTTACCTTTTAAAAATTGTGAATTAATCAAGTTATGTTAGGGTTTAGAACCTATATAATCCCCATATAATATGTGTTAGCTGCCCACATCATCCTTTTCTCTGTTCTTTGTCCTCTAACAATTCAAAAGCTATGGCTGTGTTTGTGTCAGGTTATATCAACGACCTATCGGCTGTCAAGGACAACATTACCTTGAGAGTCCGTGTTTTAAGGAGTTGGACTCAAGAAATTTACAATAAACCGCATGTCAAAAATCTTGAAATGATACTTATGGATGAAAATGTAAGCATAATTTTTCTTATGATACATTTTTTTGTACAAATCATCTGTTTTGGGTAGCTATTGTTAGAGGACAAAGCTGCCCACATATTTTGTTATGGGTAGCTATTGTTAGAGGACAAAGCTGCCCACATATTTTGTTATATGTAGCTATTGTTAGAGGACAAAGCTGCCATTTTGATTTGTTATATGTAGCTATTGTTAGAGGACAAAGCTACCATTTTCATTTGTTATATGTAGCTAAAGTTTACACCCTTTTTGTAATTAATTTTCTTCTTTTTGTGCAGAATACCAAAATGCAGGCCACCTGCAGGATGGCGAATGTGAATCAATTCAAGCACAAGTTTTTGTGTTTTCTCAGGGTGCACTTCATCATAACAGATTATAGTAAATGTGTTGAACTCAGGGAGTTTATGTAATTTGGATCTCCTTTCTTCTTTTTCGGTTTTTTACTTTTTGTGTTTTAATTAACATCCAAGAATGAAAATTGCAGGGTCTGCGGGCAGTGGTCAAACCAATATCACGTAATCTTGCACAACTTGAGGATCGTCAAGGGAACTACTTATCAATTTATGACCAGAAAATAAATGCAACAATGTAACTACATTTTATGCATGTATATCGTGATGATATTCTTCTATTCAAACTCACATCTCATTTACTGATTTTCTTATATTTGCACTTAAATAGCTTTGTTACCTACAATAGCAACATGAACAGGAAGTTACAGAAGCATGAAGGCATGGTTTCCAAAATACGAGTCTATGCAGTTGAAGAATATACAACTCAGGTTATGTAACTTTAAACATCAATGTTATATAATTAATCAATAACGTTAAGAATATTGTACTAAGATGCTTAAAATGTATATTTTTGATCCAAGCCCAAGGATTATAATTAATCAAATACATTACACTGAGTAATAAGAAAGACTTGCATCTAAATTTGTAAAACACATATGTGTCTGATTGTGTAATTTACAAGGACGAGAGTTGAATAACATTTAAAGCAAACACATATGTGTCTGATTGTGTAATGTATTTGTACGTTTTTTGCGGGTTGCTATAAAAGGGAATATTTGTACCTTCACAGGAACGTGATTCTATAAAAAGGAATATTAAAGGTCGTGTATAGCTGAGAAATGCGTTTCCATCTAGACCTAATCATTAAAGGCCCAAGAAAACTCAAAATGGTTTTCGGTACGCAGAAAGTTATTTCCTGACCAATTAATTTTACTTCAAAGCATTAGATAGATTTCTATAGAGTGTTTCAAAACTTTCTTAGTTCCCAAGAATGGTGAAGCGTTAGTGGCGAAGGCACTTGCGAAGAAATTGCCTATGTATTTGAGTACTAAAAATACCATTCTAAAGAAATATGATAGCAGGTAATAGTGTCATCATTTCTGATAGGCATTTACTTCAATATTTGACCATATTTATGAGTAGTGAGCTTATCCTTTATCCAATGTTGATCACTGCTTTCAGGAGGTATATGAATAGAATTGGAAGGATAAATTCAAGCAACATTCAATATGGTAATGCCCTTTTTATGATACATGTAAAATTGTAAATATTATAGTCTTTGATTTAGTGGCTTTAGTATAGGTATATATTTTACCGAAGAAATACTCGTGAAAGTATTTCCCCGGGTCGTTCTCCCAACGAAGGTAGAATGGAGTCGTGAATAATCGAATCGCGAAATCGTGTCGTGAAAAGTTGTAAAGTGAAAAATATGATTTTGGAGATCAAATTATGAAAAGAAATAATGAAATAAGAAGAATGTTCAAGCTAGGTATGTACAAATGTTAAAAACGTAAAAACGGAAATGCAAACGCGTTATTTAAAACGCGACGTTTATTGAAAAATAATCCTACAAATGTAAAACAATTTTCTAAAAATCTTAAACTGATAAAAATAATTTTGAAAAAAAGAAAAATATTTTTTTGACTTTTTATTTATTTTCTATTTTTGCAATTAAAAAGTAATTAAAAATAAAAGAAAATATGAAAATTAATGAGAAAATTATAAAAAATAATCTGAAAAATCTAAAATATTATAAAAGAATTTTCTAAAAGCTTTTTCTGATTTTTTTATGGATTTTTGGTATTTAAAATTGATTTAAAAATGATTAAAAATAAAGAAAAATATCAAATCAACTCAGAAAATTATGAAAAATTTACAGAAAATCTAGAATATTATAATGAGCTTGCAGAAAAATTTTGAAAAGAAAATTTTAAGCAGAAGTGCTTATAAGCTAGAAAACAGCTTATGGCAAGTGCTTATTTATAAGCACTTGTGACCAAATTGAATGAAACTAAAAAAACAGACTTATTATGACTTAATGAGCTCAAATATGCTTAAAAATTCCAATATGAATCACAGTACTCAACTATATGATGCAATAAGCAGTTTTAATAAGCTAACGAATAAGCATCTTCTATACAGATTAAGCAAAATGAATAAGAACAGCGAAATCAAGTACTATGCTTTTAATGGAACTCAGAATTAACAAAGAAACTAAGATTATAAGCCTAAATCACCACTTGCAGGCCTAGAATCTAAAAGGACTTATTGAAAAATAAGGCACCTGATAAGTGCCAAAATTTACCAACAAGCTCAGTTAAAATAAAACAAACTAGAAAACTATTGGTAAACCAAATATCAGCCTAATGTATCCTATCAATGAACAGATATGAAGATAAAAATGTGGACTAAATGAGCTGATGCACGAACTCAAAACAGAAAGCTAATTCAAAATTAACTACCCAGCTATATATACCAGATGTAAAACAACTACAACACCTAATAGACTTATCACATAACAGAAAATAAGCATTCAAGTACTAGTTATAACATGCACTAAACGACTCAAGGGCTGCTAATAAGGTGGGCTGATGTAGGAGCAGAATGGCAAGTGATAACTGATGCAGCAGGTGAAAATAGGTTCTAAAAGGGTGCTGGTGCAGGGGAAAATAGGATAGCAGTCAAAGAAACAAGACCGTATTGGTCTTGTGAGTTTAGGCATATGAGACAGAGCTAACTAGTTCAGGGAACTGCAGGCGCAAAATTGGAAAACAGGCCTGCACTTGGCACAAATTAACAAGTAAAAAAAACTCCACTAAACTAAATAAGCTGATATGAATGCAAACTTAGAGAGAAAATCAAAGGAATCCAACTGATGCAAAGCTAATAAATCTGTCTAATTATGTTATAAACCAACTCTTAAACGACTGTTATTATCAAATTACACCTAACTGAATTTCAACTACTAACCTTAACCAAGTTTGACTCAGAAAGTCAAACTTGACCCAATCACTCCTAATGCTAGCAGTACACTAACAAATGCAGGTATAATCCACTATTAAACAACAAATCAGTTATCACACTAAGTTCCCTAACAACTAGAGACCAAAACAGTAACAAACTACAACAATTAACCTAAATTATTCAGAATCACAGATCCATTAAATCAAGACAGAATGCACAAAGCAGCTAAGTAACTCAGATCTAACTAAACCAGTTGATAATAATGAATAAACAAGCTTTAATTTCAACAACTAATTTAACAATTACACTAATCTAATCTATAACAGTAATACTAAATAAGCTATGCAGACAATAGACTTATCTAAACAGAAGTGTAACAGACCCAAGCACACTCAGTTCAGCCACTTCTACTATAAGCTCAAAAGGTACAAACAATGAAACAGTAACATTTAAAATGAATCAATCAGGAATCAATTATTAAGCAACTTTGAATAAGGATTTTACCAAAAACTCCCCCTCAGCTTGAACAGAGGGGGTTCCCTTTGCTTGCCTGTCTTTAAGACAGGCTGGACCATCCAAATCTGTCCAATCTATCCAATATTCACCTCTGCAAATTCTGGACCCAATAACCTTCAATTTGCTAATACTCTCACTTGAAACAGTTGAATGAAAACAATTTATAAAAACTAGAAAGCTTGTACAAGTTTAAAAAAAATCTATTATAGCTTATTTAGAAACTATAAAAGCTTATTTGAAATATTTTATATTTTTTTATTGATTTTCTGAATTTACTTGTGAAAAACTTTTGCGACAGTAAAATTTATTCTAAAAGTTTGATGAATCTATAAAAACCATTTAAAATCAAGATTTAAAACTTTGAGTAAGCAATTAACTACAATAATATGGAATAACAATGAAAACAGTAAAGATAACTTGATAAACTAAATGAGAATTTTATTAGAAATTAAACTGAATTACAAAGTAAATTTATAAAACTAATAAACTGAGTAACAATTTTAACAGAGTAACACTACACTAAACTAACTACACTCAACAAGCTAAAATGAGGACCTATTTATAATTGAGGTGAAGGGGTTGGGGTCTCGTTTGCCAGGTTGGCAATCCACACCAATATGTGCTTCTTCTCTTTTCTTCATAGCCCTTTGATCAGAATTGTGTTTCTTTGATCACATAACAGCCCTTGGATCAAAAATTAGTGCGTGGCATGGCCAATCGTTAGCTTCCATCTGTCCTCAAATGTGCACTCTCTGTCCTTATCAGCCACACTTATCAGCCACATGTGTCAGAGTCTTCTAGATACAGAATCCAAGGCAAAGGAATGAAGTGGCATAACCAATCAGTGCTTTCCCTTTGTCCACGGTGTCATTCCTCACAAGTATCTCTTTTGGTCATGCTTCTGGTCACGTGATTGATCTTCTGGAAGGAATAATTATAGGCTAATCATGATCAATTGGTGTGGTGTGAGGTCAATAGAACCAAGGTGCAAGGTTAGGGTTCATAGGAGTGTGGTGAGTTCTGGGTTTGATGAGATTTGGGGACAAATTAAGGCACGTTTATATTTTGTTATAAAAACCTTGACCACTTGACCGGTTATATAAATTTGACCAAAGCAGGTCTGGGCTCAAGTACTTTGGAATTGGATTGGGCCTTTGAAATTTATTTATTGGATTTGCTTTGTTGAAAATGGACTGGACCTGGTTTTGATACTTGTAGTATTTTCAAATTTTAGGATATGAAACTTCAAGGACCAATTGTGTAAATCAAAATTCCTCAAGGACCACTTCTGCCAAACTTTCAAAATATTTCCAAGGGCCATTGTTGACTTTTTTTTAGATCACAGCTTTGACTATTTGGCCGTCTCCCACTCTCGTGCTCATGTTGTTGTTTTATCATTAATTTCTCGTCATTTGCGTAATATCCGTACCTGCACATCACAAACACAAAAACAATACAAATTTGGCATTCATAGTCGGGTTTTTGGTTGTTTTGGTCCGATTATTTAGGTATAAAAGTATGTGTAAATTAACACCTACCAGTCTTTGATATGTTGCTTAATTTTAGTTTGTACTTTTATTAATGGTGTTTGTTGGATGTTAGATACATGTAAATATTACGTAGTAATGGTTAGATTTAAAATGATATTCTTCTGGCGTTGTTTATGGTGCTTCTTTTTGTGGCTTCTTGAGGCAATGTGGCTGAGCCAGTAGCCATTCTTTTTGTGCCTTGAAATCTCATACGCCTCTGCATTTTCCTGCTATTAGTATGTTAGTCATGATGCTTATGTTATAACTCAGTTGTGACTGCCCTAATTCCGCTTTTTTTACATTTGTAATTTTCCTGAAATAAGTTTGTTAGTCATGAGGTTTATGGTAAAAAAATTGGGATCCTCAAAGCAAATTAGAACAAGCTGATTTTTTGTTAGTCATGAGTGTTCACTATATTGTCTAAAACACGCTTTTTTGATAGATTGAATTAGAACAAGCTGATCATTAAAAGGTTTTCTAAATTCTTTGAGGACTTCAGATAGGTATGCTTTTGTGCCATTTCTCTTTAATACAAGATTTTTATTTTCGGAATTTAATCACTTTGTAATGACAAACCATAAGGTATCATAGTGAAAACGAATTGTAGCAGCTCCTGACCAACTGTCGAGACACCTCCAGCTCATTTTGAATGAAGAAGTCAATAATGTGTGTCCTGTTCCAATGCAAAATGGCTCAAATGATGGGGTGGGTTACATTTTAGGAGAGGTAATTATACAAATCTCATTTAAACTTTCTTAATTTCTTTTGTTTTTATGAACTAATGGTTGGATGTAACTGATCACTGATGGGGATTTGGTGAACAGGTTATTCCACGACTCGTATGCAGGTTATATGATTGGGATACCATGAATTTTAGTCAAACGATTATCTATGGCATTATTATATACGCAATGATTGGATACGAGTAGACAGTAGTGAAGTTCTTTTGGCATATCTTCTTCATCTACTTCTCATTACTGTAATTCACATTTTATGGGATTATGATGGTGGCGGTTACCCGTAACCACAACATAGCTACTATTATCTCATTTGCTTTTGCAACTTTATGGAGCCTATTCTCCGGATTCATAGTGCCACGAACAGTAAGTTACCAACATCCTTTTTGTTGCCTTCCTTATAGATAGATATATTACAACTTTACAAGTGGAACATATTGGTGGGTCTGGGACTTTGGTAACGGGTCTAAACAACTGCATTGGTAGTCATTGAAGCATGCTTGGTCAACCAAAAAACTTTTTTGTCCAAGCATTCAGTGTGAAAAATATGATAAAAATGCTTATGTTATTTCAATAAAATCAATCTATTACCAGTTTCACCTGTGCATTTGGATTCTTCAGCTAATTTTTTGGAACAAAAAGAGATCCTATATCATGTTTTTTAAGAAGACAAACTCAAGCATTTTTTTTGGAAAGTGTTTTATAAACTTAGTATTAGACTAAAAGTGGTCAACAATGATAAAAATAGTGTTTGGTACAAGTTAACATTGACGAGGGTATTAGCTGAGAGGTTTTAAGTGTGGAGTCACTTGCCACATTTTTGTGATAATATTATTAGAAATTGTATTAGAAAGGTATGTTAAAAATTAGTGTAAACACGAATTTAGGATACTATTTTTAATTTATGGTTACATAATTGTTGTACCATCTTCTTCAAGTGTTTGCATGAACATCAGTTAATTAGCTAACAGTAGTACCCTTTTGTCCAAATGAGTATAGCGTAAGGTTATTTGTAATCTAAATTACGAACTATGGTAAGAGCAGTCATTGTTTCTAAAATTTCCTTATTTGTAGTATGTGAATACGCATATGTTGGTTATTAATGATGGTTTTGATGATCAACATCGCTTAGTATTAACTTTTAATATAACTCTTATAGTAAAGGAGTAAAAAAAGGATCAAGGTACAAATACGAGTGCAAATGATATAAATTTACACTTGCTTTTGCTTTACTCAATCAAGCCTTTGGCATTTTTTTAATTAGGGCCTATGTTCAATGTTTAACAGGTATAACTATATACCTTTGCTCCTCAAGTGTTTGTACATAAACTACTCAAGTGTTTGACGTTGACTGCATACCATAAACCTCTTCAAGACCATCTACCATATTGTTCATCGAATCATTGGCTTATTACTTATTATTACCTTCAAAAAATAATGGAATATGTTTACGTTCTTTGTTGTCTCTTACTTTATTCACACATGTAACTCCTTAATAAATAATTCTTTCTATCATTTAAGAATGAATAAGATAATTGGTACTTGGACTGTTTTCAGGGGGTCTTTGGGCTTATTTAAAATTTTAAAGTAAGCAAATGGAGATGGTGCAATGGTGAGTTATACCTGTTACGTTTGTTATATAACATAGGTACACGGGTCATATTAGGTAATGGATCAAAACACATTTGTTAAACATGTCCGAACATGAATTTTTTTTTAACGGGTTTAGAACGAGTTGGGCTTTAGGTGTGTTGTTGGGCACATTTTTCAAGACCCCTCTTATGACAGCAAACTGCATGTCCAAATACCCTTTTATGACATCAACCAACATGCCTAAACGCCATTTTATGACATCAAACAACATGTCCAAAAACACCATCGGACCATCTATATTCTCTAATAAATTTTAGCTTAAAAAGATGTTAAAATGCTTTTTTTGCTTTCGTGTCATTCGTATGTGATTTCTCAGTAAATTCACAGGATACTAGATGAGGTTTCAATATAGTAAGGTTCGATATCGTTGACAAAACAAAATACATAATATATTGTTGACACAAAATAATTACATTAATTAGAGTTTTCAGGGGGTGTTTGTGCTTATTTAAAATTTTAAAGTAAGCAAATGGAGATGGTGCAATGGTGAGTTAATGGTGTGTTTGTTATAACACTGGTACACGGGTCATATTAGGTAATGGATCAAAACACATTTGTAAAACATGTCCGAACTTGAAATGTTTTTTAACGGGTTCATAACGAGTTGGGCTTTAGGTGTGTTGTTGGGCATATTTTTCAAGACCCCTCTTATGACAGCAAATAATATGTCCAAATACTCTTTTACGACATCAACCAACATGCCCAAACGCCATTTTAAGACAGCAAACATGTCCAAAAACACCATGGGTCCATCTATATTCTCTAATAAATAGTAGCTTAAAAAGATGTTAAAATGCCCTTTTTGCTTTTGTGTCATTCGTATGCGATTTCTCAGTAAATTCACGGGATTCTAAATGGGGTTTCAATATAGCAAGGTTCGATATCGTTGACACAAAAATACATAATATATTGTTGACACCAAAAAATTACATTAATTAGTAAATTAAAGGTTTATTTTTATTGATGTTTTTCTTTACTTATCTTTGCATTATTTTATGTTTATGTGTTTCTTTACATATTACCATCTAACTAGCAGGGTACCCGCGCATTGCAGCGGCGGGTACCCTGAAATTAAATTTTCCGGTGAATCATGTATTTTAGTTTATTATGTTTTTTTTTGACAATAGATTTACGGATATCAAGAATTTCGTTTAGGCCGTGCTCGTTCGGGTTCGAGCCTGTTTGGCCCGCACCCATTCGGGCTCAAGCCCATTAGGCCCGTGCCCGTTCGGGCATGAATATTTGTATAATGTGCTTTATTATTTGTATTAGTGACGTTTAATGTAGGAATTGTGTTTAATTTGGTTGTACAATATGCTTGATAATTTGTATTTGTGATGTAAGGGGTGTTTTAATAATTGTATTAATTGTATTTATTGATCAATTAAATAATTGACTACATTAAATATCATTAATGTGGTTTTTTTTAATATGTGCATTAAAGTGGTGTACATTATGTTTCTTGTCTTGTAAGTCTGAAAATTATGTGCATTAAAGTGGTGTACATGTATCTTTCCTATGAAAGAAATGTTTTTGGTCTTAAACATTTTAAGACTTCTAAATATAGATGTCCTAAATACATTATAAGGTAGTATAGATAACTGAACCCTTTGAGCTAAATCTTATTTATCAACATTCGTTATGTTTTTTTCCTGTGCATGTTGGCAAATTTCAAAGAACGTAAGTAGTTAGGTTGCTATTACTCCTCCAAAAGAAACTCAATTTTATTATAAATATACATATGTAAATGCATTTGTATAAGTTTTTAAGAGTTAAATGCAAAACAGGTTTGAAGGTTGTCGTTTATGATCAAGATAGTAATATCTCTAAAACTACTACACGGACCATTTACAAAGAAGTACTTCAAAGTGTATGAACATGGATCAAGAGGTACATATCACATGTTTTTTTACCACATTTTAAATTTAATAGATTATGTATCACAACCGCTTTTGCTTACATTTTCTATGGACTATTAAGTGTTCCCGGGATGGACAGTTGTTGAATTGATTAGTGCTCACATACATCATTTGCTATTCAAGACCGTCAAATTTTGAGACGACAACGCACTAACGTTTCTTATTTTAATTGTTACAAACTCAATTGATTGTCGAATAATTGTTTCTTTCATATATTAATAGAACATGTTTACGTTTATTGTTTTCTTATTAATAGAACATGTTTATGTTTACCAACAGCTGGGATTTGCTCAAAAGAAACACAAATAGTATCTGATGATGTTTTCTCTCTCAAAACAAGCACAAAAGCATGAAGTCCCCTAGTCATATTTTAGTATAAATAGGAACCCTTGTAAGCCTTGAAGGGCAGTTCCTTTTTCATTCTTTTTATGTTTTTATTTATGCTTTAATTTCAGATGTTAGTTTAACATTGTAATCCTTTACTTTAGTTCAATTCAAGCGTTCAATTTTAGAGTAATTTTTGCATTATCTGTTCTTATTATTGAGGTAATATTTTGTTAGTTTCTGATGGTATTTGTTTATTTAAGTTTACTTTAGACTAATATCAGTTAAAATGTCAGTTTCTTAGCCTAATTCCATCATTTAGTTTATAAATTTATAAAATCAGTTTAGAAAAAAGGGTGTTTGGATTGTTTGACTTATATAGTCAATCTCAGTTTTAGTCACTTTTTGGACTTTGATTTGCTGTGTTATGATAACAGGAGTCGTTTAGATTTGTTTCTTGCTTGTTTCTAGTAGTAATACAGATTGTGCACACCTAGTTTAAACGCCAGATACTAATACAACCGGGGTTTGTTCACATAGGGATTTTTAGATTTGAAGCATTGTAGTTGTTTAAATGGGTGCATACTAGTCTAATTTTACATAAGTTAAGTTGTTGCATCACTAGTTTGGCATTCTTAGTTTCTTTGACCAATGTTCACTACTGCATAAAATTTTGAAGTCAGAAAAATGGGCCAAAATCTTAGAACACATATAGGATTCAATAATCATTAGATATACTAAAAAGTTGTTATATATTCACTTGTTGCTCATCTTCCTATACCAATAAGAAATTTCAGATTTGAGGGTCATTTGCATAGGAAGGATCGACGCATTGACCACAAAGTGACCTGGTTAGCCATTCTGTTGCCCTGCACCAGGGTGTTGCTACTTTGACCTATTTTTCTATAACCAATAACTAGCCCATTATTTAAGCTTTTCCCTTGATCTTTAGTGGTTTGGAAAGCCCATAGTACTGTTTTGCTAGATGTAATATTTGTTTGGACTTAGTAGCTTGTTCTCTTGGTTTATTTTAGCCTCTAAGTTGCTTCATTAGGATCAGATATTGCTACTCTACCTCAGTATTCACTGAGCTTGTTTGATTTTGACCTTCCTGTTGTTCCTTGCTTATGTTGCTTGTTGTTTTTAGCTTGTTTATAATTGCTCTTGAATGTGTGCTAGGTGTGACCCTTTGGTATTAGCTCGTACCCACTTTAGAATAAGCTGCTTGTTCTCTAAAAAACTTACTTAAGCTTATAAATTCATATCTGTTGGGGTTGTAAGCTTACACTAAGCTTATTATAGTTTTTCCGCAAAAAGTTCTTCACAAAAGTTGCGCATAATCTGTTGATTGGTAGTTTTGCGAAAAGAAAAATTGAAAGAAAAATGTTTCTCAAAAAAGCGGGGATGACAAGAATCGACCCTTGGTCTCCTGGTTACACACAGCTACTTTGTTGAAATGGGTTCTTTTATTTAATATTTATAATAGATTAGTTTGTATTTGCTTATTAATTTTGAGCCTTCGTTTGCTTAATTACTGCTTATTTTTGTATTGTGCCCCCTCCTTATATTTTTCCTAGGTCAGAATTTAGTTGTAGTATTTGTCTATAAATTCTTAGATTTATTTGAATAGTTTTAGTATTTATTAGGAGCTAATTAGTAATTTATAGTATTTAAATCATATTAATTAGAATTTTAATTATATTTTTAATTTTCTTTTTCCTAAAATTTTGTTTTGTCATCTAGTACGTAGGAAATTTAGTTGTATGCCCGTAGGACTATCCATACTTAGATTTCACTTTTTATTTCTCGCTTGTACGTTAGTTTTAATACTAGTCTTTAGTTTTAAATACGTTTTAAATTCTATTGCTTTATATTATCGTCTCACAATTACCAAATATTCCATTATCAAATCCTTACAAGAACTTTAATCCCGAACCTCAAACGATATTTCTCCATTCACACCTCGTTGGGACACGACCCTGGTGATCACTTGCCCGGTATCACATATATATCGTATTCACAGGGTTTGCAAGTTAGCCTTTTTCACAAGGGTTGACTAGTAGATTCTCCTACGACTACTTTGTATGTATCATTGATATCCGTTCGTAAATATACGACGAATCATGGTTCCCTTCTCTATTCGAGTTAACAAATGTATTTTTAGTCAAGTCGACAAAATAAATATATCAACGGGTTGGGTCGGTTCAATTAGCATGCAAAGATCATAAAAGGCTTCTTATACATACGCCTTTTTTTTTTCATCATCATCTTGTAAAACTAAGGCAAATTTTAAAAACGTAATATGTTATTAAAAAAAATTAGTGTTTACTTATGAATATCAATATTACGAGTATATAATGTAAAGAATCCTAGAAAATAAAATAGACAATCTCTTAAACAATATGAAATAACCATTTTTATAGCCCATCTTTTTTAGAGTATTATTCTTGAAATAACCTTTTGGCTTGTAGAAAAGTCAAACAATATAAAAAAGTAGTACATTCTTCTCTTTCTCGATTGCCATTTGTTTTCTTCAACTTCACCTACATTTTTTTTTCACTTCTTTCTAACTTAGTCTCATTTCAAGGTGGTTCTTTAGATTTTTCCAAGCTAGGGCCCGAAAAAATTCACTTATAGCTCATAAAGGATCTTGGTTTCTAAGGTGGTTCCTGAGCACCACCTACAAGGCACATAGATCCGCCTCTGTTTCCCATGCCGTTTTGCTAAATCAGCATTTCACATTCACACACCAAAAATACCCCTCCCTCGTTTTACATTCCGTTTGCGTGTCGTTTCACACTTTTTGGACCCCACTATACCCAATTAAAACACAACCCCAACAATACAGACTAAAAAAAAAAAAAGTGGAATTGGCGCAATGTGATATACTCACATTTGAAATGACTCAAGGTGGTAGTGGTGGGGTAACATGCAAATGGCATACTATTTCCCCTTGCCACATAGGAATGAACCAAGGCAAATTTGAAAGAGAAATGCTAGAACCACTCACAAAATCTACACAAATAATCCACTCTAGCAAATGATTGGGTTAATAAGAGAGAAGAAAGAAAATTTGTTAGAAAATGCACCAATCACTTGCCGACACGTCAGCAAGTGGATTTTTTTGTGTGAATTTTGTGAGTGAGTCTAGCATATCTCAATTTGAAAACACCCCTCTCTCTAAGTGTAGTTTTTGTTACTAAAGTATAATAAAGGGTGCAAAATGTGAAAAGATATAAGAAAGGGGGCTAGAGAGCCAAACTCACTCACCAATATCATCAATTCATGGGCATATGTTTTTTTCACTGTGTATTTTTAATCGGTTTTTTAGAATAGGTCTGTGTAAAGGGAGATGTCTAGAAGCGGGTGGAAGATCATATATCAAAAAAAAAAAAAAAAAAAAAAGGCGGATTGGGCTGGAAAACCAGGCAAAAAAAACGCGTGGAAACCCAATACATGACACGACGTCGTATCAAACGACATTTAATATATATATATATTAATGATACTTAAAAAATAAAATGCTCATTTTGAGATATCACAAGAATGGTAGAAGACTTTAAAGCAAAATACGTCTTGAGATCACCTCCGTCGTCTCATATCAGTTGGCCACCTGAGTTTCTTCTGGAGCTTGGGGAAGGGTTTTACCCGGGTTCGAGTCTCACAAGTGATAAAGAAAATCAAGATTTTCCACTTAGTGCGAAGCCATGAGTTTTAGGGGTTTCACTTCGCGGGTCTCTCCTAGTGGTTCAGTCCCAGGTCCTGCTCGTTTGGATGGCTTAACTCGAGGGGTCTGATTTCAAGTGTGGTGTTGTTCTTTACTTAAAAAAAAAAAAAAAAAAAAAAAAAAAAAAAAAAAAAAAACTTTCTGATCACGAGTTGACACATACGAAACTCATAAATATATAAAAGGTGAAATGATAAAAGTAAAGGATAGAAAATGTGAAAAGGTGAATAAGAAAGGGGTACAATTTAGCATGAGAGCCAAACTCACTCACCAATATCATCATCATCTGAGTCTCATAAAAACACAAATAATAATCACTCAGATTTACCATGGAAGAACAAGTAGCAATTAATAAAGTTTCAAAATCAGAAATTGAAGAAGAAACATTAATAAATTTCCTTGATTCACTGGATGATTATTTGGTATTAATCGATTCTATATGCAGCACTCTTCTTCGTCAGGTAATTCATTCATTCATCAATTCTTTTTAATAAAGGGGGTTTATTTTGCAACTTTTTGGCTTATATAAGCTTATTCTGACATCTTATTATTTCTTCTGTTTCACTTTATCATTTCATTTTAATAAAGGGGGTGTTTATTTTGGCTTATATAGCGGGCTTATGGCTTAATAATAATCCTATGTAATCAGGGATGGTTGGAGTTAGCTGGTGCTCGATATTTGATGGGTGGTTCACGTGTAAACACCGCATTGCTTAACCTTCAGCCTCATTCTGCTGCTACCACAGTAGACATTACTCATGACCAAGATGGTACCGTCTTCCCTTCAACCTTAACCACACGTATCTTGAATCATTTGCTTGATTAGTTTAGTATTACAACTTCAGAACGTAGGATATGATATGTGTATATTCGCGATCGAGCCTTTTTGTGAAAATGTCATGTATAAGTTCACCTTCCATGGCTAAGGCTGAAAAAGTTGACACTAGTAATAAGCCAAAATGAAAATGCCGGTTCAGTATATGTGTAAAATCAAATTTGTAAAAAGTAAATGGGTCAAGTGTATTTTCATCTTATTCAGAAATTTAGATTTGTAGTGAAGTTATATCGATTTTCTAATCGTATTTGGTACACTGATAATACAGAAAATGTCTGTTGTGTAATCAACCTGTTTCAACATGATACATGAATGAATGATCTGCCCGTTTGACTTATTGCCAACCTACCCGACCCTCCCATTTTTTTCTATCTCTGCCTAACATTGACGAAGTAATAGCTCTAGTTTCTTAAGTTTTAATGAAAACATCGAACTTCGATTCACACAGCCATAGAAATTGGATCCGACCTAGTTTTGCCCGGTAGTTTATGTCCTATTCTTTGGTTCACAAGCAATTTGCCTTCTTTGAAGGTATAGACTAAATAAAAAACTTTCCTTTGTTAGTTTTGATGACAAGTGAATGGAGATCGGATCGTGAGAAACTTATCAGACACCCTTTTTTGTTTGCTGAGATATCTAAAGGAAATAACAGTTTAGCTCAACTATTTTGCTTAATTTAAAGAAAAGCCAAGTACTTTTTGTCACTAAAGGGTTGTTAGATCAGGTTGTAAAGTTTCGGGGGTCAAAATGTAAAAGTCATCATAAGCAAGTTTTGTTAATGCACATTGTATAATGTGAAAATTGTAAAATCCTTAGTTACATACTTAGAGATGACGTGATATGTAAATATGAAATATACTGCACATTCTGTGTCCCAGACAATTCAATGTGTGACGTAATTTTTTAAGAATATGTGATTAGTCAAATGTCTATATTGAAATGGTCATCGTTGTCAACCAAACTAAATTTTATCTGTAATTTGTGATGGTAGCCTAACAACTTTTATCTAATGTTTATGTCAATACGACAACCTTGTCATAGTCGCCCCCAAATGATAATTGATGCAACTTTCATGAGAAGCGGGCACTAAATGATCTTTCAATGTCACACTTATGTGTTGTCTGGTGATTTAGGCTCAGAAATGTCATGCTAACAGGTGTAGAAAAGTGTTAATTAGTTTCACCTCTGTTTTAGGTAGCATCATGAGAAAGTCGCCAAAGTTCAATTTGTGCAAATGGGCATCTCCTGACAATAAAGACTCTTTGGAGAAGGAAAACATTGAGGAAGATGAGCAGTTAAAAGAAAATATTAGCAGCCAAAGCGATTCTGGTAAACATATGTAATTACCTATATTGCGCACGACAACAGTTTGATAATATTTTATAGGGCAGTGCTTATATTGCTTCATGCAAAATAGTAAAACAACATATACCAACACATATTCTTTATGAAAATCCCTGATTTTTCCAAGCTAACTTCACTAATGAGAAATGTCTTTTGTTTCTCGTAAAGAAGTTCAGTTTGACATCGGAGACTATTTTAACCTCAAATCTTATTGAAAAGCTTGCATCTACAAGCAAGAATTCTCGTCTTTCATTCCAAATGAGAGATGTTTCAGCCTTTTGAAACCAAATGCGAACACATTTTTTCCATATACATAATTGGTGTTGAGTTTGTTACTTATTTGTAATTTTTTATATCCGTTGATTTTTGCAAATATTGATGATATTGCTAATTCATTAAATCCATAATATTTTTTGATGTCTGACTTCTTCGTTTATCATATGGAAGGATTAAAATCCAAGAAAAGTTTTAATTATCGCAACTTTGTGCGAAGTTTTAATGGAAGGATCTGTTATATTTACTGACTATTAAAAAGGTTTCTTTGTTCATAAAGGAAACCAGGAGAGTTCACCGGAAAGCAACATTGAATCTGTTACTAATGCATCACCAAGAGAAAGCAACGGATCTGAAATCAATGCATCACCACGTAAAATAGAGAATCCTGTGAGTGAATCAATACATTTCAATCCAGTTTTGCAAGAACAATCATTAGTTTTTTTAACCAACAGTGTGATAATTTGACAAGTAACCACCAAGTTGCTATTTTCATTAACCGAAGAGAGTGTTTCTGCTCTTCAAGCATTTTATGAGTGTTTCATTAACCAACAGTGTGATAATCAATACAGTTCTGAAGTTTGTTTCAACTTCCTTTGTGACAATAGTAGAAATATATTTTTGCAAGAACAATGTTTAGTTTTTTAACCAACAGTTGAAGAATGATGATTTGTGAAGTAATAACTAAGTTGCTATTTTCATTAAGCGAAGAGAGTTTTTCTGCTCTTCAAATATTTTACGATTGTGACTCCTTTGCTCCGCCCTTACCATCTTCTTTTTGTATACAGCTTCAGAAAGAACGAGCAAAGGTACTATCAATGTTTGGGACTTTAGTTTCACCCAAGCTTCGGGCCTCTCAACTTACATTTGAGACAGGTGAATTCAGAAAGCTATTTATAGAAACTTGTCAAACTCCAAGCATAACGATATCTATTATTGTTCATCATTTATCCTGACTCGTGTTAAAAAGAAATCATTATTTCCTTTGTTGTGCAGCGCTAGAAACACTCGTAGAAATAGCAAATGCTCATTCATCTATTCTTAAATCTTATGAGGTGTTACATAAAGATATGAAAAGCACCAAGGAATGACAAGTGATAGGGGTTCAACAGTCCAAAATAAAATAATTGAAGCAATATCATTCACATGTCGAGAACAAAAATCAATGCCAAACACTCCGGCTTAGACTTTGGATTTTGTTCATCAGATAATGGATCTTAAAATTTTGTGTAATAGTTTATGAACAAAAGATCTTGGATCGTTTTTGTTTGCAGGAATAGTAATAAGAAATACTAATTTATTCGACTTTAGACACTTAAGAAATTCTGTAGACACCAATTTCCTTGACGTGTTACACACTTTTATATCATATTGGTTTATTTCGGATATATACCAAAGGAAAAATGATACATGTGCCTAATAAACACGCCTAAAACTAAACCTACAATTGTGATTGGTTAAACATGTAATCAGTTTAAAATTAAACTAACTTATCTTTTATATAATAAAAGAATTATATCATTTCAGAGTAATTTTGCAAAAACAATCATATTAAAAAAAAAAGGGATTAGGTCAATCAAATTGCTCAATTAGGTCTAACAAGGCACACATATCATTTCTCTAATGCAAACTATTCTATCCACTAGCACCACATGATATATGGATAATGGATTTGCATGAAATTAAAGGTAAACGTACATATGAGAAATGTCAAAGTTTGCGATGAAGACTTTGCCTTTTCTTTTTTCTCATTTTTTTTCTATGGCTGACATTTATTAATAATTAGACTAAAGGATATACAAAGTCAAGAAAATACAAACTCATATTTAATACCCGCGTTTCTTCTTGTTTTCTTTTTCAAAAGTTTATCTTAACCCTTAGGTCTCCAAAAGAATACAATGTTACCCCTCAACTTCATCATCAAGAGAAACAAATCTCGTGTAACCCGTTATTGCATCATTCAAGCTAAAAAATTATGTCAATTTTGTTATAAAGGACCATTTTATCATTCTATATTTAGGGGTGTTTCTTTGTCACTTATTTGACTAATGAGGCTAGATTTAGGTAGGGTCGCTTATTCACACCTGATTATGAATCACGAAGTGTAAATTTTTCCAAACAATGTCATTTTATGATATGCGTAACGCCCGGTACTATATTTGCACTACCTTCTTTCGCAACTTTAGTTTTGTTCAAAACCTTTTAATAGTGCAAATCTTAGTATTTTTGGTAAAAGAAAATTTGTGCAAGATCTTCCCAAAACATTTTGTACAACACCCAATCGTTGGTCTATCTCTGTGTTTATGTGCTTTTATTTTTATCATTTAGGCCCATACATCTAACATGGTCAAAGTGTAGCATGCTTAACATAATGAACCTACTTTCACATTTACTGATTGATGAAGTTTGTCAAGTGAATGGGAATTTCGTACATCTTAATTGGTAATTTCATAAAATGCATGAGGAAATTGGTTGTTTAATTATGTGTGCAAGGTAAATTGCGAAGCTTATTGCAAAACTGAAGTCTTTAGAGTTTCTGAATGGTTAAGTCGATTTGATAAAGTTGAAGCAAGTTTGAAGAAATATATATGGCTAGTATAAGCACTAGGTTTAGCATTCAAAAGCTCGATGTGTTTGGTTTACAAGCATGGAGGTTAAGCAACTTGATCACAAGAGTACATGACGTACATGTTCAAAAGTGTGTTTGGTTTGAGGTTGAATTGCAGGGAGCTCAAGTTAATCATGAAGCTGAGGTTATTCATTATAATAACGATGATGTTGCATTGAATCAAGACGACCGAAGCTAAGGTTAAACAGCTTGAAGAAAATACAAACACAAGATGCTTAGTAAATGAGCACGTCTGCTTGGTAAAGGAGCAAGAAAGATGCTTGGTAAAGGAGCTAGGAAGACGCTTGGTAAAGGAGCGGGAAAGGTTACACCTTTGTAAAAAAGTGGGCAGACATTGGATTGCAAACTCAACTTGATGCTGAAGACAATTATGTTGTTACAAAGAAGAAGGAATGAAGGTCGTGACTAAGGTGGTTCATCGTTCGAGGTTCAAACATGGTTCAAGGATGCTTAATATCGGGATTGGCTAAGGTGTTAGTAATATGGTGGAAATTGTTAGTAATATTAGTAATACATTAGGGGTATATTATGTAAATAGTCAATTGTGTAGAGACTAGGAATGAAACTTAGAATAGAAGGCGCATGTGGGTCGAGTTAAGATGAAATGAGAAATAAACTCAAAATAAGAATAGTGAGAATAAACCACAACCGCACATTTCAGACACCTACAAAAACACAGATGCATTTCCTCTAAAATTTATCTCCCTTATTTGAAATTTGTAGTTAGAAATACTTCTCACTCATCTCATTTAAATTTTCCTTCTCATTGAATCCCGTCCCCCATGTTGGTCGGCTAAACAATTTATAAACAGTTTAGTCTCTATATACAACGACATATAGCTTTGGTATATTGTCTCATGTGTAATGTTATTCTAGCCAACATCGTTGTTTATCTCGTGTTCACTAAATTGGTGCTTGTGCTCGATTCAAATCTATGATCTAACGTTCCGCGATCGAACATCAAGTTTGTTGTCGTAATTGTCGAACAATAATAACATGGTATGATCATATTTAACAGGACCTTATTGTGTTTAAAGACATATTTTGTTTATACGTCTAAAATCCCAGACAATGGTGTTTATTTGCTTATGATTTTTTTATCATTATATCTAGGGAATTGATTTGCACACTCTTTCTTTTGATTGGGACACTCTACGTATCGCATCAGAAAGTTGTATCATATTTACATCTTGCTTTAATAACTTGTACTGTGAGTGTGCAAATAAAAAAGAAAAATGTGCAAATCACCTCCTTTATATCTATATACTAAGCATTGGGCTTTGTTAGCCCGAATGGTATTAAACCCGGCCCGGTGAACATTTTGGTATAACCCGAAACTATCCACACTATTCACTCTCACTCACACATCGTTTACATCTTTGAGATCCGATTGGGCCACGTCCGGCCACCGCATCCAACGCCATTAGATCCGATCCGATGATTTGAAGAATAGATCCGATCCGAAACTATCATTTGCCTTTTGGTAGATCGGTAGTTTTCTGATAAAAAAAACGCTACCAAGATTATTATTTCATCAAATTTACTATAGGTGTGAATTTGTTGTTGTGTTTTTTTACATTTTTTTGTGTGTATTTGTTAGCTTTTGATGTTGGATTTAGGGTTTAGGTTAAATAAATTGTGATTATTGTTAGTGTTCTCATGGGTTTATGAAAGTAGATTAAAATCCTTATTTTAGGTGCACGATTTTTAAAGATTGCCCATGTTTTCTTGAGCCAAGTGTAGGATCATTTAATTTGCCGTATTTTAGGTTAGACTATTTGTTATCACTAATTAAACCCTCACAAACCCAAAACAACAACATTAATAACAAAACCCTCACTGAGTCACGAGTTGAGGGGTAACATTGTATTCTTTTGGAGACCTAAGGGTTAAGATAAACTTTTGAAAAAGAAAACAAGAAGAAACGCGGGTATTAAATATGAGTTTGTATTTTCTTGACTTTGTATATCCTTTAGTCTAATTATTAATAAATGTCAGCCGTATTTTAGGTTAGACTATTTAATTTAAAAGTTGTTAAATCCTTATTTGTTGTTAAGCTGGTAGTTTAGTTTATTGTGTTTTTGTTTGTTGTTAAGCTGGTAGTTTAGTTTATTGTGTTTTTGTTTGTTGTTAAGCTGGTAGTTTAGTTTTGGCCTTATGGGGTTGCTACAGAACCTCCCTTTGTTATACCCACATAAATGAGTATGTAAAAGATCTGTTTTCTATGACTTTAAGATTAGGTAGATCGATTGTTTGTTTCATTAAAAAAAAAAAAGTGAATCTGCTTAGTCTGATTATTGTGATTTTCTTATATGTTAGGAAAACTTAAGATGACGAATTAAGGTTGCATGGTGGTCATTAATTTTTGTTGTGGCAAGTTTTCAGGTTTTTTTTTCCTTTAAATTCAAATCGAGTTTTAAATTCAGGTTTCTAGACATGTATGTTCTGTTATAAAGTGTTTGCTAAAAACCGGTGGTGAATGTCTGCGGCGATAATATTCAGAGGTCTAGATAGGTTGATGGTCTTACGGGTTAGTGCAACAACCATTTGGCATGCGAGTTTATGTTTGTTTTGTGACGACTTCATTTTACGCTATTTGTGTATAAATATATTACCATAAAGGAAATTTATTTGTTTTATCGGGTGTTACATTTACCTTACAACCACATGCCAATTCACTTCTGTAAAAGTGGTTAAAATAAGCAAATGAACCAATTAGCAATTACTAGTACCAATTATCAAAAAAGGCTTAATTAATTTTTTTTTTGCAGCAAATTTGTCATAGCAGTATTGGTTTAGCGTATTTAGCCAGATTAGGAGCTTATATGAGTTTGGAAAAACCTACAAGGTCTATGTGTAACTAATGTATATGGGTGTTTTATATAATGCAGTGACTGCATGATTTTTAGTTTGTGCATTTCTCATCTTTGGCGTGCCTAATATTTTTTTTACAACTGACTGTTTTTTGTTTGATGTTTAACAGGACACCCAACGCAAAGCTGATTGTGAATACAGTCGATAAAACCAACGTGTAACAACAAATTAATTAGGAATTTGGCACCAGCAAAGAGTATTTCCAACGTACACACACATTAATATCGCTAAAAAATGTCCAGTGCTCAAACCTTCAAGAAGCTATGGATTTGCTTACTGGAACGAAGGAACAAGGTAAAGAGAGGTTGCCCGAAACCCAAAAAGCCACAAAGGTTAGTCTAATGTGATCATATAACCTTTTTCCTTACGTTTTGGTATAAATTACATATACCAGGTAGTTCGTTGATAAGTATACATACATATGAATATATATGAATAAGGCCTTCTGAATAAATATGAATGGTTGATGTAGTGTAAATGCGGCCGTGAGCATGTTAGGTATTTCAGTAGTTGAAACATGTCACAAGAACAAAAGGAAATATGTTTTGTATTAACCATGTACAGGTTTAAATCAATTTGAAGAAAATAGATGTATACACTTTTATAAAGTTGGTTCAGTATCTTCGTGTAATTGTATTATTTGTCATCTTCCTATACTTTTTGTACTTGCTTTATGAAATTTAGTATTGTTGTTGGCCGTTATTACAGGTCCTAATGTTTAGCTTTGATACGCATTAGGTGAAGGTTTGAAAGTGCGGATAATCGAAGCATGGGGAAGCATGGGGAGATTGCAAGATCAGCAGTCACAGCCTTAAAGACGCAATTAGCCTCTAATTTTCTATTGAAAATGAGACCAAGAAAGGGTTTCATAAATGTGGTGGTGACCAGGGAAACAATTAAGGTAGTATGATGCAAGATGGCGATCGAGTATCAACAAGTTGGTGCTATGCCAACTGCACCGAGAACATATCATCTTCTGATTAAACTATAGGTAATAGGTTCTGGAACGCAATTGGTTTGTGGTTTGGAGGCAAAGGGAACGCGCCACAATCCAAGTCTGTCTATGCATAAGAATGGTGGAAAGGTGCATGTCTTTAACATAATCTCAAATACAAATTTTAAGTAACATTTGCTAAACTGTAAAATTAGCATTGACACAGTATAAAGTTCATGATTATTTGGCTGTTAGATCACACCCACTTTTTTAAAGACTTTTCTTTCAAATTTTGGTAATGTTCATTCATTATAAGTTCATGATTCATGACATAGTGTGTTTACAGAACCGAGATACATCATGCTATTGAGGAGCGAACTCAAGTTCTTAAGGATGTTGCAGCTAATCCAACTCTTTCGCGTACAAAGTCAGTTCGTTGTGCTCAGTGTCGTCATGGAGAAGCTGTTTTTTGACAGGTAACTGTTTTTAAGAGGGGTTCAACTCACTTTGTATTTATCTGATCGATAACATAAATGGTATCTGAAAAATTAGCTAAGAGTGTACTGGGTAAATGTGTGAAAATTAAAAGTCCTCTCACATGTGGATGCTAAAGACGAAATATGTTGCTTTTTTATAATGCTTAGGTAGTTAGAAATTGAGTAAAAGGTTAATCACTTCTTTGCTGATTCTAATTTTCTTGGAGCGGTATCACTTTTCATTTTTCATAATGAATTTGAGAAATTTTCTGGATTTTGGTTGGTTGACAGTTGAGGGTCTAAACAAGAAGAATGCATATGTTATTGATTCTGAAAAATATAATTGAAGTAGTTGGTTTAAAGATAGCTCAGTAGGCCTGATTCTGATATGTCGGACCTGGAATTAAGGTTTTGGCCAAAATGGTTGTGATACTTATGAGTTACGATGTATTCTGCAGCGACAACTGATATGTTGCGGTCGGGATTAGTTTCGTTTCATATGTTTTTTTCTCATATGATATTACATGCTATGTAGCACCGAAACGGGAACGGCAAAGGGATACGGGAACGATACGGGAACGGGAAACGGCAAAAATCAAAATTCAAGATACGGGAACGGCATAGATACGGCAATAAAAAATATAAAAAATTAAAAATATATTAAAAAAAAATCCAAAATAGATACATGTTGATGTACAAATAATGAAATACGAGTATAAATATCCTGATAATAGTTACAAATAATGAAATATAAATATAAAATTCTCTCATATTTACAAATAATGAAATATAAAGGTCCTTATAATAGTTAAAACATTAGCATGGTAAAGAAGTTATTACTACAAATTAGTGTTAAAATAGATTTAATCATTAAATTTGATATACTCCGTATCTACTACTAGTAAAAAAATAAAGTGGATACTTTTTATTATCCCACACACTTCACCACCTCATACTACCCATTTTTACAATTTCAATAAATAAAGTGATACTTTTTATTACCCCACAGACTTCACCAGCTCATACTTACACATTTTTACATTTTCAATATTATATATATATATATCTTTTTTCATGGCTCACTTCCCACCATCTTACAACCCACTTTCACTTTCACAACTCCCCATTCTCCTTTCTCTACTTACTTTCAGATCAAATAAACCCACCGGAAAAACGAATTTTTGGAATAAAAAAGCCCATTAAACCCATAAGAAAAGGCAAGGAAACTTCTTAAATATCCAGAAACGGCTTGGGATACGGCATGTAAATCCAGAAACTGCTAGGGATACGGTGTGGAAACGTTTCGGGGGCGTTTCGGGGGCGTTTCCGTTCCCACCCCGTTCCCAAACGGGCACGCGGGCCTGATAGGCGTTTCGGTGCATCATAGATTACATGTGGTGGTATGCATCCGACAATGTTGTCACCTGTTAACAATGTTGGAATTAGTGTTACCACCACCTAGGCTAACGAGAACTAAATAGAATTTAAAGTGCATGTGGTCTATTTGAAATAATATTCAAATGATGATGTTGTGATATAATAGTTCATCATCCTCATCTTCCGAGAGACCAAATGTGGTGGTAATTGCATATGGTGATGTATGTGTGAAACACTCACCGGGTGGCCTCACTTTTTTTTTACCATTTAGCATCATGTATGTGTGAAACACTTTTTCAAATTGGCGAGCACAAATCTAAAAAAAATTAGTCCATTAGTTACACCAATATGGGAAACGGAGCAGTAGGTCCTTTTATTAATGTTTATCTTCCTTTTCTGTTTTAGTTTCCTCTAATATCTGCATTACGGTATAACTCTAATTAGGAAACATTATCAACAAGTATATATTAATCTTTTTTTATAATGCATTGTGTTATATGATTAGTTAATTGCATATGGTGATGTTCTGTTTCAGATAACCAGTGGGCCAGGTTCGAGGCGAAGCTGCTTTATATGGCTATTGGTGGCCACGAAAGCTACTTTATATGGCTATTCATGGCCAATGGATTCACTCGTAGGTCTGAATCTAGAAAACCCATGGTCTGATGTTTTTTCTAAAAAATATCTGAATTTTCCCGGTCGTCTAATGTAAGATAGCAGATAAGCATTTGTTGTTTTCTAACGTTGTGTTGAACTACTATTTTTTTTTTTATCAAATTGAAGAAAAAATGCGACAACTAAGGATGTTCATTAAATGAAGTCTTGAGTAACAAGAAAGTCGAATCCTTTGCTTCAAAATGGTCATGTCCAAACACCCTCTGAACCAGATTTTTATAACGTAATTTGCACCTTTTGGTTGTACAAACCGGCCCTCAAAAAGGCTCTTCCTAACACTCCTTTTTAGTCAGGCCCTGTCCAAACTCAAACTCAGATTTGATAAAAATTGTCACTTATACACATCATTTGTTTATGTTTTTTCCATTATTAACGTCTTTTGGAAAAGTCTCCACTCAGAAAACAATGGTACATGATCATTGTGTTCAATGATTTGCGTACATGTTAAGCCTTTTTGTTTTGAGTTACTTATCATAAATTGAAACTAAATGGCTGATTTGAATTTTTTACATTTTTTTTGCAGGTCTTGAGTGAGTATTAAGAGATGTCATGCTGGGTCGATGTATGATTCTTTCAGGTAATGTCATTTACAACATTGTTTGCTTTAAAATATTTGTCTTTGCAATCTTTTTATTTTACATGAAAATATTTTGTAATACATTTGCAGCTTATAAACTTAAAAATTAGCACATCCTTGATTACAGACGGATTTGGTCATGTTATTGATAATATTATACACTACACTAGAATAGATAGACAACATACATAAACACAACCGTGTTGTTACAAGAAATAGCAGAAGCTTTTGTTAGGCAAACATAGACCATAACAGTTTTATTGGAAACATCCTAACCAACTTAAACAGAAACCACTCCCAGATCACTCTTAAAACGCTAGGATACCCTAAAATTTGAAGCCTGTTGTAATTCAGCGCACCTAAAAACTCTTGCCATAATAAACTGCGAATGGAAACAATGAAAAGAAAGTAAAAAACAGAAAAAATCACTACGCATCCATCGACAACACATATACTGACGACTTTCTCCCTCTCTTAGCAGGATCATCATCGACCACTGTGGAAAGCAGCCCACAAAAGCAGAAGAAACACCATCAAATATAACTACCAACAGTGAGCATACTTATCCAAATATTTACTAAATGATAACAAGCATCTGCTCTACGTTAGTCTTAAAATTCCGTCCTTTCAAAATACGGTCACCACAAGATACTCTAGAAGCAACTCCAGCACCAAGAAGAAAGAGTATCACCAACACTAATCAACAAAAGTGAGATATAAACCTATATATTTATTACTAAACGATATTTTATAGAGATTGATCATCTCATCATCTTAGCTAATAAAGAAAAAATAGGTATCTCCAGCTCTTATTGTCGTCCCTCATTAATCACCTAGGTTGTAGAAATAATTCTTTTTCAGAAATACGAGTTTTGTTAGATACTTACGGCCACTCGGTTTTGTGTGTTGCAAATGTGCAGGTTTAAGGGGAGTTTGGTTTGGCCAGCTGAAATGGTTTTCTGAGAAGCAGCGAAGCAGCTCAAAAGGACATGCAATTATGTTGGAAGCAGCTCAAGAGGACACAATGGAAAGAGAGATTTTTCAGTCGTTCTGGATTCGGCACTCTCTTTTTTTGTGCTAACCTCGTTTTGACCTATACATCAAACATGGTCTAATTGTAGCACGCTACATATATATATTGAACCTAGTTGCACATTTAGTGATTGATAAAATTTGTCAAATGAATGAAAGTTACATTCAAAGTTATGAGGTAGTTTCATATAATATACGAGAAAATTGATTGTTTAATGTGTAAAAGGTAATTTCCAGGAAGCTTACAAGAAACTGCAGATAATAGACTTTGTTTTGAAAGTTATCATGTAATTTCTAGAGCTTGGGGGGATTGAAAGTGTAACTTATGAATATAGAGTTGACTTGACGTAAACCTACTTGCATTATTTAACATTTGATCGACATGAGTAGAATTATCATTTCATTTTCGATAGCCATTCATATCCTGTGCTTGCTTCTTAACGAATCCAATCCAATAAAAAAAATTGTAAGTCCTCTCCTCAACTTTGTTTTTATTTATGAATATGAATTTGTTGATTGTTTTTATTATAGCTTTTGAACCTAAAACGGTTGTTTAAAAGTAAAATACGCGTTTCTTCTCTATTAAAGTAGACAAATCTGTTCAAATTGTTGTTACTGATCATTTTGCCATTCTCTATTTAATTCAAACACCCTTTGGTTTTCATTTCTTAAAAATGAAGCACCCCAATGTAATTTATATAGAAAACTGCGGGACTAGAAGTGTATGTTTCTGATATAAAAATTGACTTGAAGTCAACCCAGTTGCATTATTTTACATGTGACGTGAGTATAATGATCATCCATTGTTTATTGTAGTTCTAAAAACCGCAAGTCATCTACTCATTTTCATTTTGATTTCATTTTTATAAATCATATCTCTGAATGATTTCAGTTTTAATCCGGATCCTATTTGATTTGATGAGGTTCTTTATTAGATAAATGGTTGGTTATTAAATATCCTAAGCTTAAATTAATTGATTAGCAGTGGTTGAATACTCAAATATAACTTAGTGCTTTTTACGAACAAAATTATAAACTTGGAGACTTTTGTTGAGTCAACTTATGTTATTGATCCAGCCATCTATGTTTTGGAGTTGAAAAGTCTAATTAAAGCTTCATAAGTCGATATTCATCTGCTTTAAATTTTCAGACAACCTAGTTCATCTTTATCACATAATTTATTATACTTTATAAAGTTTCCATTCTTCATATAAGTTTAGTCTTTGTAAAAAGAATCACTAAACATTTATTAATCCTTTAATTCAATTTGTTAATTTACCTTTTAACATTTTTTATAAAATATTCACCAAGCAATTATCAACCCACCGGTATTTTTCACCAATAAGCATTCCGAGGCTATTAATTATGTAAATTTTTACATAGTATACTAGTCGAAGTGATGGAAGAAAGAATGATATCTTTGCCCTTCTTGCCTTATAACATGTAGCTTAATAAAAGAAATTGCATATTGTCTAAAACCGAAAGACTATAAGTGCAATTAAAGTTGTCTTGGATACTCACTTGTCTTTAAGCTTTTTAACATTGTAGGTCATGTTGACCAATCATGAACAAGTTAAATGGATCAATGTTTTTCTTAATAGAAATTAAGGGTCCACTTGTGTTTTTACCTCTCACAATACACACAATATGACCTATCATGTTGATAACAATTTGAAAGGATCCACCTCAAATACATATAAGATTGACATGTAACTTAATACTCGAAATTGCATAGTATCTAAAACCGAGGGACTGAAATTGCAACTAAAGTTGACTTAGAGTCAACCAAATTTGCCTTTACTCTTTTCTGAACTTGATTTGATCTCTTTTCATTTTCATTGCATTCATTCGATCAATACTTCCATCCATCCGTCAACAACTGTAAGTTAATTTCACTCACCAATTATTTTTCATACTTGCTGGGTTTTGGGTTTAGAAAGCGAAATTAAATTGACTTATTGTTATATTTGTAATTTCCAGAATTATTGGTGTTTCGTTGTAATTTTTAAAATTGAGCTTATAAAAAGTTCAGTAAGCTCATCAAATAAGTTAAAACAAACACCTCTTAAACTAGTTGGGATACAATTGACATGATTGACTGATTTGAGCCTGTGAGAAATGTTTTTTTTTTTTTTTTTTTTTTTTTTTTTTTTTTTTTTTTTTTAATTAGGTTATGTAGCATAAGATCGAATGAATAATTAGATTTTGGTAAAGAAAGTAAATGCTAATCAGAAAATGCCGCTGTAGGAGAAATGGTGTTTTCGTGTAAATGACATGAAGTGTGGAAAACGTTCAAAAGTTGTAGTATTGTGTGGATCAGTGACTCGAAGGAACTTTACGTTAACCTTTTTGTTTCTTGATGCTTGTGCATGTATTCTATGAAAGCTTTTAACGGTTACCAAAACGTAGTAAGCTTGGTGTCATTTATAATTAACATTCATATTCTTAGGAAACATGGAAGACAGAACGCCTCTCTTAAGCTAAATGCAATGGTAATATTATGTGCCACAGTTTTTTGTCCCTCTACTTAAGATGTGTATAAATTTATAATAATTTTGGCTGTCTATTTATGTGATATTGTTTCCCTATCTATGTTTTGTTTTTGTTTTTTTTAACAGTTTACTTATATATAAACAGTAGCATGCTTGTTCTGCCTACATGTTACATGGTATAACACAAAAGCGCTCCCATGTTTGATTGTTCTATTCTACTTAGTCATGGATTCTATGGTACTAATTAATTGTTTCAACTTTATTTTCATTTTTTTCTGAAAACGTTTACTGTACTTGTGAACGCAGCTTGATCTCAATATTGATAATGGCTACTACATCCATTCCTCATCGGTGGAAATATGATGTCTTCGTAAGTTTTAGAGGTGAAGATATCCGCAAAAGCTTCATAGACCATCTGTTCAACGACTTCAAGCAAAAAGGAATTTATGCTTTTAGAGATGATAGAGAATTGCCTAAAGGAGAAGAGATATCTCCTCATCTGTACAAAGCCATTGAAGAATCAAGGTTTCTGATTGTTATCTTCTCCAAAAATTATGCTTCTTCATCATGGTGTCTGAGGGAACTTGTCAAAATAGTTGACTGCAAGCAAATGGGAGAGCCTAAACACGAGGTTCAAATAATCTTTTATGATGTTAAGCCTGATGTCGTGAGAAAACAAACCGGGAACTATGCTCGTGCTTTTGCCAAACATGATGTTTCAAATAGAAGAGAGGTGGATAAATGGAGGGAAACTCTATTCAATGCGGCTAACTTATCTGGATGGGATCTCCAGGACATGACAAATGGGTAAATTTCTTGTTTTTGTGTAATTAGTCTTGTAGCTCTACTAAAGCTTAACACTATACAGTTTCTCTTACTTATTGTCTCTTTGTGTTTAACAGGTATGAGTACAAGTTCATCGATTCCATCTCCAGAGAAATTCTCAAAAAATTATGTGACGGAGCCTTACATGTTGGTGAGAATCTTGTTGGCATCGATTTCCATTTCGACAAATTAAACTTGTCACGCTTCGTTGGGTCAAATAAGGTTAACATGATTGGAATATGTGGCATAAGTGGAATAGGAAAGACTACTCTTGCCAAAGCTGTCTACAACTCGATGCATACCCACTTCGACGGGAGCTGCTTTTGTGATAATGTTCAAGGAGTTGAAAAACAACAAGGCCTAACGCAAGTCCAGATGCAAATGATTGGTAAGATTCTGAAAACATGTGATCCGAAGATATCAAGTGTTGGTGAAGGTTCTATGGTAATAAAGCAGAGGATGGCATGTAAGCCAATCCTGCTTGTTTTGGATGATGTGAATAACATGGAGCAGTTAGAAGCACTAGCAGGTTCATCTAATTGGTTTTCCCCTGGAAGTCTTATTATTTTCACCGGTAAAGACAAACAATTGCTAATATCTCATAAAGTGGATATAATCTATGAAATGGAGTCTTTAGGTTATTATGAAGCTCTTGAGCTCTTTAGTTTATATGCATTTGGAAAAATGGAACCTTTAGAAGATTTCAAAGAGCTTGCTTCCCAAGTTATAATACATTTGCAAGGTCACCCATTGGCTCTCAAAATTTTTGGTGGATTATTGTGTGAAAAATCTGTGGATGTTTGGGAAGGCGAATTGAAAAGACTCCAAACATTTTCTAATTCAGATATCCTAAAAAAACTTCGGCCAAGTTTTGATGGGTTGGAATCTGATCAGAAAAGAATGTTTCTTGACATTGCATGTGCTTTCATAGGGGAAAAGAGATATTTTGCTGCAAGTGTACTAGACAGCAGCGACTGTTCTGCAAATGCTATTATTGAAGTTCTAGCTGATAAGTTCCTAATAACAATATCTGCATATAATATGCGTCTTCAAATGCATGAATTGATTCAAGCAATGGCAAGGGCGATTGTTCGTGAAGAATCTAGAAGATTGTTGATTTCATCTAATGTTTACAATAAGGTAAAAAGTGGCATATGATAATTGTCCTTTATATTAATACTATAAAAGTATAAGCAATTGACTATGTTACTGTTTATAATTTAAGTCATGTTTTTGTTTTTCCAGGTGGCAATAACTGAAGTGGTTGAAGTTCTAGTCATTTCGTTAGAGAAATTTAGTCAGAAGGTTCACATAGATGCTAATGATTTTCAACGTATGAAAAGGTTGCGGGTCCTGAAAATCTATCAAGAGGAAAAACCATATGAGCAGAAACTTGAATTGGAGGGCCATAATGTGATCTTCTCAGGAAAAAAATTGTATTATTTGTCCAATGAGCTAAGCTTGTTTTGTTGGCATGGATGCCCTTTCAAGTACTTACCTTCAGATTTCTATCCAGAAAACATTGTTGTCATCGACCTCTCTTACAGCAACATAATGCAACTTTGGACTACACCAAAGGTATTTACTTGTTCATACATGTGTTCATATTTGACACCTCGAGAAATAAGAACTTATCTTTTTTCTATTGATGCTAGTGCTTAAGAAGGTTGAAAATAATGAAGCTAAGGTACTGCTGCAACCTAACAACCACCCCTGACTTCTCAGAGATTACAAATCTTGAAGAGCTAGATTTTGAAGGTTGTGTGAATTTGGCTACAGTTCACCCATCTATTGGAATGCTTAATAAGCTTGCTGTCTTAAATCTGAAAGACTGCACACGGGTTGGGAGTTTTCCTGAAGCCTTTTGGTCTAGATGCTGGACTTCAATCTCTGGTTTCATATGGAACCAACAACATCCCCAAAGATCAGTTTCATTGGCAGGTTTAAATATGTTAAAGTCCCTGAATTTCAGCTACTGCAATTTAGTTCAAGTGCCTGATGGCATTGGAGGCTTATCATGTCTAGAAGAGCTATACTTAGTAGGGAACAATTTTACTAGCTTGCCCGGAAGTTTGAGTCAACTTTCTAGTCTTCAATATCTTTATGTTAATGGTTGCAAGAAGCTGGAAGTGTTGCCCGAGCTTCCACATAGCCTAGATTATCTTGATGCATCTGATTGCACCTCCTTATGTTCAATTAGGGGATCAAACCCAATCATGAGCAAAAGGTACACTTTTCTCACCGGTTGTCCAAAATTGTTTAAGATGCCGATATCGGAGACTCAATGTCTCGACTCATCTGTAACTTCCCAAGGCTCTCGATTTTCTTCTTTCCTTCGGTGTGTGGATAACAGATGTGGATTGTTCCGTTTGCCAGGAAGTTCCATTAAGAGAATGGATATAATATATGATGGAAATAGCATTCCAAATTGGTTTAGAAATAAAAGTATGGGAAATCAGGTAAAGGTTGAATTGCCATCAGATTGGAGCTTCAGTAAGTTAAGGGGATATGGAATCTGTGTTGTTTTTAAGAGAAAAAAACCTTACCCACCTTTTGGATACTCTGTAAAGAACTTTGATGGAGCTTCTTTGGGACAATGCAATCCATTCAGCTATTGGGGATATTATTTTTATGATAAGCCAATAAGAATCGATGAGTCAGATATGATATGGTTGCATTATACGACAAGTGAAATACGGAAACTGGAGGAAGCAAAGAATTTTGTAACATTTCGTTTTAAAGAGAATGAAGTAATTGAAGTGAAGGAGTGTGGTGTAAGACTTGTTTGGGATGAAGATTTAGATCAAGAAGCAGACTTGATTATGTTCCAAGACCTCCCAACTCTATCAGAGCATGGTGGGGCCTTTTGCCTGTTTGGGAATTATGGAAGAATCAAGTGGACATGGTAGGATAAATTATTTATATGTCCCCTGTAGATTTTGTAAATTTTATTTGGTCTTTTTATTAGCCACAATAATCTTTGATAAATCCATGTAGGAGACACCCACCAGGTGTTTGATGAAATGCATCAGTAGAAATCATTTGCTATTTACTCTACAGCCTGTTTGTAGATTTTTTTGGAGTTTACGATGTATTAAGAATTGATGTTGTGTTTTGAAGTTGCGATTTGTACCGTAAGATAATAAACCATGTTGTAGTTTGTCTTTGGAAATTAATATTGAAGCAATTACCTGACTTGTATGGTATCATGTTAAAACATGCACCATCTTTGGAAAGTGTGCTCTTTCCAGTGCCAGCTCAACCAACATTTGAGACAACATGTTTTGATTGCTGAAAACGCTCTTCTTTGATACCTGCCTTCTGCATCTGTTCTTCGTTGCACTAATAGCTCAAGATCCGTTCCTTGAGGTAGCTGCCTGGACATGCTACATGTATTTCAACCCATTTACATATGGGTCAGATTTCAACCCGTTCCCAAAATTACATCTTTTACCATTTATGTGAGTATTAAACACCATATGGATAAACAGAGAAAGTCTCAATAGCTTGTTCCTTCAATTCACTTAACCCAGGTTGACAGGTTGTTATCTTCTGTTTCCTTACCCTCACCCTAGTGGTTTCTTGAGACGATATGGATATCATTGTACTTTCTGCTAGTCGTGGTAGTCTAACCGAAAACCTTTATATGTCATGCTTCTTGTGATAGCCAAGTGGGGTGGTAGGAAAATTCTTTGTTCCTTGATTTTTTATTTATAAATAAATAAAATTCAAAAGGGAATAACACATGGGCATTTTAGTCATTTCACTTAGCCAATAGAGAAAAATAAACTCGAAATATTTTCATGGCCGCCTGCACTTTCAAAACCACTAGGACTGCCAATGCAGTTTGGCGAAACCACAACGATGGTTTTTGCAACATGAACTTTTCATGTATCGTACACCAGGTGTTTAACATTTATAGTGGAGTATGTCAGTAGAAATCATTGACTACTATAATGGCAAACTGTTTGGTAGCTATTACTCGTCAACTTGTTCAATATCGCTACCTGCCGATGTGTACTTGCAGTTAAGAACAATGTGTTTTCTTTTGCCTTGTTGCAGTTTACATCTCTGGAAAAGATTATGACCATTTGTCGAGACTATGTTCTTGCCTGCCAGTTGAGGTATAGTTTACTGATCATATTTATGTAGTCCAGTTTTGCAGCTCTTTATTAAGCTTATCTTTTTGTAACTAGCTAGTTGGGGAGAAATGCCAGGACTAGATATAGTTGACTGTAATGTAGGCTAATATGCATTTTTAAAGAGACAATGTGAGAGCATTGTCGAAACAAATATGCTAATTGATGATTAACATTGGTAATTTTAACATAACAGACAGTTGGATATGAGTTATTTTATCAGGTCCTATGTCTTCCTCTAGCAAAACTTAAAATTTCTAGGAAAATATTAGAAACAAATACTCCGTAACCAATAAGAGCCTTTATAGGAAACAGGCTATTACACACCCTTATAATGCTAATGTACTCGCGTTTTTGTTAAGAAATTTAAGAATCCGTCTAGACGTGCTGCTATATCTATTATTAGGCCCATCCACTCAACATGATCAAATAGCTTGCGGCAACACAACTGGTCTTTACCGACGGCTCTTTCTGTCAGAAATCCGTCGGTATAAGTGGTTTCCGACGGATTTGTGACAGAAATAGGGTGTCGCAGTTTCTATGGTCGGTAATTAGTATGCGTCAGCGTTCTGTCGGAAAATGTTTCTGTCGGAAATCTGTAGGTATAATTTCTGTCGGAAAGTCGTCAGTAATAATTCTATCAGAATTCCGTCGGTAACTGTAGACAGTAACGAGGGTCACATATCTCTCTGATAGTTTTCAGTATATCATCGGAAAAGGGTAAATAGCTGGACAAATTAAAGCTCACATTTAAGTAATCCTTTAAATAAAATAACTTCAATGAAACCAGTATATACAAAGGATCATTCAAAATTAAACATATCCATTACAAAATGTCATCATTCATATCATGCATATAAGATGAATTAGCGTATCTATTCGAACTTCAATTTCGTGCATGGTTCATTGCCATTCCCTGTCTCGAGCTTCTCCACGAGCATTTGCAGCGATGCCCATTGAAATTCTATATGAACCAACTTCAATGCAGGTGTGTCATTCATCGACATCCTTTACCAGCCTATCTCTTGCTTGTGACATGGTTCAGCCCTGTAGAACAGAAGTCCTCTTTAGACTTTTTGCGTCATGATGTTCCGAAACACACCTAACTCGCAGAAACTTGCTTCTGCTGTATTATTGTTGTCTCCTATTATAACTATATCTCTCATACATTTGAAACACTTTATCATCAAAACTGCATAAGCACATCCAGACACTAAATTTTAAACTCCTTAAACTAACAGATAATCCAACTATTCATATCAGATGATTGATTTTAAAACACAATCCCAAACTTCTTTACCAAATTATATACACCAGTCACCTTATAAAAAAGATCCACAGACAACCCACCTAAGTTACTTTATAAACTTCATGTGCATACTAGTTAACAAATGTAATTCAATGATACCACTATTCAGGATTCATTATACGTTATGCTATAATCACTTGTTTAGCAAGAAGAGATGCGTTTGAGCCGGCTCCACTTTAGATTTATTCAAACAACCCTTTCATCCTACACAATAGAAAATTTTAAGGGTAAAGCTAAAGATACGCAATATATTTCTACAGATAAACACAAGTACGCAACATATTTAGTAAAGTGTCAAACGTACGCAACATATTTTCAAAAAAACGCCGATCTACGCAATATTACATGCTAGTTGCACCTTTAAAAGTTACACCTTTGGTCCCTAAACTGTCTTGTATCTCGCATACATGATCCTATTTTGGTAACGGTCGTTAAAAAAGTTTTAAAAAAAAAACTTTTTTACATTTTTCTTTTTAAAATTGAGATAAAAAAATAAAAAAAGGAAAAAAATTTTAAAATATTTTTTTAAAGTTAATATTTTTAAAAAAAATCAAAATTTTTAAAAACGGGTCAAAACAGGTATTACTGAAACGGGTCAACATGGGTAATTTTTGGTAACAAGTCTAAATTGTTACTCTTTGGTACAAGTTAATATGGGCTGGGTTATGTTAGGTTTACCAGATATATCTTGGTTTTCCTTAAGAAGAACACGACGATTCATAATCACCAAAAAATTATTAAGCTAAACACACACTTATCGCCATTAAAAAACCTAAGGATATATCAGATCATAAACCAAATAGAGATCATTCTTCGTTGACCACAACACACTATGTACGTATTAACCAGATGTATGTCAATATTTCGAATTTTATCACTTCTATGGCAACAGTACCAAGTACCCATACTTTTCATGCTATTACATTGGAAATAGATTCATGGTAACTAAAAATAAATTACAATAGGCCTTGCCCACATACCCACACAACCTACAAGAAGAATGACTAAGTTACTAAGTGAGTGTCGAACATGGTAATGTCCTTCATATATGCACTATGCATGACATGGACTTTTTAGTAAGTAAGAAGTTAACTGTTATAATCCAGAAAGGTTATTTTCAGTGGCCAGTAACTCTATCTTTATCCAACATAAGCTTCTAAGAATCTCAAGTATATATGCACGTAACTACGTGTTAAGTACAAACCTTGATCGTAGTAGCAATTGTGCTCTCATTTGTGAGTTGTAACTGCACTTGCACAAAACTAACTATGCCGGCCTATAAATTATATGAAATTAGACAGGTATGGGTTAATACGGTTGGAAAATAACCAGTATAGGATTATGGTTCAAACAGCTAGAATTACAAAAATGAGAAACTGCATTTTGAACAGAACAATAGATACCATCGGATATACCACCAAATTCACCAAGATTATCTGAAATTAGACAGGTATGGGTTAATACAGTTGGAAAATAACCAGTATAGGATTATGGTTCAAACAGCTAGAATTACAAAAATGAGAAACTGCATTTTGAACAGAACAATAGATACCATCGGATATACCACCAAATTCACCAAGATTACTTTCTACAAACAAAAAATGCTTTAATGCACAATTTTCTTCTAATTCTTCCAAAAAGCTTTTATGGTAAGTTCTCACCTTTTTAGATTTCCTTACATAATGTAAAAACTAAAGCAGACTATATATAAATGTGTTTTTCATATTTGCAACTTCACCCCACTACTCCTCCGTAAAATAAATGAGCAGTTACCCGCTAGTAAGAACATCTTATCACAACTATAGACAAACTGTCCGCTCTTCAAGATACATCGTTTTCGACAGGAAGTCAATTCCAATAGTTGCCTGATCAATACAGAACAAAGTTTAGTCGAAGGGATACAAATTTGAACTCACTTTCAAGTAAGTAATTTGACATCAACATTAAAACAGAGAAGAAGCAAGTAATTCAACATCAACATTAAATTTGAGCTCACTTTCAGCTGACTAATGGTTCACTCATTTAGACAGCATCACACAATGGCTCATTGGTCACAAAAGAACAATGGCCAAATCAAGCAAAACTTATAAATATATTGATATGTTTACCATTTTGAACTTGTTGAGGAATGGTAATGGATCCAGCAGTGTGCTTCGACACATGACCATCTACATCGGTTAATCTGTTTTCTCGAGACACATTTGACTTTCATTTTTCCATTCTATGGTATTCTAGACCCAATCAATCATGTTGTCCCAATCCCCTTTATCTATCCATGTTGAAGTATATGTTAACATTTCCAGTTTCATATAATGACAAAGGGTAAAACGAAGCAACTATTCATAATACTTACCCCTTGGAGTCAAACTCCACAATGTTCATGCTCTGCAACTGTTGCAAAATGTGGCGAGCAATACCACCACTAGCCTTGCAGAAGTGAGGTGAGGCACTACCGTTCCTTAAGATGAATAGGATGGTCCTGAGTGCTAGTTGCAAACACACAAGAGACCGGATCTACGATACAATTAGAGTACATAAATTCCAAGTACTTTCTGATTTAATCCCAACAATAATTAGAAATTTTATAATGATGTAGAACAGACAAGGGATGTACCTGAAAGCAGACATGTAAGGGTACCAGCAGTAATCATATATGGCTTCCCCATAGTTATAGCCAAGATGTGGTCGGTGAAATATCATGGATATCGTTAAAGCAGCTATTTAGTAGCACAAGTTTCCTTCAGGCGCTTAAATTTTCTACACACGGGCCAAGCAGTAAAACAGTTTTTGGGAAGTCTACCATTCCTTTACTGATATAAACAAACAACTCAGTTGCAGACTAGTGAATAACCTAGATTTTTGTTATCAGAGCAAATCTTAGGCCAATTTACACAAACTAGCTTATAATTACCTAATGATGTCATCTTCCAAAGCAAGGCAAAGTTAAGTATAATCTGTTGAATCGCTAAAAGCCAAACATTGTACTTGTAAGTAGGCTAATGTCATAAAGTGGTAAAGTTGAATTGAGCTACATAATCAAGTATTTCTGAGTAAGGTAATGTCATAAGTTTGCAACGTTTCACATTGGACAACAAACTTTCATGCCAATTTTTAGTATGTACGTATCAACTAGCTTATTCAAGTTATGAAGTACATTTGACCCCGACCAACACTAAGGGACTAAGGGGGTGTTTGGTTTAGCTTATTTTCTAAACTAAACTACTTAATGTACAAGCATGATTATACTTAACGTTATCTAAAAGTGAATTAGCCAATAAAACTCATCATTACGACAAATTAACTAATTATCAAAACAGGTAATTAATTGATTATAACTTTCCGCCAAACACTCAAACGATGGGTATGCGCATATTTTGGATACGTAAAAGTGTTTTTGGTTTTAGAGGGAAAAGCAAAGCATAAGAGGTTTTTTTCCGCCAAACACTCAAACGTTTCACATTAGGGGGAAATGTAAAAGTGTTTTTGGTTTTAGAGGGAAAAGCAAAGCATAAGAGGGAACATAAATAAATGAGGATTTTAGGGGGATTCTAAAAGTGTTTCCAACTGATTAACGATGGGTATGCGCAGCTGTTGGTATGGCATCGGAAAGCCGTCGGTAGGTTAAGTAAATTAGCGACGGAAATTTGTCCGTCGGAAAATCCGTCGGTGAAAGTCAACTTTCTAGTAGTATGGAACACAGTTCCACTTTTGCTAATGTAAGAATCCGTCTATACGTTCATTTTGCTAATGTAAATTCATGTAATATACGAGGAAATTGATGCTTTCATGCCTAAAATGTTGAACCTAAGTTCAAGAAACTTCAAGCAATGAGAATATGAGATTAATATCTTAATTGGTTAAGTCAACTAGATGTAATTAGGAAGAAATTTACAAGAGTGAATAAAACTATTAAATTGCTGTTATTTCCTAAAAAAATAGTTGTTGTAGTAGGTTTTTTTTTTTTTTTTTTTTTTTGGGCATCATATGAACAGAAACCAATTTGAAGATACTGGAATATCAACTGAATTTAAGATATCTAATGCGAGTTAACATATGTCGAAATTATCATTGGATTGCTAAGTTGATAAGATATTAAATCCACATAATTTACAATCAAAGTCAATATAATGAGTGGCTGAAGTTTTGGTTACCACTGATAGTTTGATAGGTTAATATGAATTTGATCTACTGTCACTTTCTAATCCTATAAGTTAGAGAAACTAATTTTTTACAAGTTAAAGAAAAAGGAACTCATTAGGACTACATGTCAATACATATAATGTCTTTATGCAAACCCCATTGTATCAAGAGGTATCAATTAACGCGTAGTTTTATCTTATGCCCAAAAAATTAAGTTTAGTACACATAATAGCGCAAAAAAAAAAAAAAAAAAAAAAAAAAAAAAAAAAAAATGTTTGATACATATAAAAGGAATAAGTGACAACTATGATACATTTTGATGTCATTAGCCCTACCTTAAAAACGTCATCACTAGTCTAAAAACAAATTTTTTCTTCACATATTTCAAAGTTTAATACTAAGTGCATACCCATTTCAAATTTCTATAAAAAAGTGCATATCATGTGACAAATTTGTGCCTCTGCCACTACATCCAAAGCTGTTCTCAAAGGTGGCTGACCGCCCAGGCCTAGTTTTATGAGGCCCAAAAATTTTACGGCGCCAAAATTTACATTCAATGCATAAAACTTTAAAGATGTTATTTATATGAATAAAGACAAAGATTTCTTATTTTACCGGGTATTAAGAGACGGAGAAAGTGGGGGAGCCAGGGGTGCTCGGCCCCCCTCCAACACGCCCAATCGCTTTGCTATTTACCTTATAAAATTTAAGCATATGACGCAACTATAGGCAAATGACCCCCTAACCTTTGAGGAAAAAAATTAGGCCCCCCTTATTTCTATTCCTGGCTCCGTCCCTGCGGGTATTTACCCTTTTATCCAAGAAAAAAGACAGATTTTTCACAAAATTTTTTTGAAAAATAACTAACGTTTTATACAATAACTCTTGATAGTTATCATTGTACGTTTTAAAATATTTTATTTAGCTTTTTAATAGAGGTCCCATTTTTCACTTCCCGCTCAACTCCTTTAAAATCACGAAAACGGCCCTACTAGTACCATGAATGTGTAGTGTCATATTATGGTCAAATGTACAACATGGCCCTACTATCCATACGTTTGTTAATTTCTATACGTGATTTAGCTCGACACTTTCTTAACTATATCGTTCAAAACCTCATTTGACACCATCGCTAAGTATAAGATTCAAAGTACAAACTTCAAACTTATATTAAACATGCTTTTGAACAAACTTTCCAAAACTTTAGTTCGATCTGGATGTAATCATGACCACATTCATCATCGCCAGATCGATCTTTTTCTCCACCAACACTTCACGACCAAATAATTGTAATAAGACCATCAATTTCATCACCTAAAACACACCCTACTTAAATAGAAATATACCCCACAATATACCAGTGTTGCAAAAAAAAAAGGTCTACAAGGCCGATTAATCGCCGATTAGGTGCTACAAGGCCACCAACCTTGCCGATTTATGTAACTGGGTCAAACAAATAGGTCAACCAAGGTCAACGGCGATCAATGGCGGTCAATGGTGGTCAAACTTGGCGGAAACCTATAAATCTTGCCGGAAGTACCCAAAACTCATTATAAACTTATTTTGATCACTTATAATAATTGTTTAAGTCTATTACAAGTTATTTTTTAGAAAATACCTTGCCAGAAATACCTAAAACTCATCGGAAATAAACAAAATTTGCCAGAAATAACCAAAATATGTCAGTATTGCCAATCCGATTAATCACCGATTAATTCCGCCTAGACCGATTACAAGCTACAAGGTGGTCGACCGCCCGACTACTGATTCATGATTTTTGTAACCTTGCAATATACTCACACACACACAATTATTTAACTCTTTACAAAACATGAGCGCATACAATATCTTGAAAACGATTGACCTACTCAAGTCACTGGTTCATTTGGTTACCCGATTCAACCGGTTCAACCAATGTGTCAATCCGGTTATTCTACAAAAATAATCTTATTTAAAAAAAAACGTATATATATCATGGCTATTGATATATTGAGCCTAAAAATATATTTACCAAAAAGGTGACATGTAAATATAAAATTACGTCACAATTACATATATTTAACTTGTGTGATTTGTAAAAGAAGAAAACAAAAAAACAAAACCCGGTTTAGATCTCGAGAACCGGGTTGAACCATGTAGCCTTAAATCCAGCGGGTCTAGCTGGGTTTCGAAAAACAAAAAACCATATTAATTTGACCATTTTTTTACCGGAATTGGTTGAACAGGTATCTGGTCGAGTCGGGTGTTAAAACAATGCTTATGCGCACCACCATATTATCAACAAAAAGAAAAATAAGGGAGACAACTGTGGTGGAGAGGATGTATTTAATAGCACGACTTGGTGGTGAGAGGAAGACATTTCATGGTGAATTTTACCATTACAGTTAGCCTCATGGCTGTAGAGTACCAGCCCGGATATTAGCTTGTGCATAACTGCATAGGGCCTCACTTTTCGAAAGGGCCCAAAATTTAAATCCATTAAACATTTAAAGGGTCTTAAATATGGGGGGAGAGTTAATTTGTATACCAAACATTTTTTGTATACAGAATGACTAATCTCCACCATCCATCTAAAAAAAATCAATGGTAGAGATTAAAAACATTTTTATATTTCTCATATTTTTTATTATTTAAACATCTCATGAAATGATAATAGCTAGACAAAACAAATTATACCATCACGACCAACATTTAATTATCTGTATATAGACGGTCATTCTGATATACTTTCGATAAACTTTTTTTTCCATCGTTTTTTCTTTCCTTTTTATTCGTATTTGAAAATAGCATGAGAAATCACATGTGGTTAAACACTAATTTGAATATTCTAATAGATTATAGTAGTTCGTTTATGAAAATCACATGTGATTGAGATCACGTGTGGGAAAAATCACATGTGATTAAGATATGTGTTTGAAAAATCACATGTGATTTTATTAGAAATATTCAAATTAGTGTTTAAACACATGTGATTTTTCATGCAAGTTTCAACAACGAGGAAAAAAAAGGGAAAAAAAGCAAAAAATGTGAAAAAAAAGAAAAGAAAAAGAGAAATTGTCGAAAGTATATCAAAGTGCATATTTATAGAAACATAGTTAAATGATCGTCGTGCTGGTATATTTTTTTTCGCATAACGATTTCTGGTTTTAAAGATACGAGTATTAATATTTGAAAAAAAATGAAAATGAATTTGTTAAAATTATGGTTTAATGTCATCCATTTGATCAAATGAAGATGAAATGTGTGGATTGGTCCCTATGTAGATAAAGTTTTAATCAAAATATTGAATGTTTTATTTATATTAGCAAGGGACTGTGTACGATGGTATCAAAGATAATCTAAAACCTCAAACAATCTTTTATTAACTGATAAAACTCAATAGTTGGCACAAATTACCAACTATCAATAAGCGAAGAATACAAGATCAGATTATTGTTAAAACAATAATAATCAAACGATTACAATGAAGAGACTGATCAAGATGATAAAACAATATGAATGAAAGAAAGAAGCATTAATAGATTTTTGAGAGAGAATTGATGTATCGATTGTTCCAACATAACCCAAGCAGATGAGATGATTATATAGGCTAGGATCATTCACTTTAGTCCTTAAGCTATGTAGAAGTATCCATAAGCTGCCCAAACTTCTCCTTACTCTTCTTATAAGTATCCATTTGCACAAGATCAGACCCTCTACTTTATTACCTATAAAACATGAAAAACTAAAAAAGAAAATAAGCAAAATATAATAAGTGATATGTTTAGATGTCAAATTACTGCTTATTTGAACATTCCCCCTTAATTTGACAGCTAAACATATAAAACATAGTTAGTTTATCACATAAAAATTTATGCAGATAAACTGGAAGATGTTTGGTTAAAATGTCTGCAATTTGGTCTTGAGAACCAATCTTTTTGGTACTCAGAACTCCTTTTGCAATTTTCTCTCTGATAAAGTGCACATCTATTTCAAAGTGTTTTGATCTTTCATGGAAAACTGGATTTATAGTCAATTGCAAAGCAGATTTGTTATCACAAAATATAACAACAGGAAGAGTGATTTTTGTGTTCAAATCAGCTAACAGTTTTTGAATCCAAATAATTTCACAAGCAGCTGAAGACATAGATCTATATTTAGCTTCAGTAGATTATTTGAAAGAGTATTTTGTTTTTTACTTTTTCATGAAATAAGACATTTGTTGAAATAGATACAGTAACAGTCACAGATTTTCTGGTTTTTAAGCATTTTGCCCAATCTACATCACTGTATCCTTCCAAAACATTATCACTACTTGAATAACAATACCTAATACCTTTACCTGGAGCACCTTTCAAATACCAAAACATTATCACTACTTGAATAACAATACCTAATAACAATACCCAAGAAGACCAAATTCTTTAAGTAGTCCTAAACAATATTTCCTTTGAGTGAGACATATATCATTTCCATTTTTCAAAACTTCAATTCCTATAAAGTATTTAAGAGCACCCAAATCTTTTATATTAAACTTAGTGTTGAGAAAAATCTTAAACTGATCAATTTCATTATATTATCAAAGTTTCCTGTGATAACAATGTCATCAACATAAACCAATAAGGCGATAAACTTCTTATATTTTGTTTTTGTGAATAAATAATAATCATTTACAGACCACACGAAACCATTTTCTTTAAGAACACTAACAAGCTTTTCATTCCAATTTCTAGGTGCTTGCTTAAGACCATATAAAGATTTAGTGAGCTTACAAACTTTTTTCTTATTAGATGAATCAGAAAAAACCTGAGGAATAGTCATATAAATATCCTCATCTAAATCACCATAAAGGAAAGCCTTATTTGCATCTAGTTGATATAATGGCCACTTATTTTTTACAGAAATAGCAATTAAAAGTTTAATTGTAGCAACCGGCCTTATAAAACTTAAAACTATTTATGAAAACCGGTGACTTCTAGTACTCATTTAGATAATAAAATATGTTTATTATTACCTATTATATATTTTCCGAGCTTTTTGGACATCATTTGAACTGAAAACGAGAGATTTTCTCGTGAAACGTGAAAGTAGAGCACAACGCGAGTCGGCACAAGTCTGAACCTAATAAAAACGTGAAACAATTAATCTTAGATATTTAGAACGAATATAAACGTATTTATGGTCATTTTTAACGGAAAAACAAATTTAAAAAAATTGACGCAACTTAAAATGGCTCTCGAGAATTTTTACTGTGTTAAACGAACCCGAAGCATGTTATAATGAAAGTTTAATAAAAGCTGCCACATATAACCCCCTGATAAAGTCGTTTTGGTATATGTGTGTTTTCCGAAGAAATACTCGTGAAAGTATTTCCCGGGTCGTTTTCCCAGCGAAGGTAGAATGGAATCGTGAATAATCGAATCGCGAAATCGAGTCGTGAAAAGTGGTAAAGTGAAAAATATGATTTTGGAATTCAAATAATAAAAAGTAATAGTGAAATAACCAGAATGTACAAGCTAAATATGCACCGATGTTAAAAACGCGAAAACGGAAATGCAACCGAAAAATTTGAAACGTAACGTTAAATGAAAAATGATTCTACAAACTTGAAAATATTTTCTAAAAATCTTAAACTATTAAAAAGAATTTTAAGAAAAAGAAAAATATTTTTTTGAGTTTTTATTTATTTTCTAGAATTAATTTTCTATTTATTGAATTAAAAATGAATTAAAAATAAGGAAAAATAGAAAAAATAACTTGGAAAAATGAAAATTAAATTCTAAAAATTCTAAAATATTATAAAAGAATTTATAAAAATATTTTTGTATTTTTCAAGACTTTTTCTGATTTTTTTATTTGATTTTTATTATTTAAAATGATTTAAAATTGATTTTTAAATAAGAGAAATTAAGAAAAATAGTAAATGAACTCAGAAAATTATGAAAATTTCACAAAAATTCTAAAATATTATAAGAAGCTTGCAAAAAAAATTTGAAAGAAAAATAAGCATGGAAAGTGCTAAAAAGTTCTAAACGGCTTATTCGGAGTGCTTAATAATAAGCACTCCTTAACCAGAGTTGACCAAACTTTGACCCAGTGTTTTTGAGACTAAAATGAGCTCAGTGGAACAGAAATAAGACCAATAAGCAATCATGAACACAGCAAAGGACAAGAACACGCTCAAATAAGCAACGCGAATAAGCAATTAAGTAAACAGTGTATAAACAGATTAAGTAGTAAACAAGATATCAAAGAGAAACTGATCTAAAAGCCTAAGAGAACTGAAATGATCAACAAAACTCAGATTACATGTGAATTAGCACTGCTGCAAAACTCAAATGATGACAGCAAATCCAGTCTTAACACCTTACTTACTGAAGCAAATAAGCAGTTCTGATAAGCTATAAAATGCAAACTAATGGGGGCTAAAGCTCATCTACCAAACTGAGATGCAATAAAAATCAAAATCTAAAGCTAAAACTATGATCTACTAATCTAAAAGATGCCATGAAAGTGGGCCAAAACCTAAGGTGCAGGGAAAATTAAGCTCAGACATACAACTTCAAGCTACTATTCAAATAAGCAGATAAGCTCTAAACCCAGATTTTCTTCTTGATTATGGTAAACTAGCTACTAGAGAACTCAAATCAACAAATCTAATCTATTTCTAATTAGTAATGAGTTCTACAAATGCTTTCTAAAATCTGATCAAAAACTGAATAGCACAAGTTTTGACTTTTTATATTGCAAAGAACTTTTGACCAAATCCAAATTCCACTGATCATAACTAACTCTGAATGCAGTAATAATCTATGATTAAGCTAAAGTAGGATAATAAGATCTAATATGCATCTACTCCTACCATTACACTAACTGATTCTACTTATGCTAATCAGATAAGCCAATTTTAACTCTAGGTTTGACTTTTATGAAAACTACTCTACTATTTTTATTATGCAGAACCTATTTAATATCCTAAAAGAACTAGTTGAAGCTAAAAACTCAATGATCAATCAACTACACCATGTAGCTTCAGTCAAATCCAAACACCCCTATAATTCAACAGATTAAGCTAAGTTACACAGGTACAAACTAATTATCTCCAATCTAATTATCATTACAGTTACTCTAATATATTACTAGACTAAAGCTATATCAAACAACTACTAACAATTACTATATCTAAAAAAAATCACAGATCAAACATTGAGACAGTTAACTAAATCAACAAGCTACTCAGATCAAACTATAAACAGCAAATCTAATGATCAAACAAACTCAGTAACAATAACAGAAGCTATTCCAACAATCAATAACAACCAGTTACAAGTAGTAACACAGAAACTCAGAAATTATCCACTAACTAAGCACAGTTGAAAATTAAACTTACAAATGCTTTCCTCTCAGCTCAAAATAGAGAGGATTCACTTTGCTAGCCTATCTCTTGATAGGCTAAACCTTTATTCTTCTGAATTAACCTATCCAAAACACCTCAGCTTCATAGGATCAATGAACTCAAAACTATTCTTATTTATTTATTTTCTGATTTTCAAAGAAATTTGTGAACAAAATTAAAGCTAACTAGAACTTTTAGAAGATGTAAAAGGATAACTGAAACTTGATAACTCAATTAAGAAATATAAGCAATAAGTAGTAATCAACAAGTAAACTAAATGATTTAAAGGAAAATAGTTTCATTGCATTGAAATTAAAGACAATTACAACTAATCTATACTAAATACAAGTAAATGAAATTTGGGCAGAGCTTGGCTACTCCAAGACTCCACACTAAAACAAGCTATTTAGCACACTATTTATAGCCAATGTGAGGTGAGGGTTCACGGATTGCCATGTTGGCAATCCGTGTGACTTTGTGTTTGTTGATATCAATCCTGAGCCCCTTGATTAACTTCAATCATATCCCAATCATTTTTAACCCTTGGATTAGCTTTGGTGACGCGTCTGTACCAGTAATAGCCTGCCACGTAGCCCCCTTGTGCTTCTTACATTCTGACAAACACTGACACGTACTGACATTCTAGAAACCCACTGGATTTGACGTTAATACCCTTAATTTTCGTAAGATTGAGTTTTACTCGTGTGAATAGTAATCTAGGGTTCATGTTCTGGGTAAGGGTTAATATTTGGGGGGCGGTAAATGGTACGGGGTGTATTTATTTATTTATTTTGACTTTGACCCATTGACCGGGTAGTGGGTATTGGATGGTTGGACCGGGTAATAATTTTAGTGGGATTGGGCTTTGCTTGGATCTGGGCTTTGGGTTATATGTTGGGTTGGGTAAATTATGGACCAGGCTTGTTATCTTTATGTTATTTTCAGATTTAGTATAGTGAAATTACAAGGACCAATATGTAAATAGCTGAAAATGCAAGGGCTGATTTTGTAACTTTTGCAAAATTAATCCAAGGGTTGAACTTGTCAAATGATGATTTTCCAAGTTGACTTTGACCAATATAGCATATCTTTGACGAATATCTGAAAATTGCTTTCCCGGCTTCAGCTCTTGATTCCTTTTCCACTCTCGTGCTCGGTTTTGCTTTGTTTTGTTCGTTTTTTGTAATATCCGTACCTGCATATCACAAACACAAAAACACACGTTTTCTTGGCATTTGTTAGCTCAAATAGTCGTTTTGGGTCGGTTTTTAGCCATATAATAGTGAGTGAATAAGCACTCACCACCCCCTCACAGCTCCTCATTTCTATTAATATAACTAGGGATGAGCATTTCGTACCGAATACCGGAACTGAACCGGAACCGTACCGGTACCGGAACCGTACCGGTACCGGAACCGTACCGGTACCGGAACCGTACCGGTACCATACCGGTACCGGTACTACGAAATAAGGAGGAAAAAAATTCGGTACCACTAATTCGGTACGGTACCGGTACCAAATCGAGAAATTCCCGAAAAAAAAGGGAAAATCCCGATTTCCCGGTACCGGTACCGATTCCCGAATCCCGTTCGGTACGGTACCGGTACCCTAATTTATGCTCGGGAAAAATTCGGTACAACTAATTCGGTACGGTACCGGTACCATGCTCATCCCTAAATATAACCCTATACACACCTTTATTTTTCTCAAACCCTAATATTTCATTCTCTCTCTCCCCCTTAACTCAGCCGCCATCACACCATACATGGCCACCACCACTACCAAACGACACCGCCACCCCACCTTCGAAACAACAACAAACCCACCCTTATTTCACCTTCCTTGTCTTCGATCTGTAATGTACGCGCTGTATAACCACCCACGAGCCACCACCGCCGCCGTATTTTGATTGTTTTCTTGTAAGGTAGATCGATGGGTTTAAATGAAATAGGAAACGAATAATAACTTGGTTTGTTTGTTGGGTCACCTTGGGTCGCAGCTGGAACTGAACCCACCCATGGGTATCAGTCAATCATGGGTAGCTAGGATTTGGTTATGTCTTTTGGTTAGAGTTTTGTCCGTTTGTGTTGTCTTGCTCGTGGTGTAGAGTCACAGCCGAAACCTCGTGGTCTCGGCGAGTAAGATTATTAGGTCCGATTGATTTGTGGTAATATGGTGGTTATTATGACTTGGAACTCGAGCCGTAGGATTAGATCCGGCTGAGTATTATTGTGGTTGATTGTGACTTGGACTTGACATTGTGATGTTTTGTCCATGTCGTGTGTTAGCCGAGACCCCATGGTCTCGGTGTGACCTCGATAGCCTATAATGGACTTATGACTAGTAACTTGGACATTATTGACATAATTGACTTTTGACCCGGCGTTATGACCGAGGGATTGATATGTTGATGTGACTCGAAACAGAAATATAACTTGCGACACAATTTGACGTGATAAAAATTAAAAGAAAATAAGTAATAAACATACTTAGAGCACTAGGTGCAGTTGATTTTTGGTACCTCGTCGTCCGATGTGGCATGGACAACGGCGAGCCGTTGCTCGCCGCCACACCGTAACACCCTCGCCGTTGGCCAACTCCCCGTGGCCACGGCGAAGAAATCTTCTGACAAACTTGCAGGTTTACGTTTGGGTTTGTTTGTTTTATTTGTGCTAAAATGGGACATAACCGTTTATACACCAACGGTTGTGTTTGTTTGTTTATTTATTTTTTTTTCCTACCCTCTTTTACAACTATAAATACAACCTTCTTCTTCCATTCTCTTCACTACATTCAACAATCTAATCTAAATATTTCTATACCTCTTCTCCTAAGCAAAAAAAAATGTCTCAAAACCCGAACGAAGGAGGTTATTTCACGAACCTCCTAACGTCACACCAACGTCAATACGGGGGAGCCTCAAACTCTTCTAGTCCCTCGTCTCAAAGTCCAAACCCTTCACCGCCATACGGTTCACAACCATTAAATCCGAATGACATTTACTGTAACCAACAATTAGCTTTTCAACAAGGATTCGCAAGTCAACAACAATTCAATTCGTCGCCACAATTTTATAATCCGAATCAACCATCCACTTTTCCTCAATCACAACCGATACAACCGTCACAACCAAATGAAGGTACGTTTAAAGTACCTAAGCCAAGATCACCGGCCAAAGGCCGAGGAATAAAAACCAAAGCCCAAAGAGGAAAAAACGTCGTAAATTTGGACGCGGATGATGACGATGACTTGGAAGAAGCTGCTCATACGCGTGCGCGAAAGTTGTGGTCGAAACAAGAAGAAACGATTCTTGCGGAAGCGTAGATAGAAGTTTCCCAAGACGAGGATCTGGGAAATGACAAAGAGAATGAATTCTTTTGGAACGAAATTCATGCACTTTTCAACGAGCGGACTTGATGAGGCGAAAAATGATCCGTTTTTAGGGGGTCATTTAAGCCCGAATCCGACTTTATTTGATCAAATATTGCCCTAAATCGTTCCTTTTGTGATTTTAGGTGTTTGGAGAGTGAATTCTGGAAAAGAGGCTATTTTGGACGTTTTTGGAGCATAAAGTGAAGAAAACGACAAAGTACCAAAAATCCATGCTGAAGATACAAGGTGACGGCGTCAAGACTTCCTTCTTGACGGCGTCAGACATGGAGAATTAAACACCGTAGCTGGTGACGGCGTCAGATGGATAGGTGACGGCGTCAAAGTGGCAAAGAATAAAATACCGTAGGTGGTGACGGCATCACATAGGCCGTCACAAGTGGATCTAGGACGTCCGTGGAAGTATATGGCGGCGAGGTGACGGCGTCAGAATTAACTCTTGACGCCGTCAGAGTGTTTTTCCTATATATAGTTTTCTAGTTTTTTCATTAAGAAAAAGGAGAGAAGTTTTGGTGAAACCCTAAAGACGATTTTGGTGCCTCTTTTACAGGTTTTTCAAGGGTTCCAAACCCTTGAGACCTTGCATTGTAATTGAGATAAGTATACTCTTAATTCAATCAATATGTCTATGTGTTGGTTGTTTATCTTTTGTTCTTATCTTAATTCTACTATGCTAGGCTAGATTTCCTTTGTGTTTGCTTAGATCTAATGAAACCTAGATGTTGATTATGTGTTGATTACTTGTCTATTCTTGTTTTGGATGAATGATATTATATGTTAGGCTTAAGAAAACTGGCAGATCTCCAAATGGTAACATGCTTGAACGTCTTAAGAAACATGAACCGAGGCGTACTAGGTCTTTATTGGTTGTATTTAATGCATGAGCCACTGTTTACAATCACTATAGTTGTGCTGGGTCATGGTGTAGGAGGAGATAAGAGCTCATAGAGTTGGGGAGTTATGTATGCCACCCCACGAATGGTATTAAGGAATACAATCCGTCATCCATACAAGTGTAACGAGTAATTGACATGTAAAAGATATCTAGGGAGTAATGAAGTCTAAGTAAACACAATTTCTCCAACCACTGCTCACAACCTTAGTTTAATATTAGTTTAATTTCATTTTCATTAGTTTAAATTAATTATATAATAGTTTTGGGTTAGTTGAATAGCAACTAATTCCACCCACTCTTCCAAAACCCGAGATTTTACTTGCTTTCATAAAATATAAAAACACAAAAATAATCATCTTTCATCTCTAGAACTATTAATTAGACTTTCTAATCCTAGCGACACTATTCCTAAGCTGAACGATCAATCCCCTGGTACTTGTCACTATACTATACTACAACGATCAGGTACACTGCCTGGTGGGGGTTGTAAGCCTCGCGAGATCCCTCGAGAGGTAAAGCAAGGTGCGATTCCCACGCATAAAGTTTTTGGCGCCGCTGCCGGGGAATAGTTATTGTCTAGGTTAGGATTTTTTTTTATTAGGTCTACTTGCTAGATTCCTTTCTAGTAAGATTTTTATTTTTATTTTTAGGTCTTCTTTAGTCTATCTTTTTCTTTGTGCCCTTTGTTTGTGAAACCATTTTCATTTGTCTCCATGGCGGATGAAATTCCATTTAGATCATTAACTATAGAGGAACAATTAGTTTACTCGGATAGATTTGCCTCCTGTTGTTCCAATGAATTTTTAAGTGATCTTACATATATACAAGAGGAGATGGGTGTAAAGTTAGATGGGTTTGATGAATTTTATGCATGTGTGTTTTCTATTAGACGATCATTATCAGGATCAATTCCTTTTAGTGAGACCCTTTGGATGAATTTTGAGAAAAGCTTCCTAACCATAACCCATGAGTTCAACGAATTGGTGGATTCGTATGAGCGAGATGGCCTAATTTCTAAGAACATGAACTTAGAATCAAACCAAGATTATGAGATGGTTAGTGTTGAACTACCTAGTTGCATGAGCGGGATAGATTTCACCAAAACATACGACACACATGAGGTTAGAGTTGAGCCACCTAGTTGCATGTCATGGTTAGGTACTACCATAATACAAGATGAACACATAGGTGATATTGATGTGATGGAAGAGATAGTAGAAAACCCAAGCCCACTAAGTACCCCACAAGTCCTACCATCATTTGAGGCATATACACCGCCCGTGACTTACCCGGAAGAAGTAGAAGAAACTTTAGGAATTCCTATGGAGGTAGAACCCTTGGACCAGGCACCACTTGAGGGTATAGGTTTGAATACTTGTAGTGATAACCTTACTCCTAGTTCTAGGGAATTTCCTAGTGTTGATGAACCGGAACCTCAATCTTTACATACCTTTCCATCCTTAGATATATTTCTAGGAGACAAAAGAGGAACCGACCCACCCATCAACCGATATTATCCGGGTAGTTTTAGGATGAAGGAAGCCATTCACTCACCCCCTTCACCTCACGTGGCATATTCACACCCTAAGGTTGTGTATCGCTACTTTCACCCACACTTAATCCTAAGTGTAGGGAGAACCTCTTCTATTTCCATTGAATAAGGGTAGAGTCAGGCTCGTGACTCGAACAAAAACAAGCGCTTCTTGGGAGGCAACCCAATTTTTGTGTGTTTTTATTTGTTTGTTTGTTTGTTTGTTTGATTTTATTTGTTTCCGTATGCATGTTTTATTTTTTATTGTTTGTGGCTCATGTTTCAAAGTAAATTGTGAAAATGCTTTATTTTGTTTTTAACTTCGTCTTAATTGCATATAAAGGTATTTTGCAAAAGATAAGTGTAAGGGAGATCCAAATTTGTTTATAAGAACGAAATTGAGCATGAACCACAACAATATTAAATGGACATGTGTATTAGTACTTGTTAGAGTCAAATGCTTGTATCGAGTCGTAATGATGTTTTGCAGGATTTTCCAGGAAGTAGGACGAAGTTTTTCCAGAAATTTTCCGGAAACTTAACATAAGAATTTCTGCAGGTCACTTCTGACGGCGTCACGAGTTTACTCTTGACGGCGTCACGTGTAAAAATCTGGAAATTTTACCAGTTTTGTTTTTCTAACGGAGTCTTATGGTTTTTGTGAATCATTAAGTTTTATAATCTCCAGGGAATCTGCAAACTTCATTCCACAAGCATTATATTTTACTTTGTTTTCTAGGATTTAGTAACTTATATAGGATGCCGCCGATTTTACGCGAGGTTGCCTTGTCTACTTTTGTCAGAATTTACAGGTTATTTATGACAAGAAGGTGATTTATATTCTGGAAGGGAAGCTTTGATTGTTCATTTTCTTGGAGGAAGATTTAACCTGGCCAACCTAAAATCCATACCGAGCGAATCAGGGGAGTATTTGACTTCATTCTCTTTACTTTTTCACTTTTACATTCTTTACTTGAACATTGGGGACAATGTTCATCCTAAGTGTAAGGGGAGGGTAAAAAGATGATACCTTACATATGCACTTTCGCTTGAGTTTGTTTTGTTTGATAGTAGGTGTGTAGTAAAACTATGAGAAATACTTGTTAGTGCAATTTTAGCGCCAAATTTAAATTTTTTTACAACATTTAGGAGTGAAACTTTAGCCATAGCAAGCGTCTCATGGATAGGAGGTTGTATGACTAGCACATAACCGTATATTCAGAAAAATTTTCCACCCAAAAATGTGATGTTCGCCTTTAGTTTTGATAGGAAAAGCATTTATTATTGGTGCTTATGAGTGTACCGGTAGCATTTAGATTCTAGAACTTGCGTTAGTGATGCATCCCGAGACCGCTAGTGAGACTACATTCGTGTAGTAGGATTTACTACATGATAAGAGGCATTAGGATCACCCTTGTGTTAAACCCGTATTATAATTACTTGACCATTTAAGTCATATTACTTGGCTAGTTAAGTCAACTAATTTTTCCCACACCCTTTGCGTTGTACTCATTTTTAGTACACGAAACCCCTAGTACACCCCTCCGAGCCTATCTTTTCGTTTCTAACTTTAAGCATTTTACTTAAAGAAAGAATTTGTTACACCCCACTTAAATGTACACCCAAATCGCCTTAGCCTTCCGTGTATGCGCTCATTTTTAGTGCATTATTGTTATTTGTTAAACCCTAAGTTAACTTTCTAATTGATTACATGTTGCTAAGTCGAGTCATATCCTTGTACATATTGTTTTGGGACGATTGGGACTCATGGGTAAGTACTTATTTTATGGAGTAATGGGGAAGAACATCATATTATTACCCCCATATGTACGTTAATCTAAAAAGTGCTCCAAGTGTTTTGATTTTCTTAATTCGAGTCACTAGATTAGTTAAATGTAAAGTATGTAAAGATTCAAGTGTAAGGGGATTGCTCAAACCCCTATGATGTATTATTTTGGATGGTAGGGTAAGAGTGTATGCAAAAAAAAAAAAAAAAAAAAAAAAAAAAAAAAAATCGATAAAAAAAATCAAGAAAAAGAAAAAAAAAATAGAAAAAGAAAAAGAGAGAAAAAAAAGAGGAAAAACATACGGACTACCATCCCGTTTTCATTCTATGTTCATTTTATGTTTTTGTTATTTTTTCATTTGTTAGCTTAAGTCGAGTCTAGTCTTGGCTTAGCAACGCCATCTTGTACATGTAATTAACTAAGATTGTTAACTCGCCACTAGTAAAACTTCCTTTATCCAACAAAACCATGTAATTCATATCCCTATACCTAAAATTACAACCCTTTAAAAGACCTCTTTGATAGTTTATCCTAGGTGCTTACGCCATGTGGTGGAGGTTTGATCCTTTCCCAAGCCTATGGTAATCTATTTTGCTATGACAGGTAGTGAGAGATATCTTCCATTTCCATAATGTTATATTACTTTATTACACCCGAGAGATGTGAGTATCTAAACACTATTTGTGAGGTGCTTGTGTATGACCTCCGTGCTTGTCTATTGGTCTTTAGTGGAACGATTATTTGTTGTAATTACTTTTATATTAGTGTTAAATGACCCCTAACTTGTCTTTTGAGTAGAATAAAAGCTCATTTGCTTGAGGACAAGCAAATCTCAAGTGTAAGGGTATATGATGAGGCGAAAAATGATCCGTTTTTAGGGGGTCATTTAAGCCCGAATCCGACTTTATTTGATCAAATATTGCCCTAAATCGTTCCTTTTGTGATTTTAGGTGTTTGGAGAGTGAATTCTGGAAAAGAGGCTATTTTGGACGTTTTTGGAGCATAAAGTGAAGAAAACGACAAAGTACCAAAAATCCATGCTGAAGATACAAGGTGACGGCGTCAAGACTTCCTTCTTGACGGCGTCAGACATGGAGAATTAAACACCGTAGCTGGTGACGGCGTCAGATGGATAGGTGACGGCGTCAAAGTGGCAAAGAATAAAATACCGTAGGTGGTGACGGCGTCACATAGGCCGTCACAAGTGGACCTAGGGCGTCCGAGGAAGTATATGGCGGCGAGGTGACGGCGTCAGAATTAACTCTTGACGCCGTCAGAGTGTTTTTCCTATATATAGTTTTCTAGTTTTTTCATTAAGAAAAAGTAGAGAAGTTTTGGTGAAACCCTAAAGACGATTTTGGTGCCTCTTTTACAGGTTTTTCAAGGGTTCCAAACCCTTGAGACCTTGCATTGTAATTGAGATAAGTATACTCTTAATTCAATCAATATGTCTATGTGTTGGTTGTTTATCTTTTGTTCTTATCTTAATTCTACTATGCTAGGCTAGATTTCCTTTGTGTTTGCTTAGATCTAATGAAACCTAGATGTTGATTATGTGTTGATTACTTGTCTATTCTTGTTTTGGATGAATGATATTATATGTTAGGCTTAAGAAAACTGGCAGATCTCCAAATGGTAACATGCTTGAACGTCTTAAGAAACATGAACCGAGGCGTACTAGGTCTTTATTGGTTGTATTTAATGCATGAGCCACTGTTTACAATCACTATAGTTGTGCTGGGTCATGGTGTAGGAGGAGATAAGAGCTCATAGAGTTGGGGAGTTATGTATGCCACCCCACGAATGGTATTAAGGAATACAATCCGTCATCCATACAAGTGTAACAAGTAATTGACATGTAAAAGATATCTAGGGAGTAATGAAGTCTAAGTAAACACAATTTCTCCGACCACTGCTCACAACCTTAGTTTAATATTAGTTTAATTTCATTTTCATTAGTTTAAATTAATTATATAATAGTTTTGGGTTAGTTGAATAGCAACTAATTCCGCCCACTCTTCCAAAACCCGAGATTTTACTTGCTTTCATAAAATATAAAAACACAAAAATAATCATCTTTCATCTCTAGAACTATTAATTAGACTTTCTAATCCTAGCGACACTATTCCTAAGCTGAACGATCAATCCCCCGGTACTTGTCACTATACTATACTACAACGATCAGGTACACTGCCTGGTGGGGGTTGTAAGCCTCGCGAGATCCCTCGAGAGGTAAAGCAAGGTGCGATTCCCACGCATCAGGACTGGTGAAGCCCCTCGAACCAAAAACATGCTATCCGGTAAATGGTCAAGGATCAATGCCGATTGCCAAAAATTCAACGCTATTTATAAACATTTAGAGCGTCGCAGTGGTGAAAATGAGCATGATCATGTCGAGAATGCCAAAACGAACTTCTCACTACGTTTTGGACAAAGGGGTTTCACTTTGCTTCACGTTTGGGATCTCCTGAAACGCTACCCGAAATGGGATGCTGAAGAACCTCTAGACATTACATGTCTTGAGGATATATTCGGGCCGGACAAACGACCTCGTCCCGAAAGAAACAACAGGCGACCCGGAAAGAAACAAAAGTCGACGGAAACGTCGAGTGCGGCGAGTTCCGGGGGGATTCAAACGAGTACTTTTTCGGGACAATTATCCGAAAAGTATAATCAAGCGAAAGACGCTCAAACGGCTTGTTACGAGGCGCGGAGGAAGAGGGAGGAAAAGGCGTTCGAGAAAGAAGCTGGGTTGTTGGAGTGGCAGGATATGCAGATGCAAACACGGTTACTGACCCAGTTAGAGCCGAAGTAATTCGCAAGAGACAAGCACGAATAACTCAGAAATACCAAAATCTCGACCACAAAGATGACGAATAAAATGTTTTACTTTTCGTATTAGTATCGTATGTTTTTTTTTCCGTATCGTATTTTCTTTTCCATATTGTATGCGTGTTTTTTTTTCTCGTATCGTTTTTTTTTCCGTATTGTAACTTTTTATTTTATGAAATAAAATTAGTATGTTTTTTTATTTTTTAGTATTTGTGAAATTAATTTAATTTATTTAAAGAAATGAATAAAAAAATAAGTGTGTAAGAGGTGGGGCCCTAATGGGGAAGTTGAGGTTTGTTGTTTGGTGAGGGGGGGTTTGTTGTGGTTAGTTGAAGTTGAGGTGTTTTGGTGATGTGGCATGGTAGGGCCCGAATGGGGAGGCAAGTGCTTGTTGTTGCACCTAGTGCTCTTATTAGAAATAGTGATTTACAAAACTTATTTGTTAATTATTTTATATATCACTAAAAGGAGAGTTAAAGTGTAATTATTTAATTTTGAAATGAAAACGGAAAAAAACGAGGGTTATTAGACGTTTCGAGGCACGTTTATCCTAGTATACTATTTGGGATCATTTGTTGGATTATTTAGCCGGTTGTTGATTAGTAGTCGGATTATTTGGGATTTTGCAACATCGAACTTGGGAAGTATATTCTAACTTGGAATATTATTGGACTTTAGACATTAGGGACACTTGGGAGCGCGAAACCACTTTTGTACGTTTGACTCATTATGAATTTAATGTATTCGAGCCGCTACGGATAACAATGGAAATAATATCTAACGAACAATAATATTTTTAACATTTGTTGTCTAAACTTATTTGGAGATTAATTAAGTCATTCGAATTGGAGACGTCCTCTAAATTGACGAGTCATGGCGAATTTCTATTTAAACATATACAACAAGTATGTTTCATGAAATTAAATGGGGTTATGGGAAAATGTTGACGACTACCAGTCTATCCTTTTTATTTGGTGTGTTTGCTATGTAGGATCACTCTAGGTTATCTCCATCATCTCTTCTTGACTTTTTGTCTTATTATTCGCGACATCTTCATTGTTCGTTCTTCGTTTGGCGTGTGTACTCTAGAGTCAGTGTCTTCCTACCGTAACACAAGCGATGATACCAAACTCTAATAAAAGGATAAAACGATATTATTTTGGTAATGTAATTGGAATAACTATGGGAATGGGAATAGTTAAGTTTTGAAAACTTTTACGCCTTAGATTATTTTATGGAATATATGTTAAGACTAGTCTTTATATTATTAGGCCATGCCGATTCCGTCATGCTGTGAGATTCTAGTTGCTGTTATGCTAGGCTACCATTGACTGTTGAGCTGTGCTACTGTTAGGATCGTTGTGTTGTTCCATCCCAGTTATTGTTGTTGATATTGCGTTGCTGAGACTAAGGTGAGTTCTCGTAGCCCCAATTTTTAATATGCTTTACCTTGGGGTGGAAATGGTACTCATTGCTTTCAAATGTTTTCATGATGTGATCCACTGTTTTCATGTTTTTGGACAATATGTGTGCTTTGATTTGCAATATGTGTCTTATTGTGTAAATTCCAATTTGTGTGACTTGGCTTGGATGTGCTCAAATAATTTTGGGAAGTGGCACCCAATATATCATTTTGGGAAGTGGCACCCGGTATATCATTTGGGAAGTGGCACCCTGACTATGTGTGGACCAATTATATGTATTTGCAGTCTGAGATAGTTTGCGATCTTTACTATGTGCTCACATTTGTATATCTCGCCCACTATTGTGCTACATTATATTATTCACAGCTTCGTGGTTTAACTTTCAAACTTACGAGTTCACCAACATTATGTTGACATTTTCTAGTACCATTTTTAGGTGAACATTGTTAAAGTATTTGAGGGCACATTTATTGGAGTCAGACTATTTGGTACCTTACTACCATGTTTTCAAGACAATAAGATTTCAATATGGAGACACTTTTACTTTAAAGAGTTGTACAAAAATTGTTTTTTAATGATGTAAACTATTATTGAAATTAATGTATGGTGTGTACTATAATGTTATGCAATGTGCCTTCTGTGATATCCCGTGAAATTTCCCTCTTAATTTTAATGATGGGTAATCTATAATCACAACTTAATTAACCGTTTTTACGGGCTAAAATTTTGCTTTTATTAAAACTATTAACATTACTAAGCTTACGTATCGAGAGTTTATTGAACAAGTTTATTTATTTATCGAGCTTATGAAAAATTAAACAAAAACTTAACTAAACATACACTAATAGCATGGGCCTCGGCCCACATCTCAAAACAACCCAACGAACCCTTATTACATTTTCTTTTCTTCCTTTCTGTTGGGCCAGTCCTCGACACAAACCTAAGTACAAACAAAAACCTTTATATTATTTTCAAATTACATGTCCTAGGCATGTTTACTTTGGCTAGTTTGCTTGCAAATTTCCTTAACAACCTATGAATATTTTTGCACAACTCGATTCACCTCCCAGCTGAGAATCGTAAGCAACAAACTATTTTATTTAACTCGATCATCTACAAGTCTAAAAAGACCCAAAGCCAACCCCGTTTGTCACAATACCAACTAGACTCAAAACTATTTTTGTCCTAGCTCTATGTATTGTACCAACTCTAAACGACTTCAAGCAATCCTTAGATGTTTTCTAACACGTTTTTAACATTGCTTTGACCTTCAAACGTATCCAAACGAGCCAAACAAAATAACCATGATCATTTTTTGTTTTCTTCTTCTCGGCAAAGACACCACAAGGATGATACCATGCACCAACTATCCTATTCACTCTTTGACTCCAAATGATGATCATGAAGCAGACATTTGAACACATGTTTAAGAGGGATTGACTTTCCCTTTTGTGCCAAAGACCTCAGCGCAAAACCATGGTTTCTTTGTCTCCTTCTCGTCGGAGATTTGCACAAGGATGAATTATGCTACTTACTCTCCATTGACTTCATCATTACACTTCTACCAATCCATACCCTCTTCATCATGGTGCATCATTTCACTCAAAAATCTAGTGTCTTCTTCTTTGTGTCGTCCCAAAATTCTCGCTGCCACATTACCAACTCCAATTGACTATATTTTTAAACATATGCTAGCTTCCCTTTATAAACCCATGCACACTACCATCTATTCTCACCACGAATCAAAAACAAATACAAAACATAAATTGTAACCCATTTCATTTACTACTGTCACGAGAGGAGGAAGAAGGAAGAAGCAGAGTTGAAGTTGAAGCTTAACTTCGTTTCTCGTCCATCCCTTGTTCACATGCTTCGGTCGTCCCTCACCACCTTTTGGTGTCGTAAGTCTCCAAACCCATTTCGATACGTAGCATAACTTCATTGTTAGGGTTCTTTAAAACTTTCATGTCGTATGCATGCTCATTCGATATAGTCGATCCCATGCATCCGTAGCATAACTAACGTGGTATTGTCAAAACTTGTGTGGTCATGCAACGAATAAACTTCATCAACAAAAACTACAAATACGCGAACGTAAGTATTGGCTCTTGTACACAAGTACTTATTCGAGACAAAATTCTTCTTGTAGCTTATATTCAAGCGATGAGATACTTATATACAGTATGTTACAAGCTTATATCTTATCAGGTTAATATCGCGAACCCAAACCAAACACATAAACGAGCTATAAAGCCCAACCCATTTTACCAAGTGCTTATTAATAATCAAACTACATTTTAAATGTTTTTAGCGTAAAAGAACTATTGAAAAATTTCACAAAACGGATCAAGGTTTTTGTTTCGTTTTGAACGAGTTGGGTTTCATTTTGTTTTGAGTTGTGGTAATGTTAGCCTCGCCTTTTTATAAAGATAACGTCACATACGTGAATTGGACTAGATACGTAGTTAGTTGTGCCTTTAGGGACTACTATTGTACAAAAGTAGCCTATAAATACCCCTCATGACTCTCCATGAGGGGTGTGAGAAATTGTGTAACCTTCATTTTATCTTTAATATAAACCTTTTCTTCACCCTCTCTCTACTTTATCTCTCTAAAACCAAACATGGATTTCATATACTTTGATCAACCTCGACCTCCCAAATCACATAAAAATCATTACTTTTCGGTCCTACAATTGGCATCAGAGCCACGGTGTTTGTTTTGTTGATTTTTTTTGTGGTTCGAACCTTTGTTTTATGCTGTTTTTACACTTTTTTTTGTACACTGGAATTTTTTTTCTATCATTCAAAGTGGTAACAGTTTAGACAAGGTTTTTATTGTATCAAATGGTAAAAGTCAAGAGCTTTATTGTCACAGTTTTCAATATCTGTTTATTTTGTCCTTTACGTCAAAATAATAGATCTGATATTTTATATCAGTTGTGACTTTTGTACCATCCGTGAATGAATATGGTCAACAGTGGTCAATAATATTATTCCTGGTCATAAGGGGGTCATATTTATGGTTATTACACTGGTTTGTATGCTGCTGATAATTTTTTTGGCCGGAATCTGAACGGAAAAGGTCATCGGAAAGTGGTCAAAGGGTCAAAACCCTGTTCCTACGCGTATCTTCAGTTTTTCTACGCATAACTTGGATAAGTTATGCGTAAGGTTCTAATAAGGCAAAAAACCCTTTTCTTACGCGTAAAATCTACGCATAAGGCACGGGTTACCCAAAAGTTGAAGGTTACGCGTAAAGCTCTACGCATAAGTTTCCAAACAGGTCTACGCGTAACTTTGTGCGTAAACGGGTCAACAAAAAAAAAAGTTATGCGTAAAGTGTCCAAAAAGATAAAAAGAATGAAGATGAAGCAGAATAATGACCACAAACCATAAACCAACTTTGACCTCAGCCTATTTTCACATCATTGGCCCATATTGTTCAAAAGTTAAAGATAATTATTCGAAGAAGAAAAAACCAACAGCCCTGAGCCCTCGAAAAATCCAAACCTACTACGAATCCTACATCTTGACTCACCCAAGGACCCTCACCATCACTCCCCAACACTCATCAAAGTAAAACATATATCGAAAACAATTATTTATCTCAGACTCGTTCCATTTTTCTTGTAATCTTTCATAGATTTTTTGAGTGGAACTTGTATCATCATTGATCACTCTTGTGAAGCCAAGCTTCTTCAATATCCGAATCCTATCAAGAAAGTACAAAACAATCAGTTTCATACTTCCTTTGATTCGGTTAAACAACAAAACGAAAAACAAAACACTATATATTACAACCTACCCGAGACCCCAAGAAGGATCTTGATGCCTTTAAGATACTATCTGGCTTCAGATTGAGCTGCAATTCAAGAAACTGGGTACGATTGTGAGTTTATGATGTTCGTTTTGTTCGTTTTTGATGATCATAGAAGCAGATAAGACGCGAGTATTATTTTTGTTGTTGATTATTGATGAATATTTGGATCGGTTATCCTTTGATGGTGATGAGATGTGAATCTGTGATAAGGCAGTTTGGTGAGAGAATACTTTAGGTGGGTGGCGGACATATTTGAGATAAGTGTTTTAGGGTTAAAGTGAAATGTGTGATTTATTATAAACTTCACCAGGTACACTATATTAGTTTTTGTGTTGGACTGGATTTGGATTCTACACACATTCGATTGGGTTTGCTTTTCACACGGTAAAATGAATTTGGGCTTAATAGTTTGAAAGGGATTTATTGTTGTTGCATTTGGGCTGAAAATTGATCTCATTGGGCTGGAATGAATTTAAGTGTGTTGAGCTACAATGATATACGCTTAATGGATTATCAAAAGTGGATATCTGAATTTAACTCTTGGATGTAAAATTTGATTATATGTGGCGGAATTGAGTGGTATTTTGGTCATACAAATTTTCACGGGGATACATATATTCACGGCTAGAATTGTTATGGTTTGACAAAAAAATGACTACGGAGTTCGCGTACGGTATTATTGATTTGACTTTGAAGTGGCATCACAACAAGTGTACTTATTTATCTCAAAGTCTAGGGGTGGTTGGATGCACGACTTTTGAAGATAACTTGTCTGCGCAAATTAAAAAATTCAGTCTTGACAATCTATGACAATCTAGTTATTACTGATGTAAGGAGTTACGTTGTAGTGCTCACAGTATAGCTATCACTTAAAGGAGTTACGTTGTAGTACTCAGTGTCACACGAAGTAGTGGATTGTTCAAGCGGCGAATATTTCGTGCAACCTCATACTTAAAGGAGTTACATTGTAGTGCTCAGTATAGGTATTAAGTCACATCTATCGTACAAGCATTAAGTCACAAGATGGGATGATTACTTCTTTTTCAAGATAGTCATATCGGGCAGTCTCCATATGTGGTCATTACTAGTAGCCGGTGAATTACAAGGAGGTTCGATTACAGGTTGATTTGAGAGAATTGTATTGAGAGTATTTTTGCGACATATACTCACAAATTATGCTTACACGGTCTATCTATATTGCTTCAGAAGTGTAAAGTACGGGTAATTTTGGCATGTACATACAATAGTATGATGATTTCGATACATCGCAACCATCAGGAGGGAGAAGAACATGCCAAAAGAAGTAGTGTTTCATCTCTAGTACGTTGGTTGTTCGAGGGAATTGTGCTTACACTGGAACCGAAGAAGTACTAATGATGTGTACATCGGAGCGTATTACCAACCTTCTGTGCAATGATATGTGAGTTACATTGTCATGATGCTCCCCGAACGACAACCATGTGCCTACACTTTTGAATCTACTTTATCCGCTGCGTGATGAAAAGAGAGTTGTCGGTTCAGGAGGGAGCAGGAAAAAGAATAAAGGCTCACTAGTTAGGAGGGAGTAATAACCTAACTAGACCATTACAGTTGAAGTTCAGAGCTACAAAGACCTTTGTCGTTAGTGTCAATGATCATACGCCGAGATCGTCGGAAGAGAGAACTTCAAGTCTGCCTCAGTATCTAGACTACAGAGACTCTGCGCTTCAACAACGTCAACATAGTTTACTATTGTTGTAATTTACATTGTTTATGTATTTATAGGTCTCATTGTAACCATTCACGTGTGACGATATCTTGGAGGGAGATTGTTAGTCTCGCCTTTTTATAAAGATAACGTCACATACGTGAATTGGACTAGATACGTAGTTAGTTGTGCCTTTAGGGACTACTATTGTACAAAAGTAGCCTATAAATACCCCTCATGACTCTCCATGAGGGGTGTGAGAAATTGTGTAACCTTCATTTTATCTTTAATATAAACCTTTTCTTCACCCTCTCTCTACTTTATCTCTCTAAAACCAAACATGGATTTCATATACTTTGATCAACCTCGACCTCCCAAATCACATAAAAATCATTACTTTTCGGTCCTACAGGTAAACACAAGGATAAATTGGAGTTATTTTGAGCTCGGTTTGGTTTACACGAATGGAACCCAAGTGCTCATTTGGAGAAGAGAAGGAAAAAAAAAAAAAAAGTGAAATTTAACACAAAATAAATCAATGATAAGTAACATTAAATACAGTTAAAGGAAAAATGAAATCAAGAAACACAATTAGCTCAGTTGGTTGTGTCGTTGGTGTTGTAAGCAAGAGGTCCTGAGTTTGATCCTTGGCAGTGGCACTTTGCCCAATTTTTGTTATTCTTGCAACTTTTGCTTTTGACAGTTTCAGCCCCTCCAATTCGAGTAACTTGCTACTTTTCTTAAAGACATTTATAAGTTGTATAACTTATATAAATTGTTACATTTTCAACCCCTCAACTTTAAACCACTTGACATCTTCTAAAAATCTTTATAAGTTTGTATCTTATATAGTTTTTACAACTTCAATCCCTCAATGTTGAACACTTTTCATCCTAAAACTTTTGTAAGTTAATAAACTTATGTTATTTTTACCATTTTTCGCAAAATAGATTTGTCTAAACACATATTTTATATGGCGACCACGTCGGCATAAACTATAAATAATATATTGTCCTAATATATTATTTAACCACGACTTCGATAAATATATATTGTATGTATATTTTCACACCTTGAAATCAAACGAATCTAATAAATACAATTCGACTTGTATTTATTCCCACTTTGATCGTACTTTAGCCAAAGTTTAGCCAACTCTTATATGAATATATTGTATATATTCTCATACTTACTCCAAGAGCCAATACTTACAAACATTTTTACAACTACATTTTTATATACATTATCGAAAATCTAACTAATTTATGAAACTCCGCATAAGCAATAACGATACTTTATACTTAAAGACAAGTTATATAGTATATAACTTTGTCCTTGAACTTTAAGCATTTTACCACACAAGCCACTTCTGCGATAAACCTATTTTGTCATCCGACATTTATTCAAATCACTATTCTCGATAAGTCAAACTTATCTCAAACTTCCATATTATTCAGGTTGTCTTTTGGAGCCATTCCTATTCTGCATCTAGCAGTACTTTACTCTGTCTACCATTCCACTAAGGTGAGTCATAGCCCCTCTCTTACTCTTTTTATAATTGTTTTATAAATGTTTTGGGGGAGATACATGCTCAATTACATGTTTTTATACTTTTACAAGTACTCGTTAACTATTTACATATTACTGTGAGTTCATAGCCCACTTTTAAACTATTTTGTGGGGAGATACATGCTTAAAACATGAACACACGTCTTTTTATTGGTATTGCGATACCGACTGGCTATTACTATTGCATAAGTTAACTATTGCCAAAAGTCCCCCGATCATGAACCTTAATCACTTGTAGGGTGAACGTAAATAATTGTGGATAGATCTATTAGGGACTGACAATCCCCGTTTGGTTTGTTGGGAAAACCACCAAACGCGCTTTATTTGATTTCATAGGTTATTGGCAAATACCTATCTTGAGGGCCTGGTTACTATTCATCATATTTTTATGGTTGGCTGTTAATTGTTGTTTGTCATGAGGATTAGGGCAATAGAGCAGTACTGTAGTCATGATATAGTACTGTAACTACTGAATTTATGGGCGTATAACAATGTAGCCCACTGTTTTATCAAACTTCGAACTTGTGTTCAATATATAGCAGAAAATCACTACTACTTGGCAAATCATAACTATTTTGCTGTTGACCCAGTTACGGCAAACCAACTAACTATTTTGGTGTTGACCCAGTTAGGGCAAACCAACGAACTATTTTGTATTGACCCTGTTAGAGCAATCATCCAACCTTTGATTATTGAAAATCAACTGATTTTATGCAAACACTATGGATTCACGCACTCTTTGATTTTGCTAATCAACTGTTTCAACTGTAAAAACTATGGATTTACTCACATTTTGATTTGATAATCAATTGTTTATTATAAACTCTATGAACTCACCAACCTCTGTGTTGACGCTTTTAACATGTATTTATCTCAGGTCCATAATGAGCATGGATGGCACGGAGGAGCATGGATACTTATGAAGGCTATAAATTCTACTATCATTCGAAAACCTATTTAACAAACTTTGAAACCACTGGGACCTCATTTTGTAAACTCTGATATTTATAAAGTTCGAATGATAAATCTTTTAAAACGAGTAAAATAATGATCAGTTTCTACTATTAAACTGTTGAGCCATAAAGTAACACCCAATCTAAATTCCGCTGCATATTTTAAAACTGGGGGTGTTACACCTTTTTCGTTACATCTCGTGTTTCCACCATTGACGGGGTGTGACACTAACAGTGGACATTTTAACAACAAGAGAAAATGTTTCATTGTAATCAATACCTTCCATTTGGTTAAAACCCTTAGCAACTAATCTTGCCTTGTGTCTATCAATTTCTCCATTAGATTTATATTTAATCTTAAAAATCCATTTATAACCAATAGGAGTTCTATTAGCAGGAAAATGAGTAATAATCCAAGACGTATTTCTATTAAGAGCTTCAATTTCAAAATTCATGGCATCGATCTAATTTTGATCAAGAATGGCCTCTTCATAACAAGTAGGCCCAACACTTTTATTAAGACTAGTAGTAATGCAATAATTATCAGAGGTAAGTTTAGAATAATTCACAACTTAATCCATACGATACTTAACTTTACCATCAATAATAAAATCATTTAAGCTTTTAGGTAATCTAGAAGTTCTAGAGGATCTCCTTGTTGTATTGACTGGCAAGTCATGAATTTCAGGATTCATAACAGAATCCATATCTGGAATAGCATCAAAGTCTGTTTCATCAGAAACATTGCCCTCAGGGTGTGCATTTTCATCCTTGGAAGTTGCATTCGAGTTATCATCATTCTCATGTTGAGAATTAGACTCTAAGCCATCATTATTGGAAGGCACTCCCCCTTCATCATCGGGTCTTTTAGGATTTTCAGTGTCAAAATTTTTTTTATGATTTAAATCTTTTGTTCTAGTTTCAAAATTTTGATCCTTAAAATTATTTTTTATTTTAAAAGGAAACACTGTTTCATAGAATTTAACATCTCTTGAATAAAAAATCTGTTTAGTTTCAAGACTTAAAAGTTTTTAACCTTTTTTCTCATTAGAATACTGATGCGTGGGAATCGCAACAGGCTTTACCTCTCGAGGGATCTCGAGAAGCTTACAACCCCCACCAGGCAGTGTACCTGATTGTTGTAGTATAGTATAGTGACAAGTACCGGGGGATTGATCGTTCAGCTTAGGAATAGTGTCGCTAGGATTAGAAAGCCTAATTACTAGTTCTAAAGGTGAGGGATGATTATTTTTGTATTTTTATATTTTTATGAAAGCAAATAAAATCTCGGGTTTTGAAAGAGTGGGCGGAATTAGTTGCTACTCAACTAACCCAAAACTAAGATGCAATCAAAATAAAATACTAAAAATTAAAATAAACTAATTTATACTAAAGTTGTGAGCAGTAATTGGAGAAAATGTGTTTACTTAGATTTCACTACTCCCTAGATATCTTTTACACGTTAATTACTTGTTATAATTGCATGGATGACGGATTGTATTCCTTAATACCATTCATGGGGTGGCATACATAACTCCCCAATTCTATGAGCTCTTATCTCCTCCTACACCATGCCCAGCACAACTATAGGGATTGTAAACAGTGGCTCATGCATTAAATACAACCAATAAAGACCTAGTACGCCTCGGTTCATGTTTCTTAAGACGTTCAAGCATGTTACCATTTGGAAATCTGCCAGTTTTCTTAAGCCTAACATATAAATCATTCATCCAAAACAAGAATAAACAAGTAATCAACACATAATCAATATCTAGGTTTCATAGATCTAAGCAAACACAAAAGAGATCTAGCCTAGCATAATGGAATTGAGACAAGAACAAGATATAGACAACCAACACATAGACATATTGATTGAATTAGAAGCACACTTATCTCAATTACAATGCAAGGTATCAAGGGTTTAGAACCCTTGAAAAACCTGTAAAAGTTCCACCAAATTCGTCTTTAGGGTTTCTCCAAAACTTCTCTCTTTTTAATGTGAAAAACTAGAAAACTATATATAGGAAAATCGGGGTGACGGCGTCAAGAACAAGGGTGTGACGCCGTCATCTCGCCGCCAAATACTTCCTCGGACGGCCTTGATCTACATCTGACGCCCTGTGTGACGCCGTCATGAGCTACGGATTTTAATTCTTGGGGTTTTGACGCCGTCAGGAACACTCTTGACGCCTCCATGAACTACGGATTTTAATTCTTGATGTTTGACGCCGTCAGGGAATTACTCTTGACGCCGTCATGCACTGTTCCCAGCATGGAAAATTGAGACTTAGCCGTTTTCTTCACTTTTATGCTCCAAAAACGTCTAAAATGGCTTCTTTTCCAGAATTCACTCTCCAAGTACCTAAAATCACAAAAGGAACGATTTAGGGCAATATTTGATCAAATAAAGTCGGATTCGGGCTTAAATGACCCCCTAAAAACGGATCATTTTTCGCCTCATCATATACCCTTACACTTGAGATTTGCTTGTCCTCAAGCAAATGCGCATTTATTCTACTCAAAAGACAAGTTAGGGGTCATTTAACACTAATATAAAAGTAATTACAACAAATAATCGTTCCACTAAAGACCAATAGACAAACACGGAGGTCATACACTAGCACCTCACAAATAGTGTTTAGATACTCACATCTCACGGGTGTAATAAAGTAATATAACATTATGGAAATGGAAGATATCTCTCACTACCTGTCATAGCAAAATAGATTACCATAGGCTTGGGAAAGGATCAAACCTCCACCACATGGCGTAAGCACCTAGGATAAACTATCAAAGAGGTCTTTTAAAGGGTTGTAACGTTAGGTATAGGGATATGAATTACACGGTTTTGTTGGATAAAGGAAATTTTACTGATGGCGAGTTAACAATCTTGGTTAATTACATGTACAATATGGCGTTGCTAAGCCAAGACTAGACTCGACTTAAGCTAATAAATGAAAAAATAACAAAAACAAAAAATGAACAAAGAATGAAAAGGGATGGTAGTCCGTATGTTTTTCTCTTTTTTTTTTTTTTTTTTTTTTTGCATACACTTGAATCTTTACATACTTTATATTTAAACTAATCTAATGACTCGAATTAAGAAAATCAAAACACTTGGAGCACTTTTAAGATTAACGTACATATGGGGGTAATAATATTATGTTCTTCCCCATTACTCCATAAAATAAGTACTTACCCATGAGTCCCAATCGTCCCAAAACAATATGTACAAGGATATGACTCGACTTAGCAACCATGTAATCAATTAGAAAGTTAACTTAGGGTTTAACAAATAACAATAATGCACTAAAAATGAGCGCATACACGGAAGTCTAAGGCGATTTGGGTGTACATTTAAGTGGGGTGTAACAAATTCTTCCTTTAAGTAAGATGCTTAAAGTTAGAAACGAAAAGATAGGCTCAGAGGGGTGTACTAGGGGTATCGTGTACTAAAAATGAGTACAACGCTAAGGGTGTGGGAAAAATTAGTTGACTTAACTAGCCAAGTAATATGACTTAAATGGTCAAGTAATTATGATACGGGTTTAACACAAGGGTGATCCTAATGCCTCTTATCATGTATTAAATCCTACCACACGAATGTAGTCTCACTAGCGGTCTTGGAATGCATCACTAACGCAAGTTCTAGAATCTAAATGCTACCGGTACACTCATAAGCACTAATAGTAAATGCTTTTCCTATCAAATCTAAAGGCGAACCTCACATATTTGGGTGGAAATTTTTTCTGAATATACGGTTATGTGCTAGTCATACAATCTCCTATCCATGAGACGCTTGCTATGGCTAAAGTTTCATTCCTAAATTTTGTAAAAAATTTTAAATTTGGCGCTAAAATTGCACTAACAAGTATTTCTCATAGTTTTATTACACATCTACCATCAAGCAAAACAAACTCAAGCGAAAGTGCATATGTAAGGTATCATCTTTTTACCCTCCCCTTACACTTAAGATGAACACTGTCCCCAATGTTCAAGTAAAGAATGTAAAAGTGAAAAAGTAAAGAGAATGAAATCAAATACTCCCATGATTCGCTCGGTATGGATTATAGGTGGCCAGGTTAAGTCTTCCTCCAAGAAAATGAACAATCAAAGCTTCCCTTCCAGAATATAAATCATCTCCTTGTCATACATAACCTGTAAATCCTGACAAAAATAGACAAGACAACCTCGCGTAAAATCGGCGGCATCCTATATAAGTTATTAAATCCTAGAAAACAAAGTAAGATATAATGCTTGTGGAATGAAGTTTGTAGATCTCCTGGAGATTATAAAACTTAATAATTCACAAAAACCATAAGACTCCGTTAGAAAAACAAAACTGGTAAAATTTCCAGATTTTAACTCGTGACGCCGTCAAGAGTAAAACTCTGACGCCGTCAGAATGGACCTGCAGAAATTCTTATGTTAAGTTTCCGGAAAATTTCTGGAAAAACTTGGTCCTACTTCCTGGAAAATCCTGCAAAACTTCATTATGACTCAATACAAGCATTTGACTCTAACAAATATGAATATACATGTTCATTTAATATTGTGGAGAATCATGATCGGTTTGTTTCTTGAAAACATATTTGGGGTTTCCCCTTACACTTATCTTTTTGCAAAAATACTTTTAGGTTGGAGTTAAGACTAGGCCAAACAACATAGTAAAGTATTTCCACTTTTTAATTGAGAAACATGATCAACCAACAATAAAAATAAAACATGCATACGGAAGCAAATAACAATCAAACAAATAAAATCACACAAAACATGGGTTGCCTCCCAAGAAGCGCTTTTCTTTATTTACGAGTCTTGTAGCTAGACTCAAGGTCATGGGTTACTATGTGATACGGGTGAGTTCCTCATTGAGGACATCTTTGGGATCGAACTTAGGTTTCAACTTTCTATCGGTTTCCTTAGTATGGTACGACCTTTCGAACATCTCTCCATCCGGATCATACAAAGTCATTCTCATGTGCCATGATCCGTCTCCTTCTTTAGGTGGCTTGTCCCACCTCCATTTATACTTATCTCCATCTCTTTTCCATTTATTCAACTCTATATTAATAGGCATTACGCTCAAGAACTCAATCATCTTTCTAAAGACTAAGGGGTCCTCAAAGGGATCAAGCTCCTCATCTCTAGCTATGAGTTATTCTACTGAATGTGTCTTCTCAACGAAATCCTTTTCTAGATAAAAATGGGAATTGAGGCCCTATGAAGTTCCTTTCTATCCAAGGTCCATATCTAGACGGTCTCCTATTCATCTCTACCTAATGCGGTGTCGGTTCATCATCACAATCATAACTATGTTTCTTAACATCGTAAACCGACCAAGTATCGCCTTCACCTACCACTATCTTGGATTCCTTGCAATCTATCATGGCACTAGCGGTTGCTAAAAATCCTCTTCCTACCAATAATGGGCATGTAGTGTCACTAACCATGTCTAGGACGTGAAAATCCGCTAATATAGTTAACTTTCCTACGTGAACAACTACATCCTTAATCATTCCAACCGGGTGTGCAATACTCCCATCCGCTAGCCCTATCAATACCTCCGTTTCCTCTAACTTTCCTAGCTTAAGAGTGGTGAATAAGGATATGGGAATCAAGTTGAGGCTTGACCCTAAATCGGCTAGTGTGTCGAAAGCTTTGGATCTTCCTATTTTACAAGGCAAAACAAATATACCCGGATCATCAAGCTTTTTAGGTAACTTGTTTTGAACGAAGGCGGTCCCATTTTTACCAAGCTTACACTTCTCATATTTTTCTAGGAGGGCACTATAGTAAGGAGCACGCGCTAAGACATCAATGACGGGGCGTTCAAGGTGAAGTTCTTTGAATTTATCGTCAAGGTCTTGCGTAAGAGGTGTTTCAACTATACTTTTGACCGGTTCTATATTGGGTGTCTTGTTTGATTGGTCCTTTGGTAGAACTTGGTTTTGTTTGAAACACGTGCTCGTTGATTTGACCGAGTAGTATTATGGACATGAAGTGGGTGACGAAACTGAAGATATGGAATTAACGTTTAGTTTCGGATTCTTGACTGTGTCGCTTGGGAGTGCTCCCATTTCTCGGTCATTGAGAACTTTCAACAATGCGTCAATTCTAGTGGTCATCTCGCTTTGCTTGTGTTTGAAATCGGCTTCAAACTTAGATATGCGAGCTTCTTGAGATGCCATAAACTTTGACATCAACCCTTCAAGATTGTTGGTACTACCAAAGTTGTTAGAAGGATTGTTGTTGAAAGTACGGTTAGATGGTGGACCGGTTGGTTGGTAACGGTTAGGCGGATTGGAAGAATTGGGTTGATTTTGTTTCCACCTAAGGTTTGGGTGATTTTTCCAAGAGGGGTTGTATGAATCACCGTATGTGTTTGGCTCGGGCTTGAAAGTGTACCACTTATCTCCCGCTTCGTCGGTACGCGTGGATGCGTAGTCCGCAAAAGCTGTTCCGGGGAGTTCCACACAATCACGAGTGTCATGGGGACCACTACATAATTCGCATGAAGAAGTGATTTTGTTCACTTGGCTTGAAGGCTTCGGAGCTTCGTAAGATTTCATGAGAAACCTGACTTGGTCCTTAAGTTCCATGATCCTACGGTCGGGAGTGCTAGAATTGTTCGAAGGCAAAGATATTGCCTTGACCATTTTGCTCAAGTCACGGGGATCATTCCAACTTTCGTTGTCATAGAGAGCAAGATCTTCTATGAGTTCCCATGATTGTTCCGCACTAAGATCACGTAGCTTACCACCGGCCGATTGGTCAATGGCTCGCCTCGTGGAGATGTCGATATGGTCATAAAAGATTTGGACTTGGAGCCAAAGATCTATGCCATGATGAGGGACTTTTTGGAGTAAGTCCTTGAAACGAGTCCATGCTTCATAAAGAGATTCATTTTGACGTTGTTGGAACATCAAGATGTCATTTCTAAGCTTAGTAGTTCTCCCCGGTAGGAAAAATTGAGCAAGGAAACGAGTGGTGAGATCATCCCATGTGGTGATGGATCCCGCGGGTAAACGCTCAAGCCATTAACTAGCTTGATCCTGTAGAGAGAATTGGAATAGGCGTAAACGGGTAGTCTCTCTAGTTTCAACACCTAGGTCTATGGAATCTACGATTTTGAGAAAGTCCTTAAGATGTTGGTTTGGATCTTCGGAACGAAGTCCATGGAATGCACATCCGCTTTGCACCAACCGGATGGTGTTAGATCGCAAGGGAGTCACATTGACTCCGGTGAGCTCAATGGTGTTTCGGTAGCCTTGGTGGCTAGGTCGGGAATACTCTCCTAAGGTTCGGGGCCTAAGGGGTTCTAGTGGTGGGTTTTGTTGTGGTGGGATGACAGGTTCAAAGATGTTACCACCTTCCATGATGTCGGATGGTAAAGATTACGAACAAAGACACGAAGAATTAAGATAGACTAAAGAAAAACCTAAAAAAATAAAAAAATAAAATCTTACTAGAAAGGAATCTAGCAAGTAGACCTAATAAAAATAAATCCTAACCTAGACAATAACTATTCCCCAGGCTGCGGCGCCAAAAACTTGATGCGTGGGAATCGCAACAGGCTTTACCTCTCGAGGGATCTCGAGAAGCTTACAACCCCCACCAGGCAGTGTACCTGATCTTTGTAGTATAGTATAGTGACAAGTACCGGGGGATTGATCGTTCAGCTTAGGAATAGTGTCGCTAGGATTAGAAAGCCTAATTACTAGTTCTAAAGGTGAGGGATGATTATTTTTGTATTTTTATATTTTTATGAAAGCAAATAAAATCTCGGGTTTTGAAAGAGTGGGCGGAATTAGTTGCTATTCAACTAACCCAAAACTAAGATGCAATTAAAATAAAATACTAAAAATAAAAATAAACTAATTTATACTAAAGTTGTGAGCAGTAATTGGAGAAAATGTGTTTACTTAGATTTCACTACTCCCTAGATATCTTTTACACGTTAATTACTTGTTATAATTGCATGGATGACGGATTGTATTCCTTAATACCATACATGGGGTGGCATACATAACTCCCCAATTCTATGAGCTCTTATCTCCTCCTACACCATGCCCAGCACAACTATAGGGATTGTAAACAGTGGCTCATGCATTAAATACAACCAATAAAGACCTAGTACGCCTCGGTTCATGTTTCTTAAGACGTTCAAGCATGTTACCATTTGGAGATCTGCCAGTTTTCTTAAGCCTAACATATAAATCATTCATCTAAAACAAGAATAAACAAGTAATCAACACATAATCAATATCTAGGTTTCATTAGATCTAAGCAAACACAAAAGAGATCTAGCCTAGCATAATGGAATTGAGACAAGAACAAGATAGAGACAACCAACACATAGACATATTGATTGAATTAGAAGCACACTTATCTCAATTACAATGCAAGGTATCAAGGGTTTAGAACCCTTGAAAAACCTGTAAAAGTTCCACCAAATTCGTCTTTAGGGTTTCTCCAAAACTTCTCTCTTTTTAATGTGAAAAACTAGAAAACTATATATAGGAAAATCGGGGTGACGGCGTCAAGAACAAGGGTGTGACGCCGTCATCTCACCGCCAAATACTTCCTCGGACGGCCTTGATCTACATCTGACGCCCTGTGTGACGCCGTCATGAGCTACGGATTTTAATTCTTGGGGTTTTGACGCCGTCAGGAACACTCTTGACGCCTCCATGAACTACGGATTTTAATTCTTGATGTTTGACGCCGTCAGGGAATTACTCTTGACACCGTCATGCACTGTTCCCAGCATGGAAAATTGAGACTTAGCCGTTTTCTTCACTTTTATGCTCCAAAAACGTCCAAAATGGCTTCTTTTCCAGAATTCACTCTCCAAGTACCTAAAATCACAAAAGGAACGATTTAGGGCAATATTTGATCAAATAAAGTCGGATTCGGGCTTAAATGACCCCCTAAAAACGGATCATTTTTCGCCTCATCAAATACCCTATGAAAACACTTTTTCAGATCTGCTACTAAATTTACCACTGTTATTTAAAACTGTAGCATAACAAAGATAACCAAAAACCTTAAAGTGAGAGAGTGAAGGATCATGCCCATACACATAAAAGAAAGGAGATTTGCCAAACAACACAGAAGGAGTCCTGTTAATAAGATGAACAGCAGTTACAATACAATCAGACCAAAAATATAAAGGTAATTCCCCCTGAAACATAAGGGATCTAGCCATATTTAGAAGATGCCTATGTTTCCGTTCAGCAATGCCATTTTGCTGAGGACTATATACACATGAGGTCTGATGAAGTATTCCATTGTAATTTAAAAACTTTTGAAGTCTGTTATTAACAAATTATGATCCATTATCACTTCTAAAAGTTTTCACATTGGTTTAAAAGTGATTTTTAATCATATTGACATAAATGACAATGGAATCATAAACATCTTCTTTCCCTTTTAACATATACACCCAAATAGCTCTAGAATAGTCATCAACAACAGTTAGAAAATATTTATAACCATCCCTGCTAGTGACTCTATAAGGACCCTAAACATCTAAATGAACCAATTGACCAATTTTAGTAGATTTATGCACTTAATGGAAAGGGCTCTCTAGTTTGTTTAGCTTTATTACAAGTATCATAGAAATGATCAGAAGTTGAATGACTATCTAGATTAAGACTGTTTTTTAAAACATTCAAAACTTGATGAGAGGGATGACCAAGTCTTTAGTGCCACAAATATTTAGAGACAAAACAAGTAGCAGTGCAATTACTAGAAACAATCTTACAAGCATTGTCAACATTAAACACATATAGACCATTGCATTGGTTACCAATCCCCACATTCCCTTTTTCCTTTAAATCCTGAATATAACAATGATTATCATCAAATCCAACAAACATTTTACTGTCTCTTGCTAATTTATAAATAGAAAGAATACTAACAGTGTATTCAAGAACAACAAGAACATCATATAAAGTTATATTATTATTGATTTTCAATCTCCAATTTTAGTGATAGTAGCTTGAGTACCATTTGGGTGACCAACAGTAAGACCAAGATTTGAAATATCAATTATATTTATCAAAAACTTTGAAGAAACAGTCATATGTTGATTTGCTCCTGAATCAACAATCCAACCAAGACTAATGTTTCCAATTATAAAATTTGTGTTACCATTAAAATATTTTTTAAAATTTAGATTAAATTTTACACTGCCATTAACAAGATTCCATTTAAGACTTTTACCTGCCATATTGGCATTAGCAGAAGAAACATTGTTATCATTAAGTGTAATACACCCTAAAATCCCAGGTCATTTATTAATGCTAATCATCGACACTATTCTAAACTAAGCCATTTTTGCGGGCTAATTTAAAATTTTTATATGAGACACTGTTTATTTGACACCCGATTGTTTTGAACACCGTTTGTTTGACACCTGATTATGTTTTGTCACTTGATATCACCCGATTGTCACTCTTGGATGTCACCCAATGAGGTTAAACATCGGTAACTCCCACTTGCGACCTGACACCCTATTTTGGACACCGAAATATTATTAATATATATAATGATATGTATATATATATTAATTAGTACAATTTATTATCACTATGTATATATAAGTATATATATACGTATGACGACACCGTTTATATATTTATGGTTTTCACGAACCGACACCGACACCGAAATTAAATTCACAATTTTACGAATCACCGACACCCCGTCATACTTGGGCCTACCACAAGCCCACACGGATATTTTTTTTTCTCTTTGAATTACTTGGGCCGAAGCACCCTCACAAGCCCACACGATTTACTTTTTCTTTTTTTGTTTCATTTTGGGCCGAGAGTTTACCACAGCCCACTTGGCTCGTTTGTTTTCTTTTCCCTTTGCGTACCATGCTACACGAAAACAGGAAAACCAACACCCTTGCCATCTAATTATATACACACGTTTTGAATTCATGGTTCCCTCAAACTCAACACTACACATACAACTTCCTTTGCCCTTGTATCATGCATGAGAAATCAACTCACAATAGACAAGAAGCCACCTTTTGAAGCCGTCTAACCATCGGGTATTCATAATACACGCCTAGTAACCTTAACCGAGTATTACCCCATGGATCGAGTGTCTCAATGTTCCCCAACAAGTTTACCACATGTGCTCAAATCTCAATTTTATAATGCTCTAATGAACCTAAGCTAAACCTAAACAAATCAAAGTCAACTCTCATTGCTTCCTCACCACCTCTACTCGATTTGACAATGCATATGCAAACTAGACAAGATTGTCGAGAGAGACATGACCACTCGGTCGATGTTGTGTTTCTAGGAATACTCGAACCACCCAAGACCCCTATATAAACCACATTTAATGCTAGATTTCACACACACCCAAGTTCCACCAAATCTCTCAAACCACAAACACTCTCCACCCTTTCTTTGGTTACTGTCGACAAGCACAAAGTATACAAGCAAGGTTTTGGATTGAACGAGCAAGGCTTTGGGGTTAAGAGTTAGTTGGGAAAGAAATATTGGAGCAAGGAGTCGCTATTCGAAGGGTGTTTGTTGCTCGTTTCTCTTGTTTGGTCACACGAATTCTTCACCACCATCCTTGGTGTTGTAAGTCATCACCACTCTTTTCATTTTTTTTCATATACTCGTATCATGCATAACCACGACACACACCATTTTTACTTTTGCTACACTTATATTATATATGTTCACATGCCTCGACACCCCTAGGAATGGCCTCGCCATTTCATTTTTACACGTACAACCCATCTATATTTTTCGACCACCTATATCTACGACTTGCCCTTAATCAAACTAGCCCAACATGCAAACCTCACGCAACTTTTTACCACGAAAACGAGACCTAAATCAAACCTATACCGAGCAACTTTTTAAACAAACTAAAATACCATTTGGGCCTAGATTGGGCTAGCGAGCCCATTGATTTCCTTCAAATGAGATTTTCGATTTCAAAACTTGGAAAATAACGAGAAGCATAAAACCGAATTTTTAAGATTTTTACAAGTTATAAACACTACTTTTGTTGTAACAAAAAGTTTGGTTTTCGAAAACTAAATCAAGGACTATTTTTGCAAAAGTCCCACGTTAAGGGACTAAAACCGTCAAAATCACAAAACCTTTGGACTAATTATATAATACCGATTTCTAATAAGAAATTAAGGGTAGGAAATGTATTTTTCAAAAGTTAAAGGAACAAAGTGTAAAAAAGTACAAAAGGACCAAATTGTAATTATTTTTAACCAAAGGGTAAAAAGTGTAAATTTTGTACAGTTAAAGGTTAAATATAACCAAGGTATTTTATAATTAATTATTTCATATACTTTGATTTTTATATAAATACATATATAATTTTCGTAACTTTAAAATATATATATATATATATATATATATATATATATATATATATATATATATATATATATATATATATATATATATATATATATGACTTTACTAAAAATATTTAATCATAAATATTTTTAAACGATATTATTTTCACAACGAGTTAATATTTATCGAACACCGGTTCGTAACAACGATACAAATAACTACGTAAAGTTATTTTGGTATATATTAAGACACCCGAACGGATATCACCGTACACGTGACATATCACATGTTATTTACAACACGAATCTAAAACACCAATTACAATGTATTATTTAGGTCGCAAGTCGGAGGAATTTCATTGCTAGTCGTAGCAATACACCATCACTTTGAGCACCGTTGTGATTACGCACCTTTCAGGTGAGTTCATGGTCCCACACTTTTAATTGCTTTTAAACCCCGTGGGGAGATACATGCTATAAATCGAACACAAGTATTTTTCTGTATGTTGTTATCACCTGATATTTCCTAAGTTGACACCTGTGCTACAAGTCCCTCATATCACGAACCTTAATCACTTGCGAGTGAGCGCGAATATAGTTGATAGATCTATTGGAATGGCAGCCCACCTCTGTCAAGGTGATCACTTGGCAGGAGGTGAGCTATATTCGAGGTATTATGGAAATTTGGCACATTTCCTGTCACCGAGGGCCCCTTGTCATTTACATCCGCTGTGGTGTAAGTGATTGTTATTATCTCTATGATATGTCAAATCGATGTTAAGGCTTGCGTTTCGTGAGGCTTAGGAGCAATATTACACTTGTTTAGTCAAGACCTGTCTATCTTGGCTTGTTTATTTCAAATGCTTGACTTGTGTTCATACTATTACTATTTAAACTACTATGGATTCACTCAACCTTTGTGTTGACTTTTTAAGCATGTTTATCTCAGGAAATTAGCAAGCATGGCGGCACGGAGCTGGCAAAGGGCACAGGACCTCCCTTTTGATTCCAATAATATTATCATTCTTTACAAACTCATCACTTCTTTTGCTAAACAATTAACATTTTGGAAAAATGTTTGTAACTCTGAATATTTGAGTTTTCATGGAATGATATTGACTATCTTTTGAATTGTTTTCTATGAGTATGACTGTGTACTAAACTGTAATGACCCCGATTAGACTTCCGCTGCTTATCAATTTTTGGGGTGTTACAGATTGGTATCAGAGCCATGGTTATAGAGAACCAAATGGTTTTTCAAAACATTGGACTATAACCTCACCGGATTTTTAAACAAACTATTTATCACCAAAGTGCCCTCCGTGCCAGCGCTTGCCAACGTTTTGTTTTAAGGTTTGATTTTTAACACCCATTGCATTTAGCTCACTATGACACTATGATCACTGTGCATGTAGCATTATGTAGACTAAATGACTTATATCACTGCTATTTTTGGGATATTACAGTATCATGTCGCCCCTGGTTATTATTTTGTCCGACAGTGACGACGTCGTGCCAGCATCATCCACTCACCCTACTATTGACTTATCTGACTATGACACCCATGACACCCGAGACACCCATGATTCTGACCATGACACCCAACCTGTATCACCTGCCATACCATCTCCTGTTCCATCTGGAGACCCATCTGCTGATATTGAGCCCTTTGAGGAGGGTGAGGTTGCTTCTACACCCATTGATTCTTTTGATATTCAGCCTCTATTTCGTCCTGTCTGTGGACCTATGACACAAGGACAGTACCTTTATGATCAGTACCTGACATCTCAGCAGTTTCTTGCGGCTGATGATCGTCCTACACCAGCTGCTAGTCACCACACCGGTTCAGATGCTGATGACGAGTCTTCTGACTCCGATACTTCTGACACTGCTGCTTCTATCCCACCACCATCCCCACCTGCACCGATTCGTCAGCGCAAGCGAGTGAGGATTCTTGAGCCCTATGAGCCTGAGCCTTTCGGTGTGTTCTTTCGATATCATGAGGGAGACTATACCCGCAAATGCACGGCTCGGAAACGAGTCTGTATTTTGCCTACTTCTACTGTTACACCACCTGTACCTACACCTGTATCATCACCCATATCTGTATTACCACCTGTTTCTATGCCAGAGCTCACACCTATGGCATCACCAGCACCTCCACCATCACCTGTATCACCCCCACCTGAGCCACATCCTTACATGTTACCTACTTACACCGCACCTCACACCTCTGAGATTTTGCCACCCATGCCACCACCTACAGTTTTTTACTCTCAGACTACCACTGTACCGATACCATCACCTGCTACATCACCTGTACCATCACCTGCTCCCACCGAGACCCCCACCTCACCTGGCATTCATATATTGGTTGATGCTCGTCGATGGTCATTTTTGTTAGACTACATACGTAGATGGAGATTGGTTGAGGGATCGCCTAGGGCTGCTGAGCTTGGAGATGGCTCTTCAGCGGTGTTACCGGTTACTGGGGAGCCGATACACCATACTATCCCTCTTTTGGCTGCTAGGTTAGTGAGACATGAGGATCGTCTTGATGAGCTGTTGAGCGTTATTGAGGATATATCCTTGGAGAGGATAGAGTGTATGCAGGAGGAGGTCACGAACCTCGTGGTTCATAGGACAGCTTTAGAAATGGTATTTGAGATGATGGGGACAGAGATCGAGGAGGCACAGGCTACCATCACCGAGTTTGGTCATCGGCTAGATATTCAGAGGCACGAGATAGATGATTTGAGAGCGATTGCGGCCATTACACAGGAGATGATGGAGCATCAGGCACAGGAGTTAGCCGCATCTAGTTCTACCATCCACACACTTTCAGCCACTATTGAGGAGATTCAGGCCCGTGAGAGATCCAGGGATTTGGAGATGATAGAGATGATCAGGATCATCAGAGAGCTGGAGAGGAGATCAGGAGGCGTACCTGGACCTTCATAGATCTATGACATGTCATTACTTACAGAGACATCTTAACTTGCCGCCTGTGGCATTAATAATTGTTGTATCTTATTGTTTTGTAACAATGAATTCAAAATTATTAAAACTTTATGTTGGTTATGATTGTAATGTATTGATATTGATTTGTGATGTTCTAGTTGTCTGATCTTTTATTATGCTCCCATATTGAGATTCATTATAATTTCCATGTGTGTTGTTACATGTCGTGATGTTTATTTATGAATGATATGGTTTATGTTGATGTATGTATTTATGGTGTGGTTGTGATATGTACCTTGTGATGATCTCGACTATTATGAGTTTAACTACACTATTTCTCTTGTTAGTGATGTTTGGGATTTGTACTTATGCACTTGCGATTTTATAGAATTATGGCCCCAAGGAAAACCGCTACTGCTACTTTGATACGTGGGAATCGCACCAAGCTTTACCTCTCAAGGGATCTTGAGAAGCTTACAACCCCCACCAGGCAGTGTACCTGATCGTTGTAGTATAGTATAGTGACAAGTACCGGGGGATTGATCGTTCAGCTAGGAATAGTGTCGCTAGGATTAGAAAACCTAAATACTAGTTCTAAAGATGAGGTATGATTATTTTTGTATTTTTATGTTTTGTTAGAAAGTAAGTAAAAATCTCGGGGTTTGAAGGATTTGGGTGGAATTAGTTGCTAGTCAACTAACCAAATACTAAAGATGAAATCAAAATAAAATACTAAAAATGAAAATAAACTAAATTATACTAAGGTTGTGAGCAATAAGTGGAGAAATTGTGTTTACTTAGATTTCACTACTCCCTAGATATCTTTTACATGTTAATTACTTGTTATAGTTGCGTGGATGACGGATTGTATTCCTTAATACCATTCATGGGGTGGCACACTTAATTCCCCAATCCTATGAGTGCCTACTTCACTCCTATGTCGAGCCGATTAAGAAGCTCCTAACATGGGATCATTAGAATTTACTCATGCATTAAATACAACCAATAAAATCTAGTGCACGTCAGTTCATGTTTCCTAAGACGTTCAAGCATGTTACCATTTGGAGATCTGCCAGTTTTCTTAAGCCTAACATCGAAATCATTCATCCAATACAACCATAAACAAGTAATCAACACATAATTAACATCTAGGTTTCATTAGATCCAAGCAAACACAAGATAGATCTAGCCTAACATGATGGAATTAAGACAAGAACAAGATATAGACAACCAACACATAGACATATTGATTGAATTAAAAGAATACTTATCTCAATTACACATGAAAGGGATCAAGGGCTAAGAACCCTTGAAAAACCTGTAAAATTCGTACCAAGTTCCTACTTAGGGTTTCTCCAAAACTTCTCTCCTTTTAATGTGAAAATTAGAAAACTATATATAGGAAATAGGGTCTGACGGCGTTAAGAACAAATTTGTGACGCCGTCATCTCACTGCCAAAAAACTCCTCGGACTGCCTTGATCTAGATTTGACGCCGTCACGTGTTATGTGTTTCCAGGCCGTCATGCATTTTACTCTTGACGCCCTACTTCGTGACGCCTTCAATTCTGTACTGCATCGTCATGGAAATTACTCTTGACGCCGTCAAGATTTTCTTCTTGACGCCGTCACCTACTGTTCCCAGCAAGGAAAATTAAGACTTTGGCCTTTTCTTCACTTTTATGCTCCAAAAACGTCCGAATTGCTTCCTTTTCCAGATTTCTCTCCCAAAGTACCTAAAATCACAAAAGGAACGATTTAGGGCAATATTTGATCAAATAAATTCAATTCCGGGCTTAAATGACCCCCTAAAAACGGTTCATTTTTTGCCTCATCATATACCCTTACACTTGAGATTTGCTTGTCCTCAAGCAAATGCGCTTTTATTCTAGTCAAAATACAAGTTAGGGGTCATTTAACACTAATATAAAAGTAATTACAACAAATAATCGTTCCACTAAAGACCAATAGACAAGTACAGAGGTCATACACAAGCACCTCACAAATAGTGTTTAGATACTCACATCTCTCGGGTGTAATAAAGTATAAATTACAATATGGAAACGGAAGATATCTCTCACTACCTATCATAGCGAAATAGATTACCATAGGCTTGGGAAAGGATCAAACCTCCACCACATGGCGTAAGCACCTAGGATAAACTATCAAAGAGGTCTTTTAAAGGGTTGTAACGTTAGGTGTAGGGATATGAAATACACGGTTTTGTTGGATAAAGGAAGTTTTACTGGTGGCGAGTTAACAATCTTGGTTAATTACATGTACAATATGGCGTTGCTAAGTCAAGACTAGACTCGACTTAAGCTAATAAATGAAAAATAACAAAAACATAAAAATGAACATAGAATAAAAAGGGATGGTAGTCCGTATGTTTTTTTTTTCTCTTTTCTTTTTCTATTTTTTTCTTTTCTTTTTCTTGTTTTTTTTCGATTTTTTTTTTTTTTTTTTTTTTTTTTTTTTTTGCATACACTCTTACCCTACCATCCAAAATAATACATCATAGGGAATGGACATTTCCCTTACACTTGAATCTTTACATACTTTACAATAAACTAATCTAATGACTCGAATTAAGAAAATCAAAACACTTGGAGTACTTTTAAGATTACCGTACATATGGGGGTCATATATGATGTTCTTCCCCATTACTCCATAAAATAAGTACTTACCCATGAGTCTCAATCGTCCCAAAACAATATGTATAAGGATATGACTCGACTTAACAACAATGTAATCAATTAGATAGTTAACTTAGGGTTTAAACAAATAACAATAATGCACTAAAAATGAGCGCATACACGGAAGGCTAAGGCGATTTGGTTGTACATTTAAGTGGGGTGTAACAAATTCTTCCGTTAAGTAAGATGCTTAAAGTTAGAAACGAAAAGATAGGCTCGGAGGGGTGTACTAGGGGTTTCGTGTACTAAAAATGAGTACAACGCTAATGGTGTGGGAAAAATTAGTTGACTTAACTAGTCAAGTAATATGACTTAAATGGTCAAGTAATTATAATACGGGTTTAACACAAGGGTGATCCTAATGCCTCTTATCATGTAGTAAATCCTACTACACGAATGTAGTCTCACTAGCGGTCTCGGGATGCATCACTAACGCAAGTTCTAGAATCTAAATGCTACCGGTACACTCATAAGCACTAATAGTAAATGTTTTTCCTATCAAATCTAAAGGCGAACCTCACATATTTGGGTGGAAAATTTTTCTGAATATACGGTTATGTGCTAGTCATACAATCTCCTTTCCATGAGACGCTTGCTATGGCTAAAGTTTCACTCTTAAATGTTGTAAAAAATTTTAAATTTGGCGCTAAAATTGCACTAACAAGTATTTCTCATAGTTTTATTACACATCTACCATTAAACAAAACAAACTCAAGCGAAAGTGCATATGCAAGGTATCATCATTTTACCCTCCCCTTACACTTAAGATGAACATTGTCCCCAATGTTCAAGTAAAGAATGTAAAAGTGAAAAAGTAAAAAGAATGAAATAAAATACTCCCCTGATTCGCTCGGTATGGATAATAAGGTGGCCAGGTTAAATCTTCCTCCAAGAAAATGAACAATCAAAGCTTCCCTTCCAGAATATAAATCATCTTCTTGTCATACATAACCTGTGAATCCTGAGAAAATAGACAAGACAACCTCGCATAAAATCGGCGGCATCCTATATAAGTTACTAAATCCTAGAAAACAAGATAAGATATAATGCTTGTGGAATGAAGTTTGCAGATTTCCTGGAGATTATAAAACTTAATAATTCACAAAAACCATAAGACTCCGTTAGAAAAACAAAACTGGTAAAATTTCCAGATTTTTACACGTGACGCCGTCAAGAGTTAACTCGTGACGCCGTCAGAAGTGACCTGCAGAAATTCTTATGTTAAGTTTTCGGAAAATTTCTGGAAAAACTTGGTCCTACTTCCTGGAAAATCCTGCAAAACTTCATTATGACTCAATACAAGCATTTGACTCTAACAAATACAAATATACATGTTCATTTAGTATTGTGGAGAATCATGATCGGGTTGTTTCTTAAAAACATATTTGGGGTTTCCCCTTACACTTATCTTTTGCAAAAATACTTTTAGGTGGAGTTAAGACTAGGCCAAAACAACAAAGTAAAGTATTTCCACTATTTAATTAAGAAACATGATCTACCAACAATAAAATTAAAGCATGCATACGGAAGCAAATAACAAACAAACAAAAATAAAATCACACAAAACATGGGTTGCCTCCCAAGAAGCGCTTTTCTTTATTTACGAGTCTTGTAGCTAGACTCAAGGTCATGGGTTACTACGTGATACGGGTGAGTTCCTCATTGAGGACATCTTTGGGATCAAACTTAGGTTTCAACTTCCTATCGGTTTCCTTAGTATGGTATGACCTTCCAAACTTTTCTCCATCCGGATCATACAAAGTCATCCTCATATGCCATGATCCGTCACCTTCTTTAGGTGGCTTGTCCCACCTCCATTTACACTTGTCTCCCTCTCTTTTCCACTTATTCATCTCTATGTTAATAGGCATTACGCTTAAGAACTCAATCATCTTCCTAAAGACTAAGGGATCCTCAAAGGGATCTAGCTCTTCATCTCTAGCTATGAGTTGTTCTACCGAATGTGTCTTTTCAACGAAATCTTTCTCTAGATAAAATGGGCATTGAGGTCCTATGAAGTTCCTTTCTATCCAAGGTCCATATCTAGATGGTCTCCTATTCATCTCTACCTAATGCGGTGTCGATTCATCATCACAATCATAACTATGCTTCTTTACATCGTACACCGACCAAGTATCGCCTTCACCTACCGCTATCTTAGACTCCTTACAATCTATCATGGCGCTAGCGGTTGCTAAAAATCCTCTTCCTACCAATAATTGGCATGTAGTGTCACTAACCATGTCTAGGACGTGAAAATCCGTTAATATAGTTAACTTTCCTACGTGAACAACTACATCCTTAATCATTCCAACCGGGTGGGCAATACTCCCATCCGCTAGCCCTATCAATACCTCCGTTTCCTCTAACTTTCCTAGCTTAAGAGCGGTGAATAAGGATAAGGGAATCAAGTTGAGGCTTGACCCTAAATCGGCTAGTGTGTCGAAAGCTTTGGATCTTCCTATCTTACAAGGCAAAACAAATATACCCGGATCATCAAGCTTTTTAGGCAACTTGTTTTGAACGAAGGCGGTCCCATTTTTACCTAGTTTAAACTTCTCATATTTTTCTAGGAGGGCACTATAATAAGGAGCACGCGCTAAGACATCAATGACGGGGCGTTCAAGGTGAAGTTCCTTGAATTCATCGTCAAGGTCTTGCGTAAGAGGTGTTTCAACTATACTTTTGACCGGTTCGGGTGTTTTACTTGATTGGTCCTTTTGAAGAATTTGGTTTTGTTTGAAACACGTGCTCGTTGATTTCCCCGAGTAGTATTGTGGACACGAAGTGGGTGACGAAACTGAAGATATGGAATTAACGTTTAGTTTCGGATTCTTGACTGTGTCGCTTGGGAGTGCTCCCATTTCTCGGTCATTGAGAACTTTCAACAATGCGTCAATTTTGGTGGTCATGTCGCTTTGCTTTTGTTTGAAATCGGCTTCAAACTTAGATATGCGAGCTTCTTGAGATGCCATGAACTTAGACATCAACCCATCAAGATTTTTGGTACTACCATAATTGTTAGAAGGATTGTTGTTGAAAGTACGGTTGGAGGGTGGACCGTTTGGTTGATAACGATTAGGCGGATTGGAAGAATTGGGTTGATTTTGTTTCCACCTAAGGTTTGGGTGATTTTTCCAAGAGGGGTTGTATGAATCACCATAAGGGTTTAGCTCGGGCTTGAAAGTGTACCACTTGTCTTCCGCTTCGTCGGTACACGTGGATGCGTAGTCCGCAAAAGCTGTTCCGGGGAGTTCCACACAATCACGAGTGTCGTGGGGACCACTACATAATTCGCATGAAGAAGTGATTTTGTTCACTTGGCTTTAATGCTTAAGAGCTTCGTAAGATTTCATGAGAAACTTGACTTGGTCCTCAAGTTCCATGATCCTACGGTCGGGAGTGCTAGAATTGTTCGAAGGCAAAGATATTGCCTTGACCGTTTTGTTCAATTCACGAGGATCATTCCAACTTTCGTTGTCATAGAGAGCAAGATCTTCTATGAGTTCCCATGATTGTTCCGCACTTAGATCACGCAGCTTACCACCGGCCGATTGGTCAATGGCTCGCCTCGTGGATAGATCGATATGGTCATAAAAGATTTGGACTTGGAGCCAAAGATCTATGCCATGATGAGGGACTTTTTGGAGTAAGTCCTTGAAACGAGTCCATGCTTCATAAAGAGATTCATTTTGACGTTGTTGGAACATCAAGATGTCATTTCTAAGCTTAGTAGTTCTCCCCGGTGGGAAAAATTGAGCAAGGAAACGAGTGGTGAGATCATCCCATGTGGTGATGGATCCCGCGGGTAAACGCTCAAGCCATTGACTAGCTTGATCCCGTAGAGAGAATTGGAATAGGCATAATCGGGTTGTCTCTCTAGTTGCAACATCTAAGTCTATGGAATCTACGATTTTTAAGAAGTCCTTAAGATGTTGGTTTGGATCTTCGGAACGAAGTCCATGGAATGCACATCCGCTTTGCACCAACCGGATGGTGTCGGATCGCAAGGGAGTCACATTGGCTCCGGTGAGCTCAATGGTGTTTCGGTAGCCTTGGTGGCTAGGTCGGGAATACTCTCCTAAGGTTCGGGGCCTAAGAGGTTCTAGTGGTGGGTTTTGTTGTGGTGGGATGACGGGTTCAAGGATGTTCCCATCGTCCATGATGTCGGGTGGTGAAGAGTTACGAACAAAAACACAAAGAAATAAGATAGACTAAAGAAAACCTAAAAATAAAAATAAAATCTTACTAGAAAGGAATCAAGCAAGTAGACCTAATAAAAAGAGATTCTAACCTAGACAATAACTATTCCCCGGGCAGTGGCGCCAAAAACTTGATACGTGGGAATCGCACCAGGCTTTACCTCTCAAGGGATCTTGAGAAGCTTACAACCCCCACCAGGCAGTGTACCTGATCGTTGTAGTATAGTATAGTGACAAGTACCGGGGGATTGATCGTTCAGCTAGGAATCGTGTCGATAGGATTAGAAAACCTAAATACTAGTTCTAAAGATGAGGGATGATTATTTTTGTATTTTTATGTTTTTTAGAAAGCACGTAAAAATCTCGGGGTTTGAAGGATTTGGGCGGAATTAGTTGCTAGTCAACTAATCCAATACTAAAGATGCAATCAAAATAAAATACTAAAAATGAAAATAAACTAAATTATACTAAGGTTGTGAGCAATAAGTGGAGAAATTGTGTTTACTTAGATTTCACTACTCCCTAGATATCTTTTACACGTTAATTACTTGTTATAGTTGCGTGGATGACGGATTGTATTCCTTAATACCACTCATGGGGTGGCGCACTTAATTCCCCAATCCTATGAGTGCCTACTTCACTCCTATGTCGAGCCGATTAAGAAGCTCCTAACATGGGATCATTAGAATTTACTCATGCATTAAATACAACCAATAAAACCTAGTGCAAGTCAGTTCATGTTTCCTAAGACGTTCAAGCATGTTACCATTTGGAGATCTTCCAGTTTTCTTAAGCCTAACATCGAAATCATTCATCCAATACAACCATAAACAAGTAATCAACACATAATTAACATCTAGGTTTCATTAGATCCAAGCAAACACAAGATAGATCTAGCCTAACATGAAGGAATTAAGACAAGAACAAGATATAGACAACCAACACATAGACATATTGATTGAATTAAAAGAATACTTATCTCAATTACACATGAAAGGGATCAAGGGCTAAGAACCCTTGAAAAACCTGTAAAATTCGTACCAAGTTCGTACTTAGGGTTTCTCCAAAACTTCTCTCTTTTTAATGTGAAAATTAGAAAACTATATATAGGAAATAGGGTCTGACGGCGTCAAGAACAAATTTGTGACGCCGTCATCTCACCGCCAAAATACTCCTCGGACTGCCTTGATCTAGATTTGACGCCGTCATGTGTTATGTATTTCCAGGCCGTCATGCATTTTACTCTTGACGCCCTACTTCGTGACGCCTTCAATTCTGTACTGGATCGTCATGGAAATTACTCTTGACGCCGTCAAGATTTTCTTCTTGACGCCGTCACCTACTGTTCCCAGCAAGGAAAATTAAGACCTTGGCGTTTTCTTCACTTTTATGCTCCAAAAACGTCCGAATTGCTTCCTTTTCCAGATTTCTTTCCCAAAGTACCTAAAATCACAAAAGGAACGATTTAGGGCAATATTTGATCAAATAAATTCAATTCCGGGCTTAAATGACCCCCTAAAAATGGTTCATTTTTCACCTCATCATACCTCGTCACCCGCTATGACCCAGGCTGCTATCAGAAAGTTGGTTGCCGACAATGTTGCTGCAGCTTTAGAAGAGCAGGCTGCTGCAATGGCACAAACTAGTAGCAATAACCGAGCCACTGCTGAGAGCGAGTCTGCTGCGACTCAGAAGTGTACCTATAAGGACTTCATAGCTTGTAAACCATCTCACTTCAAAGGGACTGAAGGAGTAACACAGCTTGCTCGATGGTTTGAGCGAACTGAGACTGTGTTTGTGAGGAGCGGTTGTGCCGCTGAAAGCCGAGTCTCGTTTGCTACTGGAACATTGTTGGAAGACGCGTTGTCTTGGTGGAATGCAACTGCTCAGAAGATAGGTGTGGAAGAGGCCTATCAGATTACCTGGGCTGACTTTAAGGAGAAGATGCTGAAGAAGTTCTGCCCTAGAGGTGAGATCAAGAAGTTAGAAGATGAGTTTCACACGTTGGTTGTGAAAGGAAATGATCTCAGGGCTTATGATAGGAGATTTCAGGAACTTGCCACACTTTGCCCTTCAAAGGTTCCCGATTTGGAAAAGTTGTTGGAAAGATACATTGAGGGATTACCCAGGAGTATTGAGGGAAACGTCACCTCGTCGAAGCCTCAATCTTTGGATGAAGCAATGTCTATTGCCCAAAGACTGCTAGACCGGGAGATTAAGCGTAACTTTGCTCAGGGAAACAACGATCACAAAAGGAAGTTTGATGATCGAAGGACAAACAACAACAACAACAACAACAACAACAACAACAACAACAACAACAACAACAACCGTAACCCTAACCGTAACTACCACCATGACAGGAACACCCACCACAACCAACAGAATCGACGACAGGAAGCTGTCAGAGCTTATGTCGCCACACCAGTTAAGGATGCTAGGTATGCTGGACCTCTTCCATTCTGTGACAAGTGTAAGATGCATCACAATGGACCCTGCTATGCTAAGTGTGGGAAATGTTCAAGGACTGGACATAAGACACAAGATTGCAAGGCTACAGGAGCTAACTTGCAACCCGTGGCTGTAGTATGCCATGCTTGTGGAGAGAAAGGACACTACACGCGTCAGTGCCCTAACAAGGACAACAATGCACGTGGGAGAGCATACGTGCTGGGAGATAGAAATGTCCAGCAGGATCCGAACGTAGTCACGGGTACGTTCTTTCTAAACAACCGCCTCGTTAAAGTTTTATTTGATTCCGGAGCCGATCAAAATTTCGTATCTATTTCCCTTGCACCCCTGCTTAATATTACACCCACCCAACTAGACACCACGTATGAGATTGAACTAGCCGATGGAAAGCTAGTGAGCACTAACACTATACTTCGAGGTTGCACCCTACGACTATTAGACACCCCATTTGCCATTGACCTTATGCCTATTAGACTTGGTAGTTTCGACGTCGTTGTAGGAATGGATTGGTTATCCGAGAACCGCGCTAAGATCATTTGTGACGAAAAGGTCGTTCACATCCCACTGAATAACAAAACCCTGGTTGTTCGCGGCGAGTGAAGTAAGACACGTCTGAGTATCGTTTCTTGCGTCAAAGTTGTGAAGTACATCAATCGAGGATGTCAAGTCTTTTTGGCTCAAGCCACCGAGAAGAAGTCGGAAGAGAAGCGACTTGAGGATGTGCCAGTAGTCAGAAACTTTCCAGAAGTTTTCCCTGAGGAGTTGCCTGGCCTTCTGCCGACACGTCAAGTGGAGTTTCAAATTGACTTGATGCCAGGAGCAGCACCCGTAGCACGAGCACCCTATAGGCTAGCACCGTCGGAAATTAAGGAGTTATCTGGGCAATTGCAGGAATTTTCGGATAAAGGATTTATTCACCCTAGTTCATCACCGTGGGGAGCCCCGGTGTTGTTTGTGAAGAAGAAGGATGGAACCTTCAGGATGTGTATCGATTATCGCGAGTTGAACAAAATTACGGTTAAGAATCGATATCCGTCGCCAAGGATTGACGATTTGTTTGACCAACTGCAAGGATCGAGTGTCTACTCGAAGATTGATTTGAGATCGGGTTATCACCAACTGAGAGTTAGGGAAGAAGACATCCCTAAGACGGCTTTCAGAACAAGATACGGTCACTACGAATTCCAAGTAATGTCATTCGGTCTAACAAATGCACCCGCTGTATTTATGGACTTAATGAACCGAGTGTGCAAACCCTATTTGGATAAGTTTGTGATTGTATTCATCGATGATATCCTTATTTATTCACGTAGTAAGAAGGAGCACGCAGAACACTTGAAGGCTATACTAACACTGCTCAGAGAAGAGAAATTATACGCCAAATTTTCAAAGTGTGATTTTTGGATTGAGAAAGTACAATTTCTTGGGCATGTTATCGACAGTAAGGGTATTCCTGTTGATCCCGCCAAGATCGAAGCTGTTAAAAATTGGGCGTCACCTACGAGTCCTACTGAGATACGCCAATTTTTAGGTCTTGCCGGATACTATCGAAGGTTTATTGAAGGTTTTTCAAGGATTGCTAAACCTTTAACTGAGTTAACACAGAAGAAGAAGAAGTTTGAATGGGGAGAAGAGCAAGAATCGGCATTTCAGTTTTTGAAGCAGAAGCTTTGTGAAGCACCGATATTAGCACTACCCGAAGGAAGTGAGGACTTCGTGGTATATTGTGACGCATCAATCCAAGGTTTGGGTGCCGTGTTGATGCAGAAACTTAAAGTAATCGCTTACGCTTCTAGACAACTTAAACCCCACGAGGAGAACTACACTACTCATGATCTAGAATTGGGAGCGGTAGTATTCGCTCTTAAGATCTCGAGACACTACCTATATGGAACCAAGTGTACGGTTTTCACCGATCACAAGAGTCTTCAGCACATTTTAGATCAAAATGAGTTGAACATGAGGCAACGTCGATGGCTAGAGTTGCTAAGTGACTATGATTGTGAGATCCGTTATCACCCGGGGAAGGCAAACGTTGTAGCTGATTGATTGACTCCAAATGGTCAACCTAATTGACCAGGTGATGGTCAACAAAGTCAAAGGCCTAGAGTCAACGCTCCGTGGAATATAGTGTTTCCCCGGGTCGTTAAGTCCCGACGAGGTGTGGATGGTATTAAACGGTTCTGTGATCGGGTGAATTTGGACAAGAAAGGGTTTTGTGATTGGTTTAAACTAAGGAATATACGAAGAAATAGCTTAAAGAAGCTATATGAATAAGACGGGAAGCTAAGAAAAACCAGAAACGATTTAAACTTAAAAACGCGTACGTTACGTTTAAATAAAACGTAAACGTACGAGATAAAACGTAAAAACTGAAATCTGAAAACACCCAGGGGGTGAAAATGACTTTTTTACAAAGTAAAAGGTAAAAGAAAATTTTTAGAAAATTAAAATAAATTTTAACCCTAATTAATTATTTAATATTAATTAATTACTATTTATTACTAATTATTAATATTTAAACACTTAAATATAATTTAATACTAATTAATTACTAGAAAAATGAAAATAAAATTTCTAAAATTATAAAATAACTAAAAATAAGTTTTAAAAATAAAAATAAATGTTTTTGTCTTTTTGTGATTTTTATATTAATTAATTTACTAATTAATTACTAATTACCTAATTAACTAATTTAAATTAAGAAAATTACTAAATGAACAGTAAAAATTCTAATAAAATTTCTAAAATTACTTTATAACATATAAAAGCTATAAAAAATATAAAAACAAGATTTTGATTAATAAAAACTAATTATGCTATTTTAATCTAATTATTAATTAATTTCTAATATAACTAATATTAATTCTAATAAATACCAAATGGTAAAATAAAAATCTGAAAAATTTATTATAACTATTTTAACCTAAGATGAAATTATTAAAAATATAAAAAAACAACTTACTTAATAAAAATGTAAAAATGGAAATTAAAATTAAATTTAATTAAATAGAAACTATCACTTAATTTTATATTTGTTTTTCTTGATTTTTATTTTACAAACCTATTAAATACTTAAAAACAAACACTTTTTGTAAAAACAAACTTTTTATAAACTTAAAATAAGCTGAAATGAAAGCTAAAACTCTAACAGTTGACTTATGTTGACTAAAATGGGAAATAAGCTCAAATGAGCTTATGTGGGACCCACCTTGGTGCTTTCTGGTTCTAATAAGTTAAGTGCACATGTATGAGCAAGTAGAAACCAAAAAGTGCCACAGAATAAGCTATTAAGCCACAAATAAGCACTTATAAACTAGGGTGAACTCAGAAAATGGGACAAGTTAGTAAGGCCAATTCAGGTGGGGTCCACTGAGATTGAGGTCAAACAGATGGTCAATATATGGAGCCTGGTAGGAGGGGGAATGAAAGGTGCAAGGTTCATGGCCTGGGGCCCACTGGATTGGCTGGAAAACCACCACCAAGTGGTGGTGGTGGTGGTGTCTGCTGATGCAGCAGAGGGCACCTTGCCCTGCAAGTGCTTATGGGGGATTACCAAATGCTCAGAAAAAATGGCAAAAATCTAATGAACATAGATAATCAAAGTTGAGCTGGTATACTATCATTCCTAAAAATTTCAAATTCTAAAACCTAACACAAAATTCAGAAATAAACTTGGAATTTTAGGAAAATTCTGAAGTAAGCACATTTGACTTTACATGTAACTTTGCTATTTTGACTTTGATGAACTTGTAATTAATCTTATGAACTTATGAAGTTATATTAAGCTATGAAAAGGATAACCTAAGCTAACATTATCAATTATAAGCTAAAGTGAGGGGTTTTAGGTCATAACAGTCCAACAGTGGACTGTTATAGCAAATGAAGTGGAGTTTTGACTTTTGGTGCTAAGTGGTGAACTTGTAAAGCCTAACTCAACCTGAAATTACTTAATGCAATGTATTTATACCAAAATGACAACAAAATAACAACAAGGACACACTTAAACAATCTTAAGCCAAACACTCCCAAATGCAAACTGAATTTGTGAATGTGATGACTTAATGAGATTTGAGTTTAAACAATGATGCATAATGAACAAATAAGCTGAGCTAAACTAGTGGGGACTGTAATCATGCAGAAACTAACACCATTGATGAGTAGTACCTTATTGATACAATTCAACCATTAAACAACAAGTCATATAGACATTAGATCAAGCAACAGACAATGATAACTAGGTGATGACTAAGCTCAATAACATCAAATCAATATAGAAACACAGAAATAGATAACCATATTCTTCTACACAGTAAATAGCAAAATTCATAAAAAAGGACTTACAGAAGCTTCTATCTTGCAAACTAAAAACCAAGTTCCAAAGATACAACCTAAAACCTTCCTTAAGGTTACTAATACCCTCAGCAATCCATCTTGAGCCCTGCTCCAATTCTTTTTCACCTTGTTTTCTGAGTTTCTTTTTTATTTAACACCTATTTATTTTGGAATTTTGAGTATTTTTAAGTCTTTAACCTAAAACTTGTCTCACAGGTTAAGAAACTTTTAAAAGCTTCTTAATAACTATGTTGAGCTTAAACAATCAGAGAATAAACACCCTTAACAATAATTAAGTAAAAATGAGATTTTTACTAAAAATTAGCATACACTGAGATGAGACTGAAAAGCTTAAATTACTACTTCTCAAAGGTTTAAAATACAAGGATTTGCTTATTACAACATTAGAAATTTAAAACATACACTGAGAAACAGAAATTAATTGAAACGAAAATTAAAATTACACTAATTAAACTACTACTACTCTCACACCCTTCCTTCTGCATTCTTTCTTCACTTTTATAGGACCTGGCACCTCTCTCTTCCTTTCCCACTTCTTTTCTGAGCCCTAGGATGAAATAAAATGATCCTAGCCATTCAATTTCATTTTGGCGGGAAATGCCAAATTGGCAGTTTGGGGCAACTTGGGGGAGTTTTGTAGTTTTGTTGTTGTTTTGAAGTGTAGGAGGGGGGTGGGGGATTGAGTATTGCAAAAGGTTTGCAGGTTAGGGGTGATGATGGGTTTTATCAGGCAAGTGGGGGGGAAGAAGGTCTTGTTTGACCTGGGCGTTGACTGGGGGTGGAAAATACGGGGTGTTAAAAAGTGGGGGTGGGCTGAGAAGTGATGGGCCAAGCTAAGGTTGGGCTGGATCAGGTTTTTCATTGTGTTGGATTTTTAGATTTGGACTTTGGAAATAAAACAAGAATGGTCCATTTGGTTTGTTTAATTTTACAAGGACCAATATTGTAATATTCTGAAAATTATGGACCTGATGTGTAAATTTCCTAAAGTTCATAAAGGGTCCACTTTTGCCAATCTTGAATAATATAAGGACCTTTTTGAATATTTCCATGTTTTGAATTTCCAAGTACCAATTTTTGCCAAAACTGAAACTCCAGGGACCATATCTGCAATTTCTGAATTTGTGAAGGGTTGAACCTGTAAATTCTCAATAAATACCACAAGGACCAATTATGTCATTAATGAATAGTACAAGGATTGTTTTTAATATTTTTCCATTTTTAAAACCTGAGGACTAACTTTGACATTTTTGAAACTTGGGGGACCAAAGTTGTAATTTCACAATTTTAAACTTTAAAGGACTATTTATGACAACTTGTGAATCCCCAAGGACCTTTATGATATTTGAACAAGTTTTGAGTGACCAGGGACTAGTTCTGTCAACTTCTGAAACTTGAGGGACTGAAACTGCCAATTATGCAAACTTTGTACGTTTTTCATTTGTTTTTGCATATTTTGTGTTTGAAACATATAAAACACACTTCTAAGATATTTTAAGTATTTTGATACATATTTGGGTGTTTTTGTATGTTTTGGCAGCTCAGATTGGTATAAAATGATGAGTATTTACACACTCATCACTGATGCCTTGAGTCGAAAGGAACGACTTAGACCCCTCAGAGTTAGATCATTGGGTATGAACATTAGATCACCACTTCCGTCTCAAATTCTTGAAGTTCAAGCTGAGGCCCTTAAGGAAGTGAATAGACCGCACGAGAAGATTTATGGCATGCCAGAAAGCACGAATGGATTTGTCAAGAAACCAGATGGAAGGCTGTGTTTCAAGGACAGAAGTTGGATTCCATCGTATGGAGGAATACAATACCTCATCATGCACGAGTCTCATAAGTCTAAATATTCCATTCATCCTGGTTCGGACAAGATGTATCAAGATCTGAAGAAGTTGTATTGGTGGCCAAACATGAAAGCTGACATTGTAGAGTATGTCGGTAAGTGTTTGACCTGCTCAAGAGTAAAGGCTGAACATCAAAAACCATCTGGTCTTTTGATTAAACCCGAGCTACCAATGTGGAAATGGGAAAGGATTACAATGGACTTCATTACGAAATTACCCAAGACATCGAGTGGGTTGGACACTATTTGGGTTATTGTCGATCGTCTCACGAAGTCAGCACACTTCTTGCCAATCAAAGAGACTGATGATATGGACGTACTTGCAGGTTTGTACCTTAAGGAGATAGTTTCCCGGCATGGAGTGTCGATTTCAATTATCTCCGACCGAGACAGCTATTTCACGTCTAACTTTTGGCGATCTTTACAGAAAGCCTTGGGAACTAAGTTAGATATGAGTACAACTTACCATCCACAGACCGATGGTCAAAGTGAAAGGACTATACAGACCCTAGAGGACATGCTTAGGGCATGTGTGATTGATTTTGGAAAAGGCTGGGATAAACACCTACCGTTAGCCGAGTTCTCATATAACAACAGTTATCATGCTAGCATTAAGGCTTCACCGTTTAAAGCACTTTATGGAAGAAAGTGTAGATCACCAGTTTGTTGGGCTGAGATTGGAGATGTACAACTCTCTGGTCCCGAGTTGATTCTTGAAACCACTGAGAAAATAGTAAAGATTAGACAACGATTACAAGCCGCTAGGGATCGGCAAAAGAGTTATGCCGATGTGCGAAGGAAACCAATAGAGTTTCAAGTTGGAGACAAGGTCATGCTTAAGGTATCACCTTGGAAAGGAATGATTAGGTTTGGAAAACGTGGGAAGCTAAACCCAAGATACGTTGGACCCTTCGAGATCATTGAAAGGATCGGTCCCGTGGCATACAAACTTGAACTACCTGAGGAACTCAGTAGAGTACACAACACCTTCCATGTGTCAAATTTGAAAAAGTGTTTATCGGATGAAACACTCGTGATTCCGTTGAAAGAGATCAGAATCGATGATAAGTTGAACTTTATTGAGGAACCCGTTGAGATTATGGATAGGGAGGTCAAACGACTTAAGCATAGTCGCATTCCCATTGTTAAGGTCAGATGGAACTCTAAGAGAGGACCCGAGTACACATGGGAGCGCGAGGATCAAATGCGTGCCAAATACCCACAACTATTTGATGAGACAACCCCGAGCACCGATTTAACTTTGGATTCCGGGACGAATCCAATCTGACGGGTGGGTACTGTAATACACCGTAAAATCCCAGGTCATTTATTAATGCTAATCATCGACACTATTCTAAACTAAGCCATTTTTGCGGGCTAATTTAAAATTTTTATATGAGACACTGTTTATTTGACACCCGATTGTTTTGAACACCGTTTGTTTGACACCTGATTATGTTTTGTCACTTGATATCACCCGATTGTCACTCTTGGATGTCACCCAATGAGGTTAAACACCGGTAACTCCCACTTGCGACCTGACACCCTATTTTGGACACCGAAATATTATTAATATATATAATGATATGTATATATATATTAATTAGTACAATTTATTATCACTATGTATATATAAGTATATATATACGTATGACGACACCGTTTATATATTTATGGTTTTCACGAACCGACACCGACACCGAAATTAAATTCACAATTTTACGAATCACCGACACCCCGTCATACTTGGGCCGACCACAAGCCCACACGGATATATTTTTTTTCTCTTTGAATTACTTGGGCCGAAGCACCCTCACAAGCCCACACGACTTACTTTTTCTTTTTTTGTTTCATTTTGGGCCGAGAGTTTACCACAGCCCACTTGGCTCGTTTGTTTTCTTTTCCCTTTGCGTACCATGCTACACGAAAACAGGAAAACCAACACCCTTGCCATCTAATTATATACACACGTTTTGAATTCATGGTTCCTTCAAACTCAACACTACACATACAACTTCCTTTGACCTTGTATCATGCATGAGAAATCAACTCACAATAGACAAGAAGCCACCTTTTGAAGCCGTCTAACCATCGGGTATTCATAATACACGCCTAGTAACCTTAACCGAGTATTACCCCATTGATCGAGTGTCTCAATGTTCCCCAACAAGTTTACCACATGTGCTCAAATCTCAATTTTATAATGCTCTAATGAACCTAAGCTAAACCTAAACAAATCAAAGTCAACTCTCATTGCTTCCTCACCACCTCTACTCGATTTGACAATGCATATGCAAACTAGACAAGATTGTCGAGAGAGACATGACCACTCGGTCGATGTTGTGTTTCTAGGAACACTCGAACCACCCAAGACCCCGATATAAACCACATTTAATGCTAGATTTCACACACACCTAAGTTCCACCAAATCTCTCAAACCACAAACACTCTCCACCCTTTCTTTGGTTACTGTCGACAAGCACAAAGTATACAAGCAAGGTTTTGGATTGAACGAGCAAGGCTTTGGGGTTAAGAGTTAGTTGGGAAAGAAATATTGGAGTAAGGAGTCGCTATTCGAAGGGTGTTTGTTGCTCGTTTCTCTTGTTTGGTCACACGAATTCTTCACCACCATCCTTGGTGTTGTAAGTCATCACCACTCTTTTCATTTTTTTTTCATATACTCGTATCATGCATAACCACGACACACACCATTTTTACTTTTGCTACACTTATAGTATATATGTTCACATGCCTCGACACCCCTAGGAATGGCCTCGCCATTTCATTTTTACACGTACAACCCATATATATTTTTCGACCACCTATATCTACGACTTGCCCTTAATCGAACTAGCCCAACATGCAAACCTCGCGCGACTTTATACCACGAAAACGAGACCTAAATCAAACCTATACCGAGCACCTTTTTAAACAAACTAAAATACCATTTGGGCCTAGATTGGGCTAGCGAGCCCATTGATTTCCTTCAAATGAGATTTTCGGTTTCAAAACTTGGAAAATAACGAGAAGCATAAAACCGAATTTTTAAGATTTTTACAAGTTATAAACACTACTTTTGTTGTAACAAAAAGTTTGGTTTTCGAAAACTAAATCAAGGACTATTTTTGCAAAAGTCCCACGTTAAGGGACTAAAACCGTCAAAATCACAAAACCTTTGGACTAATTATATAATACCGATTTCTAATAAGAAATTAAGGGTAGGAAATGTATTTTTCAAAAGTTAAAGGAACAAAGTGTAAAAAAGTACAAAAGGACCAAATTGTAATTATTTTTAACCAAAGGGTAAAAAGTGTAAATTTTGTAAAGTTAAAGGTTAAATATGACCCAAGGTATTTTATAATTAATTATTTCATATAATTTGATTTTTATATAAATACATATATAATTTTCGTAACTTTAAAATATATATATATATATATATATATATATATATATATATATATATATATATATATATATATATATATATATATATATATATATATGACTTTACTAAAAATATTTAATCATAAATATTTTTAAACGATATGATTTTCACAACGAGTTAATATTTATCGAACACCGGTTCGTAACAACGATACAAATAACTACGTAAAGTTATTTTGGTATATATTAAGACACCCGAACGGATATCACCGTACACGTGACATATCACATGTCATTTACAACACGAATCTAAAACACCAATTACAATGTATTATTTAGGTCGCAAGTCGGAGGAATTTCATTGCTAGTCGTAGCAATACACCATCACTTTGAGCACCGTTGTGATTACGCACCTTTCTGGTGAGTTCATGGTCCCACATTTTTAATTGCTTTTAAACCCCGTGGGGAGATGCATGCTATAAATCGAACACAAGTATTTTTCTGTATGCTGTTATCACCTGATATTGCCTAAGTTGACACCTGTGCTACAAGTCCCTCATATCACGAACCTTAATCACTTGCGAGTGAGCGCGAATATAGTTGATAGATCTATTGGAATGGCAGCCCACCTCTGTCAAGGTGATCACTTGGCAGGAGGTGAGCTATATTCGAGGTATTATGGAAATTTGGCACATTTTCTGTCACCGAGGGCCCCTTGTCATTTACATCCGCTGTGGTGTAAGTGATTGTTATTATCTCTATGATATGTCAAATCGATGTTAAGGCTTGCGTTTCGTGAGGCTTAGGAGCAATATTACACCTGTTTAGTCAAGACCTGTCTATCTTGGCTTGTTTATTTCAAATGCTTGACTTGTGTTCACACTATTACTATTTAACCTACTATGGATTCACTCAACCTTTGTGTTGACTTTTTAAGCATGTTTATCTCAGGAAATTAGCAAGCATAGCGGCACGGAGCTGGCAAAGGGCACAGGACCTCCCTTTTGATTTCAATAATATTATCATTCTTTACAAACTCATCACTTCTTTTGCTAAACAATTAACATTTTGTAAAAATGATTGTAACTCTGAATATTTGAGTTTTCATGGAATGATATTGACTATCTTTTGAATTGTTTTCTATGAGTATGACTGTGTACTAAACTGTAATGACCCCGATTAGACTTCCGCTGCTTATCAATTTTCGGGGTGTTACATTAAGCAAGCTCATAAGCCTAGCAAGCTATTCATTAGACAAAGAGACATGAGTATTGCTAGTACTATTATCAGCAGTATTATAAACATCAGCAGAAGCATTATTACTGGTAACAGACTTAGTATTAGCATTAAAGTTTCTCTTAACATAACCAAGAGGATAACCAACAAGTTTAAAACACCTATCAACAGTATGACCAATCTTGCTGCAATTACTACATTTTAAATTAGGATTCGGTCCTCTGTTGTTAGAATTATTACCAGAAGTATTACTTGAACATTTGTTGTTATGATTATTGTTATTAAACCTTTTCTTGTTATCAAAAATTTTTGATTCAAAAGTAGAAGCATTAGGTTTAACAGTACTAGCCCCAGAGGAAAAATTCCTATGGGATTCTTCCCCTGAGACTATAGAAAAAGCTGTTTTAACAGATGGCAAAGGGTCTCTATTTAAAATATTACTTTTGATTGACACATATGTGTCATCAAGACCCATTAAAAACTGCATTAACCTGATTAACTGAGTGTGTTTTTCAAAATGTTTTGCAGCGTCACAGGTACAAGCAGGTAAACTTATCATTAAATCAAATTGTTTAAAGAATTAAGGCTATTGTAATAATCAGCAAGAGAGGACCCATTTTGATTCAAAGAGTTAATATTTTTATGTTTGTTGAAGACATCAGAACCATCAACTTTATCATAAGTATCTTGTAAGTCCTTCCACATCTCATAAGTAGTTTTACAGTAAATAGTAGCAACAAGCAACTCAGGACTCAAAGAGTTTAAGATCCAAGTAACAACCACAGAATTACATGTGTCCCATTGATTAGCAAGTCCAGGATTAGAATTATCTCTTTTACAGGTTCCATCAATAAATCCAAGTTTGTTAGTATTCCTTAAAGCAAATGTCATATCAATACTCCATATTTTATAATTTTCAGTTCTAGTTAGTTTAACAGACACAATAAGAGTACCACTAGTATCATTAGGATGCAGATAAAGAGAATCACCAAAAGTAAGTTTTAATTCAGAGGATGAACCAACATCAGAATTCTTAACAATATCATCACTAGCCATAATGAATAAACAAACAAGATAAACAAAGTAGACTTATAAACCAGATAATAAAACAATTAGAGAACAGATAAGAGAAAAACAAAGCAGACAACTAAACAAACAGAAACAATTATCACCAAACTATGTTGTGACGCATGTATAATTACTTCAAAACCACACATCTCAATGATAACGCACATATACTACATAGCACCTAATACACCATGCAATCCATGCTATCATACTTGCAAGTCCACTTGTGTTGTGACGCATGTATAATTATGTTGGCCACCATAATTATCTATGCCCCCTTTCATAAGTGTACTCCCTCCTATGACAACACATCATGCAAACAAACATGCAAACAAAAACAAAAGACGTCACAAACAATAATCTCACATGGAACAATTCCATCGATCACGTAAACTCTATAAATCAAAATCTCTTGGATAAGGTCGATCAATATCCAAGAGTGATCACGCTCCAACATGGCTCCAGACGGCAAAAGACAACATACAAATTCCAAAACATAACACAAAACAAAAGACGTCGCATATTGGCTCAAACTCCACTCTCGCACTTATTTCCCCACTCAGATCAATTCAACTTATTACTCGCTGTGGACTCTCGATCCGAATCCACACCATCCCATCTAACTCCCTTTCATCTTTACTCAACCACCCATTCATGTTTCCTACATGTTGAGATAGTTGACAACATGCAAAACCATCTCTATTCCTTTCTTCCAATTCCGTATAATTCACAAGTGCATACAAATCACGAGGTTTAGACTAAACCACCTCTCCTTCCTATGTGAAGTGAGGACACTACCAAGGGTATTTGGTAATGGCTCCATCTCAAGAAGTCATCGTGGTTCCAAACCTCTCCACTTCTTCTCCACCAACGTTTCCCAAAAACGTCCTCTCCTTGTCCGAACATGGATACATGTTATCGAAAACTCAGATTCTACGGTTAGTCCGATTCATCCTACCACCTCTCTCACATCCGATAATGCCAACGATAGTCCAACGATGCATCTTACACGCGGAAGACGATATAATAAAGTCGATATATACAATACTACGTATAGGGGATAAAATAGACGTCCAAAACTCAATAAAACATCTCATAAATATAGGAAAATAGACATTTAGAATACTATACTTACACATAGATCCTAAATGCAACTATATGAAGGACTCCTAGGCTTAGTCTAGGTTAAACCACCTAATTCTCTATAACCAAGGCTCTGATACCAATCTGTCACACCCTGCTACGGCGGAAACGCGCGGGTGTAACTTCATGGATATCATCACAACACCTGGTGTCTACATAGAGAACAACTACATGCACATAATTAGAGCAATGTACAAACACAAAGTGTTGTAACAATACCCCAAAATAAAATAACCAAAACAAAACATAAATCCAAACATAGATAATAAACCACTTCCAATGCAACTAAGGTCTCGTCTATCCACATCCTTCTATATTATCCTTAGAAAGCTCACCTGAAAATGATGGTTAAAACGTCAACATAATGTTGGTGAGATTCATAGGTTTGAGACTCAACACACAAGGCCACCAAATTCACTGTGATTACAAAATATAGCTGGACAAATAGTTATAGTTATCATATAGCTACATGCATTTGCAAGTCATTAATCACACATAAAGGCAACAACACTCATAAGGCTACCATTAGGACGGCTCGTGTCCTCCGACCCCATAATCATCAATTAGGTCGCATGCGCGAGCAACAGGATAAGCATCCTCCTAATTGGATCCCATCAAACATATCATCAATTAGGCCGCATGCGCGAGCAACAGGATAAGCATTCTCCTAATTGGATCCCATCAAACATATCATCAATTAGGTCGCATGCGCGAGTAACAGGATAAACATCCTCCTAATTGGATCCCATAAACATCCACACAAGCAAATAATCACACATAGCATACATACGATAACATTATAAGTCCAAGCTCTTTAATACCACACACATAATCACAGTAAATCAAATCATTTAAGACAAGCATCATTCCCATACCAAGTTTAAAACAAAGTAAAAATATGGGACTATGAACTCACCTTAAACTCCGCAGCTTCCACAAAACAATCCACAATCTATCGCACACAAAAATAATCCACATTACACAAGGTCAAGCTAAAAGCTACAACCCATGTAATACTCATATGATGGATGTCTAAGACTCATATGACCCACCATGGATCTCCTAGACACCATACTAACCACCACCATAACCTAACACTCACTAAATCCCTTGCACTCTTAAAATCAGAAAATGCAGAATTTTTGGGTACATTCACCCACATAAAATCACGCCAAATAAAGCTCAACAACTCACACCAAAAATTTACCATGGTCTCTCATAAGCATAGAAGCTAATCCCAGAAGGCCATGGACCAATAACACACACAAATACTCATAAGAAATTCAAACTTGTCAACTACTCAAATTCGGATCTGAACGCACACCAAAAAGTTTTGATTTTTAATAATTACTTCTACAAGTTTTTATCGCGAATCCTCTTCGTGGTAGTCTAATATAACCTAAAAATTAACTATTCCAGAAGGCCAAGTCAAAATACCACTTTTACAACCACATGACACCCTCAAACTTTTACCCAAAATCTGTCCCGGTTTGACAGCTTTGACACCTTAACAAAGAAAACTCAAAAGACCGACTTCCCGACCTCAAAATCAATCGTGGCTGGACTTTTTGGAAAGCTCTTTCATTATACTTCAATTTAGACCTAAAATTCATGACTTAACTCATCACCATCTGTTATTTACACTCACATCTTTACAGCCTTACAAATCTGTCCAAACCCTAACTCAATAACTAGCATGTTTTACGCTCAATTCTCTTAACCAATCATCATACTGTTATCATTAATTGATCCCAACATGTTTAATAACATTAATTTACAGAAGTTAACACAAACCCTAATCCATCATACTTTATATTACATGAATCATAACAACAACTAATTAATTACACATAAGGGTTAAGGATTTTACCTTGATTCTTGATTATTGCTTCACAATTATAAACCCTAATTTTTATCCTCTTCTCTTGCCCTTGTGATCGACTCAATTATGCAGGAAAATCGTTTGTGAGGTGTTTGGGGTTGTTTATATATTATTTATGGATAATCCTTATCATTAGGTGTTGTAATTGGGCTCAAATTTGGTTCCCTTTTCCTTCTTTTTTTCCCTAGATGATTTTTATACCATATATATATATATATATATATATATATATATATATATATATATATATATATATATATATATATATATATATATATATATATATTATTAAACTTAATTTGTTACACTCAAAACCTCATACTTTTCATATTTTATGTATTCCCATATCGAAACCTAACGTCTTTCGCGATAAACCTTAATTTTACGACAAACCGAAAAATATTCATTTTCAAAATAAATTTTCCAAAAATAGATTTTTACACTCTTTTGAAATATAACTCATAAAAACAAACTCCTCGTAACCCGCTAACGCTCAAACACTTGAACGAAAACTTGTTACGCAAAATCACAAAAAACACCAAAACTACATTAAGTCATTTCTACACCACAAAGGTGATCAAAATGAACTTTCTCAAATTTCAAACTTTCCAAATCACCATAATAACCATTTACACAAAGGGATTTAGTGCTAAAACTCACCTATATCACTCATATATCACTTCAAACACCTAATTCACACCAAACAAACGTCAACCGAGACAAGACTATCAGTCAAACTGACCTGCTAAAACCACGGTTGTTACACTTCAACATGTCTAACCGGGTTTTGAAAATATATAAACCATTTTAATTTGACTTGTTGCTATATGTATAAGGGTATTGTGTATGGTACAAGTAGGGTATATTTGAAAAGATATCTCCGCCTGAAAAAGAGAGAGGGTTTTAAAATAAAGAAGATTGTTGTGATTGAGAGTTGGAAATGGATACTTCAATCAGATATGGTGGAGAATCAAGTGCTCTCAGGAACATCGGTGACTACAATCCCCCTTCTCCGACGGTTAAGTACGCCGGAAATGTGGGCGCCGTCAGACTAAATGCGAAACAGAAGCTTCAAATTATGGATTCCGATATTCTTCTTCAGAATAAATGCGTACGACGGTTAAGTACGCCGGAAATGTGGGCGCCGGAAAGAATAAACTAGTACTATATATAAAAGGAAAAATCCTCGAAGTGGAAAAGTGGAAAAATTAAGTAAACTATTTATGGAAATCATAAACTTTTATTTTTATTTTTGTTTATAACACATCTTATTAATTCAATTTAAATAGTGTTAGTGCTTAATCAATGTTTTGAAGTCGGGTCTCTAATCGACTCAGCCAAGTCACCGGGTCACCAGGTTACCTACCGGTTCAACCAGTTCGACTATTGAGTCAACCCGGTCTTCCATAAAAATTAAATTTATATATATTTGGAATGATATATATCTCGAAAACTTGGCTGATCCAAGTTACTTCAAACCCGACTGGTCTTATCGGGTTTTGAAAATATAAGGGTATTGTGTATGGTACAAGTAGGGTATATTTGAAAGAGCTAATTCTACAAATGGCCCAGTCGCCCAAACCCTATACCTTTTTTAGACCAAAAAAATTTGACTTCTCAAAATGCCCCGTGAGACTTGAGCGACTTTTCATATAGTTTTAAATCTTGAAAAGTGTCCATTTTTTGTACTTTGGGCGACTTTTTTTGTAAGTGATATGTAAGACACTTTATATACTTTTTCTGACATGTATTTTTAGGAGACCTAGCATTGTACTTCGGGCCATTTTTTTTTCTTTTTTCTTTTTTTGAAAATATTGTTTGAGTTAACTACATTTTTGGTCCTTATGATTTACTGAGTATTTCATTTTCAGTCTAACAAACAATAACCAACACTTTCGTCTTTTCCCAGTTTCTTCACACTGCAATCCTTTCATTCTTTCTTTTTCTATTAACTAGGTTGTTAACCCGCGCGTTGCCGCGGGAAGTTTGTACATGATAGTTTCTAGACATGGGAAAAGTCATATTTATATAAAGATAAGTTCTGATATATGTCATGCTTTAGTTGCATGTTGTACAAAAGCTATGAGTGTGGCAGCTATTGGACAAAAGGAATCTGTGTTTTGAGGCATATTTTGCTTTATAGAGCATAAATATTGCACAAAACACAGGAGCTGCTCACATATAACATCCTACATTAGCTATACATACTGATTGTTGGCTTGCATAGATACATAAATTTTTTTTAATAGGTGTATAATGGCGGGAAACTGTGCTTCCAATTAAATTGGTTGTTGCCCGCTACAAAAGAGTGCTGCTGCTTGTTGCCATGGCCAGTCAAGGCTAATTTTCATGTTTCTTTTTCAGGTTGGTCGGATTGTTGCTCTTGTTCTGTTGAAGTATCTGCCATTGTTGTATATATGAAAATGAAATTATGATTAGGTAGCAATTATGTGTAAGGTAAAAGAAAGTATATCATGAATGGGAGAGAAGAAAATCTGTGAAAGCTGTAAGGCATCAATGGTTGATTCCTTTGTATTTTAGTATAGGTGTGTACATAGGTATTCATATGATTGTGTAACAAAAAAATAAAAGATGAGATTTTGCAGATATTTCATAGATCCTAACATATCTAAAGATGCCTTTAAACAGTATTTAGATGAGAATAGTTTCCTGCATTTTGAGTGGTTTTTATGTATGTGTATGTGATGTGTAGAGCTAAGATTCTTATGTTTATTTCAATATGCAATGATGTTGTGTCAGCTGTTATTTCATTTGTTTTTTTAATTTTTTATCTTAAGTGCAGCTGTAGGCTGTGGAGTGAAAATGTTGATGTTTTCATGAGGTAATTAAAAGGGAACGTAAAAAAAGGTAACTGTTTATGATATTTGGAAGGAAGTGAGGTAAATGGGTAGTTTGTTTGTTTGTGCTTAAAAGTGGTATGCTAGTCTATTTAAGGACCTAAGGCTTTCATCTATGTTCAGTTTATACTTTGTAGCAGCCTAGAAGCATTTAAGAAATATGTCAAGCCGTCCTAAGTGTGATCGTCTCAGGGCTAATGCTAATTCCAATAATTGGTCTGAAATGCTGGTTTTGTACTGCCATGAATCTTCAATTGAAGATATACAAATGGCACGACAGATGGGTGATCTTTGCGGACGGCTTTTGAATGTTACCCGTGAAAGGCTTAGCTTCATTCAAGAGTTGGAGACGGTTGGGAATATCTATGCACAGAAAACGGCAGAGTACTTAAGGGAGATGCAAGCTAAAGATGATCAAAAGGTTGCACGGATGCGTCTATTGGCAGCTGAGCTGGAGCATAATGCTCGGTGCACTGACATTTTTATCGAGAAGCTGAAGGGCGTCATTGATTTCTAAGTGTGTGGTGACAGGTTGCAATGTATTTGTAGTCTTGCTCTTAGAATTGGAAGAGATTATGTATGTATGTTTGCTGGTTCAGTTGTCGTTGCCGTAATGGCTATGTAAAATTTATGCTAGCTGGTTGTAAGATATCTGTTTGAATAAAAGCTTGCATTTATCCTAAGTAAATTCATATTACTGCAAGACTGTGTGCATGATAGTATTGGCAATTCTTATTAAGCAAAGGTGTGACACTTACTTTTTTGTTTTTTTAGATGTGGCTCCTCTTGTTGAAAAAGTGGTCGTTTGACTGCTTTGCCTTTGGTGCTTTTGTCCTTGATTTCTTCTAAGCTCTGTTGAGTTGTCATTTCAAGAACTGGTGGCGGTGTTGCTGTTTATTTTGACGTAAAATATTAGAGGTTGTATATGCATGGAGTTCTAAAGAATAGATAGCATCAGATATAAGAACTGTACCTAGGTTTGCTTCTAGGTCCGCAATTGTTGTATCTTGTCGTTTTTTCTTGTCAAAGACCTGATTGAGGATGAAACTTGTTGTTCTGGCTGTTTTGTTGAAATGGATCTGGAAAACATTTCTCTCGCCTTCAATTGCAAAAATTTCTTCTGGTATCTGTTGTAGGTCGTGTCCTTTGTGCTTTGCTACTAATTCTTGGCATGAAAATCCTGTGACTTCATCGGCTGCAGGTGTGAAGAAAGTTACCTCGGCTGTTGCGGATGGATCTGTGATGAACGCGCTGAAATTATACCTGTAGAATATTGGCGGATTGAAAGATGTTTTATTCTTTATATTTTCTTTCTAGGTTCGGTATGGTGGTGCAAAACTGTGTCATAAGAGAGTGTACCTATATGATGGTTAGGCCTGCCTTCCATGGTTTAAACAACGATAGGTTCCATTTTCTTCTCTCACCTTTGATCCACATTCTTTACATGACATGTAATACCAACCTCTTCTTGTGTTGATCCCTGTTATTGTTGCTTCAGTGGTGAATTCAACTCCCTGGAAATGGAATAGAAGTGTTTAGGAATTCACAAAAGCATTTTTTGCGTTTTTAATGCATCTGTTTGTGAATGATAGAATAATTACCGGGTAGCTGTATGGGGTCTGCCTCAAGAGTGTCTTTAAAGGGAACCTGTTGCGGAATCTTTCTTTTTCAATGTCTTCATATGGCGTCTTGCAAATCCGCAGCTGCGGATTCATAGCATACTTTGCTTTGTACCTGTTTTTGTTACAAAATGCATCACCAAGTTGTTTTATTATAATTGCTAAAAAAGATGTTGTGATTTTTAGCCTTAGATTTTATGTGGCTCACTGTTCTCTTGATTGTGTAACTTCTGGTATGTCTGGGTTTAGATAGCAATAGGTTGCAGATGTTGCTGTCAATTGGTAGTCTGGCACAATAGTTTGGATGTTGGTGTTAGGATTGTATAAGCATTCATGAATTAAGCATGTGGTATGAACATGATACCTCTGAATCTTGATACATTGCAAGAGCTAACAGCAATCATAATTGGCTTTTCCATCGTGTCAAAGTCTGCCTCTTCAAATCTTTTAGCTGTGTCGTCCCACATAGTAAACTCGACAATATTACCACTGACATAGAAGGTATGTATGAGAAAAGTGAGAAACAGGTAATTTATACTTTATGTAATATTAGTGAAAATTGGCCGTACTTGAGGTTTTCTATGTCGACTTTTCTGTACATTGTTTGGTCCTCGTTTGCACCTCCTTTTTTTTTTTAATTCGCCAATTGAACCAAGAGCTCCTATATAATCTGGAATCAAGCAAATATAAGAATTCTAGCACTTTGTCAGATGCAGGGGGAGTAACAAATAAAGTGTGACCTGTGAGTATCGGGTATTGCATTTTTCCGGCTGTGTCTTCTCGAGGAACTCTTGACTGAAGCTGATTATATGAAGCAAACTCAAAGTAGTGATGTGGAATATTTGTTGTTGATGTAAGCTCAAACTTTGTGATTTTTCCAAATCTTAAACTGGTTTGGTTAGAAATGGTTTGCTGATAAGGGCTTGTAGGCTCACACATGAACTCTGAGATTTTATAGACTGATCCGACACTGATTTTTGGATTGAAGTAATCAATGTCTCTGATATTCATATTCGCCTGAATTGCACTGCCCTGGTTTTATCACAACTATGTTAAACAAAAACTTAATATTTAAAAAGGTTTGTTTATAATACTGGAGGTATGACGTACCTCTCGATCTATGAGGATACAACAGAAGCCAATTTCAGTTTTTCTCCCATTTTTTTGATAGTTGACTGCGATTCATTTTCTGTAAACACGGGCTTCGAGTATCTTGTCATATGATGTTGGCTTTAGTTCTGCAATTGTCACTTCTTCCATTGAAGTGGTGGCCATGACTTCTTGTGTTGAAGGGGTAGCTATGAGTGCTCTTTCATCAGATGTAGTGTGCGTTGTTTCAGTAGCTGTAGCACTTGTTAGGTGCTGGACAGTAATGTCAGATGTAAGTTCATTGCTAGCCTTTTGTGGTTGCTGATGAGCAGATGTAGTATCCTCCATTGAATTCCTGATAAGAAAAAACAACTAAAGTCAGATGCCACTCAAAAGTAAACAAAAAAACAATACAAAGATATAGAATAGAAGTGATGCTATGTTTGAAGATAGAAGAGAGAAACCTTTTACAGCAACTGTAGTGATAGGTAGCTATTAGCAAGTAAATTTTATGAAAGCAAAAAGTGCACCGACATAAAGAGTAGAAGCATATACAATATATACATACAAATAGAAGCATATACAATATATACATACAAAATAGGTAGTGTAATTTAAATTTGGCTTATGTGTATTTTTTGAAGGAAGTCTTTGTAAACTATGTTTTTAGTGGCATTTGCTGGGGCATTTTCCTGCTGTTTCATGAGAATTTTTTGACCATACGGAGAAGTTGCTCTTGATAGAGCAACATACAACTGCCCATGGCTAAAGATTGGTTCTGGCAGATACACGGCAATTTTGTTAAGGGACTGTCCTTGGCTTTTGTTAATTGTCATAGCTTAACAAAGCTTTATAGGGAACTGGGTCCTTTTGAACACGAATGGAAGGTTAGGATCTTTATGCACTAAGGTGATCCTGTGTATAAAAACTTTCTCGCCTACTTTGGTGCCTGTGATGATTTGTGCTTCTATAAGCTTCGACATCAGATGTGTCACTATCATTCGCGTTCCGTTGCATAAACCGCCTGCAACATTTACATTCCTTAGCAGCATAATTGGTGCTCCTACTTTGAGCTCAAGTTGATGTGGAGGGAATCCAGAGATTTTGAATGTATTCAGATGCTCAGTTGGGTATAACATTTCTGTTTCAGCTCCCGCGCCTCCAGATGGTATTGCGACATCGTGACTTGCATAGGTTGTCATATCACCTTCAACTATCGAGAGCACCTTTGAATTTATAATGTCTGCAGTTTCATTTTTGGGACACACAATGGCTTTTTGCTGAAGAGTTATTGCTGATGGTGTACGAAGAGTTGGTTCGTCATATATGAATTGTATAAGCCTGGATAAACCTTCTTCGTCGTCTTCAATGCGATATTTTTCTGGAATATCTATCCATGATGCATCTTCATTCTCGTCTGCAATGTTATCTCCCAAGACACCATTGCCAATATCAAGAAGCCATGATGCAAATGAATTAGCATCATTCTTTTCTTCGTCGGTCAAATCTGGCCTGAGCAATCTCATATTCTGTGTAAGTTTGAGCAATTTAAAAAACGGCCAAAGGTATGAATTTGCGATAGAAGATGCTATGAGTTCCATCTTTGAGGCACCTTTCTTCACAGGAAGCGTCTGTCTAAAATCACCGCCTAAGATAATTGATTTTCCGCCGAATAATATTTCTGGTGCATCTAGCAAATCTCTTAAAGTCCTATCCAAGGCTTCAAAACATCTCCGATCATTCATAGGTGCTTCATCCCAAATTATAAGATTTGTCTCTTTAAGCAGCTTGCCTAAATGAGTGTTTTTTTTAACCCTACACAACGTTTCTTCTGTTAATTCTAGCGGGAGCTTGAACCTTGAGTGAGCTGTTCTACCTGCTGGAAGCAGCAAAGAAGCAATGCCTGAAGAAGCCACTGCCAATACTATGTTTCCTTCTGAGCGTAGAGAGCTGATAATGGTTTTCCAAAGGAATGTCTTACCTGTTCCACCGTGACCATAGACAAATATGAGCTCTTGCCTATTTGCTGCGAATGAATTCATAATAAGATCGTATATGTGTTTTTGGTCATCATTTAATTTTGGGACATTTTCCTCCTTTTCTTGTCTTAATTGTTCACGGTTGTAATTCTTTTCTTCCATCAAAAGCCTGTTTTCCAACTCATCTAGCAATTCTCTTGGAGGCGATGGTAAACCAAAGTCTTTAAGTGATTTGCCCAGGCTGTTGAAAAGCACCTCTAGCTCAAAGAGTATATAACCTTTTAATTCAGCATCATTTACATAATAGTTTCTAATTCCAACAGTTTGCGATACAACTTTAGGTATGTCATGACCCATTTCTTTCCAGTACTTGTCCCATAGCTGTATGGGGCTGACAACCTCGCAATAAGTTAGAATATGGGCAAACACAGAGCGCAGTTCTGATGATGACGCAGAAAAACATGCTTCTTCAAGCGCCGTGTCCCATTCTTTATCATCACCCAGCAGACCCAATGCTTCACATGCAGCGCGGTATGTAGCATATAAGATGCCATTAACTTTTTGGACGTCTGAGAAGTCTTTACATCCTTTTTGATGGCAGAGAAGCATTCTAAAGTAAAAAAGCTCACCTAAACTTGGATGTATGTATGCTAGGCGGCCAATAGACGATTGCATGGTCTTTCTAGGCTTCCAAATTTTCTGATCTCGATACCAAACAAAATGCTCAGGGAACTCTAAGTAAGTTAAATGACGGCCATCCTCATTATCAGTGTTGTATGCAAACCATTCTGTGAGTGTTGTGACTTTACGATCACGACGATTCACAACTGATTCCAGGTCATCGCTGTCTCGAAAAATGATTTGCTGCATATTTTGTAGATGGACAGAAAGTATTTGCACAGCTGGCTCTCGCATATGTATGCTAAAATTTAGAATTCTCCACATTGCTTCATGTGGATATAAACCGGCCATCCTGGAAGTTCTGAATTTCATCTATACATGGCACCTGATTTGATGAAGAAGCAGATGGATCACCAATGGATCTAGCAACTTTTGCGAAAATCCGATCGGTACCTTTTGAAATATACTTAAAGAGATACTTAATAAGCATGCTCCAACCGCAGTATTTGACATTTATGTGTGCCTGGAATGCAAGGCATAAATCGCGATTATATGGGACAACATAAGTGTTGTCTAACTTCATCTGTCGTTTCATGGTCGACACCTGCGTTTGCCTTCTTTTATAGTGCACGTGACCATATGTGTCAAAAAAGGTTTCCGTGTTGTATCTTTTTGGAAAGTTTTTTGTGCAGTTTGTGCCATCCATACAGGGTGCATTCAAGTTTGCTGCTCCGCAAGGTCCATGCATCATCATCTCTGAAACAATTTTATAGCCTTGAGGATCAATCCTAGGGTCTGGCAGCTCTGCAGAGATATACTGATCAACGTCCTGTGCAGTCTGTATTCTGTCAGCTGAACTAATCCATACCAGTGTGTGACAATGTGGCAGGCCACGCTTTTGAAACTCAACTGTATAGAGAACTGGTTTAAGAAATAAAGGAGCGTCAGAGATGTGAAAATGCATCAGTAAAGCTGTGAGCTAAGTAAAACTCTAGCAAGCATAGATGCTGTTAATGCAAGCTAGCTAAAACGCTGAACATTAAATTAATAAGGATAAAATGAGAGAAACATGATTCTTACCTCCTGTGACATATCCAAATGGCCGCCTATTTTTAAGAAAGGCTATGAAGGCTTTTATCTTTTGCTCAAAGACCCGACAAACAACATCTGCTCTATCCGAAGTGGTGAGGTGTGGATACTCTGCCATGTATCTTCTGATTTCTGGCCAATTCACGTTACATGTGAATGTTACGAAGAACTGAGGGTTCCCAAGCTTTCTGCAGATTGCCAGCGCATCCAGGTAGTGACTATACATATAACGTGGCCCCCCTGTGAAAGACGAAGGAAGGATTATTCTTGAGCCAGCATCGGAGCCATCACAATCTCCTCTTGAGACCGCGTCATAAAGGCCTGATAAGTAATCGCCCCGAATATCATTCTGGTGCTTCCTATAGAAATCCATCCGGCTTTGTTCAATACAACAGTATACACCAACAACGTATTGCTGAAAGAGGCGGCCTGTCCGGAAAAGTAAATCATATCTATCAGGTCTTGGATGTAACTGGTACGTGTAAAATGCATTTAATGAAACTCGCCTTGGTCTTTGTGTTGGGTCTGCAGATCGCAATGTTAGCCCGGTGTGAAATCCAGGCTGACCATACACAAAAATGACGGGATATTGCATCGACATATAGGATTTATGAAGCTTATTGATCCTCTGAGGTTCGCCTCCTCTGTATTGAATAATTACATCATAGTCCGACTCAGTTGCAGGGCCATTGTCAAAAACTATGGCTGCAACTGCGTTAGATGTCGGTAGCTCATAGCCCCGTGCTCCTTCAGCATTGTAAAGCCTTAGCTTGAATTCAGTTATGTGTATCTGCGCGCACAGATCTCTTGCAGTTCTTAACACCTGTACCAATTCATTGTGAGCATCAAAGAATTGAATCAAACCTTGAACAATCTGAGGGTCCAAAGCAGCTTGTTTAGAAGGTTTGAAATGACTCAGCCTATTTTGTACTTCATTTTGAGTATCATGAATATATAACTGCATGAATCTGGGTGTCTTGTTGTCTATAGGACACAATGACCCAATCCAGTGATATATCTGACCCGACACTTTAAAGACATAAGGACCTTGGCCAGCGTTTATTGACTTATCGATTGTTGCACCGAACGAAGTCATTGCGAACATTTGATTATAACTTCTGATATGCTCCATGAAATGCCTGTTTGAAAGAAGAGACTTGATATATTCTGGAGGTTCTCGTTCAGGATTCATAATAAATTTTCCATCCCCACAGCATAAATGGTATTCGGTTCTTGTATTAGTTGAACTCCTTTTGACGCGCTCCTCATACCAAAAAGCTGCACCACAGTGACGACACCGCTGATCACAATCTCCCAGATCCTCATATGAAGGAGACGTGTCTGCACGAATTATTATGTTAGGTATGAACAAAAGGTGGTGCAAAAAAAATGACACAAAAAGATAACTGGTCACCTGCTGCTGCTATCATAGAAGGCGCTTCAGCAGACGCTGTCCCAAGAGAGGTTGGGATGGCCCCTAAATTTTGCGCACGCAACCGTTTGCGGACATCGTGAGTTTTACCTCCAGTAGCTCCTGTAGTCCCTTGACCCCGCGATCTTTTTTGAGGCCTGTTTTGAGAAGGCTCACAAAATGAAAGCTGAGAATGGGTTTCTGTACAAAGACACAGAGGGACGAAATGTGAGAGAACATGCGGCTGGGAAAAAAATACAAACAATCTATTTTAGATTTTTTTGATAAGCACCTGTATTTGGCATAAGAGAGGTGGGTTGACCAGAGCTGTGTTGTGTGTGCTGTAAAGAAGGCTGTGTGTCCCATGACTGAACATAAGAGGGCATGTGATCGACATCATTTAAGGAGCTTGTTTTATGCTGTTGATTGGAACGATGGCTGAACAAACCAATGCTCGCAGGTGTGTAAGGCTGGTGGGAGCTGTCATTAGCTGAATTTAAGACATGTGGATCAGCGTATGCAACAAAAGGTGTGCAATTACATATTACATATAACTCATAGTGTGACGATCTACCTGTGTAAGAGAGTTTTAAATAGATGGTATACCTTTTTCTGAGCTGCTCATTGGAGTGGCTCGATCGCGCTGTGATGCATGAGGCTGCGTCACAGTGTTTGTATAATATGGAGGTTGTGCAGAAGGTGGTTCACTCGTCTGCGAACCTCTGTCTACAGCTGCCACATAAACATAAGGTTATCAGGAAAACTATTGGTGTTATTATTTAAAACAGGCAGAGTAAGCATAACACATGAAAGGAACCTAGACCGAATATCATGCATACCTGCTGATTCCAAACAATGGCGTATATTCCGGCCATTGGTTGGTTGTGCTTGAGCAGGTTACTGCTCTACAACAGGCCTTTTTCTTTTTTGTTGCCTCTGTTTCGCCTACTGGAAATACGTATCTATAGACAGACGCTGGTCATAAGCTGGTGTGTTTATTTGAGGCTGTGAAACACTTGTTGCTGCAGCAAGGTTCAAAGCAGGGCGGCCAAACCTGGGTTTGACATTCCGAGTAGCAGACGATTTATTACACTGACCAAGTTGCAAAATAGCCGGTGATTTTATTTTCTGGCCACTAACGTTTGGCTGCAACGTATCATCATTGCATGGAGAAACCGGCGCCGAAGATTGACCTGCACAAAGACAACGCACAACATTTTTTTATGGCGAAGATATGGCATGAATAAAGGCCTGATAAAAACTGAGGCTACCAACCTTTGTTAGAAATAGGCAAGCTGGCTGTAGCATCCTGAGAAGCCACATTATAATTTGCTGGCGCTAACAATTTAACAGCCGGTGAACTACTGCTTGTATTGGCGGACGTAGTATACGTAAAAGGAAACCATGGGCTTTGAATTTTGTTGGATGTTTCATTGACAGGTTTCTCAGTATTAAAAGCAGAAGAAAGAGCGCGAGGTTTTCGTGTCATGTCCAAAAAGTGAGCGAAGACGGTGTTTACAAGAGGTGAAAAGCACCAAAAAGTATAAAATGAAACTATTTGAAATGCAAGTGCTAAGAAAGAGGACGACATAGCAAATAATTTTTTTTCAGCAGTTTTGAACAGAGGGAAACGGTTAGAACCCATTATGTATGAAAAGCAAAAGGCCTTAAAAAAAATGCACACACGTACAACGCAAAAGAACCAAATAGAAACAGCACGTATAACCTTCATCGCATCTAAGTACTGCAAATGTGGGCCAACGAATAGGAGCTAACCACAGTAACAACAACTTAATTTGATGTTAACAAAGCACAAAGGTTTTGAGAACCAAGGGCATGTAAATGTAGGATTTCTAAAGCACCCATTTTTTGGTAAATGCAAGGTGGAAAATCAACATAGTAAAGTCAATAGCAGTTAATGAACAACATTGAATAAGGCATTAAATAAGGCAAAGATAACCTAAGCTAATGAAGTATATTAAACACACTAAAGGCAATATGAATAAATAGGCCATAACATATTAACTGAGACCCAGCGTAACTTTAAATCTATTGCAAGCAATAAACCTAGAACACATTAATTGAGCCTGGGTCGAAATCAATTCTAGAAACCAACAACGCAAGAGATGAATGCGATTAATGGAGATCCACTTAACCCTAAACCTAGTATAAATAATAAAGAACCCAGCACGCATTAATTGAGACCTAGGTCAGATAAATTTTTAAACATAGCCACCCAACAATCAAATGTGGAGGAAACCAAAATAAGCATAAACAAAATGGGGAAAAAAATCAAGAAAGAAATATAAACCTCACCAAAAGCAGGATGGTCAAAGCAGATGGTGCAGGTGAAAATGTGTATGAACAATCTAGAAAAATTGTTAAAGAAGATAGAAAAGAAGAACATGTGGTTGTGAAAATGGGTGGTATCACATGACATGATTATAGCCACAAAATAAAAAATTGCTTGGACGCCACTGTAGCGACACTCACAACCTGCACTGTAGTTATAATTCAGTCGGAGCGGAGGTTTCTATCCACCGGGTTTTTTTCCGGTGTCGGAGCAAAAAAGGAAAGAGCAAAGAGGTGTGTAAATGTGAGGGAGAGCGGGTCGGTGGTGGGCCAAAAACGGGTTAAAACAAAGGTGGTTACCTAAAGGCTTATCTAAAGGCTATGATGAATAGTAAACGTGTCTTATACTATTGTATAATATTAATAATATTATTATTATTATTAAAATACACAAAAGCCTAACTCTATTCTGCATCTTGTTTACCCACCTAATCTTCTTCCACAGACCTACTTCTTTCTTTTTTTATTAACAAAGAAAACCCATAATCAAACAAAATAAAACCTACACAAGAAAACCACTGCTGTCCTTTACTACTTCCGACCACCACCTCTTTCATTTCCAGATCTTCTCCTGTGTAGATCCACATCGCTGGGATCTTGGTTTCATTATCGAGTTTAGGGTTAGGGTTTTAAATTTGGGGATATTTTGGTCTTGTTTGAATTGAGAGAATTTGATGAAGGGTTATTGTTCGATTTGTATTTGGTCGACGGTTAGGTTGTTGTAGTGGGGTTAGGAGGTTGTAGGACTGGTGGTGGTAGGTGTTAAATGGCGGGTATGGTGTTTAGTGGGTGATGGGGAAATTCTAGCGAGACCATCCGGGTGATGGTGGGACTGTCGATTATTGCCGGAGGTGTTAATGGTGGCGACTGGTGTTAAATGGAAAGGATTTTGATTTTTCTTTTTTTGGATTGTAGTAGTGTGAAGACAATGGGGAAAGAGGGTTGGAAATGGATACTTCAATTAGATATGGTGGAGAATCAAGTGCTCTCAGGAACATCGGTGCTTCTCCGACGGTGAAGTACGCCGCCGTTAGAATAAATGCGAATCAGAAGCTTCTATTTAGGGATTCCAACATTCTTCTTCAGGTCTCACTCAACTTCTTTTTATTTCTTAATAATTATTATTATTTTGCTTTTCAATTATTACATAGTTAACATCATTATTAGAAATTTCAATTTTGCTTTTCTTTGTAACATCACCACCAATACCCAGAACCAGAAAAATAGCTTTGGGGGGAGGGGGGGGGGGGGCTTTTTTTTTTTTTTTTTTTTTTTTTTTTTTTTTTTTGACAATAACAGCAAAATGCAAAAGAAAAAACTAGGATCGAAACAATAAATCGAGTATTGATACTTAGGGATGAAGGATTTATAAGATTTTAAAGTGTTGGAATGTTGGCTTCTAGTACGGAGGTTGGGGGCACTTTTCGAAAAAGGTTAAAATAAATAAATAAATGTTACACTAAAATCTCAAACTTTTTCGACGAGCCATGGGTGGCATCGGCCCCCAATAGTTACACCATGGATCCGTCTTTGCAAATACCCCTATCGAATAATATATATATATATATATATATATATATATATATATATATATATATATATATATATATATATATATATATATATATATATATATATATATATATATATATATATATATATATATATATATATTTGTGTTTGTATCTCACTACCTCTGATTCAATCTCAAAAACCCACCACCACGCTTCATGAATAGCGCTGTCCGACACCCTATTACGTCAAGTCTAAATATCCCCCACCCATTTTGCTCTAAATAAATCGAGTATTGTTACTTAGAGATGAAGTATTTATAAGGTTTTAAAGTGTTGAATGTTGGGTTCTAGTGTATGGGTCAGGGGCACTTTGAGTTTTGAGTGGGGGACACTTTCGAAAAAAGATCAAAAAAAAGTTACAACTTTTTCGACGAGCCATGGGGGCATTGGCCCCCATAGTTACACCATGGATCTGTCCCTGCAAATACCCCTATCAAATAATATATATTTGTGTTTATGTCTCACTACCTCTGATTCAATCTCAAGAACCCACCACCACGCGTCATGAATAGCGTTTTACGCGTTTACGGTCAAGTCTAAATATCCATCCATTTTGCTCCATATGTTTCATCCAATGTTACTATAGGATGTGTTTCGCGCAGAGCTTTTAGGATCATTTAGGAGTGGTGAGCGTTGAGTGTTGTGATTTTAATGCTCGTTTGGCAAGCAACAAATAGCTTTATGTGTTTTTTCGGAATGCTCCTTTTCCGACACTCCATGAAGGAGCTGTTTTACACATTATAAGAGCGTTGAGCTTGTGATTTTTAATGATTATTTAAGAGTGTTGAGCATTTAGGAGCTGTTTTACACATTATAATTACAGCTACATTACTAAACACTACTACTGCTATTTTTTCCAAACACACCCATACTCGTCAGCAATTTTAACATACTTATCTGGCCCCAGACTGTATTTAAGATATTTTCACAACAAGGTTTGTTCGAGTTCCTATTTCCCTAGCTTAAACGTCCTTGTGGGGTCGACTTCTATAAATAGTTAGTAGGAAATACGCATGAAATGCGATTTCAGATGTGGTGGAAATTATTTTCTGCTGTAAACACAGAACAAAAGTTCTTACACAATGCCCACAAATAAGCAATGTATAATTATTTATGGTAATGATAATTAAAGTTTCCAAAAATTTATATTTTTATAGAGTATGGGTGTTAATGAAATGTTCGAAACAAATGTAAATACTGGCAACTTTTAATCCTTAATGTTCAAAGTAAATAAGAAACAGGAATCGCTGAATTGCTTGGATATATACTTGTTTCGTTTATACGGGTTTGAATACATATATTCTTAAAATCAACTCACACACCCACCTATACTATATACAATCTAAGACACAACACAACAATCTCACAGTTGGGACTTGATCCCGTAAAAATACTGTATGCTTCCGATGATGTTTGTGTTCCATATGCACATTTTATCTTTCTCTAGTTATGGCTAAAACACTACTTGTGTTAGTATTAACCGTGCTTCCTGAAAACTAGAGCAATAAAGTGGTCTTTCATATGTGGTTTTAGCTTAAACTTGCGAATTCTCTTAACCTTTCGCAACCCTTGCACTTCATCTAACCGACTTTTAGTTCTATACTAAATGCCATGTGATCAATTCGGGCAACCCTTGCACTTCATCTCCTTTCATGATTGTATAGTTATTCTGAGGCTACATTGAATTCCGAGCATTAGTTATCTTGTACTTGATGCCTACACAATAAATTATAGGACTGAATCTTATAGTATTACTAGTAATGAAGACCCGTGCGATGCACAGGGACTAAATGTAATTGTTGATAATGTATTCTTGGGCAGTCATTCTCGTCATTATTTATTTTCGCGTTATTATGATTTTTCTTAATATCTTATGGCTTGTTAATGAAATATGTTGTTCATGAATAAGAAGCGTAGGTTATTAAGATGAATATGTTTAATTAGTTTATTGTTAAATTTTCTGTTTAGGTTTTGAGCTTAGTATATAGTCATGAAGACCCGTGCGTTGCACAGAGCTGTATGTAAGTGTTCATAGCGTAATCATCTATATTTTGAAATGTATTCAACATAAACTTTAAAATTTTTAGTGTAAAAAAACCCAAATTTATAAATACATTTGATTCGTTAACAAAGAAATATATTTATTAAACCTATATATAGTTGCATGATATGGTAAAACATAATATAAAGAGTTAGGATGCAAGTTTAGTAGTGTCGATTGCAATGGGGCGAAAGAAAAGAATATAGCATGACAAACAAAAAAAAAAAAAAAAAAAAAAAAAAAAAAAAAAAAAAAAAAAAAAAAAGCTAACCACACATTATCTAAAGCATCGACAACTTTTCGACACCACGCGTTTAAATTAAAATATCCAAATATGAAACATGTCATTGCGTAACTTTTCATGTTGATCTGTCTCAATGTCTCATTCAAATATGTGCTTTGGACTTTGTAAAAACTAAATAACCAAAGATATGTCTAAATAAATAAAGGATGACACAAATTAAACCTTCCTAAATTGATACAACCTAGTACACGTTTGAAGGCATATTGTAACCACCAATTTTGTTATTATGATCCCTTCTATTACCACGCTCCTTTCTTTTTTTTCTTAAAAACGCATTTTATTCTTTTGTTCCTCCTCCCAGTCATACGAATAACACAGAACAACAAAACACACATAGTCCTGCTTGTTTTTCTCTCTAAAGATTCGTGGTGTGAATGGATGGTTGCTGTTGAATTCGTGGATTTAGGGTTCTTAATTCGCGGTCTTAATCTTGTTCTGGTTATTCTTTTCTTTTGTATAACAACCAAGGTATCATCAATCACCTTCTTTTTGTCCCAATTCGACACACCTATGGTAACAATTAAAAAGAATCTAATCAATCGAAAAAGTTTATAAAAATATTTATAAACATATTTTTTTATAATTACTTACATACCACTCAAGAATGGAGACCAACAAACGAACCCTTCAATCTTTCTTTATGCTCACCTCGTCCTAAAAGATCTTTTATGGTCTCGGGTAGGTTCATTGATTTATTTCTTTTTGTGCTCAAGATCTGTGATGAATACGTGTTTAAATCTTTATAAAGATTTTGATAAGAATCACAAAACACGAATCTGAGATCTTATGTGTCTTTTAATTTTGTGTTCCTATATTGTTCTTGATGTAATTGTTCGATACAATACACAGATGTGTAGAAAGTCCATGTGTTATTTATAGTTAAATAATTTGTGTAACTTATGAATATGCATATGAAAAGACTGTATTCTATTTGATTATAATTGATGGAGATGGTTCACATACTCGAATCAATAGTCACCCTTCGTATTCTTACATTTAATTCGCCAATGTTGAGGCTTGCATATGATACCATCATGAGACATTTATTGTGTCCCCTTTACATTTATTATCATTATATATATAAGATATGATGTACTTACAACTTAAGCATGAAACTCAAACCAAGGTAGTTACACATGAAGCATACACATATCACAATCAATGCATGAAACATTTATGATGACCACTTTACATTGATAACACTACTTAATCTTTTAGTATATAAGATAGATAGATGCTCTTTTGGGTTTGTTGGAATTATTTTGGTGTTTAAAGGATGCGTTTAGGCGTGCCATGAATGGCTTTGTAGTACAAATAAACTTTGTTAATATTTGTATCATTCCACTATTGGTGTGCTGCTTAGTATGTAAGTATTACACATATAATTATTGATTTGTTATTAATTTGTACATAAGTAAACGCGTTTGACCCACTCGACCCATTTGGCGGATTCTGCTTAAGTGTGCAACTGTATAAATGACATGTTTTATACAGTTATTTTTATTTTACATATACACTTATCAACAACTTCTTTTTAATTTGATTTTTTTTTTTTTTTTTTTTTTCACGGAATGAACATGGACTACTAAAGTATTTGACGTTGACCGCATACCTTTGCTTTTTAAGACTACCTACGAGTTGGAGAAGGTAGTGTGAATGAGTATATAGACAGTCACACTAATATCACTCCTAATATTTTAATAGTGATTAGTCGTCATGGTAAGATTCATATTATTTAATTAGTGGTGGAGCACCTATATATATCTTGAGGTATTGGATCAATTGTAATGGTGTCTTAATTATGGGTAGAAATGCAAGCAACCCATGTACAAGGAGAAGCACTCCTAATATTTTTAATAGTGATTAGTCATCATGGTAAGATTCATATTATTTAATTAGTGGTGGAGCACCTATATATATCTTGAGGTATTGGATCAATTGTAATGGTGTCTTAATTATGGGTAGAAATACAAGCAACCCATGTACAAGAAGAAGCAGACTAAATAATAATTTAGTAAACGGATGAGGTTCCCTGCCTATGTTAGCAATGGAAGGAGACGACGAGCTTTAATCATTGGTACGCAGTCTAACTGGGGTATTCTGTGACCGTTTTCGATATTTCCCTAACCACCGCCAATTATATTGTTTCCTCAAAGAGGCAAGTTAGCTACAGAGTCTTGGGAGAGTTTAGCACAACACATTTGTATTTGTATATAAATTATGGTAGTCTTTCTAAATTCTATGCACATTATCGATTTTGTATTGTTGTTTGCGAAGACATTATGCAGTCTTTGAGTTCTGATGCACCCGATTCGAGACTATGTAAGAGCGACTCGATCATGTTTCATAAATATTTATCACATGGTTTGTTTTTGTTCAATTAATATAATGTTCGTCATTTGTTTTAATTCATGAACAATCGATATATGTGTTCACCATGGAGGTAGAATTGTAACGACAAATATATTATACGATCATTGGGGTGGTGAGCAACATATGATATGCAATGTTAAAATACACCATTTTGGTATCCATACCGTTAAATTTGTAATAGGTCAACAACTAAGTCAATACAACGATGTTATTGCATACTATTTCCGAGTTCCAACAGTGCATTTGTGTAAAGATTTTAGTCTTCAAAAGATAGAACATGAGTTTGTACTTACTTCCTTTGTTGAACAAATTGAGATCGGAGATGTTTTGGATATTTATTTGGTTCATAGCCGTATCCAACACTTATCGACACAAGCACTCGACGATGGTTACAAAGAAGGTGGGAAAAAATGGATTTATTATTGGACATTCCGAAGCAAAACGCCGCAAGTCTAATAAAGCTCGTGAATGAGTATTCAACTAAATCGATGTCTCTTTATATAAACATAAGTGGCTGATTGAATAAGGTTGTAGGATTATGTTTTTTATATTGTCTTCTTAATTTGTTTGATTCAATTCGTTGAATGTTTTTTCATGTCAAGTTGATTGAATAAAAGTTTGTGTGTTTTTATTTTCCAGTATACACTTATTTCGATTACTTGAATAATAGCGTTAGATGGTGCGATCATACTACTGTGGCAAAAAGATGAAGATAGTAAAGCATGAGCTAATTGTATGAATTTAGTTTTGTTTGTCATTTGTTTTGATTTAGGCTTATAGTATCATAAGCGATGGAACAACCGAAAGTATTTAGATGGGAGGAATGAATGACCACCAGACATGCAACCCGTTTTGTAATGTTAACCAATGTTTGAAAATCCGGTTTTTTGATTGACCCGGTTTAGTCGCCGGGTCACCGAGTCACCGGTTCAATCAGTTGAACCGCCGGGTTGAACCGGTTCTATACATATGTACATTTTTTTTCTATATTTAATATGTAGTGTTGCATTATTCCATAATTTATCCGATGTTATTCCTACATTCAATTCAACAAATGAAAAAGATCGAGACTTTACCGATAAACTTTGTTTTTTAAGTTCAATATATATAATAACATAGCAGAGATTTGCAACAACAATAAATTTATGATTCTAAGTTATAACAATCTATATTAAAACGGTATTAATTGATGTAATTTATTATTTTACAAAATTTTAACTAACATTAGTAATCACCACTTCAAATTGTAAATTAAACTTACAAAGATTGATGACGAAAAAAGGTTTTGTTAATTTTTTTTTATAAAAAGTCATGACCCGGCTGGGTTTATCAAACCGGGTCAACAAAAAATCGGCGGTTCAATCCGGTTCTCAAACAAGCAAAAACCAGGTCACATCCGGCCCGGTTTCCGAGTCGGTTCAACCGGTTTAACCGGCCGGGTCAACACTGGTTTTAAAATATTGATATTAACTAAAAATGATGCTAGATGAACGATTTAGTTAGGAGTCGTAACATGTTATTTTTAAATTCTATAAGAAATAATCCATAACTTTATTGTTTTTTTAGTTTGTAATTCAAAATAAGTAAGCTCGGATCAAATTTAATCTTAACATCGTATGATCAAGATCTGGATATTTTATGCCTTTTGTAATGTTTCTAAACTTTATTTTATTATTATGTAACATGGCTATTAAACTATTCATACATCTAGTATGTCAATTATTCACATAAAATCACAAATCAATCGCTTATATAAACATATTTATTTTCATAATAATAACGAAACTGCTATTTCACGGTTATCAATTTAATCCCGTGAATTTCACGGGTTAATAAACTAGTACTATATATAAAAGGAAAAATCCTCGAAGTGGAAAAGTGGAAAAATTAAGTAAACTATTTATGAAAATCATAAACTTTTATTTTTATTTTCGTTTATAACACATCTTATTAATTCAATTTAAATAGTGTTAGTGTTTAATCAATGTTTTGAAGTCGGGTCTCTAATTGACTCAGCTAAGTCACCGGGTCACCAGGTTACCTACCGGTTCAACCAGTTCGACTATTGAGTCAACCCGGTCTTCCACAAAAATTAAATTTATATATATTTGGAATGATATATATCTCGAAAACTTGGCTAATCCAAGTTACTTCAAACCCGACAGGTCTTATCGGGTTTTGAAAATATAAGGGTATTGTGTATGGTACAAGTAGGGTATATTTGAAAGAGCTAATTCTACAAATGGCCCAGTCGCTCAAACCCTATACCTTTTTTAGACCAAAAAAATTTGACTTCTTAAAATGCCCCATGAGACTTGAGCGACTTTTCATATAGTTTTAAATCTTGAAAAGTGTCCATTTTTTTGTACTTTGGGCGACTTTTTTTGTAAGTGATATGTAAAATTAATAATATTATTTTGGGCGTTTTTTTTTTTTTTTTTTTTTTTTTTTTTTTTTTTCTGAAAATTATTTTGTTTGAGTTAACTACATTTTTTGTCCTTATGATATGCCGAGTATTTCATTTTCAGTCTAACAAACAATAACCAACACTTTCGTCTTTTCCCAGTTTCTTCACACTGCAATCCTTTCATTCTTTCTTTTTCTATTAATATTAATAATATTATTATTATTATTAAAATACACAAAAGCCTAACTCTATTCTGCATCTTGTTTACCCCAGTATATACAAAACCAATCCAAAATACCACTTCTTTCTTTTTTTATTAACAAAGAAAACCCATAATCAAACAAAATAAAACCACTGCTGTCCTTTACTACTTCCGACCACCACCTCTTTCATTTCCAGATCTTCTCCTGTGTAGATCCACCTCGCTGGGATCTTGGTTTCATTATCGAGTTTAGGGTTAGGGTTTTAAATTTGGGGATATTTTGGTCTTGTTTGAATTGAGCGAATTTGATGAAGGGTTATTGTTCGATTTGTATTTGGTCGACGGTTAGGAGGTTGTAGGACTGGTGGTGGTAGGTGTTAAATTTAGGGATTCCAACATTCTTCTTCAGGTTTCACTCAACTTCTTTTTATTTCTTAATTATTATTATTTTGTTTTTCCAATTATTACAATGTTAACATCGTTATTGGAAATTTTCAATTTTGCTTTTCTTTGTAACATCACCACCAATACCCAGAACCAGAAAAATAACTTTGGGGGGGGGGGGGGGGGGGCTTTTTTTTTTGACAATAGCAGCAAAATGCAAAAGAAAAAACTAGGATCGAAACAATAAATCGAGTATTGTTACTTAGAGATGAAGGATTTCACCAACTTTTTCGACGATAGTTACACCATGGATCCGTCCCTGCAAATACCCCTATCAAATAATATATATTTGTGTTTGTGTCTCACTACCTCTGAATTAATCTCAAGAACCCACAACCACGCGTCATGAATAGCGTTTTACGCGTTTACGGTCAAGTCTAAATGTCCCCCACCCATTTTGCTCCATATGTTTCATCCAATGTTACTATATAGGGTGTGTTTGGCGCAGAGCTTTTAGGATCATTTAGGAGCGGTGAGCGTTGTGATTTTTAATGGTCGTTTGGCAAGCAAGAAGTAGCTGTATCTATTTTTTCAGAATGCTCCTTTTCCTGTTTTACACATTATAGGAGCGTTGAGCATTGTGATTTTTAATGATTATTAAGGAGTGTTGAGCATTTAGGAGCTGTTTTACACATTATAATTACAGCTACGTTACCAAACACACCCACCTCACTACTTCTGCTATTTTTTCCAAACACACCCATACTCGTCAGCAATTTTAACATACTTATCTGGCCCCAGACTGTATTTAAGATATTTTCACAACAAGGTTTGTTCGAGTTCCTATTTCCCTAGCTTAAACGTCCTTGTGGGGTCGACTTCTATAAATAGTTAGTAGGAAATACACATGAAATGCGATTTCAGATGTGGTGGAAATTATTTTCTGTTGTAAACACAGAACAAAAGTTCTTACACAATGCCCACAAATAAGCAATGTATAATTATTTATGGTAATGGTAATTAAAGTTTCCAAAAATTTATATTTTTATAGAGTATGGGTGTTAATGAAATGTTCGAAACAAATGTAAATACTGGCAACTTTTAATCCTTAATGTTCAAAGTAAATAAGAAACAGGAATCGCTGAATTGCTTGGATATATACTTGTTTCGTTTATACGGATTTGAATACATATATTCTTAAAATCAACTCACACACCCACCTATACTATATACAATCTAAGACACAACACAACAATCTCACAGTTGGGACTTGATCCCGTAAAAATACTGTATGCTTCCGATGATGTTTGTGTTCCATATGCACATTTTATCTTTCTCTAGTTATGGCTAAAACACTACTTGTGTTGGTATTAACCGTGCTTCCTGAAAACTAGAGCAATAAAGTGGTCTTTCATATGTGGTTTTAGCTTAAACTTGCGAATTCTCTTAACTTTTCAATTGCTAATATTGCAGCTTAATGGAGAACTCGATACAGGGACTGGAGCTCCTACTTTTCTTTGTGCACTTGTTAGGCAATTCTATCCTAGCGTATGCTACTATTTCTCTGCTTAATTTCACTTTCTTGATTAGATTTGAACATTCACCCATTTACTATCCGTACCAAATATGTCTACGTGGTCTAATTTCCGTGATGTTAACACATCTACTTACTCAATACAGCTGTCAGCTAGTCTTGGAGCTGGATTACACTATGATCAAAATGAAAAACTCCGTTGTACCCTACGTGGCAAAAAGGCATATCCAGTGGCATCCAATCGGTTTGTGAACTTTGTTCTTGAAGGGCGTTGTGATATTGACCAAGAGTTGAATCAGGTGAGCCTCAATATTCATTTTTTTAGTATTTTGGTTTTAGGCTACATATAAGCAATTATGGGAAACTGGGTTCGCGGGAAGGAGGGGTTAAATGGGGTATTATCAGCTACATGATTGGGTAAACATTATTTGTACTAAATACTTTCCTAAACTTAAAGCATCGATAACTTTCATCAATTCTTATGCTATCTTAATGCTACTTGTGCATCATAACCAGCCAACACCACATGGAGCTCTCGAGTTGGTATGGAACATTCTAGATTTTCAGAAAGAACAAGACGTAAGGCTCAAAGTTGGCTATGAACTCGTTGACAAGGTATATTTGTACTGAAGCAAAGTTACTTGGTAGATGACAAGTTCGTATCTTTGCTATCATAATCTAAGTAAACAAGCATAATACAATCTTATTCATGCTTCGTGTTCTGTTCCAAGTAATATCTCATGTCACATTTTACCACAATATTAAGAGGCTTCTAAATCCGGTATGCTAACGGAGTAAATGTGTAAAAGGTAACAATTCCAATATGCTTACTTATGAATTCGTTGATTCAGTTACTTTCTATCTATGATGAGTCAAGCAGATACTATAAAAAAGTCTAGGAAAACTGCCAAAAGTTGCCCAGAGTGTATTGACTCCTACGGAATTTTAAATATTAAACATATATAATACGTTGTGCATTTGTATTATAGGTGAGCTTATTAACGAGCTCAATAACAAGCTTATTCATGAGCTCAAAATAGATATACTACAAGCCTAGCTCGAGGCAAGCTTTAAATTTTCATTGGCGCATCTTAAAAACAAGCCGAGCCCGAGCTTGAGCCTGTATAATATACCACGAGCCGAGCTCGGGCTTAAAATACAAGGCTCTAAATGAGCCAAGCTCGAGCTTTCTAAAACTTAAACTAGCCGAGCTCGAGCTCTGGCAAGCTCGAACTCAGCTTTGCTAGTTTCCACCCCTAGAACTCACATTATAAAATCAATGTGAAAACGCATGTCCAAACACCCTCTTACCATCATTTTGGAAGTATGAGACTGATGTTGACTTTTGTTGTCAATATAGTCTTCTTTAGAATTCAGAAGCTAGTCAAGGGATAAACTTAGCGGATTTGGAAGTGGACATTTGAAGAGGAAAGCCAATGCAACTTTAGGTGTCTGTTTGGATATGCGTACTAAAGCTGTTTGCGATAAAAAGTTAAATAAAGGATTATGTCTAAGAAAAAGAAGGAGATTTTTGTTGCTAATAATTTAATGATGTTTGAAACAGCTGATGGGCTGAAATATTATGATCTCATTGAAGGAAAAGGTCCCACTGCTGAAAAGGGATCAACGGTTCAGGTCTGTGTCGAGCATTCATTTTTCATGTGAAATTTGATTGCGATTGTGTTTTTCTTGGGTAATGGGTTCGGGTTGAAACACAATTTATTTAGCACAGATCAAAACAGGCCAGGCTAGTTTGACTCACATTTTTTTTAAAACAAAATGATCCTTAATAGCTTGTTTTGGGTTGGGGTCTCATTACAAGTATATTGGCTTGTGTACCTTTTGTGCAGGTGCACTTTGATTGTGTTTATAACAAAATTACAGCAGTTTCAAGCAGGGAGCCTAAAATTTTAGCTGGAAACCGTACCATCGCACAGGTTTGTTTCTAATTTATTTATTCACACTCTTAATGCAGACAATACATTTTGACTTTTCTGTTAAAAATCATAATCACTTCTACCCAAACACTCCAAAACCAATAATGGCTACTTTGAGTTGCAATAATCTGCTTAAATGCACATCCAAACACCCCCAACGTAAGAGTTCTCACTTGACAGTTGACACTTAAAGTCAAATGTGAAGATTCTTCTGGGTTATGACGATGGGTGTATCATTAGTTTTCTGCACAAGTTTGTGAACGCTTCCCTAGTTCAAATAATCATATAAATGATGATTAACTTGACATATACTGTTGAGTGTTGACATTGTGACATGGATGGTTTGGCATCCTGACATGTACTTTTTTATGACCTTAAGTAGCCTTACGAGTTTAAGGTTGGAGCTACCCCTGGAAGGGAACGAAAACGTGATTATGTAGACAACCTAAATGGTTTATTTTCAGCTCAAGCTGCACCAAAACCTCCTACAGCCATGTATTCCGCTGTTGAGGGGATGAAAGTTGGTGGAAAGGTGATCTTCAGTTATTTTAATTATCAAAATAATTCTCTCTTCTTCTATTTAAGAAAAAACTCATATATTCATATATTTTTTTGTTGCACAAAGGAGGGTGATAGTTCCTCCAGAGGCAGGTATGGTAAAAAGGGACAAAATGAAATTCCGGTACGCCGTTCTTGCTAGTCATCTTTCTTTGCTTATGTTACGATAAAAAAAGGTTGTGCTTTTAGTGAAATTCCAACATTTGTTCACATAAAAGTTTTTCAATCGCTTTCTTAGTTTTTACCCTTATGTTAACCTTTCTTCTAGTGAATTAAATTCGCATTCTTGAACTTCGGTTGTCGTGGAAAGTAGAACTTTTTGTTGAGTTGATGAAAAACCAACTTTCAATGCCCATTCTCTCATGTTTTTTCCAACATATATGCTGGTTTTGCAGCCAAATACAACATTTGAGTTGAATCTTGAGCTATTGCAAGTAACTCGACCTGAAGGAAAGTAGCTTGTTCCGAAGACTGCTAGTATTTTTTTCGACTCGAATAAGTCTGCAAGGGTAGTTTTGGTATGAAGAGCAATTTTTTATTTGTTTTCCCAGAAGGCCAAGGTGTATGAAGCTTTGTAATATAAAGTTGTACATGACATGACATGACACTACATTACAAATACTCTTACAAATACTCTGTATCACACTTGGTCACGCGTGGAACATCTTTACAACTCCAATGGTTGGCTTAAGTAGTTGTTGGTCATCAGGTGGTGTGAGTTATTTTTGAATGTGTTTTATATTATTTGAAAAATTGAGGTGTAGATAAATTGAAGAGTTAGGGACGGCAATGGAGTGATAAAACCTATATCCCTTGGGTATCCGTCCGTGATGAGTGGGTAACCTCATCAAATTTTACCCGCGAGTGGATCATGGGTGAAAAATAACCCTCTAACAGGTGGTGGGCGGGTGATATATACCTGTCGCTAGTAAACCCGAACTGCAAGCCTCTCATACCCATTTTAAAATACCCGGGGACATATCCGTGAACTTTTTTTTTTTTACTTGCATTTATTATGTTACTTAAATATTTGTGAAGTTATTACTAGATATATTTATTAGTCACCTAAATATATTAAAAGCCACAACATACTAAATTACTAATCATCTCTTTTGAGTTGCAAGACTAGAAGAAGAATACGAATCATCAAAGCATCAAATATATATATACTATTTAGTATCTCATTTCTCAAGTAAAATTCGTCCATACATGGTATTGCGATTTTAATACACAGGTAACCATTAGTTTTAATCATGTTCAAAATAATTTAAAGTAGAGTCTATTATATTAAGATATTATATTGAGATTTTTCGTAGTACCATTTTGTGTAGTGAAAAAGTAAGCGAAAGATTCACTTTTAAAAATTACCCAAAAAAAGTTAAAAGGAAAGCAAAAAGTTAGGAAGACAGTTATAAATGGTACAATTGGAATAATACTAAAATTTGACATCACTATTAAATTAATAATGATAAGTGTTGCTATATTATTGGGGAGAAAAGTTCAACGTAAATCAAATATTTTCTAAAGATACAATGAATCAATCATATCAATTCATTTTGGGATAATTATTTTAGGTTCAAAAAGTGCCGATTACCAGAGCGACTGCTCTACTTTTTGTAATTTTCCAAAAACAAAAGAAAAAAAATCCTGATGTGTGGAGTGCTGTTATGTAAAATCCTGAACTCGTGGACTTTCTGCAGACCCATAAAACCGGTTAGTAACTGCTCAACTTTGTTAGCCCTTTTGTTCTATTCCTTCCACTCATTCCTAAATCATTTTTTTTTGCAGCGTTTGTTCACCCAGATGTGAAAGATGCATCTGGTGATAGCTCAGAAGCTGGTCAGTCTGAATCATCACCTGGAAAAGGTTTCATGGAATATGTAGAAGATGTCAAGCAGAAAATAAATGTTACAGTGGAAGATGTCAAGCAGAAAATAAATGTTACAGTTGTTGACATGATGAACACCTTATCAGATACCTTCCAGTCTCTGTTTGGTAGTTCATCTAAAGGCGGATTTGTTATAAATCCTGATGGAACTGCTGCATTAACTGCTGAGAATGTCGCCGTTGGGGCCAGTTTAATGGGTTTGGCCATCATGGTTATCACTGTTGTTGTTCTTAAACAAATTTTTCATCTTAAACAAATTGGCATTTCGTCTCATATTTTACACATGTTATCAGGGCCAACTATTGAAAGCGGAGTCCTTGTTCTCAGAAATGAAGATGGCTCATGGTGGTCCGGATGTTGTTGCATATACGGCTATGCTGCATGCGTATAGTTCTGCAGGTATGTCTCTACATCCGGACTAACCAAATTTTATATGTATCAATCTTAGGTGGGTGTGCATGCATTTGTTTTGCAAGGGATTTTGTGATTCTGAATAGTTAGAATAAAAAATTGGTTTTAATATAACATGGTTTAGATAAGTGTTTGGATGTGCTTATGCCTATTGTAGTGCTAAGGTCATCTTATTATGGTATGGGCAGGTTAGGTAATATTGGGTGCAAGTCGAAACGAATTGGGTTGACCAGAACACTATATATTTGTTAACATGTATAATTTTCTGCAGAGAAATGGGATAATGCGTTTGCATTGTTCCAAGAAATGGAAATGAAGGGAATCCAGCCAGATCTTATAGCTTGTTCAGCATTGATGAGGGCTTTTAATAAAGGGAACCAAGCTGCTAAAGTTCTTGTGGTAGCTGAATATATGCAGGACATGTTCTTTGCATCCCTCATGTGCCACATGTCAAAATCTTTTTGTTTTCTCATGTTTTTATAAATCAATTTTCCTCATTCCTCTCGATATGTAATGTTTATATTTTGTTGATAGTCTACGAGATTGGAGGAAGACAATTGAACTAATTGAAATGATGGAGCCATCATTCAATACAATGTCTATAGGACTTCTGAATCAGCTTCTGCATTCAATTGGAAAACTGGGGATGACCGAGACCATGATGAAGGTGATTAACAATTATACTTGAACCAATTGATCAGCATCATGATACCAGTAGATGTGTAGTCTTTCTCATGGTTCATCCCTCCTGATGATGTATGTAGGTATTTTATAAAATAGTTGCAACGGGTGCTGAAATTAACAACTCTACTTATTCAGTGTTGCTAAAGAATCTTCTGGCTGCTGGTAATTGGAGAAAGTACCTTGAGGTAACCTCCTCAGAGTTCAATTAGTATTTACTATTTACTAATACTGTTAAATGCAAAATCCGTTACATTTTTTTCCCAACAAACGACTTAATTATGATTCTCGGATCTTAACAGGTGATGGAGTGGATGGAGGATTCTGGAGTGCAACCTTCAGTTGAAATGTATCAAAGTATACTTGCCTTTGCACAAAGTGGCGGGCGTGAATATTCTTTTATTATACAAGATAGAGTCGGTAAGCTTCCTACTTTTTTATTATTACATAATTAATTTTTTGGATGGTGGAGTCCTTGTATTTTTTTTTTTGAAAACAGAACGTCAAGCTTCAATCGCCTTTTTCATTTAAATACCCTTTAGCACTCTTGCGTTGACGCATCGTGTTCAAACTAGCTGATTTTGTGACCCAAATTGGTGGCATTGTGGTCACTATGCAATGGGCACGACCCTACATGGTCTGTCATATATACCCTGAAAATTTGTGCAACACTACTACTGTAGGGTAAAAAAAATACTGTATCGAATAATGTCTTTTTATTTAGTGCACCCCAAGCAGAAAATGTCATGTAAATGAATATCATGATAGGCAGAGGTGATGGGCAGGGCAGGTCAGGTGGGTTGGGTAAAAGCGACCAGTTCTGGTTCAATATGGGTAAAAAATGGTTTAGCTTTTATATGGGTCAAAATGGTTGGCTGAGGTTGGGTTGACCAATACACAGAGAACTTATTTCATGTTTAAAGTATGTATGTATATGTAATTAATGTGTTAATCATGATTAGAATGACAGTATGTATTATTACAATGATGAGAGTGAATTTTTAAATAAAAGCAGTAGGCTTTTAGAGACTTTAAGCATGTTTGACGCGCTTCCGTTTGTGCTAAGTTTTCATGCGATCAGCTGAGATAGAACACAACCCTATTAGACCAACTAATTAGTACATGCTTCAAATTGGTACATCTACGTCATGGATCCGTAACCGCAACAACCGTGTGTAGCAGCAGTGTTCAGATTTTACTACTTTAAATTGCTGTACTCACAAATTGGCATTGTTGCTATTTTTCTGATTCATAGCTAACTCGTGTTTTCATCTTGTCTTACTTCTTACAGATTGCTTGAGAAGAAAAACACCAGTATAATGTTGCAGCAGATGAGGTAGGCTGATGCCTGTGCAGCGGTGGAAATTTTTACACCACCAGTACAGTGTGGTGCAATGGCATGCCAGTTTTAATCTTATGAGGGCTTGCTTCAACAAGAGTGCCGAAATCAGCTTTAATAACCGGAAGCTGTATCATTTTAAATGATACAATGTGCAAGTCATGAAACTATATAAATTATCTGAACCATGATCATTTAAACCATAATGGTGAGACCGGTGACGATAGGGTGCCTCACGGACATGACTAATGTTGTCTAGGATTTCAGACCGACCGATGGGGTGCGGAGAATCAGAAGTTCAAGACGCGGCTGCAGTGTATATGATTTAGTTGTTTATAGACTCTGACATCCAAATCTTGTAAATTTGTATGTAATATAATACGGAGTACAAATTTACATCTCGATGTAGTATACTAAACAAGATATTTAAATGACCGCTAAGTTTGTCTAAATTTAGATTAATCAAACATCTAAACTGTTATTTTACAAAGAGAAGATATGAAGGGAAAAAAAAAAGACCTTTGATTGATACATAATTAGATATCACTCGTGCTTATAAAAATTGCTAAACAGCAGATAGTGATTATGATCTAATAAAGAAAAATATATAATGGAACAAAACAATAAATGTCATTTACAGTTTGGAAATAATTGTGTGTCAAAAGCAGACCGAATATGTTACAAGAAAAATAATTTACAGTTATTCTGGCACTGAATTGTAACTGTCACACTGCTTCCAGAGATCGACACTTTGATCTCAGGAGATGTGTTGCAAGGGGAAGTACTCTTTCTAAAATTGCATGTGTGTGTGTTTTTTTCAATTGTGTGTTTGTTATATGAGAAGGGCATTTAAGTAACTTCACAAGTCACTTAACGGCCAGAAATAACGTCCGTCAGCAGGGATGGAGCCAGGAACAACTATGACCGGGTGCACAAAATATTTTTAACCGTGATATAATAGAGTTTAAGATGCTAAGTAAATAAGGCTTAAAACACATTTCGATAGACCGGGGTCATTTAAGATATATTTGGGAAAAATCGATGGTTTTTCTTAAAATTAACACTACATAAAAAAAATCCATAGGTGTCCCGGGCACCCACGGGACCCCGCCTGGCTCCGTCCCTGTCCGTCAGTCAAAAAAAAGTTTAGGGACCAACCGCGCGATTTTTGAAGAGTTTAGGGACGAAAATGCCAAAAAAAAAAGTTTAAGGACGAAACGCGCAAATTTCGACAAGTTTAGGGACGAACGGCAAAATTTAGTCAATGGAAAATGTTGAAATTGTGTATTTATTACTCGGTATTAAGGTCATAACCGGATTGAACCGTCGGGTTTTACTCGACCCGGGTCGAACCGTCGAACCGGAAACCGGCCGGTTCGATTGTATGAAAGAAAAAGAAAGAGAATACTGTAACCCGTGGATGATGTAATCATAAATGTTGGTAGTGTAATCGTAGAATGTTGTAACCTTAGATTTTGCTAAATAGTGGAGGAATAGGTAATAGAACTTATTGAAAACTAATCTGATGACTTTTTAAAATAAATATACCATCTGATGGTATGAAATGAATTTTTGCTTTTAAAATATACGAGTATTTTTTATAATGTCCTTGTCGGATGTAAAACTGAACTCGGAATAATAGTTTGATATTGGGATACTTGTTTGATAATATGCATATAATGTCTTTACGTTAGAAACTTAAAGTCCTTTCACATTTTGCTCTACGTACACTTTCGAATAAGCCGTCTTTTTTTCTTTTGACATAAAACCGGTTTGACCCGGTGGTTGAACCGGTTGAACCACTAACCCAGTGAACCGGTGAATGGACCGAGTCGATTAAAAACCTGGTGTTTAAAACATTGGCTAAATCTATGAAGAGTTATGTTTAAAACTTGGTCATTATACACTCATATTATTTCATGTATCAAATTTTATTTTGAAAGTTACCATTTAGAACAACAAAGGTCAACAAGCTACATGTTCTAATATTTATGTTGGAATTACGTTCAACTGCGATTGTGTTCTTTTATTATTAAGGAATCATCAAACAAATGCTATTTTTCATCACTTCTTTTGAATAATTGAATTTTGAAAAAAAAAGACATTGCTTTGATTGAATTGAACTGATATTGTTAGTCCTCTTTTGCAATTTAGCCGAGTGATATATTTGTTTACATAGTTGAAGTCACCGTAAACACTTACAAAAAAAATAATAAAAATAAAAATAAAATGCTACAATCACATGATTTTCACATAATAAGATGGCTTGATGTGAGGCTGCACACAGTAGTGACCATGAACGACCTTCATTTTGCCTGCCACATCAGCTTTCTTTCTCCGACAACCTACATATGACTTTTTGCCATACAAAAAATATACACCACAAATATTCTTTTTTAATTAATTCACACACAAAAAAAAAACATATGCAAATTGATTGTGCATACAACCTTAAAAAAAAAAAAAAAAAAAAAAAAAAAAACCCGACCTACATGCCACAGTAAGGGCGACCAAATCTCAACTCGATCGACCGAATTGACAATCGACTTACTATGGCTAGCCTGATATGACAAACCAAACTCAAATACATATAAGATTGACGCGTAACGTAATACACGAAATTGATGTATAAAATATCATGTCACGGCGAAAATTATGTGATTGTAACAATTATACCTAAAAAATACAAATGACACCTTCCATGGTACCACTTTAGATTGACATGTAACTTAATACTCGAATTTGCATAGTATCTAAAACTGAAGGACTGAAAATGAAATTAAGGTTGACTTAAAGTCAACCAAGTTGCCTTTACTCTTTTCTCCTCAACTTCATTTCATCTCTAATTTTCATTTTCATTGCATTCATTCACAATCTTCCAACCATCCGCCAACTGTAAGTCAATTTCACTCACCAGTTACTTATATAGTTGTAGTTTTAAATTATCCTTGTATATTTATTTCAAATTTATAGTATGATGAGACTTTTGAGTCTGACTCGATTAATAGTATTAGGATTTCCAATGCTTATTTTCGAGCTTCATTATAGTTGTATGTGATATTATTGAAGTTTGTTAGTTTTGGTTGACCGAAAACCGACAATTTAAAGATGTTCTGATGATAAATGCAGTTAATTAAGGGGGTGTTTGTCTTGGCCTATTTGCTGGGTTTTGGTTATTCAATCATTAGATTTTCATATTTGTAATTTCCAGTATTATTGATTTGATCTTTAAAATTGAGCTTATAAACACTTCAATAAGCTCATCAAATAAGTTAAACCAAACACCCCTTAAACTAGTTGGGATACAATTGACATGATTGAGTGATTTGAGTATGTGAAATATGTTTTTTTATTAGGTTATGTAGCATAAGATACATGGCGTTGAATGGAATGAATAATTAGATTTTGGTAAAGAAAGTAAATACTAATCGGAAAGTGCCACTGTAGGAGAAATAGTGTTTTCATGTAAATGACATGAAGTGTGGAAAACGTTCAAAAGATGTTGTGTTGTGTGGATCAGTGACTTGAAGGAACTTTACTTTACGCTTTTAGTTTCTTGATGCTTGTGCATGTATTCTATGAAAGCTTTATTTAACGGTTACTAAAACGTGGTAAGCTTGGTGTCACTTATAATTACCATTCATAGTGGTCAGTTTAATCTACATTCATATTCTTAGGAAACATGGAAGACAGAACGCCTCTCTTAAGCTAAATACAATGGTAATATTATGCCTCTCTGTTTATGTGTATTCATATTCTTAGGCCTTAGTCTATACAACATACATATAGCTTTAGATTAATATTGTATATATCTTTGTAAATTCAACATTGTAAGCTTTCATATATAAAGGGAACGTTTGTGTATATATTGTTTATGTATATATTAGTAGCTAAGGTATGTCTTAGCACTTTTGGTGGTCCGCTGAATGTTTGTGTATTGTTTTGATGAGTAATATATAGTTCACCCTTTCACCCAATAAAGGGAACGTTTGAGGATATATTGTCTTGTGTGTTATGTTATTCTGGGCGACATCGTTGTTTATCTCGTGTTCACTAAATTGTTGCTTGTGCTTGATACAAATTTATGATCTAGCGTTCCGCGATCGAACAACAGGTTTGTTGTCATAATTTTCCAACAATAATAACATAGTATGATCATATTTAACCAGACCATGTTGTATCTAAAGACATATTTTGTTAAGAGGTTTAAGAATCCGAGACCATGGTGTTTATTTGCTTCTGATTTTTTGCATTTTGGCCTTTACATCAAACATGATCTAATTGTAGCACGCTACGCATATATATTGAACCTAGTTGCACATTTAGTGATTGATAAACTTTGTCAAATGAATGAGTTTCATTCATTTTAATAAGTAGTTTCATATAATTATACGAGAAAATTGATTGTTTAATGTGTAAAGGTAATTTTGAGGAAGTTTACAGGAGACAGAAGATAGTGGTCTTTGTTTTGAAAGTGTGACTTATGAATATAAAGTTGACTTGAGGTCAACCTACTTGCATTATTTAACTTCTGATCGACATGAGTATAGTAGTATTATCATTTCATTTTTGATACCCATTCATATCCTGTGCTTGATTCTTAACCAATAAGAAAAGGTTCAAAAGAATTTAGTACCGACTTTTGTCTGCAAGGGTTAGAACTGGTGATGCCCAAAAATCTTTTAATGACAGAAAGTTCAATAAGTAAAAGTTAGAAAACACTGTTTAAACCAGGTTGGTACATTTTCCAGCATTTATTTCAGTTAAATCTGTATCTTAAACAATACAATGTATTCACAAGTCACTGAAAGGCGCATAGCTAACTTTTTATTAGAACCCTGCTAAATGTTTGTTCTGCACATAAATAGCATTTCATCTGTTAGTTAGTAGTATGTATGAATGTGTGATCAAGTTTGTCATAGTGAAATTAGGTGAAGTTTTGCGTGATAAGTACTCTACAGAATCATACATTAATTTTTAGGAGGCTATATAGATTATAAATACACTTTGGGTGACTTTTGGGACATATTAAACTTCATTTCAGCGGTAAGCCAGTAGCAATACCAGACATTCCTTTAATTTTAACTGATCCTTTGTTAGATGTACTTTGACTTTTGTGGTCAAAGTTGTTACTATGTCAAAGCTCAAATTGTTGACATATAGCGAAAGGGGTAGTGTTTTATTAGATTTTGTTTAAATTATATCTGCTACAAAGTTGTGAATAATCACAAAAGCGTCAAATAATAAACAAATTGTGTTATCGCATCTGGACCTAAACCAAAATTTAAATAAACAGAAAAATCTTGAAAGATATGAGTTTGGTTTAATGTTAACAGTGTGAATGTCGGCTAAACTCTGAGTTTGGTTTTTGGTTTTTAGTAAAGATATTTCCTAAACAAAGTTTAAACAATTCTCAGTTTGGTTTTTGGTAGACATAATCAGTCTTTTAGTCAAGACTCCTCAATAAGACTGATCCAATCCTAGCCTAGACATGGTTTTTATGCATTGATATAATCTTTTAAAAAAATGATTTAAAGATTAGAAAGGCAATAACAATTATAGAACCCCACAAATAAGCCAAAATTACAATACATGGCTATTGTTGTAATGATTTAAAGGTTTTTATAAGATATATTTTCATACATAATATAAGTTGTTGAATTACTGCTCCACTTTTAAAGGTTTTCTTAATGTATGCACATTCTGGTTTTGTATGTAGAATCTTGAAAAATTCAATATGTTAAAACATGTTAAACAAAGCGGGTTTTAAAAAAGGACCACTCAAAATCGGGTTGCTCACTATGCCTGACATAGTTGTATCATTGCACCACTATAAAAGCCGCTCGACTCAACCCAACCCCGTAGTCAGCCAACTTGTTTGACCCGTTGCATAAAGTGACCCATTTTGATTCCAATCTGTTTTGAGATGTTACCAAATCCTAAATCATTAATCCTATAATTTTTGGTTTTCTTTCTCATTATTTAGGAGCTAGCTTGTTGAAGACAAGAGATCGGAGAAGCTAGCTTTCAATGATATTTTGTAAACAATTAAACATACTTAGAAATTGCTTTGAAAGTGTTATTTGAGTATCGGAGGTTTAATTAGTGTAGTATGAAATTGCTACAGATTTGAGTATCTAAAGTACATGAAGCATGATGTTGCTATGAAATTGTATGTGCAGAATTATGCTGCAAAATTTGTTTTAAAATGTAAAATTATCAAAATAGTGACACTCAAAGGCATGTAGAAGTTTGCAATGTGTTTATGATTAAAGCAGCACTAGTTAAAGCGTGTGCTTTTCAAAATTTGCGACAGTTCTAACTAGAGCGTGTCTTTTGAAGCTTTTTCATTTTAAAAAGCGTGGACTTTTGGATCAAATTTTCCAAGTGACAATTAACTTACTTTCTCCACGCTCTAAGATGTCGTGCATTTTGTGACGCCAAGTATTTCCACGCTATCCTCATGCATGTACTTTTAGTTTTAACACACCAAAAAAACATGGAAATATGCCCCAACCAGTGTGTATTATTACACCATTTGCTGTAGGTCCTATACATCAAACATGGTCTAACTGTAGCACGCTACGCACATATATTGAACCTAGTTTCACATTTAGTGATTGATGAACTTTGTCAAATGAATGATAGTTTCATTCATTTTAATAGGCAGTTTCATATAATTATACGAGAAAATTGATTGTTTAATGTGTAAAAGGTAATTTGGAGGAAGTTTACAGGAGACAAAAGATAGTGGTGTTTGTTTTGAAAGATATCATGTACGAAATTTCTAGAGCCATTCATATAAAGTTGACTTGAGGTCAACCTACTTGCATTATTTAACTTGTGATTGAACACCTAGTGGAATTATCAATTCATTTTCGATAGCCATTCATTTCATCTACTGTGCTTGATTCTTAACCAATCAAAATTATTGTAAGTCTTCTCCTCAACTTAATTTATTTTTATTTATGAATTTGTTGATTGTTTTTGCATTTGTGTTTATTTATAGCTTGAACCTAATATGATTGTTTAAAAGTAAAATACACGTGACGTGAATAAGTGTATGATTCTGATATAAAAGATTGACTTGATGTAAACCCAGTTGCATTATTGTAGTTCTAAAAACCGTAAGTCATCTTCTCTTTTTGTACTTTTTAAATGTTGATTCTTTTACTCTAACTTAGTGCTTTTATAAATCATATTCTAAATGATTTCAGTTTTAATCCGGATCCTTTTTGATTTGATGAGGTTCGTTATTAGATTAATGGTTCGTTATTAAATTTCATAAGCTTAAATTGATCAGTAGTTGTTAAATACTCAAATATAACTACAGATAGAATTATATAGACTTGGAGACTTTTGTCAAAGTCAAGTTAATTATGATATTGATCCAGCCATCTATGTTTTGAAGTTGAAAATTTAAATAAAAGCTTCATTAATCAATAATCATCTGTTTTAAATTCTCAAACAACCTAGTTGATCTTTATCACTTAATTTATTATACTTTATAAAGTTTTCAAACAACCTAGGTTTTTTTTTTAACTAATAAAAATTGTAAGTTTACTCTTTTTAGTTTGTTACACATCAAGTTAACTTTAGAAATAAAAATAAGTTATTAGATTTATGTTGAGAATAGTAAGAACTAAAAAGTAATAAAAATGAGTTTGATTTGTTTTCCGCATTGAAATGAATATGAAATAAAAAAAAGAATAATCAAAGACTTTTAATATTTGAATTTTGAAAAGAGGAATACATTGCTTTGATTGAACTGAATAGAGATAATGAGATGGTGTGATGTCATATGACATGTAACTTAATACACGAAATTGCATAGTATATAAAACTGAGGGACTGAAAGTGAAATTTAAGTTGACTTAGAGTCAACCAAGTTGCCTTTACTCTTTTCTCCTGAACTTCATTTCATCTCTTTTCATTTTCATTGCATTCCATCCATCCGTCAACAACTGTAAGTTAATTTCAGTCACCAATTAATTATATAGTATGATGAGACTTTTGAGTCTGACTCGATTAATTCATTTTCGAATGGTTATTTTCGAGCTTCATTGTAATAGTTGTATGTGATATTATTGAAGTTTGTTAGTTTTGGTTGACCAAAAACCGACAATTTAAAGATGTTCTGATGATAGATGCAGTTATTTAAGGGGGTGTTTGTCTTGGCCTATTTGATGGGTTTTGGTTATTCAATCAATGGATTTTCATATTTGTAATTTCCAGTATTATTGATTTGATCTTTAAAATTGAGCTTATAAAAAGTTCAATAAGCTCATCTAATAAGTTAAACCAAACACCCCTTAAACTAGTTGGGATACAATTGACATGATTGACTGATTTGAGCCTGTGAGAGATGTTTTTGATTAGGTTATGTAGCATAAGATACATGGCGTTGAATGGAGTGAATCATTAGATTTTGTTAAAAAAAAGTAAATGCTAATCGGAAAATGCCACTGTAGGAGAAATAGTGTTTTCGTGTAAATGACATTAAGTGTGGGAAACTTTCAAAAAGTTAGTTGTAGTGTTGTGTGGATCAGTGACTCGAAGGAACTTTACGTTAACCTTTTGGTTTCTTGATGCTTGTGCATGTATTCTATGAAAGCTTTAACAGTTACTAAAACGTGGTAAGCTTGGTGTCACTTATAATTAACATTCATAATGGTCAATTTAATCTACATTCATATTCTTAGGAAACACAGAAGACATAACGCCTCTCTTAAGCTAAATGCAATGGTAATATTGCGCCTCTCTGTTTATGTGTATAATAGTTTGTTTTCAAGAAGGTGTCAGTCTATTTATGTGATGCTGTTACCACTATCAATGTTTTGTTTTTGTTTTTTTTAACAGTTAACTTATATATAAACAATTAGCATGCTTGTCCTGTCTACATGTTACATAGTATTACACAAAAACACTCACATGTTTGATTGTTTTATGCTACTTAGTCATGGGTTCTTGGTGCTTATAAATTGTTTCAACTTTATTTTGACTTTTTTCTGAAATCGTTTATTGTACTTGTGAACGCAGCTCGATCTCATTATTGATAATGGCTACTACATCCATTCCTCATCGGTGGAAATATGATGTCTTTGTTAGTTTTAGAGGTGAAGATATCCGCCAAAACTTCATGGATCATATGTTCAATGATTTCAAGCAAAAAGGGATTCATGCTTTTAAAGATGATAGAGAATTGCCTAAAGGAGAAGAGATATCTCCTCATCTCTCCAAAGCCATTGAAGAATCGAGGTTTTTGATTGTTGTCTTCTCCAAAAATTACGCTTCTTCAACATGGTGTCTGAGGGAACTTGGCAAAATACTCGAGTGCAAGCAAATGGGAGAGCCTAAACATGAGGTTCAAATCATCTTTTATGATGTTAAACCTAACGTGGTAAGGAATCAAACTGATAGCTACGCTGAAGCTTTTGCCAAACATCAAGTTTATAATATAACGAAGGTGGATCAATGGAAAAAAGATTTATCCATGGCAGCTAACTTATCCGGATGGGATCTCCGGGACATGACAAATGGGTAAATTTCTTATTTTTGTGTGATTAGTCTTGTAGCTCTACTAAAGCTTAACACTATGCAGTTTCTCTTACTTATTGTCTCTTTGTGGTTAACAGGTATGAGTACAAGTTCATCAATTGCATCTCCAAATACATCCTCATAAAGTTATGTGACGGGCCCTTACATGTTGGTGAGAACCTTGTTGGCCTAGATTTCCATTTAAACAGGTTAAATGTGCTACGCTTCGTTGGGTCGGATAAGGTTAACATGATTGGAATATGTGGTATAAGTGGAATAGGAAAGACGACCCTTGCCAAAGCTATTTATAACTTGATGTATGTCCACTTTGAAGGGAGTTGCTTTTGTGAAGATGTCAAAGAAGTCACGAAACGACAAGGCCTGATTCAAGTCCAGCTGCATATGATTGGAAAGATCATGAAAATAGAAGATTTGAAGATACCAAGTGTTGGTGAAGGAATTATGGTAATAAAGAAGATGATGTCATCAAGGCCGATCCTGCTTGTTTTGGATGACGTGGATCATCGGGATCAGTTAAAGGCACTAGCGGGTTCAGCTAGTTGGTTTTGCCCAGGAAGTTTGATTATTTTCACAGGTAAAGATAAACAGTTACTAAATTCTCATAGAGTGGATGAAATCCATGACATGGACTTCCTAGATGAGGATGAATCTCTTAAGCTCTTCAGTTTCCATGCCTTTGAGGAAGAACATCCTTCTGCAGGCTTCCAAGAACTTGCTGAGAAAGCTGTGAACTATGTGCAAGGTCACCCTCTGGCTCTCATAGTTTTGGGTTGTTTTTTGTACGGTAAAACTGTGGGTGAGTGGGTTAGTGAACTGGAAAGGCTTAGAGAACATCCTAATGAAGAAATACATCAAGTTCTCCGCTTAAGTTATGATGGGCTAAACCTCGAGCAGCAAAATATCTTACTTGATATCGCATGTTCATTCGTCGGAGAAAACAGTGATTTTGTAGCAAGCATACTAGATGGGTGTAACTTTTTTGCAGATAGAAACATGAGAGTTCTAGTTGATAAGTCATTAATCAGAATCTCTAGGGATATGTCACTTCAAATGCATGACTTGATTCAAGCAATGGCAAGAGAAATCATTCATGAAGAATCTATTATGACCGGGAAACAGAGGAGATTGTGGAAATCATCTGAAGTTTACAATGTATTGATTGAAAAGAAGGTTAGTAGTGGTATACGATTCTTTTTTCTCTACACTAATACGTTAAAGTATTAGGAAAATATCGTAATGAAGCTACCTGTTCTTACTTTTCCAGGTGCCAATAATTGAAGCAGTTGAAGTTCTAGTCCTTTCCTTAGAGAAATTTAGTCAAAAGGTTCAAATAGATGCTAATGATTTTGCACATTTGAAAAAGTTACGGATCCTGAAAATCTATCAAGAGGAAAAGGTATATGAGCGGAAACGTGAATTGAAGGGACACAATGTGATCTTCTCAGGAAATTTGTATCATTTGTCCAATGAGTTAAGCTTGTTTTGTTGGCATGGATGCCCTTTCAAGTGCTTACCTTCCGATTTCTATCCAGAAAACATTGTGGCCATTGACCTGTCTTACAGCAACATAAAAGATTTTTGGACAACACCTAAGGTATTTCCTTGTACACACATGTTTTCCTATTTGATACCTAATGATCCGAGAACTCATCTTCTTTTTTTTCTATTGATGTCAGTGTTTTAGATGGTTGAAAGTAATGAAGCTAAGGTACTGCTGCAATCTAACAACCACCCCTGACTTCTCAGAGATTACAAATCTTGAAGAGCTAGATTTTGAAGGTTGTGTGAATTTGGTTACAGTTCACCCATCTATTGGAATGCTTAATAAGCTTGCTGTCTTAAATCTGAAAGACTGCACACTGGTTGGGAGTTTTCCTGAAGCCTTTTGGTCTAGATGCTGGACTTCAATCTCTGGTTTTATATGGAACCAACAACATCCCCAAAGATCAGTTTCATTGGCAGGTTTAAATATGTTAAAGTCCCTGAATTTCAGCTACTGCAATTTAGAACAAGTTCCTGAGAGCATTGGAGGCTTATCATGTCTAGAGAGTCTATACTTGCAAGGGAACAATTTTACTAGTTTGCCTGGAAGTTTGAGTCAACTTTCTAATCTTCAAAAACTTAGACTTGATGATTGCAAGAAGCTGGAAGTGTTGCCCGAACTTCCACATAGCCTACTTGATCTTTATGCAAATGATTGCACCTCCTTAAGAGAAGTGTCGGGAAGTTTGAGTCAACTTTCTAGTCTTAATTGGCTTTTTGTTAATGGTTGCAAGAAGCTGGAAGTGTTGCCCGAACTTCCACATAGCCTACTTTATCTTAATGCAAATGATTGCACCTCCTTATGTTCAATTATGGGATCAAACCCAATCATGAGCAAAAGGTACACTTATCTCAACAATTGTCCAAAATTGTTTAAGGTGTCGATATCAGAGACTCAATGTCTCGACTCATCTGTAACTTCCCAAGGCTCTCGATTTTCTTCTTTCCTTCGGTATGCACATAACAGATGTGGATTGTTCCGTTTGCCAGGAAGTTCCTTTAAGAATATGGATATAATATATGATGGAAATAGCATTCCAAATTGGTTTACAAATAAAAGTTTGGGAAATCATGTAAAGGTTGAATTACCATCAGATTGGAGCTTCAGTAAGTTAAGGGGATATGGAATTTGTGTTATTTATAAGAGAAAAAAACCTTCCACATCTTTTGGATACTCTGTAAACAACTTTGATGGAGCTTATTTGGGAGGATGCTCTCCACACTATGGGCAATATTTTAAGGATAAGCCAATAAGAATCGATGAGTCAGATATGATATGGTTGCATTATAAGACAAGTGAAATACGGGAATTGAAGGAAGCAAAGAATTTTGTAACATTTTGTTTTTGGGAGAATGAAGGATTTGAAGTGAAGGAGATGGGTGTAAGACTTGTTTGGGATGAAGATTTAGATCAAGAAGCAGACTTGATTATGTTCCAAGACCTCACAACTCTATCACAGCATGGTGAGGTCTTGTGCCTGTTTGAGAACGATGGACAAATCTACTGGACATGGTAGGATAAATTATTTATATGTCCCCTGTAGATTTTGTAATTTTTATTTGGTCTTTTTATTAGCCACGATAATCTTTGATAAATCCATGTAGGAGACACCCACCAGGTGTTTGATGAAATGCATGAGTAGAAATCCTTTACTATTAAGAATAGGTTGTTGTGTTTTGTAGTAGTGATGTGTACAGTAACATTGCATTATACTCTATCACAGACTTTGTTTTCAACCATGAAGTCCGTAAGTCTCACTGACTTTGTTTTAAACCTTTTCCCTATTCCTAATTTAGTCACACTATGAGCTTGTGGATCAACCAAGTGATTTGTTGTTGCCACCTCAGTTTGATCATTAGTCAACAACTCATTACCTTCAGTAGGTATTCAACTTTCTCGTGCATGACATTACTGTCCTCCCTAACATTGACCTTGTCTAGTTCTTGAGTTAGTTTGGCTGAGAGTCTGAGACACACTTACGAGTTACGACATCACGAATGAATAACTTTTCAACTTTCTATTTCTTTCTCATTTTTTTGTTGTTTAAAAAAAATGCTTTATAGCAACACCCATTCCATGAGAGAGATGATTTGTATGCATGATGTTTTGATTTGCACACTTCAATAAACAATCAGTTAAAGGAAAACATATAAACAATATAACTGTAGCAAAACATATAAACAATATAACTGTAGAAATACATAAGTTGAAGTAAGTTGAGTATTCATTTCACATTTTATAAAGGACCATTAGGTTGAGCAAACGGACCGGATGGACCGGACCGGACCGACCACATTCGGTCCGGTCCTCGGTCCCGGTTTTTACCTTAATTCGATCTTCGGTCTTGTCGGTCTCGTCCGGTCCGGTCCGGTCCAGACCGATGCTCACCCTTAATTGGACCATAAATGTATGCTCACATTTATTGAAATACTATATTACACAAACTCAGTCAAACAAAAATTACTTAATATTCTTCACACTTTAATAAATAACACTATATAAATAAATACTCCATAAATACATAAAAACTCATATACAATCCCCCTTCTCAAACCCTCATCTCCGGTCACCGGCATCACTTTCCTGGTCACTAGCAACCCAAAACACACACTAAAAACACCTTCATTTTTCACACACAAAAAAACCCATATCACCAAATCACTAGATCTGACCCCCATCATGACGTCATCACCACCCACATCAAGGCTATTCACAATAGGCCTAGTGACGTCATGGTACTCATCAAACATAGGTGTCTTGTTACTAAACAAATATCTACCAAGTAACTATGGTTTCAAATACCCAATATTCTTAACTATGTGTCACATGACAGCTTGTGCATTATTAAGCTATATAGGTATTGCTTGGTTGAAAATGGTACCTATGCAGACAATTAGATCACGTGTTCAGTTTATGAAAATAAGTGCTTTGAGTGCGATATTTTGTGCTAGTGTTGTTAGTGGGAATGTTTCTTTAAGGTATTTGCCTGTGTCGTTTAATCAAGCTATTGGGGCTACTAAGCCTTTGTACAATAGCTTGTGGTGTCATTTGGGATATCCTTCCCTTGCCACATGGTCATTGGGGCTGTCTCAGTAGTCGTGCCATGAAAACATTTAAGAAGAGAGACATGATAAAGATCATAGATTTTAGCATCAACATGTAACAAAATTGATAAAAGATCATAGATATCAATCAATAGGTACTGCATTACATAAAAGAACTGCTATATCTTCCTAGTTTATATCTTCCTAGTTTTGTTAATTGCAATCCAATACTAGAATTTCTAGTCAAAATTATACCAAAGAAATATCGTAAAGTTCTCATGCAATGGAATCAAAGACAAGCAAGTGATACAAACAGAAACTATCAAGCTGGTAGAAGACAAAAATAACACCACCAAACTCCAAACTAAAATGCCCATTTATCAGTTTCATTTTTCCCCATTTGACTTTGTGACGACTCCTTAAATGGTCCGCTTGAGTACCCAAAGGGAAGTCATCAAATGAATATGTATGACCATGGTCAAAAGTCAAAACCTGCATTGCTACTTATTGAATCAAACCTTGTGAAACTACGGTCTTGTGCCGTGCTGCTCATTGAGTCGAATCTTGAGAAGTTATTATCCTGTGTGGAGCTGCTCATGGAATCAAATCTCGAAAGGCTTCTCTGACTTCCAGTCAGTATTTGAATATGAATCCTCAGAAACGTCATCCATCGGAGCCGAGTTTTCTGCCTGAGATGTTGATTTGGTATTTGCAGGCACCGTAGCATCAAATGAGAAACCTTCGTCTTCGAATTTATCCCAGGTTGCCAAACCTTGACAAACCTTGACAATCAAAATAGGTGAACCATAACGCAATATCAATCATTCTATTATACAGATACAGTAACGTTATTGCTCATGACTCATGAGATAAAAGATGATACCCTTTGGAAGCTCAATACGTGCAGTTGACTTGGCATCAATTCCATGTTTTTTTTGCAACGTCCAGTTAAAGCCTTAAGTAGTTCCTCGAGATCAGATTGGATACGATCAGCACGAACCTGGGTCAGCCAAAAAAAAATGACGGGTCAGTCAAGCCATCCTTAAAACTTCCTAAAATCTTTTTACTTGGGATCATATGAACTTACTTGAAGTAACTGAAGTTACTTGAAGGATACCATCAGCGCTGCCACCCTGATCCATTTTCACAAGTGCCTGATTCAACTCCATCTTCCTCTCCTAAAATTAATGTGCTCAGCTGCCCTTATTCTTACCCAAAAAAAAAAACAATTTTATCAATAACAGGTGGGTCAAACTCAAAATCATAATAATCACTTGATATATAGGAAGATAATATAAAGACAATCAACATCATGTCTGCACTGGAGTCGGAATTCGACCCTGGTCACACGTCTAAACGTAGGGTTATGCTTCAAGTCTGGTTTCAGATTTGGATCCTGGTCAGGCCTAGTAACAGGTTTCCCCACGTGCTTGTGCTTTTGCTGTTACGTGCATATATGTAATCCTTAACATTGGGTAGTTCACAGGCATTGTGAAGTGCAAAACATAACCTAAGTGTACTTATTGATGCTTAAATGAGTCAAAATTGTCACATTTGCAGCAGATATCTATGTAGTTTTCTCTACTCTGTTGCAGAATGCCAGAATGAACTGATTCTGAACCAGTACAAAAACACGTTTCTCGGGCCACCAATTGGAATAGTTTTAAACATAAAAAACCCGAAAATTGCTTATGAAACTCCCATCGTTTGCTTCATGAATCCAATCGAAGTAACAAAAATTCCATAAAAAATCTTTGAAACTTAATTATAATATTTCAGTTTAAACAAAAACTTACAATTAACTTACAAATGCACAACAGCCATTGATTTCATCATGCACGAAGAGACGTCCAATTCACGAGCCACCTGGTTCTTCGACGCGTGAACCCACTTCATCTTCGGGTTCGAGACATCACACATTGTCAAAAACTCCATCACCTGCCGAATCCAGTCCATGGACGCATCAGGATGCACCGAAACTTCATTTCAAATTAAATAAACGAGATCAAGCTCCCACAACTTCCAAACTGCTTTGTTTCTCCTTCCAATTTCGCCTTCTCCTTCACACCATGAAACCGACACTAGATAGAGCCGTTGACCATCACAGGACACTAGCCTTGGGGTGTACTCGTGGACCCTTGCTGGGTGTGTAGTCGTTTGGACTCGAGTCCAGAAACCATGTCCATTGTCATACGCTGCGAGCTTATCAGTCTCGAAATACACGTAAAAGACCCCGTCACAAGCGACTCCCGAGCAAACAACTCCAAAATCAACTGGTAGCCGTTGAATTTCCGTCCATTTGTTTGACGAAGAATCATAAATCTCACATGAATCTAAAAGCTCATCCCATGAACCGATCCCCCCTACAGCTATTATCAAGAACCGTCCTCGGTCTTTTACACTACTCGTGTGCTTGGTTTTTTCGTTTCTTGATGAACGTCTAACCAAAATCTTGTGAGGATCCCCGTAAACATCCGATACTCCACCGATCCGTGCCATGTACAGAGTTGACTTTTGATGGTCAAACGATCAGAGTTGGCTTCAAAAACCCCTAGAACGGACTTTGACCTTGAGTGTTTCATTGTGCCAGGATTTTGTCATAGGGCTAAAAGCCAACACTCCATGTGTGTCTTTCGGTCCATTCTTCCGGGGCTCAAGCAACCTCCAACTGTGAAAATGTTATCATGGACAGTGGCAGAACCGATTCTTAAGAATTTCTGCCTCAACTTTATGCCATTTGTTGAAAGAAACGTCAAAAGCATATATCTCACGAGAGCCAAGACCATTTGTAACAGTACCAAAAAGGAACAACCATGGACTCGGGTAATACCCTTCTCATCTCATCTGCATAAAACGAGGTGGCGTAGTCAAAGATCTCCATTTCTTGCACACGAGCCAAGTGTTCATTAAGCTCGTCAATGGAAGTCTCATGAAACACAACTCGAGAATATCATCAGGAAGAAACACATGCATTGTGTTGTTTCCGTGTGACTCTTCAGTTTCAAAACTCTTTTTCCGATTATTTCTCTTCCCCAACCGATCCACTCCATATGAGAAACAATCCACACTCATGTCGTCGGTCCCACCTTAATGAAATGACTCCTGTGTCATCATCATCAATATCATCATCCATCACACTTCCATGGTAGTCGTTTTTCAACTTTTGGCTAATGCTTCTAACTAGATGTTTCGACACATTGGAAGCCTCATGTTCTTTATGTGATGTTTCACCCCTAAGTTGTTCAGGTATCATCTTGCATTCTACGCCTGGTCATACGAACAACACAAATTTGAATATGAATGCAAAACAAAATGCTAAGAGATTGAAACTAGACTAGCACAAAAACATGGCTAATTTGTACTCGGAAAGTCAAATGACTACTTTGAAGTTGACACACAGAATTTTCCACATGTTTGCATACAGCACATACTACAGATATGACTTTCAGTGCAAAGAGATAATTGTACATCTTAATGTGGCTGCAGATCAGTAGAGCACAGCACAGCACAGCCCGTTTTTACATGTTACCAGGCATGTCCAGCACACCTATTCTGCTACCTCTAGTCTAAGCAGTGTCAGAGCTTACTTGGCTTGTAATAAAGAATGATAGGCTCAAGTTCAAAACTCATGGCCAGGCAAGATTGAAACTTAAGTTCAGACCTTTCACTAGTAAAAAAGATCGCTCTGTGGCTTGTTTTCTATACTTGTATAAGTTTAAAAAAAAAGTAAAGTAACTCCCAATACCGTCTTTCACGGGTTACGGGTCCCAATACCGTCTTCCACGGTGTATGGGGGAGGTTGAGACGTAGACAGCCTTACCCCTACCTAAGGTAGAGGCTGCTTCCGGTTCTACCAAAGGTAGAAAAGGTCCTCCGGCCTTGCAATTACAAATACATTACAGCTTACTTCTAGGTGTTAAAAGTTAGTTACTTTGCACTAAGGGCGTGTTCGGGTGTGTGTTTTGCAAAATTGATTATCTCATATCTAGTGTTTGGATACCTACTTCTTCTGATTATCAAATGTTAAATTACAGTTTACAACTTCATGCTACATGAGGACATCCAAACACCATCTATAAAAAGTAGTTGATCATCTGATATCGAAGAGCAGATCCAAACATGAAACACCCCCTAATGTCTAATCACCTATAATACAAACTAGTAACTACATATATTGTACAATCCAGTACATAAAAACAGCACAAACAACAATCAAAGTCAAGTACCCATATATTCAAATTTACATAAATCCATTAAAATACATAGACCCTAGTCCCAAAACAGTCCAAACTCAAAGTCAACTAACTTTTTTTTTTCCTTCAAAATTAACAATCTTACAAATCATTATCTAGAAATAAGTTTAACAACCCACTACTAAAAATTTTTAAACCATTAGACCAGATACATTTTTCAGATCAACAAGCCAAAATCCAGTGTCAAACATGAATATCTAAAATGCTATTTTGACCATCTAAAGTCAATATTTGACCCAATCAAAAAAGGAACACAAATAACAACACCAAAAACATGTACTCTATCAAATATTAGTCAGCCAAAAGCTCGAAAACTATGGTTACCAAATATAAAAACAAATAAAGATATGAATGTACTAAGTACACAAGAGTAAAGAAAACAAACCTCGTGAAGTTTATATTGAACCCAAGAATCAACCCAGACAGATATTTAGATCCAACAAAAGGGTTAGAGTAAATGTCATTTTTCGTCCCTGTGGTTTGCCGGGTCAATCAAGAATCGTCCCTGCCGTTAATTTTCTTCGGGTTTGGTCCCCGTGGTTTACAACCTATAAGGGTTTGGTCCCTTGACCACAAATTCCGTCGGTTGACCGTTAAAATACTTGTTTGATAAGGCAAAATGACAAAAACACCCTTATTATTATTATTAAACCTATATCTTCTCCATCATATTCTCCAATTATCAAATATCCTCTCATAGGTAGACTAAGGATCAAATGAGAAGAATCCTTAAAATAAGAAGGATGAGAAATAACTATAACTACACATTAGAGATGCATCAATTTGAATTAGATGCATCGCTAATCTTATAGATGCATCATAATATATTTTCTAGCTAAAAATTAGATGCATATACATATATTAGATGCATTTCGTCAAGTTAGATGAATCCTATGTATTTTTCATCCTCTGCGGGTCAAATTTATTGCTAGTACTACTTTGCATCGTTTTCACTTCAAAATCACTTTCGAAACTAATTGTTATGCATCTAAACGAATAGAGGTGCATCTAATTTAAGTCGATGCATCTCATATATGCAGTTATAGTTATTTCTCATTCTTCTCATTTTAAGGTTTCTTCTCACTGGATCCTTACCCCTCATAGATAATCAAAAACCATCTTCCTAACAAACCACAAAACAATCCAATATCAATATCCACATAAAAAAAAAAAAAAAAAAAAAAAAAAAAAAAAAAAAAAAAAAAAAAAAAACTCCCATCACCAAACCCCATCACTGGCACTACAACACGAAACCCCATATCTACCACCATGAAACAACACCCATCAAACCCCCATCGACGAGTAGTTAGCCACAGATTTTTTTGAGAAGGAAGCATATTGGGGTTTAGGTGGCGGGTATTGTGTTTGGTATGACGGTTTGGTGGTTGTTGATGGCAAGATTCCGGCGAGAGAGAGTTAGAAGGAGGCTAGCTATGGTGGTTGTGGGGGCGGCCGATGGTGATAGCTGGCAGTGATGCCAGATTTGATAAGAGAGTAAGGGAAAGGGGAGTGGGTGTGAGTGTTGGTGTGGGAGAAACAAAAAGATGAAGAAAAGAGTATATAAATATAAATGTATGTGGATCAAATGACAAAAATACCCTTCAGCATAACAGTCAAACTAACTGAAGTTTGGTCAAGGGACCAAACCCATATGGGTTGTAAACCACGGGAACCAAACCTGAACGGCGGGGACGATTCTTGATTGACCCGGCAAATCACAGGGACGAAAAATGATATTTACTCGAAGGGTTATTTAAAATGGGTCATTTTAGTAAAGTTTGAAAAGAAAACATTTTCAAGACAGAAGAGAGAGAAGTCATGGATCTTTTTATTTTGAAGTGAAGTCATGATATTTCACTTTAGTTCAAAAAAAGTGGAAAAAAGGTGTTCCTTTTTTTCCCCCTATCTATCTCGACTATAATTATATTTCTACTTTTTCTAACTTGATGAAAGTTGTCCATAATAGGTACCAAAAATAATTAAGTGTGGTAAATTGAATGGTAAAAAAATAGAATTTTCTTAATCTTTCTTTTTGTAAAAATAATAAATTAAAACCAAACATTTTAGTAAGAGTAAATTGAGAAAAAAAAAAAAAAAAAAAAAAAAGTCCTAATGTGTTATATCCAAATTATAGAGTGCAGTGTATGTGTCGTTTTATTAAAAACAACTGATGCATATATCATTTATGATCTAAGTGAAATGACTAAAATTATTCAAAGTGAAATGAAAAAGTCTCACCGAAAGCAAAAACATTTTAGTCATTTCATTTCGGCCTAGAGACAATATCCGCACTAAAGATTTTCCCAAAAAACGACACCCTCACTTTCATATATTAGTATTTGAAATCTTATCTTGGAAAAGTACGCATTGGGTATAAAACAAGAAAACTAGGTGAATGCATTATGCATGTTTAACACCCCCGAAATAACATCAATTACAAGTGCTCGGTGTGGGCATGTTATTCGTCCACCAAAGACCCAACAACGGACGAACAACACGTTGTACTGCACCCTGCCTCGTGCTATTGCGTCCGCTGTTCATCCCTTAGCCATTCCAATCACTTGTGTCCGGTTTTTTTTTTTTTTTTTTTTTTTTTTTTTTTTTTTTTTTTTTTTTTTTTTAGTGAGTGAGTGGTTATTTTTTGTGGGGTTTTTTATGGGTCCTAATAAGTGTTATTGGATTTTTTTTTTTTTTTTTTTTAAAGAGTGGTTATTTTTTGTGGGGTATTTTATAGGACCTAATATGTGTTATTATTATTATTTTTTTTAGAAAGAGGTTTTAATTGTTGATGTGTTATTAAGAGGGAATAAGGTGGCGTTTAAGTAACAGAAGAATTATGTGTTATTCATCTTCCTCGCACCTTCCACTCTAAACTTGAATGATGCACTAATGAAATGTTTAACAAACTATTTAACTAGATGTTTGTTAGTAACACATCACAAATACGGTTTTATATTTGTTTAATCAACTGAACCGACACCAACAATAATCTATTGATATTTTTGAACACTATTTGATGATACGCTATTTTAAATAACAATCTAGTTAGAAGATCATTTGATGGTAAATATAATATATTTGTGATAATAAGTGTGACCCCTCTTGAGAGTCTATTATGTTTCTCACTGTGTTAATATTCCAATTAAAAATGCTTTCATAATTTCAATTGTTAAGATTTACACTTCATTTAGTGTAAAACCCTAAAATCTCAAACATTTAAAATTTCTAAATTGCCCCTCTAACTTTGAATCAATAAGAACATTATGAATGTATAACCTAAGTTACTAATATCCTAAATCATTAATAAGAAGGGCCGTCCCATGAATTTATGAAATTTTTGAGGGCCCTAGGTGAAATTAAATAATAGGGCTTTTTGATAAGGAATACTATATATAAAGTGTCAGATATAATGCAATTAGTTGGCTAAATGTTCTAATATGTTACTCGTTTAAGATATTTTCTCATCTAAATATTTTTTTTTCTTCTTTGTGAAAAATATGCGTACACATGCATATAATTATTAACGTGACAAATTTTGAGGCATTTAAAAATTTTGAGACCCTGTGCGGTCGCTCACCTTACACACCCTCAAAGTCGGCCCTATTAATAAGATTACTAAAACTTTACTCTACAACTTAACTAGTTAATTACCTAACTTAAAAATATAAAAGCTACTATACAAGACAAATCACACGTCTACATGTCCCTTCATTGGGCCGATGTTGCTTTCACAACTTTGGTACATGAGATTTGGCCCATATTCTTTCCCTGAGAAGATAAGTAACAAATGTATTCATGAAATCCCACAAATTCGGCAAGTATTCTCTCTATTCATTTTTATACGCTCTATTCCTTTTTAATCCTCATGACAAGTTACGGTTCATTCTAAAATAAACAAACACGCACATAAAACCCTAACAAAACATTGGCGGCTGTTTAGTTTTCTCCTTCCATTTCTCGTTCGAATCAAGGTGGTTTTGGATCATGATTAAGGTGGTGTTGAGTGCGGTATATTCTGGTTTGAGAAGGGTGGTTTTGATTGTGTGTTACATAGCTTCAAGGAAGGTTTTGGTTGTGTTGATTTGACGAGCGTTGATAGCTTTGTATTCGTTTGTGATTCTGGTCTCGGTTTCTTGCTGCTTCTCTTGATCAAGCATCGAGGGTATTTCATATCACCTAAATCTTGTTCTATTTCTTTCCTATTGAATCTAGTCTAGTATGCTCGTATAACATGTCACCTAGAATCAAAAATGGATCGGCTAATATAGGTTTGTATATATACGAATAAACATGTCAAATGATATCACATGAAAGTAACATAAAATCATAGAACATATCTTATGAAATTACGAAATTATAAGCTAATTTAATCGACCTTATAGTTGTTGTTTCGAATCGGTTTTATACATGTTTAAGAAATAATCTATTCGAGCTAAAAAGAGATCCATGCATGCAAGCTTTAGGTCTTGTTTTTGGTTCGCTAATATAAATTAAAAGGGTGTCGTGGATTGTTTTGTGCCTCGTCAATACTTGTGTTGTCTCGCGAGGGTTCGTGGTTTATATCCGGTCTCGCGATGACTAGTTGTCCCATTAGCTAGGTATATACGAGCGAATATATATACATACGAGTAACATAATATAGTTAAAATGAATCGTAAAACTGGACATATAAGCTATGTAAGAAACTGATGTATAATCGAGTTATAAAATTTATATAAATGTATTCTGCATGGTTAATAGTATCATGCTTTCACCATTTTGCAATGTCACTGAATAAAATATACAAGGCTATGAATGAGCCAAAAGACATGGGTACCGATTATGAATTTTGCTACATTCACATAAAATTTACACAAAAAATCCCCACTCGCTGACATGTCAGCGGGTGATTGGTTTTTTGTGGGATGTGGCATGCCTCACCGATTATTTTATCCGAAGAAGCAAGGGATGTTTGTTCCGGAAATTTAGATAACAAAAAGGGTGTGTGTCGCGGCTTATTTAATCAAGAGAAGTATTTGTCTCGGCATGTTTTAACAAGAGGGTGTCGTGGACTTGTTTGCTTTCAAAATAATAAAAATCTTGGGTCGTCACGGCATAAAAAAAAAATCAATATCGTGGGTATGTTACTAAATTATATAAAATTATAATGACGGGTTCAAAATTCTTATCTTAATATTAATTTATTAAAATAAACTTTAAATTAATTTTATGTGATTTTTAATATTTAATTTTGATAATTTATATTTTAGACCCTAAGCTATCATAATTGCCAAATAAAACCCTAATTACTATGTAGGTAAACATTCTAAATAAGGGAACTTACTATTTATGGAAACTTACTAAAAATGGAAACATGTTAAAAATAGAAAGTTACCTAATTTGGATAAAACTACTAAAATTGGAAAGTTACTATTTTTGAAAAGTTCTATTTATGGAAAGTCTATTTTTGGGAAGTAAACTTAAAACCCTAATTTGGTAATCTTAACCTAATGCTTCTAATTTTGTAGAGAAGAAACCCTAAACCTAATCTGGAAACACTTATCATATGTAAACCCTAATTTTGACAACCTAAAATAAGTTAAGCCTTTAATGAGCAGTTAAGTAATATGTAAACCTTTATTGTGTAGATTGTGTGAAGAAGGAGTGATCTGCCTTCCCTTCTCGTTCTTTGTTTCATTTCTGCATTTGATTTCGAGGTACAGATATTCCGCCTTTTTAGTAAAGGCCATCCTTCTCTCTTTTGTTTAATGTTTCGATTATGATCCCTTCAGTTAAGCCATTGCTATGTTCCCTTTATTTGATTCGTGTTTGTTGATACTTGATATTGATATGAGCTTGATATTCGTTTGCATGCTATATTTCTTTTCTATAGCATTCTTGATTATATGCCCATTATGTGTTACTTGTATATATGATTTGATTAATTTGTAGCCAGTCATGGGGAGTCCATGGCCTTGCCACTGATGCACCAGTGGTATTGACACTATCTGTGGAGGTGGGTTTTAGTCCACAGCGTTCCCTTTAAGCTAGCTATTCAGGCCTATATTTAGTGTTGTATGTGTCTACTTAGCCTAGAGCTTTGTACATATATATCTGTTTTGCAGGGGGCGTATGGATGCATCCTAGGTACTTTGTTTAGTATAATTTGGTGAATGGACTTGTGTGTGTGCAATACACCCCATTTCACATTTGGTATATCGGAGTCTGCAGCTCCTATGTACACTATGATATATGTTTGTTGGGCATTCCTATTGGTTCTATTTTTCTGTGATCTTTATAATCCTGTCATCTCTATTTTGATTAACTTATGCTTGCTTCATTTCATTTGCTTACATTATGATTCGTTTCTTTTCCTTTGATTCGTTATATATTCCTTACCCGTATTTCCTTTGATCATCTTCTGTTATATGTTTCATATTCTTTGATTTCTATCTCATCAGGTTCGCTTGGACTTATGTCGTATTCACCTTCGTTTTCCTTTTTGTTATTAGTTTTCGTTTGTTTATATATGTTCACTGGGCTTTTTAAGCTCAGCCGCATTTCTTTTCCTGCGGCAGGTTTTTAGAAGAAAGCTGGGTTGGGTGAAGAGTGCTTAGGAGCTCTTAGTGGACTACACTGTTGATAGCTCCCCATGGATTAGAGATAGACATAGATATTTCCTTCTTGGTTCTCAACTTGTAATTAATTTGGAAGTTGTAATGCTTAGAATTAGTCCTTTATCCTTTCGCTACAACTGTTTTGTGAACCTTGTATCATTAATGTATTCCGCTTGCTTATGTTCTGATTTGACCCCATAATGTTACACTTTAGCCCTTTTCGGGTTGAGGTGTTACAATTAGTGACCACGAAATGGCAATATTTATTGAGTTGGGAGTTAAGATCAAATGAAAAATAAAATGAAAATAAGAAGAGTGAGAAGAAACAATAACAGCACATTTTAGGTGCATCTAAAAAACATATCCATATCGTTTTAAATGTTTCCCTTTTATTTAAAATGTGCGGTTAGAAATATTTTCCACTCTTTTTATTTTAATTTTTCAAAAATACTTTCCACTATTTTTTTTTTCTTCTTATTAGATCCTTCCTTTTAGACGGGTTCTAAACTAGTTAAACATGAAAAATTGAATTACCACTCTTTTTGGGGTAACGACATGAAAACCTCTATAAACCAACAAAACATGTTTCATTATCACCCATTGCAAACAAAGTGAAATGTTGTCTATCAAACACATGTGATTTAGGTAACACGTCTGATTTAGGTGATTAGAAAAGGATTAACATACTCCACATCTTTATTTTCGACTAAATCAATTTCTTTTCTTTTGTTAAAATACGCTTGGCTATGAAGGAGCACATATATTGTAACACCCCAACTCGATAAGGGTAGAAGTGCCACATTATGGTGACATATCAAAGCAAGAACAAGCATACATCTCAAGTAATACAAATGAGTATCAAGGTTACAAGGGACAAAAGAAAGTAATAAAAATACTAAGTATGGAATGAACAAAAGCTCCTACTAATCTAAAAGCTATCAAGGTAAAGTCTTCTAAGTCCAATACACTCTCCACTCATAACCCAGCTTCCTACTAAAAACCTGCCTCAGGAAAAAAAACGCGGCTGAGCTACGAGAGCCCAGTGAACAGATATGAAAGTAACAAGCAATATAGAATGATATAAATAAGACAATGGAAGGATAAAGTAAAGCATAAAGGAAGTACAACCGAAGTAAGAAGAACCTGTATTAAAGTTGTAAAGGTGTAAGGTGTAAGGTATAAAGGTATAATGGTCAGGTCAGTTATCCACCACAAGCCCAAGTCAAGTCAAGTATCAAGTCAAGTCAAGAAAACAGTAATCCACCACGAGCCCAAGTCAAGTCAAATCAAGTCAAGTAACCATAGTAGCCATGTATCCTGAGGGGTGACCTTGGAATACCAAGTGTAGTATGAGGGGATGCCTCAAGGGTTGGGAGTCGCGAACTCCCAAGATGTGAAAGATGTGTATCGCACACACCATCGGTCGCCAAGTATATATATAGCAAGTAATATCATGATATATCCATCGAAACAAGTAAACAAATCTATGATGCATCCATACGCCCCAAACGGCCAAATATCTCCTTCTCCGTAACAAGTCAAGTAATGGGACGGGATAGGTCATCACTCTCCTACCCTAGAATCATGCCATCGGTGCATCAATAACAAGGAAATGGAACCCCCATGCCTAGTATACAAGTGGTGGCTCGTAGTCTCAAACTGTGGGACAAAGGTCAAGTCAAGTATCAAGTATCCAAGTTCAAAGTTCATATCAAGTAGTTCAAGTCAAATTCCCATATCAAGTATATCATATCAAGGTTCATATCAAGGCTCAAGTCAAGGTTCAAATCAAAGGGATTAAGTCAAGATTCAAATTAAAAGGTTTATTATCAAGGCCTATAGTAAAAAGGTTCAAGATGGAAAGGTTTATACCAAGGTTCATACTGAGAAGGTTCATGTGGATTTCATGTTTAAGGTTCAAGGTAAAGGTCCAATGGTGAGAGAGTACGTAGAGTTAGTGTAAAGGTTCATGTCATAAGTTCAATGTAGAGGTTCATATTAGGTTCCAAATAAAAGTTTATGGCAAGGGTTCAATTCAAATGTTTATGTCAAATGTTCATTTAAAAGAAATCTTTTAATAATGGTTCTCGTGAAATAAAGGTTTTCAATAAGGTAGTCCTTAAAATAAATATTCATAGAATTAGTGAAACTTCATATAAAAGTGGTGTTACATAATGTTCATAATCCTCATTTTAAAAATAGTTTTTCCTCAAAACATTTTCATAATATAATTACTAAAAGTTTTAGCATCCGGTTATAATATTAAAAGCACTTTCAAAATATCAAGGGTTATATCAAGTTCAAGTCAAAGTTTGAATCAAGTATCATAGTATAGGTTTTCAAGTCAAGGTATAAGTCAAAGATTGAAGTAAGTGATTTTAACACAGGGTTCAAATCAAGGTTCAAGTCAATATTATCATATCAAGTTTATTATATCAAGTGTATCATGACAAGGTTATTTCAAGGTTCGAGAATCATAATATAAGTTTCAAGCAAGGTTCAGTTTGAAAAGGATCATAGCAAGGTTCAATAATCAAGGAAACGTAGCAAGGTTCAATAATCAAGGGAACATAGCAAGGTTCAATAATCAAGGGAACATAGCAAGGTTCAAGATATGAAAGGAATAGGAAAGACAAGAGTGCATGAGAAACCTGTAGATAGGTCAGAATATCTGTACCTTAGCAAAACAATGAGCTCACAAGGGAAAGAATCAAAATAGGAGAGTTCACTTCCTCTTCAAGTATCTATATAAATTAGGGATCATCTTAATGTTAATAACTAATCATATTACTCCTTTTAGTCTACTTTTCATTTTTGGTAACTTTTCATATTTAGTAACTTTCCTTATTCAGTAAGTTTCCCTTTTTAGGTAAGTTAATCATTTCAAGTAGCTTTCTATTTTAGGCAGGCTTTCGAATTAGTAAGTTTCCAAATTTATTAAGTTCTCGCAATTGTAATTTAATACTTAAAGGTTATAATCAACAATTTATAATATTCAAGGTTAAAGTGACCAATATAATATTTTAGGTCTTAAATGTCAATATTATAAATTTATGGTCTAAAATGTAAATTATTAAAATTTAATATTAAAAATGTCAAATAAAATTATTTTTAATGTTTATACTATAATTTTATATTAAAACGATGATTTTTTACCCCGTCATTAAATTTATATCGTAGTCTCGACATTAAGGTTTAAACCGCGGCGACCCAAAATTCTAATAAACAATACATGACTTGTTATAAACTCGACACTGTTTCATGTTCAATAAATTTTCTACTTGTCGTACCTAGTTATTCATGTGCAGACACTAGTTAAAACACTAATATCCCAAGTTTATATTACACATGCATTATCCATCTTTATTACTACGTATTATAATTCTCAAGTAAAATTTGGTGATCTGTTTTCTAAGCCACAATCCCTACGTAAATACATGCAAATAATTCTCCATGTACGTGATATCTGTTTAATAATGAAACAAGATGTGCAAGTTGTGATCAGTCCTTTTCACGTGGCATATTTAATTTAGTACTTCATATAACAAACAAAACATGCTAAAGATAATTTATATGAGACATGTTCATTCATCTCTTCAAGACCAGGTTCAGAACGCATGACCAACTGATTTGTAAAGTCAATAACAGAAATAAAATTTGACCTATATGTGACATATGTTCATGATTTCATGCGACATGTATTGTGATCTCTTATTATCGAAAGATACATTAGATTAGGTTTTCTTTTTTGAATTTGTTACGGTTACATACATATGAGTCGAATTAAGCAAAACACAAAACGGTTATAGATATACCTTTGGACGATTTAAACGAACGAAACAAGGGACACGAATCAAGAGAACCAAAAACGTAACACCCTTCGAACCAGAACCAAAACCCATTCGAACGCACCCGATCGAATCAACCTGAGCCGACCCAACCCAAACTGGAACACCCTTAGCGTATACAACAGCTAAATGTTTAACCCGGCACCGGAAGATTTACGAACTATAACCCTCCAATGATTTGATTGGGACCGAAACCTGGAGTGTGATGACACCCATATAGGAACTCGGACCTCAAGGCTGGTCGAAAAGAACAAGGTGGGACTCGAACCAACAGTACACGAACACAAAATAATTCAGCCCCAATGAACACCGACGATCAAAACTTCCACAAGAGACCACGATCATTCCACCTTTTCACACTTTTTGGATCGAACAGAATGAAGACATGAAAAGAAAAGGGTAGCCGCACTTGTGTTTTAGTTTTAGGGTTTCTTAGGTTTTATTTTTTATGTTAACAATGTGAGTGGAGTTTTGGTTATGAATAGGGACAAGAAATAAATGACCAAAGATTTGAGTTAAGCAAGGTAATAGCCTATTTTTAGGGGATTTGATTGAGGGGTTTTCCATAATTACGAAAATCAAGAATCGGTAACGACACGAGACTTTATTCGTTTGATTACAAAATGAAGTAGACTAGTACTTAGGAAAAACGTGACATATGGATTTAACATAATTCGCGTTACGTTTATTAGTTCAAATATTAACGAGTTAAATACATAAGTTATAGGCTATGTTTGACACACAAAATTGTTGAGAGATTGTGCTTATTTTTTCAAAAAATAAGCTACTTAAAAAATAATCTTTGTTTGGCAGACATAACTTATAAGAGATTATAAAAAAAATAATCTTTCATAATCTCTTAAAACCAAAGGTTACTTCATGTAGCTTATAAAAATAATCTCTTTTTATAATCTCTAGCACCAGCACCATCTCCAGCACCAGCACCAGCACCAGCACCAGCACCAGCACCAGCAACAGCAACAGCAACAGTTACTTTCGCCAAACATACCCTTAATTTAAATTAAAAGTTCTTCAAAAGTTTAAAATTATAGGGGTATTTTGGGTATTTTTTTATGTTCAGAAATTTTGGGTTTTACAACTCTTCCCCTCTAAAAAGAAAATTTCATCCGCGAAATTGAAATGTAACGAAATGAGGAGTATCAAATTATGCAAAACATGAAAACTTGGTTTCTTATGACCCTATCTTGTCGATCGAAGATTTCTTCTGTTTCACACAAAAGGAACATATCAGGTTGTGCCAAGTCAAATGAATAAGATGTCGCATGCAGAGAATGATAGGGATATCCCCCCGGAAGAGACACACGGAAGACGTTATGAACATGCGACAGCTGAGGAGGTAGTGTTAGACGATAGAAAACCTCCTCCGAAATGTACAAGAATCAAACAGTCCGAATTTGGTTCCATATAAATCCGGTCCTTAATCAAATAATCCAAAAGTAACGGTCTCACATCCGCAAATCGTAGAAGTAGCAAAACACAAGTGTACCCCTCAAAATGAACAAGGGCATTCAAGTAGATAGAAGACAATTCAATCGATAACATCGGACGGTAGAAAGCTCTATAATGAACCCTAAGATCATTATCAAGATACAAAGGTCAACAAACATATTCTCGAAGATCCAAATATATCAAATCGTACGGTGATAAGGAAGATCAAACGTATAGGTCGAAAGAACCTAAAGTCTCATTAATCGCAGATAATCGCCAACGGAAACAGAAGTCTAAGGCTTTTCTTAAGCACTCCTCAAGATATCCTATGAACACAATAAGTGCACCTTATATGACGTTAGTATTATCACGATGATCAGGCGTCATAATACTAGCCTCACATAACATGCCCTCATGGTGGTCATCCTCTATCTCAAGGTCGTGAAACAAAATCTATAACCCACCTAACAGTCCAACTAAGACTTAAGATTGGTCCTAGTCAAGATCAATAATGAAACAAAGTCGGCAAAACAAGTGAAACTCGCAATGACGTAACTAAATCAAGCCATATAACCAAGAGTAAAAATGAAACTACTCGTAAGAGTAACGAAAATCATAGAATGTCCATCAAAAGCAAGGTACGTCGTCAAAAGAGTCAATCCATTCATAACATAATTTTCAAGGTTCCAAGCTCGAGTAGTCGGTCCATGGTTGTCCATCAGCTCACAGGGTGAAAAGAAAAACAATAAACTCGAGTCTGGTTCCTCAAGCCTTCGGCAGTTCTTCATGGAATTGTGGTGTGGAATTGCGAATCTCTGTCTTGATCACCAAGCATCCTTCCATCCGCAAATTGGCTTCTACTCTCAATTCATCTTAGTACAACTAAAATGAATAGAGAAGCAAGACTGCGGGTCTTCGACAGGTCTTCTATCACAGCTCCAGGTTTTCAGGTAACACCGCCGCTACCAATTCTACATTATGTGTTAATAGTTCATCTTCTCCAGTCTGGTTGTCTTGATACTCAAACTTGAAATCTCCACATGCTGCATGAGGTATACTCCGTTGATGGTAAGTCAGTCGTGAACATCTTCTATAGTAATAGATTTGGGTGATCGAGAGTCATCAAAACATAGTAGAATAGAGTAGATTGTTAAAGGTCACAAATCGGATACGGCAGTCCATGGTAGCTTATAAAGGGTGTCACACCCCGCCACGGCGGAAACGCGCGGGTGTAACTTCATGGATATCATCACAACACCTGGTGTCAACATAGAGAACAACTACATGCACATAAATAGAGCAATGTACCAACACACAGTGTTGTAACAATACCCAAAGATAAACAAAATAAAATCCAAAAAGGTAACTTCAATAAGTTTGAAAGTACCAAACATAAAACATAAATGTATTATATCCAAATCCAAATAAAATCAAATCCCAAAACATAAGTAAGTCTCCATGCAACTAAGTCTCGCCTAATTGCTGCCCTCAACTTTGGCCTTAGAATGTTCACCTGAAAATGATGCTTAAAATGTCAACATAACGTTGGTGAGATTCATAGGTTTGAGACTCAACACACAAGGCAATCGAATTCACTGTGATTACAAAATATAGCTGGACAAATAGTTAAAGTTATCATATAGCTACATGAATTTGCAAGTTAATATCCACACACAAAGGCAACAACACTCATAAGGCAACCATTAGGACGGCTCGTGTCCCCCGATCCCATATTCATCAATTAGGTCGCATGCGCGAGCAACATGATAAGCATCCTCCTAATTGGATCCCACACAAATTCCACCACTTGGGTACAGTTCTACCCTCATCTCAGGTACAGTTCTACCCTCGATTTTCACAAATTGGGTACAGTTCTACCCTTCACATCTCAAGTACAGTTCTACCCTCGATTTCCACACAAGCAAATAATCACACATAACATGCATACGATAACATTATAAGTTCAAGCTCTTTAACACTATACACATAATCACAGTAAATCAAATCATTTAAGACAAGCATCATTCCCATCCCAAGTTTAAAACAAAGTAAAAATATGGGACTATGAACTCACCTTAAACTCCGCAGCTCCACAAAACAATACACAATCTATAGCACACAAAAAAATAATCCACATTACACAAGGTCAAGCTAAAAGTTACAACCCATGTAATACACATATGATGGATGTCTAAGACTCATATGACCCACCATGGATCTCCTAGACACCACACTAACCACTACCATAACTTAATACTCACTAAATCCCTTGCACTCTAAAACTCAGAAAACGCAGAATTTTTAAGTACATTCACTCACATGAAATCACGACAAATAAAGCTTAACAACCCACAACAAAAATTTAACATGGTCTCTCATAAGCATAGAAGCTAATCCCAGAAGGCCATGGACAAATAACACACACAAGTACTCATAGAAAATTCAAACTTGTCAACTACTCAAATTCGGATCTAAACGCACACCAAAAAGTTTTGATTTTTAATAATTACTTCCACAAGTTTTTATCGAGAATCCTCTTCGTGGTAGTCTAATATAACCTAAAAATTAACTATTCCAGAAGACCAAGTCAAAATAACACTTTTACAACCACATGCCAACCCCAAACTTTTACCCAAAATCTGTCCCGGTTTGACAGCTTTGACACCTTAACAAAGAAAAATCAAAAGACCGACTTCCAGACCTCAAAATTGATCGTGGCTGGACTTTTTGGAAAGCTCTTTCATTATAATACAATTTAGACCTAAAATTCATGATTTAACTCATCACCATCTGTTATGTACACTCACATCTTTACAGCCTTACAAATCTGTCCAAACCCTAACTCAATAACTAGCGTGTTTTACGCTCAATTCCCTTAACCATTAACCATAATATTAACATCTAATCATCCTAACATGTTTTACTTCAATAATTTACAGAAGTATATAAACCCTAGATTCCATCATATTAATTATTACATGAATCATAACAATAATTGATTAATTATACATAAGGGTTAAAGATTTTACCTTGATTCTTGATTATTGCTAGACAATTATGAAACCCTAATTTTCTCTTCTTGGATCCCCCTTATGTCGACTTATTATGCAGGAAAAAGGGATAGGGGAGTTTTGATTTTGTATTTATAATTAATTTGGATAACCCTTAAGGCTTAGAGTTGTATTTGGTATCAAATTTGGTTTCCTTTTTTCCCCCTACTACCCTTAATCTGCCGCCCCCCTCCTAATAATATATTTTTTATTAATTAATTTATTACACTCAAAACCTCATAATTTTCATATTTTATGTATTCCCATAACAAAACCTAACGTCTTTCGCGATAAACCTTAATTTTACGACAAACCGGAAAATATTCATTTTCAAAATAAAGTTTCCAAAAATATATTTTTACACACTCCAATAGCATTTCCTCACAAAAACAACATCCCCATAACTTACTAACGTTCAATAACTTGAACGAAGACTCGTTATGCAAAAACTCAAAACGCCAAAAATACACAAGTCATTTCTACACCACATAAGTGATCAAAATGAACTTTCCCAAAATCAACATCATCAAAAATCACAACAACAACTACAACGCGAAGGGATTTAGTGCTAACTCAAATACTAACCATACTATAACACACAATAACACCCATATAACTACCCAGACACCAAACAAAGTTAGATTAACTCGAGGCTAAAAGTCTAACTAACCTGCTAAAATCACGGTTGTTACAAAGGGCCATCCAGTCCAAAATCAAGAGGCCAAAAGTAAATGAATTCATAGAATGAATGCGGTCGTCACCCCGGATAGATAGTTCATATAGAGTCAAGTATTTCGATGGACCAGGTGCATTTAAGAAAAAATAACGTTTTTTTCAAAAATTAACACTACATCAAAAAAATCCATCGGGTTTCCGGGCACCCGCGGGAACCCCCTGATTCCGTCCCTGAATACGGTTTGAGGTCACCTCCATTGTCTCATATTCTAAACAAATAAGAAAAGTTGAGATCTTGGTTCTACGGCTTTGACAAGACGTAGTTTCGCCTGGAAGATATTAACTTGCATGTATGTTTTAGTTAAGAGGAAACTGAATTTGATAGACCACTTGCATATAGATCGGCGGCATGACCATTTTACCAGAATGATTATAGTTGCATTGCTAGTGATAATGAACATTTAATAATTTGTAATCATCAATATGCAATTATAACTTGATGTAAATAAGCAAACATTGATACAATATCTAGTTAAGTACTTTGTCTCTTCACACTTTCATTTTATTTTTCATTATTTTTATGCTCTCAGGTGTTTACCAAATTAAGTGGTTCCATATGAACCACTTAATTAGCCTCTTAAAAGTAGGGGTGATCACGGTCCAAAAACCGGACCGGACCGGCCAAGACTGGACCGGACCGAAGACCGAGTTAGGGAAAAACCATAGACCGAGACCGGACCGAGTCCGGTCCGGTCCAAATAGGCTAAATGTCTGGTATGTAAGCTAGACCGGACCGGACCGAGACCGAAATAATGAAAAACCCTGGACCGAGACCGGACCGTTGGTCTTTCGGTCGGTCCGGTTCTCAGTCGGTCCGGTCGGCTTTGTTGATCGGTCTGGTCTAAACGGTCGGATTGCTCACCCTTACTTTAAAGGGAGGACAAAGCTTTGGTGGATCTCTCTATTAGTGATATTAAATGATTGGGCCACATTAAGTGGTTCATATGAAAAAGGGGGTTGATTTGCACACCACATTTTTTTATTCTTTCACCACACCCTGTACATTACAGTATTGTACGGTGTGCTACCCAACTTGTACAAAATGGTGTTTTTATCAAAAAATTTGGTGTGCAAATCAATTCCCTATGAAAAAAAAAAGAAACACCACAACTCTCTCAAATCAAGTTTTTCTTCTAAGTTATCTTAAAATTTTAGAACATTCAGGGGCCATTCAGGTATGGAACAAAGCTTAAATTGATCGGGTGCATTATTTTTTTAACTGTAGTATAAGAAAAAATTTAATAAAACTTTATGATTTTCGATGTTAAAATGATTAAATGCAGTGAAAATTAAGTTCACTGTTCACTTATTGATATACTAATTAAGATAAAACTAGAAAAACAATGCATTGGGATCATGTGCATTTTAAAAATGTTAGTGTTTTTTTTTTTTTTTTTTTTTTACAAAAATTAGCACTACTAAGCAAAATTTTGTCGAAGTCCCGTGACACCGTAAGACCCTCCCTACTTCCGTCCTTGAGAACATTCACGTAGTTGAACCTTGTTCCCCGAGTTAAACGATCAATCTCGGCTCTTACCTTGGCTATACTACACACCGATTGGACTAAAGGGGTTGCCAAACTTTCTAATCACAAATTGGCACGTACAAAACTAATAAAAAGAAGGGTACAAATTAAAAATAAATAAATAAATATAAAGGGGTATAATTTAGCAAGAGAGCCAAACTTACCAAAATCATTTGAGTTGTTAAGTTGAATAACTCTAAAAGCATACGGTATGGTGACTTTCAACATGAGTTATGCCTTAACTTTCGCTATGTTAAGGCCGAGTTACCACACCGTGTTGGTGAGTTAAGGGTGAGCGTTAATGGGAGAGTTATGAGGTTAACGCTGCGTTAAAGCAGCTTTGAATTAAAAAAAAAAAAAAAAAAAAAAAAAAAAAAAAAAAAAAAAAAACTTTGTTCCACCACTATAAATAACCAATTAACATACAACTTTTTTTCTTCACATTTTCACAACTCAATTTCATGTACATATACTTCCATTTGTTAAAAAAATGTCGGGATTTAACAACAATGAAAATAGTTTCTTGAATCTCATGGGGTGGAATAACCCAAACGCGGGTTTATCATCAATCAACATCCCTTTGCCTAACCCACTCGGCTTGTCGACCGATGAACTTTACATACAACATCAATGATTTCTAATATGGCAACAAAACCAACAAAACATGCTAAACACCAATTTCCAAAATCTACAATTCGAACAACAATCACAACCGCCATCCCAATCATCACATACATAAACCGGAACAAATTAACTATTCGAAGCACCTACGTCTCCTCCAAAGCCATACAAATGAGGTGGTAAACGAAAGGCCAAAATATCCAAAGAACCCGAACCAAATGACGAAAATCCCGACGTGACCAATACTTCAAAAACTAATTGCAAATTGTTATGTGGTCGTTACCGAGGATCCACAAGTCGGGTGTGCACAAGCTTGCTATATGTTTTGGAGACGGGTTATCAACGAGTTCAATAGACTCAATTTCAACCACGCAACAAGAATATGTTAACAAGCAAGTGGAAAACTTTGAACCGTGATTGCACAAAGTTCAACGCGTTCAACAAACGTGCAACATGTTTGGAAAAAAGTGGGGAAAATGAGTTGGATAACATGAAACATGCTAGAAAAATGTACCGTCATGAGCATAAAGGTGCACCGTTTAATAACAAGGATGTGTGGGAGGTTTTGCGTGCTTATAAAAAATGGGACGCACCGGAAGAGGTTGATTTAACCGGCGATGTCCCAAGCCAAACAAATGAGGCGTTATTCGGTCAAGATGCTCAACCACATACGATGGGCAAAAAGCATGCTTCGAAGAAAGCCAAGTCCGGAGCACGACAAATACCGGGGGAGCGAGTACCGGAGGAACAAGTTCGTCAATCCAATTCGGGGAGGCTATGACATCCGAGTATCGTATGAAATGGGAAACCACTCAAGAGGCGTATCGGGCGGCTAAAGAAAAAGATCTAACGATTATGAGGTTGGAAGAGATGAAATATCTCGGTACCGACACTTCCAAAATAGATCCAAACATTGCGTGTTGGATTGATCCAGAAAAGGACATAATCATCAAAAAATATAATTTGCAACCTCGACAGTAGATGTAATTGTATTTTGTAATTTCCTTATGTTGTAGTTTCTTTACATCATGTTTTTTTAATTTCGTATCTTTTTTTTGTTGTATATATATATATATATATATATATATATATATATATATATATATATATATATATATATATATATATATATATATATAGCGTATCTTTATTTTCAGAACCCTGTTAAGTGCGGGAACTGCGAGAACTCCACTTTTGCATTAGAAAACATGCATGTTCATATAAAAATGTATGTTTTCTTACATACACCTTAATATACATAATACATGTTTATATAAAAACCTGTTAAGTGCAATAGATCAATGCAAAATGGTTTTATTTTTAGAACCCTGTTAAATGCGGGAACTGCGAGAACTCCAATTATGCATTAGAAAACATGCATGTTCATATAAAACATGTATGTTTTCTTACACACACCTTAATACGCAGGCATGTGTATGTAAGAAAACATACATGTTTTATATGAACATGCATGTTTTCTAATGCAAAATTGGAGTTCTCGCAGTTCCCGCACTTAACAGGGTTCTGAAAATAAAGCCCCCTATATATACATATATATATATATATACATATATATATATATACATATATATATATATATATATATATATATATATATATATATATATATATAAGTATATACATATATATATATATATATATATATATATATATATATATATATATATATATATATATATATATATATATATATATATATATATATATATAATTCGTATTGTAATTTTTTAGTTTTAATGTTATGTTATTTATTAAATGAAGTATTAGTTTTAGTTTATGGGTTGAATTTGTAAATGGTTGAGTTATGATAAGGGGGTGTAAATGGTTGAGTTAAAGTTGAAATTTTAAAGCTGGCGTAACGCTGAGTTAAGTTATAACTTGATGTTATTGCACCTAGTGCTCTTATGCTACATTACATCTTTTTCACTTTAAAACAATAGGATATACATCAAATAAGCAAAGATGTGTCAAATTTAAGCAATGAATCTCAAATGTATTGTTATAGTTACTTGTTATTCTTCTCATTTTATGTTTTTTCTTTTATTTGTTTAAGCTTGTATGTGAGCTTATAAGCTTATTTGATTTCGACTTATATTTCATAAGCCTTAATTTTCCGGCTTATTTTAAGATTTTTTGGCTTATATAAATTTATCATACTATAATAAATTTATATAACCCACAAGTCTCGATATAAGCCAAAAATGGGGGTTTATGTAATATAAGTGAAACACAAATAAAGCTCATAATCCACATATAAGCTTAAACAAGACCCCCGTTTATTTTTTGTTACTAAAGTATAATAAAGGGTGCAAAATGTGAAAAGTGAGTAAGAAAGGGGGCTAGAGAGCCAAAGTCACTCACCAATATCATCATCAGCTCAGTCGTCAAGTTGAATTGAATGAATCATAAATAATAATCACTGAGATTTACCATGGAAGAACAAGTTAAAAAAGTAGATCATCAAAACCAAGAAATTAATAATAATAATAATAAAGTTTCGAAATCAGAAACTGAAGAAGAAACATTAATAAATTTCCTTGATTCGGTGGATGATTATTTGGTATTAATCTTATTATTTCTTCTGTTTCACTTTATCATTTGATTTTAATAAAGGGGTGTTTATTTAGCTGGCTTACGGCTTATTTGGTTTTGGGCTTATGTTTCATAAACTTATTTTTTGTGCTTATTTTGCAACTTTTTGACTTTGTTTAAGCTTATATGTGGCTTATATTTCATAAGTCCCAATTTTTTTGGCAAGTTCACATGTTTCAAAATAAGCCGGGCTTATGAAATGTAAGCCGAAATCAAATAAGCTCATAAGCCCACATATAAGCTAAAACAAGCACACCTTTATATAAGCTTATTATGACATAATAAATATATATAAGCTGGAAAGTTTCAAAATAAGGCACAAAAAATGAGCTTATGAAACATAAGTCAAAAACTAGATAACCTATAAGCCGGAAAATTTCAAAAAGAAGTGGATTGTGTTTTGGGATTGTTTTTGGTTGTGTTTTGGACAAAAAGAAGTGGATTGTGTTTTGGGCTTAATAATAAACCTATGGCAATACAGGGATGGATGGAATTAGCAGGTGCTCGCTATTCGATGGGTGCTTCACGTGTAAACACCGCATTGCTTAACCTTCAACCCCATTCTGCTGCTACCACAGTAGACATTACTCACGACCAAGATGGTAATTCCCTTTAACCTTAATCATATAATTTTTTGAATTGGTTTTTGTATGGGGTTCACATTAGGCACACCCTAAGTATTCTTCAGAATATAGGATTATAGGATATGATATGTATAAGCGTTAAGAAAACATTCAACAGGTTACTATAGCCGGCTTATGGATTATTTGATTTTGGGCTTATGTTTCATAAGCTAACTTTTTGCGGCTTATTTTGAAGCTTTTCAGCTTATATAAGTTTCTTATGTTATAATAAGCTTATATAAGCCGAAAAGTTTCAAAATAAGCCACAAAAATGAGCTTATGAAACATAAGACCAAAACCAAATAAGGCATAAGCTGGCTATATAAGCCAAAACAAACGCCCCCGTATATACTCACGAGAGGTAACTATCGAGCCTTTTTATGAAAATGTCATGTATGTTCACCTTCCATGGCAAAGGCTAAAATAGTTGACACTAGTAATAAACCAAAATGAAAATTAATGTTGATGCCGGTTTGGTATATGTGGAAAATCAAAATTTTAAAAAGTAAATGGGTCAAGTATATTTTCATCTTATTCAGAAATTTAGATTTTTATTGAAGTAATATCGATTTTCTAATCATATTTGATACACTGATCATATAGAAAGTGTTTGTTGTCTAATCGACCTGTTTCAACATGAATGAAAGATCTGCCCGTTGGACTTATTGCCGACCCACCCGGCTCTCCCATTGTTTTCTACCTCTGCCTAAAATTGATGAAGTAGTAATTCTAGTTTGTTAACGTGTATGCCTGGACGTAAACATCTTCAAATCATAAACTTAGATTCACACAGCCATAGAAATTGGATCCGACCTAGTTTTGCCCCTTAGTTTTGCAACTTTTGGCTTATATAAGCTTATTCCGACATAATAAATATGTATAAGCCGGAAAGTTTCAGAATAAGCCACATAAAGAGAGCTTATGAAACATAACCAAATAACTATATAAGCCGAAACAAACACCTCATTAAGCTTATTTGCCCGGCTTATTCAACCTTTGAAAATCCAGAAAGTTTGAGCATATAAATAACTGTAGACAGATTATACCTGCCTCAAAATTTTAACAAGCCAGCCAATTAAACTTAAACAAACACCCCATTCAGCTCCTACTACAGTAGAGATTGTGTTTTGTCTCTATATTTCGACAAAAAAAAGTGGATTGTGTTTTGGGTTTAATATTCAACCTCATTCTGCTGCTACCACAGTAGACATTACTCATGACCAAGATGGTACCATCTTCCCTTCAACCTTAACCACACGTATCTTGAATCATTTGCTTGATTAGTTTAGTATTACAACTTCAGAACGTAGGATATGATATGTGTATATTCACGATCGAGCCTTTTTGTGAAAATGTCATGTATAAGTTCACCTTCCATGGCAAAGGAAAAAGTTGACACTAGTAATAAGCCAAAATGAAAATGCCGGTTCGGTATATGTGTAAAATCAAAATTGTAAAAAGTAAATGGGTCAAGTGTATTTTCTTCTTATTCAGAAATTTAGATTTGTATTGAAAGTTATATCGATTTTCTAATCATATTTGGTACGCTGATAATATAGAAAATGTCTTGTGTAATCGACCTGTTTCAACCTGTTTCAACATGATACATGAATGAATGATCTACCCGTTTGACTTATTGCCAACCCACCCGACCCTCCCATTTTTTTCTCTCTGCCTAAAAGAGACGAAGTAATAGTTCTAGTTTCTTAAGTTTTAATGTAAACATCGAAGTATCGAACTTTGATTCACACAGCCATAGAAATTGGATCCGACCTAGTTTTGCCCGGTAGTTTATGTCCTATTCTTTGGTTCACAAGCAATTGCCTTCTTTGAAGGTGTAGACTAATTAAAAAACTTTCCTTTGTTAGTTTTGATGACAAGTGAATGGAGATCAGATCATGAGAAACTTATCAGACACCCTTTTTTGTTTGCTGAGATATCTAAAGGAAATAACAGTTTAGCTCAACTATTTTGCTTAATTTAAAGAAAAGCCAAGTACTTTTTGTCACTAAAGGGTCGTTAGATCAGGTTGCAAAGTTTCGGGGGTCAAAATGTAAAAGTCATCATAAGCAAGTTTTAGCTAGTGCACATTCTATAACATGAAAATTGTAAAATCCTTAGTTACATACTTAGAGATGACGTGATATCTAAATATAAAATATACTGCACATTCTGTGTCCCAGACAATTCAACATGTGACGTAATTTTTTAAGAATATGTGATTAGTCAAATGTCTATACTGAAATCATCATAGTTGTCAACCAAACTAAACTTTATCTGTAATTTGTGATGGTAGCCTAATAACTTTTATCTAATGTTTATGTCAATACGACAACCTTGTCATAGTCGCCTCCAAATGATAATTGATGCAACTTTCATGAGATGCGGGTACTAAATGATCTTTCAATTTCACACTTATGTGTTGTCTGGTGATTTAGGCTCAGAAATGTCATGCTAACAGGTGTAGAAAAGTGTTAATTAGTTTCACCTCTGTTTTAGGTAGCATCATGACAAAGTCGCCAAAGTTCAATTTGTGCAAATGGGCATCTCCTGACAATAAAGACTCCTCTTTGGAGACGGAAAACATCGAGGAAGATGAGCAGTTAAAAGAAAATATTAGCAGCCAAAGCGATTCTGGTAAACATATGTAATTATCTATATTGCGCACGACAACGGTTTGATAATATTTTATAGGGCAGTGCTTATATTGCCTCATGCAAACTGGTTATCATAGTAAAACAACAAATAGTAACACATGTTCCTTATCAAAATCCATGATTTTTACAAGCTAACTTCACTAATGAGAAATGTCTTTTGTTTCTCGTAAAGAAGTTCAGTTTGACATTGGAGACTAACCTCAAATCTTATTGAAAAGCTTGCATCTACAAGCAAGAATTCTCGTCTTTCATTCCAAATGAGAGATGTTTCAGGCTTTCAGCCTTTTGAAACCAAATGCGAACACATTTTTTCCACATACATAGTTGATGTTGAGTTTGTTACTTATTTGTAATTTTTTATATCTGTCGATTTTTGCAAATTTTGATGATATTGCTAATTCATAATTCTTAAATCCATGATATTTTTTGAAGTCTAACTTCTTCGTTTATCATATGGAAGGATTAAACTCCAATAAAAGTTTTAATTATCCCAACTTTGTGCGAAGTTTTAATGGAAGGATCTGTTATATTTACTGACTACTCATAAAGGTTTCTTTGTTCATAAAGGAAACCAGGAGAGTTCACCAGAAAGCAGCATTGAATCTGTTACTAATGCATCACCAAGAGAAAGCAACGGATCTGAAATCAATGCATCACCACATAAAATAGAGAATCCTGTGAGTGAATCAATACGGTTCTGAAGTTTGTTTCAACTTTCTTTTCTGACAATAGTAAAAATATATTTTTGCAAGAACAATCATTAGTTTTTTAACCAACAGTTGAAGAATGATGATTTGAGAAGTAACCACTAAGTTGCTATTTTACGACTGTGACTCCTTTGCTCCAGCTTACTATCTTCTTTTTGTATGCAGCATCAGAAAGAATGAGCAAAGGTACTATCAATGTTTGGGACTTTAGTTTCACCCAAGCTTCGGGCCTCTCAACTTACATTTGAGACAGGTGAATTCAGAAAGCTATTTATAGAAAATTGTCAAACTCCGAGCATAACGATATCTATTATTGTTCATCATTTTTCCTGACTTGTGTTAAAAAGAAATCATTATTTCCTTTGTTGTGCAGCGCTAGAAACACTCGTAGAAATAGCAAATGCTCGTTCATCTATTCTTAAATCTTATGAGGCGTTACATAGGGATATGAAAAGCACCAAGGAATGACAACTGATAGGGGGTTTAACTGTCCAAAATAAAATAATTGAAGGAACGGCATTCATGTGTTGAGAACAAAATTTGATGCTAAACACTCCAGCTTAGACTTCGGATTTTGTTCATCAGATAATGGATCAACAAAGGATCTTGGATCGTTTTTGTTTGCAGCAATTGTATTAATATCTGAAATACTAATTTATTCAACTTTAGACAGTTAAGAAATTCTCAAGACACAAATTTCCTTGACGTGCTACACACTTATGCCATATTGGTTTATTTCGGATATATACCAAAGTATCTTTCAGATATATAACTAGTTTAAAGACATGTGAAATATCTGTTCCTAGCAAATAAATTACGTGAATGAATGATCTGGGTACAAAAATTTTTCTACATTGGATTTATGGGTCTTGTTATGGTTCAATGGAACTAATATCTGTTTTACCGAAGTATTCCTACATGGCATTCCATGTTATCACTCTTGAACATTTTACTAATTAGTAACCTAACCTCTGGTTTCAAAACAATCCATCGCCTCCACCCACATCAAAACAATCGCCACAATCGTTCACCGCCAAACTAATTCGATTCTTAATGATGGGATTTGGATTTTAAAACGCAACATCTTTAGCTGTCCATAATGTGTTAGTGGATTTGTATTAGAGTTACACATATATTAGTATTTGTATTAGATTAGGATGTATATAAGGAGAAGTGTTAAGCTATATTGGGTCATATGTATGGTGTCATGAGAGTAAAAAATTTATGTTTGTTTTGGGTGAAGTTGGTATTACTTTGAAGGACATTTTGGTTATTGCTGGTTTTTCGGTTTTGGGTCAAAATGTTTTGATCATGTACGTGACAAATGATTGCTCAATTTTCTATTATCTTAAAAGCTAGGGACTATAAGTGAAATAAAAGTTGACTTGGAGTCAACCAAGCACTTACCTTTACTCTTTCAAACTCAACTGTACTTCCATTTTGATCGCATTCAATCAAATTCATTTCAAAGACTTCCATCCATCTTATAACAGTAATTCGTTACCTTTTTATTGTAAGTCATCTTGTATTCTCTTTCCAGTTAGTAATTACTTTTTATTGTTTCATTTTTGTATTTGCATATCCTGTAAGTTATCATTTTGAAACATTAAAAGCTTTTAATTATTATTCGATCTAATGCCCCATAACTAATAAACTTATTAAGTGTTGACCATGGTCGGGTTATCACCTGTCCTCCTACTTTTTACTGAGCGATTTACCTTCTGTGGTTATATTTATATGTATGTTGGGTTCATATGACTGGTTAGTTGTAGTTTTAGATTTGTGTGGCCCGAATTATATAATATCTTGTTTTCACTATCTATCTTTTGCTTGATATGTTCTACATTCTTTCTTTTTTTAACAGCTAACGTATATATAAACAATTACTAATTAGCATGTTTGTCCTCTCTACATGTTACATGTTATAACACAAAACCACTCACACGTTTGATTGTTTTGTGCTACTTGGTCATGGATTCTTGGTGCTAATTATTTGTTTCATCTATATTTTCACTTTTTTCTGAAAACATTTACTGTACTTGTAAACCAGCACAATCTCATTATCAACAATGGCTAGTACGTCCATTCCTCATCGGTGGAAATATGATGTCTTTGTAAGTTTTCGAGGTGAAGATATCCGCAAAAACTTCATGGATCATATGTTCAATGATTTCAAGCAAAAAGGAATTCATGCTTTTAGAGATGACAGAGAGTTGCCTAAAGGAGAAGAGATATCTCCTCAACTCTACAAAGCCATTGAAGAATCAAGATTTTTGATAGTTATCTTCTCCAAAAATTACGCTTCTTCAACATGGTGTCTGAGGGAACTTGTCAAAATACTTGAGTGCAAGCAGATTGAAGATCCCAAACATGAGGTTCGGATTATCTTTTATGATGCCAAGCCTGATGTTGTAAGGAAACAAAAAAGGAGTTAGGCAAAAGCATTTGCCAAACATGATGTTTCAAATAGAACAGAGGTGGATAAATGGAGGGAAGCTCTATGCATGGCGGCTAACTTATCTGGATGGGATCTCCAGGACATGACAAATGGGTAAATTTCTTGTTTTTGTGTAATTAGTCTTGTAGCTCTACTAAAGCTTAACACTATGTAGTTTCTCTTACTTATTGTGTCTTTGTGGTTAACAGGTATGAGTATAAGTTCATCGATTGCATCTCCAAAGACATACTCAAAAAATTATGTGACGGGCCCTTGCATGTTGGTGAAAACCTTGTTGGCATAGATTTCCATTTTGACAAATTAAACTTGTCTTGCTTCGTTGGGTCACATAAGGTTAATATGCTTGGTATTTGTGGTATAAGTGGAATAGGAAAGACAACCCTTGCCAAAGCTATTTATAACTTAATGCATATCCACTTTGAAGGAAGTTGCTTTTGTGAAGACGTCCGAAAACAGCAAGACCTAACTCAAGTCCAAATTCAACTTATTGATAACATCATGAAAACAAGAGCTTTGAAGATATCGAGTGTCGGTCAAGGGATTATGGTGATAAAGAAGATGATGTCATCGAAGCCGATACTGCTTGTTTTGGATGATGTAGATGATTATGAGCAGTTAGAGGCACTAGCAGGTTCAGCTAGTTGGTTTAGCCTAGGAAGTTTGATTATTTTCACAAGTAAAGATAAACAGTTGCTAAGATCTCATGGAGTGGATGAAATCCATGACATGAAATTTTTAGATGAGGATCTATCTCTTGAGCTCTTCCGTTCATATGCCTTTAAAGAAAACGATTCTTCTATAGAATTGGAAGAAGTTTCTCATAAAGTTGTGAACTATGTGCAAGGTCACCCTTTGGCCCTCAAACATTTGGGTCGTTTTTTATTTGGCAAAACTGTGGAACAGTGGGTTAATGAACTGGACAAGCTCAAAGTACATCCTAATGAAAAGATACAACGAGTGCTTCGTTTAAGTTACGATGGGCTAGACCTCCATCAGAAAAATATCTTACTTGATATTGCATGTTTATTCGTTGGAGAAAACAGGGATTTTGTAGCAAGCGTACTAGATGGCTGTAACTTTTTTGCAGTTACAAACATGCAAGTTCTGGTTGATAAGTCATTAATCACGATCTCTAGCAATAATTCTCTTCAGGTGCATGACTTGATTCAAGCAATGGCAAGGGAAATCATTCATGAAGAATCTATCATGACTGGGAAACAGAGGAGATTGTGGAATTCTTCTGAAGTTTACAATGTATTGAGTGAAAAGAAGGTAAGTAGTGGTATACGATTCTTTTTTCTCTACACTAATACGTTAAAGTATTAGGAAAATATCCTAATGAAGCTACCTGTTCTTGCTTTTCCAGGTGCCAATAATTGAAGCAGTTGAAGTTCTAGTCCTTTCCTTAGAGAAATTTAGTCAAAAGGTTCAAATAGATGCTAATGATTTTGCACATTTGAAAAAGTTACGGATCCTGAAAATCTATCAAGAGGAAAAGGTATCTGAGCGGAAACATGAATTGAAGGGACAAAATGTGATCTTCTCAGGAGAAAATTTGGATTATTTGTCCAATAAACTAAGCTTGTTTTATTGGCATGGATGTCCTTTCGAGTGCTTACCTTCAGATTTCTATCCGGAAAACATTGTGGCCATTGACCTGTCTTACAGCAACATAAAACATATTTGGACCACACCCAGTGGCGGAGCCAGAAAAACTGAACATGGGGGGCAAAAAAATTTTTTTTTTCGCAAAAGCTGAGTACAAAAAAGTTCAACAACAAAATATAACATAGTGGATTACAACTAAAACGTAGAAGTTTTTGACAAGGAAAAAGTATTTACATTAAGAAAATAAGCTATAGAAACATTTCAAGGTTTTGTAATTAATATGCGTGTTGGGGCGATAGAAAAAAAAAGATATTGCAACACATTTTTTCGCATCTCTAAACATTTTTGTAACTCACTAAATTTGTAAATTGTTCGAAATTCATGTCAACGACAGAAGCACAATGGTTACTGTAAATATTATAAAGATACTAATTGATACTGTTTTCTTAGCTATAAACGTTGTAAAGCATCGCACAATTACTGTAAACATTTTAAAGATACCAATAGGTCAATAGATACCAATAAATGTTACTCCTACTAGTATTATTAAAATGTATATATTATAACTAATTTAATAAATTATTTATAAACTCTTGGGTGCCCCACTTCATCATCCCAACATCTCATTTTCCCCATCTCCATTTTTTCCGATCTATAATCTGTGGAAAACATTTCACTCCTATTTTGACTATCTCACTGTTTGTCCTCAAAAGCGCAGAGGGCACTCGGATAGTTTTGCTGAGGGCATTCAACTTTTTTCTACGAATTTGATATTTTTTCCTACATGATTTGTGTCTCTGCGAGAGCTTCGTCGGGGGCATCTCCCCCCACTACTCACCATGTGGCTCCGCCCCTGACCACACCTAAGGTATTTCCTTGTACACACATGTTTTCCTAATTGATATCTAATGATCCGATAACTTATCTTCTTTTTTGTTCTATCGATGTCAGTGCTTTAAAAGGTTGAAAGTAATGAAGCTAAGGTACTGCTGCAACCTAACAACCACTCCTGACTTCTCAGAGATTACAATTCTCGAAGAGCTAAATCTTGAAGGTTGTGTGAATTTGGTTAACGTTCATCCGTCAATTGGAATGCTCAAGAGGCTTGTTGTGTTAAATCTAGCGGGGTGCCTAAAAGTCAACCAACATCCTTCTTTTGTATCCTCAACTTCAATCACTGCTCCTTTTGGTTTACGAAGTAAACAACAACATCCCCAAAGATCAATTTCATTGGCAGGTTTAAATATGTTAAAGGAACTGAATTTCAGCTACTGCAATTTAGTTCAAGTGCCCGATGGCATTGGAGGCTTATCATTTCTAAAGAGACTAGAGTTAGAAGGGAACAATTTTACTAGCTTGCCTGGAAGTTTGAGTCAACTTTCTAGTCTTGAATATCTTGATGTTGATGGTTGCAAGAAGTTGGAAGTGTTGCCCGAACTTCCACATAGCCTATATTATCTTTATGCACGTAATTGCACCTCCTTAAGTTCAATTAGGGGATCAAACCCAATCATGAGCAGACGGTTCACTTATCTCACAGATTGTCCAAAATTGTTTAAGGTGTCGATATCGGAGACTCAATGTCTCGACTCATTTGTAACTTCCCAAGGCTCTCGATTTTCTTCTTTCCTTCGGTATGCGCATAACAGATGTGGATTGTTCCGTTTGCGCGAAAGTTCCATTGAGAATATGGAAATAATATATGATGGAAATAGCATTCCAAATTGGTTTACAAATAAAAGTTTGGGAAATCATGTAAAGGTTGAATTGCCATCAGATTGGAGCTTCAGTAAGTTAAGGGGATATGGAATTTGTGTTGTTTTTAAGAGAAAAACACGTCCCACATCTTTTGGATACTATGTAGAGAACTTTGATGGAGCTTATTTGGAAGGATGCACTCCATACTTCTATGAAGGATATTTTGAGGATAAGCCAATAAGAATCGATGAGTCAGACATGATATGGTTGCATTATACAACAAGTGAAATACAGAAATTGAAGAAAGCAAAGAATTCTGTAACATTTTGTTTTGATGAGGATGAAGGAATTGAAGTGAAGGAGTGTGGTGTAAGAGTTGTTTTTGATGAAGATTTAGATCAAGAAGCAGGAGACTTGAGTATGTTCCAAGACATCCCAACTCTATCACAGCATGGTGGGGCCCAGTGCATGTTTGAGGATGGAAGTATCACGTGGACATGGTAGGATAAATTATTTATATATCCCCTGTAGATTTTGTAATTTTTATTTGGTCTTTTCATTAGCCACAATAATCTTTGATAAATCCATGTAGGAGACACCCACCAGGTGTTTGATGATATGCATGAGTAGAAATCATTTGCTATTTATTCTACAGCCTGTTTGTAGTTTTTTTTTTTTTGGATTTTACGATGTATTAAGAATTGATGTTCTGTTTTGAAGTTGCGATTTGTACCGTATGATAAAAAACCTTGCTGCAGTTTTATGTCTTTGGAAATTAATATCATAGCAATTATGTGACTGGTATACTATGGTGTCATGTTAAAACATGCACCATCTTTGGAAAGTGTGATCTTTACAATGCCAGCTCAACCAACAATGGAGAGACATGTTTATTGTTTGTTATAAAAACTTGACATTTGTTTTGATTGCTGAAAACGTTATTCTTTGATACCTGCTTTCTGCATCTGTTCTTCGTTGCACTAATAGCTCAAGATCCATTCCTTGAGGTAGCGGACATGCTACATGTATTCCGACCCATTTACATAGCTAGACAGTAGACCTTTTTTAGGATGCGTACAAAACTAAGTTGTATACGTAGACAAATGTGGGTTCTATAAAGATTAAATACTATTAAGGTCAATATAAAATTGATGATTGTTATTGCGACAGTTTTTATTTGTCTTTAACCGACAACGATTTTATAAAATTGAGATATCAATCAATAGGTACTGCATCATAAAAGAATTGCTATATCTTCCTAGTTTATATTTCTACACGTACTCCTAATTATAGGATGCTGACACACTATAGAATTGACGGTTTAAATGAAGAAAAACAATAAGTGAAAAACATGCATGCGGACCATTATAAGCGACCATTTTTCCATTCTATAGTTTATCCCAAGTCTGAACACTCTAATGTTCACATTTGTAAATCAGAATTCCACAAAACACTTTCTCATGATAATATTCCAAGACAAACCAATCCATAGTTACTACAAGACAAAATGAATATCAAATTTGACTACGCGTAATTCTAGCATACCTCTTGACATATAACTGCTTCTGTAACTAGTTTATTACCAATAAAAATGTTTAAACTTTAGCGTACATTATTTTTACAATAAGCATCGAACAATCAAAACTATATATTTATAGTAATTGCAATCCAATATTAGAATTTCTAGCCAAGATTATACCAAAGAAATATCGTAAAGTTCCCATGCAATGGTATCAAAGACAAGCAAGTGATACAAACAGAAACCATCAAGCCGGTAGAAGAAAAAAATAATACCACCAAACTCCAAACTAAAATGCCCATTTATCAGTTTCATTTTTCCCCGTTTGACTTTCTGACGACACCTTAAATGGTCCACTTGACCCAAAGGGAAGTCATCAAATGAGTATGTATGACCATGCTCAAAACCTGCATTGCTACTCATTGAATCAAACCTTGCGAAACTACGGTCTTGTGCCGTGCTGCTCATTGAGTCGAATCTTGAGAAGTTATTATCCTGTGTGGAGCTACTCATGGTATCAAATCTCGAGAAGGTTTCTTGTTTGGGAGAACCTCGGTCAGTGCACTGAAAGAGTCATATCTCAAGAAATTATCAAAGAAAGAATTCTCTGCTCTTCCCCCACTGTATCGAGGTGAGGTGCCAGCTCGAGAAGCTGGTGAGCCAGGAATCGAATCATCAAACCCAAATGGTCTCTTTTTCTGGAAGAAACTGTTATTGCCTTGCGGGGAATCACTTTTCCTTGGACTTGCAGTGAAATGTACTGTATTAATTTTCATGCAATGATATAATTGAAAAAAAGATATGAACTCACCTTAGCTGTGTCACTATTGAATCCCCACACCGAATCTACATCATCATTGTTGTCAAAAGTACCCCATCAATAGACTAGTGCATGTTTCGATCTTTCCACCAAACAAGGTATAGGTACACGTTTTGTTGTATTTAGACAATGAAAGATCAGACCATAAACTGAATCTGTTGGTATAGGTACAATTAGTTGATGCATTAACTGATTGTAAATGGCGCACAACATAAGTTACAAGTTGGTGAAGCAACTAATACCATTTGTGTTGACTTGTTATGTGGAGATCTGGTAAATAGGAAGGTGGGTTCGTGAATCAAACAACTTCAATTCTCTCCATGAGTTACCAGGTTGTGTATCCAAGGACTACCTAGAGTTCTAATAAAGATACACATAATATTGTTGCAGCCATTAAATACTTCCTTTTAAGTCTTCTGTCTACCGCTATCGCGTTGCAAACCAGTGTCATTGCTGCTCAAGGTTTGCGTGTGTGGACTGTATACATCCTGAAGTGCCCGGCTTGTAGACTCCAGCAACTTTACGGGGTGCCGATCGTACTTAAAAGGACAGGGATTAATCTCCTGTACAGTTCGGCATTTGTGTTGTTTATTGCAATTAATCAGGCACGAAGAATGTACCCAAATGACCTTCAAGTCATATTCTTATTGTTGGTTCTATTTTCAAAAGTATCAGTAAGGTATACTACTTTGTTTGGTTCAATGCTTATTATTTCTTTGTATTTGGTTTGTACTAATCTGTGTGACAAACTGTATGATGTTCATATATTCAACAGAATCCAATCGGTACCTTTCTGTGTCAGCATCAAAGCTCTTTCCGTAACGTTTAAATGAATCCTCCTTGGTTGGACTTTCAAATATTTTTTGCGCCGTGGGACTACCAGCTGGGCTTTTAGCCGACTCATCTTCGCTATGTATGTATGCTCATTCAGTCTCGAAAGGCTTCTCTGACTTCCGGTCAGTATTTGAATATGAACCCTCAGAAACGTCATCCATCGGAGCCGAGTTTTCTGCCTGAGATGTTGATTTGGTATTTGCAGGCACCGTAGCATCAAATGAGAAACCTTCGTCTTCGAATTTATCCCAATCCTCCCACACTGCAGATATCTCTGGAACTCCAGGTTGCCAAACCTTGACAATCAAAACAGGTGAACCATAACGCAATATCAATCATTCTATTATACAGATACAGTAACGTTATTGCTCATGACTCATGAGATAAAAGATGATACCCTTTGGAAGCTCAATAACTGCAGTTGACTTGACATCAATTCCATGTTTTTTGCAACGTTCAGTTAAAGCCTTGAGTAGTTCCTGCAGATCAGATTGGATACGATCAGCTCGAACCTGGGTCAGCCGAAACAAAAATGACGGGTCAGTCAAGCCACCCTTAAAACTTACTAAAATCTGTTACTCGGGATCATATGAACTTACTTGAAGGATACCATCAGTGCTGCCACCCTGATCCATTTTCACAAGTGCCTGATTCAACTCCACCTTCCTCTCCTAAAATTCGACAGAAAAATCAATTCAATTAACAAAAATGGGATTATACTCCAAGTTAAAATTAATGTGCTCAGCTGCCCTTATTCTTACCCAAAAAAAAAAAAAAAAAAAAAAAAATCCACTCACAAAAACTAGATATAATGTACGCTAAGCTGCCAGTCCAGTAGAAGGCGATAATGCAATGCTATTTCGCAAGCCATTTAACAATTTTGAGTAGAAGGGGATATTTTAGCACATTTATGTGGAAACAGGCCAACTTGGGTGATATTTTATCAATAACGGGTGGGTCAAACTCATAAAATCATAATAATCACTTGATATATAGGAAGATAATATAAAGACAATCAACATCATGTCTGCACTGGAGTCGGAATTTGACCCTGGTCACACGTCTAAACGTAGGGTTATGGTTCAAGTCTGGTTTCGGATTTGGATCCTGGTCAGGCCTAGTAACAGGTTTCCCCATGTGCTTTTGCTGTTACGTGCATATATCTAATCCTTAACATTGGGTAGTTCACAGGCATTGTGAAGTGCAAAACATAACCTAAGTGTACTTATTGATGCTTAAATGAGTCAAAATTGTCACATTTGCAGCAGATATCTATGTAGTTTTCTATACTTTGTTGCAGAATGAACTGATTCTGAACCAGTACAAAAACATGTTTCTCGGGCCACCAATCAGAATAGTTTTAAACATATAAAACCCGAAAATTGCTTATGAAACTCCCATTCCCATCGTTTGCTTCATGAATCCAATCGAATTAACAAAAATTCCATAAAAAAAAAACTTTGAAACTTAATTATAATATTTCAGTTTAAACAAAACCTTACAATTAACTTACAAATGCACAACAGCCATTGATTTCATCATGCACGAAGACACGTCCATTTCACGAGCCACCTGGTTCTTCGACGCGTGAAGCCGTGAACCCACTTCATCTTCGGGTTTGAGACATCACACATTATCAAAAACTCAATCACCTGTCCGAATATCTTAAACATTTCTATCCCAAAAATAAGGTTCTTATCAGCTACAAATAGCGAATTCCAGTCCATGGGTGCATCAGGATGCTCCCATAACTTTCGAACGGCTTTGTTTCTCCTTCCAATTTGCCTTCTCCTTCACACCATGAAACCGACACCAGATAGAGCCGTTGACCATCACAAGACACTAGCCTCGGGGTGTACGCGTGGCGTTGGTGGGGTCATTTGGACTCGAGTCCATATACCATGTCCAATGTCATATGCTGCCGAACAAACAACCCCAAACTCGACTGGTAGCCGTTGAATTTCCGTCCATTTGTTTGACGAAGAATCATAAATCTCGCATGAATTTAAAGGCTCATCCCATGAACCGATTCCCCCTACAGCTATTATCAAGAACCGTCCTCGGTCTTTTACACTACTCGTGTTCTTGGTATTTTTGGTTTCTTGATGAACGTCTGACTGAAATCTTGTGAGGATCCCCGTAAACATCCGATACTCCAGCGATCCGCGTCCGTGTACAGAGTTGACTTTTGATGGTCAAACGATCAGAGTTGGCTTCAAAAACCCCTAGAACGGACTTTGACCTTGCGTGTTTCATTGATGCAACCTTGTGCCAGGATTTTGTCATAGGGCTAAAAACCAACACTCCTCTGTGTGTCTTTCGGTCCATTCTTCCGGAGCTCGAACAACCTCCGACAATGAAAATGTTATCATGGACAGTGGCAACTGAGAACAGAAACCGATTCTTAAGAATTTCTGCCTCAACTTTATGCCATTTGTTGAAAGAAACATCAAAAGCATATATCTCACGAGAGCTAAGACCATTTGTAACAGTACCGAAAAGGAACAACCATGGACTCGGGTAATACCATTCTCGTCTCATCTGCATAAAACGAGGTTGCATAGTCAAAGATCTCCATTTCTTGCACACGAGCCGAGTGTTCATTAAGTTCGTCAATGGAAGTCTCATGAAACACAACTCGAGAAGATCATCAGGAAGAAACACATGCATTGTGTTGTTCCGTGTGACACTTCAATTTCAAAACTCTTTTTCAGATTATTTCTCTTCCACAACCTATCCACTCCATATGAGAAACAATCCACACTCGTGTCGTCGGTCCCACACACGGGTTTGTAACCTTTACCCACAACTTCACCAAACTCGTCACTTGTTGCGGCTCCAACCTTGCACCCTCCGCCCCTAGTATACAAACTCAGACACCTTAATGAAATGACTCCGGTGTCATCATCATCAATATCATCATCCATCACACTTCCATGGTAGTCGTTTTTTAACTTTTGGCTAATGCTTCTAACTAGATGTTTCGACACATTGGAAGCCTCATGTTCTTTATGTGATGTTTCACCCATAACTTGTTCATGTGTCATCTTGCATTCTAAGCCTGGTCATACGAACATTACAAATTAGAATATGATTGCAAAACAAAATCAAGTACACAGGTTTCAGTTGAACAATCAGGATTCAGGGAAATGCTAATTTGTACTCGGAAAGTCAAATGACTAATTCCAAACTTTTAAACTTGCATGATTCAATATGAAGTTGACATACATAATTTTCCACATGTTTGCATACAGCACATACTACAGATATGACTTTCAGCGCAAAGAGATATTTGTACATCTTAATGTGGCTGCAGATCAGTACAGCACAGCACAGCCCAGCCCGTTTTTACATGTTACCAGGCATGTCCGCCACACCTATTCTGCCACCTCTAGTCTAAGCAGTGTCAGAGCTTATTTGGATTGTATAAAGAATGATAGGCTCAAGTTCAACTCATGGCCTGGCAAGATTTGAAACTTAAGTTCAGACCTTACACTAGTAAAAAAGATCACTCTGTGGCTTGTATTCTATGACTTATATAAGTTTAAGAAACCATAAAATCTATGAAGGGGGCACAATTACAAATACATTAAAGCTTACTTCTAGGTGTCAAAAGTTAGTTACTGTGCACTAAGGGGGTCTTCGGGTGCGTGTTTTGCAAAATTGATTATCTCATATCTAGTGTTTGGATTGTTAAAATTACAGTTTACAACTTCAAGCTACATGAGCACATCCAAACACCATCTATAAAAGACATAAGTAGTTGATCATCTAATATCAAAACGCAGATCCAAACATGAAACACCCCCTAATGTCTAATCACCTATAATACAAACTAGTAACTACATATATCACGAGGGACTGCAACTTGGCGCACCTTCCTTGATTTCTAGAATTCATATCTTCTACATATTTAAAAATTACTCATTTTGAAGGACGACAAATAACAAACAGCTTTATGCCATTAACACTATACGGACGAACCGAGTACATGTTATTTATATTGTACAATCCAGTACATAAAAACAGCACAAACAACAATCAAAGTCTAGAAGTCAAGTACCCATAGATTCAAATTTACATAAATCCATTAAAATACATAGACCCTAGTCCCAAAACAGTCCAAACTCAAAGTCAAATAACTTTTTTTTCCCTTCAAAATTAACAATCTTACAAATCATTATCTAAAATACATTTAACAACCCACTACTAAAAACTTATAAACCATTAGACCAGATACATTTTTCAGATCAACAAGCCAAAATCCAGTGTCAAACATGAATATCTAAAATGCTATTTTGACCATCTAAAGTCAATATTTGACCCAATCAAAAAAGGAACACAAATAACAACACCAAAAACATGTACTCTATCAAATATGAGTCAGCCAAAAGCTCGAAAACTATGGTTACCAAATATAAAAACAAATAAAGATATGAATGTACTAAGTACACAAGAGTAAAGAAAACAAACCTCGTGAAGTTTATATTGAACCCAAGAATCAACCCAGACAGATATTAGATCCAACAAAAGGGTTAGAGTAAATGTCATTTTTCGTCCCTGTGGTTTGCCGGGTCAATCAAGAATCGTCCCTGCCATTAATTTTCTTCGGGTTTGGTCAAGGGACCAAACCTGTATGGTGGTTGTGGATAAGAGAAAGAAAAAGATGAAGAAAAGAGTATATAACTATACATGTATGTGGATCAAATGACAAAAATACCCTTCAGCATAACAGTCAAACTAATTGAAGTTTCGTCAAGGGACCAAACCTGTATGGGTTGTAAACCACAGGGACTAAACCCGAAGAAAATTAACGGCAAGGACGATTTTTGATTGACCTGTCAAACCACAGAGATGAAAAATGATATTTACTCAAAGGGTTATTTAAAATGGGTCATTTTAGTAAAGTTTGAAAAGAAAATATTTTTCAAGACAGAAGAGAGAGGAGTCATGGATCTCTTTATTTTGAAGTGAAGTCATGATATTTCACTTTAGTTCAAAAAAAGTGAAAAAGTGGTGTTCCTTTTTTTTTTTTTTTTTTTTTTTTTTTTTTTTTTTTTTTATCTATCTATCTATCTCGACTATAATTATATTTCTACTTTTTCTAACTTGATGAAAGTTGTCCATGATAGGTACCAAAAATAATTAAGTGGGGTAAATAGAATGGTAAAAAAAATAGAATTTTCTTAATCTTTCTTTTTGTACAACAACATACCCAATCCTGACAGGGCGGGGTATGGGGGAGGTGGGGTGTAGACAGATCCTACCCCTACCCCAGGATAAACCTGAAGATAGAGAGATTCCAGGAAGACCTCCGGCTGGTGCAAAAGAACGGCACACGCACACGCACACGAACATGCACAAGCCCACGCACACGCACACGCACAATCACACACACACGCGCGCACACACACCCACACACACACACACACACACACACACACACACACACATATATATATATATATATATATATATATATATATATATATATATATATATATATATATATATATATATATATATATATATATATAAGTAAATGTATAAGCAAAAAACAATAGCGAGACAACCAGCAAAAAAAAATAAAAAATACATACATACATACATACATACATACATATATATATATATATATACACACACACACACAAAAAGTACAAGCAAAAAGCAAAAGCGAGACAACCAGCAAAAAAAATAAAAATAAAAAACATATATATATATATATATATATATATATATATATATATATATATATATATATATATATATATATATATATATATATATATATCAAAATAAAAAAGCATACAAGCAACCAAGCAAAAGGAGAAAAAACAAAAAAAGCAAAAGTGAGACAACAAGCAAAAAAGCAAGAAGACAAACAAAGCAGAAGACAGACCATACAGCCCAAAAACCACGCCAAAAGAGACACCAGAAAAGAAAGAAAAAAAGTGAGCAAACAAGCCAACAAAGCAAACAAGCAAGGAAACAAGAAGCGCTAAAAAGGGGCAAGGTCAAAAAAGCAACAGAGAACAAAGAAAGCAACGCAAAGAACCTAAAGCTAAGGCAAAGCAAGGGAACAAGCACCGGGGCCTAAAGCCTAGAGACTAAGCAAAGCAAAACCAAAGACAAGCGGAGGGCACAACAAAGAACCTAGAGCCTAGAGGGGGAACAAGCAAAAAGTAAACAAGCAAAAAGCAAAAAGGACAAACCTAGCCCAAAACTAACCACAAAATCTAATCCTATCTCTCCACGCCTTCCTATCTGAGATCATGTCTACGGACAAGTGAAGCTCCTCCAAGTCGAGTTTAAGTCTATCCTCCCATCTAAGTTTAGGTCTACCCCTCCTTCTCAGCCCGTCGACTATAAGCGTTTCTACTCTCCTTACTGGCGCTGTTTGTGGTCTTCTCCTGACATGATTGAACCACCTCAACCTTCCTTCTCTCATCTTCGTGAAAATAGATTCTACTTCAAGTACAGCTCTAAACACCCCGTTTGGAATCATGTCAGACATAGTTTTACCACATGTCCACCTCAGCATTCTCATTTCCGCTACATCCACCCTGTTTGCTTGAGCTTTTGTAATAGGCCAGCACTCTGCCCCGTACAGCATAGCAGGTCTAATAGCCACCCTATAAAATTTACCCTTTAACTTAAAGGGTACTTTCCTATCACATAGAACTCCTGAAGCCGCTCTCCATTTCGCCCAACCTCTACCAATCCGGTGTGTTAATCTTTTTTTTTTGTAAAAATAATAAATTAAAACCAAACATTTTAGTAAGAGTAAATTGAAAAAAAAAAAAAAAAGTGTCCTAATGTGTTATATCCAAATTGTAGAGTGTAGTGTATGTGTCGTTTTATTAAAAACAACTGATGCATATATCATTTATGATCTAAGTGAAATGACTAAAATTATTCAAAGTGAAATGAAAAAGTCTCACCGAAAGCAGAAACATTTTAGTCATTTCATTTCGCCCTAGAGACAATATCCGCACTAAAGATTTTCCCAAAAAACGACACCCTCACTTTTATATATTAGTATTTGAAATCTTATCTTGGAAAAGTACGCATTGGGTATAAAACAAGAAAACTAGGTGAATGCATCATGCATGTTTAACACCCCCGAAATAACATCAATTACAAGTGCTCGGTGTGGGCATGTTATTCGTCCAACAAAGACCCAACAACGGACGAACAACACGTTGTACTGCACCCTGCCTCGTGCTATTGCGTCCGCCGTTCATCCCTTAGCCATTCCAATCACTTGTGTCCGGGTTTTTTTTTATTTTTTTTTTATAGTGAGTGGTTATTTTTTGTGGGGTTTTTTATGGGACCTAATAAGTGTTATTGGATTTTTTTTTTTTAAATGAGTGGTTATTTTTTTGTTGGGTATTTTATGGGACCTAATATGTGTTATTATTATTATTATTATTATTTTTTAGAAAGAGGTTTTAATTGTTGATGTGTTATTAAGAGGGAATAAGGTGGCGTTTAAGTAACAGAAGAATTATGTGTTATTCATCTTCCTCGCACCTTCCACTCTAAACTTGAATGATGCACTAATGAAATGTTTAACAAACTATTTAACTAGATGTTTGTTAGTAACACATCACAAATACGGTTTTATATTTGTTTAATCAACTGAACTGACACCAACAATAATCTATTGATATTTTTGAACACTATTTGATGATACGCTATTTTAAATAACAATCTGGTTAGAAGATCATTTGATGGTACATATAATATATTTGTGATAATAAGTGTGACCCCTCTTGAGAGTCTATTATGTTTCTCACTGTGTTAATATTCCAATTAAAAATGCTTTCATAATTTCAATTGTTAAGATTTACACTTCATTTAGTGACCACGAAATGACAATATTTATTGAGTTGGGAGTTAAGATCAAATGAGAAATAAAATGAAAATAAGAAGTGTGAGAAGAAACAATAACAGCACATTTTAGGTGCATCTAAAAAACATATCCATATCGTTTTAAATGTTTCCCTTTTATTTAAAATGTGCGGTTAGAAATATTTTCCACTCTTTTTATTTTAATTTTTCAAAAATACTTTCCACTATTTTTTTTTTCTTCTTATTAGATCCTTCCTTTTAGACGGGTTCTAAACTAGTTAAACATGAAAAATTGAATTACCACTCTTTTGGGGTAACGACATGAAAACCTCTATAAACCAACAAAACATGTTTCATTGTCACGCATTGCAAACAAAGTGAAATGTTGTCTATCAAACACATGTGATTTAGGTAACACGTCTGATTTAGGTGATTAGAAAAGGATTAACATACTTTACATCTTTGTTTTCGACTAAATCAATTTCTTTTCTTTTGTTAAAATACGCTTGGCTATGAAGGAGCACATATATTAATTGACGACTTGTAATTTGGTGATATTTTTTAGGTCATTCAAGCCATTTATTGTCATGTTTTCACTTGTTTATGATAGAAGTGATACTTAAAAAATAAAATGTTAATTTTCAGATATCGCAAGGATGGTAGACGGATTGGATGAAATAGCCAAGTTTGAGTCAAGTAAAGAAGACTTTAAAGCTGAATTACGGCCAGGGATGGAACCAGAACCAAATATAATTGGGTGGACAAATTTTTTGAAACCGTGATATAGATTCACATTTCGATGGACCAGGTGCATTTAAGAAAAAATAACGTTTTTTTCAAAAATTAACACTACATCGAAAAAATCCATCGGGTTCCCGGGCACCCGCGGGAACCCCCTGATTCCGTCCCTGAATACGGCTTGAGGTCACCTCCATCGTCTCATATTCTAAACAAATAAGAAAAGTTGAGATCTTTTTTCTACGGCTTTGACAAGACGTGGTTTCGCCTGGAAGATATTAACTTGCATGTATGTTTTAGTTAAGAGGTAACTGAATTTGATAGACCACTTGCATATAGATCGGCGGCATGACCATTTTACCAGAATGATTATAGTTGCATGGCTAGTGATAATGAACATTTAATAATTTGTAATCATCAATATGAAATTAAAACTTGATGTGAATAAGCAAACATTGTTACAGTATCTAGTTAAGTACTTTGTCTCTTCACACTTTCATTTTATTTTTCATTATTTTATGCTCTCAGGTGTTTACCAAATTAAGTTGTTCCATATGAACCACTTAATTAGCCTCTTAAAAGTAGGGGTGATCACGGTCCAAAAACCGGACTGGACCGGCTAGGACCGGACCGGCCAAGACTGGACCGGACCAAAGAACGAGTTAGGGAAAAACCATAGACCGAGACTGGACCAAATGTGGTCGCTCCGGTCTCGGTCCGATCCAAATAGGCTAAATGTCTGGTATGTAAGCCGGACCGGACCAGACCGTTGGTCCTTCGGTCGGTCCGGTTCTCAGTCGGTCCGGTTGGTTTTGTTGATCGGTCTGGTCTAAACGGTCGGATTGCTCACCCTTACTTTAAAAGGAGAAAAAAGCTTTGGTGGATCTCTCTATTAAGTAATATTAAATGATTGGGCCTAAATTAAGTGATTCATATGAAAAAGGGGGTTGATTTGCACACCACATTTTTTTTATTCTTTCACCACACCCTGTGCATTACAGTGTTGTACGGTGTGCTACCCAACTTGTAAAAAATGGTGTTTTTATCAAAAAATTTGGTGTGCAAATCAATTCCTTATGAAAAAAAGAAACACCACAACTCTCTCAAATCAAGTTTTTCTTCTAAGTTATCTTAAGATTTTAGAACATTCAGGGGCTATTCAGGTATGGAACAAAGCTTAAATTGATCGGGTGCATTATTTTTTTAACTGTAGTATAAGAAAAAATTTAATAAAACTTTATGATTTTCGATGTTAAAATGATTAAATGTAGTGAAAATTAAGTTCACTGTTCACTTATTGATATACTAATTAAGATAAAACTAGAAAAACAATGCATTGGGATCATGTGCATTTTAAAATTTTTAGTGTTTTTTTTTTTACAAAAATTAGCACTACTAAGCAAAATTTTGTCGAAGTACCGTGACACCGTAAGACCTCCCTAGTTCCGTCCTTGAGAACATTCACGTAGTTGAACCTCGTTCCCCGAGTTAAACGATCAATCTCAGCTCTTACCTTGGCTATACTACACACCGATTGGACTAAAGGGGTTGCCAAACTTTCTAATCACAAATTGGCACGTACAAAACTAATAAAAAGAAGGATACAAATTTAAAAAAAAAATATATATATAAAGGGGTATAATTTAGCAAGAGAGCCAAACTCACCAATATCATTTGAGTTGTTAAGTTGAATAACTCTAAAAGCACACGGTATGGTGACTTTCAACATGAGTTATGCCTTAACTTTCGCTATGTTAAGGCCGAGTTACCACACCGTGTTGGTGAGTTAAGGGTGATCATTAATGGGAGAGTTATGAGGTTAACGCTGCGTTAAAGCAGCTTTGAATTAAAAAAAAAAAAAAAAAAAAAAAAAAAAAAAAAAAAAAAAAAAAAAAACACCAACCTTTGTTCCACCACTATAAATAACCAATTAACATACCAACTTTTTTTTCACATTTTCACAACTCAATTTCATATACATATACTTCCATTTGCTAAAAAAAATGTCGGGATTTAACAACAACGAAAATAGTTTCTTGAATCTCATGGGGTGGAATAACCCAAACGCGGGTTCATCATCAATCAACATCCCTTTGCCTAACCAACTCGGCTTGTCGACCGATGAACTTTACATACAACATCAACGATTTCTAATATGGCAACAAAACCAACAAAACACGCTAAACACCAATTTCCAAAATCTACAATTCGAACAACAATCACAACCGCCATCCCAATCATCACATACATAAACCGGAACAAATGAACTATTCGAAGCACCTACGTCTCCTCCAAAGCCATACAAATGAGGTGATAAACGAAAGGCCAAAATATCCAAAGAACCCGAACCAAATGACGAAAATCCCGACGTGACCAATGTTAGTTTTTATAGACATTATAATAATAGTCGTGTGTTAGGATCGAACTCGAGATCACGGGATTGCACACAATACGTATGAAGAGAAAAAGAAATAATTATTTATAAATGTTATACGTAATTATTAATAAACACAAAACTAGTAACGACCGTTAGTATTTAATGGAGAATGACTAACGACCGTTAGACGAAGATTAGGAAAGTAATACTAATGATTATTTGAAAACAAGAGAAGGTTCTAGAAACCCCTTGGGGTCTCCAAACCGATCGGCCAAGGAGGGTTATCCACCTCCTTTGTGCCTTGAGCTCCAAGTTTCAATTAGTATATATACAAACCCAAGATGTATTGTTTTCTCATAACTTGTACACATACATCTTGGTGTTTTCTCTCCTTCTTCTTGTCCCTAGTCGATCCATCAAAACTAATCCTTAAGGGATTCGATTTTTATTGATCAAACAAGTTTTTTGTTTAATTTACTTGCATAAACTTTTTCTTGAATTAGTACGTGTGTACAAGAACGTGATTCAAACACATTATTGTTTGATTCTTGGATTGAATTACAAAAGAGGTAAGGGGTAATTCTTATAATCCACATAAACCCTAATTAGGGTTCTTGATTGAAGATTGCAATTTGATTCTTGTTCGGGCTAGAATCACAAAGGTACGTTTACTATTTAATATTGATTAATTAATTACATGTTATATGATCTTGTTATAATTGCTTCCGCTATGCTCACTTGATGTGTTTGGTTTATTTTATATGAATGTCATGATATCATAATTCTAACAGTGGCATCTAGAGCCGTTATAATGTGTAATTAATTATTGAAACGCATAAAAATTGGATTTTGATTCATTTAGTTACATGTTTTTTTAGGGTTTTTAGATTCCTAACCCTAATTTTTTTTATGGGTCGATATGACTTTAAAGGGTTTTAGGGTTTATGGTTTTTGATTTTTTAATATGATTAGAAACCCTAGGATGTCATGTAATTTGTTATGCGTTTTAGTAAACGATCTTGGTGCAATATGTTAATTATTAAGTCAAATCCATGAAAAAATGCATATTTGCATGGATCTTATGTTGTGTGAAAATTTAAATGGTTTAAATTGGATAAATATATATTAATGGTTAAGTTATATCGAAACATGTAAATTTATTAATAGATGTCGAATTGGGGAAGACTCCAATATTAAGTAATCAATTATGTGCTATGTGGTATTTATTTAGTTTTGGCTTACGCAATCGATTTATCGATGTATGTGGCTCTTTTTCCTAGAAGAAGAAAGCCTTAATTGAATAAATGCGTTATACACCTAGATTTGATTATTAATAGGACTATTGAATAAGATTTGCATGTGGCTACATGTTTTATACATATTTAATTGTTATGATTATGTATATATGTTTATTTAGTTGTTTTATTTTTTATTTTTTATTATTAATTTTTTGTTTATTATTATGTTAGACATGTTTATAAACGAAAAAGGGTAATTTTTGAATAGAAAAATAATATGGACTAAATAAATGGCGAAATTGTTTTGGTTTTAAGAGTAAATTTCAAAGGATTGGTTGATTGATGTTTTTGTACATAGTGTGCGAAAGGCGGACCGAAGGATGCCATCCAACGTACTTGTAGAGAGGGGTTTTTAAAGCTCATGCACCTACCGGTTCTCTACAACTGCCTGGTTGCCGACCCTAGACTTACCTATATCACTATATTACGTACACTGTCATCTTAAGGGTGAATTAACCACAATTCCACAATTATTATCCGAAACACTATGCTTTCGGGCTTATGCAAAAGTACGATATTGTGGATGATAATTGTTGGTAATTCTTTAATTGGTGAACCCGATACCTCAATCAAAACTTTGTTATTTTACTCTTGGCAAATTGGTAATAAAAATGTTTTGTAAAACCAATGTCATGAAGTTGTATGCATGCTTCTTCATACATTATTTTGATCACATCAAAATTAATATCGTTATAAAATTAAGTCAAATGCCATCTAATTAAGAACACTTGAAGTTGTAATTTACGTCATGTGAGAACTTGGCGAGATTGCAATGAAGAGGTAAATTTCATAAATTCATTGCTAGCAGATCAAATGATGTGATGGATTTGTGAGTTTACAGTTTTTAAGTTAGACGACTTAAATTGAGTAGTAAGTGAGATCTTGGACTTAAGGCATTAAGATAGGGATTAAACATGCTTACAATACAAATGTTTTGTGATTGTAAATCCCATAAATCTAGGAATTGGACAAATGTTATGCCAATTATTGTACGACAAGTTACCTCATATTATACTTTCATTACTAGCAGATCAACTGATGTGATGAAACTATGTTTATGGAGGATCCTAGTTTTCAAGATTATTCTATGGATATGATTTCCTTGGGTATTTTAATTTTCTTGAAAAATTGTATTATCAAAAATACTAATGTTTTGAACTTTCTTTATCTGTAGAAATGGCTCAAACTGATAACACTAACTTTCGTTATGTGTTCAAAACTTACTTTGAACGAGAAAAATTGACTGGCTCAAAAAATTTCAATGATTGGTATCGTTCACTTAGGATTGTCCTGCGAGTGACTGGTCAACTTGAAATCTTGAAAACGCCTTGTCCTGCTGAACCTGAAGGTCCTGCAGCTACTGATGCTGCCAAGGCTGAATGGAACATTGCTTGTAAGGAACATATTGATGTGGCCGCAATGATGTTAGGGGCGATGTCCACACCTCTTCAAAGGCAGTTTGAAGAGTATTTCCCCATGAACATGATTGATGAACTCAAGAAACAATATGAGAAACCATCAAATGTAGAGATTTACGATTTGATGGAGGCTCTACATGGTTGTAAGCAGGGTGATGGTGAACCTGTGAGTGCTCATGTGTTGAACATGAAAAGTTTCATGGATCAACTACAAACACTTAAGAAACCCTATGACAATGATATGGATGTGAACTTAATCAATAGATCCCTTAACAAGGAATTTAGTGGTTTTGTGAGGAACTTCAATATGCATTGCATGGGGAAGACAGTAAGTGAATTGCACGCACTACTCATTGATTATGAGAAAGGGTTAACACCAAAGGCTCCTACACCCCAAGTACTTGCTATTCAAGGGGGTAGAATTAACAAGCCAAATGCGAACAAGAAGAAGGGTATGGGAAAGAAGAAGGCTGATAAGAATAAGCAAGTTATGGCTTATCAACCATCTCAACCTAAGAAGAACCCTCCTATGAAGAATAATCCAAAGAAGGATCAAGGATGTCATTACTGCAAGGTGATGGGTCACTGGAAGAGGAATTGTCCTCTTTATCTCGATGACTTGCAAAACAATAAGGTTAAGAAGACTGGGCACATGGGCGCCAGTACTTCAGGTAACTTATTTGTCATTGAATTATTTACTTTATCTCATAAATTAAATTCCTGGGTATATGATACTGGATGTGGTATTAACATTTGTAATACACTTCAGGGGTTTAGAGAGGAAAGGAGACTAGCTGACGGGGGAGCAATTTCTGCATGTGGGCAATGGAGCACAAGCAGCAGTTGAAGCCATAGGAGTGTTTAATTTAGTTTTACCTTCGGGTTTAGTACTTGTTTTAAACAATTGTCATTATGCACCTTCTATAATTAGATGTGTTGTTTTCTTTTCATGTTTGTTGGATCTTGGTTTTACTCATACTATTGATGGCAATAAAATTTTTGTTTCTTTAAATGGTGTATTTTATTTTAATGATGTTGCTGTGAATGGTGTGTTTGAAATTGAAATGAATGATTGTGTTTCCAACAATAATAATAATTCAATGTACAACATTAGTAAGAGAATGAAGTATGACTTGAATTCTTCTTACCTTTGGCACTGTAGACTTGCCCATATAGGCAAGACTCGCATGCAAAAGCTGCAACAAGATGGGCTTTTGAAAAATATCAATGATGAGTCATTTGATAAGTGTGAGTCTTGTATTTCTAGGAAGATGACTAAGAAACCTTTTAATAACAATATGTAAAGAGCTTCAGATCTACTTGGTTTGATACATACTGATGTATGTGGACCACTTAGACATGTGTCAAGGAAAGGTGCTGTTTACGTCTTAACTTTTACAGATGATTTCAGCCGTTATGGTTATGTTTATTTACTTAAGCATAAACATGAGGTGTTTGAAACATTTAAAGTTTTCAAAGCAGAAGTAGAATTGCAATTAGGAAAGAAGATTAAAGCTCTTCGTTCTGATCGAGGTGGTGAATACCTTAGTCAAGATTTTAAAGATTTCTTAACTGAGAATGGAATTGTCCAGAATCTCACATCTCCATATACTCTACAACAAAATGGTGTATCTGAGAGAAGGAATCGTACATTGTTGGACATGGTTCGATCAATGTATAATCTTACTAATCTTCCTTTGTCTTTTTGGGATTATGCTCTTGAATCAGTTGTTCGTATTTTAAATATGATTCCCACGAAGAAGGTTGATAAGACACCATATGAGATGTGGACTGGAAAAGCTCCGAACTTGTCTTATTTAAAGGTCTGGGGTTATGAGGCGTATGTTAAACGTGACTCACAAGATAAACTCCAACAAAGATCTGTAAAGTGCATTTTTGTAGGATACCCAAAGGAAACAATGGGTTACTACTTTTACTACCCACCTGAGAACAAAGTGTTTGTTGCTAGTGATGAGGCGAAAAATGAACCACTTTTAGGGGGTCATTTAAGCCTGGAATTGAATTTATTTGATCAAATATTGCCCTAAATCGTTCCTTTTGTGATTTTAGGTACTTTGGGAGTGAATTCTGGAAAAGGAATCAATTCAGACGTTTTTGGAGCATAAAAGTGAAGAAAACGGCAAAGACTTTATTTTCCATGCTGAGAACAGTACGTGACGGCATCAAGAGGAAGACCCTGACGGCGTCAAGAGTAAAAACCATGACGACCCAGTGCAAACCTGACGGCGTCACAACAAGGGCGTCAAGAGTTAATTTGGTGACGGCCTGCATAAGGTGAATACATGACGGCGTCAGACCCAGATCTAGGCAGTCCGAGAAACTATTTGGCGGCGAGATGATGGCGTCAGAATTTTGTTCTAGACGCCGTCACCTATCAAAATCTATATATAGTTTTCTATTTTTCATTCATTAAAGAGGAACTTGTGTGGAGAAAACTAGGGCCGAACTTTGTAAACCCCAGGTCATATTTTGCAGTGTTTTCAAGGGTTTTCATCCCTTGAATCCTTTCATGTTCAGTTAAGATAAGTCTTCTCTTAACTCATTCAATATGTCTATGTGTTGTTTGAATATATCTTATGTTTGTCTTGATTCCAACATGCTAGGCTAGATCTACCTTGTGTTTGCTTGGATCTAATGAAACCTAGATGTTAATTATATGTTGATTACTTGTTTATGGTTGTATTGGATGAATGATTTCAATGTTAGGCTTAAGAAAACTGGCAGATCTCCATTGTGTAACATACTTGAACGTCTTAAGAAACATGAACCGATGTGTACTAGGTTTTATTGGTTGTATTTAATGCATGAGCAAATTCTAGTGATCCCATGTTAGGAGATTCTGAGCCGGCTCGACATAGGAGTGAAGTAGGCGCTCATAGGATTGGGGAAGTAAGTACGCCACCCCATGAATGGTATAAAGGAATACAATCCGTCATCCACGCAACTATAACAAGTAATTAACATGTAAAAGATATGTAGGGAGTAGTGAAATCTAAGTAAACACAATTCTCCCACATATTGCTCACAACTTTAGTATAATTTAGTTTTAATTTCATTTCTAGTATTTTATTTTGATTGCATCTTTAGTATTGGGTTAGTTGACTAGCAACTAATTCCGCCCAACTCCTTAAAACCCGAGATTTTTACTTGTTTTTATAAAATATAAAAAATACAAAAAGAATCATCCTTCATCTCTAGACCTAGTCTTTAGGTTTTCTAATCCTAGCGACACTATTCCTAGCTGAACGATCAATCCCCCGGTACTTGTCATTATACTATACTACATCGATCAGGTACACTGCCTGGTGGGGGTTGTAAGCTTCTCGAGATCCCTCGAGAGGTAAAGCCTGGTGCAATCCCTATGCATCAAGTTTTTGGCGCCGCAGCCCGGGGAATAGTTATTGTCTAGGTTAGAATCTCTTTTTATTAGGTCTACTTGCTAGATTCCTTTCTAGTAAGATTTTATTTTTATTTTTCGGTTCTCTTTAGTCTATCTTTTTCTTCGTGCCTTTGTTAGTAAATTAAATTCATTGAACTGTTCCGTTGACCATTATGGAAAACGCGAATCCACCCCTTTCCCCTAGAGAAGTGGCTTTGTTACGTGAGCAAATTGAGAATGAGATTAGGGAACTTAGGGAGCTTAATAGGTTGATTAAGGTTGAGCTCGATCATGCATTTAGTGACCTAGCGACCGCCTTGTATTCAAATGAGGACCTAGGGCCTAATGATTTTGTGAATGTTGTTGAGGAACTTGAAGAATGGGAGATTGATCCAAAGTTAGATGATTATTTTAATCTATACCCCACTAAGGAGGAGATTGCGTACTATAATAATCTTATTGATAACCCGCGATCTCCTTTTACTAGAATCGAACCTAAGATAAAGAGAGGCGATCCTAAGAATGCTAAGATACCATGTATGATTGGGTATAGACACGTTGACAATGCATACATTGATTTTAAATCCCCAATCAACATTATGTCCTCAAGTGTTTATAATGATATAGTGAAAACAAGACTTGGACCTAGAAGGGATCCCAAATACCCCGGTGGAGTTTTTAACTTTGTCGGGAGAATTAAAGGTCTACATATCTTTGTTGGGAATTTCACTTATATCACCGACTTTATGATTGTGGAAGATCTTGTTAATGTTATTGATTGTCGATTATCCAATGTTGTATTTGGTAAACCGTTTGTTGAGGAGTCCAAGTTAGAATATGATGAGATAGAAGGGATAATCCGATTTGCAAGTAACACTGATAGGATCACTTATAGGATGCCTAATAGAATGAAAGAATTTCGCTTTATACCCCGATATGACATGGATAACATTGGTGCTTTTGAGGACATCAATGAAGAGGATAAGAAAAAGGGCATGGATTATGTATGGGAAAAGAGGAGTCTTTTCTACAAAGATTGCTTGACTCTAGGACCAAGGTATAAAGTCGATAAGGAATTTGCCCATAGGATTATAGGAGCGATTGAGAATAAGGTGATTGGTTTCTACAAAGAACATTTACAATCAGAAAATGAAACCAACAATGAGGTCACGTAGTAACCCATGACCTTGAGTCTAGCTACAAGACTCGTAAATAAGGAAAAGCGCTTCTTGGGAGGCAACCCATGTTTTGTGTGATTTTTATTTTGTTTGTTTGTTATTTGCTTCAGTATGCATGCTTTATTTTTATTGTTGGTAGATCATGTTTCAAAACTAAATGGTGGAAATACTTTACTTTGTTGTTTGCCCTAGTCTTAACTTCATCCAAAGGTATTTTTGCAAAAGATAAGTGTAAGGGGAAACCCCAAATATGTTTTTAAGAAACAAAAACCGATCATGATTCTCCACAATATTAAGTGAACATGTATATTCGTATTTGTTAGAGTCAAATGCTTGTATCGAGTCATAATGATATTTTGCAGGATTTTCCAAAAAGTAGGACGAAGTTTTTCCAGAAATTTTCCGGAAACTTAACATAAGAATTTCTGCAGGTCACTTCTGACGGCGTCACGAGTTTACTCTTGACGACGTCACGTGTAAAAATCTGGAAATTTTACCAGTTTTGTTTTTCTAACGGAGTCTTAAAGTTTTTGTTGAATTATTAGTTTTATAATCTCCAGGAAATCTGCAAACATCATTCCACAAGCATTATATCTTATTTTGTTTTCTAGGTTTTATTAGCATATGTAGATTGCCGCCGATTTTACGCAAGGTTGCCTTGTCTATTTTCTCAGGTTTTACAGGTTATGTATGACAAGAAGATGATTATTATTCCGGAAGGGAAGCTTTGATTGTTCATTTTCTTGAAGGAAGATCTAACCTGGCCACCTTATAATCCATACCGAGCGAATCAGGGGAGTATTTGATTTCATTTGTTTTACTTATTTCAATTTTACATTCTTTACTTGAACATTGGGGACAATGTTCATCCTAAGTGTAAGGGGAGGGTAAAATGATGATACCTTATAGATACACTTTCGCTTGAGTTTGTTTGTTTGATGGTAGATGTGTAATAAAACTATGAGAAATACTTGTTAGTGCAATTTTAGCGCCAAATTTAAAATTTTTTACAACATTTAGGAGTGAAACTTTAGCCATAGCAAGCGTCTCATGGATAGGAGATTGTATGACTAGCACAAAACCGTACCATTCAGAAAAATTTTCCACCCAAATATGTGAGGTTCGCCTTTAGATTTGATAGGAAAAGCATTTACTATTAGTGCTTATGAGTGTACCGGTAGCATTTAGATTCTAGAACTTGCGTTAGTGATGCATCCCGAGACCGCTAGTGAGACTACATTTGTGTAGTAGGATTTACTACATGATAAGAGGCATTAGGATCACCCTTGTGTTAAACCCGTATCATAATTACTTGACCATTTAAGTCATATTACTTAGCTATTTAAGTCAATTAATTTTTCCAACACCCTTAGCATTGTACTCATTTTTAGTACACGAAACCCCTAGTACACCCCTCCGAGCCTATCTTTTCGTTTCTAACTTTAAGCATCTTACTTAAAGGAAGAATTTGTTACACCCCACTTAAATGTACAACCAAATCGCCTTAGCCTTCCGTGTATGCACTCATTTTTAGTGCATTATTGTTATTTGTTAAACCCTAAGTTAATTATCTAATTGATTACATGGTTGCTAAGTCGAGTAATATCCTTGTACATATTGTTTTGGGACAATTGGGACTCATGGGTAAAGTACTTATTTTATGGAGTAATGGGGAAGAACATCATATTATTACCCCCATATGTACGTTAATCTTAAAAGTACTCCAAGTGTTTTGATTTTCTTAATTCGAGTCATTAGATTAGTTTATTGTAAAGTATGTAAAAATTCAAGTGTAAGGGGAATGTTCATTCCCTATGATGTATTATTTTTGATGGTAGGGTAAGAGTGTATGCAAAAAAAAAATAAAAAATAAAAAAGAAAAAAATAGAAAAATAAAAGAGAAAAACATACGGACTACCATCCCGTTTCATTCTATGTTCATTTTATGTTTTTGTTCTTTTTGATTTATTAGCTTAAGTCGAGTCTAGTCTTGGCTTAGCAACGCCATATTGTACTTGTAATTAACCAAGATTGTTAACTCGCCACCAGTAAAGACTGCCTATATCCAACAAAACCGTGTATTCCATGTCCCTACACCTAATGTTACAACACTTAAAAAAGACCTCTTTGATAGTTTATCCTAGGTGCTTACGCCATGTGGAGGAGGTTTGATCCTTTCCCAAGCCTATGGTAATCTATTTTTCTATGACAGGTAGTGTGAGATGTTTTCCATTTCCATATTGTGATATTACTTTATTACACCCGAGAGATGTTAGTATCTAAACACTATTTGTGAGGTGCTAGTGTATGACCTCCGTGCTTGTCTTTGCCTTTAGTGGAACGATTATTTGTTGTAATTAGTTTTATATTAGTGTTAAATGACCCCTAACTTGTATTTTGATTAGAATAAAAGCGCATTTGCTTGAGGACAAGCAAATCTCAAGTGTAAGGGTATATGATGAGGCGAAAAATGAACCACTTTTAGGGGGTCATTTAAGCCCGGAATTGAATTTATTTGATCAAATATTGCCCTAAATCGTTCCTTTTGTGATTCTAGGTACTTTGGGAGTGAATTCTGGAAAAGGAAGCAATTCGGACGTTTTTGGAGCATAAAAGTGAAGAAAACGGCAAAGACTTTATTTTCCATGCTGAGAACAGTACCTGACGGCGTCAAGAGGAAGACCCTGACGGCGTCAAGAGTAAAAACCATGACGACCCAGTGCAAACCTGACGGCGTCACAACAAGGGCATCAAGAGTTAATTTGGTGACGGCCTGCATAAGGTGAATACATGATGGCTCAGACCCAGATCTAGGCAGTCCGAGAAACTATTTGGCGGCGAGATGACGGCGTCAGACTTTTGTTCTTGACGCCGTCACCTATCAGAATCTATATATAGTTTTCTATTTTTCATTCATTAAAGAGGAACTTGTGTGGAGAAAACTACGGCCGAACTTTGTAAACCCTAGGTCATATTTTACAGTGTTTTCAAGGGTTTTCATCCCTTGAATCCTTTCATGTTCAATTAAGATAAGTCTTCTCTTAATTCATTCAATATGTCTATGTGTTGTTTGAATATATCTTATGCTTGTCTTGATTCCAACATGCTAGACTAGATCTACCTTGTGTTTGCTTGGATCTAATGAAACCTAGATGTTAATTATATGTTGATTACTTGTTTATGGTTGTATTGGATGAATGATTTCAATGTTAGGCTTAAGAAAACTGGCAGATCTCCATTGTGTAACATGCTTGAACGTCTTAGGAAACATGAACCGATGTGTACTAGGTTTTTTTGGTTGTATTTAATGCATGAGCAAATTCTAGTGATCCCATGTTAGGAGCTTCTTAGCCGGCTCGACATAGGAGTGAAGTAGACGCTCATAGGATTGGGGAAGTAAGTATGCCACCCCATGAATGGTATTAAGGAATACAATCCGTCATCCACGCAACTATAACAAGTAATTAACATGTAAAAGATATCTAGGGAATAGTGAAATCTAAGTAAACACAATTCTCCCACATATTGCTCACAATTTTAGTATAATTTAGTTTTAATTTCATTTCTTGTATTTTATTTTGATTGCATCTTTAGTATTGGGTTAGTTGACTAGCAACTAATTCCGCCCAACTCCTTAAAACCCGAGATTTTTACTTGCTTTTATAAAATATAAAAAAATACAAAAAGAATCATCCATCATCTCTAGACCTAGTCTTTAGGTTTTCTAATCCTAGCGACACTATTCCTAGCTGAACGATCAATCCCCCGGTACTTGTCATTATACTATACTACATCGATCAGGTACACTGCCTGGTGGGGGTTGTAAGCTTCTCGAGATCCCTCGAGAGGTAAAGCCTGGTGCAATCCCTACGCATCAGCTAGGTATGGTGACTTTCTTGAAAGTGATTTTGTATCTCAAGAAGTCAGTGGGAGAGTATATGATCTAGAATATGATCTAGATAATGCATTACCTTCAGAAAACACTAGCACACTTCCTGTAGAACCTGAAAGTCTGAGTCCTCCACCGGAAGTTGAAGTAGTTCCCATTCGCAGATATTCTAGATCTGTGAAAGCTCCTGACCGTCTATGTCTTAATGTAGAGGTTGATGAGCATTTACTAGGGGATCTTAATGAACCTACTAGTTATAGAGCTGCCATTAATAGTCCTGAAAAGGAGAAATGGAAAGCTGTTATGAATGGGGAAATACAATCCATGCATGATAATGAAGTCTGGGAAGAAGTAGACCTACCTCCTAGTGCCAAAGTAGTCGGGAGTAAGTGGCTCTACAAGATTAAGACTGACATGGATGGAAATGCAAACACTTATAAGGCTCGTCTGGTTGCTAAAGGTTTTACTCAAACTTTTGGAATTGATTACAAGGAGACTTTTTCTCCTGTAGCAGACATAAGAGCTATAAGGATTCTCATAGCTATAGCAGCGTACTATGACTATGAGATAAGGCAAATGGATGTGAAAACCGCTTTCTTAAATGGTCATCTAGATGAAGACATCTATATGGCAAAACTAGAAGGGTTTGAAAATCCAGAGTTTCCAAATCGTGTATGCAAACTTAAAAGGTCCATTTATGGATTGAAGCAAGCATCACAACAATGGAACAAGAGATTTGATGCTGAAATTAAAAAGTTTGGATTCACTCAAAATCTTGATGAGCCATGTGTGTATCACAAAGCTAGTGGGAGTGATAATGTAACTTTCCTAATTCTATATGTTGATGACATATTGATCATGGGAAAAGACATTTCAAGTTTGCAAGAAGTAAAGGCATATCTTGGAAAGTGCTTTTCTATGAAAGATTTAGGAGAAGCTGCATACATTCTCGGAATCAAAATCTATAGAGATAGATCAAGGCGGGTTAATTATATTAAGTCAAAGTGCTTACATTGACAAAATATTGAAAAGATTCAATATGCAAAATTCCAAGAAAGGATATTTGCCGATGTAAGTAAAACATGGCTTATGTGATGAGTTTTGTGCTTCAACACCTGCTGAGGTGGCTCGCATGAGTAAAGTTCCTTATGCTTCGGCTGTAGGATCTATTATGTATGCGGTGAAATACACAAGGCCAGATTTGTGATGAGTGCTCAAACACTCATCATTTTTATCGTATCTGAACTGCCAAAACGTCCAAAAACACTCAAAAACGCATCAAAATACAGAAATTATCCCAAAAGTGTGTTTTATATGTATTAGATGCAAAATGTTTAAAAACAAATGAAAAACGAACAAAGTTTGCATAATTGGCAGTTTCAGTCCCTCAAGTTTCAAAAATTGACAAAACTAGTCCCTGACGTTTTAAAATGAAAGAAAAGTCAACCCAAGGTTTTATAAAGTCAAAAAATAATCAAATTGATCCTTGGGTGAAAATTTTGAGAAAATAACACAAATGGTCCTTGCAGTTTGGAAAATTACACAAATGGTCCTTGCAGTTTGGAAAATTATACAAATGGTCCCTGGAGTTTTGAAATATAAAAAATTATCAAAAAATTGCCTTTTCACTATTCACATATGTCAAATAAGGTCCTTGGAAATAACTTTGGAATGATGACAGTTTTGGTCCTTCATTTTCATAAAATGGCAGATTTAGTCCTTGTGTTTTTTTTCACTAACTAACCAAACGGACCTAATGTTTTTATTATAATCCCAAATCCACAACCTGGTACAACAAACACCCAATCCAATCTACTCCCAGCCCACTCCAAACCAAACCTTGGCCCAAGTCTTCCACCAAGCCCACCACCACTAAACCTTTACCCCGTTTTAATATTAACTCCCTCCTCAGTCAACTCCCATCTTTGACCTCCCCGTTTTATATTAAACCAGTCAAATGACCTTTGACCAACTCCACCCTCACTTCCCACCTTTTACCCTCACTACCTGCTACAAACCAAAACCACCCATCATAACCCCTACACTGCTACAACCCTCTGTCACACTCCACCCCCCTCCTACACCCCTCCAAACACAACACTCCAAGAAATTACCCACTGGCTTCAATTATCAAGGAAAACTCCAAAAAGGTTTTTGGCGCCAAAGTGAATAAAAGGCCAAGATTGAATTGCAGTGATCCTATGGTCAATATCATTGGTGGGAAAAGACAAAGAGCAATCAGAAACCCTAATATGGAGATATAAAGGGGAGAGAAGCCAGGGAGCAGTTAGCTAGTAGAGTAGTGTAGTGTAATTTTTAGCTTAAATTTTATTCATGTTAAATTTATGATTTCAGTTCAAATTAGTTTATAAAAATTGTAGTTTCAGTGTAATGTTGTAAGCTTGAAGTTTCCAATTAATAGAATCTAAGTTTCCAGTTGAAGTTCATAAATTGCCATTTTCATTGAAATTTTCATTTCCAGTGAATGTTGTGATAAATGTCCATTTATTTTTTCATTAAGATGCTTTAAGCTTATATGAATCAGTTAGACCTTAAATTCTCAGTTTAGTCTACCTCTATAAAAAGAAAAAAAATAGGATTAAATCATTGAAAAATAAAGAAAAAAAATGTCAATCAAGCAAGGAAGAAGAAGAAAATAAAAATGGAAGAAGAAAGGAGATGAAGGTGAATGTTCTGGTTTAGTGCTCATGGGAGCAATAGGATGTGAGTTTGAGTTTTGGTTCTCATTGGTTCCAAGCCTGGATGAAATTTGTAAGGATCTTTCTAAATTCTAGCATAAGCCATTAGATTAAGTTTAGTTGTTAAAAGTTATTCATTGCTGTCTATTTATGTTCCTAAGTGATTAGTTTAGTGTTAATTATAAGTTTCATGTATTATATCTGTCTGTTGCTTCTCTAAATTATCACACAGCTTCAATTTAGGGTGTTTGGATTAGGGTTTTATCCTATGTTATGGGTGTGGTATTGTTGTATTGCTGGTGCAATTAGGTTCCATTAGGGTAGTCAAGTCATAAAACCTAATATCTATTCACCCCAAAGTCAAAATTAATGCAAAACCACTCATGATTGTCAACTGTGTAGAATTTAGGATCATTAAGCCTTTGTGTCAGTTCACAGGTTGTTGTTTTAAGTTTACTCTAGCTTTATTTTAGCTTATTTCACTTTAATCAGTCCTTGGAAGCAATCAAAAGTCCATTAAAGTCAAACTAGTTCATCATTTCTCAAAAGTCAAAATTGTAACCTTTGGCAGAAATTCAAATGTTCACTGATTTTTTATGATTTTTGTGTTACAAACTAAGCCCTGAGCCTTTTAGAAATCATAGTCCACCAGCTCAGCTCTTGGAATTCACTTTTGGTTTATTTTTAGGATTTTATCTCAGTGCTTATTCATAAGCTCTTTTTGGCCTGTTTGAAAATGAACTCCCCTGCACCAGGGCATCAGATTTTTCACCCAACTTCCATAGTCCTTAGCTAGTTCCCTAGTGGGCCCCACCCCATGGAGTTTGGATTTTTAAGAAGCCATTAAGCTGGTCTTGGGGATTATGGGCTTATTTCATGCTTATTTCCTAATTTACTAAGGCTGCTAGTGGTCTCAAGTTGGTCCAATCTCACATGTACTCTGAGCAATCAGTATGTGGAGCTTATTTCATAAGCTCATTGAGATCTTGTGAGTGGGCCCCACCTTGTGAATTTGGGTTCTTTGATCAGCTCAGTGGTCTATCTTTCTAGTCTTAGCTTGTATTTGGTTCCTAGCTTATTGTATAAGCTGAAATTAGTCTTAAAAATACCCATAAATCCTGTTTAGTTATTCAGGTTATTTGGTATTGCTTATTTGGCTTATCTTGGCTTATTCAGTGAGTTTGGCTATTTGTTTTTACTTCTGGTTTCTTATGTTGCAACTTGTTAATTAGCTTTTGACCTCAAAATTCCAAGTTAAGCTTGTAAAAGCTTAACTGCTGGAAACATAAGCTCACAGCTAGCTTAATCTTGAGGTCCAGAGTGTTTGTCTTTATCAAAGTTTCATGTTTTAGGTATTTAAATAGTATTCTAAAAAAAATCCAGAAAAGTCAATTTAATTTTTAAGTGATAGTTTCTATTTAATGTAAATTAAATTTTAATTTTCAGTTTTTATATTTTTATTAAGTAGTTAGCTTTTTTATATTTTTCTTAAGTACCTTTTATAGTAAAGTAATTTTAGTAAATTTTTCAGATTTTTATTTTGTCATTTAGTATTTATTAGATTTAATCTTAATTTTATTAATAATTAATTAATAATTAGTTTTAAATAGCATAATTAATTTTTATAAAGTAAGACCTAGTTTTTATATTTTTCCTAGCCTTTATATATCATAATATAATTTTAGGAATTTTTCTAGAATTTTTACTGTTCATTTAGTATTTTTAATAATTTAAAATAGTTTAATTAGGTAATTAATAATTAATTAGTAATTAATTAATAGAAAAATCACAAAAAGACAAAAATACTTATTTTTAATTTTAAAACTTGTTTTTAGTTATTTTATAATTTTAGAAATTTTATTTTCACTTTTCTAGTATTTAATTAATATTGTATTATATTTAAGTTGTTTAAATATTAATAATTAGTTTTAATTAGTGTTTAATTAATATTAAATAATTAAATAGTGTAAAAATTTATTTTCTTTTTCTAAAAATTTTCTTTTACCTTTTAGTTTGTAAAAAAGTCATTTTCACCCCCTGGGGGTTTTCAGATTTCAGTTTTCACTTTTTATTTTGTACGTTTACGTTTTATTCAAATGTAAACGTTCACGTTTTAGGTTTTAATCGTTTCTGGTTTTTCTAATTTCATAGTCTTATTAATATAGCTTATTTAAGCTATTTCCTTGTAGATTCCTTAGCTTAATCACTCACAAACCTTATTCTTGTCCAAATTCACCCGATCACAAACCCGTTTGAATACCATCTACACCTCGTCGGGACATAACGACCCGGGAAAACACTATACTTCCGCGGAGCATTGACTCTAGGCAGTTTAACCTTGTTGACCATCACCTGGTCAATTTAGGTTGACCGTTTGGAGCCGATCAATTTGCTCAAAATATCACCAGTCAATTTCAACAGAATCCAGGTGAAAAACATTGGATTGCTGTTAAGCATATTCTTAAGTATTTGAGAAATACAAAAGATATGTTTTTGGTATATGGTGGAGAACCAGCTGCAGAACTTTGTGTTACAGGTTTTTGCGATGCGTCCTTTCAAAGTAATAAAGATGATTCGAAGTCTCAGACGGGTTATGTCTTTGCTATTAATGGAGGAGCAGTAGACTGGAGGAGCAAAAAGCAGAGTACAATTGCGATGTCTGCAACAGAAGCTGAATACATTGCTGCTTCAGAAGCTGCTATGGAGGCTGTTTGGATTAAGAAATTCGTTTCAGGGCTTGGTGTTATGCCTTCAATTGAATTACATATTAATATGTATTGTGACAATTCTGCTGCAATCATATTTGCCAATGAACCTAGAGTCATGAGAGGCACCAGACATTTTCTACGGAAGTATCACTTTGTTCGTGAAAAGGTTAACGAAGGTGAAATAAATCTGCTGAAAGTTTACACAAATGATAGCTTAGCTGATCCATTAACTAAGGCTTTGGCGAAAGAAAAGCTTAATGAATTAGCCAATGGAACTGGGCTTAAATTAGCTAGTAGTTTCATGCATAACTGTGATTAGTATTTGGATAAAGGATATTGTAAACAATTATTATTTTAATGAAATAAAGTATGTTGGTATGTTTATTTCTATTGTTAATTATTGTTGTCCTATTTTTGCATGTTTAAATCCATGAATAAATGTTATTCTAAATTGTTCATTGTCAGTTAATAATATAAGAATATTATTAAATTAAGACAAATCTGAAGGTTGGTATAATACTTAGAGTATATTGATGCGTAGTCATGCCATTTCAGACGATATTCGATGGTACTGAATATAGGACTTATCCCGACTATATGATGTTACTTTAAAGATCTTGTCATTAAGTAAGTCACAAGAAGTTATCATTAGACTTGAGATACAAGATAACAGTCATGAATGTAGTACATTTTTGTGGAACAACTTAACGCTATACGTAACTGGTAGTCATAAAGGTTGTTTTCGGAAGTGTTACAAAGTTTGTGTGTTTTGCTTGTAATCAATATAGAATTTGTTCCTTCAAATTAATTTTTTGGAGTTTAATACTGCTGGGCCCCTCGTAGGGTTGTCAAGGTGTTTGCGTGGCCACGCCCAAGGTCTTTCCTGAAAGGTTCAGAAGATTTGGTAATCTTGTCAATTTCTAACAACGAGAAACAGAATGGTTAATTAAGGAATGACCTAGATCCATATCCTTATTTAACAAGGTATTAGAAACAAAAGGATAATAATAATGAGAAATCATTAAAAGGTTTTCCAGGAGCCTTACTCGATTAGTACTAGAGGCATCGGCGTGTTGCAAGACGCTAACCGATGTGATCACACTATTATGATATGTCTAAGTGGGAGTTGTTAGTTTTTATAGACATTATAATAATAGTCGTGTGTTAGGATCGAACTCGAGATCACGGGATTGCACACAATACGTATGAAGAGAAAAAGAAATAATAATTTATAAATGTTATACGTAATTATTAATAAACACAAAACTAGTAACGACCGTTAGTATTTAACGGAGAATGACTAACGACCGTTAGACGAAGATTAGGAAAGTAATACTAATGATTATTTGGAAACAATAGAAGGTTCTAGAAACCCTTTAGGGTCTCCAAACTGATCGGCCAAGGAGGGTTATCCACCTCCTTTGTGCCTTGAGCTCCAAGTTTCAATTAGTATATATACAAACCCAAGATGTATTGTTTTCTCATAACTTGTACACACACATCTTGGTGTTTTCTCTCCTTCTTCTTGTCCCTAGTCGATCCATCAAAACTAATCCTTAAGGGATTCGATTTTTATTGATCAAACAAGTTTTGTGTTTAATTTACATGCATAAACTTTTTCTTGAATTAGTACGTGTGTACAAGAACGTGATTCAAACACATTATTGTTTGATTCTTGGATTGAATTACAAAAGAGGTAAGGGGTAATTCTTATAATCCACATAAACCCTAATTAGGGTTCTTGATTGAAGATTGCAATTTGATTCTTGTTCGGGCTAGAATCACAAAGGTACGTTTACTATTTAATATTGATTAATTAATTACATGTTATATGATCTTGTTATAATTGCTTCCACTATGCTCACTTGATGTGTTTGGTTTATTTTATATGAATGTCATGATATCATAATTCCAACAACCAATACTTCAAAAACTAATTGCAAATTGTTATGTGGTCGTTACCGAGGATCCACAAGTCGGGCGTGCACAAGCTTGCTATATGTTTTGGAGACGGGTTATCAACGAGTTCAATTGACTCAATTTCAACCACGCAACAAAAATATGTTAACAAGCAAGTAGAAAACGTTGAACCGTGATTGCACAAAGTTCAACGCGTTCAACAAACGTGCAAAATGTTTGGAAAAAAGTGGGGAAAATGAGTTGGATAACATGAAACATGCTAGAAAAATGTACCGTCATGAGCATAAAGGTGCACCGTTTAATAACAAAGACGTGTGGGAGGTTTTTCGTGCTTATAAAAAATGGGATGCACCGGAAGGGGTTGATTTAACTGGCGATGTCCCAAGCCAAACAAACGAGGCGTTATTCGGTCAAGATGCTCAACCACATACAATGGGCAAAAAGCATGCTTCAAAGAAAGCCAAGTCCGGAGCACGACAAATACCGGGGGAGCGAGTACCGGAGGAACGAGCTCGTCAATCCAATTCGGGGAGGCTATGGCATCCGAGTATCGTATGAAATGGGAAACCGCTCAAGAGGCATATCGGGCGGCTAAAGAAAAAGATCTAACGATTATGAGGTTGGAAGAGATGAAATATCTCGGTACCGACACTTCCAAAATAGATCCAAACATTGCGTGTTGGATCGATCCAGAAAAGGACATAATCATCAAAAAATATAATTTGCAACCTCGACAGTAGATGTAATTGTATTTTGTAATTTCCTTATGTTGTAGTTCCTTTACGTCATGTTTTTTTAATTTCGTATCTTTTTTTGTTGTATTTTTTTTTTAAATTCGTATTGTAATTTTTAAGTTTTAATGTTATGTTATTTATTAAATGAAGTATTAGTTTTAGTTTATGGGTTGAATTTGTAAATGATTGAGTTATGATAAGGGGGTGTAAATGGTTGAGTTAAAGTTGAAATTTTAAAGCTGGCGTGAAGCTGAGTTAAGTTATAACTTGATGTTATTGCACCTAGAGCTCTAATGCTACATTACATCTTTTTCACTTTAAAACAATATGATATACATCAAATAAGCAAAGATGTGTCAAATTTAAGCAATGAATCTCAAATGTATTCTTATAGTTACTTGTTTTTCTTCTTATTTTATGTTTTTTCTTTTATTTGTTTAAGCTTGTATGTGAGCTTATAAGCTTATTTGATTTCGACTTATATTTCATAAGCCTTAATTTTCCGACTTATAAACTTTCTGATCATGAATAGACACGTACGAAACTAATAAAAAAAAGGGAAACAAAATGTGAAAAGATTAAATAAAAAGTGGTATAATTTAGAATGGGATATCTTGGCTACAATTATTGTAGCCAAGATGGCTACAATCCTCACCAAAATTACACAAAAAATGACTTAAGACTCACAAAAATAATTCAGGGACCCACCAGAAAATTCAAGAACCCACAAATTATAACATAAAATTATAAGAAGTTGGCTACAAAAAATTGTAGCTAATATATTCCCAATTTAGAAAGAGAGCAACTCACCAATATCATCTAAGTTGTTAAGTTGAATTATTCTAGTAGTACATTCTATCTTTTTCACTTTAAAATCACTTTGAAATAATATGATATACATCAAAATAAGCAAAGATGTGTCTAATTTAAGTAATGAATCTCAAATGTATTATTATAGTTAATTCTTATTCTTCTCATTTTAAGTTTTGTGCTAAGAGCAAGGGTGGAATCATATGTCGTTTCCCATCAGTGGCGGACCCAGGTCGGAAACTAAGGTGGTTTGATGAGTGTGCGAATACTCATCATTTTACACCCATTTTTTATGCATAAAAATACTAAAAACGACCAAATACAATACAGATATCCTTGGTTTGTGTTTTTATGTGTTTCAGGTACAAAGGAGTAAAAACGGAGCAAAAACATGCATTTTTGAGCGACTTGGTAACAATTGAGCAACTGTGATATCAAGAAGGAGGCAAGTCAACCCCGGGATATATTAAAGGCGTTCTGTGATATTACCCTGCTCCGACGGGATTGAGTTTGTTGTTGTTGTGTTGTAAAACCTTAACCAAATCCAGTCCAAATCATACCCGGCCCATCCCATTATACAAGCCCAATCCAATCCCCACCCTTCCAATACTAAAACCTGTTTAATCCGTTTCCCTGTCCCTCTTTCCCAAAAAATGAACCAGAAACATATCTCACATCCTCCCATCTCTTTGTCTCCTCCACCTTCCCCAACATGCCTGCTCCAGCCACCCTTTGCTCCACCAAAATCACAATAAAATCTTTCACTTCCAAGCTGGCAATCCACACCACTCTTTTGGAGCCAAAATGCAATGGAAGGTCAAGATGATTCCAAAGGCAAACCAACAGCTGGGATTTGCTCAAAAGAAACACAAATAGTATCTGATGATGTTTTCTCTCTCAAAACAAGCACAAAAGCATGAAGTCCCCTAGTCATATTTTAGTATAAATAGGAACCCTTGTAAGCCTTGAAGGGCAGTTCCTTTTTCATTCTTTTTATGTTTTTATTTATGCTTTAATTTCAGATGTTAGTTTAACATTGTAATCCTTTACTTTAGTTCAATTCAAGCGTTCAGTTTTAGAGTAATTTTTGCATTATCTGTTCTTATTATTGTGGTAATATTTTGTTGTTAGTTTCTGATGGTATTTGTTTATTTAAGTTTACTTTAGACTAATATCAGTTAAAATGTCAGTTTCTTAGCCTAATTCCATCATTTAGTTTATAAATTTCTAAAAATAGTTTAGAAAAAAGGGTGTTTGGATTGTTTGACTTATATAGTCAATCTCAGTTTTAGTCACTTTTTGGACTTTGATTTGCTGTGTTATGATAACAGGAGTCGTTTAGATTTGTTTCTTGCTTGTTTCTAGTAGTAATACAGATTGTGCACACCTAGTTTAAACGCCAGATACTAATACAACTGGGGTTTGTTCACATAGGGATTTTTAGATTTGAAGCTTTGTAGTTGTTTAAATGGGTGCATACTAGTCTAATTTTACATAAGTTAAGTTGTTGCATCACTAGTTTGGCATTCTTAGTTTCTTTGACCAATGTTCACTACTGCATAAAATTTTGAAGTCAGAAAAATGGGCCAAAATCTTAGAACACATATAGGATTCAATAATCATTAGATATACTAAAAAGTTGTTATATATTCACTTGTTGCTCATCTTCCTATACCAATAAGAAATTTCAGATTTGAGGGTCATTTGCATAGGAAGGATTGACCACAAAGTGACCTGGTTAGCCATTCTGTTGCCCTGCACCAGGGTGTTGCTACTTTGACATGTTTTTCTATAACCAATAACTAGCCCATTATTTAAGCTTTTCCCTTGATCTTTAGTGGTTTGGAAAGCCCATAGTACTGTTTTGCTAGATGTAATATTTGTTTGGACTTAGTAGCTTGTTCTCTTGGTTTATTTTAGCCTCTAAGTTGCTTCATTAGGATCAGATATTGCTACTCTACCTCAGTATTCACTGAGCTTGTTTGATTTTGACCCTCCTCTTGTTCCTTGCTTATGTTGCTTGTTGTTTTTAGCTTGTTTATAATTGCTCTTGAATGTGTGCTAGTTGTGACCCTTTGGTATTAGCTCATACCCACTTTAGAATAAGCTGCTTGTTCTCTAAAAAACTTACTTAAGCTTATAAATTCATATCTGTTGGGGTTGTAAGCTTACACTAAGCTTATTATAGTTTTTTCCGCAAAAAGTTCTTCACAAAAGTTGCGCATAATCTGTTGATTGGTAGTTTTGCGAAAAGAAAAATTGAAAGAAAAATGTTTCTCAAAAAAGAGGGGATAACAAGAATCGACCCTTGGTCTCCTGGTTACACACAGCTACCTCTCCCATCTGTGCTATTGCTACTTTGTTGAAATGGGTTCTTTTATTTAATATTTATAATAGATTAGTTTGTATTTGCTTATTAATTTTCAGCCTTCGTTTGCCTAATTACTGCTTATTTTTGTATTGTGCCCCCTCCTTATATTTTTCCTAGGTCAGAATTTAGTTGTAGTATTTGTCTATAAATTCTTAGATTTGTTTGAATAGTTTTAGTATTTATTAGGAGCTAATTAGTAATTTATAGTATTTAAATCATATTAATTAGAATTTTAATTATATTTTTAATTTTCTTTTTCCTAAAATTTTGTTTTGTCATCTAGTACGTAGGAAATTTAGTTGTATGCCCGTAGGACTATCCGTACTTAGATTTCACTTTTTATTTCTCGCTTGTACGTTAGTTTTAATACTAGTCTTTAGTTTTAAATACGTTTTAAATTCTATTGCTTTATATTATCGTTTCACAATTACCAAATATTCCATTATCAAATCCTTACAAGAACTTTAATCCCGAACCTCAAACGATATTCCTCCATTCACACCTCGTTGGGACACGACCCTGGTGATCACTTGCCCGGTATCACATATATATCGTATTCACAGGGTTTGCAAGTTAGCCTTTTTCACAAGGGTTGACTAGTAGATTCTCCTACGACTACTTTGTATGTATCATTGATATCCGTTCGTAAATATACGACGAATCATGGTTCCCTTCTCTATTCGAGTTAACAATTGTATTTTTAGTCAAGTCGACAAAATAAATATATCAATGGGTTGGGTCGGTTCAATTAGCATGCAAAGATCATAAAAGGCTCCTTATACATACGCCTTTTTTTTTTCATCATCATCTTGTAAAACTAAGGCAAATTTTAAAAACGTAATATGTTATTAAAAAAAATTAGTGTTTACTTATGAATATCAATATTACGAGTATATAATGTAAAGAATCCTAGAAAATAAAATAGACAATCTCTTAAACAATATGAAATGACCATTTTTATAGCCCATCTTTTTTAGAGTATTATTCTTGAAATAACCTTTTGGCTTGTAGAAAAGTCAAACAATATAAAAAAGTAGTACATTCTTCTCTTTCTCACAGGCAAATTAATATTGCTTTAATTATCACTTCATCTTTCCAACATTTTTTATATCTTCTTTCTCGATTGCCATTTGTTTTCTTCAACTTCATCTACATTTTTTTTTCACTTCTTTCTAAGTTAGTCTCATTTCAAGGTGGTTCTTTAGATTTTTCCAAGCTAGGGCCCGAAAAAATTCACTTATAGCTCATAAAGGATCTTGGTTTCTAAGGCGGTTCCTGAGCACCACCTACAAGGCACATAGGTCCGCCTCTGTTTCCCATGCCGTTTTGCTAAATCAGCATTTCACATTCACACACCAAAAATACCCCTCCCTCGTTTTACATTCCGTTTGCGTGTCGTTTCACACTTTTTGGACCCCACTATACCCAATTAAAACACAAACCCAACAATACAGACTAAAAAAAAAAAAAAAAAAGGACAGAAAAGTGGAATTGGCTCAATGTGATATACTGACATTTGAAATGACTCAAGGTGGCAGTGGTGGGGTAACATGCAAATGGCATACCATTTCCTCTTGCCATATAGGAATGGCGCAAGGCAAATTTGAAAGAGAAATGCTAGAACCACTCATAAAATCTACACAAATAAGCCACTCAAGTGGATGATTGGTTTAATAAGAGAGAAGAGAGAAAAATTGTCAGAAAATGCATCAATCACCCGCCGACACGTCAGCGAGTGAATTTTTTTTGTAAATTTTGTGAGTGAGTTTAGTATATTTCAATTTGAAAACACCCCTCTCTCTAAGTGTAGTTTTTGTTACTAAAGTAGTATAATAAAGGGTGCAAAATGTGAAAAGTGATAAGAAAGGGGGCTAGAGAGCCAAAGTCACTCACCAATCTCATCATCTCAGTCATTAAGTTGAATGAATCACTCAGATTCATCAAAACCAAGAAGCTGCAATTAATAATAATAAAGTTTCGAAATCAGAAATTGAAGAAAACACATTAATAAATTTCTTTGATTCGCTGGATCAGTATTTGGTCTTAATCGATTCTTTATCCAACACTCTTCTTCGTCAGGTACTTAATTCATTCATCATTATCATTTCTTTTTAATAAAGGGGGTGTTTATTTAATGGGTGTTTGTTTCTCCTATATAGCTGGTTTATGGCTTATTTGGTTTTGGGCTTATGTTTCATAAGCTATCTTCTGTGCTTATTTTGCAACTTTTTGGCTTTGTTTTAGCTTATATGTGGCTTATATTTCATAAGTCCCAATTTTTTTGGCAAGTTCACATGTCTCAAAATAAGCCGGGCTTATGAAATATGAGCCGAAATCAAATAAGCTCATAAGCCCACATATAAGCTTAAACAAACACCCCTTTATATAAGCTTATTCTGACATAATAAATATATATAAGCTAGAAAGTTTCAAAATAAGTCAAAAATTAGATAACCTATAAGCCGGAAAATTTCAAAATAAGTTTAAATAAGCCAAAAAGTCATAAGCCAAATAAGCCGGAAACTAGATAACCTACAAACACCCCATTAAGCTTATTTGCCCGGCTTATTAAACTTTTGAAAAACTCATAAGCCAAAAAGTTTGAGCTTATAAACAACACCCAATCCCACTGTAGCGGAGTATTGGGGAGTTAGAATGTAGACAGATTATACCCCTAGTAAACCCGAAAGTTTTGAGACGGCTTCAAAATTTTAACAATGCGGCGAAATAAGCAGAAACAAACACTCCCTTATTTATGCTTGCCCTGAAACAAACTTATTTATTTTCCAATTTTACCACTGGTTGTGATGTGCGATTATTCTAGGAACTTGTGCTTAGGATTGTTTTTGGCTGTGTTTTGGACAAAAAGGAGTGGATTGTTTTTTGGGCTTAATAATAAACCTATGGTAATTCAGGGATTGTTGGAATTAGCAGGTGCTCGCTATTCGATGGGCGCTTCACGTGTAAACACCGCATTGCTTAACCTTCAACCACATTCTGCTGCTACCACAGTAGACATTACTCACGAAGAAAATGGTACCCATCTTCCCTTTAACCTTAACCACACATATCTTGAATGATTTGCTCGATTAGTTTAGTATTACTTCGATATGATATGTATATATTCACTATCAAGCCTTTTTGTGAAAATGTCATGTATTGGGGGTGTTTGTTTAAGCTTATATGTGGGCTTATTAGATTTCGGCTTATATTTCACAAGCCCCAATTTCCCGGCTTATTTTGAGACTTATAAGTTTATCATATCATAATAAACTTATATAAGCCCACAAGTCTTAAAATAAGCCGGAAAATTGGGGCTTATGAATTATAAGCCGAAAAACAAAAAGGCTCATAAGCACCCGCCATGTTCACCTTCCATGGCAAAGGCTAAAAAAGTTGACACTAGTAATAAGCCAAAATGAAAGTTTATGTAGGTGCCGGTTCAGTATATGTGTAAAATCAAAATTGTAAAAAGTAAATGGGTCAAGTCTCTCATCAAGTGTATTTTCATCTTATTCAGAAATTTAGATTTTTATTGAAATACTATTGATTTTCTAATCATATTTGGAACACTGATTATATAGAAAATGTTTGTTGTGTAATTGACCTGTTTTAACATGAATGAAGATCTGCCCGTTTGACTTATTGCCAACCCACCCGACTCTCCCATTGTTTTCTACCTCTGCCTAAAAGAGATGAAGTAATAATTCTAGTTTGTTAACTTGTATGCCTGGACGTAAACTTCTGCAAATCATAAACTTAGATTCACACAGCCATAGAAATTGGATCCAACCTAGTTTTGCCCCTTAGTTTTGCAACTTTTTGGCTTATATAAGCCTATTCCGACATAATAAATATGTATAAGCCGGAAAGTTTCAGAATAAGCCACATAAAGTGAGCTTATGAAACATAAGCCAAAAACCAAATAACTATATAAGCCGAAACAAACACCTCATTAAGCTTATTTGCCCGGCTTATTCAACCTTTGAAAATCCAGAAAGTTTGAGCTTATAAATAACAACTGTAGACAGATTATACCTGCCTCAAAATTTTAACAAGCCAGCCAATTAAGCTTAAACAAACACCCCATTTAGCTCCTACCACAGTAGAGATTGTGTTTTGGGTTTAACAGTAGAGATTGGAATTAGCTGGTGCTCGATATTTGATGGGTGGTTCACGTGTAAACACTGCATTGCTTAACCTTCAACCTCATTCTGCTGCTACCACAGTAGACATTACTCATGACCAAGATGGTACCATCTTCCTTTTAACCTTAACCACATGTATCTTGAATCATTTGCTCGATTAGTTTAGTATTACAACTTCAGAAAGTAGGATATGATATGTGTATATTCAATATCGAGCGTTTTTGATAAAATGTCATGTATAAGTTCACCTTCCATGGCAAAGGCTGAAAAAGTTGACACTAGTAATAAGACAAAGTGAAAATGCCGGTTTGGTATATGTGTAAAGGTTCACCTGCACCGACTCCGGGCTATCCAAAAAGGGTAGTCGCCGTGGGATTAGTCGGCTCGCAATGTCGAGTCGGAAACCCATGATTACCAAAAAAAAAAAAAAAAAAAAAATCAAAATTGTAAAAAGTAAATGGGTCAAGTGTATTTTCATCTATTTTCTAATCATATTTGGTACACTGATAATATAGAAAATGTCTGTTGTGTAATCGACCTATTTTTGCCCGGTAGTTTATGTCCTATTATTTGGTTCACAAGCAATTGTCTTCTTTGAAGGTATTGACTAATTAAAAAACTTTCCTTTGTTAGTTTTGATGACAAGTGAATAGAGATCGGATCGTGAGAAACTTATCAGACACCCTTTTTTGTTTGCTGAGATATCTAAAGGAAGTAACAGTAGCTCAACTATTTTGCTTAATTTAAAGTACTTTTTGTCACTAAAGGGTCGTTAGATTAGGTTGTAAAGTTTCGGGGGTCAAAATGTAAAAGTCATCATAAGCAAGTTTTAGCTAGTGCACATTGTATAACATGAAAATTGTAAAATCCAACGTGTGACGTAATTTTTTAAGAATATGTGATTAGTCAAATGTCTATATTGAAATGGTCATCGTTGTCAACCAAACTAAATTTTATCTGTAATTTGTGATGGTAGCCTAATAACTTTTATCTAATGTTTAGGTCAATACGACAACCTTGTCATAGTCACCCCCAAATGATAATTGATGCAACTTTCATGAGAAGCAGGTACTTAATGATCTTTCAATGTCACACTTTTGTGTTATCTGGTGATTTAGGCTCAGAAATGTCATGCTAACAGGTGTAGAAACGTGTTAATTAGTTTCACCTCTGTTTTAGGTAGCATCATGACAAAGTCGACAAAGTTCAATTTGTGCAAATGGGCCTCTCCTGACAATAAAGACTCCTCTTTGGAGAAGGAAAACATCGAGGACGATGAGCAGTTAAAAGAAAATATTAGCAGCCAAAGCGATTCTGGTAAACATACGGTTTGATAATATTTTATTGGGCAGTGCTTATATTGCTTCTATGCAAACTGGTTATCGTAGTAAAACAACGTATAGTAACGCATGTTCTTTATCATAATCTATGATTTTTCCAAGCTAACTTCACTAATGAGAAATGCATTTTGTTTCTCGTAAAGAAGTGTAGTTTGACTTCGGAGACTATTTTAACCTCAAATCTTATTGAAAAGCTTGCATCTACAAGCAAGAATTCTCGTCTTTCATTCCAAGTGAGAGATGCTTCAGCCTTTTGAAACCAAATGCGAATACATTTTTTCCATATACATAATTGATGTTGAGTTTGTTACTTGTAATTTTTTATATCTGTCGATTTTTGCAAATTTTGATGATGTTGCTAATTCATTAAATCCATGATATTTTTTGAAGTCTAACTTCTTCGTTTATCATATGGAAGGATTAAACTCCAAGAAAAGTTTTATTTATCGCAACTTTGTGCGAAGTTTTAATGGAAGGATCTGTTATATTTACTGACTACTTATAAAGGTTTCTTTATTCATAAAGGAAACCAGGAGAGTTCACTGGAAAGCAGCATTGAATCTGTTACTAATGCATCACCAAGAGAAAGCAAGGGATCTGAAATCAATGCATCACCATGTAAAATAAAGAATCCTGTGAGTGAATCAATACGATTCTGAAGTTTGTTTCAACTTTCTTTTCTAACAATAGTAGAAATACATTTTTGCAAGAACAATCATTAGTTTGTTTTAACCAACAGTGGAAGTATTGATAATTTGACAAGTAACCACCAAGTTGCTATTTTCATTAAACGAAGAGAGTGTTTCTGCTCTTCATGTATTTTATGATTGTGACTCCCTTGCTATCTTCTTTTTTATGTATGCAGCTTCAGAAAGAACGAGCGGTACTATCATTGTTTGGGACTTTAATCAATGTTTGGGACTTTAGTTTCACCCAAGCTTCGGGCCTCTCAACTTACATTTGAGACAGGTGAATTCAGAAAGCTATTTATAGAAAATTGTCAAACTCCGAGCATAACCATATCTATTAATTGTGTGTGCATATGTACATGTTTTTTTTTCTTCTTGTTTCTTAACTTGCATACGTCCGTTAAGTTGTAAACTATACACTTAAACTATTACTTCTCTCAAGAAGGTTTTGGGGCTTTTTTTTTATTACAGGAGGAGGTTATGTATATTTGAGGAGAAGGTTCAAGTATTAACTGATGGGGCTGAGTCGACTGATGGAGCCGAGTCGTCTGATGGGGATGATTCTGATGGGGCTGACTTGTTTGATGAGGAGGAAGCGATACTCCTACCAAGTAAAAGGTAAAAGATGGACAAAAAGAGTACATGTTTATATGATATATGTCAAGTTCTGTTAATGCACATGGGTCCAATACATAATTTCACTCTTAAAATAGTCACAGATGATGACTCATGTGTTGATATTGACCGTAAAGTCTTTTGTCTGTCAACAAAAACTAATGTCAAGAAATTATCACTCCACTTAAAAGGGTTTTATAGCTTTCCCATATTTTAGCATCAGATCAAGGTTAATCATATTAAGTTGTTTTTACTAAACTCACAACTTTTGATGCAGGTGGGTGAACAGAACATGGAAGTAATTTTTGACCATTTACATGCTACTGCTTTCCAATACACTCCTCTTGGTAGGACCATTCTTGGACCTGCTGAAAACATTGAGAAGGTAACAAAGAAGGATATTCAAGATTATATTTTCACCCATTATGCTGCTCACAGTATGGTACTTGACTTAAATTATCAACTGTATGATTTTGTGGCATTTTATTGGTCAAACGAGTCTAATAACAGGTTCAGTTATTTATGCTAGATTTATTTATTTATTATTATTTGCTTCAGGTTATTTGTGCCTCTGGAGCTGTTAAACACGAGGATCTTGTGGAGCAGGTGAAGAAAATGTTCACAAAAATGTCTGCCAATCCGTTGACCACATCACAGATAGGAGAAAAGGAGCCAGCAACATTCACAGGTTCAAAGGTTTGCATTATAGATTTTTATTTCTGAGATGGCAATTTTGGCCCATTTGCTTATGAATGGGTCGATTTGGGTTAGGTATTGTCTGGTCAAACGCGTAAAGCATAAGTTAATTCAGGAAACAGGTCATGCGAAGAACATGTCACTGGTTGAAAGTGGCCAATATATTTATCGCATAAAGCTTCCTAAATAGTTTTAGTAAAAAAATGGATTATTGTGGAGATAAGAAACTCTTGTTCAATCACATTGAGTATTTGACACACTACTTATTGCTGTATTGAAAAATAGAAGTTTTTGGACAAGAACTCTTTTGGGCAACTCATCCCTAATTAGTCGTAATTGGCACAGCTGAAGCTATGTCACAAAGGTTATTTTCTTACTTTATGTTCAACTTACAGAGTTGGATATCATTCTTCGGTTTAAAAGTTCAGGTTAGTCTTATGATTTTAGATGAGATTCTTCGGTTTAGAAGTAACACCTCGATCAGTCAGGGTATTAATTGCTCTTTATGAACGTGCAGTTGGTATATATGCATCACTTGTGAACATCAACTCTTAGCATCAACCTGGTACAGACTCTTCTCTTTATCTCTTGTAATATAATGATAATTAGTTGTAATATGTGATATCGATTATGCATTAAAAGATAATTAGCTGTAATATAATGAACTATGAAAGATAGTGCCGTAGGTCCTCCTGTGTTTCAACTTTAGATAATCAGCTAAGTTGACATGAAACACTTTTTTCTTATAGCGTGTTTTTTCATCTAGGGTCCGGATTGATTTCAAAGAACAGATACTACCACAGATTCTTTAGTGCTGCTATAAAGTTCCCAGCTGGTTTCACTTCAGGAGTAGTACTAGCATTCTATGTAAGTTCTGTTTATTTTCTTAACTTGTATACGTCCATTAAGTTGTAAACTATACACTTAAACTACTACATCTCTCAAGAAGGTTTTGTCCTGTGACATCTAGCATAAGCAATGCTTAAAAAAATTTGGGGCTCTTTTTTTTATTAGAGGAGGAGGTTATGTATATTTAAGGAGAAGGTTCAAGTAATCAAGTATTGACTGATGGGAAAACTAATGTCATGAAATTAACACTCGACTTAGAAGGGTTTTATAGCTTACCCCTATCTTTCTTCTCGATGACTCAGTTATCTGACTTTAATCATAGTGGTTGTAGTCTCAACCATCAACCAACATTCAATGGATTTGGTAGCCTGGTGAGCTTATTTGTGTTTTTGAATTGACAACATGTACTAAGACACTTCTACATCTCCTACAAGTTGTCCATTGCTCAAGACTGTGATTATGGTAATTTCTTAGTACAGTATTGAATAAGTATATCCATCCTCATGGTCTTTTTGTAACTTATCTTTGACTATGGTTTGTTGCAGAAAATTGACTATGGGACTATTGAAATTTGTGCTCATACCACCACTGCTAACCTATTTGAGTGTTTACCGGTAATTGAAAATCTGTCCAAGTGCTTAATCCACCACAAATACTTGTGTATTGAACATGTATGCTTCGTTCACGACATGGGTTTACCTATCCTTTTTCTATTGGTCAGAACCTCCCCAAACATGGGTGCAGGTAAACCGTAAATCACATAAATGTATCCTATATCCAAATACTATTATTCTTATGTCGAAATACACTAAAATGTGTAGTATTGACGTTTAATAGAGATTATAGACGATGAAATATGTCAACGCTGGGGCATCTGAAGGAATTAGAGGTTACAAATTTTGACAGCATGAAAGAGGGTTAGATTATAACAAGGAAATAGGTATCCACCAGGATGCTCATTCTTAACTTTCTTGTTTCATATAAACATGTTGAATTATAACTCTGTTTTTTGTTATTTCACTTGTTCTAATCCATACTTGTTATATATGCAGCATCTATATATAATGAGTCGGCTAGAATGAAAGCTCAAGAGCAAGATGAGTCGCGGTTTGAAGGCTAGACTTTAGAGAAGTAAAGATGAAGATTTGATAGCTAGGATTTCTTATAATAGATGAAAGTTACGAAAAATGATACTAGGTTGTTTTTGCTATTCAAAATTTGATCTAGTGGCTGATTTTTTCCAAAAATATATATATATATTTTTAATTTTGTTTTTCACATAGAGCCATGGTTTTTGAATAGACCCCCCCCCCCCCCCCCCCCCCCCCCCCCCCCTTTGAGCCCTCAGGCAAAACCGGGCTCTATGACACTTTACAACCGGGCTCTATGGCCATTTTTGTAGTAGTGTATAACCCGAACCCTTATAGGTCCGGTTACTAGGGGTGTCAAACAGGTTATCGGGTTGGGTTTGGAGCTTATCAGGTCAGGTCTATCGGGTTTTGAAAAATTAAAAACTAACCCGCAACCCGACCCTATAAGCTATCGGGTCTATCGGGTTGTGGGTTATCGGGTTGGGTTTATCGGGTTATCAGGTTACATGCTAATATCATCCCCCAATTTGTTTCATTTACTTTTTTTTGTTGCAGATTTGTTTCATTTATTTCTTTTTTGTGCAGATTGTTTCATGTATTAAAATACCACTTAAATACCCAATATACAACGAAACAAACAAGCATATTACAATTAGGCATTGAAATATTTTGGCACTAAGTCGTGTTGTTTTAGCATCATACAAAAAAGAAAAGACTACTAACCTACTGATGCATCATGTAGGGCACTAGAACTAAATTCAAAGATGTAGCATATCATATTTTGTCTACCAAGCAAGCTAGACTATTGAAAATAGGAATTTAGTTCAAAAAATATCAAAATTTTAATGGGACATTAAAGCTTATCGAGTATATAGGGTCAACCAGATAACCCGATAACGAACTAATTATGACCCTAACCCGACCCTATAAGGCTATCGGGTTTATCGGGTTGACCCGATAAACCCGATAATCTAAGTTAGACCCGAATCAACCCGACCCTATAAGGCCTTATCGGGTTTGGGTCGGGTCGGGTCGACCCATTTGACACCCCTAGTTGTGGGTCACATAATTTTATTCCAAAACCCGATACACCCAACAGGCGACAACCCAAACCGATAAGACCCTTAATCATATGGAACTTTGGATTTGATTTATGAATGTGGCAGTTATGCCGATATCATAACATACGGATCAAACTTCCACTAAAATCGACTTCTACATAATGGCATTTGGATGTGCGTATTGCCGTATGCCTGCATATATAGTAGTATAGTACGATGATTACCTAAATGCGCTTATTTTATGGAAAAAAAAAATAGCTAGCAGAAGAATGAAAAGTATGATTCTTGAATGTTATCACAAAACATTGGTTGAAATTTGACATTGTAGCTTAATTCAATAGATTGCATATTATCTAAAACTGAGGGACCAGAAATGAAAATAACTTGACTTTGAAGTCAACCCCAGTTGCCTTTACTCTTTTGTAGTAACTTCATTTCATCTTTCATTTTGATTTCATCTTCATTTCTTTGTAACTTCTGAATTGACTTGGGGTCAACCAAGGTGCCTTTACTCTCTTTATAAGTTTATTTGATCTTGCATTTTGATTGCATTCATTCACACGAACCAAAATACTTGTACTCAACTGGAACTTGCATTTTGATTGCAGCCATTAAGTGATTTAGATTTCCATCCATCCATCGGTAAATTGCAGGTCATTTCTATTCTCAAATTACTTTTTTTTTTTTTTTATATATATATATTATTGTTTCATTGCATATCTTATTTGTTGAGTAGTCGATTATATGCCAAAAAAGGGTATTTTTAAAACGAAGCAAAAATTAGTACTACATACCAAAATAAAAATAAAAATTAAGTCAAATATTTACTGAGTAATTGACCATATATGGGTGGTTATACGTAAGTTGGGTTTTGTCCTTGGATTGTTGGGCTGCCATATTCGTAAGTTAGGATCGCTGTAGTGTTTAGGGTCATTTGTTATCTCAACAAGAAAAAAATAATATTTCAAGTCCAATATTTCAACAAGTTTTTGTACACCAGATTTTTACAACAATAGAAAATAGTATTATCTTGGTTTTGTTAGCAATACTAACTAAAAATAGTGTTAAGTGTCTTCCACCTGCTTCATATGTCCAGCCCATTTGACCCGTTTTCTTTTTATTTTACCACTTTGCACGTTAGACATAAAACAACCTGCATCAACCCGTTAAAATATATACTGGTTGAAATTGGCACCTTTAGTTCAAGAGCCTTTAGGTAAGGATCAGGTGCTTTCACCACCGATGATAACCAAATGGAAGAAATCAGTATGACCAAGAGTTGAAATCATTAGGTAAGCATTTGGCCTCAGGGCATTAGTAACAGCAGCACGTGATCTTCAACGCATTTTTTTAATTTGTATAGACCCTCTATAGGCTCCACCTTTTCCTTCACCAATCTGTATACAAAGATCACACACAAAATGAAAACACACAAACACAAAGAGTGTCTTAGTTTCTAAAATATTCTGTCTTCACCAAACTTTAAGCCCCCTTTGGGATATCATCAGGGAAAAGGCAATGTCTCAAGTTGAGCTTAATGCCTTCTTAAAATTCATAAGCTTAACTTCATAAGCAATTTCAAGCGTAAAAACTATATCCAAACAGTCCTAAATCTTAATTCACCAAACTTTAAGCCCCTGAGGGACTGAAAGTGAATCTAAGTTGACATGGAGTCAACCCACTAGCCTTTACTCTTTTTAACTTCATTTGATCATTCATTTTTATTGCATTCATTCAGGTACCAAATCTCCCAAAGAATTCCATATATATCCATCGTTAAATTGTAAGTCATTCTATCTCAATTTGCTTTTCTTATAGTTTTGCTCATCTTATAACTCATTGTTCTATCTCTGTATGCTAACTATACTTCATTTCAAAATATTAAAAGTTATTATTTGATCTAATGACCCATAAAGTACTAAACAACTTATTAGTAAAACTATTTGTTCAATAGTAGTTGGGTATAAGAGTGATTTCCCTTTAGTGGTTTTGGTCTTTTGATCGTTGGATTGTCATACTTGTAATTTCTAGGACCATTGAAGTTAGAATCGTTGTAGTTTTAGATTTGTGTGGCCCGAATTATTGTTGTCTATCATTTGGCTGAAGTTATGTTGTACCCCTAGCCTAGGAATAAAATAAAAAAAAAAAAAAAAAAAAAAAAAAAAAAAAAAAAAAAAACCCAAAATTCTGATTAGATAACCCAATTTATTCATTTCCCAAATTTGCTAGTTTTTTAAATTTAATATTATAGGCTTCTTTATATCAAAGAGAGTAAAGTGTCTTTTATGTGTTCTAAGGCTGGTGTAATGGTCACCTGACCATCACCTGCACCCAGAGCTACATTACCTTTTTAACACACCACCCTTAAAGACGTAACTGTTATCACTTAACCAATCACATAAAAAACCCGCACCATGCTCACCTCTTAATTATATGGAACTTTGGATTTGATTTATGAATCTGGCAGTATGCCGATATCATCACATACGGATCAAACTTCCACTAAAATCGACTTCTACATAATGGCATTTGGATGTGTGTATTGCCGTATGCCCGCATATATAGTAGTCAGGGACGAAGCCAGAAATTTGTGTTAAGGGGGGCTCAAAAAAAATTTCAGTAGTAACATACGATTCCTTATTTTAGAAGCTGGATTGAAGTTTGAAACGTACGACATAGGGGTTCAATGATATTTTTATTCGGTTATATCATACGATTACTAGATTATGTGAGAAAATGAACAAAATGGGTAATTGTTACATAAATGGTAGTGAAAATGGGGAATTGAATAAGATAAAAGCATCGTTGTTTATGATATATGGGCCACTAGAATTTAGGCTCATGTCCGATCCTGAGTTTTTTTGTTGCCCTGACCAAGATGATTGAAATTAAGATGCCCCAGCTAAATGTTGTAATCGCAATACTCTTTTTATATTTGATATGTAAACAAAACCGAGACTCTGTTAAAACGTGGATGATGTCAAAAAGGTCTTGATGACATTAATTTTGGTTTTTACGGAAATAAGCTTTTGAAGATATATAACTATGTTATGGTCTACTTGTAAACACATAAAAGTTTAGCAAATTTTACAAGTAAGAAATAATAGGTTTATATTTTATGTCCAATATATTCTTTATTTAATGACATGTATTTTTTAAACATTATTAAAACAAAAAGACTTGCTAAAACAAAAAAAAATGATAAAATGAAAATATAGTACAGTAAAGATTCAACTCTCAATGCACTTATCATGTGATTAATGAGACAAAAGAGTAACTACTTTCCCCAATAACAAAAAGGTAAAACGAGTACTAGTAAATCTTCTTCTTCATCTACCATGTATTTTCCGGCCAACCATCAACTGAAACATCTTTTTCGGGCAACAAGGTTTTTTTTATTCGCTAAACCTGTTTAACGGACCTTTTTATCATCAAAAACACCATCTCCGTTACATGAAAACCGATCCAAAACACCATCTGCATAGGCTATCATCCAAACTACAAGGTGGGGTAGTTGGGCCGGTTGGGGGTGGCCGAGCACCCTCCAGCCCCCCTACTGGCTCTGTCCCTGATAGTAGTATAGTACGATGATTACCTGTATGTGCTTATTTTATGGAAAAAATATCTAGCACAAGAATGAAAAGTATGATTCTTAAATTATTCCTTTTACATGTGATTTCTGACAATGCTATAATGTTATCACAATACATTGGTTGAAATTTGACATTGTAGCTTAATCGAATAGATTGCATATTATCTAAAACTAAGGGACCAGAAATGAAAATAACTTGACTTTGGAGTCAACCCCAGTTGCCTTTACTCTTTTGGTAACTTCATTTCATCTTCCATTTTGATTTCATCTTCATTTCTTTGTAACTTCTAAACTGAGTTGGGGTCAACCAAGTTGCCTTTATTCTTTGTAACTTAACTTGAGCTTCCATTTTGATTGCATTCATTCACCAAAACTTCACTTTCATCCAACTGGTAAACTGTAAGTCGTCTTCTTATACTAATGACTTTTAATATTGTCTCGTTTTATAACATTTCAATATAACGAGGTGGGCGACGGCGCGTTGCTGCAAGGCGTTGTTTCACGTCGTTTGTCAAATTCTTATAATAGCTTACTTAACTTCAACACCCTTCTCATTTTGTTAGCAATACTAACTAATAGAGATGGTTTAGAAGGTTTTATTAAAAATAGTGTTAGTGTGTTCATCCTGCTTCATATGTCCAGCCCATTTGACCCGTTTTCTTTTTATTTTACCACTTTGCACGTTAGACGTAAAACAACCTGCATCAACCCGTTAAAATATATACGGTTTATCCAATGGGGAGAAAATTAATCCCCTTGTGGCCACGGAGGTTCACCTGCGCCGACTCCGGGCTATCCAAAAGGGTAGTCGCCATGGGATTAGTTGGCTCGCAATGTCGAGTCGGAAACCCATGTTACCAAAACATATATATATATATATATATATATATATATATATATATATATATATATATATATATATATATATATATATATACGGGTCGAAATTGGCACCTCTAGTTCAAGTCAACTTATTTACTTGTTGGAAATGACATATGATACACAGAACATCTAATTTTCACATAGATTTATTCCAAAACATATGAATACCTGACAAATGACAAATGAAAGCATGCTCATTTGACACATTAACAACTTCAAGAGCCTTTAGGTAAGGATCATTGGCGTGCTCACATTCACCACCGATGATAACCAAATGGAAGAAATCAGTAAGACCAAGAGTTGAAATCATTAGGTAATTAAGCGTTTGGCCTCGGGGCATTAGTAACAGCAGCACGTGATCTTCAACGCATTTTGTTAATTTGTATAGACCCTCTATAGGCTCCACCTTTCCTTCACCAATCTGTATATAAAATAAAGATCACACACACCAAATGAAAACACACAAACACAGAGTGTCTTAGTTTCTAAAATATTCTTCTTTGTCTTCACCAAACTTTAAGCCCCTTGGGATATCATCAGTGAAAAGGCAATGTCTCAAGTTGAGCTTAATGCCTTCTTAAAATTCATAAGCTTAACTTCATAAGAAATTTCAAGCGTAAAACCTAAATCCAAACAGTCCTAAATCTTAATTGAAAACACATTCCGCAACCACTTTCAATCATTTAAGAAACCGTAAACTTAACCGCACTAACCGCTAAGGTTCGCTATCATAAGAATCAAAATGATAAATACACAAAATGGCCTTTATTATTTTCAACATGTAGCTATATATATTTGTTTTAGGGTAGATTGATGTTGTTTTTGTGTAGCTATCATTTTAAGACAACGTATGAACCAGAGTCACATATTTAGTAACAGGAATTTTCTTAGAAATTGCATTCTTTATATCAAGTTATATATATTTGTTTTAGGGCAGATTGATGACTAAAAATCTTAGTCATGGATTCTTTGTACTGTTATTGATAATGTCTCTACTCTTTCTGATGCTCTTTACTTGTGGACGCAGCTCGATCTCATTATTGATAATGGCTACTACATCCATTCCTCATCGGTGGAAATATGATGTTTTTGTTAGTTTTAGAGGTGAAGATATCCGCAAAAACTTCATGGATCATATGTTCAATGATTTCAAGCAAAAAGGGATTCATGCTTTTAGAGATGATAGAGAGTTGCCTAAAGGAGAAGAGATATCTCCTCATCTCTACAAAGCCATTGAAGAATCTAGGTTTCTGATTGTTATCTTCTCCAAAAATTACGCTTCTTCAACATGGTGTCTGAGGGAACTTGTCAAAATACTTGAATGCAAGCAGATTAAAGATCCCAAACATGAGGTTCGGATTATCTTTTATGATGCCAAGCCTGATGTTGTGAGGAGACAAAAACGGAGTTACGCAAAAGCGTTTGTAAAACATGATGTTTCAAATAGAACAGAGGTGGATGAATGGAGGGAAGCTCTATTCAATGCGGCTAACTTATCTGGATGGGATCTCCAAGACACGACAAATGGGTAAATTTCTTGTTTTTGTGTAATTAGTCTTGTAACTCTACAAAAGCTTAACACTATGCAGTTTCTCTTACTTATTGTCTCTTTGTTGTTAACAGGTATGAGTACAAGTTCATCGATTGCATCTCCAAAGACATACTCAAAAAATTATGTGACGGGCCCATACATGTTGGTGAGAACCTTGTTGGCATCGATTTCCATTTCGACAAATTAAACTTGTCACGCTTCGTTGGGTCACATAAGGTTAATATGCTTGGTATTTGTGGTATAAGCGGGATAGGAAAGACTACCCTTGCCAAAGCTATTTATAACTTGATGTATGTCCACTTTGAAGACGGGAGTTGCTTTTGTGAAGATGTCAAAGAAAAACAAAGCCTAACTCAAGTCCAGATGCACATGATTCGTAAGATTCTGAAAACAGATCTGGAGATATCAAATGTTGGAGAAGGTTCTATGGAAATAAAGCGAAGGATGGCATGTAAGCGGATCCTTCTTGTTTTGGATGATGTGAATAACGTGGAGCAGTTAGAAGCACTAGCAGGTTCACGTGTACCAGGTTCACGTGAGTGGTTTTCTCCTGGAAGTCTTATTATATTCACTTGTAAAGATAAACAATTGCTGAGATCACATAGAGTGGATGAGGATGACATCCATGACCTGGACTTTCTAGATAAGGATCGATCTCTTGAGCTCTTCCGTTCCTATGCCTTTAAAGAAAAAGATTATTCTAGAGAATTTGAAAAGGTTTCTGAGAAAGTTGTGGACTATGTGCAAGGTCACCCTATGGCTCTCAAATATTTGGGTGGTTTCTTATACGGCAAAACTGTGGATCAGTGGGATAATGAACTGAAAAGGCTCAAAGTACGTCCTAATGAAAAGATACAACAAGTTCTTCGTTTAAGTTACGATGGGCTAGACTTCGATCAGAAAAACATCTTACTTGATATTGCATGTTTATTCGTTGGAGAAAAAAGGGATTTTGTAGAAAGCGTACTAGATGGCTGTAACTTTTTTCCAGTTATAAACATGCAAGTTCTAGTTGATAAGTCATTAATCACGATCTCTAGTGACATGTCACTTCAAATGCATGACTTGATTCAAGCAATGGCAAGGGCGATTGTTCGTGAAGAATCTAGAAGATCGTTGATTTCATCTAATGTTTACAATAAGGTAAAAAGTGGCATATGATAATTGTCCTTTATATTAATACTATCAAAGTATAAGCAATTGACTATGTTACTGTTTATAATTTAAGTCACATGTTTTTGTTTTTCCAGGTGGCAATAACTGAAGCGGTTGAAGTTCTAGTCATTTCGTTAGAGAAATTTAGTCAGAAGGTTCACATAGATGCTAATGATTTTCAACGTATGAAAAGGTTGCGGGTCCTGAAAATCTATCAAGAGGAAAAACCATATGAGCAAAAACTTGAATTGGAGGGCCATAATGTGATCTTCTCAGGAAAAAAATTGTATTATTTGTCCAATGAGCTAAGCTTGTTTTGTTGGCATGGATGCCCTTTCAAGTACTTACCTTCAGATTTCTATCCAGAAAACATTGTTGTCATCGACCTCTCTTACAGCAACATAATGCAACTTTGGACTACACCAAAGGTATTTACTTGTTCATACATGTGTTCATATTTGACACCTCGAGAAATAAGAACTAATCTTTTTTCTATTGATACCAGTGCTTAACAAGGTTGAAAGTAATGAAGCTAAGGTACTGTTGTAACCTAACAACCACCCCTGACTTCTCAGAGATTACAAGTCTTGAAGAGTTAGATCTTGAAGGTTGTGTGAATTTGGTTACAGTTCACCCATCTATTGGAATGCTTAATAAGCTTGTTGTCTTAAATCTGAAAGACTGCACACGGGTTGGGAGTTTTTGTGAAGCCTTTTGGTCTAGATGCTGGACTTCAATCTCTGGTTTCATATGGAACCAACAACATCCCCAAAGATCAGTTTCATTGGCAGGTTTAAATATGTTAAAGTCCCTGAATTTCAGCTACTGCAATTTAGTTCAAGTGCCTGATGGCATTGGAGGCTTATCATGTCTAATTGATCTAAACTTGGAAGGGAACAATTTTACTAGTTTGCCTGGAAGTTTGAGTCAACTTTCTAATCTTGAAGAACTCACACTTGATGGTTGCAAGAAGCTGAAAGTGTTGCCCGAACTCCCACATAGCCTAGCTTATCTTTATGCAGATGATTGCACCTCCTTATGTTCAATTACGGGATCAAACCCAATCATGCTCGAAAGGTACACTTTTTTCAACAACTGTCCAAAATTGTTTAAGGTGTCGACATCGGAGACTCAATGTCTCGACTCATCTGTAACTTCCCAAGGCTCTCGATTTTCTTCTTTCCTTCGGTATGCGCATAACAGATGTGGATTGTTCCGTTTGCCAGTAAGTTCCATTCAGGAATTGGATATGTTTTATGATGGAAATAGCATTCCAAATTGGTTTACAAATAAAAGTTTGGGAAATCAGGTAAAGGTTGAATTACCATCAGATTGGAGCTTCAGTAAGTTAAGGGGATATGGAATTTGTGTTGTTTATAAGAGAAAATTAGTCAGATTGGAGCTTCAGAAGTTCCATTTTGGATACTCTGTAAAGAACTTTAATGGAGCTTATTTGGGAGGATGCTCTCCATACTACTATGAAGAATATGTTAGGGATAAGCCAATAAGAATCGATGAGTCAGATAGGATATGGTTGCATTATACGACAAGTGATATACAGGAATTGAAGGAAGCAAAGAATTTTGTAACATTTCGTTTTTGGGAGAATGAAGGAATTGAAGTGAAGGAGATGGGTGTAAGACTTGTTTTTGATGAAGATTTAGATCAAGAAGCAGACTTGAGTATGTTCCAAGACATCCCAACTCTATCACAGCATGGTGGGGTCTTTTGCAAGTTTGGGAACTATGGAGACATCTGGTGGACATGGTAGGATAAATTATTTATATGTCCCCTGTAGATTTTATAATTTTTATTTGGTCTTTTTATTAGCCACAATAATCTTTGATAAATCCATGTAGGAGACACCCACCAGGTGTTTGATGAAATGCATGAGTAGAAATCATTTGCTATTTATTCTACAGCCTGTTTGTAGTTTTTTTTGGATTTTACGATGTATTAAGAATTGATGTTCTGTTTTGAAGTTGTGATTTGTACCGTAAGATAATAAACCTTGATGCAGTTTTATGTCTTTGGAAATTAATACCATAGCAATTATGTGACTGGTATACTATGGTGTCATGTTAAAACATGCACCATCTTTGGAAAGTGTGATCTTTACAATGCCAGCTCAACCAACAATGGAGAGACATGTTTATTGTTTGTTATAAAAACTTGACATTTGTTTTGATTGCTGAAAACGTTATTCTTTGATACCTGCTTTCTGCATCTGTTCTTCGTTGCACTAATAGCTCAAGATCCATTCCTTGAGGTAGCGGACATGCTACATGTATTCCGACCCATTTACATAGCTAGACAGTAGACCTTTTTTAGGATGCGTACAAAACTAAGTTGTATACGTAGACAAATGTGGGTTCTATAAAGATTAAACACTATTAAGGTCAATATAAAATTGATGATTGTTATTGCGACAGTTTTTATTTGTCTTTAACCGACAACGATTTTATAAAATTGAGATATCAATCAATAGGTACTGCATCACATAAAAGAATTGCTATATCTTCCTAGTTTATATTTCTACACGTACTCCTACTTATAGGATGCTGACACACTATAGAATTGACGGTTTAAATGAAGAAAAACAATAAGTGAAAAACATGCATGCGGACCATTATACTATTAAAGCTAAACAAATCTGTTAAATTTGTTATAAGCGACCATTTTTCCGTTCTATAGTTTATCCCAAGTCTGAACACTCTAATGTTCACATTTGTAAATCAGAATTCCACAAAACACTTTCTCATGATAATATTCCAAGACAAACCAATCCATAGTTACTACAAGACAAAATGAATATCAAATTTGACTACGCGTAATTCTAGCATACCTCTTGACATATAACTGCTTCTGTAACTAGTTTATTACCAATAAAAATGTTTAAACTTTAGCGTACATTATTTTTACAATAAGCATCGAACAATCAAAACTATATATTTATAGTAATCGCAATCCAATATTAGAATTTCTAGCCAAGATTATACCAAAGAAATATCGTAAAGTTCCCATGCAATGGTATCAAAGACAAGCAAGTGATACAAACAGAAACCATCAAGCCGGTAGAAGAAAAAAATAATACCACCAAACTAAAATGCCCATTTATCAGTTTCATTTTTCCCCGTTTCAAAGTCAACTAACTTTTTTTCCCTTCAAAATTAACAATCTTACAAATCATTATCTAAAATACATTTAACAACCCACTACTAAAAACTTATAAACTATTAGGCTAGATACATTTTTCAGATCAACAAGCCAAAATCCAGATTCAAACATGAATATCTAAAATATTTGACCCAATCACAAAAAGAAACACAAATAATAACACCAAACCCATGTACACTAGCAAATATTAGTCAGCCAAAAGCTCGAAAACTATGGTTACCAAAAAGAAAAACAAATAAACATATGAATGTTACTAAGTACATAAGAGTAAAGAAAACAAACCTCATGAAGTTTATATGCAATATTCTTGATTTGAACCCAAGAATCAACCCAGATATTAGATCCAACAAAAGGGTATAAATGATAAGTTATTTAAAATGGGTCATTTTAGTAAAGTTTGAAAAGAAAACATTTTTCAAGACAGAAGAGTGATGAGTGATGGATCTCTTTATTTTGAAGTGAAGTCATGATGTATCACTTTAGTTCAGAAAAGTGGAAAAGAGGTGTTCCTGTTTTTTTGTTTTATTTAGTGACTAGAATTATATTTCTACTCGTCAAGTTGTCCAAGATACGTCCCAAAAATAATTAAGTAGGGTAAATTGTATGAAGGAAAAAAAAAAAAAAGCAGTATTTGTTAATCTTTATTTTTGTAAAATTAATAAAATTAAAACCAAACATTTTAGTAAGAGTAAACTGAAAATAATAATAATAATAATAATAAAAATAAAAAAAATCCTGATGTGTTATATCCAAATTGTTAGGCACAGTTTTTGGCTTTTAAAAAGTGTATGTCATAAAGTACCTATACAAAATGTATGATCAAAGTGAAATGTTGAATTGTTAAATGTTGAAAATTAGTCAAAAGTGAGAGAAATTATAGTATAATTAATAATCTTATTAAAACACAAAATTACTTAAAACTATAGTAATTTATTCATATTGTACAACCAGCTAAAAGCATATATACTAAATTAAATACAAATAATTAAAACACCACTTACTAAAAAGTACAATAAAATTTTCATAATATACAATTTAAACAAGCTACAACATAATCCAAAATATAAAATAATTAAGCACACTAATTAATATTATTTTTAAAACACCCTAAAATGAAAAGTACATATTATTATACACATTATATAAATTAATAAAACACGTAAAAGACTTGAAGTATTAATGGTAATAAATGATAACTTGATGCATTTATTATATCCTTTCAAGTAAAAAGTTTTTGCTTCAAACCGCTTAACATCTACCAAGTCTTTGTTTCAAAGTCTTTTAAAAAGTCATTCATGCAATGCTAAAAACCTTACGAAAAGCCTTTTCAAATAGTAAAAAGCTTTTTGTTAAATGGCACATTGTAGATGCTCTAACAAGTTGATAGTACATATAATTTTGAAAACCGGACCGGGCCAACGGGTTCAACTGGGAACCGGTGTCGCCCACCGGTTCGGCTAACCAATAAAAGCCATCCGAAAACGAACTAGAGAGGACCCGTTGAAACCGATACAAACTGGTAAATCATGGTTCATCGAAATCACTTTCTTCGGTTAATCGTCATAGGGTACCCGCGTATGCTATATATAAAGGAAAAAACAAAAAGTGAAAAATAAAAACTTGAAACTAGAAATAGAAATGTTGAAAACATATATTTCAAAAGGAAACTATTAATACACATCGAAAACCGGGTTGACCCGGGTAGGGGTGAGCAAATGGACCCGGGTCCGCGGTTCGATTCTCGGTTCTTCAATATTATGAATTTCGGTTCTCGGTTCGGAACCGCGGGTATTGATTCCGGAACCGAAGAACCGACCAATCAGTTATAAATTCAAGTGGTCCTTGCTCATTGACATGTCCAGTACTATAATCTTTGGAGGAAGAATACCAACTCCTGAGGATGCTCCAGAATCTTTTCGGTTATTCGTTCGAGAACTACGTTCTTTAGCTCTGGAACTGAATCATTTTCATGCACCCGTGTAGTATGGCTGAAATATAAGGCCTGCAATCCTAGATTCGTTATAACTGTTACATTTCTATTAAGTTGTACTCTTGTAACCCATAAAATGCAACATGACTCTAAGTTAATTGCTATACAGACTTCATGATGGAGAAATTAACATTTGCACACACTCCTAATGTATAATAAACATAAATCCTACCCTAGCTATATTCAATGTTTTAAAAACTGGGTTTTAATCGACCCGATCGAGTCATCGGGCACCGGTTCGACCGCCAGGTCAACCCGGTTTTCCATTTAAATATTTTTTTATTTTTTTGACCGGGGTCAACCGATTCGACCGGCGGGTCAACTCGGTTTTTATAAACAAAATTTGAAAAAAAACCAAACCCGGTCGGGTTTCAAGACCCAGGTTGACCCGGGTCACTCAAAACCCGGCGGGTCTAACCGGTTAACCCGGTTTTAGAAACCCGGGTTTTTTAACCAATTTTTGTGGTCGGGCACCGGTCCGGACCGGTTAAACCGGCCGGGTCGACCCGGTTTTGAAAACATTGGTTATATTATCTGAAATCACATTACATTTCCATGCCTTAAGGATTATATATCAACTACAAGCCACACGATTGAAAAATCAGATACTAGGTAGTATTAAATATGCATACAACAAGAAAATTAGGTCAGTGCATCATGCATGTTTAACACCCCGAAATAACATTAACTAAAAGTGCTCGTGTGGGCATGTTATTCGCCCACCAAAGACTCGACAATGGATGAACAACACGTTGTACTACACCATGTCTCGTGTTATTCGTCGGTTGTTCGCCCCTTAGCCGTTCCAATCATTTGTGCTTTTTTTTTTTTTTTTTTTTTTTTTTTTTTTTTTTTTTTGAGTGGCTGGATATTTTTTTTAGGTTTTTTGTGAGACCCAATAAGTGTTATTGGTTTTTTGTTGGGGTGGAGATTTTATTGGTGTGTTATTTGGACTAGTTGGATACCCGCGCACAACGGTGGCGAAAAAAATATAGTTTGATTATAAATATAGTGAATGAATTGCTAATCTAAATCTCCCACAATTTCATGCCTGCTTAGTGAATTCGTTACACAACACCCTCAATGTATATGTGTTCGTTGTATGTGTTTATTTGGGTTTTTTGTAACTTTCCGCATATATAAAGAACTTCACAATTTTTACCCGTCAAACAAACCCCCCCCCCCCCCCTTCCCCAAAAAAAAAATGTTATAATTTTAACTAATCAAGTTTGTATTGATTTAGATAAAAGTTAAAGTTGTAAAAATTTGGATCAAAATAAACTCATCATAAATGTAAAAAAATAAAAGCTTATAAAAATATATCAAAATGGATTTTGAATTAAAAAGCACAAAATTTTAGAAAATATGGTGAAATTAGTTCACTAAAAAAACAAATAGATAAAAAAATATTTAAATTTGAAAATAAAGTTGATTTTTTAGTTTAAAAATGACACATGACACTAAATAATTGGAAGTCCTTATCTTAATTTGAAAATAAAGATGATTTTTTAGATTAATCTATAACAGTTTATAAGCTAATCTAAGCTAAATAATAGAAAAGGCTATAAGAGAATAAAATAAGCAAAGAAGGATGTAAAAATCCCAAGGGTGCAATGGTTAGACTGTGAGAGTGTGGGCTGAGTGACCAGGGTTCGAGTCCCTGGTGGTTTTTATTTTTTTTTAATTATTTTCTTTTACAAACTGATTCTACTAACTACAATAAGCAATTTATGAAACTAAATCATTTTATGAAATTCAATGAATAAGCAGTTTAAAAAGCAAAAAGGAAACAGTAGGACTAAAAGCTTTAACTAAGGTATAAAGGAGACTCTAAAAGCTAAATATAATCTATATATAAGCTAATATAAGCTGAACTAGGGGAGATTAAAACTAAATGGGAACTAGGGAATCCTAAGTAAGCTAAATGGGACAGAGCAAAACAGTTCAAACCAGCCTAAAGCACTGTAATAAGCAAAAGGAAAATAGGCTGCTAATGTTAAAATATGATCAAGACAAAATTAGCCGGCGCTTAAAAGCTTATGGCTAGGCTACCAAATCTAGAAACAATCAAAGCTAGAACTAAAAGCAACTAGTAAAATCAAAATGGAACTCATTCTTGAACTTATAATAGAACCAATAAGTAATGGCTGATGGACAGAAATGCAATAGTAAAAACTTGTGCAGGCCTAGCTCACCTATTAGCATCCTATAATAAGCTAACCACTTAAGCTAAAAATAACAGAATAAGCTCAAAAACTTGAAATCTATCTTGCAAACTAATTGTAAAAACAAGTTCAACACTAAGTCTAACTAAAACTAAACTAATGATGAGATCAAAAGGGACAGTAAACTGAGTGCAGGGTAAGAACAGGTCTAATGGGTTGATTTTGCTAACAAAAATAAGCTAACAAATAAGCATTTAAGACCGTAAAGAAACTGAAAACTATGGAGCTAGTACTATAAACTATCTAGAAATCAAAATTCAAGTCTAGGCGACTAGTAACTAAGCAGATATAAAGCTGATAAAATGGCTAAGTGAGACAGATGGGTTGCAGCAGTTGACATTCAAAATGGGTGAAAGTGGGCAGAATTCAACTAAGGGGACCTAGATACCAGATTTCAAACAACTTTTATAAACCATAAAGAGTATGTTTAGACACTGAAATGATCCTAACTTCAAACCACTAATACAAATCCTACCCAACTATTTGAAACCAATTAAATTCAATTATATTCTACTCCTATATGCAGGATAAATCTAAATCACATCCAAATTTGGACCTAAACTGACTTTGACTACAAAAGTCAGCTTAAGCCAAACACCCTCTAATCTACCTACAAACTATACGCAACTGATAAAATCTAACACTACCTCAAGAATAAACAATAATGAGTGTTAATCTATACTTCTATATCTATACTACTATATAATGTATTTGGGACTATTCTATAATTAGAAAGGCTTAAAATTCAGACTTTTACTTGCTAATTATAGAATAGTCCTAATTGTTGGTGCCTAATCGAATTATCCAACACCTCAAGTGCCGTCACCTGACACACCTGTCCGATTGATCCTGCTCCCGGTGAACTCATCGGTGATCTTGCCGTCGTAAGATCCAAAGACTGGCGGAAATGTGACTGATGATGATGGAGCGGGTGTGGAGGCGGAGGTGGAGAAAGTGGTGGCGCGAGGCGATGGAGAGATGAGCGGAGAATAATTTTCCGGTGACTGTAACTATGGTTTTGGTGGTTGAAAAGACTATGAGGAAGAAGATAAGAAAGCAGGAAAATTATTTGTGGTATTTATTTAGTTATTTAACTATTTTAAGAATAAACCTTCAACTTTTTGATTACTCTTATTCTACCCATGTAGCTTTGTTTTTTGTTCCAAATGGTTTCAAACTTGTACCATGGTAGTCAAACTTTACAACTTAACATGGTTCTGAAAGCCCAATTAGTTTTTTTTCAGGTTTGAACATTTAAAAGTTATTTAGTACTCATCCGATTTGAATTAAATGTTCATATTTCTTTTTCGTTTGTTCAAAATTAGTGTCAAATTTTTAAATTTTATTGGTGCAAAGTGTAATGATATCGTTCATGTGCAAATTAAAAATAAACATTTAATTTGAGACGGAAAAAGTACACAACTAATGTTCACCGGGTGTAAAAACGTTTTAACACAAAAAAAAAAGTTACACAACTATCTATCGTCCGATTCTGTTTCTCTTATGTTTTCAAATAAATAATTGTCCATGTTTTATTATGTTAATATGCGGATTCTATTGAAGGTCAAACTATAAAAGGTATATTATGTGTTTACAACATTTGATAAGGGGCATTTTAGATCAACTGGCCAGGGCATCTAAAATCTCAGTACTGGCCTGCTCTTCTCTACTTATAAAGCATGAAGACAACTAAACGTCTAACCGAATAACGCAAAATATAGTCACAGGGTACCCGCCCCGCATAGCGCGGGCACCCTTCTAGTAATCTATAACTGAGCAATATAAGCAAACAAGAGCATCAAGATAAACAACACAAGCAGAGAAGAAACTAATAGCAAAACTTAAACTAAAATGAGAATTAGAGTAACTAACCATTATCTATGCTCAAAATCAAACATGTAGAGTGCAAATGAACTTACCCAAGCTGTACTCAACACACATAGACCTCGAGGCCTGATCCTACTTTCAGAATGCTAGTTTGACTATTGTTGACTGTGTGGAATTTTGAGAGATAAAACAGTACCAAGCAAATTAAACTCACTAAAACTATTAAGAAGCTGGAATGAGCTTATGAAGACAGTAAAGAAAGCTTAAGAATATAAGGAAATGATAAGAAGCATTATTGAAAAACTTAAAAGTAAAATTTTAACAAGAGATTGAAGTAACTGAATTCGCATTAAAATTGAAAACTAGATTACAATACTAAAAATGCAGAAATATAAAGTTTATAATAAGCTAATACAATCCTACACTAAATTAATCCACAGGATCAATCATATGAGGTGTTTGCTCCAATCAAAATGCTCAGTTTGTCCACTTTGGCAATCCATACCTCACCCTTGTCCTTGTCATCATATTAGATTCTTAGTACGATGTGTAGAGAGGGGTACGGATGGTAATTCGTGGGTGAGAGGTTGAGGATGAACAGTAAAAGGTGGGTATTTTGGGATTTTTATAATATTGTTTGACTGGTGTGAAAGAGGGGTTTGACCCTGGTGTTATAAATTGGAAAAACGGGATTGGTTGTAGATTGGGTATGGATCCGGGTCACAAAAGGGTGAATTGGGTTTTGTATATTAGTGGACTGGGCTTTTGGGTTTAGATGTTTGGATTGGGTTAATGGGATAAAGGGTTTATTATTGGATTGCTATTTATTTAAGGTTTAAGGTATAAGGTTTTAGGATATAAGTTTTAGGGACCAAAGTTGCCAATTTGTAAAATCGAGGGGCTATTTCTGTAGAATTAATCCAAGGCTAATCTCACCAAGTAATGATACTTCAAGGTATAATTTGTCACTATGAGCATAAATCAGATCCGGACTCAAAAATTCTTCCCCCGGCTTCGGCTTTTAATCCCTTTTCCATTTCCCGTGCTCATGTTTTCCGTCTTTTCTTTGATTTTCGTCCATTTATCAAGATATCCGTACCTGCACAATCACAAACACAAAAACACAACATATTTGGCATATTTGGTCAGTTTTTGGTCTTATTTGGTCCGGTTTTGGTCTTATAAAATGTGTATGATTAAGCATACACGAGTGTGCTCTCCCCAGTTGACAACACCATCATCCATAGTCAGCAACCCAAGCTGATTATTTTCCTTCTTGTCAGCTTCTTGTTCTTGATAGAATGAGTCTCTCTTCTTCTTTTCATTAGTGGTCACTTTTGATGTGCATTCCCTAGCAAAATGACTAGTGTTGTGGCACTTGAAACATTCAAGCTTCTTCTTGTCAAAACCAACAGGTACCTTTCCATCAAATCGGATTCTTCTTCCAGTTTTCTTGTAGAACTTCTTCATTCTAATAGCAATCATTGCTATATGCCAGTTAATGTCCATCTCTTCAATGTCTACATCATTAATTTGTTTTAGGTCCTCATTAAGTAGGTCTATGTCTTCTGATTGCTTTGCAAAGAGAGAATAAATGACTTCATCAGCAAAACTAGCAGGAACTTCTTTATCTTTCACATTGGTTGAAGAAGTACTGTAGCTACCAGGCTTAACATTGTTAGTACTGCTCTTGCTTTGGGAGATAAAAGCAACATTGTGAGCACTTGAAGATATTTTTTAAACACCTTTGATCTCTTGTTCAAAAACCCTAAGGTTATTGTATAGGTCATCAATTGACAAGGTATCAACATCTTCAGAACCATGAGCTTCCAAATGTGAGAGGAGTTGTTGGAATCTATCATACCCCTTTTCCAACCCTTCTGAACTGGATATAGTAAATGCTTCAAACTGTTGTTTTAGAACAGCCTTATGTATCTTCTTTGAGTTTGTATTTCCTGCAAACCTAGTTTTGATAGCTTCCCAAATTTCTTTAGCATCATCCATTCCATGAAATCTTCTTAGATGTTCCTTGGGAATAGCCATTAGTAAGATGGTTATGGCCTTCCTTTCCTTTTCAACAACATGAATTTCTGCAGCAGAGACTGGTGGAAGCACTCTAACAACATCATCTTTTCCAACTGAAATCCTCTTCTTAGAATTTCCATTTTGAATTACCTTCCAGACATCATTGTCAATGTACTCAAGGTAATGTTCCATCTCCATAGCCCATATATCATACTCCTCCTTCTTCAGAATTGGGAGTTTGATGTTTATGATAGTGGTTGTTGCAGGAATAAGTTGTTGTTGTTGTTTTGGTCGACTGGTATCATATACATCTTCATGGTTTGAAACTTCATCATCACTAAGATGTTGAGAGAACACATCATTATGGGGTTGAGACATTTTCCAAGATTTATAAGTGAATAAGTGTTTGTGGTTTTGTGTTTCTTCTAACTCAGAGTCTCTTTATACGCTCGGATACCACTTGTAGGTCCTAAGTACTCGATAAGTAGCCTTTATAAGACAATAGCCAACTTGAATAAATCCAAATCAACTATATGAGAGACACTAACAATGAATGCTTTTATGTTAATGTGGAATCTTAACACAAGCAATAAGAAGAACACAAATGTAAAACTAACTTCGTATTAGCTATTATTTTCTATTAGACTTGGATCTCATATAAACCAAAATGCCATAGAGTTCCTTTTATACATCAAGGAAACCCTAACAGCTTTACAAAATGTGTGAAAGGATAATGCATATCTTCTCCTAAGATATCTCTAAGACGTGTACATATCCTTTCCTAATATAACTATTCTGTTTTATAAAAAAACTTAACTAACTAAAAACACTAAACAATACTAACTTAGTACTGGCAGATTTAACTATGCCTACTAGACTTAACTTTGTAACTAACCGACTTAAGTCTGTTTACAATAATTCCTAACAAAAAAGATGCAATAACCCATGTAAACATACATAAATAGCATATAAAATACGTATTTTTAGATTTCTGTTGTTTTCCCTCTTAGTAATAACAATTACATAAAACTTTAACTATTAAGAATGCAAAATCTACATAACTATGAGGACATAAGCTATTTAGTGATTCAAGCAAATTGTTATATGCTTAGAGAGCTCGAGTGCTAGCATTATAGCCTTATAGGGCCTCCACCTCCCCCAACTCTACAATTCGGATATAGCGGTGCCATAACCAAACCTTCACTTGGCGCTTATAGGCCTTCCGCCATGGCCATATAAGGAAGGTGTTTTGTTTGGTTGGGTGTTTTAAAAATGTCATATAATAAAAGTTGACGTGAAAGGGATATTACTATGTTATAATATTGCTCCCATACATTGCTCTCTTAGGCATGGCATATATGTTAGGAAGATATAAGGTAGCATCTTAATTAATAGAAATCCACTTTAACTATGAAAGATGTAACATGGATTCCTGAATAAGATTTGAGGAAACATATTGAAATCAAAATTTATGAGGAATGGATGTGACTAAAATCGGGATCACTAAGTCAGAAGCATCCTGTTTTGCAACATAAGAATGTACAAGTGCAGAGTCTAAAACCATTGCAATTTCTGAAAGCACCATCACCATGTTTGCTTCGACACCAAACATTACAGCCATTAGGATAGCATCTAGGGTTCTTTTCTTCACTATCATGACAAAATTTAACTACGTCATGCGCATGCATACCTATAAATTTTTCTCATCAGTTAACAATGATTGATAATTATTTTTCAACAATTAATTTACACATTATACATTACTTAAACTGTTTTAAATGGCGTATCACCTAAAACCTCACGCTTGTCTTATATGAGATTTGAAAGTACAACATCTTGACTCTTAGGCAATTCACACGAGATATGACATTTTGTAGAATCACGTACGAATGAAATCCCACAAATTTTAATTATATTTGATTTTTATAGTCTATGTTAATACAAATATCGCCTAAAAACGTTATTTATATTTTACGATCTTTGCTAAGTTTTGTTAATAACAAAGTATGAACTTTAGCTAAAAGTAAATTATCACTTTGAGTGTTTAAGTCTTGTTTAACTAATGTTTACATTTTCTTTTAAACTAAACATTGGTTTTATTTCTTAAATTAGAAATAGTCACATCACATTTATGGCAAGTTTTGTCATTATGTATTTATGGCAAGTTATGTGTTTGACTTGCTTTCATGTTGCTTGCAAGTATCATGTTTGACTTACTTTAAGTGATGTGACATTGTTTGGTTGCTAGAAGTTATGAGACAAGACATTGTTTGGTTTGGGAAGTTATTGCAAAAACCTACTGCAGACCCGGCGGTACCCTGGGGGTACACGGGCGGAACCCATCTCAGGGTTCCGCCTGATCCGCCAGACATGCAGAATAGTGTGCTATAAATACCAAACCATTTGTTTGTTTTGTGTAACCCTTTAGGACTCATTCTCACATATTCTCTCAACTAACTCAGTAACCCTTGACTTGTGTGATTCTCTTATGTAGCAAGGAACTCCAGAAGATCATTCAAGAAGTTGCAAGCTTCAACTCTAAAGTTGCAAGTCTTGGTAGCTTGGTCATGTATAAGCTTTGGTAGTTTATACTTCATGTGTGTCATGTATGTAGAAGTTATTGGTTAGTATTTTAGGCCTCAAAATACGTAGTGTGTTGGGAGTTGTTGTACCCTAGTAAAATAACTAACGGGAGTGGTTGTACCCTTGGTAAAAAACTCGACATCTAGCTTTGTGTCGGTAAAAGTGTAAGCGACGTACGGGAGTGGTTGAACCCATGTAAAAGAACTCGACATCTAGCTTTGTGTCGGTAAAAGTATAAGCGACGTTGTAAAGGTTTTCTCCGCCGGTGAAAGGAGCTTGTTGATTAGTGCTTATAACTCTCGAGTTGGAAACTCGGGGCGTGGATGTAGGGCAAGGAAAAAGAGTCCTTGTAGCCGAACCACGATAAACAATCGCGTTGTGGTTTGATCGTTTATTTCTTTATCTTTGCTTATTACATGTTGTCTTTTAGTTATAATTGCTAACCACATATAAAGCTTTCCAAAAGAATTAAAACAAGTAAAGTTGTGTTTATATCTTGAAACAAATGTAAAGCTTTTCAAAGAACTAAAACAAGCAAAGTTAGGATCATCACAAGTAAAGCTTTTCAAAGCATGACACAAGTAAAGTTAGAATTGTTATTCACATGAAAAGCTTTTCAAATAATCAAACATATAAAGTTGTGTTTATATCTTTAAGCAAATGTCAAGTTTCTAAAAGGATAATTAAGCTAAATAAGAATCGAAAAAGCGGTAAACTATTCAACCCCCCTTCTAGTTTTCCACAATTGGCATCAAGAGCTACGTTACTCAAGATCTTTAAAATAGAATGTATTTTAAAACTTGGATCGATCCATGGATTTTGAAAATCTCAAAGAAGGGCAACCTATTCAAAACCCACCGCTTTTTGTATAAGAAAACTTACTTGAATGGAAAAGTAATTTTGAAAACTATGTGAAATCAATTGATCAAGATCTTTGGCATATTATTTCTTTTGGTGATTTCAAACCAAAGAAAACAAGTTTTTGAAAACCAAGATAACTATCTTAAACTTGATAAAAATACTAAAGCTAAAATAATGATTTATAAAGCTTTAGTACCGAATATGAAAGAATGTATTTTTGTCAAACGGCTAATGATATTTGGAAAAATATGTTAAACTTTCATCAAGAGATATGTCAAGTCAAAGATGATCAATTTGATCTCACATATGTATTAGAAGTCTTAGATATATTAATTGATTGACGTTTAGTTGAGATAAATACATGTACTACTAGTTTAAATGTTTTAAATGAAGGTGTAAGTGAAGATGATTACTCATGATGAGCTCTTAGTGGACTTGCTTATGATTCATGGAATAACACGGATGAAGATGAAGCCAACCATCCGGTTTGTGATTCTCAACTAGATAAAATATCAAGCAAGGTACATTTTGAAACCAAACACTTTTGCTTTGACAAATTTATCCTAGAGTTTTCTAAACTAGAAAATGAGTCTAAACGTTTATGCAACACGGACCTAAAAATTATCTTCAAGAACGAGTCTTCAAAATCTTTTAAGAATATCTTTGAAAAGGAAATCTTGTTAGAAGATAAAATGTCTAGAATTAAGAGTAATGTTGAAATTGATCTAGAATGTAAATTGTGTCTAGATTACAAACATAAGATTAAAATGCAAAATGAGAAAGGAAAAATATTAGTTAAATTTGATGAAAGCTCAAAATCTCTTGAAAGATTGTTGAGGAGTCAAAGGTTGTTTAAAGATAAAACCGGATTAGGATTTAACTTAAAAGCACCATTAACTAATAAAACAAAGAAAGTACAATTTGTCGAACCTAGAAGAGAGATTTAGAGATTGTTCAATCTCTAATAGAAACTCATGATAAAAGAATTAAGATTATCATGATCTATGCTTTTATATGATTATCTAACCTTCTTGGATACATGAGTTATTGAGTTTCAAAGCGTGTCATCAAACCAAGATTTTACGCGTAATGTTTATCCTCTTGATAGCGTCTCTATGCAATTTAAAAGGTACGCATTACTTCAACTTGACTTTGATTGTATCTTGTTTCTAGCATTATGTGTTGGAATATGTGTTATTTGTATTACTCTAAAAGTGTTTACTTGCTATTAGTAGTAACTAAGATTAGATTCTATGCAACAAGGAATTTCGTCATTAGTACTAGTAGGAGATACAAGGTGCTTTGGTTCTTTAACCATCAAGAGATAAACACGAGAAACTCTTGAGTGAGTCTCACTCAACTCTTGCTTACAAGTAAGCTAACTAAGAATTTCCTTAGTGTTAAAATGTCTAACACTTTTGTGAAGCTTGCAAAACAAACCTTTGTTAAACAATTTTCTCAAACACCATACTTTGAGTCTTTAATTGTGTTTTTCTTCAATCACTCTTTTGTGATAATCACACATTAAACACACAAAGGGAAATAAATCACACATGCATACATTTGGATGTGTGAAATAAAATGAGTTTTCAACATCTAGGATTTACATATCAAATGTGACACTTAGTCTCATGATGTTGTACCTCTTGGACTTTTTCAAAACAAATAGAGTTCATAGTGTCTTAAGTAAGAAAACCCAAAGAGTCAAGGAGTCGTTGAATATAACATTTAACGAGTGATCTCCTCCTTCTAAGATATCATCTTTGGTAGATGATAACTTAGTCGAAAGTCCAATGATGGCAAGACATGTATGTTGTGTAAAACGTTAAGAGTAAAAGTACAAAATAACATCTTCTCACCTTGAGACAAACATTGAATCAAGCAAAATTGACAGAAGTTATAAAACTTGATTTATAGGTCATAGTTGTGTCTAAACAAATTCAACAAAAACAGTCTTTGAAATTTAGAGTAAAACAACTAGTGAAACATAATAGATTTTTCGAATTAATCAAGTGTGTATAGTGTCAATATTTGAAAATCTTTTTGATAATAAAAGCAAGCTCCAAAAGCAAGAGATTTTAACTAAAAGACATTCCTAGTTACTCTCTTGTTCTCAATGGTTAAGTTTTTGATGACTTATCAAGAATGAGATTAGTAAATCCGTAGGTAAAACTAAACATAGAGAAATGTTCGGAAGACTACTTGTTCTCATAATAATTAGATCCAACATTATGTTTAGCATTTGTCTATGTGCTCGTGTTTAAGAAGATCTTTAAACAACTCTTTAGTTGAGCTTGTTTGGATACATCATAAGGTACTACACAACTAGGATTATGGTATCCCAAAAGAATGGGAATAGAAACCATAGTGTATGCCAAATGGAATTATGTTGGTAATAAGTTGATAAGAAAAGCACAAGTGGTACTTGCACTTTTATACTTACTTACCCAATGATTCTCCAAAACGCGTAAGATTCTCAAATTAGTATCGGATGGAGAAGCACATCAACAAGCTCCAAGCAAACTCGTGTCAACAACGGAATTTATCTCATCAACATTGGAAGCATCGACTTCGGCAACAATTCAATCCATTATGTTCTTAGTAGACATATTGTGATCCCTCATCATCGCCTTGGTAAGATTGTTCATTGAGGAACGTCTTAACTAAGAAAGTCTTCTACGTCAACTATTCCATCAACGCATTCACAAAATCTCTTGAATGTGAAGCATTCATAATTCCTAGGCTTAGTCAAAGACTCACAAGACCTAAAACCTTAGTTTTTGAACATTAGGATAAAACCACAAAAATCAAGACAATACCTTTTAAGTTTTTCCCTGCAGTACCCACGGAACCCCCAGACCATACGGGCGGAACCCTCCCTTTGGTTCCGCCTGGTCCGCCAAATCTACAGAATGTTTTATTTTAATTTTAAAACCAAACACCTCTTTACTCACAACTCCAACTTACCATCAAGCCATAAGATTCACAAAATGAGCAAAACTTCAAGCATATTCCACATAACCTTTCATCACTCAAACCTCAAACAACCAATGAGAAATGAGAAACCGAGTTATCCTTTGACATATCAATATCGAGTCATCCACCACTTCCATGCCCTCAAAGAAACCAAGAGTCAATATCATCTTCACCAATAACTCCACCTAGTCATCTTCACAAGAAGATTCCACAATGTAACCAAACAAGTGTGTCATCCCCACTATAACCTAACCTATTAAGATTAAACCACCTTTCATGATACATAAACCTATGTTCACCTTTGTGTCGCTCTTTGAAACAAAGGGCAATTGTCATATCCATACTCTCATTAACATATTTGTCTATGTCGTCAAAAGTCAAGTGAATTTCATTATGAAATGCGTCTCTTCCACTTTCTAGCAAGTGAAGAACACAAAGAAGATATCCAAGCTTTAAGTGTTGTCAAACAATCACCACCTCATTTCACATATCCACTCTCGGTCGTCACCCATACTTTACCACCGTTCACCACATTGTTAAAACAAATGAAAAACGTCATTGAAACATCACTTGCATTACAAAACATTTTTAAACATCAAAATGAGTCAAGTCAACCGCACCTCCACATTGTTTTCATATAGGCACACACTAGAATATACACATTACAATAGTCATTTACTTAAATGTGAAATTTTGATTTTCTAGGAATCATCATGCCTCCTCTAACTCACTACTACCACAAGGACACCATCAAGTACCTACCCAAACACCACAAAACCAAAGGTCTCACTCAAACTCAAATCGTTGTCTTCAAAGCCTTAGAAAAACGATATGTCCCTAAGGGTAGAACCATTGATCCATCTTTCTTAGAAGGTACAAACCTATACACGGAATTTGCCACAGTCAACTTTGAGTATCTCTTAGAAATCGATGAGCCTATTTGTTCTAGGTTCATTTTAGAATTATATGCATCCGTATCCCTCTCCAAGGATGAGTACGGTCGCATGTCTATTAACTTTAGGGCTAGTAGTTATTCATACTCCTTCACTCTCAAGGAGTCTGCTCAAATCCTAGGTGTCTCAAACCATGGTACTTGCATCTACTCCTACTTGCACTCCCTCTCAACTCTTGACACACTCTTTGACCGCATCTATCCCTATGATACCCCTCTTGTGTCCAAAAATGAACTACGTGACCACCTCTTCATTAGGACCACCAACACTAGGAGAACTAGAACCGGAAATGAGGTCATCTAGGACCCATATGGTATGGAATTCAATGAACTCAAGCCCCAATTAAAGGAATGAGAAGAACTCCTTAGAACCAATGACATTAGCACCATAGGAAACCGGGATCACATCAATGTTTGTCTTAGCTACATGCTCTATAGCATTTCCACCGGTCAACCTTTTAACTTAGCCTATTACCTCGCCAAAAGAATGGCCGACATACCTTTGGTAGGAACAACCGCTCTTCCTTATGGAATGCTTCTCACCCGCCTCTTTAGAACAATCTCATCCATTCCTCCTAACGATAATGGAATGTGCCTTGACTATTCTCTCATTCCTCACATCTTCGTTCCTCTAAGTGATAAACAAGTTTTCAAAGGTAAGGGCAAACGTACTCGCTCACCTACACCATCATCATCATCATCTGACATGAGAAAAGATGATAAACTTCCTAACTTTAAGTTACCTCCTTTAGACTACCTTCTAGAACTCCCCGTCATTGAAAATGTATCCGAAGAGTTCAAGCAAACCAAATAAATTTTCAAGTGCTTTGGAAGGTACCTAAGCAAGCTCAATAAGAGGATAGACCGGTTATGAGACGATTAAGGAGTGTTTGGCTTAAGAATGCTTTAGAATCGTCTTTGTGTTAAAACTACGTGAATTATGTGTTTTTCACTTTCATGGTTTATTATGTTTGTTGGATTATGTTTGTATGAACTTTTATGCATAATGACAATGTTTAAGGTGTTTGTCATTTTTTTCTATGCTTATGGCAATTCTTACTAAGTATAGTAAAATCCTCGACCTCAAGGTCAAAGTCCCATGATATGTATGTTTACATGTCTAATTTTTGCATTACCTAACCAGAAATACCTTATCTCTTTGATTTTAGGAGTTTTCAAAAATTTTGAAAATCGTCTCGCGGGTCAAAAACGCGGACTGCCTAATTTTTTACCCCTGGCCGATCTGGCGGTACCCAAAATTGGGGTCCGCCAGTGTATTTTCTGGGAATTCCAGAAATGGCCCAACGGACCAGGCGGTACCCTCAAATGGGTTCCGCCAGTGTCTTCTGAGGGTTCCGCCAGACACCTGCAGAAAATTTTTGTCATTTTTCTTAAGTTCAAAACTTGTAAAGTGTCAAACCATTTTCTTTAGTGAGAAACATCTTCCCTTACCTCCAATAACCATATTAGGACAACTCTCACTCACTAAAACAAGTAGGAAGTCACTTCCCGCCAAAAGTTCAAATTCAAACATAACTAACCCAAGGAACCCTTTTAAAGGATCCTTCAAACCATTGGAACATTTTCAACCAAATCACATCCCATGATCACAAAGCATTGAGTGCATATGTTGATCTTTCACTCCACCCTATTCCATCGAATTAACATCAAATGATGTGACATGGTCATGAAAATCATTTGAAACCTCATTCTTTGAATGGTACAACATCAAATCCAAACACCCATTTCAACACCTTTTCAACCTTATAAATTTGAAAGTTTTGCAACAATTCAAATCACACCATAACCATCAAAATCCTTCTAAAAAACCACTAGGATTAGTGTCAAACCTTGTTGCTTCAACAAAACCGTCAAGTCAAGCTCATCATCTTCAAGTGATGCTTCGCTTAACATCTCTTCACCAATCCAAGATTTCCTTAACCTCACTACCTTAAACACCATCCTCAACACATTTCAATACCAATGTGATCACTATTCAAGATTTGCTTAATCTTGCTACTTTAACACTTACACCAATAGAACTTTTCCATACACCACCAACATCACCACATCCACTATTGGAAACTTTTGAAAACCTATCACCTAAACCATCAAGCCCTCCATCATTGTCATTTTTTTTACACCATTGCCGAAACGGAAACCCAACAATAACCAATATTTCAACCAAAATGAGTCATTGGATGATGCACCTCATCCACCGTCATTGCTTGAGAGTTTGGCCTACCGTTATGCTAAATCCTCAATTTTTCCAAATGATCAAGGTCATAAACACCTACAATCATTTGTGTTTCAACCCATTCACAAAAACCTTCATGGTAACCATTTACAAATAACCAAGCCTACACCATTTTGTTCAAACAACAACCACCACAACAACAATAACTACCACCACCACAAGAACCTTCCCAACACTTTGAATCTCTATTTTCTTCGTATAAGAAAATAGAAGCATCTCAGTGATCTTCCATCAAGACCAACAATACCACCATCTCAAGTTTAGAGTCTCCAAAATGAAACAAAACCGTTTCTTTTGGAAAATGTTTCACCATTTAAACAAACAAACTAAAACCGTGTCATCCCCACAACATTCAAAATGAAACCCGATACATCCTCCGCCACCTACTCTTATTCTCAAACAACCTTACCCTTGTTTTGGAAGAATGTTTCTCATTAAGGAAAGTGATGGTTTCCTTTTTATAAGAGTAGGATTTTTATATTCTTAGTTTCTTTTTATTTGGTCTTTTATTTTTAGAAGTAGGATGTTATTCACATCATTTCTCGTCTTTGACTTCCTAAAAGTCAAATTTTACATGAAATTAATTTTATCCTACTATGAGATATGCTTTATTTGTTGACCATTTAAAGTATTGTGATTGCACTATACCTTGTTATGGTAACTTGTATATCTTGTGTTTTAGAAACTAACTTTCTTTTTGTAGGATCATTTTCCATGTTTTCTTTCCTTGATACTCCATTTAGGGGAGTAATATTCAAGGGGGAGCATGAGTATTGCATTATTCCGCTTCACAACTCTTAGTTGTGTTTTAGACATGAAATGCTTTCATGACTTATCTTGTGCGGAAACTAACTTTTCTTTTGTAGGTTCAAAATCCATGTCTCCTCTCTTGGCACTCCATTTAGGGGGAGTATCATCCAAGGGGGAGCATGCGCATCTTTCCGCTTCACTACTCTTCTTTTTGTTTCGACAAAAAGGGGGAGAATTTATATGAAACTTGCTCTATTATTTAACTTCCGCATAGCTAACTCTTTGCAAAAACAAGTTTCATTACTAACTTTATAAGACTTAACACTAAATCTTATGACTTACTTTTAAATAAAGTTTATGTTTTGTCATCAACAAAATGGGGGAGATTGTTAATACAAATATCGCCTAAAAACGTTATTTATATTTTACGATCTTTGCTAAGTTTTGTTAATAACAAAGTATGAACTTTAGCTAAAAGTAAATTATCACTTTGAGTGTTTAAGTCTTGTTTAACTAATGTTTACATTTTCTTTTAAACTAAACATTGGTTTTATTTCTTAAATTAGAAATAGTCACATCACATTTATGGCAAGTTTTGTCATTATGTATTTATGGCAAGTTATGTGTTTGACTTGCTTTCATGTTGCTTGCAAGTATCATGTTTGACTTACTTTAAGTGATGTAACATTGTTTGGTTGCTAGAAGTTATGAGACAAGACATTGTTTGGTTTGGGAAGTTATTGCAAAAACCTACTGCAGACCCGGCGGTACCCTGGGGGTACACGGGCGGAACCCATCTCAGGGTTCCGCCTGATCCGCCAGACATGCAGAATAGTGTGCTATAAATACCAAACCATTTGTTTGTTTTGTGTAACCCTTTAGGACTTATTCTCACATATTCTCTCAACTAACTCAGTAACCCTTGACTTGTGTGATTCTTTTATGTAGCAAGGAACTCCACAAGATCATTCAAGAAGTTGCAAGCTTCAACTCTAAAGTTGCAAGTCTTGGTAGCTTGGTCATGTATAAGCTTTGGTAGTTTATACTTCATGTGTGTCATGTATGTAGAAGTTATTGGTTAGTATTTTAGGCCTCAAAATACGTAGTGTGTTGGGAGTTGTTGTACCCTAGTAAAAGAACTAACGGGAGTGGTTGTACCCTTGGTAAAGAACTCGACATCTAGCTTTGTGTCGGTAAAAGTGTAAGCGACGTACGGGAGTGGTTGAACCCATGTAAAAGAACTCGACATCTAGCTTTGTGTCGGTAAAAGTATAAGCGACGTTGTAAAGGTTTTCTCCGCCGGTGAAAGGAGCTTGTTGATTAGTGCTTATAACTCTCGAGTTGGAAACTCGGGGCGTGGATGTAGGGCAAGGAAAAAGAGTCCTTGTAGCCGAACCACGATAAACAATCGTGTTGTGGTTTGATCGTTTCTTTCTTTATCTTTGCTTATTACATGTTGTCTTTTAGTTATAATTGCTAACCACATATAAAGCTTTCCAAAAGAATTAAAACAAGTAAAGTTGTGTTTATATCTTGAAACAAATGTAAAGCTTTTCAAAGAACTAAAACAAGCAAAGTTAGGATCATCACAAGTAAAGCTTTTCAAAGCATGACACAAGTAAAGTTAGAATTGTTATTCACATGAAAAGCTTTTCAAATAATCAAACATATAAAGTTGTGTTTATATCTTTAAGCAAATGTCAAGTTTCTAAAAGGATATTTAAGCTAAATAAGAATCGAAAAAGCGGTAAAATATTCAACCCCCCTTCTAGTTTTCCACAGTCTAAAATTTTAATGGTGCTAAATTAACCTCCACAACATGTATAAATTGTATTTTTACATAAAATTTGTTATAATAATTGACAATTTCACAGTAAAGTGTGTAAGTTGAAACTTTTTGCAACCGGAAAACCAAGAAGAAAAAAAATACGAATTACGATATTATCAAAATATAAAAATTTAATTTGAATAAAATATATGCTAATTTGAGGAATGATAACATTATTATCATAATTGTTTTGTTATAAAGAGATTAAGGTATTTAGTTTCACCTAATGAAAAAAAATCAAAATTTTCTCAAGCAAATGTCTCTATATAAAGCAAGACAACATATTATTTTTCATAATAATGTCTAATAAAAGTTTTAACAACGAAAAATGAAATCAAAATTTACCTTTGATAATCATGAGAAATAGAAGAAGTGTTGAGACAATCAAATACTTCTTCATGTTGATTTGTTTTATGTGTTGTTTATAGATTGGTTACCTATGCTAGCTTGACGAGTTTATATATATGACAAGAATATTGGCTAGAAAAAGTGTTTGACTAAACGTGTATTAATTGCTCATAAAAATATAAGCATTTTTGCGATTGTATTTAATTCTATTGTTTACAATTAAGATAAATTATTTAATGCAGTTTTTTAATAAGTAAAATGTTAACTTTAAGATTTAAATGCATTAATTGTAGCAATTAAATAAAATCTTCGAAGATGTAATGAAGGTTAAATCAATTCGTTCACTTTAGCTGTCCAAAAGAATGGATAAAATAAAACACTAGTTATATATCCCGTTCATGCAGTTTTGACATAAATATTGCATAATGTGTTTTAACATAAGTCACAATACATCTAAATTGTAATTATTTGTGCACAAAAAAGTGTATGTTATCTAATTTTAGTTATACAATTGGTTAAATCTATACTACTTTATAAAGCATTTGGGACATGCTATTAATAGAAGGCTTAAAAATTCAGATTCAACACTTACTTATAATGGAAACAACTATATTAATTTTGCTATTAAACTAATACTTTGCACAAATAAATAAAATTTATTACAAATTACTAGAAAATAAAAGTTACATTTGAAAATTGAAGTGTCTTGACATATGCAGTTGTAACAGCCCTACAATCTTAATGCAGCCCATTTAAACCATATGAATTATAAAGCCCGTTTCAATATAATCTACTCTCCTTTTACCTCTCATTTCTAAAAAAAATAAACACAAACAATAAATAAGAATGCACAGGCGCACAACACCTCTCTTTTCTCACTCTAAACCCCTGTCTCACTCTAAACTGCCATTAACCGGTGCCGCCGCCGCCTACTGTCGCCCCAATTACCACAATAACTTGGTGTTTTTGGTTGGAAGTGTGGTAGTTTAGGTGGTTTTAGTGGTGTTGGAGGCTGTTGGTGTGGCTGATATGACTTAGGCATGTGGTTTCGGGGATCCTTGAATATGTTGGTGAGCTTTTCGAGCCTACATCGTTACCAAACTGTTTGAAAGTTGTGAGACCCTCATAAATAGTAGATCTTAAGATTTTTTACTTTTTTATCTAAAAGTTTTAAGGTTTCTCTTTTTAGATCTTACGTTTATATTTGGCCAATGATGCTTTTTTAGGCAAATGGTATATGTTTCATGATATCGTTAATGTTATTATCGTAATTAGTATTTTGCTATTATTTTAATGGTCGAATGGCAATGTTATTGCATTGTGATGTGATGTGATGTGATGGTGATGTTGTTTTAGTGTCAAGATTCGCAATTTGTTTTAGGTTATACTACGTAGTATATTTTGTTTTTGGTTGGTGGTTGTGTCCGGCTTTCAAGTTGTTGGCTGTAGATATTTCGATATCTAATTATCTATGATGTACTTTTAAAGCCATTTTGTTCAAAAGGTGAATTAAGAGGCCTTTAGATCTTGCCATGAGCAATGAGGCTGTTTTTATTTTTGATTTTTTTTTTGAATATGTTTAAAGATGCTTTATTCTTTCTTTCTATTAGACATTGGGTGATGTTCGGCCCGTATCTTGGCGAGACAATCTATATGGTATGTTAACACATGCATCCGGTTTGTAGCCATGACGGTGTTTGACCCCTTTTTGTTAGAAGGTATTTATGTTTTGTTTAGTCTTTAAGAGTTAGATGTGGCCAAATTAAAGAGGTTAAAATTGAGGTTGAACAATAATGTTTTGGTAGTGGCATTTGGGTTTTGGCCGGAATTTTACGCGTTTGGTGATTTGTATTTCGTGGTTGATGTTTTGGTGATATATTCGGATCTTGTATGTTTGAATCTGGTATATTTGATTTGGTCCGTTAAAGATTGTTTGTTTTGATTAATGTCAGTGATGATGCTAAATTTAGTAACTGGCTTGGAAAAATTTGAGCCAAATTGTTTAACTCTTTATATATTAGGGGTGTTCACGGTTCGGGTAATAAACCGAATAAAACGAAAACCGAACTGAAAAAAACCGAACCGAACATATAACCGAACCGAATTTGTTAAAACTGAACCGAACCGAATTAAAAATTCGGTTTTCGGTTTGGATATGGGTTTGGCTATCTGAACCGAAAACCGAATTTATATAAATATATATATATTTTTTATATATTTATATTATTTTATATATAAAAAATGTCCATTAAAATTTTATACTAATATAAAAAACACTTTTTTATGCTTGAAATATTTTTTTTGCCAAAAATATATATAATTAAATTAAAAAAATATATAAATAGTGTAATTTAAGTAAAAAATTCGGTTTTCGATTTTGACCCATAACCGAACTTCGGTTCGGTTCTCGGTTCAATTCGATTATAGATATTTTCGGTTCGGTTTTCGGTTATGACCCAAAAAAAAAATTTAACCGAACAACCTGAACCGAATAAACCGATAACCGAATTGAACGGATGAACACCCCTGCTTTATATTGTCAAATCATGGGCCATATTGTTTTCAATGATTTTGAAATGGAACTGAAAAAGAAGGCTCGGTATGTTAAAAGTAAGTCTACTATAAAAAATACAAGTAATACATACATTGGAAATATTTAATTATTTATATACTAATACCTTCATAAAATGGGAAGGCTTAACTAATATACTTGCTTAATGTATCAAATGAAAAACAAAAACTATTAAATACACTGGTCATTAATATATTACTTCTTGAATAAATCTCAGTAAAAATTATAACTATCAACAATGATTATTAAAACGGGTAATCGCATCCACACGACCATTTATATTTGAAGATATTTAGTTACTAACTAATATGTATGGCGTATTGAGTTATACTACACATTCAATTAGAAGATTTATACGACATTGGAGTTATTTGCGACCAATGTTACAAAGTCATATTACACATAATATAGTTAGCAATTACAAATACAAAGTCTTTTTATTTATTCATCGTCGTGAACTTCTTTAGCAACACCATTTAGAAAGTTATATTCTCACTATAAATATATAACATAAAAATATATACTCGTCGGAAGATTCAATTACATGGGTACCCGCCGCCGCAACGCGCGGGTACCCGGCTAGTATATATATATATATATATATATATATATATATATATATATATATATATATATATATATATATATATATATATATATATATAGGCATACTATGCATACACTGCGTTGTTAAATAAGATTTATGTATAACATTATATAAAATTATTTATACTTATACAGTTATAATACGCGTGCGATTTATATAAATTTTTATTATGTATTAAAATTGATTAATATCTTATATAGATTTTTGTTGAACGAACGATTTAACTTTGTTTAACTGGCATGATGGGGTTGATGTTTTTAATACTACATCCGTCTTAAAATAAGTGTCCAGTTTGACTTTTTAAAGTCAAACTGGTTCAACTTTGACCTTAACTATTTTTTGGCGTTATATAATATTTGATGCAAAATATATGAATGGATTGGGTTTTAAGTGTATTTTTCAATGGTATAATTTTTATTAAGTATTATATAACAAAAAAAAATGTCAAAGTTTGACTCTGAAAAGTCAAACTAGACACTTATTTTGGGACAGAGGGAGTAGCACATAATGCCCCTTTAAAAATTGTTTTTTTGGATAACCTTATTGAAATTTCAAAAAGAATTACAAGTGAACGTTACAATATGAACAATCTCATGTGTTTATTTTCATTTTGATACCATATTCTTGTTATAATAATTTTAGCCTTATTTAAGTTTTAAACTTACGTACAAGGTTAAACTTAGTCACTAATGAATGTGGATAGTAAACAAAATTCCTTTTTCGCATATCCTTCTTTTTCTCTCTCTCTCTCTATATATACTACTCTCTCATCTCTCATTTACATTATCATATCATATCTCATCTCACACACACAATACACAACACGTTATAATAAATCCTCTATATACGAGGTACTAACTTGACCGTCGGAGGGTGGTCCCCGGGGCATCGGCCTCGGGACCCCTTCTAACAGGTTCTTTTATATTTGTAGCACACTTCAATGCTCGGGACCATAATGAATGGCACGTGAGAGCCGTCAAGATCTACCAGACAGAAATATGCTTCAACAAGTTCTTTCTAGAGTTTGGGGATGGGTTTTACCTGGGTTCGAATCTCGTAAGTGACAAAGAAAATCCAGATTTTCCTTTTAGTACGAAGTCGTGAGTTCTAGGGGTTTCCCTTCGCGGGTCTCTCCTAGTGGTTCGGTCCCGGGGCCTGCTTATTTGGATGGTTTAACTCGGGGAGTCTGACTTCAAGTGTGGTGCCGTTAAAAAAAAAATTAAAAAAAAAAAAAAAAAAAAAAACCTTGTCACGAATAAAAGATGTTTCTTGCCTTGTATAATATAAGGTGAAATGATAAAAGTAAATGATACAAAATGTGAAAAGATTAAATAGAAAGGGGTATAATTTAGCAAGAGAGGCAAACTCACTCACCAATATCATCATCATTCTCAGTCGTCAAGTTGAATTGAATGACGACTAGGATCTCATACAAACCAAAATGCCAAAGAGTTCCTTTTAAACATCAAGGAAACCCTAACAACTTTACAAAATGTGTTAAAGGATAATGCATATATTCTCCTAAGATATCTCTAAGACGTGTGCATATCCTTTCCTAATATAACTATTTTGTTTTATAAACAAACTTAACTAACTAAAAACACTAAACAATACTAACTTAGTACTGACAGACTTAACTATGCCTACCAGACTTAACTTTGTAACTAACAGACTTACGTCTGTTTACAATAATTCCTAACAAAAAAAGATGCAATAACCCATGTAAACATACATAAATAGCATATAAAATACGTATTTTTAGATTTATGTTGTTTTCCCTCTTAGTAATAACAATTACATAAATCTTTAACTAATAAGAATGAAAAATTGACATAACTATGAGGACTTAAGCAATTTAGTGATGCAAGCAAATTATTATACGCTTAGAGGGCTCGAGCGCTAACATTATAGCCTTATAGGGCCTCCACCTCCCCCAACTCTACAATTTGGATATGGCGGTGCCATAACCAAACCTTCCCTTGGTGCTTATAGGTCTTCCGCCATGGCCATATAAGGAAGGTGTTTTGTTTGGTTGGGTGTTTTAAAAATGTCATATAATAAAAGTTGACATGAAAGGGATATTACTATGTTATAATATTGCTCCCGTACATTGCTCTCTTAGGCATGGCATATACGTTAGGAAGATATAAGGTAGCATCTTAATTAATAGAAATCCACTTTAACCATGAAAGATGTAACATGGATTCCTGAATAAGATTTGAGGAAACATATTGAAATCAAAATTTATGAGGAATGGATGTGACTAAAATCGGGATCACTAAGTCAGAAGCATCCTGTTTTGCAACATAAGAATGTACAAGTGCATAGTCTAAAACCATTGCAATTTCCGAAAGCACCATCACCATGTTTGCTTCGACACCAAACATTACAGCCATCAGGATAGCATCTAGGGTTCTTTTCTTCACTATCATGACAAAATTTAACTATGTCACGCGCATGCATACTTATAAATTTTTCTCATCAGTTAACAATGATTGACAATTATTTTTCAACAATTAATTCACACATTATACATTACTTAAACTATTTTAAACGGCGTATCACCTAAAACCTCACGCTTGTCTTATATGAGATATGAAAGTACAACATCTTGACTCTTGGGCAATTCACACGTGATATGACATTTTGTAGAATCACGTGTGAATGAAATCCCACAAATTTTAATTATATTTGATTTTTATAGTCTAAAATTTTAATGGTGCTAAATAAACCTCCACAACATGTATAAATTGTATTTTTACATAAATTTTGTTATAATAATTGACAATTTCACAGTAAAGTGTGTAATTTGAAACTTTTTGCAACCGGAAAACCAAGAAGAAAAAAATATGAATTACGATATTATCAAAATATAAAAATTTAATTTGAATAAAATATATGCTAATTTGAGGAATGATAACATTATTATCATAATTGTTTTGTTATAAAGAGATTAAGGTGATTTAGTTTCACCTAATGAAAAAAAATCAAAATTTTCTCAAGTAAATGTCTCTATATAAAGCAAGACAACATATTATTTTTCATAATAATGTCTCATAAAAGTTTTAACAACGAAAAATGAAATCAAAATTTACCTTTGATAATCATGAGAAATAGAAGAAGTGTTGAGACAATCAAATACTTCTACATGTTGATTTGTTTTATGTGTTGTTTATGATTCATTGCCTATGCTAGCTTGACGAGTTTATATATAAGACAAGAATATTGACTAAACGTGTATTAATTGCTCATAAAAATATAAGCATTTTTGCGATTGTATTTATTTCTATTGTTTACAATTAAGATAAATTATTTAATGCAGTTTTTTAATAAGTAAAATGTTAACTTTAAGATTTAAATGCATTAATTGTAGCAATTAAATAAAATCTTCGAAGATGTAATGAATGTTAAATCAATTCGTTCACTTCAGCTGTCCAAAACAATGGATAGAATAAAACACTAGTTATATATCCCGTTCATGCAGTTTTGACATAAATATTGCATAATGTGTTTTAACATACGTCACAATACATCTAAATTGTAATTATTTGTGGACAAAAAAGTTTATCTAATTTTAGTTATACAATTGGTTAAAAATATAAATATATATCTTGGCATACTATGCATACACTGCGTTGTAAAATAAGATTTATGTATAACATTATATAAAATTATTTATACTTATACAGTTATAATACGCGTGCACGCGTGCGATTTATGTAAATTTTTATTATGTATTAAAATTGATTAATATCTTATATAGTTTTTTTGAACGAACGATTTAACTTTGTTTAACTGGCATGATGTTGGGGTTGATGTTGTTAATACTACATCCGTCTCAAAATAAGTGTGCAGTCCAGTTTGACTTTTTAAAGTCAAACTGGTTCAACTTTGACCTTAACTATTTTTGTGGCGTTATATAATATTTGATGCAAAATATTTTAATAGATTGGGTTTTAAGTGTATTTTTCAATGGTATTATTTTTCATCAAGTATTATATAATCAAAAAAAAATGTCAAAGTTGAACCAGTTTGACTCTGAAAAGTCAAACTAGATACTTATTTTGGGACGGATGGAGTAGCACGTAATGCCCCTTTAAAAATTGCTTTTTTGGATAACCTTATTGAAATTTTAAAAAGAGTTACAAGCAAACGTTACAATATGAACAATCTCATGTGTTTATTTTCGTTTTGATATCATATTCATGTTATAATAATTTTAGCCGTATTTAAGTTTTAAACTTATGTACAAGGTTAAAGTTAGTCACTAATGAATGTGGATAGTAAACAAAATTCCTTTTTCGCATATCCTTATTTAATCTCATGAAATGGGTCGTATAAAGAACCAGTAGTACGTTTTGTAGTTTGAAACAAGAAGGTGTGTTTGGGTTAAAACCAGACCTTTATGAATTATGGCTTCCGCGTTTTGTAAATAATGTATGTTTGGTTATGTATTTTTTTTAAACGGCAACTAACTATCTCACAATATACACATCACATGCTATCTCACATGTCCTAAGCAGGACTTGAACCCACAACTATTGTGGTTGAGGAGCTTCCCACAAAACAAGGGGCACCATTGGAACACAAGCTCTTTGGCATGTTTGGTTATGTATGTTCTAAATGATTTATGAATCTTATAGTTGTGTTTTGAAAATCCATGTTTTATTAGTCAACTACATATTTTCCCGAAAATGGATTGTAATGGGTCAAAATGCGACGTCATTGATGGCTCCCAAATGGTAGATTTGCATTTATAAAAATTGAAGTTTTTAAGGCTCTTAAAGCCCAAAATTTTGTACTAAAAGTGTAACTTTTCACGGCTTCTAAATGAAAATGTTTTAAATTAAAAATAAAAAATAAAAAATTGGGGTTTATGATAAACCCAAAAACACAAAAATCCAAGCTATCATAATACTCATACAATATATTTAGTAGCAATTAATTGACTATTTTTCTTTTCATAAAAAACTTTGTTATGTGTTAGAGACCACCTTTGTCGACAACAGAAATTGAGCACAAAACTGTGGCTCCTTCTTAAACGCAAATTAAATCAAGCAATGGCATAAAATAGTCACGGTAAAAAGAGGAAGCTATCGACTAGAATACAACTGTATCGCCAAATATAACACTATTTTCGTGCAAACAAATAAAAAAGGAGAACACATATAAGAAGAAGAAAAAGAAAGAAAGAAGGAGATGCCTTCAACATGCAAAGAAAACGATTATTCAAGCTTTTAACATTCATCGCAATTTATTCATTCGGACAACTCTTGTTGAAATTGCATAGGGGTATTGAATGATTAGGTTAGTAACTTGGCCGAAATCTAAGGCTTAAGTCCATTATATTTATGATTATAATTATAATTATGTAGAAACTATGTGTCTAAATAGACATGATCTTACTTGTTTAGTCGATCATAAAACACATTTAGTACTACTTTTTAACCATTTTACATTTTTTTTTATGGTTTTCTATGAATGTTTCCATATGCCATCAACAACAATAATTCTACACAAATTTGATATCCAACATACCATAATGAATTAAAAAAAAAAAAAAAAAAAAAAAAAAAAAAAAAAAAAAAAAAAAAAAAAAAAACACAACGATCCATACTATCCCAAACTGGTTCACCACAACCCTCAAGCACCAGGAGCAACATCTTTAACCTTCCCTTGAACATATCCACCATATTCCCATGCATAATCCTTGACATGGCTCGTTGTATCCGCAATTCGGCTTCTCGCATAATCGACCCGGGTATGACCCAACTGGATGCAAGCCTTTAAAATACTTATACATCCAAGTAACAGCAAAAACAACACATAAACCTGACCCACAAACAGATACAAAACCAGCTATATATAAGTGGTGACGGAGTCTTTGCATGATGGGTGGTGGTTGTTGTTGTTGGTGGTGGTGGTCGAAAATGGTGGCCATCGGTGAGGATTATTACAAAGATATATGGTTATCTAGAGAGAAAGTGTGTGGTTGTGTATTTTTAATACAAAGGAGTTTGAGGACATGTAAAGACATGCAAAATAACACATGGGGTGAGACTACATGAACTTATAAGATCATAAGAAAGATTAAAGATGAGATGTTGAACCACACTATATCAACCAATGTGTAATCATACTTCAATTTACGATGAAGCCAGATTACCAAGTACGTCAACAACTCCTCGACAACATGAGAGTTAGATGTTTTTTTTTATCAGCGTTGTTCATAGTCATGCCATCGAGGATCGCAATTAGTGCGACCACAAATGCATAATCCACATTAGGATTATCTGTTACCATGTATTTTCCCTTGGCAAGTTTGACATTCTTTAATGGTTGAAATTTATGCATCTACATATAAGAATCAACCATACAAATTAATTAGTTAATGTTTTCATAGCTTTAGGTAAATATATGAATTTTAAATAAGGGGATAGATTGGCTACAATTTTTATAGCCAATTGGCTACAATCCTTCATTAAAATATACAAGAAAATGAATTAGGGACTCACAGAAAAAAGTCAGGACCCACAAAATAACCCAGGACCTACAATTTGTAGCACAAATTGTAGAGATTTGGCTACAATTCAATTGTAGCCAATATTTTCCCTTTAAATAACTCAAAATAACGTAACATACTTGGACTATTGGTGTTGAAGATTCTTGAAAATGAATGGTACAATTTCTCCAACCAACTCCCTTTAATGTTAAAATCACAATTATCCTCGCTACTACTTTTATGTGCCAAGAATACATTTACCTGCATCTTATATACCACTGGCTTATGTGTTTTATACTTCGAGGTAAACTAGCAGGGTACCCGCACGTTGCAGCGACGGGTACCATGAAATAAAATTTTTCGATGAATGATGTATTTTAGTTTATTATGTTCTTTTTTACAATAAATTTACGGATATCAAGAATTTCGTATAGCCCGTGTCCGTTCGGGCTCGAACCCGTTGGGCCGTGCCTGTTCGGGCTCGAGCCTGTTTGGTCCGCGCCCGTTCGGGCTCAAGCCCATTTGGCCCGTTGCCCGTTCGGGATTGAATATTTGTATAATGTGCTTTATTATTTGTAGGAGTGAAATTTAATGCATGAATTGTGTTTAATTTGGTTGTACAATATGCTTGATAATTTGTATTTCTTATGTAAATGGTGTTTTAATAACTGTATTAATTGTATTTATTGATAAATTTAATAATTGACTACATAAAATAGCATTAATGTGGTGTTTTGTTGTACACTATGCTTCTTGTCTTGTGCGTCTGAAAATTATGTGCATTAAAGTGTTGTACATATGTTTCTTTTCTTGTAAGTAGTAGTCATTATAGTCATTAATAACATTGACCACTTTAATAGCATTAATGTTGTAAGTCTAAAAATAAGTTGAAAATTACATCATTCTTATTTTGTTGTATACTATGCTTATTTTGTTGTAAATCGGAAAATTGGTTGCAGCTATTGTACATTGTGCTTAAATGGTTGTAATTTTTGGTGAAGGGGTGTTTTTAATAGCATTAATGTTGTTTGATAGAATTTTGGTCTTAAAATGACACCACGCTTTATTTTGTTGTACAATATGCTTATTTTGTTGTAATTCTTAAAATTGGGTGCATTAAATTGTTGTGAACCATGCTTAATTTTTTGTAAGTTTTAAAATTTTGGAGAGAGAGTCATTCATGCTTTATATGTAGTATAGATATCAGTTCCGAATCCGCTTTGCTTTCACCCCTAAATACATTCCATCGTTGATGTGCACTCAAGTTCTGGAAGTAAAATATAGTCCATAATATAAGCCTATCAATTAGACCTAATAATATACTGTAGTTGAAACTTGAAACTAAGTAACGAGAAAAACAAAAATATATTTTCCTGCGTTGCATTGTTTTAAATATGAAATGTGCATATTATCTAAATCGAGGGACCAGAAAGGCAAATAAATTGTGTTTGGAATCAACCAACCCCAGTTGACTTTATTCATTGTAACTTCGCTTGAGATCCATTTTGATTGCATTCAATTTCATACCAACAGTATTTGACTCTCAAAGGCTAATTTCATCCAATTGCTAAACTGTAAGTATTTTTCTTATACTTTAATTATCGATTCAATGTGCTAGATGACTTATGAGATCTAATTTTGATATTTTATACCTTTTTATCTATTTTGTCATTTTGTATTTAATTTGTTCATCTAATTATATAACTTGTTGTTCTATGTTTGTATACCAACTAATTAGAAGTGATTTACTATCTGATCCAGTGGGTCGTATGTTAAATTGTGTTCGGGTAATTATTAACCCATAGGATGTAAAAATAAAAAGATAATCTTATTAGATTGAATTACATATGGAACTTTGGATTTGATTTATGAATGTGGCAGTATGCCGATATCATCACATACGGATCAAACTTCCACTAAAATCGACTTCTACATAATGGCATTTGGATGTGCATATTGTCATATGCCTGTATATATAGTACTAGTATAGTACGATGATTACCTGTATGCGTTTATTTTATGTAAAAAATTATCTAGAAAAACTGCACAAGTATGAAAAGTGATTACTACAGCATGTTTACATGTTTAGTGATATTGCATATTTTATAAATATTTTCATACGTAATAGTATAATGTTATCACAAAACATTGGTTGAAAATTGAAAATCCAATGGATTGCATATAATCTAAAACCGAGGGACCAGAGATGCAAATAACTTGACTTTGGAGTCAACCCCAGTTGTCTTTACTCACTTCATTTCATCTTCATTTCTTTGTAACTTCTGAATTGACTTGGGGTCAACCAAGCTGCCTTTACTCTCTTTGTAACCTTATTTGATCTTGCATTTTGATTGCATTCATTCACACGAACCAAAATAATACTTTTACTCAACTGGAACTTGCATTTTGATTGCATTCATTCATTCAGTGATTTAGATTTCCATCCATCCATCGGTAAATTGCAGGTTATTTCTATTCTCAAATTACTTTTTTTTATATATATTGTTTCATTGCATATCTTATTTGTTGAGCAGTCGATTATATGCCAAAAAAGGGTATTTTTAAAACGAAGCAAAAAGTAGTACTACATAGCCAAAATAAAAATAAAAATTAAGTCAAGTATTTACTGAGTAATTGACCATATAGGGTGGTTATACGTAAGTTGGGTTTTGTCCTTGGATTTGTTATCTCAACAAGAAAAAATGATATTTCAAGTCCAATATTTGTAGACCAGATTTTTACATTAATATGAACCAATGTTTTGAAAACCGGGTTCAAAGTCGACCCGGTCGAGTCACCGGGCACCGGTTCGACCGCCGGGTCAACCCGGGTTTCAATTTATTTTTTTTAATTTTTTCGAGAACCGGGTTGACCCGGGTCACTCAAAACCCGGCGGGTCTAACCGGTTAACCCGGTTTTAGAAACCCGGGTTATTCGTAAGTTGGGTTTTGTCCCTGGATTGTTGGGCTGTCATATTCGTAAGTTTTTGTACACTAGATTTTTACAACAATAGAAAATAGTATTATCTTGGTTTTGTTAGCAATACTAACTAAAAATAGTGTTAAGTGTGTTCCACCTGCTTCATATGTCCAGCCCATTTGACCCGTTTTCTTTTTATTTTACCACTTTGCACGTTAGACATAAAACAACCTGCATCAACCCGTTAAAATATATACAGGTCGAAATTGGCACCTCTAGTTCAAGAGCCTTTAGGTAAGGATCAGGTGCTTTCACCACCGATGATAACCAAATGGAAGAAATCAGTATGACCAAGAGTTGAAATCATTAGGTAAGCGTTTGGCCTCAGGGCATTAGTAACAGCAGCACGTGATCTTCAACGCATTTTGTTAATTTGTATAGACCCTCTATAGGCTCCACCTTTTCCTTTACCAATCTGTATACAAGATAAAGATCACACACACCAAATGAAAACACACAAACACAAAGAGTGTCTTAGTTTCTAAAATATTCTTCTTTGTCTTCACCAAACTTTAAGCCCCTTGGGATATCATCAGGGAAAAGGCAATGTCTCAAGTTGAGCTTAATGCCTTCTTAAAATTCATAAGCTTAAACTTCATAAGCAATCTCAAGCGTAAAAACTAAATCCAAACAGTCCTAAATCTTAATTTGGGTGATAAAGTAGCGATACCACTTATTTGGATGGTGACACTACAGGAAGGACAAAAGAGCAACAAATGGACAACAGGCATCACAAAAGACACAACATTCACAAACAGATAAACACGCACAAACTGACCACAAAAGCACATAAGTCTCAGTATCAGCAAATGCACCCAGAAAACACCAAAAGGTTACAGCTAATTGGCTAGATTACAACCTGCACTTTACGGGTACAAATCACTAAATTAGGATTTAGCCGGTGCCAAATACCCACGTTGGCTGCAACCACAAAGTCCATGTGGCTACTGCGCCGAGATACGTGAACTGAAAAAGCCGAGATAAACCAAAAGTGGTAGGCGTCAAACAACAACCCCCACCATGGCTGCAGCCAAAAAGTCCATGTGGCTACCCCGCCAAGATACGGGAGTCGGCCACCGCCTAACGCCAAAAATTAGGGTGTCCAGTCAACCGTGTCAGAAGTGGTAGGCATCAAACGGCAGCAACTCGCAACAACAAACTCGCCGTGGCTACCCCGCCAAGATGCGGGAGTCGACCGTCGTTAAGATTTTGTGGGGTACACTGTTTTGGATCCAGGGTTTGATAGATTACCCCAAGATCAAACAACAGATTATGAACATGGTGGATCCAGGGTTTGATGTATCTGGAGAATTCGGATACAATGTGTATGGGCCAAAATTAGCCCACTAAAAAAGGCATGAAAAGCCTGCAACAAAATAGTGTAGTGTGGAACAGTATATTATATATATATAGTAATAATTGATCCAATGGGCAGAGTCACATATTTAGTAAAAGAAATTTTCTTAGAAATTGCATTATGTATACCAAGTTATATATATTTGTTTTAGGGCAGATTGATGACTGAAAATCTTAGTCATGGATTCTTTGTACTATTATTGATAATGGCTCTACTCTTTCTGATGCTCTTTACTTGTGGACGCAGCTCGATCTCATCATTGATAATGGCTACTACGTCCATTCCTCGTCGGTGGAAATATGATGCTTTTGTAAGTTTCAGAGGTGAAGATATCCGCAAAGGCTTCATGGATCATATGTTCAACGATTTCAAGCAAAAAGGAATTCATGCTTTTAGAGATGATAATGATTTGCCTAGAGGAGAATACATTTCCCCTCAACTATACAAAGCCATTGAAGAATCGAGGTTTTTGATTGTTATCTTCTCCAAAAATTATGCTTCGTCATCATGGTGTTTGAGGGAACTTGTCAAAATACTCGAGTGCAAGCAAATGGGAGAGCCTAAACACGAGGTTCAAATCATCTTTTATGATGTTAAGCCTGATGTCGTGAGGAAACAGACCGGGAGCTATGCTCGAGCTTTTGCTAAACATGATGTTTCAAATAGAAGAGAGGTGGATAAATGGAGGGAAGCTCTATTCAATGCAGCTAACTTATCTGGATGGGATCTCCAGGACATGACAAATGGGTAAATTTCTTGTTTTTGTGTAATTAGTCTTGTAGCTCTACTAAAGCTTAACACTATGCAGTTTCTCTTACTTATTGTCTCTTTGTGTTTAACAGGTATGAGTACAAGTTCATCGATTCCATCTCCAGAGAAATTCTCAAAAAATTATGTGATGGAACCTTACATGTTGGTGAGAACCTTGTTGGCATCGATTTCCATTTCAACAAATTAAACTTGTCACGCTTCGTTGGGTCAGATAAGGTTAACATGGTTGGAATATGTGGTATAAGTGGAATAGGAAAGACTACTCTTGCCAAAGCTGTCTATAACTCGATGCATACCCACTTCGACGGGAGTTGCTTTTGTGATAATGTCCAAGGAGTTGAAAAACAACATGGCCTAATGCAAGTCCAGATGCAAATGATTGGTAAGATTCTGAAAACAGTTGATCTGAATATATCAAGTGTTGATGAAGGTTCTAGGGTAATAAAGCAAAGGATGGCACGTAAGCCAATCCTGCTTGTTTTGGATGATGTGAATAACATGGATCAGTTAGAAGCACTAGCAGGTTCACGTAATTGGTTTTATCCTGGAAGCCTTATTATTTTCACTGGTAAAGACAAACAATTGCTAAGGTCTCATAAAGTGGATGAAATTTATGAAATGGAGTCTTTAGATGATTATAAAGCTCTTGCGCTCTTTAGTTTGAATGCATTTGGTGAAAGGCATCCTACAGAAGATTTTAAAGAATTTGCTTCGCAGATTGTGAAATATTTGCATGGTCACCCTTTGGCTCTCAAAGTTATTGGTCGATCATTGTATGAAAAATCTATAGATTTTTGGAAAAGCGAATTGGAAATACTCCAAACATATCCTAATTCAAAGATAGTACAAAAACTGCGACCAAGTTTTGATAGCTTGGAATCTTATCAGAAAAGAATGTTTCTTGACATTGCATGTGCCTTCATTGGGGAAAATAAAGATTTTGCTGCAAGTGTACTACACAGCAGTATTGAAGTTCTAGCTGATAAGTTCCTAATAACAGTATCCAAAGATTGTCTTCAAATGCATGAATTGATTCAAAGCATGGCAAGGGAAATTGTTCATGAAGAATTTATCCTGACTGGAAAACAAAGAAGATTGTGTTTATCATCAGCATCGAGTGAAAAGAAAGTAAGAAGTGGCATATTCTTCTTTACCTTCATATTCATACAAAAGTATACACAATTGCATATGTTACTCTTTATAATTTATGTTATATGTTCTTGCTTTTTCAGGTGGCAATGACTGAAGCAGTTGAAGTTCTAGTCCTTTTGTTAAGGAAATCTAGTCAAGAGGTTCACATGGACGCTAATTCTTTTGCACTTATGAAAAATTTGCGGATCCTGAAAATTTATGCTGACGAAGAATTTGATCATAAAGTGGAATTGAAGGGCTACAATGTGAAGTACTCAGGAAGTTTGTATTTTTTGTCCAATGAGCTAAGCTTGTTTTGTTGGCATGGATGCCCTTTCAAGTACTTACCTTCAGATTTCTATCCAGAAAACATTGTTGTCATCGACCTCTCTTACAGCAACATAATGCAACTTTGGACTACACCAAAGGTATTTACTTGTTTATACATGTGTTTATGTTTGACACCTAGAGATATAAAGACTAATCTTTTTTCTATTGATATCAGTGTTTAAGAAGGTTGAAAGTAATGAAGCTAAGGTACTGCTGCAACCTAACAACCACCCCTGACTTCTCAGAGACTACAAATCTCGAAAAGCTAGATCTTGAAGGTTGTGTGAATTTGGTTACAGTTCACCCATCTATTGGAATGCTTAATAAGCTTGCTGTCTTAAATCTGAAAGACTGCACACGGGTTGGGAGTTTTCCTGAAGCCTTTTGGTCTAGATGCTGGACTTCAATCTCTGGTTTCATATGGAACAAACAACATCCCCAAAGATCAGTTTCATTGGCAGGTTTACATATGTTAAAGGAACTGGATCTAAGCTACTGCAAGTTAGAACAAGTGCCTGATGGCCTTGGAGGCTTATCATGTCTAAAAGAGCTATACTTGTCAGGGAACAATTTTACTTGCTTGCCTGGAAGTTTGAGTCAACTTTCTAGTCTTGAATGGCTTTTTGTTGATGATTGCAAGAAGCTGGAAGTGTTGCCCGAACTTCCACATAGCCTACGTGATCTTTATGCATCTCATTGCACCTCCTTACATTCAATTACGGGATCAAACCCATTCATGAGCAAACGATCCACTTATCTCACCGATTGTCCAAAATTGTTTAAGGTGTCGATATCAGAGACTCAATGTCTCGACTCATCTGTAACTTCCCAAGGCTCTCGATTTTCTTCTTTCCTTCGGTATGCGCATAACAGATGTGGATTGTTCCGTTTGCCAGGAAGTTCCATTCAGAATATGGTTATGTTTTATGATGGAAATAGCATTCCAAATTGGTTTACAAATAAAAGTTTGGGAAATCATGTAAAGGTTGAATTGCCATCAGATTGGAGCTTCAGTAAGTTAAGGGGATATGGAATTTGTGTTGTTTTCAAGAGAAAACAACATTACCCACCTTTTGGATACTCTGTAAAGAACTTTGATGGAGCTTATTTGGGAGAATGCGATCCATACTACTATGGGGAATATTTTAGGGATAAGCCAATAAGAATCGATGAGTCAGATATGATATGGTTGCATTATACGACAAGTGAAATAGAAAGGTGGAAGGAAGCAGAGAAATTTGTAACATTTTGTTTTGATGAGAATGAACGAATTGAAGTGAAGGAGTGTGGTGTAAGACTTGTTTGTGATGAAGATTTGGATGAAGAAGCAGACTTGATTATGTTCCAAGACCTCCCAACTCTATCCGAGCATGGTGGGGTCAGGTGCCTGTTTGAGGATGATGGAATAATCAAATGGACATGGTAGGATAAATTATTTATATGTCCCCTGTAGATTTTGTAATTTTTATTTGGTCTTTTTATTAGCCACAATAATCTTTGATAAATCATGTAGGAGACACCCACCAGGTGTTTGATGAAATGCATTGAGTAGAAATCATTTGCTATTTACTCTACACCCTGTTCGTAGATTTTTTTGGATTTTACGATGTATTAAGAATTGATGTTGTGTTTTGAAGTTGCGATTTGTACCGTAAGATAATAAACCATGCTGTAGTTTGTCTTTGGAAATTAATATCGTAGCAATTACGTGACTGGTATGGTATCATGTTAAAACATGCACCATCTTTTGAAAGTGTGCTCTTTCCAGCTCAACCAACAATTGAGACAACATGTAAATTTTTGCTGGAAAAACTTGACATTTGTTTTGATTGCTGAAAACGTTATTTTTTGATACTTGCCTTCTACATCTGTTCTTCGTTGCACTAATAGCTCAAGATCCGTTCCTTGAGGTAGCTGCCTGGACATGCTACATGTATTTCGACCCATTTACATTTGGGTCAGATTTCAACCCGTTCCCAAAATATGTGAAGTATTAACCACTGGTGATATTCCAAGATTGCCTTATCCTTATCATTGGTCTTCACCTTCTTTGTATGGGACAAACACCACACGGATAAACAGAGCAAGTATCAATAGCTTGTTCCTTCACTTCACTTCACCCACGTTGTTACCTTCTGTTTCATTACCCTCCCCCAAGTGGTTTATTGAGACGATATAGATATCATTGTACTTTCTGCTAGTCGTGGTAGTCTAACTGAAAACCTTTATAGGTCATGCTTCTTGTGATAGCCAAGTGGGGTGGTAGGAAAATTCTTTGCTCTTTGATTTTTTATTTATAAATAAATAAAATTCAAAAGGGAATAACACATGGGCATTTTAGTCACTTCACTTCGCCAATGGAGAAAAATAAACTCGAAACTTTCTCATGGCCGGCCTGCACTTTCAAAACCACTAGGACTGCCAATGCAGTTTGGCGAAACCACAACGATGGTTTTTGCAACATGAACTTTTCATGTATCGTACACCAGGTGTTCGTTAGAGTGGAGTATGTCAGTAGAAATCATTGACTAATATAATGGCAAACTGTTTGGTAGCTATTACTCGTTAACTTGTTCAATATCGCTACCTGCCGATGTGTACTTGCAGTTAAGAACAATGTGTTTTCTTTTGCCTTGTTGCAGTTTACATCTCTGGAAAAGATTACGACCATGCTTGTCGAGACTACGTTCTTGCCTGCCAGTTGAGGTATAGTTTACTGATCATATTTATGTTTATCTTTTTGTAACTAGCTAGTTGGGGAGAAATGCCAGGACTAGATTTAGTTGACTGTTATGTAGGCTAATATGCATTTTTAAAGAGGCAATGTGAGAGCATTGTCGAAACAAATATGCCAATTGATGATTAATATTGGTAATTTTAACATAACAGACAGTTGGATATGAGTTATTTTATCAGGTCCTATGTCTTCCTCTAGCAAAACTTAAAATTTCTAGGAAAATATTAGAAACAAATACTCCGTAACCAATAAGAGCCTTTATAGGAAACAGGCTATTACACACCCTTATAATGCTAACGTACTCGCGTTTTTGTTAAGAAATTTAAGAATCCGTCTATACGTGCTACTATATCTATTATTAGGCCCATCCACTCAACATGATCAAATAGCTTGCGGCACTTATGGAACACAGTTCCACTTTTGCTAATGTAAGAAGTTTATCAAAGTTTCGTTCATTTTAACTGGTAAATTCATGTAATATACGAGGAAATTGATGCTTTCGTGCCTAAAATGTTGAACCTAAGTTCAAGAAACTTCAAGCAATGAGAATATGAGATTAATATCTTAATTGGTTAAGTCAACTAGATGCAATTAGGAAGAAATTTACAAGAGAGAATACTTTTGTAGAATTACACCATCATGTGGGTCTTACCTAAAACTATTAAATTTCTGTTATTTCCTAAAAAATAGTAGTTGTTGGTGTTGGTGTTGGTGTTGGTGTTGTTGTTGTTGTTGTTGTTGATGTTGTTGTTGTTGTTTTTTTTTTTTTTGTGAGCATCATATGAACAGAAACCAATTTGAAGATACTGGAATATCAACTGAATTTATGATATCTAATGCGAGTTAACATATGTCGAAATTATCATTGGATTGCTAAGTTGATAAGATATCAAATCCACATAATTTACAATCAAAGTCAATATAATAATGAGTAGCTGAAGTTTTGGTTACCACTGATAGTTTGATAGGCTAATATCAATTTGATCTACTGTCACTTTCTAATACTATAAGTTAGATAAACTAATTTTTTACAATTTAAAGAAAAAGGAACTCATGTCACTTTCTAATACTCACAGAAAGCTATTCCAAGTGGTACCAGATGACGTTAAGCATATGTGGAACGAGTGGGCCCTACTTGGACTTATTGTGATCAGCCTTGTTTCACAGATCACATTAAGTCTACTAGGAAATGTTCGGAAATACAATCCAAGAACACGAGTTAGAATGGCTGTCTGGTTTGCCTACTTATTAGCATTAGCTGTTGCATCAGCAGCGCTTGGTGTTATTACCCGAACCGCCTTAGACGTATGCAGCAACACTTCTCATTTCAGTTCAGAAGATACTTACAAACAAAACACAAGTGAACTCATATCTTTTTGGGCACCTTTTCTTCTCCTTCACCTTGGTGGTCCAGATTCTATTACTGCGTTTGCATTGGAAGATAACGAGCTTTCATTAAGGCACTTTGTTGAGATTGTGTTTCAGTTTGCAGTAGCTCTTTATATCTTCTTGTTGTCCTGGCCAGGCTGTTCTGATCTCCCTAAACTAAGTGTAGTGGTTTACTTAGCCGGTTTCATCAAGTGTTTTGAACGTATTAAGGCTCTACGGTTAGCAAACACTAAGAACCTTCGTGACTCGATGCTTGATCCTCCTGACGCAGGTCCCAATTATCCTAATTTTCTGGACGATTACCAGTTAAAAAAGTCACAAGGGTTTGATGTAAACGTGGAGGAGGTCACTGAACTCTCCCATACAGTCAATATTCTTTTATATCCTGAAGAAGGTAAAGAGATATCTGAAGCTTATAAACTATTTCAAACATTCAAACGGCTATTTGTTGATCTCATCCTTACTTTTGAGGATAGAGAATATAGTCAATCCTACTTCCTCCATCTTGCATCAAGCAATGCTTTCCGTGCTGTCGAGATTGAACTTGGATTTGCGTTTGACATGCTTTACACCAAGGCTAATGTGGTGTATACATTTAACAGGCTTTTGTTTCGCATTACTAACATTTTTGTCCTTCTTCTAGTACCTTTGGGCTTCCATTTTATTTGTAATATCAACAATTACGTCATTACTTGCCTATTACTCGGTACTGCATTGATAATGGAAATCTTTGCGGTAATAACCATGCTGCGCTCTGATTGGATAGATCATTGGTTGATCCAACAAAACCTCACTCGAAAAATCCTCATATTCCCATTCTTAAAGCAACCGAATAAACAAAGGTGGTCCGGTTCCATTGCACAGTTTGATCACCTGCTAAGTGTTGCCCTTAATGAGAGACCCGCTTGTTTCTTAAAAACTCAAATATTTTAAAAAATAGTTAAGGTTCGCGAACAACATCGTTACAAGAAATACAACGAAGTTTCTGACAACCTAAAAGAATTAATTTACTCTCAGTTTCGCGAGTATATGGTTGTCAACTCAAATCTGAGTGAGTTATGTACTCATAAAGGTAGTTTTTCGCTACAAAAGAATGAGTGTGACGCTTTTCTATGGAGTGTCAATGAAGTTGAATTTGATCAAAGCATTCTTATATGGCACATTGCTACCACTCTTTGCTATTATTCAGATGTTGGCAATCAAGAAGGTTCTGATATTGATATATGTCGCACGGATAGCAAGCACATATCTGACTATCTGATGTATCTTCTTGTGACATACCCTGTGATGTTGCCAATAGGTATTGCATGATCAGGTATCGCGACACCTGTGCTGAAGCAATGCGTTTTTTCAAAGAAAAAGGTCTTATTACCGAAAAAGTTGAAGCATGTCTAAAGCTGCTGGAAGTTGATTCTCTTGAAGTGTTGCCTAGTAAAGTGAAGGGGGATCAATGCAAATCTGCACTGTTTGATGGTTGCAGGCTCGCGTTATCTTTGAAAAAGATGGAAAAAGAGCGTATGTCGAAAGTCATGAGTCAAGTATGGATCGAGATCTTAGCTTTTGCTGCTACTCACTGCAGAGGATTTCACCACGAGCAACAGCTTAGAAAAGGGGGCGAGTTTTTGACTCATGTTTGGCTACTTATGGCACATTTCGGCATCACCGAGCAGTTCGAGGTGTCTCAAGGTCATGCTAAAGCTAAAATCAGTGTCCTGTAATGCACATAACTGTGATATAGCTAGGCTCCCACATTCTTTTGTTACTTATTGTTAGTTCTGTAGATAAAGAATTTATATATATATATATATATATATATATATATATATATATATATATATATATATATATATATATATATATATATATAGGGTAAAGTTAAAATAAAAAGACAAATATCCGTAAAAAGAATAAAAAGAAATTTTTTTTAAAAAAGTTCTCGAAAAATTCCAAAAAAATTCCACAAGATCGGGTATGTTGGTGCATAAAACTTTTGTGAAAGAAGTTTTTCTAATTTTGAGTTTTTATACGTTTTTTTTTAATGCACAAAAAACGAATGTTAATGCGCAAAAAAAAATTTAATGCACAAAAAAAATTTTAATGCACAAAATTTTCAAGTTGTTTTAGTTAGATGCGCAATGTTATTTTGATGAAAAAAGTCAAAAGAAGTTGGGTCCAAAAACGATTTTTTGATGCACAAAAAAACGATTTAATCCACAAACGTATTTTTTTATAATTTTTTTTCGGATAAAGTATCCAGTTTTAGATAAACTTCCTTTACAACTTTTTCATGCACCAACATACCCGATCTTGTGGAATTTTTTTGTAATTTTTCGAGAACTTTAAAAAAAAAATTCTTTTTATTCTTTTTACGGAAATTTGTCTTTTTATTTGATCTTTACCCATATATATATATATATATATATATATATATATATATATATATATATATATATATATATATATATATATATATATATATATATATATATATATATATATATATATTTGTACACTTCTTGATACCAAATCTTTCTTGTAAATTACTTTGCTCTGTCAATATATCAAACATACTCATTCATCATATCGCCAGAAACCTTTTTCAATATATGTTGTGGTTTACGGTCTATCATTTCTAACAGGATTATGTCAAAATTGTATTCTAAAGGTTTAACAATGAGGTTTGGTGCGTGCTATTATCCAGGGACGGGCATACTTTTTTTTTTTTTTTTTGAAAGGCAGGGACGGACATACTTAAGGCGACGTGCATACCTAAAAATCATCATCACTAGTGTAAAAACATTTTTTTTTCTTTACATATTTCAAAGTTTAACACTAAGTGCATACCCATTTCAAATTTCTATATAATACCTTGTGACAAATTTGTGCATCTGCCATTGCATCCAAGGCCGTTCTTGAGGGTGGCCGACCGCCCACGCCCAGTTTTTGTCGCCCCAAATTTTTTCGGCGCCAAAAAATATATTCAATGCATAAAACTACAAAGATGTTATTTATATAAGAGTAAATTACATGGATGGTCCCTGTGGTGTGTCAAAAGTAACAACCTTCGTCCCTCGAAGTTTGAAGTTGCACTGGTAGTCCCTAAGTTGGTAAACAAATAACACCACCGGTCCTTTAGTTTAACTGGTGTTAACTGAGTTCCGTTATAACTTACACGTTTGCCCATTTGGTTAAATATCGTTGCATCATTTATCTTTAATAATAGCGGCTGTTTACAATTTAAAGTTTTCATATGTTTTTATTTGTCTTCATACGTTTTTATACGTTTTTATCCGTTTTCGTCCGTTTTTATACGTTTTTGACCATTTTTATACGCTTTCGTCCGTTTTTTTTACATTTTTATCCGTTTTTATATGTTTCTTCCATTTTTCTTAAGTTGTCATATATTTTTATCCGTTTTGATACATTTTCTTACGTTTTCGTCCATTTTTATACGTTTTGACCTTTTATACGTTTTTGTACGTTTTCTTCCGTTTTTCTTAAGTTGTCATACGTTATTATCCATTTTTATACGTTTTCTTACGTTTTTATCTATTTTCGTCTGTTTTTAAACGTTTTTGACCGCTTTTATACGTTTTCTTTCGTTTTTCTTAAGTTGTCATACGTTATTATCCGTTTTTATACGTTTTCTTATGTTTTTATCCGTTTTTATACGTTTTCGTCCGTTTTTCTAACGTTTTTATACGTTTTCTTCCGTTTTTCTTAAGTTGTCATACGTTATTATCCATTTTTATACGTTTTTATCCGTTTTCGTCCTTATTTAAACGTTTTGACCATTTTTATACGTTTTGTTCATTTTCTTAGGTTTTTATACATTTCCTAACGTTTTTATCCGTTTTCGTCATTTTTTATACAATTTTGACCGTTTTTATTCGTTTTCGTCTATTTTTCTTTTGTTTTTATACATTTACGTATGTTTTCTTTCATTTTTCTTAAGTTGTCATACGTTATTAATCGTTTTTATACATTTTTTACGTTTTTATCCCTTTTTGTACGTTTTTAACCTTTTTATACGTTTTTGTCTATTTTTCTTACGTTTTTATTAATTAGATGTAGATTTAGAGATTAAGTATTCCGAAGAAATGCCGGTGAAAGTATTTCCCCAGATCGTTCTCCCAACGAAGGTTGAATGGAATCGTGATTTCGGTTCGTGATTCGTGAAGTGAATAGTGGTAAAAAGTGATTTGATGGAATTGGTAACTACGGAAAATGACATGAAACTAAAAAGCATATAATAAAGCACAAGAAACAATAACGCAAAGTAATCTATACTTAAAACGCAGCCTATTCTAAAAACGCGAAAAATATTTAAAAACTACGTACGAGCGCGAAATAAAACACGAAATCTAAGTAATACTAATCCTACGGGCATGAAAATGATTATCCTACATTCTAAACGATAAAAGAAAATTACGAGAAAAAGAAAATTATTTTTTTGAATTTTTATTTAATTATTATGATTTAAAAACTATATTAAAGAAATTTAATTACGAAAAATAGAAAAATAACTTGGAAAATTTTGAAACTTTTTTCAGAAATTAGTTTATACTATAACAAACTTTAGAAAATTATAAAAACAGAAAAATTATATTGAAGAAGCTAATAAAAAGCTAAAACAGATCTTATTAAGCTAAAATAGAAAATAGAAGAACATTATAAAGGAAATAAGGGAGATTTGTATTATGAAATAAGACCCAAGGGCGCAGTGGTGTTGAGGTTTGCAAAGACTGGTGACCATGGTTGGAACCCTGGAACCCCCTTTTTGTAAAACTTATTATTTTTGAAAATTTTCTTTTAAAAACTTAAAGCTGAACTAGAAATGAAATCTTTTTACAAAAACAATTTTTTTGAAAACCTACAATAAGCTCTGGAGAAGCTAAAACTCCTAACAATTACCACAAGCACTAAAAACAGAAATTTATCAATTTAACAACTATTCTATCTAGACCTATAAGCTATACTAGAATTCCAATAAGCTCAACCTAGCTTTTACCAGCTTAAACTAACTTCCTTCTAACCTTAACAGTCCAATTCAAATAATTCAAATTATAACAATCAATTAAGCTCACAATGAATAATAAGCAAGGACGGTCATCAATTAATCTAAACAGACCTCAAGGTGAACTAGCAGGCTGCAAAATAACTAATGAAGAGGCTCCTAAGCGAAATCAAAGCTCAGAAATGAAAAGCTTAAGCTATAGGCTACCAAAGAAAACAAATACCAGCTAAAATGAGCTTATGAGAGAAACTTAGTAAATGGCTGTTGGGAAAGAAATCCAGGAGCAGGGTACTAGCAGGCCAATGGGGCTATTTTTGGATCAACTTTCTAACAAGCAAACTGATTAGAAAATATGAATACACAGCTTATTGAGGGACAAATTTAGCTTATGCAAACAAGCTCACAATTGAGGATTAAGCACTGATATCTCAAGCTATCACTATGAACTTTCACCATAAAAAATTTCACTCCATTTCAAATCCATTTAATCACTTAAATTTAATTCTAAATGTGACAGCATGAACACAAATTGCACCAGCAGTTATGACTCATAAACTTGCTACAGGGTACACTAATGGAACAATAAGCTAAAGGTACTAATTGTGAGTCCAAATAAGCAATAGGGAATCCAAAATAAGCAGATTTGAAGAAGCAAAAAGCACTAAACTAACCAAAAATCTGCTAAAGGGCTGCTGAGACAGTAGGTGCAGGGGAGATACAGGCCTAAGAGGGAGCTTTTGAGCTTATGAAAAGCTTATAAGGAAAATTCCAAAAATTATTCTAAAAATATCCTGAATATCACAAACTGACAAGCTTTTCAAAGCAACAAGTTTCAACCGATATGATTAAGAAATAAAGAAATGAAAAATAAAAACAAAAATGAATTTAAAATGCTTTTTGTATTTTTGACTTTTTTCAATTTACACTAACTTTGACTAACATGAACTTTGATTGTGTCTAAATGATTTAAAATGAGATTATAAGCTGAATTAAAACTAGTTTAAGCTATAATAACAAATATTACACCTAGATTGATGATAATGCAAGTTAAATCCTAACCATGTATGTTAGAATAAAAATTAAACATGATTTTGACTATTTGAGGTAAGACCACTGAATTTTATGACTAAACTAACCTACATGCATCTTATGAGATCTGTGTAAACTATAATTAGCACCTAGAAACAACTAGAGCACATGATCAAAGCTTAAACCAAACACCCCTATAACTGTCAAATAACACTACTAGATGCAGAATCAAACCAATATTTGATTATCTAGAGACTAAAACAGATGTAAAAACAATTAACTAAGCTAAACCACCAATAAATTCCAACAATAAGCATCAGGTACACAGAATTGCAGTTCTACCAATAATGAAGCAGAATGAAAACCAAATGAAGCATTAACAACCCAAAGCATTCAGAAAGCATTCAACAAGTAATAATAGACTAAAATTAACAACACTAAGCAGATTTAAACTAAATGAACAAGTTCTAATGCATTTAAATGAGAATTGCAGATTAATGCTAGAAAAATGTAAATGAGACTTACAATTCCAACCTCGGTTTTAGTGAATTAGGGCTGTGTGAATAGTAAGAATTGGGGGCGGGTAAATGGGGGAAGAGGTTTTATTCTTATTATTTTGACTTTGGTGTTTGACCGGGTGGAAAGGGATGGTGGATCGGGTTATTTGTGGGAAATGGATACCAGGTACCAGGGATAGGATGGTGGGCTTGTGATTATGGTTTTGGGCTCATGGGTTTTATGTATTGTTACTTGGACTAGGATTGTTTATTGTAAGTTAAGTATGAAATCTTCAAGGACCAATTTTGTAATCTTCCAAATCTCCAAGGACCAAATCTGTAAATTGTGAAATTTTATTCCAAGGGCCATTTTTCACATGCTTCAATTCTTCAAAGGTTGACTTTGACATATGAGCATAACTTGATACACTTTGTAGAAATCCTTCCCCGGTCTCGGCTTTTGAACCTTTTTCCATTCTCGTGCTCGTGTTGTCGTTTTTTCATGATTTTTGTCCATTTCTATGTAACACCCCCAATTCATGGATGCAGCGGAATTCAAACTGGGTGTTACTCGACGGCACAATAGTCACAATAATAGAAAACGAACTTCAATTGAGTCATTTTAAAAGATTTATCATTCAAATTGTATAAATATCAGAGATTACAAAAATGAGGTCCCAAATGGTTCCATGTTTACAAATCACATTAAATGAGTTTTGAATGATAATAAAATTTATAGCCCTCTTGAGTATTCGTGCCCTTTCGTGCCATCCTTGATCGTCATGAACCTGAAATACATGCTTGAGAGGTCAACACAAAGGTTGAGTGATATTCATAGAGTTTGTTAAATCGTTTGAACACAATATGTTGGTAGTGTGAGCTATAGACTCACACCAATGTTTGGAAAACAAAACAGGCAGACTACGTTATTATACGCCCATAAAATGTATTATACACTAAGCTTATGACACCAAAACGTTAACGTGTACCAATATCGATCGGCAGATTTATCCCGGTAGGTACTTTGCTAACATACCTAAATCTCAAATATTAGTGCATTTGTTTGAACTTAGTCAATACAAATGGGATTCGTCAATCCCAATAGGCCTATTCACAATATTTGCGCTCACTATTGCTAGTGATTAAATGGTTCATAATAAGGGATCTCGGTTTAGCAAGGCTGGTACTTAGTGATAATAAAACAATCAGGCAAGCATACAATTTAAAACCATTGTGCTCGGTTAAAAATAACATGTATTCCCCCCAAGGGTTTGTAAAACAATTAAGTAATGGAAAGTGGGGCTATGAACTCACCTTGGGATGTAGTGACGTAATGAACACAACTGTGCCAAGGTGTATGGCAGAATAGTAACATAAGTGATGTCAATAATTAGAACGCAACGATACAGAATCGGCATAACCTAATGAATATAAGCTTGTCTCAAAACATAATACGCAGAAAGTAATCGATACGTATGAGTTTCAAAAGGTAGAGTGTTGTAGTTTTCGTGGAATATTTGTATCAATGTTTGTAAAAAGTTTAGTATCCCATTCGTGTGGTGGTATAAAGTCATAGACTCAGACAAAACGCACGCCAAAGTACAAATCATATAGCATAAGTTTGAAAGGTAATAAGCACGTATAAAAGAATAAACCGGTATGAACCATATATAAATGAGATATATGGAGTAGTTACGTTTAACTAATAAATAGTCATTAGAAATTCCAACTTGTATTTATTGGTTATTGGGTAGAAATCCAATAATAAACAAGTGACGGTCCGTGTAATAAAGTTCGGTAATAAGTGATTTGTTATTAAGTCGTAAGTCCATTAAGAGTGCAATACATTAATCCTAAACCCTTGTAAGATTATATATGTATTTGACATGGTACATGAGGTTTGTAACTTGAAGATTTGCTAAAACAAGCCCTATGTATGAGTTAGAAACCTGAAATTCTAAAACAGTCCCAAAGATTGGAAAGTCTGCACAACTCAGTGAGTTATGGGCCTTAGGTAATTAGATAGGGTGATAGAGCTATGTCTTGTGGTCGTTTCGCAGGGTGGCGCACCTCATAACTCATCCTGATGAGTAAATGAGAGCCAAAATGGCGAAAGGTGTCAAAATCTGCACACCAGATTTCAATCAGAAAAAGCTCATGGTTCTGGTCATTTCTGGAGCTCGGCCCAGTTTTATGAAATGTAGGTAAGACATAAACTTAAATGTAGCCGCAAACGGCGCATCAACCGGAGTTGTAGAACTCTAGATATCGCCGAAAAGGCGGGACTGCAGTGAGCTGTTCCAAACAGCTCATGTATGCAGTAAATAGACAAACAAAACGCACCCATTTGGTGCAGAAAATCAGCACACAAACACCCCTATTTGGGGCTGTTTTGCAGCCACTAAACACTCTCGGTTGGGGCTGGTCTTGGGGCTATTTTGGCAGCCAACAAACACCCTCTATTGTGCAGAAAATAGGCATACGAAATGCACCCTTTAGGGGCTGAACTAAGCTGACAAGCGCACCCTTGTCGGGGCTGCGTAGCAGCAAGCAAATGCCCCTGTTTGGGCTGTAATAAGCCTATCCAAGCGCACCCTTTGGGTGGCTGTGACAGCAGACAAACGGACACCCTTGTAAGCTACGGTGTGGGTCAAAACAACAAAACCAAGTGCACCCTTTGTTGGGTCGTGGTGTGGGTCGAAGCAACAAAGCCAGACACACCCTACTTGTCGAGACTAAACACAAAAATTACGAAACACAAACACATCCTCATTGTGTCAAGCTGTTAAACCAAATGAGTATAACCCCTACATGGGTTTTCTTTTCCAGCCAAGACAAACACACACACCCTTGTGGTGTTTATGTGGTTACACAAACAACACCACCCTTGTGGTGGCTTTTAAACTCAACAGCAGGTAACAAATAACCATCCTTGTGGTGTTTTGGTCTAGCCTAGACTAAGTACAAACATACACCGGGACCCTATAACCACCCATAACCTCACTTAGTTTAGATCAAAATAGCAATAACATCAACAAATTATAATCAAGACCCAACAAGACCTGTGGTCAGTCAGGTCTGATCCGACCCGAATGGGTATAACCCGACCCCTATATAACCAACTCAAACAATCACCCCTTTACAAGTGATTTTTACCACACGATTTGGTTTTCAAAACCGTTTTTAATTCCACGAAAACTTGTAAAACGATTTTGTAATTGGTTTATACAAAAGAGAGTGACAAAGATAAATTAAAAGTGTCATCATACCAAGGACACGAGCGAGATGATGGTGATGAAGTTATCATGTGGTGATGGAGCGGCGGCGGCCTTAGGCGGCTGTGGTGATTAATCCGAACCAAGCAAACCACGAAACCAAAACCACAAAATCAACCACCCATGAATCGATCTTCTTATGGCTTGACTCAAGGAGGAGGGTGGCGGCAGCTTATGATGGCTGAGAGGCAGAGAGGCGGTGTGTAGTGAGAGAGAGGAGAGTGGAAGGTTTTGAGAGGGGGAAAAATAAAATCTGAGATATCATCTTATCTACTTTTCAGTAATAAAAAGGCGGTGTAGTTGCTGGTTATAAGAGGTGGGTTTGTTTTATTATTATATTGTGTATCCCGTGTCCCGTTGAGCTAAAATGTAAACTTGGTACTTCGATTTGGTAATTGCGAGAGATATATTTTTGGAAGCGTTTTTATAATTGTAACATAAAAACGAAACTACTGATTTCGAATAGTGATTATCGAATGTAAACCATTATTATTACAGTATCGGTATGCAGGAAAAGCAATATAACATCTCGTTAAATAAAACAGAGGAACGTAAACGTTCAGAGAATATTAAATCGGTACAGAGTGAATCATTTATATTGGAAAATTTACCGGTTAACTATCGATTACAGTAATTACTTTTACGTTATGGTAAAAGTCAAATAGTAAAAGTCAAAGTCAAAAGGACAAAATAGTCATTTTGATGTGTGAAAATTTACGGGTTGCTACAGTATCCACCCCTCAATTGGAACTTCGTCCCGAAGTTCAGCGGGTGTTATCTGTTGACAGAGTGTTCGAAAGTCGAGACAAGATGGAAGTACTTGCGACGTATCTGGTCTTCACGCTTCCACGTGAATTCGAGTTCTTACCGAAAGTTCTAACGAACTCTTGAACAATAGGAATGCGACCTTACTTAAGTCGTTTGACCTTACGGTCTATGATCTGATTGGTTCTGTGATAAAGTTCAGACATTCGTCAATCTGGATCTCTTCTAGAGGAATAGTGACCAATCCTAGTCTGGATCTTGTATAGTCCGATGTTGAGATGTCTGGGAAAGAGTGTAGGTATTTGTGGAGAATTTTGATCTCACACTCCGAGGTGAAATCAGGAAATCTTTTAATGTTTTGATGGGTGAGCGAAAGTGCTACGATTAATATCATGGCTCAAACTAACATTTGTAAGAAATAAAGTAAGGGTATAGATGTTTGGAGGACTAACACAATTGGAGAGTCTAATGTTGCAGGGCTTGCTGAAAATATTGGAGAACCAAATGTTGTGGCGCCTCTTCGAGTGATTGTTGTGCGAGGTGTTAAGAGGTTGTTTTCACAAGGATTTCATGAGTTGCAAATGCAGTAGTTTCAAAAGCCTAGAGAGAGTGGTTGCATTTAAGTGCCTAGATGATGAATCAATTTTGATGTCTCGTAAGCCAGTGGATCATGTTGTAAGAGCTCGGTCTGCTCATGAATTAAATAATGGCAAAAATAACAATAGTAACAAACGGTGTGGGGATGTGGAGAGAGAACATTTCGAGAAACAATGTCTCTAAAATAAATGTCAACAAATGGAAGGAACTCTTGGGAGAGTTTATGTGTAGGTGTCCACACACTCAAGTAAAGTAGGTAGAATATCAAACACAGTCTGTTAGTTTGAGACTGAACCAAGTCAAAAGTGTAACAAGTCTGTTAACTCAATAAATAACTCATGATTGTAAAGATTTGCAACGACAAAAGTGACAACTTATGAATGAACTTAGGAAGTTCTAATGAGAACTTAAAACTTTTGCTGAGAAATAGAATACCGGAGTTTCTAAAGTTCGAGTTCATACTCATGTCATATCGGATACAACTAAGCCCACTTGTTTATAATTCTTTATTTACATAAAGAGGCATCCCAAACAATGTAAATAGAGGAATATAAACTTATGGTTGGGTGATTTACAATTTCTTTATTTAAATGAAAAGGCATCCCAATCCATTCAAATAATTATAAATCATCCTACTTAAGAATTCCCAACACAACATTCACAATTAGCCGGTGAGTTACAAGGTAGTGTATTACGAGATGATACTGGTGTTCCAAAAGTACAAGATGAATATTCAATCTTGTAAAGCTAGTGAGGGTGCTTGTGGTGTAACTAAGGATGATTTGAGCTTTAAAAGTGCATCAAGATCTGTTAATGAGTTTGTGGTTGCAACGGTTGTGAAGATAATGATGAACAAAAGTGTGTAGTGTATGCTTAACATTAATACACTTAGGTATAGATGTTGAGTTTGTTTTGAAAATCTTAAGAGATTTTAAAGGTTTATGATGGAATGGTATCCTTAGGACCTAAACAGGATAGTACTTCTACAGGATGAAGAGAATAATTGATAACTATCCCAAGATAGTAGTTCGGATTATCTCATAAATGAAAAATTTCAAGAATGAATTTAGATCATACAAATAAGGTGTTAAGATCTTGCTGAGTGGTAAGACACTATCGTGTCTCTAGATTGTTTTAATGTATTCTGGTGGTTTATCGTGTTCATGTAGGAAATCAATCTAAACATAACCCTAGTACAACTATTCTCAGTATTTGAAAATTTTAAGTCGAATATAGTTAGTCAGACTATATTCCACTGTCCCTAGGTTAAATATAGGTGACTAGTCTATATTTAGCCAAGGTTCGATAAAATTTTCAAATACCTAAATTAGGTATACTTGTGATATGTCTGTTGCTTTTGGGAAACTGTCCACTAAACAAAGACGATGTCAAGCCCTTAAGTTGCAAGTTCCGCCCATACAAGACTTGTAACGTATGTTTTCATATTCCATTGCATAGAAGATAGTAAGGGTAGGTACGTATGGAAAGGAAGTTTTAAGTAGTTCTAAAATAGAACATACTTGGCCAGGATCACGAACTTTTAATAATGAAGGTTTCAGAAGAAAACTTTGATGTATGTAGGGCTGAACCTCAGCTTTTGTAGGTGATGGATTTGTTTGTCCTTTAAAAATCTCATATTTCTATTTAGAAATCGATAGATTGTGATGGGTTTTTGATGTCATATGAAATGATATTGATGATGTGATGGAATGATTCTAGAGACCATTGCGCAAAACACAATGCCTCGGAAGTAGGTTAGACCATTGTGCAATTCACAATGTCTGGGAAGTAGGTTAAACCATTGTGTGACTCAAAACATTTGAGAAATGATTAAGACCATTGTATAATACAATGTCTTGGAAAATAGGAAAGACCATTGCAATCAGTTACAATGTGGACATAAAATGTTGGAGTAGGAACATGATTGAGAGAATCTGGTTGTGTCGTAATGCCCTAGAATAGGCATACACAGATATGTTTAGTCCATTGTTTAGATAAATGATTGAAAATAAACCGAGTTTATATATCAATATACTAATATGTTCATGTAGTATAAAATGCTTATGGGAAAATGCTCAATTATGTTTAGGGTACATATATTAATATGCAATTATGTTTGTGTAGCATAAAATGTCTACGGGGAAATGCTCAAAATGGGTATATATGAATATACTAATATGTTTGTGTAGCATAACATGCTTACTAAGTCCATAATCGTTTGGAGGATGGAAGACACGGAGAGCGAAAGGCTATAAAAATGTTTTTGCTTGTAATTGTAGTTATAGTTTAGGTCTCAATTAGACCCGTTTCTCTATAACCATGGCTCTGATACCAATCTGTAACACCCCCAATTCATGGATGCAGCGGAATTCAAACTGGGTGTTACTCGACGGCACAATAGTCACAATAATAGAAAACGAACTTCAATTGAGTCATTTTAAAAGATTTATCATTCAAATTGTATAAATATCAGAGATTACAAAAATGAGGTCCCAAATGGTTCCATGTTTACAAATCACATTAAATGAGTTTTGAATGATAATAAAATTTATAGCCCTCTTGAGTATTCGTGCCCTTTCGTGCCATCCTTGATCGTCATGAACCTGAAATACATGCTTGAGAGGTCAACACAAAGGTTGAGTGATATTCATAGAGTTTGTTAAATCGTTTGAACACAATATGTTGGTAGTGTGAGCTATAGACTCACACCAATGTTTGGAAAACAAAACAGGCAGACTACGTTATTATACGCCCATAAAATGTATTATACACTAAGCTTATGACACCAAAACGTTAACGTGTACCAATATCGATCGGCAGATTTATCCCGGTAGGTACTTTGCTAACATACCTAAATCTCAAATATTAGTGCATTTGTTTGAACTTAGTCAATACAAATGGGATTCGTCAATCCCAATAGGCCTATTCACAATATTTGCGCTCACTATTGCTAGTGATTAAATGGTTCATAATAAGGGATCTCGGTTTAGCAAGGCTGGTACTTAGTGATAATAAAACAATCAGGCAAGCATACAATTTAAAACCATTGTGCTCGGTTAAAAATAACATGTATTCCCCCCAAGGGTTTGTAAAACAATTAAGTAATGGAAAGTGGGGCTATGAACTCACCTTGGGATGTAGTGACGTAATGAACACAACTGTGCCAAGGTGTATGGCAGAATAGTAACATAAGTGATGTCAATAATTAGAACGCAACGATACAGAATCGGCATAACCTAATGAATATAAGCTTGTCTCAAAACATAATACGCAGAAAGTAATCGATACGTATGAGTTTCAAAAGGTAGAGTGTTGTAGTTTTCGTGGAATATTTGTATCAATGTTTGTAAAAAGTTTAGTATCCCATTCGTGTGGTGGTATAAAGTCATAGACTCAGACAAAACGCACGCCAAAGTACAAATCATATAGCATAAGTTTGAAAGGTAATAAGCACGTATAAAAGAATAAACCGGTATGAACCATATATAAATGAGATATATGGAGTAGTTACGTTTAACTAATAAATAGTCATTAGAAATTCCAACTTGTATTTATTGGTTATTGGGTAGAAATCCAATAATAAACAAGTGACGGTCCGTGTAATAAAGTTCGGTAATAAGTGATTTGTTATTAAGTCGTAAGTCCATTAAGAGTGCAATACATTAATCCTAAACCCTTGTAAGATTATATATGTATTTGACATGGTACATGAGGTTTGTAACTTGAAGATTTGCTAAAACAAGCCCTATGTATGAGTTAGAAACCTGAAATTCTAAAACAGTCCCAAAGATTGGAAAGTCTGCACAACTCAGTGAGTTATGGGCCTTAGGTAATTAGATAGGGTGATAGAGCTATGTCTTGTGGTCGTTTCGCCGGGTGGCGCACCTCATAACTCATCCTGATGAGTAAATGAGAGCCAAAATGGCGAAAGGTGTCAAAATCTGCACACCAGATTTCAATCAGAAAAAGCTCATGGTTCTGGTCATTTCTGGAGCTCGGCCCAGTTTTATGAAATGTAGGTAAGACATAAACTTAAATGTAGCCGCAAACGGCGCATCAACCGGAGTTGTAGAACTCTAGATATCGCCGAAAAGGCGGGACTGCAGTGAGCTGTTCCAAACAGCTCATGTATGCAGTAAATAGACAAACAAAACGCACCCATTTGGTGCAGAAAATCAGCACACAAACACCCCTATTTGGGGCTGTTTTGCAGCCACTAAACACTCTCGGTTGGGGCTGGTCTTGGGGCTATTTTGGCAGCCAACAAACACCCTCTATTGTGCAGAAAATAGGCATACGAAATGCACCCTTTAGGGGCTGAACTAAGCTGACAAGCGCACCCTTGTCGGGGCTGCGTAGCAGCAAGCAAATGCCCCTGTTTGGGCTGTAATAAGCCTATCCAAGCGCACCCTTTGGGTGGCTGTGACAGCAGACAAACGGACACCCTTGTAAGCTACGGTGTGGGTCAAAACAACAAAACCAAGTGCACCCTTTGTTGGGTCGTGGTGTGGGTCGAAGCAACAAAGCCAGACACACCCTACTTGTCGAGACTAAACACAAAAATTACGAAACACAAACACATCCTCATTGTGTCAAGCTGTTAAACCAAATGAGTATAACCCCTACATGGGTTTTCTTTTCCAGCCAAGACAAACACACACACCCTTGTGGTGTTTATGTGGTTACACAAACAACACCACCCTTGTGGTGGCTTTTAAACTCAACAGCAGGTAACAAATAACCATCCTTGTGGTGTTTTGGTCTAGCCTAGACTAAGTACAAACATACACCGGGACCCTATAACCACCCATAACCTCACTTAGTTTAGATCAAAATAGCAATAACATCAACAAATTATAATCAAGACCCAACAAGACCTGTGGTCAGTCAGGTCTGATCCGACCCGAATGGGTATAACCCGACCCCTATATAACCAACTCAAACAATCACCCCTTTACAAGTGATTTTTACCACACGATTTGGTTTTCAAAACCGTTTTTAATTCCACGAAAACTTGTAAAACGATTTTGTAATTGGTTTATACAAAAGAGAGTGACAAAGATAAATTAAAAGTGTCATCATACCAAGGACACGAGCGAGATGATGGTGATGAAGTTATCATGTGGTGATGGAGCGGCGGCGGCCTTAGGCGGCTGTGGTGATTAATCCGAACCAAGCAAACCACGAAACCAAAACCACAAAATCAACCACCCATGAATCGATCTTCTTATGGCTTGACTCAAGGAGGAGGGTGGCGGCAGCTTATGATGGCTGAGAGGCAGAGAGGCGGTGTGTAGTGAGAGAGAGGAGAGTGGAAGGTTTTGAGAGGGGGAAAAATAAAATCTGAGATATCATCTTATCTACTTTTCAGTAATAAAAAGGCGGTGTAGTTGCTGGTTATAAGAGGTGGGTTTGTTTTATTATTATATTGTGTATCCCGTGTCCCGTTGAGCTAAAATGTAAACTTGGTACTTCGATTTGGTAATTGCGAGAGATATATTTTTGGAAGCGTTTTTATAATTGTAACATAAAAACGAAACTACTGATTTCGAATAGTGATTATCGAATGTAAACCATTATTATTACAGTATCGGTATGCAGGAAAAGCAATATAACATCTCGTTAAATAAAACAGAGGAACGTAAACGTTCAGAGAATATTAAATCGGTACAGAGTGAATCATTTATATTGGAAAATTTACCGGTTAACTATCGATTACAGTAATTACTTTTACGTTATGGTAAAAGTCAAATAGTAAAAGTCAAAGTCAAAAGGACAAAATAGTCATTTTGATGTGTGAAAATTTACGGGTTGCTACAGTATCCACCCCTCAATTGGAACTTCGTCCCGAAGTTCAGCGGGTGTTATCTGTTGACAGAGTGTTCGAAAGTCGAGACAAGATGGAAGTACTTGCGACGTATCTGGTCTTCACGCTTCCACGTGAATTCGAGTTCTTACCGAAAGTTCTAACGAACTCTTGAACAATAGGAATGCGACCTTACTTAAGTCGTTTGACCTTACGGTCTATGATCTGATTGGTTCTGTGATAAAGTTCAGACATTCGTCAATCTGGATCTCTTCTAGAGGAATAGTGACCAATCCTAGTCTGGATCTTGTATAGTCCGATGTTGAGATGTCTGGGAAAGAGTGTAGGTATTTGTGGAGAATTTTGATCTCACACTCCGAGGTGAAATCAGGAAATCTTTTAATGTTTTGATGGGTGAGCGAAAGTGCTACGATTAATATCATGGCTCAAACTAACATTTGTAAGAAATAAAGTAAGGGTATAGATGTTTGGAGGACTAACACAATTGGAGAGTCTAATGTTGCAGGGCTTGCTGAAAATATTGGAGAACCAAATGTTGTGGCGCCTCTTCGAGTGATTGTTGTGCGAGGTGTTAAGAGGTTGTTTTCACAAGGATTTCATGAGTTGCAAATGCAGTAGTTTCAAAAGCCTAGAGAGAGTGGTTGCATTTAAGTGCCTAGATGATGAATCAATTTTGATGTCTCGTAAGCCAGTGGATCATGTTGTAAGAGCTCGGTCTGCTCATGAATTAAATAATGGCAAAAATAACAATAGTAACAAACGGTGTGGGGATGTGGAGAGAGAACATTTCGAGAAACAATGTCTCTAAAATAAATGTCAACAAATGGAAGGAACTCTTGGGAGAGTTTATGTGTAGGTGTCCACACACTCAAGTAAAGTAGGTAGAATATCAAACACAGTCTGTTAGTTTGAGACTGAACCAAGTCAAAAGTGTAACAAGTCTGTTAACTCAATAAATAACTCATGATTGTAAAGATTTGCAACGACAAAAGTGACAACTTATGAATGAACTTAGGAAGTTCTAATGAGAACTTAAAACTTTTGCTGAGAAATAGAATACCGGAGTTTCTAAAGTTCGAGTTCATACTCATGTCATATCGGATACAACTAAGCCCACTTGTTTATAATTCTTTATTTACATAAAGAGGCATCCCAAACAATGTAAATAGAGGAATATAAACTTATGGTTGGGTGATTTACAATTTCTTTATTTAAATGAAAAGGCATCCCAATCCATTCAAATAATTATAAATCATCCTACTTAAGAATTCCCAACACAACATTCACAATTAGCCGGTGAGTTACAAGGTAGTGTATTACGAGATGATACTGGTGTTCCAAAAGTACAAGATGAATATTCAATCTTGTAAAGCTAGTGAGGGTGCTTGTGGTGTAACTAAGGATGATTTGAGCTTTAAAAGTGCATCAAGATCTGTTAATGAGTTTGTGGTTGCAACGGTTGTGAAGATAATGATGAACAAAAGTGTGTAGTGTATGCTTAACATTAATACACTTAGGTATAGATGTTGAGTTTGTTTTGAAAATCTTAAGAGATTTTAAAGGTTTATGATGGAATGGTATCCTTAGGACCTAAACAGGATAGTACTTCTACAGGATGAAGAGAATAATTGATAACTATCCCAAGATAGTAGTTCGGATTATCTCATAAATGAAAAATTTCAAGAATGAATTTAGATCATACAAATAAGGTGTTAAGATCTTGCTGAGTGGTAAGACACTATCGTGTCTCTAGATTGTTTTAATGTATTCTGGTGGTTTATCGTGTTCATGTAGGAAATCAATCTAAACATAACCCTAGTACAACTATTCTCAGTATTTGAAAATTTTAAGTCGAATATAGTTAGTCAGACTATATTCCACTGTCCCTAGGTTAAATATAGGTGACTAGTCTATATTTAGCCAAGGTTCGATAAAATTTTCAAATACCTAAATTAGGTATACTTGTGATATGTCTGTTGCTTTTGGGAAACTGTCCACTAAACAAAGACGATGTCAAGCCCTTAAGTTGCAAGTTCCGCCCATACAAGACTTGTAACGTATGTTTTCATATTCCATTGCATAGAAGATAGTAAGGGTAGGTACGTATGGAAAGGAAGTTTTAAGTAGTTCTAAAATAGAACATACTTGGCCAGGATCACGAACTTTTAATAATGAAGGTTTCAGAAGAAAACTTTGATGTATGTAGGGCTGAACCTCAGCTTTTGTAGGTGATGGATTTGTTTGTCCTTTAAAAATCTCATATTTCTATTTAGAAATCGATAGATTGTGATGGGTTTTTGATGTCATATGAAATGATATTGATGATGTGATGGAATGATTCTAGAGACCATTGCGCAAAACACAATGCCTCGGAAGTAGGTTAGACCATTGTGCAATTCACAATGTCTGGGAAGTAGGTTAAACCATTGTGTGACTCAAAACATTTGAGAAATGATTAAGACCATTGTATAATACAATGTCTTGGAAAATAGGAAAGACCATTGCAATCAGTTACAATGTGGACATAAAATGTTGGAGTAGGAACATGATTGAGAGAATCTGGTTGTGTCGTAATGCCCTAGAATAGGCATACACAGATATGTTTAGTCCATTGTTTAGATAAATGATTGAAAATAAACCGAGTTTATATATCAATATACTAATATGTTCATGTAGTATAAAATGCTTATGGGAAAATGCTCAATTATGTTTAGGGTACATATATTAATATGCAATTATGTTTGTGTAGCATAAAATGTCTACGGGGAAATGCTCAAAATGGGTATATATGAATATACTAATATGTTTGTGTAGCATAACATGCTTACTAAGTCCATAATCGTTTGGAGGATGGAAGACACGGAGAGCGAAAGGCTATAAAAATGTTTTTGCTTGTAATTGTAGTTATAGTTTAGGTCTCAATTAGACCCGTTTCTCTATAACCATGGCTCTGATACCAATCTGTAACACCCCCAATTCATGGATGCAGCGGAATTCAAACTGGGTGTTACTCGACGGCACAATAGTCACAATAATAGAAAACGAACTTCAATTGAGTCATTTTAAAAGATTTATCATTCAAATTGTATAAATATCAGAGATTACAAAAATGAGGTCCCAAATGGTTCCATGTTTACAAATCACATTAAATGAGTTTTGAATGATAATAAAATTTATAGCCCTCTTGAGTATTCGTGCCCTTTCGTGCCATCCTTGATCGTCATGAACCTGAAATACATGCTTGAGAGGTCAACACAAAGGTTGAGTGATATTCATAGAGTTTGTTAAATCGTTTGAACACAATATGTTGGTAGTGTGAGCTATAGACTCACACCAATGTTTGGAAAACAAAACAGGCAGACTACGTTATTATACGCCCATAAAATGTATTATACACTAAGCTTATGACACCAAAACGTTAACGTGTACCAATATCGATCGGCAGATTTATCCCGGTAGGTACTTTGCTAACATACCTAAATCTCAAATATTAGTGCATTTGTTTGAACTTAGTCAATACAAATGGGATTCGTCAATCCCAATAGGCCTATTCACAATATTTGCGCTCACTATTGCTAGTGATTAAATGGTTCATAATAAGGGATCTCGGTTTAGCAAGGCTGGTACTTAGTGATAATAAAACAATCAGGCAAGCATACAATTTAAAACCATTGTGCTCGGTTAAAAATAACATGTATTCCCCCCAAGGGTTTGTAAAACAATTAAGTAATGGAAAGTGGGGCTATGAACTCACCTTGGGATGTAGTGACGTAATGAACACAACTGTGCCAAGGTGTATGGCAGAATAGTAACATAAGTGATGTCAATAATTAGAACGCAACGATACAGAATCGGCATAACCTAATGAATATAAGCTTGTCTCAAAACATAATACGCAGAAAGTAATCGATACGTATGAGTTTCAAAAGGTAGAGTGTTGTAGTTTTCGTGGAATATTTGTATCAATGTTTGTAAAAAGTTTAGTATCCCATTCGTGTGGTGGTATAAAGTCATAGACTCAGACAAAACGCACGCCAAAGTACAAATCATATAGCATAAGTTTGAAAGGTAATAAGCACGTATAAAAGAATAAACCGGTATGAACCATATATAAATGAGATATATGGAGTAGTTACGTTTAACTAATAAATAGTCATTAGAAATTCCAACTTGTATTTATTGGTTATTGGGTAGAAATCCAATAATAAACAAGTGACGGTCCGTGTAATAAAGTTCGGTAATAAGTGATTTGTTATTAAGTCGTAAGTCCATTAAGAGTGCAATACATTAATCCTAAACCCTTGTAAGATTATATATGTATTTGACATGGTACATGAGGTTTGTAACTTGAAGATTTGCTAAAACAAGCCCTATGTATGAGTTAGAAACCTGAAATTCTAAAACAGTCCCAAAGATTGGAAAGTCTGCACAACTCAGTGAGTTATGGGCCTTAGGTAATTAGATAGGGTGATAGAGCTATGTCTTGTGGTCGTTTCGCCGGGTGGCGCACCTCATAACTCATCCTGATGAGTAAATGAGAGCCAAAATGGCGAAAGGTGTCAAAATCTGCACACCAGATTTCAATCAGAAAAAGCTCATGGTTCTGGTCATTTCTGGAGCTCGGCCCAGTTTTATGAAATGTAGGTAAGACATAAACTTAAATGTAGCCGCAAACGGCGCATCAACCGGAGTTGTAGAACTCTAGATATCGCCGAAAAGGCGGGACTGCAGTGAGCTGTTCCAAACAGCTCATGTATGCAGTAAATAGACAAACAAAACGCACCCATTTGGTGCAGAAAATCAGCACACAAACACCCCTATTTGGGGCTGTTTTGCAGCCACTAAACACTCTCGGTTGGGGCTGGTCTTGGGGCTATTTTGGCAGCCAACAAACACCCTCTATTGTGCAGAAAATAGGCATACGAAATGCACCCTTTAGGGGCTGAACTAAGCTGACAAGCGCACCCTTGTCGGGGCTGCGTAGCAGCAAGCAAATGCCCCTGTTTGGGCTGTAATAAGCCTATCCAAGCGCACCCTTTGGGTGGCTGTGACAGCAGACAAACGGACACCCTTGTAAGCTACGGTGTGGGTCAAAACAACAAAACCAAGTGCACCCTTTGTTGGGTCGTGGTGTGGGTCGAAGCAACAAAGCCAGACACACCCTACTTGTCGAGACTAAACACAAAAATTACGAAACACAAACACATCCTCATTGTGTCAAGCTGTTAAACCAAATGAGTATAACCCCTACATGGGTTTTCTTTTCCAGCCAAGACAAACACACACACCCTTGTGGTGTTTATGTGGTTACACAAACAACACCACCCTTGTGGTGGCTTTTAAACTCAACAGCAGGTAACAAATAACCATCCTTGTGGTGTTTTGGTCTAGCCTAGACTAAGTACAAACATACACCGGGACCCTATAACCACCCATAACCTCACTTAGTTTAGATCAAAATAGCAATAACATCAACAAATTATAATCAAGACCCAACAAGACCTGTGGTCAGTCAGGTCTGATCCGACCCGAATGGGTATAACCCGACCCCTATATAACCAACTCAAACAATCACCCCTTTACAAGTGATTTTTACCACACGATTTGGTTTTCAAAACCGTTTTTAATTCCACGAAAACTTGTAAAACGATTTTGTAATTGGTTTATACAAAAGAGAGTGACAAAGATAAATTAAAAGTGTCATCATACCAAGGACACGAGCGAGATGATGGTGATGAAGTTATCATGTGGTGATGGAGCGGCGGCGGCCTTAGGCGGCTGTGGTGATTAATCCGAACCAAGCAAACCACGAAACCAAAACCACAAAATCAACCACCCATGAATCGATCTTCTTATGGCTTGACTCAAGGAGGAGGGTGGCGGCAGCTTATGATGGCTGAGAGGCAGAGAGGCGGTGTGTAGTGAGAGAGAGGAGAGTGGAAGGTTTTGAGAGGGGGAAAAATAAAATCTGAGATATCATCTTATCTACTTTTCAGTAATAAAAAGGCGGTGTAGTTGCTGGTTATAAGAGGTGGGTTTGTTTTATTATTATATTGTGTATCCCGTGTCCCGTTGAGCTAAAATGTAAACTTGGTACTTCGATTTGGTAATTGCGAGAGATATATTTTTGGAAGCGTTTTTATAATTGTAACATAAAAACGAAACTACTGATTTCGAATAGTGATTATCGAATGTAAACCATTATTATTACAGTATCGGTATGCAGGAAAAGCAATATAACATCTCGTTAAATAAAACAGAGGAACGTAAACGTTCAGAGAATATTAAATCGGTACAGAGTGAATCATTTATATTGGAAAATTTACCGGTTAACTATCGATTACAGTAATTACTTTTACGTTATGGTAAAAGTCAAATAGTAAAAGTCAAAGTCAAAAGGACAAAATAGTCATTTTGATGTGTGAAAATTTACGGGTTGCTACATTCTACAATATCCGTACCTGCACATGTAAAAACACAAAAAAACCAACATATATTTGGCATTTTGGGTCGGTTTTTTGTCTTTTTGGTTCGGTTTTAGTCAAATAAAAGTGAGTGAATAAGCACTCACCATTTATCCGTTTTTATACGTCTTCATATGTTTCCACATGTTTTTATACGTTTTTGCCAGTTTTCTTACATTTTCCTACATTTTGTAGGTTTTCATACGTTTTTATCCGAGATGAAAATGTCTAAAACTGGATAAAAATGTTAAAAACGTAAAAAAGGACAAAAACGTATAAAAACGGATGAAGACATATAAAAACGGAAGAAAATGGAAGAGAACGTATAAAAACGGATGAAAACGTATAAAACAGAATAAAACATTTAAAAACGTATGGAAACATATAAAAACGGATGCAAACGTATAAAAACGGACAAAAACGTATAAAACATATGAAAACGGATAAAACGTATGAAAATGTAAGAAAACAGGTGAAAACGTATAAAAACAAAGAAAAATGGACGAAAACGTATAAAAACTATCAGGAACATATAAAAACGGAAGAAAATGGATAAAAACGCAAGAAAATGTAAAAAAAAACGGACGAAAACGTATAAAACGGATAAAAACGTTTGACAATTTAAGAAAAATGGACGCAAACATATGAAAACGGATAAAAACGTATGAAAACGGATGAAAACATATAAAAACGGATGAAAACGGATAAAAAAGTAAGAAAAACATGTGAAAACGGATGAAGAGTATAAAAAAGTAAGAAAAACGGATGAAAATGTATAAAAACTGTCGAAAGTGTAAAACCAGATGAAAATGGATAAAAACGTAAGAAAATATATAAAAATGGATGAAAACGTGTAAAAACAGATAAAAACATATGGAAACCTTAAATTTTAAACATCCGTTATTATTAAGGATAAACGATGCAAAGATATTTAATCAAAGGGGCTAACGTGTAAATTATAATGAAACTACTTAACACCAGTTAAACTAAAAGAACGGTGGTGTTATTTGTTTACCAACTTAGGGACTACTAGTGCAACTTTAAACATCGAGGGATGAAGGTTGTTACTTTTGACACACCACAGGGACCATCCATGTAATTTACTCTTTATATAAATAAAAACAAATATTTCTCAAAAAAAAAATAATAATAAATAAATAAATAAATAAAAAATAATGGTTAATATTTTACATGATAACCTTTAAAGTATGACATTTTGTGTATGGGTAGTACTATCGGTACTCATTCAAGCAATACCCTCTAGTATTCAACGAGTTTAGTAACCCGCGCGTTGCGGCGGGTGTTTTTAGATAGTAGTTTGGTGTCGTGCGTTGGTTGTAAAAAAAGAGAGAAATAGTTTATATATTTTTGTAAGCATTTATTGGGTGTCGGTTAAGTTTTGTTTATGGTTGCAAATATTTAATGGCTTTGGGTTATGATAATTGTGTTAAAAGCATTTTTTTTTTTTTTTTTTTTTTTTTTTTGCCGTTAGCTACTTAACGTGAAGTTAGTTACCTAGGACTGACTCTACAATTGATGTATAACATGAAGGACCATTTATGTAAATTATGTGAGGACTAAATTTGCAATGAACCTCTGAGATGAAGGTCAAAGTGCGTACAAATTTTTTGAAAAAAATGTTAAAAATAACGGTCATTAGTTAACAGCCGTTAAATAACTAACGACTGTTAATACTAAAAAATAAAATAAAATAAAAATAAAAAAATTATTGTAGCGTCCACTGTAGCAACTACAGTGGTTGCTACAGTAACCTCTTATCATTTAGTATATATATAATGAACAAAATTTAAAAGTTTTATAATAAAAATTAAAAGAAAAAAATTACATATATACTAAATGATAAGTTTTATAATATAAAAGAAATTATAAAAAATAAAAATAAATCTAAGGGCAAAACACGAGAAAGCATGCCTGGAGAATCAACACGTGTTTGTCCCGTTTGCTTTTGATACCTTTGGTGTTCTCGCTCCTGAAGCTGTGCGACTTCTGAATCGGGTTCAGAAAGTCGTTAATAGCATTTCTTCGTCCCTTAAGGTTTCAAACTTTGTTTTTAGTAAAATAGGGTTCGCTATTCAAAAGGGGGTAGCGGCGTAACTTGTTGCCCGGCTACCTGCCATTGTATTGTAATGTCATATTTCGAAAGGTAAATATAATTTTGTGTTATTCCAAAAAAAAATAAATAAATAAAATAAAAAATAAAAGGGGTATTACTTGCAATTTAAAGGGTTACCAATAAAAAAACACCTTTATGTATCATTGTACGTTTTGAAAGATTACACTTCTTATTTAGCATTTTATTTGAAGTTTCACTTCTCGTTCAAGTCCTTTAAAATCAGGCCCTACCATTACCATGAATCAATGAATGCGTAGTGTGTCATATTATGGTCAAATGTACAACATGGCCCTATTAACCATACGTTTGCTAATTGCTAGACGGGATTTAGCTCGACACTTTCCAAAGTATATCCTTCAAAACCTCATTTGACACGATAGCCGAATATAAAAAGAAGTAATGTACAAACTTCAAACTTTAATTAAACATATTTTTTGGACAAACTTTTCAAACTTTTGTTGAGTCCACGTGTAATCGTGACCACATTCACCACCGCCACATCAGCCTTTTTCTTCACCACTAACTTCAACACCAAACAATTGTAACAAGACACCACCTTCACCACCTAAAACATGTCCTACTTAAACAAAAATATATCCCACAATTTACTCACATACACAATTATTTAACTCTTCAATACATGATTCTACTTGTGTTTAAAAGCAAATATGAACCTGTTCTGTACTATTTGATCAGTTAACTTGTAACAACTTTTTACCTAATGGCCTATTTTCTTGCACTAACAAGTTCAAGAAGCTTTAAACTTGGCTATTATTGAAGTTGAGATAGCTATACTGACGAAACTATTATTTCTATCTTTGTTTGATCTCCACTTATTTATTGACGCGTATATAGTTAAGATTAAAGTACCAATTAAGTTACAAACTTTTACTTGTGTACCAACTGCTAGATACACATCCTTTATAATAACTTTCTCGCTAATGTCGTTGATCTACTAGCTATATATATTCTCAAACTTTTGATTCTCTGCAAAAGAAAACATGTAATTGAAACCAAGACACGCGCAATATACTAAGTTTTGAGAGAGCATCCATTCCATCCAACACAATATGCGCTTGCTCCGTGACAAGGTCCAACCTTAATTTATTGGAAAAGCATCAATTCTTGAACTTTGAGATCATTCCTCTTCTTTTTCGAACATGAAGAATCCACAAACAGAATTCTTTACATTGACCTCAACAAAATAGGTAAACGACATATACTAACAATAACAACAGCTTCTTAGTATGAACATGCTTAATTTTGCTGAAACATTTTCTTCTCATGAGCATTATAGCTTTCCCTATCATTAGAAACTTGTGTTTTGCGGGTTTTCTTTTGCAGAAGAGTACCAAGGAGAATATGAGCTGTTATTGTTGTTGTCGTTACTTATACTTATGATTTAGCTTCATATTATTGATCATCCGTGATAGGATTTTGAACAAAGAGAAACATAAAATGCGAGTTCTGAATTCTAAAATGTGACCCGCAAGCTCTGAATTCTTTGGAGGTGTTTAGATTACTAATTAAGCTTATGTAAAGCATATATAAATTGTCTTAAAAATTTAAGAGGTGTCACATTTGATGCAAAAGGATGCAATGCGGGTCGGGTTCGGATTGGCCTGTCGAACACGAACTATTTAAGTAATCAGGTCATGTTTGTCACTCCTAACTTATTTAGGCCTAACTCGTACACAACCCATTAAATCGCTTATCTAAATGGGCTGACACCCACCACGTGTATGGTGAAAAATTGAAAATGAATTACTTTTCTTGCGGTAAATCATATAAATAAAGAACGATTATACTATGATAATTTCACCAATAATTTTTTTCCAAAATGTTTTAAGCAACTGATAGTGCACACGTAATTTGTTTACATGCAACTTTATTAACAAAGTACATTCTTTAATAAAGTATAGTTTGAAGCGATTACAAAAGAAAGTATAAAAATTGCAAAAAATAAAAAATAAAATAAAAAATAAAAATTTATTTCTCAAAATTCTCCATAAAAATAATAAAAATGAGGCTAACCAAATTACACTACCCATTTCTCTATCAATTTCTTTTCAATTCTCCACTTTTTTACTTATCTCTACCAAAGAATGAAATTTAATTCAATTCCATTTTCCCTAGTTCTTTTTCCTCTGGCAAACACACCTATAGATGAAATTGATGTATAATATCATGTCACGGGGAAAACTATGTAATTGTAACCAGCTGCGGAGCCATGTTAATGGTAGTGGGGGGCGATGCCCCCAACAATGTTCTTCCGGACACATTAAAACATGTAGGGAAAAAAATTTAAATGATGGAAAAAAGTCCAGTGCCCTCGGTTAAATAAACTGAGTGCCCTCGGTGCTCTTTGAATTCTAATAAAATGAGTGCTCTTTAATGTCCAACAAATGTTTTTCCCGGTTGTTTTGCTTAGTCGGAAAACATGGAGGAAAGGGATAAAGTGGAACTGTGGAAGAGAGAGTGGAAGGTGGGAACTCGGAAGTTTGGGATTGGGTAGTGGGTCATTGATAAACAAATAAAATATTTTATATTTCATGTGGGCCTTTCTAAGTGCACATTTTGTGTTTATAGAGTATAGGGGACTTGGGAAATATTTGTTTGGGAAATTGGCAAAAAAAGGCATCATACTTGTCACTTTTTGTCATTGTATGTAGCGTCATTTTTTTTTATTGCAGCACTAACTTTTCAAATCCGTGTCATTATGTGTACCGGTGACCTGCTTGACCTGTTAAAGCAGGTTGAGTTAACGATCGTTTGTTTTATTATTGCTGCGTTAGTCTTTTATACTAACGACAATTTATAAATAACTAAATGGAGCATGTTAACTTAACGATCGTTTATTTTATTTTTGCAACGTTAGTCCTTTACACGTTTTCGTACGTTTTCGACCGTTTTTACACGTTTTCGTCAATTTTTACACGTTTTTGTCCGTTTTCGCAAGTTTTTGTCCGTATTTACACGTTTTCTTCGTTTTCATCCGTTTTTACACGTTTTCGTCCGTTTTCGCACGTTTACGCCCATTTTTGTCCATATTATTATACGTTTTCCTTCGTTTTTCTTATAAAAAAATCAGAATATAAAAAAAAATCAAAATTTTTTTTTGACAAAAGAAAATCAAATTAAAAAAATAAGAAAATAAAAAAAATTAAAATAGAAAATAAAAAATTTCCAAAAAGAATTTAAAAAAAATTAGAAAATCAAAATAAAATTCAAAAATCAAAAAAAAATTTCAATTTTTTTTTTCGAAAAACTAAAATAAGAAAATAAAAAAAATTAAAAAAAATTTCAAAATTTTTTTTTATAAACAAAAGTAAGAAAATAAAAAAAAATCAAAAATTTTTTTCAAAATTTTTTTTCGATAAACAAAATTTAGAAAATAAAAATTTTGAAAAATAATTTAAAATAAATTATTTTTCGATATCTATTTTAAAAAAATATTTTTCGATAATTATTTTAAAAAAATATTTTTCTATAATTATTTTAAAAAATTATTTTCCAAAATTTTTTTATTTTCTAATTTTTGTTTTTCGAAAAAATATTTTCGAAAATTTTTTTGAATATTTTTTAATTTTTTATTTTTTTTTAAATTATTTTTATTTTCAATTTTTTTAATATTTTTTATATTTTTTTAAAATGTTTTAAAAAAAATTGAATTTTTTTGTCAAAAATTTTTTTTGATTATTTTTATTTTCTATTTTTTTAACTTATATATATATTTTTTTATTTTCTATTTTTTTTTAAATTTTCTTTATTTTTTTTTGAAATTTTTTTTTTTTGAATTTTTTTTGTGGTGATGGACTGTGAATGAAATGATTATACATATTCAAGGACATGTAAAATCAGACGAAAATATGCGAAAACGGTCATAAACGGGCGAAAACGTATTAGAACGGACGAAAACGTTTGTAAACGAACGAAAACTTGCGAAAATGGACGAAAACGTGTAAAAACGGACGAAAACGTGTAAAAACGGTCGAAAACGAACAAAAACGTGTAAAAACGTGCCAAAACGAACGAAGACGTGTGAAAACGGACGAAAACGTGCGAAAACGAACGAAAACTTGCGAAAAGGACGAAAACGTGGAAAACGGACGAAAACGTGCGAAAACGAACGAAAACTTGCGAAAAGGACGAAAACGTGGAAAAACGAACGAAAACGTGTAAAAATTTGCGAAAACGAACGAAAACATGTGAAAACGGACGAAAACGTTTGAAAACGAACGAAAACGAATGAAAACGTGTGAAAACAGAGGAAAACGTTTGAAAACGGACGAAAACGTGTAAAAACGGTCGAAAACGAACGAAAACGTGTAAAAACGGACAAAAACGTGTAAAAACGGTCGAAAGCGTGTAAAGGACTAATGTTGCAATAATAAAATAAATGATCGTTAAGTTAACAGGCTTCATTTAGTTATTTATAAATGGTCATTAGTATAAAAGACTAATGCTGCAATAATAAAACAAACGATCGTTAACTCAACCTGCTCCACAGGTCAAACAGGTCACCGGTACACACAATGACACAGATTTGAAAAGTTAGTGCTACAATTAAAAAAAAAACGCTACATATAATGACAAAAAGTGGTAAGTATGATGTCTTTTTTTGCCAATTTTCCTATTTGTTTCACTGCCTTTTGTTTTTAAACAAATACACCAATAATAGTATTATAGTTCTATTATAGATTCGATTGACATTTTTTTAACGTGAATATTTGAGTTTTTAACTTGATACTGTTAAAATTTTTATTTTATATATGTGAACATGACAACTTTATGTTTAAATTTCATAGCATGCCCATGGCTTTAATACATTTGGTATGAATAAATTTTCGCAAGGTTCTTTTATTTGACATATGGACATTATGCAAAGGCTAAGTCGGTTTATTCTATAATAATGTGGTTGAAATTACCAATTGGATTAGACTTATATTTAGTGTTAGTTGTGTCAAAATATAGTGCTTTTGTTATCTTCAATCAAACCCGACCCGACTTGTTTCAAATAACGCTAAAAGGTGACATCGATCTCCCGAAATGTTATTTAATCCTGATTAATGCTCGATTGCCCCCTGCAATCACATTTCCATGGTTATTGGTTGCCACTTAGATTTACATGTAACTTAATAGACGAATTTTCATAGTAAAGTTGACTTAAAGTTGACTTAAAGTGAAAATAAAGTTGACTTAAAGTCAACCAACTTGCCTTTACTCTTTTCTCCTCAACTTCATTTCATCTCTTTTCCGCTAACTGTAAGTTACCAATTACTTGTTCAGTAGTTTTAAATTATTATTGTTGTTTCGCTGTAATCTTTAGGGTCATTTGGTTGACGTAATCGCTGTATATTTCAAATTTATAGTATATGAGACCTTTCAGTCTGACTCGATTAATAGCATTAGGATAATATTGAAGTTTGTTAATTTTGGTTGATTGAAACCGACAATTTAAAGATGTTCTGATGATAGATGCAGTTAATTAAGGGGGTGTTTGTCTTGGCCTATTTGATGGGTTATGAGCTTATATAAGCTATATCCTCAAGTTAATAAGCTCATAAGCCATTAAAAATTGAGTTTATAAAAAGCTCAATAAGCTCATCAAACAAGTTAAAACAAACACCCCTTAAACTAGTTGGGATATAATTGACATGATTGACTGATTTGAGTATGTGAAATATGTTTTTTTTTTTTTTTTTTTTTTTTTTTTTTTTTTTAAGGTTATGTAGCATAAGATACATGGCATTGAATGGAATGAATAATTAGATTTTGGTAAAGAAAGTAAATGCTCTCGGAAAATGTCACTGTAGGAGAAATGGTGTTTTCGTGTAAATGACATGAAGTGTGGAAAACGTTCAAAAGTTGTAGTGTTGTGTGGATCACTGACTCGAAGGAACTTTACGTTCACCTTTTGGCCGATTACTTGATGCTTGTGCATGTATTCTATGAAAGCTTTAACGGTTACTAAAACGTGGTAAGCCTGGTGTCACTTATAATTAACATTCATAGTTGTCAATTTTTAATCTACATTCGTATTCTTAGGAAACATGGAAGACAAAACGCATCTCTTAAGCTAAATGCAATGGAAATATTACGTGCCACAGTTTTTTTGTCCCTCTACTTAAGATGTGTATAAATTTATAATAATTTTGGCTGTCTATTTATGTGATGTTGTTTCCCCTATCTATGTTTTGTTTTTTTGTGTTTTTTAACCGTTAACTTATATATAAGCAATTAGCATGTTTGTCCTGTCTACATGTTACATGCTATAAAACAAAAGCACTCACATGTTTGATTGTTTTATGCTACTTAATCATGGATTGTTGGTGGTAATAAATTGTTTCAACTTTATCTTCACTTTTTCTGAAAACATTTACTGTACTTGTGAATGCAGCTCAATCTCATTATTGATAATGGCTACCACGTCCATTCCTCATCAGTGGAAATATGATGTCTTCGTAAGTTTTAGAGGTGAAGATATCCGCAAAGGCTTCATGGATCACATGTTCAATGATTTCAAGCAAAAAGGAATTCATGCTTTTAGAGATGATAGAGAGTTGCCTAAAGGAGAAGAGATATATCCTCATCTCTACAAAGCCATTGAAGAATCAAGGTTTTTGATTGTTATCTTCTCCAAAAATTACGCTTCTTCATCATGGTGTCTGAGGGAACTTGTCAAAATACTTGAGTGCAAGCAGATTAAAGATCCCAAACATGAGGTTCGAATTATCTTTTATGATGCCAAGCCTGATGTTGTGAGGAAACAAAAAAGGAGTTACGCAAAAGCGTTTGCCAAACATGATGTTTCAAATAGAACAAATAGAACAGAGGTGGATAAATGGAGGGAAGCTTTAACCAAGGCGGCTAACTTATCTGGATGGGATCTACAGGACATGACAAATGGGTAAGTTTTATTTATTTATTTATTTCCATGTTGCTTTCTTCCAACTAGTTAATCTTGTACTCTTTTTTTCAACAGGTTTGAGTCCAAGTTCATCAATAAAATCTCCAATGACATCTTCAAAATGTTACATGATGGACCCTTAGATGTTGGTGAGAACCTTGTAGGAGTTGACATCCTTTTAGATAAATTAAACTTGTCACGCTTCGTTGGGTCACATAAGGTTAACATGATTGGAATATGTGGTATAAGCGGAATAGGAAAGACGACCCTTGCAAAAGCTATATACAACTTAATGTATATTCACTTTGAGGGAGGTTGCTTTTGTGAAGATGTCAGAAGACAGCAAGACCCAACTCAAGTCCAAATGCAGCTTATTGATAACATCATGAAAACAAGAGCGGTGAAGATATGGAATGTTAGTCAAGGGATTAGGGAGATAAAGAAAATGATGCCATCGAAACCGATCCTGCTTGTTTTGGATGACGTGGATCATCAGGATCAGTTGAATGCGCTAGCGGGTTCAGCTAATTGGTTTTTCCCAGGAAGTTTGATTATTTTCACGGGTAAAGATAAACAGTTGCTAACATCACATAGAGTGGATGAAATCCATGAAATGGGGAATTTAGATAAGTGTAAAGCTCTTGAGAAGATTTTGAAGAGCTCGCTTCCCAAGTTATAATACATTTACAAGGTCACCCATTGGCTCTCAAAAATTTTGGTCGATTGTTGTATAAAAAATCTGTGCATATTTGGAAAAGCGAGTTGGATAGACTCCAAATATATCCTAATTCAGAGATAGTACAAAAACTTCGAACAAGTTTTGATAGCTTGGCATCTGATCAGAAAAGAATGTTTCTTGACATTGCATGTGCCTTCATTGGGGAAAATAAAGATTTTGCTGCAAGTGTACTACACAGCAGTCATTGTTCTGCAAATGCTATTATTGAAGTTCTAGCAGATAAGTTCCTAATAACAGTATCTGAAGATTATCTTCAAATGCATGAATTGATTCAAAGCATGGCAAGGGAAATTGTTCGTGAAGAATTCAGGATGCCTGGGAATCACAGCAGAAGATTGTGGATTTCATCAGAGGATGATAAGGACGATATACTGAATGAGGTATTAAGTGGATATGATTCCTTTTTCAACATAAACATTTCATTTGACTACTTGAGTATAAGCAATTGCTTTTTTTTTTTTTTTTTTTTTTTTTTTTTTTTTAAAATAAAAGCAAGTACAATCTGATGATCTGTTATTTGTATCTAGGTAGCGGAACAAGTTGAAGTTCTTGCCCTTTTGCTAAAGAAAAACTGTCAAAATATTCCCATAGATGGACAAGCTCTTACATGTATGAAAAACTTGCGGATACTTAAAATATGCTTTCAGAAAGTCGAAGGACGTTGGCAACCATTTGCAGTAAACTTCTCTGGAAGACTGGATTTGTTTTCCAATAAATTAAGGTTGCTTTATTGGCATGGATTGCCTTTAGAGTCCTTACCTTCAGATTTTTATCCGGAAAACATTGTTGCCATCGACTTGTCTTACAGCCACATAAAACAATTTTGGACAACACTAAAGGTATTTACTTGTTCATACACAGAGACGGAGCCAGTGGGGGGGCTGAAGGGTGCTCGGCCACCCCCAACACTGGCGGATCTATATCCCATGACAAGGTAATTCACAGAAACCACCTTAGAGATCAAAGCCATTTAGAAGGTATGTATAAGAAAATTAGGACCTACCTTAGAATTAGATCGGAAACCACCTAGCATTTATGTGAGAAGAAAGAAATACAAGAATACTAGTAGAAGACCAAGAAACTCATATTCTTGTTTTAATGGTGGTTTTGAGCACCGTCTCTTACATGAAGAAGATGACACAGAAAAGGAAAACAAAGTCTGTATTTTATCGTACTTGTTAGGGACTTAGTGGAAGTATTACTTTTATAAAATAAAAAGTTCAATTTTAGCCCTTTTAGTTTATAATTTATTAATTCAGTTATTCTTAAATTATTATGACTTCTTTTTTGCAAACACCACTACATCGGTCTGTAATATCATTGAACCATCTTCACTACCATTTACGTAAACTTTTGCCCATTTTGTTCATTTTCTCAACTGTTCAAGTAATTGTATGACACTACCGAAAAAAATATCATTAAACCCATATGTCGAACGATTCAAACTTCAATCTAGCTTCTAAAACAAAAAATCTTATGATACTACTGGGAAAAAAAATTTGAGCCCCCCTTAACACAAATTCCTGGCTCCGTCCCTGTTCATACATGTGTTTGTGTTGGACACCTAACGATATACAAACTTATCTTTTTTTCTATTGATGCTAGTGCTTAAGAAGGTTGAAAGTAATGAAGCTAAGCTACTGTTGTAACCTAACAACCACTCCTGACTTCTCAGAGATTACAAATCTCGAAGAGCTAGATCTTGAAGGTTGTGTGAATTTGGTTACAGTTCATCCATCAATTGGAATGCTCAAGAGACTTGTTGTCTTAAATATGAGAGACTGCAGACGGGCTTTGAATCTCTCAGGATGCTTAAATGTCAACCAACCGCCTGAAGCCTTTTGGTCTAGATGGTGTACTTCAGTCCCTGGTTTCAGATGGAACCAACAACATCCCCAAAGATCAGTTTCATTGGCAGGTTTACATATGTTAAAGAGACTGAATTTCAGCAACTGCAATTTAGAACAAGTGCCTGATGCCATTGGAGGCTTATCATGTCTAGAACGTCTGTACTTGAATGGGAACAGTTTTACTAGCATGCCTGGAAGTTTGAGTCAACTTTCTCATCTTCTATTTCTTCAAGTTGATGGTTGCAAGAAGTTGGAAGTGTTGCCCGAAAGTCCACCTAGCTTATGGAATATTAATGCATCTGATTGCACCTCCTTGAGAGAAGTGCCATTGATGGCTGGAATTGTTGCCTTATCATCTAAAAATCCATTCAGGAATAGGCAAAATATTTTCAGAAATTGTCCAAAGCTGTTAAAGAATGTTACCAATGATAGCGAGGGGTCTATAACTTCGCAAGGCTCTATTAACTTTTCTGCTCTCCTCGGGTATAATGTATCATGGGAATAACATTCCAGACTAACAGATGTGAATTCTTCTCGCGATGTATTGCCTATTCTAAGATTGATATAATGTATCATGGGAATAACATTCCAGAGTGCTTCAATAAGTTTAGGGGATACAAATAGAAGTACGGGAAATCATGTGAAGGTTGAATTACCTTCAGATTGGTGCTTCAGTAAGTTTAGGGGATACGGAACTTGTGTCGTTTTTAAGAGAGAAAAGCCTCACATATATTTAGGACACTCGGTAAAGAACTTTGATGGAGCTTCTTTGTTGATCTCAGAAGAGTTTAACAAGGTTGGGGTGCTAGGAATCCAAGATTCATATATGATTTGGTTGCATTACATGAACGATATACAGGAATGGAAAGAAGCAAAGAATTTTGTTACATTTAGTTTCCAAGATTCAAAATTCATAAAAAATGAAATTGCTGAGGTGAAGGAGTGTGGAGTAAGACTAATTTGTGAAGAAGATATAGAACAAGAAGCAGATTTAAGTATGCTCCAAGGCCTCCCTACTCCAACACATCTTGGTGGGATGTTAAACATACGTGGGCATTTGAATGATGGTTTATACTGGACGTGGTAGTCCAATTGAAAACCAGGTGTTTGTTGAAATGTGTATTGAGAAGAAATCATTGACTGTTAAGAACGGGCTTTTTTTTTATTTTTTTATTTATTTATTTATTTTTTTCTTTTTTTATAGGCGATTGTTAAAATCGTATTGCAAACATGTGTTTGGTTTACTTGTATCTTTTGAGAAAGGAAAAGTGTTGTTTTTCTGCATTTCTTTGCAATTTTTTTTTATTTAATACAAATATGCAATATGATACATCTGGGGAAAAGCATATCAGCAGAAATAGGTGATAAAGATCATGCTTTTAATGTGTTACTTCATCACCACACGTCATCTCGAAACTATTTCTCAACTGGTATTTTGTCAGCTTGTTTGTTCGTAACACATACAACAAAGACACTGGGGTTTGATGTAAACGTGGAGGAGGTCGCTGAATACACCCTTACAGTCAATAAAGTTTTTGACAACCAAAAAGAATTGATTTACAGTCAGTTTCCTGAGTATATGGTTGTCCACTCCAATCTGAAAGAGTTATGTACTCATAAAGGTAGCTTTTCGCTACAAAAGAATGAGTGACACTATTCTATGGATTACCAGCAATGTTGACAATCAAGATGGTTCTGATATTGATAAATGTCATATGGAAATCAAGCACATATCTGACTATCTGACATATCTTCTTGTGACAAACACTGTTATGTTGCCAATAGGTATTGGCATGATCAGGTATCGCGACACCTGTGCTGAAGCAATGCGTTTTTTCAAAGAAAAAGTCTTATTACAGAAAAAGTTGAAGCATGTCATAAAGCTGCTGGAAGTTGATTCTCTTGAAGTGTTTCCTAGTAAAGTGAAGGGGGGATCAATGCAAATCTGCACTGTTTGATGGTTGCAGGCTCGCATTATCTTTGAAAAAGATGGAAAAAGAGCGTATGTGAAAAGTCGTATTAACTTATGCTGCTACTCACTGCAGAGGATTTCACCGTGAGCGACAGCTTAGGAAAGGGGGCGAGTTTTTGACTCATGTTTGGCTACTGATGGTACATTTAGGCATCACTGAGCAGCTCCAGGTTTCTCAAGGTGATGCTAGAGCTAAAATCAGTGTCTTGTAATGCACATAACTGTGATATATCCCACATTCATTCGTTACTTACTGTTAGTTCTGTAGATATGATTTTATATTCATATATTTATGCACTTGAGAGGGCCATATTACAACTCTCGGAACTAAAAATCTTAAATTCTGCATCAAACTTGAGCCACTCTGGTCACTGTTGGCCAGCTCAAACCTGAAAAGAGAACAATTTGCAGTCAACAAACGTCCAAAACAAAGGTCATGAAAAAGCACGCATTAACTTGTATTTCGTGGCCAATTGATACGAACCGGATCGATATAGAGATAAAAAGAACGGAACAAGATAAATAGTTTATATTGATGGGATAAACCGACCCCCCGATGGTTTATATTAATGAGATAAACCGACCCCCCAATTGATAACTAAATCAATTCTTCATATTCATTCAACATAATCAGAATTACAACCCTAATACTAATCTTGTAGAACAAGATATAATCTTTACTTTAAATAAACACTATCTACTAATAATAAATTACTAATAAAATACTGATAATTACTATAATAATATAATATATAGTGTAGGGTCATATCAATACTCCCGCCCCCAAAAACACCTTGTCCTCACGGTGTTGCTTTAAAATGTAGCCTCCAATAATTCCGGGATCCCAAACTCTTCTTTGAACTACCCTCTTCTCATGTTGATCACCATTAGGCCTAAAATGTTGAAACACGTGATTGTTCATGATGATCAATTCTATAAAAGAATTCAGCCTGCCATAATTCCATTCTCTTTCTGATCGATGGTGATTAATCCCTGGATTCCAAATTCTTCTTTCTTGTCCCCTCCCTAGATCACAATCAAGCCCCTCAAAATCCCTTAAATCAAACCCAACAGTAAGTTCCAGTTCTGCACCAAAAATCTGTCCACCCATTTGTTGTTTTCTTTGCCCTTGAGAAGGCACATCCTTGTCTGGTACATGTGATTGATCCCCTGCCATAGTCGTGTTCCTGTTGTCTTGGTTATTTGTTGATTCCACAACTCCAGTGCATGTGCCAATGTCTTTTGAATCCAAATCCTTAAGTGTATTGTCAGTTTGTGGTAGGTTTTTCCCACCACATTCATCAACAACTTCTGAATATGTAACATGAGCACCTTCAAAACGGTTGCCTTTCACCTCCTTTTCCACCTCCTTGCTACTGGTATAACTTTCCCCACTCTTTTCTTCATGTATAATTTTGGTAACAACTGTAATATGTGGTTCTGCTATGTTACTCTCCTGGTTGGTGTGTTCACAAAGCTCTATCGTATTATCGCCTCCTTCACAACTATCATCTCTCATGGTTTTTGATGGAATTTCTGTCATGTTATGATTCTGGCTTCCCGACCTCAGCTTCATCAATTCGTGTCTCTCAGCAAGTTTTTCTTTGATCTCCCATATATCCATCTCCATACTTTGCTGCAAAATTGCCATCCGCATTTCAGATCTCACTGTCTCCTTATGGACCTTTTTGTAAGCATCCATACTTGCTCGATGCTCTTCCATTATAGCCCGCCATATGTGTGCCATTGATAGCCGGAATCAACAGAAGATTAGACTTCTTCTGAATAGTGTTTTCTGGTAGTGAATAGTGATTCGGATGAACAGTATTTTCGGATGTGAATAGTGATCCGGATGAAAGTGTTCTGATGAACAGTAACTTTTTGTTTTTTTTTTTTTTTTTGAAAACCCTAGAATCGAACAGCTCTGATAGCAATTGATACGAACCGGATCGATATAGAGATAAAAAGAACGGAACAAGATAAATAGTTTATATTGATGGGATAAACCGACCCCCCGATGGTTTATATTAATGAGATAAACCGACCCCCCAATTGATAACTAAATCAATTCTTCATATTCATTCAACATAATCAGAATTACAACCCTAATACTAATCTTGTAGAACAAGATATAATCTTTACTTTAAATAAACACTATCTACTAATAATAAATTACTAATAAAATACTGATAATTACTATAATAATATAATATATAGTGTAGGGTCATATCATCAATATACATGAAGACCCGTTTACACAGCATACAGATGGTGGTACCACATTTGTCAACGGGATGCAGCCCACAGGTTTCGGACGGGGGTTCGGGACAGAACCACAAATAACTCTTGCAAGGGAGACACATCAGAATTCTGACCACCGGATGCGGAAACTCAAGATGCCGATTTTTGAGGGTGACGATGCCCACGGATGGATTTATAGGGTGGAGCGCTATTTTGAGGTTCAAGGTGTCATAAGACGAGAACGTCTTCGGGCAGCAGCCTTATGTCTAGAAGGAGAAGCTTTAGCATGGTACCGATGGTATGAACAACAGGAACCATTTGAGTCATGGGATCATTTAAAAGAAGAATTATTAGATCGTTTTCAAGTCACCAAAGAAGGCGATTTGTATCAGCAATTCTTATCAATCTTGCAAACTGGGACCGTGAGAGACTACCGCAGTTTATTTGAAAAATTAGCTGGGCAATTGACTGGGATATCTCAAAAAGTATTATATAGTACTTTTATAAAGGGTCTGAAATCAGAGATAAGATCTGGTCTTCGGATTCTAGAACCGACCGGGTTACGAGATGCTATGCGGTTAGCCCAAATGATCGAAGATAATCAGATGACGGGTAGAAGCAACTCGGGTTCATGGTTAGCTGGGAAATCATCATATAATCCGGGACACACCATTACAAAGACTGTAGGTGATACTTCTTCACGCATGTCTAGTTCACTATTCGGGTCTCAGAACTCACGTAACAATAGCGGTACACGAAATCAGTTCAAAAAGTTGACGGATTCTGAGTTGCAAGAAAAACGAGCAAAAGGATTGTGTTTTCGTTGTGACCAAAAATATGGACCAGGTCATAGGTGTCCTAACCCCACTCTTCAGGTGTTATTGGTTGGTGAAACCGATGAGGAGAGTATGGAGGAAGAGCGGGAAGTTGAAGATGTTGATCATGCACATTTGGACGTTATTGAGGTATCTTTAAATTCTGTTATGGGGTTCACAACTAATCATACTATGAAACTTCGTGGGATTATAGGGGATATGGTCGTGGTGGTACTCATTGATAGTGGGGCAACCCATAATTTTCTGTCAACGCGAGTGGTGAAACACTTGGGGATTGTCGTTACAGATTCAAGCCGATTTCCGGTGACCCTTGGCAATGGGCAGGTTGCGCACAGCAAAGGCATATGTAAAGGAGTGGTAGTTTCACTTCCAGAAATGCAGTTGATAGATGATTTTTTGCCATTGGATTTAGGAAGTACGGATGTAATCTTGGGAATCAAATGGCTGCAGACTTTGGGTGATGTAAAGGTAAACTGGAAATTGTTAACAATGACTTTTTTGGGAGACTGCGGCAAAATCACATTAGTAGGCGATCGCGGATTATGTCGATCTAAGGTGTCTTTCAAAGCAGTCGCGAGATCCTTGCAGATGGATGGTGAAGGTTTTTTGGTAGGGTTACATAATGTGACAACTAACGAGACAGTAGGGGGTACAAATATACCTAAGGCGGTGGCAGGATTGTTAGATGACTATGGGGACGTTTTTACGATGCCAAATACTTTACCTCCCAACCGGGAGCATGAGCATGCAATAGTTTTACAAGACGGGGTGGCGCCTGTTAGTGTTCGTCCTTATCGCTATCCGCAAGCTCAGAAGGATGAAATTGAAAAGCTGGTACGTGAGATGTTGGAAGCTGGAATCATTCAGCCAAGTGTGAGTCCTTTTTCCAGTCCCGTTTTATTGGTTAAAAAGAAAGACGGAAGCTGGCGATTTTGTGTGGACTACCGAGCCTTGAATAAGGTAACTGTGCTTGACAAGTTTCCCATACCGGTTATTGATGAATTGTTGGACGAATTGCATGGAGCAGGAATATTTTCGAAGATAGATCTTAAATCGGGCTACCATCAGATTCGAATGAAGAGTGATGACATACCAAAGACCGCTTTTCGGACTCATGAGGGTCATTATGAGTTCATGGTGATGCCATTCGGTCTCACCAACGCGCCAGCCACTTTTCAATCTCTTATGAACAAGGTTTTTAAACCCTTCTTGCGTCGATTTGTTTTAGTTTTTTTTGATGATATTCTTGTTTATAGTCGAACACTTGAAGAACATCATACCCATTTGAATGCTGTTTTGGGGAAATTACGTCAACATAAGTTATATGCCAATTCCAAAAAGTGTTCTTTTGCTAAAAAACAAATAGAATACTTGGGCCATTTGATTACAAAAGAGGGAGTATCAGCTGATCCATCCAAAATTTCAGCAATGGTTGAGTGGCCTAGTCCGAAAACTTTGAAAGAATTACGTGGTTTCCTAGGTCTGACGGGTTACTATCGAAAGTTTGTAAAAGGTTATGGTTCTATTGCCGCCCCCTTAACCAATCAGTTGAAAAAAGATAGTTTTAAATGGGGAGAGGATGCTACTAATGCATTTGAATCTTTGAAGAAGGCAATGACGGAGCTACCAATGCTTGCATTACCAGATTTTAACCGACCATTTATTATTGAAACCGATGCTTCCGGGTATGGTATTGGTGCTGTTTTGATGCAGGACAAGAGACCGATAGCATTTTTTAGTCAAATACTTGGGGTTAGAGCTAGACTCAAATCAGTTTATGAGCGTGAATTAATGGCTATCGTGTTTGCTGTTAAAAAGTGGCGTCCTTACTTGTTGGGAAAGAAGTTTTTTGTGCGTACCGACCAAAAAAGTCTTAAGTTTTTATTGGAACAAAGAATCGTACCAGGTGAACATCAAAGATGGGTATCTAAATTATTAGGTTATGATTTTGAGATTCAGTATTGTCCAGGAAAAGAAAATCAGGCAGCAGATGCACTATCACGTCGTGGAGAGCCAACACAACTTGGGTCCTTGTCGGTTCCATTTGTTTTAGATTGGGAAGAGTTAGCTAAAGAAATAAAGGATGATCCCGATTTGAGTGTAATACGGCAAAAGTTATTAGATGGAGACACAATGTTAGGAGATTACAAATTCGATGGGCATCGATTACTTTACCAGGGTCGTCTCGTGTTGCCTCGTGCATCTTCCTGGATTCCAAAGTTATTTAATATTTTCCATGATAGCGTTATTGGTGGGCATTCTGGGGTACTTAAAACTTTTCGTAGGATGTCATTGGAGCTTTATTGGATAGGTATGAAAAAGGATATTGAGAATTTAGTTGCTGATTGCGTGATATGTCAACGTCAGAAGTACTCCACTATGGCGCCTGGAGGGTTATTGCAACCTTTAGAGTTACCTACAAAGATTTGGGAAGGTGTTTCAATGGATTTTATTGACGGGTTACCTAAATCAGATGGTTATACAGTAATTATGGTGGTTGTTGATAGGTTGAGCAAGTATGCTCACTTCATACCGATGCGTCATCCTTATACTGCAATAACTGTAGCAGCTGCGTTTTTACGAGAAGTTATCAGACTTCATGGAATTCCCGAATCCATTGTGTCAGACCGTGATAAAATCTTTTTAAGTCATTTTTGGAAAGAGCTTTTCAAGTTACAGGGGACTCAATTGAAGTATAGTACTTCATATCACCCGCAAACCGACGGGCAAACGGAGGTGGTTAATAGATGTATCGAGACTTATCTACGCTGTTTCGCATCAGATACTCCTAAACAATGGGCGCGTTGGATTTCATGGGGTGAATATTGGTATAACACGTCTTACCATACTTCTACAAAGACGACCCCATTTAAAATTTTATATGGGCGAGATCCTCCGCACCTGGTTCATTATGGAAAAGCTTCTTCTCCGGTGTTTGAGGTAGATCGGTATTTGGAGGAAAGGGATCGAGTGTTAAAAGAACTGAAGGAGCAATTAAATAAGGCACAAGCAAGAATGAAACGCCATGCTGATGAGCACCGTAGGGATACAGAGTTTAATGAGGGCGAGTGGGTTTATCTTAAACTGCGTCCTTATAGACAACAATCAGTAGCTCGAAGGCGTAATGAAAAATTGGCACCAAAGTATTATGGGCCGTTCAGGATTATTGCTCGAATTGGAAAGGTTGCTTATAAGCTTCAATTACCTGAAACAGCTTCTATTCATCCAGTTTTTCATGTGTCCCTGTTAAAGAAAGCAATGGGGATGAATGATGCAAGTTCAAAGTTGCCTGTTACATTGACTGAAGACATGGAAATTATTCTTGAACCTGAACAGGTGGAAGGAATTCGTGGAGGTGCTTGTGAAGCTGAAATGGAAGTATTAATCAAGTGGAAGGATTTGCCTGGTTTTGAATCTACTTGGGAGCCGTTTGTGACCATTAAGAAACAGTTTCCTGAGTTCCACCTTGAGGACAAGGTGGCTGTTTGGGAGGGGAGTATTGATAAGACCCGGTTTAAGGAAGTTTACCAAAGGCGTCGCAGGAATAACTACAAGGGTGGGACTGCAAGTTAATTAAAGTTGGAAGGGGTTAAATAATTATATCAGTATTTCTTACTTTATTAGTTTCCTTTATTATACAATAAGGCTTGTTTTCCAAGTCAGTCGTTTATTATATATAGGGGTTTTAGGGTCATAAGTAGGGTATGAATTGGGTGAGTCGATAATAGGGAATTCTTACTTGTTCTGAGATTACAGAAGGGTTCTTTTATTAGTGTCTTTGTCAATTGTTGCTGTCTTGAATAATACTGTTCTGGTTTATGAATTGAATTGGTTTCCAATCTTATCACCAATGCGCTAAAACTATCTAATATGGAAATACTTTTCTTAAAGAACTCTCGTTATCAAGTGTACACTTTCAAAGTTGTAGAATTCAGAAGGATTTGTGATTTGGTTAGTTTCTTTGAAGTGTTAAGAATCAATGCTTTGAAACTTAGAAAAAGACTACATTTTTATATTAAATGTTCGTGTTAGATTACTTAATACCTCAATTAATTTACCTTTTATACTTAGGTGTGATGGAATCTTTTGTATTTAAAGTTTCAGGTCATTATGAAACAACTCAACAAGCATGGAAGGTTTCATACCTCATGCAATAGGCTGAGCAAGACTAAGAATCTTGACATGCTTTTTCTTCCTTAGCTCATGTGGAACTGCGGCCAAAAACCCTGGTCCCAATCGGTTCACCTTGCTTGTTGACAAGTACAACCACACCATACACCACCTGTCCTTTCTTTACTTTTCCGCTTGGTTGGGCTTCCTTCACTGATGCTACTATCATGTCCCCTAATCTGGCTCCTTTCTTCCCTTTCAAAGCTTGTATGCACATAACTTGTTTTGCCCCTTAGTTGTCCACCACTCTCAAATTGGATCGCATTTGTATGAAAGTCCTTATTTGCTGTAAAAGTCACAAATTAAAGAAGCGTTTTACACTAAATTAAAATATATAGGTGATAACTTGTTTTGCCCCTTAGTTGTCCACCACTCTCAAATTGGATCTCATTTGTATGAAAGTCCTTATTTGCTGTAAAAGACACAAATTAAAGAAGTGTTCTACACTGAATTAAAATATATAGGTGGAGACATGATTACAATATATAAATTTAAAAGATTTTTATATAAAATAATACAATATGGGAGGTTTTATGCATTAAAAATACAATTGTGTGACTTTCGAACCATTTGACTCGTTACCTTTCAAGTTGAATCTTTAATTTACCTATTTGGACAATTAGAGCAAAAACTGAACCCAAATTGACCCATTCATGAACAAAATGGGTCAAAACTACCACATCTAGAACACATAAAAGAGCAGACCTGGGTCAAAAAACTATTGCAGGGAATCTCCTGTTGTGATCTTAGCATTCCGGACGAGAAACTGTTGAGGCCCAGCAATAGTGAACAACCAGCTAGTTTGATTTTGTTTCATGCATACAATAGGACACAAATCAGATGATGAAAAACTTACTGCAACAGAGCAAAAAGAAACTATGAATGCAGTATCAAGCAACCAACCACCTATAACAAAGACAAAGTTTATTCAAGTACGAATTCCGAAGGTTGCATCATACAGTCTAACTAATCAGAGACTTAAAAGGGATGCATCATGAACATCGGGTAACACAAATATAGTGCCGGACCTAACAAATGACAGAAACAACTACAAGATGCAGGAAAATGAGTAAAAGATGCAACTTTTGGTTGCGAAGCTCCATGTTGGAACTTGGAAGGATGAGATTTTCCATATCCTTGTATAAATTAACACATATGGATCTATATAGGGAAAGATCATTACCTTGGCAACAAGTCAACCAAAATCCTTTTTACTCGTGTACGAAAATGCCTAACATATCTTATTTATACTAGCTATGGTTCATGTAAGCAAAACACATCTATTAGTATCTTACATCTATAAAACTAGATATGAGTGTGTGTTAGGCGAATTTTCACTAATATGTTTGGTTGGTGCTTCTGATGTACTGTTTGGCGGAAACAAAACCACTAACTTCAATCAACTTAAGCCAATACGTGATGACTTTGTTTTTAACAAGCAACATATTGTTACCATTATAAAATTATGAAATTTACATAGTACCACTAATAGACGTCAAAGTAGAATGAGACAACTCTGAGTTACGTCACAGATTAACAAGTTCATGCCTTTCTTCCAGCAATGAGAACAATGGAACTAAACCTATTCTCCCTGTGAAAAACGGATCTATCGATAGTAGCATAAAACTATGAATCCTGATGAACTAGAGAGTAATCACAGTAGCTTCAATTAGAATACCAAAGTTTCGAAGGAGTTAGTACACCACGTTCTTCAGAGTTTTATCAGCGAGAAATGTATACAAAAAGAACAATATCGGAGCAATGAATACATAAAAAGTAGAAGTTACACGATTTATACTGGAAACTAATTTATATCACTCAAGCAAATGAACCTTAGAGCACATACCACGAAAGCAATTAGAAGCAGAGTTTGTTGGCATCTTCAGCTACTTCACAAGTTTCGTTTCCTACCTGCAAACATTATATCAAACAGTCACACTATTCCTATTCTTTACAACCTCAGAAAAGAAAGTGGTGCAGAATTATATGAATACACTATGTCAGAAATGCAACAACTAATTAAACATAAAGAGTTCAAAGAGAGATACAATTCACTAACCACAGGGAAAAGTAACCTCAAAAGACCTGAAACAATTTTCACGCAAGACCTTAACCTAGTCAATGAATATAAAAACATCTTAAATAAAACGTTAAAGGACAAATGGGACTAAAGTTGGCATATAGTAAATCAAACTTTTAAGCTGACTTCAGCCTGCACCTGCAAAGATGATCACTAAATTTGCGCTTGCTTTTGCTTTACCACATAAATTAGCGCGAAACATCATTACAATGACATATTACTTTTGTTGTGCCTACTTCATTTACAAATTACAACTAAACAAAAGTAAGTTTTGGAGCGCCGTTTTGTGCATCTTGTTTAGTAAAGACTTAACTAAAAGAACAACACGTGTGACACATAACAAGCATGTACCAAGTATCAAGTTATTATGTCAATACAAGAACGTAGCCATTTAGTCATTTCTTGTCTACACTAATTTTTTATATAACAAGAGATTTAATTTGTGAATCTCTCCCATGGAATCATAATGCTTCAAAATGACACCAAGATGATTGTTTTGCTTCTTAAGTTTCTATACTCATATTCACACAACTGAGAACTGACTAAAGTGTCGTTTGTTTTTTCAGAGCTTTTACCTCTTCATCTGCAAACCATGTCTGCAGAAGAAGAGGTGCACATAAGCTCTTCATCTACAAGTTTTTGTGCTATTAAAGTACTTCTTTCTTTCTTTCTTTCCTTTTTTCACTAGTATTTTTTGTGCTATTAAAATACTTTTTTTTCCTTTCCTTTTTCTTTTTCACTAGTTTTTTTACGTTTTCGTCATTTTTTTTACGTTTTGGTACGTTTTTAGGTTTTTTACGTTTTCGACCGTTATTTTACGTTTTTATGTTTATTTACGACTTCGTCTATTTTTTTACGTTTTCTTCCGTTTTTTTACGTTTTCGTCTGGTTTTTTTTTACGTTTTCGTCTTTCTTTATGTTTTTATCCGTTTTCTTACGTTTTCGAATGTTTTTTTACGTTTTCGTCCATTTTTTACGTTTTGGTACGTTTTTTCACATTTTCGACCGTTTTTTATGTTTGTCTTTTTTAAATTTTCGCCTATTTTTTTTTACATTTTCGTTTGTTTTTACGTTTTCGATCGCTTTTTTACGTTTTCGTCTGTTTTTTTGCGTATTCGTCCATTTTTTTTTAACTTTTTTTACGTTTTCGACCTTTTTTACTTTTATGTCAGTTTTTTTATGTTTTCATCCGGTGTTTTACGTTTTCGTCTGTTCTTTACGTTTTGACCTTTTTTACATTTTCGTCCGTTTTTTACGTTTTCGTCTGTTTTTTACGTTCTTGTCTGATTTTTTACGTTTTCATCCGTTTTCATATGATTTTGTCTGTTTGTACGTTTTTTATGTTATTGTACGTTTTATTACGTAAGAAAACGTAAGAAGAAGGTTGAAAACGTAAAAAAAACAGACGAAAACGTAATTAAATACAAAAATGTGAAAAAGATATAAGAAAAAGTAAAAATCGGTTGAAAACGTAAAAAAAAGACGAAAACATAAAAAAAAAAGCAAACAAACCGTAAAAAATGGTCGAAAACGTAAAAAAAACAGAAAAGAACAGATGAAAATATAAAAAAAAATACAAAAACGTAAAAATAACGGACAAAAACGGACTAAAACGAATGAAAATGTTAAAAAAAGACAAAAATGTAAAAAAAATAAGGCGAAAACGTAAAAGAACGGGCGAAAACGTAAAAAAATGGACGAAAATGTTAAAAAAAGGTGAAAACATAAAAAAACGGGCGAAAACGTAAAAAAATGAACGAAAACGTGCGAAAACGTAAAAAAACAGGCGAAAACGTAAAAAAAGGGCGAAAACGTGAAAAAACGGACGAAAACGTAAAAAAATGGGAGAAAACGTAAAAAATAGACGAAAACGTAAAAAAGTGACAAAAACGTAAAAAAAACGAACAAAAACGTAAAAAAATGGGCTAAAACGTAAAAAACGGACGAAAATGTAAAAAAATGGACGAAAACGTAAAAAAAAGGGCGAAAATGTAAAAATTCGGTCGAAAACGTATAAAACTGTCGAAAACTTAAAAAAACTGATGAAAAAGTAAAAAAAAAAAATAAAAAATAAACGAAAAAGTATAAAAACGGATATTGAGAAAGAGATGTAAGGTTCGTGAAAGAAGAGGCAAGAAGTGAAATAAGAGGTAAGAAGTGAAAGAGAATGTCTGAAATTTAGAAGATGAAAAAAGTGAAAAGAAGCACTTATGTCTGCAAAAAAACAAACAAAAACCTCTGCTCTCTTGCAGACAAAAGAAGTGAAAAGAGAAAAAAAATGCTTATTATGAAAAAACAAACGACACCTAAGTCCTAAGGCATTTCATCCAACACCTAGTGCGCGTCTATATGCATCTTTCCTCGCTCGCGTTACGTGCATCATATAAAAAAGGGCTTTTCTAGAAACACATTTCTACAAAGAGTCAATTGATTACAAAAGATGACCACTTTGTTTTGAAAGATATCGTGTACGTAATTTTAGAGCTTGGGGATTGAAAATGTAACTTATGAAAACTCCATATGAATATGATGTTGAAATCGATGATGCTCAACAATAGTTATAATGTTAATATCATTTAATATGTTTAAAACCTTATAGTATCAGTTTGTAACTTTTTTTTTATGAGTATGTTAGATGAATGAACAATTTTGATGTGTTTTTGGATTTTATCATGTTATGATCATTCAAGTTGACATTGTTAGTATCATTTTTTTGTTCAGGATGAACACTCTCATGGGCTTTTCGGCGTAGTTCAATTTTGACATTGTCAACACAAAATTGATAATTTTGCACAATGTCGAAGTTACCCTTTGATGCATAGTTGCATACAACACATGCAGTTTGTATGGTCTCCTACCATTTTACAAGAACCGAACTCGCTTAATCGTTCAAAGGTTATGCGGTTTGGTAGATAAAACTAAGGTACTGAATGGGCCATGATATAAAACGTTCTCTTGTCCACAAGCAAATAATTTCTCCTAAATAACCTTCACATCTTTTCTTACATTTGCATATTTAATCATGTTGCTTTGTCCTTTTCTGATGGTCACTAAAAGCTAAAGTTTATTTATAAAGATGTAACGATCTAAAGTATTACTCCCTCTGTCTCTAAATAAGTATCGTTTTTTTTTTTTTTTTTTTTTTTTTTTTTTTTTTTTTTTTAACTTTTACCTTAAATATTTTTGTTTGTGTTATATGATACTTGATTAAAATTATACTAATCAATCATATATTTTATATTAAGTATTAAAGAAAAGTTAAGAAAGAAATTTGCATATTCGAAACCTAATATTGTCGGCGTTTCAAAAAACATGTAATTTTATTGAGTATTAAGTGTTACCAATTGAAAGTTATATCAAATCAAGTATTTATCAAACAATATAATTTGATCGACCTAAACTTATGTAAAGGTCAAGATGGTAATTTTCTGTTGCCCGTATTGATATACAAAACAATTATCAAACAATTATTCGATCTCATTCAGAATACTCATTCAGCATCGTGAAATCACAAACGGTGCGTTTAGTTGAAGAAAAAATTCTCTTGTTTTTTATCTCTAGTTTTGTAAAAAATTGGAATAGAGATTTATCCCCACAAAACACTTGAAAATATAGAAAACGCATTTAGTTGATGTTTGTATTTTCAATTTTGAAGAATGAAAGGGAGAGTTGTAGGTTACAAAGGAAAACAAAGAAAACAACTAAAATTTGTTTTGATGTGTTCCTTGTTAAGTTAAGAAATAAGGGATTTTATGTTTTGCAAAATATTTTGTTGAAAAACGCTTATTTAAACGCGATATATGTTTTTATTGGTTTCCAACAACCCTTTATTGTTTTACCAAACAACACTTCGAGTTTGTTTATTTTATTTATTTATTTTTTTTTTTAGGAAATACAAAGTCAAGGAGATATGAAGACGTGATCATGGTTCATGCACGTATCAGATAATTTCAACTGATAATTTTTTTTCCAAGTATAATATGCATTTCTTCTTTATGTTTTGTTAAAAATCTCATCTTCAATCCTTAGGTCTCACAAAAGTTCAATGTTAGTCCATAATTTTGTCAAATAGAAAGAAAAAGAAAAACTCGTGTAGCCTATTGGACCATTAAAGTTATACAAATCTGTTAAAATATTTACTCACCATTTTGTCACTATATATTTAATCTAAATCATACTCTTTAATTTTCATATCTATAAAACGAACCATCTCAATGTAATTTACTTGTAGACAATCTAAACATCCAAACAACCCTCATGTAAATTCTAAGAGCTGAACTTGCCACTCATTTAACTTAGGAGGACTATAAGTGTAAGTTTTGGATATAAAGCGTATGAAATTGAAAGAACAAGAAAGCACAAATTGGAGTGAGTAAACTGCATACTTCATTAGAATAACAAATACGTAACAAAGTCTTTCCACTTGACTTGACTTGACTTATGATTTATTCTTCAACATAAAGTTGACTTGAGGTCAACCCATTTGTATTATTTAACGGGGAGTTGATATTTATTATTTACCCGTAGCAAATTGATCATCAAACATAATTTTTTTCTTTTTTAATTGACAGTTATGCCCTCTCTTATATTTAGTCTAGCATTTGACCTTTCTTCTAAAGAGTTGAGATCCATGAAGAACCTTAACATGCTATAGAACCTATCAACTAATCATAGCCACCCATTTATATTTTTCATATTTTTTTTTCAAAACAACATAACTTTTAAACGGTAAATCTTCAAGCTACAAAAAAAATATCATCGCGACGAGAATTAAATTATCTTTCTATAGATATGCATTGTTATATACTTTCGACCATTTTTATTTTTTTATTTTTATTTTTATTTTTTTTTTTTAATTTCCGCCCAGAAAGAATCATATATGATTCGCAAAAATCATATATGATTCGATTCTTACGAATCATAAATGATTCGTAAGAATCATATATGATTTGTTAAAATCGAATCATATATGATTCTTACGAATTATATATGATTTTTCTAGGTGAAAAAAAAAAATTCATCGAAAAAAAAGTTCGTCAAAAGTATATAACAGTGCATATCTATAGAAAGGTAATTTAATTTTCGTCGTGATGGTATTTTTTTTGTAGCTAAACGATTTACGGTTTACGAAATATTTAAGTTTTAAAAAAAGGGTGAAAATTTATTTTTTTATTTTGATAAAAAAAAAATGAGTGGCTAAAATTGCTTGATGGGTTATACAGTAAAAATTGAATCTACAAAAAACTTTTGGCTTCTTCTAAAAACATGTAGCAAACCCCTCATTTTATTTTTGCCTCGTCATTTTTCCAGACATCGCCGTCTATTTCTTTCAATCTTAATTAACAAGTTTTATATAGTTAACAACTGTTCCTCTCAAAACTTGCATCAAACCCATTATTTTATATGATTAGTTATTACTATATGATGTATGTAATTTTACATGGCATACATGAAGATCTAGAAAATATCAACCGTCAAAAAGGTCTTTATTATTTTACCAGATGGAAGGCATTTTATCAAAAAAAAAGCCAATTACATGCAAATATAAAAGCTAAATCTATGCTTATACGTTCGATTGGTTACATTGGTAAAGATTAGTGATTAATTCATGTGAAGAGATAATAAATAAATTAACTGCAGACATACCTATGATGGATTAATGGGTGACGATAGACATGATTTGTAACGTCATAACCAATGTTTTGAAAACCGAGTTCGAAATCGACCCGGTCGAGTTATCGGGTACCGGGTCAACCGGTTCGACCACCGGGTCAACCGGTTCAACCGCCAGGTCAACCCAGTTTTCAATTTATTATTTTTTTATTTTTTCGTTATTAAAAAAATTTGGAAAAACAAAACCTGGCCGGGTTTCAAGAACCGGGTTGACCCGGGTCACTCAAAACCCGGCGGTTCTTACCGGTTAACCCGGTTTTAGAAACCCGAGTTTTTTTTACCCTTTTTTGCCGAAACCGTTCGAACCAGTTAACTCGACCGGGTCGACCCGGGTTTCAAAACACTGGTCATAACTAAAGAGGGAGAGAAATAAAGAAATATGTCTCGATAGGGTAGAATGAAATGAGGTAAGAATTACAAAAGGGCATAATAGTCCTTGCTCAATAATGTTATGTGTATGAATCAATTTGCTATGTGTACATATAATTTCCCTATTTAATGTCATAGGTGATTAGAGTTATAATAATTCCATTGTTGATTGCCATTCATATTTTCTGCTTCCTTCTTAACCAACCAAAAAACTGTAAGTCCTCTCGTCTCTTTCTACTTTTCAATTGTTTATTTTCTGATCCTTCTTGTTATTTCATTTCTGTACTACGATGTAAAACTATTTAAAATGGTTGATTGCTTTTGCATTACTTTTTTTCTTTTTTATGGCTATGATCGAAAAGAAGTTTATCAAAATGATGTATTAATTAATAAGTAGACATGATGATAAGGAGCTATTTTGAGCTGGCTAATTTCCCTAAGAAAATTTCTACTAGAAGACTAAATTGAAGTAGCAAATGACAAAGACTGGATCAGTTTTCTTTTCTCATTCCCTCCACTAATGTAAATGTTGTAGGTATAAGATTGTACTCTCAAATAATAATAATAATAATAATAATAATAATAATAATAATAATAATAATAATAATAATAACAACAACAACAACTTGCTCAGCAATATGTTGGTGAAGAAATAAAGAATACTTAACAAGATGTTACTCAAATGTTTCTTTTATAAACTTTGGAAAATGTAGTAGTATTACAAAAGAAAGCAATACTCAAAAAACATAAACTCTTATAACTCTTTCTTTTCTAAACTTCCACAAACTGATTGTGGCTGTCGTTTGTTGTTGTTGTTGATGTGCTTAAAACCCCTAAGGCTTCCAGCAAGATGCAATCCAACTCTTCAAACTTTAATCCTCCATTCCAACATAAACTTTGCCAAACGTTAAACTATTCCAAGTTGAAGAGAGGTGGAGTATTCCAACTTATTTTCCCATTCCTTTTATTATGAGATACAATGTTTTGCATGGAAATGGTAAACATATCTAACCATTAGCACATGATACATGGATATGCATGGAAATGGTAAACATACCTAGCTATGAGATTCAATGTTTTAAAATCCGGTTTTTTTATTGACCCGGTTTAGTCACCGGGTCACTAGTTCAACCGGTTGAACCGGTTCTACGCTTATATATATATTTTTTATATTTAGTATGTAGTGTTGAATGATCACTTGATTTATCCGACTTTATTCCGAACTTTTGATTAAATACACGAAAAAAATTTAAGACTACCTGTAAAGCTTTGTTTTTAAGTTACATGTTTATAATAATCAAGCAAAAATTTGCAACAATAATCAATTTATATTTATAAGTTATAGCAATGTATATTAAAACTATAATAGTTGGTGTGTCTAAGAATAATATATAACTTTAATTTATTGTTTTATAAAATTTTAACAAACACTTGCATCAACTTGTCAATTAAACTTATAAACGTTGATGGATAAAAAAATATTTTGTTCGATTTTTTTTATAAAATTCATGACCCGGCCTGGTTTAGCAAACCGGGTCAACCCGGGTCAATACAAAACTGGCGGTTCAATTCAGTTCTCAAACAAGCAAAAACTCAGTCACATCTGGCTCGCTCTCCGAGCCAGTTCACGGTTCAACCGGCCAGGTCAACCCGAGTTTTAAAACATTGATGAGATACACCAAAGCTAAGAGATTAAAATCTGGTGTTGATTCATGCATGTATCACATGAGTTTAAATCACATTTCTTTCATACGGAATATGTGTTTCCATTGGACGATACATGACCTCATAAGCTTTCACTTGCCTCCGCCCCTGGGGTCAACCCACTTGCCTTCATCCTTTCTTACTTCATTTTATCTTCCATTTTGATTCACGTCTCTAATTATCTAAACTCCCGGAACACTTTCATCCAACGGTAAACTGTATAAGCCATTATATAATTTATATTCGCCAATTATTTTTTAACATTGCTTCATTTTTGTGTGTGTGTGTGTGTATATATATATATATATATATATATATATATATATATATATATATATATATATATATATATGAATCCAGTAAGAAGTAAATTAAAATAAGAAGTGGTAAGAAATGACCAAAACCACGCATTTGAGATGCAACAACTTGCATTAGATGCATTTCTATTCGTATAGATGCAACATCTTGAGTTTCGAAAGTTAATTTGATGTATAGATGGTGCAAATTGATTTTCATGATTTTAGCAAGTGCATAGGAACAAAAAATAAGAGAAATTAAGAAATTCATCTAATATACGTATATGCATCTGATTAAAAGCTAGAAAACACACTATGGTACGTTATAATGCATCTAAGATTATAGGGATGCATCTAATTTAGGTCGGTGCATCTCGGATTTGTAGTTATAGTTCTTCTTATTCCTTCTTATTTTAAGTAATCTTCTTATTTGATCTTAACTCATAATAGTAATAATAAGATAGGAAGGGGGCGCTAAATGTAAACACAAGGACCATTTATGTAACACTTTCAAAGTAACCCGACACTCTCAAACCGAGCTCGTTTTCATATCTCAAAATTTTCTCATTGCACGTTAACTCACGCACCATTATTTTCAAAACCGTCTTTCCACGAATTTTGATAATAAATATGTTCGTTAAAAATATAACACAACCGTTACTCAAAATTTTCAAATTGGTTAGGTTATCCTAGTGCCGGAGTCAACGTAGTGCCTAATAAATGTTTCAACATTAAATCACCACATATATTCCATATCAAGTTAATAATTCAAATTCGATTCCACATAACTTTAAAATTCAAAACCACGGTTCAAATTTTACAAATTCATCGCAAATAAACTTTCAAATATTTCAAAAATTATTAAACTTGAAGTAATGCGGGTTTTAAAATATCTCCCTAGATTGCCAGTTGTCACAAAATATTTGTAACACCTATAAATGTAAAAAATTATTATCCATATAAAAAAAGTCCACGGTTGAACATACCGTGGCAAAATAAGTGTGGAAAATAACACTATTTTTTTAATGTTTTAAATTTGAAAACAATTAATTTTAAGGGTTATTGGGTTAGAGCAACATATTCACAGTTTCTATAAAGTTTTTGGTATGAAATCTGAACTTATATAAACCTTAAGAGTTACATTTTATAGCATTGCTGTGAGAATTTTCTTTTCCTTATTAAAGGAAAAAATTATTCCTACGTTATCTTTTAAGCATGAAATAATATAAGATTCGAGGGAAAAGAATAAAGCTGAAAATGAGATAAGAAAGCAACAATAATTGATTTGATAGATAAAGTTTCCACTAAGTTATGTCTGCAAGCATAGTATCTTTGTATACACAATTTATATGTCTATTTATTCAAAATTTTCCATATGAGTTTAGCCTTTTTTTTTATTTTTTTTACTTTTTTTTTCCTGATAAAAACCTTGTATATTTCTTATTAGGCACATAATTAGATAAACGAATTATGCATTACCATCTCTTCTCTTATTCGGATCATGTGATTTTCAGCTTCTACTATTTTCTGTATTCTACCCCTCATCGCCTAAATAGGTATAACCAATAAAGAATAGATTACCTTTTCATGATATTTACCTTCATGTGATATATAACCACACAAAAGGTGTAGATTGGCACAGACACCCTTATCTCGGATATTTTTTGGCACCAGTCATTGTCCACCCTACAAGGAATAGCTCCGGGAAACTCTTCTGTCCTAGTGGGGCACCAACTGGAGTGAGCCAGACACTCGAACTCTTGAGCTCTTATCCACAAAGTCTCTTCAACGAGCCCATAGTTAACTCATGTCTAATTATCATGTTGGTGATTATTTTAAAAAATTATCATCAATTTGGGGTAAGGTAAATGATAGAGAGGCACATCCAGTTAGGCAGAGTTGTAATTGTGGGTTTCGGGTTAAGGCTTTGGAGCATATGTGCAAGAGGTTGTTGATTCTACCTAAAGAGATTGAGAGTTTGAAGAAACGCGTCCACAAAATTGAGTCTATTATACATGTTAGTTTTGACAGAATCCCTTTTCTATATATATGCGCCTAGTTAACTCATGTCTAATTATCATGTTTTTGAAAATACTTTTTATGCAGTATATTACTCGGAAAACAAAAGGCGCATATCCGGAGCAGAAAGTTACCACACCTGTTCAAAAGGTAAATCCCACGTATATAAGTGTTTTGTGTTTTCTTGTCATTCACTTGATAAAAAAAATGTTGTTTACTCAGACAAGGTGTTTACATTATCGTTACAGGATAATGTGGATTGTGATCTGGGTGACGAGTATTGTAGTGACTTAGATGGAGAATTCTTTCAACTTTTTAATTCGCCTATTAGAACATCCAACAAAAACGCTGAAAGCGAATTTGATAATCTAGCACATTAAGATCATGAAGTCATTGTAGATGGTTTGGATTATCTATCACAGAAAGCTTATGAGGTACTTGATTTCTATAACTTTTACTGATTATTGCATTAAAACTTGTTTCATAACTTGTTTTACAACTTTTATCAGAACGGTGTGGTTAACGTTGACAAATTATCTGACGAAGATTTATCTGAGGTAAACACTTAGTTGTTCAAATTGTTTATCGACTTAAAAATGTATATATCTAACAAACATATTTTTAATGTAATTATAGGATGGTTGTGTGAAAGCTGAAAAGCACGCGACTAAGATATATAGGCAGGCAAAACAAAGGGAACAGAGGTCGAAATTTATTTTGTAAGAAGAAAATAAAATGAAGAGTATAGAGGTTAGTAATTCCAGTCATTAGTCGTTTTGTTTGAGTATAGAGTGACATGAAATTTTATTTAATCCGCTTCATCAACTTGTTATTTTTATAACAAGGTCTTGAATGCACTTGGTCACTTGAAGCTTGCTCTACAGCGATGTGGAACAACCAAGAGGAGGTATGTTAATGTGTTGAGGCCGAAGTTGGAAAGTCCATATACAGATTTAAAAGTCCCTAGTATGGATGAGCTAAAAAAACGTACAAATGTCCTTCATCCATTCATGATTTAAAGGTGTGAAGATCTCCAACCGTGGGAAGAGGTATATCATTTGTAATTTTTTATTATTATTATTTTTTTTTATTTTTTTTTTAGTTTTCTGTCTGTGTTAGTTTGTCATAATTAACTTTTATAAATAAAACTATAATGTGTTATGTTTGGGACTGAAGTCGACGATGGAAATGTATCGATAAAATATTTTGTGGTTTTGAGTTAGATAATTTTATGATTACCTCTAGCCATACTCGTTGCAAGTTTCCTTGGTATAATGACATTACGGTGGATTGTACTTTATGGGAAGCTTTACTTTGCTGTGATGAGAAACGTATTGGTTGGTTAGTTGACGAGGTAAGTAAAAATATCTATTTACAATGTATTTTTCGGTAAAACTATATGTTAAATTGTCGTTGAGTATTTGTTTTATTGCCTACAGCACATTGATCTTTGGTTATGGTACATGTGGTATTTCAGAGATTCTTCTGTAGATTGGTCAATGGTTAGTTGTTACTTTCTAACTCTTCTACTTCAACACTCAATGCCACTGTTTTATGCAACCGATGAAATTTACCCAATTGCATGAAAGAATGTGGAACAGGTATTTATTGGTAACCCATCTTTTATCATCTAATGGTTTAATTATGTGGATTATATAAATTTTATTCGTAAACATTGTATGTCTTCATTCTGATAAATGAACCCAAGCAACATTGGTCGCTTGCGCATTTTCACATAAAATCTGGACTTGTTACATTCTATGATAGTGAAGGCTATCATGAACCTGAAACTCGACCTTGGTATTTGAATTTGAGAAGGTGTTTGGAGTGTAAGCTTCCGGCAATTCTAGAGCAGACTGATGTGTTTGGAAGCAAAGGAATCAATCCCCTAGAATACAGCATCAAGTTCAAGAATGCACATAACATCCCCAAGCAGGGCGGGATATTTGGTGATTGCGGCATCATTGTCTGCTTATTTCTTTACAGGTTAGTGGGATTTTTGCAAAAATAGGAAAAAGTTAAAAAAAAAAAAAAAGAAAAAAGAAAAAAATCAAAGAGTTTCAAATGCAGGTATAGTGGGATTTTTAATTCACTCATTATTGAGTGTTTAGATCTGAAATTATGGACATTTAGAATCTCCTAGCTTGTGAGTCCATAAACATTTTTTTTTATATAATTTTAGGATTTTTTTTTACTAGCTTTTGAGAGGCCTAAAATGGACCTGTTGGACATATTTCTGCCCTGCATCCTAGCTCTTGAGAGGCCTAACTTTGAGTTTGTTTATGTTTGCTATTGGGTTTATTAGCTTGCATACGCTTTTCACAATAAATTCCTTTATAAAAGTTGTTAATGTTTGTTGTGGCCTGCTATCTTTGAACTAGCTCACCCAGATTAATTTTAAATTTTAAACGGGCTGTTAAAGGTAGCCTGAGTTCTTAGATGTTTGGTATTTCTATGTGTGAATTGTCTTGATGGATTTTATGTGTTTCTTATTCTCTATACAGGTTATCTCATGGGATGCCATTGGCTGTTGTAGATCCAGTCCAGACAGCCCTTGCATATCGAGAACAGATGGCCCGTTTCTATTTAAAACACAAGATATTTGTGTAGGTTTTTAAATTGTGTACTAGATGCAAACAAATGGTTCGTCCTTGTATTTTGCAAACAATTGTGACCTGTTTCACTGTGACTATTTGACTGTGTGTTTCATGACACTATTTATGTTTTACTTTTGTTCCAATATGCCAACTTTAAGTTTTATGACTGCTTGTGTGTTGAATAATCAGCTATTTACACATGTTAAAGAAAAGCTTGCAACTTTCATTGATACGAACTGCTGTTTTACCATACATATAAAAATATAAAGTATCCCACCCTAGGGGTCACCTAAATTAACAGCTTCGAAAAAATCTGGCCAAATTTGTTGCGAGTAGACTTGTCCTTCTTGTGAGCTTGGCATTGCTTGTTGTGAGTAGCAGTGTGCTTGTGCTTGTTGTGAGTAGAATTGTGCTTGTGGTTGTTGTGAGTACACTTGTGCTTGTGCTTCTTGTGAACCTTTGCCTAAAAATTGTGCAAGTCAATTTACGAATTTAGGAATGAAACTCTAAAAAAAATGAGGTTTAAATAACAATATGTAACTTACTTTTTTCTTTGGCAATGTTTCTCTACAACTTTTTCGGGTGTGTCCAAGATTTCCGCACCTTCCACACTTGACTGGTACTGGTTCCTCACCTTGAGATCTAACCCGATCTTTGTTCTTCGGTCTACCAGATTGGGGTTTAACCATAACCGGTGGTTTAACAACTTTCAAGTAATTAGGACACTGCCAACCGGAAACTTCTCCAACAGGAAATACCAAACCCATGTACGTAGCTTTAAGCTCTGTTTTCTGAAACCGGTCGCTTGCCAAATGATTAAAATCCGTCACTCCCATAACTCTACAAACCGCTAAAACATGACCACAAGGTAAGGCAGACATTTGCCACTTGTTACATGTGCATGTACGTTCATCTAAATCCACCGTATGGATTTTTCGATGATCATTGACTTCGTACATTCTGTTGACAAAAATGCCGCCACAATCCAATTAGCGCTCTTTATCATTCGGTCCTGAATTTTTGCAGTTGCCCAATCACTTAGTTCACCTAATTTTGCATCTGCATAAAATAATATTCGTTAATAAGTATTCATAACGTTAAATATGCAAAATATTACTCTTATGAAAAAAAAAAACAAACAAAACAAAAATCGTACCTTTATATTTCTCCCGACGATTGCAGTACCACTCTTGGACAAGTCGATTATACCACTCCATAAGGTTAGTGATGGGTACTCTTCGGACATTTCTTGTTAACGAATTGATTGACTCTTCGCTGTTAGACGTCATGTAATTGTAACGATTACCAGCGGAGTATGCCCTAGACCACCTTTCAACGCCAGCTTGTATTTGTTTATTGTAAGCATCCGGCCTTTTGCCACCAAGTTCAGCTAGCGCCAAATTAAATTCATCGGGTGTGTAAGCTTTACACATCTTCCAAAATAAAGCCCTAATCTTTTTTCCCTTCAAATTATAATTCATCATGAGATGCCTACAACAATGCCCATGGAATGCATTCGGGAAAACAGATTAACATGCAGATTGTATAGATACATGTTGATCAGATATGAAAGTTAACCTTGGATCTTCCCCTATGCATTCTTTCAATTTGGACAAAAACCATTTCCACGATTCCAAAGTCTCACCCTGAGACACACCGGTCGCAATAGGTATAATTTGATTATTCCCATCCATTCCAACTGCCAGAAGATTTGTTCCAAGGTAAGTGCCTTTAAGATGAGCTGCATCAATTATTAACAATGGTCGCATATGGCACAAAAAGCTTCGAATCTAATTAAAGGTTTTAAACGGTTAGTTATATGATAATAACAGTTACAAAATAAATTTGAATGTTAAATACATAAATGCTTACTGCTACACCAAAAGCTATGAAAACCATCTTAAAATGGTCTTCATCATCAGTATCAATATGTGTTACAGTACCTTCATATGTCATTTCTAAATTACGACAAAAAACTGTTAATTGTGCAAAAGATGCTTTTGGGCAACCTTCAAGAGTATCCAACGCCACATTTTTTGATCTCCATGCTTGTTTGTAACTAATATCGATGTTGAATTCTTGGTTTATGTCATTTTGTATGTCTTTTGCCTTATAGATACGATTGGGGTATCTGAACTTAGGTACTAGCAAATGACCCAACAAATTTTTTGAAGCATTACGGTGATACATACCTATTGTTGTTTTTGAATGTCACACCCCGCCACGGCGGAAACGCGAGGGTGTAACTTCATAGATATCATCACAACACCTAGTGTCTACATAGAGAACAACTACATGTACTAAAATAGAGCAATGTACCTACACGAAGTGTTGTTACAATACCACAAAATAAAAAAATAACCAAACCAAAAATCTAGAGGTATCTTCAATAGATATGAAAGTACCAAACGAAAAACATAAATGTATCACAATCAAAACCAAATAAAGTCAAATCCCAAACATAAATAAAGTCTCCATATGCAACTAAGTCTCGCCTAATTGCTGCCCTCAACTTTGGCCTTAGAATGCTCACCTGAAAATGATGCTTAAAACGTCAACATATTGTTGGTGAGATTCATAGGTTTAAACACACATACACTCTCAAGACAACCAGTTCACTGTGATTATAAAACATAGCTGGACAAATAATTAAAGTTATCATATAAGCTAACATGCAATCACACACAAAGGCAACAACTGGACGGCTCGTGTCCTCCGATCCCAAATTGGCATCAATTAGGTCGCATGCGCGAGCAACAGGATAAGCATCCTCCTAATCGAATCACGTATATATCTGGACGGTTTGTGTCCTCCGATCTCAAATTGGCATCAAATGAGTCCCCAAATGAATCACGTAAAATCTCACAATCAAATCATCACACATAGCATGCATACGATAACATTATATGTCCAAGCTCTTTGACACACACATAATTACAGTAACTCAAACATTTAAGACAAGCATCATTCCCATCCCAAGTTTTAAAACAAGATAAAAATATGGGACTATGAACTCACCTCAAACCTTGCAGCTTCCACAAATACAACTCACAATCTATAACATACAAAAATAAACCACATTACACATGGTCAAGCTAAAAGCCATAACCCATGTAATACACTTATGATGGAAGTCTAAGACTCATATGACCCACCATGGATCTCCTAGACCCCATACTAACCATCACCATAACCTAACACTCACTAAATCCCTTACACTTATAAAATCAGAAAACACAGAATTTTAAGGTACATTCGCCCACATGAAATCATAACAATTAAAGCTCAACAACTCACACCAAAAATTCACCATGGTCTCTCATAAGCATACAAGCTAATCTCGGAAGGCCATGGACTAATAACAAACACAAATACTCACAAAAAATTAAACTTTTCAACTATCCAAATTCGGATCTGAACGCACACCAAAAAGTTTTAATTAGAATAAAATACTTCTATAACTTTTATCGCGAATCCTTTTCGTGGTAGTCTAAGATAACCCTAAACTTAACTTTTCCAGAAGGGCTAGCCTTAATAACACTTTTTCACCCAAAACTTACTATCAAACTTTTACCCAAATTTTGTCCCGGTTTAACAGCTTTAAAACCTTATCAAAGAAAAATCAAAAGACTAACTTTCCGACCTTGAAATCAATTGTGGCCGGACTTTTTGGATAGCTCTTTGATTAAACTTCAATCTAGACCAAAAACTCGTGACCTAACTCCTCACCCTCAGTTAGATATACTCACATCTTTACAGCCCTAGTTTTCTGTCCAAACCCTAACGCAAAATCTAACACGTTTTACACTCAATTCCCTTAACCAATTACCATATTATTAACAACTAATGATCCTAACATGTTTTACTTTATTAATTTACAGAAGTATATAAACCCTAGATTCCATCATAATTAATATTACATGAATTAACACAATAACTAATTAATTAAACATAGGGTTTAAGGATTTTACCTTGATTCTGGATTATTGCTTGAAAACTATAAACCCTAATTTTTTTTCACCTTGTTTCTCCTTGTGGTCGACTCAAATTTGTAGGAAAAAAGATTTGGGAGTCTTGGTTTTGTATTTATATTATTAGTGGATAATTACCTTAAGTTGGAGTTGTAATTGGGCTCAAATTTGTCTTCCTTTTTCTTTGTTTTAACCCATTCGGCCGAACACCCCTATAATATATATATATATATATATATATATATATATATATATATATATATATATATATATATATATATATATATATATATATATATATATATATTTTATTAAATTTATTTATTACACTCAAAACCTCATACTTTTCATATTTTATGTATTCCAATAACGAAACCTAACGTATTTCGCGATAAACCTTAATTTTACGACAAACCGGAAAATATTCATTTTCAAAATAAAGTTTCCAAAAATAGAATTTCACCCACTCTATAAACATATCCCATGAAAACAACCTTCCCGTAACTTACTAACGCTCAAATACTTGAACGAAGACTCGTTACGCAAAACCACAAAACACCAAATATACATATAGATCACTTTATATTAAACTGTAATCACAGTTGACAAATTACTATTTAAAAAATTAATTGATTTTCGAGTCTTATCGGGTTGACCCGATAAGAATAATTTTCTAACCCGAACCCGACCCGATAACAATGTCAGGTTATCGGATTGGGGTCAAAACAACCCGACAAGATTTTTTGACCCGATTTAACCCGACCCGATAAGCCTTATCGGGTTCGGGTCGGGTCAACCCGACCCTACTGACACCCCTAACTACAATTTGACTATGGATCCACGGTTGCAAGTTTCAAACCACTATTCTAGTTGGAACCGTAAATTAAAATTTGGCCTTTTTGAAAATAAACTGAAGAAAATATGTTGCAATTTAGTTGTTGCAGTGATTTCGAAGATAATTTATTCATGGAAGAAAATAACTCTTTTAGTTGCCTAAAGGTATAATTTTTAATTTCTAAGAGTATGAGTCTGTACGGTCAATACAAACAAAAATAGAATCCTTGTGAACAAAATGTAAACCTATCTCCACCTAAATTCACCTAATTTTGAGCAGTCATGGTGATTCATGAAGCCCAAATTATGGATATTAGTTGATAAAATTATCAATTAGGTTAATTGTTAGTTGATAAAATTATTGGTGTGTATTAATTTACACACCTTTTATAAGACCAAAACCGGATCAAAACGACCAAAAACCGACCCAAAATGCCATATATATATTTGTTTTTGTGTTTGTAAATGTGCAGGTAACGGATATTAAAAATGGACAAAACCGAGCACGAGATTTGGAAAGAGCACGAAATTACGGGATCAAAGATAATTTTATTTGGAGCATCGACGTGAAAGATTGAATTTTGAAAGATTTTAGAAGCGCGAAAATAAAGCTCAAGTATCATTATGTTTGGCCCAAGAAAATTGAAGATCGAATTTCAAGCCCAAGTACAGAAATGATGACTAGGCCCAATGTGATTAAACAAGCGAATGAAAATAAATATCATGGCACATGGATTATTTTTTTGTCTCCTCTTCGTGGCTCTCGAAAAAAAAAAAAAAAAACAAAAAAAAAACAAAGAAAAGAATGAAATGCTACAACAAATGAAGGCATGTGGTCCTGCTCATCTCAAGTGGTCCCTTTTTGTTCATTGTCATGTGAAGAATTATATTTTGGGCATGTGTACATCAATGAGGAAATATACCAAATGAGGCTCCATGTGCAGTACAATGCGACAAAATCAAATAAAAAAGAGAAGAAGAAGAATACGAGTAACAAATGAATTGAGTTTGGGGAGTCACGTGATCCTTGGTGCTATTCGAAAAAAAAGAAAAGTGATGGCCAAGTCAAAGGTATTTTCATTCTACAAATGGTATTAAATGAAAGCAAATCACAGTTACTATTACTTCTATTTTGTGGCTCCACAATAATAAAGAAAAGAAAATGGAGTTTTGAAATGAATTGTAAGCAAAGCCACGTGATGGCTATTTGTTGAAAAGTGGGAACACAACAAATTAATGAGAATAAAAATGCAAGATGGGGACCAGTTCATATCAAAGGCAACATGCGCAATAAGAAGAAAAATATTGAGAAGGGAAAAAATAAGGGGACCATGTGATGACATGCTACTATGCAAATAAAGGGGGACAAGCGAAAAATAAAGAAGAAAATGAATTACTACGTAATATTCTCTCTTGTAGCAGCGTGTGTTTTATACTCTTCACAAATAATTCAAGAAAAGCGCGTGGTTCTTGTCTACTCAGCAACTAGTGGGCCACAATGCTCCCTCTACAGCCAATAGTTTTCAGCCACGTGGCCTTTATGACGTGAATGATAACTGTCATGGAATATTCGAGATTCAATTTGATTGGCTGAGGCAAGTTATGTATTAGGACGAAATATTGGCTAAATTCGTTGGAAGAGAGGCTTATCATTTGCTATAAATAGCACCGGATCCAAGTCATTCAATAACATTCTCCCCTCACTATTTTTTACATCACACACATTACTTTATATTTTTAGTAATAGTTTTTAGTGTAGTTTTTAGATAATAGATTTTAGTTTATTTTATTGTAATAGTTTTTTCAAATATTTATTGTATTAATATTTTTCAATTATATCAATGAAGATAAAGATGTTTGATGTTACTTAGCTTGCTTTTCTTTTCTATTCTCATCTCTTTCTTTTATTTTTATTCTCTTTTATCTAAAAATATATTTTAGCTTAATAACTTTTAGTGGCTTATTAAATAACTTTTCTTTTATTTCTTAATCTCTTTTCATAACTTCTTTAGTATTATTAGATTTAATAATTTTTAGTTTATATCTCTTAATCTCTTTTTATTTTAAAAGTTTTTTCTTAAATAAATCAAATGAGCTTAATACTTTTCATCTAATTAGCCTATCTCTTATTTTCTTCTAATCAATCTAGCTTTTTAGCTTTGGTTGATTCATAACTAGTATAGATCTATTAGCTTTCTAGCTTTTTAGTTCTATTACTAGTTTGTCTAGATTTGATTAGCTTTTCTATAGCTTGTTGAATCTAGATCTAGTTTATTCAAGAGCTTAATTGTACTAATGTTGCATAAAGTTGTGATCTTTCTTAGTTTCTCATCATTCTCTACATTAGTTATCAATTAGGTTAATTGTGGATGGGTGAATTATGGATGTTAGGTGATGAAAGTTGGGTGAAAATTATCAATTAGGTTTTGTTTGTGAAGTGTATACTGCAAAAAAATGTCTTTGTAGTAAACGAGAGTAAATTAGTCATTTTACATACCTTTGGACCATGACTAACGGAGATTTTTAACGAGCATTAGTCAAAAGAGATTATTCGCAACAAAGTAGAAACTACATGGATGTTTTTTGCAATTTTAAGTTTTGAAGGGTATTTTTCGCAAAAATGTAAACCACGGGGACATTTTTTTATTTTACCCATATTTTTATAAAGAGGGAAGATTTATTTTGAGACAAAACAAAGGGGATGGGCTTTTTTACGGTAATGCGCCACTTTTGCTTAGTGTGCTCATATTGTTGTGTTTTTGCTCTTAAGTTCGACTATTTTTTTTTTAACTTGTGTGCTCTTAAGTTCAAGTATTTTTTTATCTTGTGTGCTCTTAAGTTCAACTATGCTCCTATTTCGTTTGACAAACCTTTTTGTGCATTCATTTTAATCTTAATTGGATGAGTACCTCTCTTATGTGATCATTTTAACATCTTTGATGCTCGAATGTGAAATTTAATGTACCTTGATAAATTGGTATGTAATTGAGAAAAACACTTTTTTAAGAGTGCCAAAGTTTTCTAAGTGTTGATCTTTGAAATTTATTCAAGGATGTTTGGATAAAAAGAGTACAATGAGATTTCGTAGTAAATTTAAATGTTTTAATTTTTGACAAATTTTCTTTGTTGTTTCAAAAAAATCAAGAAATTAAAAAAAAATGACAATTAATCAAGAAGGATTAGCATCGAAATTAAAATTAATCATAATCAATGTTAATTGCTTGTGGTGATATTTGTTTTTGTACTTGAGCTTAATTGAAATGATTTGATTTTTGTACAATTTATTGCAAAACTTCATATTATACTTGTTGACTTACAATCAATGCAGATTGTAGCTCGTTCTTAGCAGGGTGAAGACTTGTGGACAATTTCGTTCATAGCTTGTATGCCAAGGTTATGTATTTTACTCACGATCATAAAAAAAAACATATTTATATTGGCTAACAACTGTGAATAGAAACTTGCAATAGTGGGAAGTAATGTTTGGGGTATTGAGATCAAGTTGAAGAATGATTTAGTTAAAGGTTAAAGTCATCAATGATGTTGAATCTAAAAGGTAACAAAGTTTAAACATCTAAAGTAGTTTGATAAAGAAGATAAGATTTGTCTTTAAGGTTTTGGTTTCTCATATGTTTGATGTAGAACGGTAAAGATTGATGAAATGTCCGAAAATGATGAAAAGGGGATACAACAACAAAGTTTTGAAGTAAGTGGTAGTATCTCATGAAGCATAAATCCAATTAACTTCATTACTCCAAATATCAAACGATCACTCCTCAACAAAGTCAAATCTTGTCATCAATGACAAACCGATCAAGATTAAAAGGTCTCAAGCCTTTCAAGATCAATACTTCAATAACATCCTCAACAACAATTTATCAACAAACAAAATGCTTCAAAGAATATATTAAACAGATTTTTTTTTTTTCTTTTTTTTTTTTTTTTTTTTTTTTTTTTTTTTTTTTTTTTTTTGTGAAACATCAAAATCTTCAAAGAAAGAAAGTATGTTAATGTACAAGAAGTTGGTTGATCAAGTTGAGTAGATAATTCAAGCCGACAAATTTCGAAGTCAAATGTTCAGATGAAATGAAGAAGCATCTACTCAAAATTGTTTGAGAAATTTCATAAACTAAAAAGAACAAAAAATGAAATGTCTAAACTATCCTCATGCGCCAACATTGTGACCGGAGTATAACGATCTGACATATGGTCGTTAAGGTTTTGGACTAGCGGTGAGTAACATTTGAAACGTTGGGGAGGACCGGAGTAATTTTGTCGAAATTTGGACTATACATGAAATCTGCAAAAAACCTTAGGGATTAAACATGTAATTTACTAAAAGAATCTCCATCATTTAAGAGTTAAAAAAAAAAAAAAAAAAAAAAAAGAAAAGAAAAAAAAAAAAATTAGAAAAAGGAAAGGACATTTTTTACTGTGACTTTTTATACTACTTTTTAAGATTTATCATCGAGCTTGAAGTTAAAAACATGGCCTCCTTATGTGCTTCGTTTTTTTTTTTTTTTTTTTTTGACAAACTGTAAATCTTCCAAAACAACAAGACGCTCACTTATCCATAAACTCAAACCCCAAAACACCCCCCAAAAATACAATCGAATGCTGCAACACATACATCACCACATTGATGCTCAACGGCCAATGCGACTCCACTTTACGCATTTTCCAAACCATGACTCACCGCACTTCCGTTTCATGGAACGCCATGATCTCCTCATACTTAGCCAACAACAGCTTCACTCTAGCACGCCAACTGTTCGATCAAATGCCTCACATAGATTTTGTTTCATGGAATGTCATGATCACTGATAGGAAGTTGTTTGATCAAATGCCGTTCAAAGACACGGTTTCTTGGAATGCCATGTTGTCCGGCTATGCTCAGAATGGGTACGTCCAAGAGGCGCGAAAGGTTTTTGATATGATACCGGACGAGTGTAGGAATGTTTCAGGTTATGGGAGGGTTTTTGATGTGATTTCAGAGTGCTTTTTGATGGGCTGGTGATACGTGATGAGGTTTCGTTGACGGCTATGTTGTAACATATTCACAGCTTCTATGAAGTGTCTGGTATGAACTCTGAACTTATATAAACTTTAAGAAGTAAAAACATATGCTATAACATTGTTGTGAGAATTTTCTTTTTCTTATTAAAGGAAAAGTTTATTCCTACGTTATCTTTTAAACATGAATAAATTTAGATTCGGTGGAAAAGAATAAAGCTGAAAAATGAGATAAGAAAGCAACAACTGATAAATGATTGATAGATAAAGTTTCCACTAATTTATATGTCCATTTATGTGTCAAATTTATTCAGTTTTTTTCCGCGTGAGTTTAGCATTTTTTTGTTTGCTGATATAAAAAGCAATAATGATTGCTTTCTTAAATATACCATTCTTTTTTCTCACTTGAAATCATATCATTCTTCACATAATCATCTTTACAAAACAGCTACACACTCAGAGAGCAGAGCAAGGTACCTTTTTGTTTCAGTTTTATACTCCAAAAATATCTATTACTTAAATCTGTATTCTGATCAAAGCATGTGATGATCATATTTGTTTTGCTACCAAACAAGTAGTGGATTATGATTTTTGGAGGATTCAACTCCTGTTTATATGCTTCTAGAACTCTCTTTTCGATCAACTATACGTATGTTTAGTGGTAAAAGCTATAATTGAACTACATTTGTTCAGAAATGTCATATTAGATGAACACTATATAGTTGAAGCCATTAAAAGATAATATGGATGTCATAAACATTTGGAAAATAAAGAAGCCAAAATTTTGCTATTTTATCGGGTCTATGATGTTAGGATCACTAAGCTTGTGATTTTACGGCTTATCTTGAATCTAGTTTCACTTTTGATATGATGGGAGTTGTAATCATGTAAGGTTTTTTGGTTATCTGTTTATATATAAAATTTTCTGGGTACTGATCTTTTACCCCAAAGAAAGAAAAAAGAAATATCACTGTTGAGTGTGTGGAGCAAGTTCAAAGGCGGATGTTAACGTTATTTTCATCAACTTGTTCTTCCTTTCGTCCTTGTCTTCCCTTTGACCAAATATCCAGTAAGTTTGCGGATAGTTGGGTGAAATTAATGTCATTGAATGATAAGTAAATGATCGATGAATATGTCTAATCAAATACGTACTCGTAGTATATAGCGGTATCTATATTTGCTTTGTTTTGCTTTATAATATTGTTGAGTTTGAGAATATTAAATACATTTGGACTCCTATAGCTACCAACCTTATATTGATATTAAGCCTGCTGTTGCGCTAAACTTTTAAAAGTTTAACATGAAAACAGTTTGCTATGCGTTGGCCAAAAAGGTTGGAAACCATGGTTACCAATAAAAATAAAGTTTTTTTTTTTTTTTTTTTTTTTGCATATGTTGAAATTATATATATCTCCAAATATTGTACAAAACATAAGAATAGAAGAAACTGATTTGGACCCAAATATTTTATATAATAAAACAAAACCTCTAGTTGGTATTTTCGTATTTCAGAAAAAACAATATTTCCTATTAGGTAATATCTTAATTATTATTTTTTAATTTAAAATTTTAAAATTTTGTTTTATTGATATACTAGAAGATAAATACAAAAAAATATAGATAAGATGCAATACTACACAAGTAGAAGATATATACAAAAAAAATATAAATAAGATGCAACTAACAATATGATTACGTTTTTAAAATGATTATATTTAATAATAAACAAATATAATTAAAAATCATAAATCAAACAAAAAAAATTAAATTATTTGTTTTTTAAGAAACAAAAATATATCATTAAAAAAATTTAAAAACTTGCGCGCACGCGTGTATTATAACTAATCAACAATACATTAGATATATATGTTTTCACATTTATATATTTATATAAATGTTTATATTATTAATATAATTATTACGAGTTAGTTATTATTAAGTTTGGTTATTTTTATCGTCGAGTTATATAAGATGAGTCACATGTCCGAGTCATCACTCTCGGCTCATTGTTCAAATCCAAGTGCTAAGGCGTTTTGCCGAAATCAACCGTTGACTAGAAAGTCAACGTGACTTCGAGTCGCACAACCAAAAGTGTCCAAAGTAATAATAACCAATATCACATCTCCGTCAACAAGTCCCATATCACAAACTACAACAATAGGGTCCGACTACGGCTCCCGACTAACCTATCTCCTTCGTTCTAAGTTGACCGTTTCACAATCGGTCCCCAATATCATCTCGACAACAACTCCACAATCATCCAAAAGTAAACCATTGTCGAGACCATAAAGGGTCTCGACCCATCCAATGTATTTGGCCAAAAAGAATACCACAACAACATCAATAACACAACATGGAACAAAACATGAAAGTATCAAGTTACACATTTCCGGGTTGGTTTACCAAGCCAAACCCGTGCCGAGAGACCCACTTGGGTCTCGTCTAGACCACGAGTCACAAGGACTCAAACCAAAGACTACTTTGATCTCGGCTAGAGCTCACTCGAGCGCTCCTAAATCTGCCAAACGGACCCTTTGGTCGCGGCAACACAAACTACAACAACAAGAGCCATAACAATAACAATCAACAACAACAGAAATAAACCACAACTGTCAACAAGGAACATCAACTTTAAAAAGAAAAGAACCATACAACATCAACAAGAGTAGCAACCCACTCCATACCGTGAACCACAAGGCCCTCAAAGGGTCTCAGCATCAACAAACCACAATAAGATACCTTCTCCTTAACTCAAAATGAATCAAAATCGCCAAAATATACAACCAAACATTCATAAAATCATCATCTCAAGACTAATAGTAACAAGAAAAGCACATAAGCCCAGAAAATATACAAGCCGAGAGCAATTGCTCTCGGTTAGGTCTTGACCCCTCACAAAAACATGAAAACCCAGATACCAAACTTGTTAAAAATCATGTTTTATTCATAAACCCATATTTATCTTTCGTTTTTATTCAAAAACTCGCCCAAGAATACAACCCCGTGACTCATATGTCACGCTTTTAACGAAAATACGAGTCACCAACACTTGTGACTCGTCTTACCTTCGAAATCAACAAGAAAAGGTCACGTAAAATCTTCAAACATCAATAAACTAGCGCGTGAATTAGTGGCTTTAAAAGATCTAGTGATAGAGATTATTTTTGGGGTGGTTTTGGGTGGTGGTAGGCGACGGTGTCGTGGTGGTGGCCGGCCAAAGGTGTGGCGGCTAGGGTTTTGGTGATAAATATGGGATAGATGAAGATGAAGATGAGATGGGAGAGAGAGAGGATAGTGAGGGTGTATTTGTTTTGTTTATGCCAGGAAACCACAAGAACCAAATGTAGTTATACTCTTTTTATAAAAACAATAATAATAGTAAGGGTAGGGATCTAGTAAGAAGTAAATTAAAATAAGAAGTGACCAAAACCACGCATTTGAGATGAAACAACTTGCATTAGATGCATTTCTATTCATATAGATGCAACATCTTGAGTTTCGAAAGTTAATTTGATGTATAGATGGTGCAAATTGATTTTCATGATTTTAGCAAGTGCAGAGGAACAAAAATACGAGAAATCAAGAAATTCATCTAATATACGTATATGCATCTGATTAAAAGCTAGAAAACACACTATGGTACGTTATAATGCATCTAAGATTATAGAGATGCATCTAATTTAGGTCGGTGCATCTCGGATTTGTAGTTATAATTCTTCTTATTCCTTCTTATTTTAAGTAATCTTCATATTTGATCTTAACTCATAATAGTAATAATAAGATAGGAAGGGGGCGCTAAATGTAAACACAAGGACCATTTATGTAACACTTTCAAAGTAACCCGACACTCTCAAACCGAGCTCGTTTTCATATCTCAAAATTTTCTCATTGCGCGTTAACTCACACACCATTATTTTCAAAACCGTCTTTCCACGAATTTTGATCATAAATACGTTCGTTAAAAATATAACACAACTGTTACTCAAAATTTTCAAATTGGTTAGGTTATCCTAGTGCCGGAGTTAACGTAGTGCCTAATAAATGTCTCAACATTAAATCACCACATATATTCCATATCAAGTTAATAATTCAAATTCGATTCCACATAACTTTAAAATTCAAAACCACGGTTCAAATTTTATAAATTCATCACGAATAAACTTTCAAATATTACAAAAATCATTAAACTTAAAGTAATGCAGGTTTTAAAATATCTCCCTAGATTGCCAGTTGTCACAAAATATTTGTAACACCTATAAATGTAAAAAATTATTATCCATATAAAAAAAGTCCACGGTTGAACATACCATGGCAAAATAAGTGTGGAAAATAACACTATTTTTTGTAATGTTTTAAATTTGAAAACAATTAATTTTAAGGGTTATTGGGTTAGAGCAACATATTCACAGTTTCTATGAAGTGTTTGGTATGAAATCTGAACTTATATAAACCTTAAGAGTTACATTTTATAGCATTGCTGTGAGAATTTTCTTTTCCTTATTAAAGGAAAAAATTATTCCTACGTTATCTTTTTAGCATGAAATAGTATAAGATTCGAGGGAAAAGAATATATAAAGCTGAAAATGAGATAAGAAAGCAACAATAATTGATTTGATAGATAAAGTTTCCACTAAGTTATGTCTGCAAGCATAGTATCTTTGTATACACAATTTATATGTCTATTTATTCAAAATTTTCCATATGAGTTTAGCTTCTTTTTTTTTTTTTTTTTTTTTTTTTTTTTTTTTTTTTTTTTTTTTTTTTTTTTCCTGATAAAAACCTTGTATATTTCTTATTAGGCACATAATTAGATAAACGAATTATGCATTACCATCTCTTCTCTTATTCGGATCATGTGATTTTCAGCTTCTACTATTTTCTGTATTCTACCCCTCATCGCCTAAATAGGTATAACCAATAAAGAATAGATTACCTTTTCATGATATTTACCTTCATGTGATATATAACCACACAAAAGGTGTAGATTGGCACAGACACCCTTACCCCGGATATTTTTTGGCACCAGTCATTGTCCACCCTACAAGGAATAGCTCCTGGCAACTTTTCTGTCCTAGTGGGGCACCAACTGGAGTGAGCCAGACACTCGAACTCTTGAGCTCTTATCCACAAAGTCTCTTCAATGAGCCCATAGGTTTTGCGGAGGTGAGTACTTATCCGAGAGCAAAGTGCTAGGGATTAAATTCGACTAAAGAATGAAAGCCAATGCCCCAGTGGTTCATGTGATATATAACTATCGTAATCTAATTTTATCACGATGCAACGCGCCTGATCTTTTAGTTGTTATCATGAAAATTAAAATAGTTATATTCTAATTCACATTTAAAGCAAAGAATTTTCTTTTTAGATTGATCAAAAAAATTGATAAATTTTTTATATAAAAGAGTTATTAAAAACCGGCAAACCGTTAAAAGATGTTATAGAAATATGAAATCATATTTATCTTTAAAAACATGAGCCATTTTCAAAACGCAGCAACAATTACTTTAAAAGAAAATGAAATATCATATAGATATTTTAATGCCCATATTCCTAACCACACACAAAAAGCAATGATTGCTTTCACAAATATACCTTTCTTTTTTCACAATTTAAATCATATTAGTATATTACTACGTATTATTCACATAAACATCTTTTACAAAACAGCTGCACACTCAGAGAGTAGAGCAAGGTACCATTTCGTTTAAGTTTTATACAAAACTATCTATTACTTAAAATCTGTATTCTGATCAAAGCATGCATGTGATGATCATATTTGTTTTGCTACCAAACAAGTAGTGGATTATGATTTTTGGAGGATTAACCCTTTTTTCATAATATATTCAACTCCTATTTATATGCCTCTAGAACTCTCTTTTCGATCAACTATACGTATGTTTAGTGGTAAAAGCTATAATTGAACTACATTTGTTCAGAAATGTCATATTAGATGAACACTATATAGTTGAAGCCATTAAAAGATAATATGGATGTCATAAACATTTGGAAAATAAAGAAGCCAAAATTTTGCTATTTTATCGGGTCTATGATGTTAGGATCACTAAGCTTGTGATTTTACGGCTTATCTTGAATCTAGTTTCACTTTTGATATGATGGGAGTTGTAATCATGTAAAGTTTCTTGGTTATCTATTTATATATAAAATTTTCCGGGTACTGATCTTTTACCCCAAAGAAAGAAAAAAGAAATATCACTGTTAAGAGTGTGGAGCAAGTTCAAATGCGAACGTTAACGTTATTTTCATCAACTTCTTCCTTTCGTCGTCGTGTTCCCTTTGACCAATATCCAATTAGTTTGCCGATAGTTGGGTGAAATTAATGTCATTGAATGATAAGTAAATGATTGATGAATATGTCTAATCAAATACTTAGTATATAGCGGTATCTATATTTGTTTTGCTTTATAATATTGTTGAGTTTTAGAATATTAAATACATTTGGACTCCTATAGCTACCAACCTTATATTGATATTAAGCCTGCTGTTGCGCTAAACTTTTAGAAGTTTAACATGAAAACAGTTTGCTATGCGTTGGCCAAAAGGTTGGAAACCCTGGTTACCAATAAAAAATAGTTTTTTTTTTTTTTTTTTTTTTTTTTTTTTTTTTGCAAATGGTGAAATTATATATATCTCCAAATATTGTACAAAACATAAGAATAGAAGAAACTGATTTGGACAGTCCCCAAATCAGGTACTATACAGAACAATACATTCAATAGATGTCTGATAAAACTAAGAATTAATCTAGCTACACAGAAATCAACAATCCATAGCAGTTTCAGTAAAGCATTCTGCCAATTCAAATCAGCTTCCATACAACAAACTGAATTCACCACTTAACTTCGCACCATACCATCTAGCTACATTTCCCTCCCCCTTCCCACCAAGACCACTCAACCTGCCACCACAGTGATCAAAGTAGGACAGAGGAAAGGCATCACTAGGTCAGTTTGAAAAAATAAAGTTACGTGATAGTTAAAATTGATAATTTGAAAGAAAAGATAGGTCAGTTTCTATCAGCTAATACTGAAATTATGAAAGCTTGGATGAATACTAGTTACAGTATTTTTGTGTGTGTGTGTGGTTTGTAGGTCTCACTAAAAGTTAAAATTCTTAGTAATGGAGTTTGTAACCGCAATCATTGGTCCTGTTGTTGAATCATTGATGAAGCCTGTCAAGAAACATTTGGGCTATATCTTTTCCTCCACAAAAAACGTTAGGAACATGCATACTAGATTGAAGGAATTGGATGGTAAAAGCGCTGATGTCAGAAAGCTCATGGAAGCACCCAATACAAGTCAACTGGAGATACCTACTCGGGTACCAGGTTGGTTGGAAGAAGTCGAAAAGATTAAGGAAGATGCTGAAAGAATTTCAAGTAACTACAATGGCTGTTTTAATGTGAAGAGAAGGTACCAAGCTGGAAGAAATGCATTCAAGACAACTGAAGAGATTGAACGTCTAATTGAGGAAAATACTCGAATAAAATGGAGCAATACCCCAAAACCTCTTGGAAAAGTGAGTTTTAAAAAAGGACCCACTTCTGTACCATCAAACGGTAATGCCAAAAATTACTTCAAATCGCGAGAGAAGATTTTTGAGGATGCACTCGGGTTCCTGCAGCAAGATCAGAAGATGCAAGTGATAGCGCTATGCGGAATGGGTGGTGTTGGAAAAACCACGATGATGGAACAACTGAAAAAGACTGTTGCGGATAAGAATGTGTTTCGTTGGATTGTAAAGGAGGTTATTGGGCAGAAGATTAACATGTTTTCAATTCAAGAAACCATAGCAAAATATATAGGACTAAATTTAACTGACATGAGTAAAGAAACAAGGGCAGATCGTCTTCGTATTACATTTGAAAAGATGTCCCAAGAAGGTACAAAGGTTCTAGTAATATTGGACGATGTATGGGAGATGGTCGAACTCAAGGATATTGGCCGGATTATGCCCTTTTCCAACCGGCTTCAAATTGTTGCTAACGTCACGAAATGAAACTGTTTGCAGAAAAATTGGGAATCAAATTGTTGCTAATTCGGATGTTAAAGTAGTTAGAGTGGATGTCATGGAGGAGCCCGAAGCAAATAGTTTCTTTTGTGAAATCACAGGAGTTTCAGACCCGGGACTCAATGAGATACAGAATCAGATTGTGAAAAGATGTGGATTTTTGCCCCTAGCCATCAAACTCATTGCAACAACCCTTATAAATGAGCAAGACATTTCTGTATGGCGAGATACATGTAACCGTTTGGAGAATAATGATCTTGATAAAAATGTGCAAGAAATTATTAAAATTAGCTACACCTTTATACAAGAAGAGGATGTTAAAGCAATTTTTCTGCTTTGTGGCTTGTTTCCAGATGACTTTAATATTCCGATTGAGGAGCTGACAAGATATGCATGGGGGCTTAAATTGTTGAAGGGTGTTCCTACTTTTGGTAAAGCTAGAGACAGGACAAAAACATGTGTACGCAATCTCAAAAATGCAAATTTATTGATTGATAGTGATTACCTCGAGTGTGTCAAAATGCACGATCTTGTTCTTGCTTTTGTGCAAGGAGAAGTTTCTAAAGGTGACCATCCGTGGATCATTAACCATGGCAATATTTCGAGGTGGAGTAGGGCTGAGATGAGCAGGTCTTGCCAAAAGATTTCCTTGACCTGCACGGGTATGACCGAGTTTCCAAAAGAAATTGAATACCAGCACCTAACACTTCTGAGACTTATGGGTGGAGATAGAACACTTAAGTTTCCTGAAGATTTCTATGAAGAAATGGAGAATCTTGAAGTTGTAGTGTATGAGAAAATGGAGTACCCCTTGCTTCCAAAATCACTTCATCAAAATCACTTCCAAAAACTTCGAACGCTCATTCTCCATCAATGCCTGTTGATGTTTGATTGCTCTTCTATCGGAGATCTTTTGAATTTAGAAGTTTTGAGCTTTGCAAATTGTGGCATTCGAAAATTACCATCCGCAATTGGGAATTTGAAGAAGCTAAAGCAGTTGGATTTGACAGGTTGTGTCGATCTTCATATTGATGAAGGTGTTTTTAAAGGTTTGGAGAAGCTTGAGGAGCTTTATATGAGGGTTTCCCGTCGAAAGCGCATTAGGTTCACGGATGCAAACTTTAATGAATTGGCAAAGTGCTCAAGGAATCTTTCTGCATTAGAGATTGAATTCTTTGAAAACAAGGATCAGCCGAAGAATATGTCGTTTAACAAACTCGAAAGATTCAGGATCTCCTTAGGATCTGCTGGTAAGATTGCGTATTCAGAAGACAACAGTAAAAGTATGCACTCGTTCGAAAACACGTTGAATTTGATCACTACTAAAGATGAACTGGTGGACTCTGGATTGAATGAGTTGTTTCCAAAAACAGAGGTGCTGTTTTTAGAAGCGAATGGTATGAATGATCTTGTCGAACTTTTAGTGGCATCTGTGCGTCCTACTCAACAGTCGTTTTATAATTTAAGAGAGCTTAAAATTTCCAAGTGTGCCAACTTGAGATACCTTTTCACTGTCCCAGTAGCTAATGGTTTGGTGAAGCTTGAGCGACTCACAATTATGAAGTGCCCTGTAATGGAAGTAGTGGCATACAGTGAAAATGGTGCACAAGGGGTAATCAAGTTTCAAGAGCTAAAGTTTTTGTATTTGTTTGATCTACTAATGTTTGTAGGTTTCTGCAACACTATTAGTTTAATTAAGCTACCACAATTAGTAGAGTTGAGGCTTTTCGGCCTTCCAAATTTCACGAGCATTTATCCTGAGAATGAATCATCAACATCTTCTTCGTCTAGTTCTGCAATTAAACCTTTCTTAAGCAAAGAGGTAATATGTGTATGTCGATATATTAATTACCAGTCACATATATATATATATCTTAGTTGCACGGATGTATTGGTGAATTAACAAGCTAGGCCTATATGTTGTGCAGGTTGTGATCCCTAAGTTGGAGACATTGAGAGTTTCTAAGATGGAGGCATTGCAAAATATATGGCCTTATCAATTTTGCTGCAGCGAGGAAGTTAACAGTTGCATACTGAGAGAAATTGAAGTGACAGGATGTGATAATCTTGTGAATATTTTTCCGAGCAATCCGATGCCATTGTTGCATCATCTTATTGATCTCCGTGTTCATAATTGTGGTTCCATTGAATTTTTATTCAATATTGACGTGGGATGTGTTGGTGAGATTGAGGAGGGTTGTAGCAGCTTGAGAAACATTGGAATAGTTCGCTCCGGGAAGATTAGAGAGGTGTGGAGGTTGAAAGGTGTAATTAATCCCGATGTCATCATACGTGGCTTCGAAGCAGTTAAAAAAATACACGCACTTGAATGTAAAAGCTTCAGAAATTTGTTTACACCTACGTTCGCTAGGTTTGATTTGGGGGCACTTGAGGACCTTCACATTGAGGGAAGGAGCCACGAGGTATGTAATGTCATTCTTATTCCTACTTATAGAAGGAATTCCACATCTCACACTTGTTTTATGTAATGATAGGTGCAGATGAATGATATAAACAGGGGAGAGATATTACAAGTTGATGATATTATTCCGGATGTTAATGTTGCAATTCCATTTCATGTCTTATCTACGTTTCATCACCTCAGAAGCCTTGATATAAGAAGCCGTGCTGATGTTGAGGTGGTGTTTGAGATAGAGAGTGCAACCAGTAAAGATTTAGCAACAAGTCAAAGGGATAATCAACAATCACCGCTCCTTCCCTACTTGGAGTCCTTGTGGTTATATGGGATGGAGAATATGAATTATGTGTGGAAGTGTAATTGGAATAAATTTTTATGTTCTACCACACAACAGAAATCCTCTTTCCAGAACCTGAAAGCCATAAATCTTTACGTGTGCAAAAACATAAAGTATTTGCTCTCACCTTGAAGAAGTTGTTTCAAATAGAGATGACGAATATGAAGAAATAGCTACATCTTCCCAAACAAACACTACTTTCTTACCCCGTTTCGCCTTGCTCCGTCTTTATTATCTGCCACAGCTAAAGCTTATTGATGGTAGTGTCTCCGATATTACTTCAAGTACGCATTCTATTCATGGTCACTTTAAGGTATGTTTTTCTTTTAATATATATCCTAATCCTATGCATAGTCAACTATTTTTTTATTTTATTTTATTTTATTTTTTTAATTTCTTTTAATATCCATTCTTCATTATTTACAACCTTTTCCAAATATTATATGCTAATTCTTTTAATATCCATTCTTCAATTACGAATTCTATTCATTACGTAAAACCTTCTAATATCCTATGCACTTTAAGTGGTCTCGTGAAAAGATTGTGAGTGGGAGAATGATTTGATAAAAATGATATATGCTATTTTTGTTATGTGTGTTATTTCTAATTGTATGTAATGTAATATAACAGTTCAATGATATATGCTATTTTTGTTACGCTATTTTCTAATTGTGTGTAATCTAAATGTAATATACCTCAAATTATCTAAAGACAGGATGAACAAATTTTCGCTTTTTTTTTTTTTTTTTTTTTTTTAATCAAAAAAAATAACTCACTTTCATTTTTTTTAAATTATATATCTCTAAAACCATTAATCGTTATGCGAAACGAATCATACCATCACGGCGAAAATTAAATCATCTTTCTATAGAGGGGCACTTCTATATAATTTCGACGATTTTTTTTTTACTTTTATTGTGGGTGATTTACGTCTGAAAAATATCACATATGATTTGTTATTTTAAAATCATATGATGTGATTTGTGAAATCACACGTGATTCTTAACTTACAAAATCACATGTGATATTCTCATACGCCCAATTTAACACTAAAACAAAACTAGAAAAAAAAAATTCATCGAAAGTATATTGAAGTGTCCGTCGCATGTGATTTTACCATTTGGAAAATATTTTATTTAAAAAAAATGGAAAATGGCTTTTTTTTTTTTTTTTTTTTTTTTTTTTTTTTTTTAATGAAAAATAAGTGGCCAATATTGCTTATTGATGGTACTGTCTACAACATTACTTCAAGTACAAATTCTATTCATGATCACTTTAAGGTATGTTTTTCTTTTAAATATGTATCGTATGTGTATTCAACTATATTTTTATTACCTTTTTAATATCCATTCTTCATTAAGCACAACCATTTCCAAATATTATATAAATTCTTATTGAAAGATTCTCCAATTATTAATAAACTGCTAAACTAAAGTGGTCTCGTGACAAGATTGTGAGTGGGAGAATAACGTTATAAAAATGATATAGGTATATTTTGTTATGTGATGTTATTTATAATTGTATGTATTAAGAGCATGTTTGGGATTGCCTACCTTTTTAGCTTTTTTTTTTTTAAGCTAGATTTGTTCAATCTTTATAGAATTTGTAATTTATATTTAACTTTTATCCATTTATAATAAAAGGTAATCAGAAATTCTAAACAGCAACTTGATCGAAATAAATCTGAAAGAGAGATTGGTGGATTTTGTCGATATATAGATTTTCAATTGTCTCTAATACTTTTAAGTAAAATTTTATACATGAACTTGTAGACATTGTGAAACGTAATAATTTCGATAGTTGCTTGGATAAATTGATTCTCGACATTTTTATTAAATTTCTGTCCCTTGGTGCGTCCATTATTCTTGCAACAAATATTAGTTTCAGAGATAATAGGTCCGTTTGATAACCATTAGTCCATTACATTACTATAACACATGTTAATCAGAAAACATAGCAACAAACGATAACTGATAAATCAAGGCCAGTTTATATAGGGATATAATGAACATATATATGTAAATGGTTCGTAAAATAAGTAAAGGAGTAATTAGATCACACGTACGCAAATGTGTCTAACCGCCAAAACAAAATAGCGAAGGACTGACGGTTAAGTACAGAAAGAAGAGGTGTAACGTGTGGAATAGAAAAAAATAAATAAGATTAAACGTTATGAAATATGTGATATTAGAGATCATTTAATTTAATTGGGTGACACGTGTTTTTTACAACTGTCGTTTAATAGTGATATTAGTGGTGTAATGTAATATAATAAAGTTTAACGAATATAATATCACTTGTATGGTTATTAAAATATATTAGTGGTGTAATGTAATATACTAATAAAGTTTGGAATTACTTAACTATGAGGCTCTTTTTAACGTATTTAAACTGTAATGTTTGAAAAAAAAATGAATAAATTATCCACTTATAACAAGTCATTATAAGCAGTTCTTTAACACGCATGTTAGGATATGTTTATTTCAAAGTGCTAATTTGGGATTACAATACAATAACCTTTAAACAAATGAAAATAGGCTTCCTCATGTTTATTTCTTAAACTTCTTGGTATTGATGACATGTTCTATTATTTATTATAGCCACAAACCAGTCAATTCTATTATGTGTACACTAATTTTTCATATCACATAATGTTCTCAGGTGGGTTTTGCTTCTCCATCATTATGCCAGTATTCCAGAAAGATAGAGATCAGTGCACGTGGGACGTTAGAAACTCTGATTTCATTCAGTGCAGTGGGAAAATTACAAAAGCTTGAAGAGCTGAGAATATCCTCTTGCCGGTCATTAAGGGAGATATTTGAGATTGAAAGGGTCAACAGGAATGGTAGTGATAGTGCTAATGTTGGTGATGGAATTGGTGATATACTTCCTGGAGTGACGATTCCAAAGTCCGCAAATATAACTTCGCTTGAATTGCCCAACTTAAAGATATTGCGGATTATCAAATGTGACCTTTTGGAACATGTATTTACAAGTTCCACACTTGATAGCCTCAAGCAGCTCGCAGAGTTGACCATAGAAGGGTGTAATGCAATGCAAGTGATTGTAAAGGAAGATGGACAGCACAATTCTAAAACTGTTCTCTTTCCCCGTCTAAAGTCTCTTACACTAGCCGATTTACCAAATGTCGAAGGTTTCTTCTTGGGGATGAATAAGTTCCAATGGTCAATATTGGATGAGGTTAAAATCTATGGTTGCCCAAAAATGAAGACTTTCACATCTGGTAGCTCGATTACTCCAAAGCTCCTCTACATAGATAGAGGCATTGGCAAGCATAGTCTTGAATGTGGTCTCAACTTTCCATTGTCCAATGCATCACATGAAGTATGTTATTACTATAATTGCATCAACAAATCAGTTAATCTCTGTTTCCTTTATTATTTGGCAATTAATTTTTTTTTTCTGGTCGTGTGTCTACCTGACGATGATTACGTTTGTGTTTCTTCATTAGGAAATTCAGTTCCCTTGGTCTTTTTCTAATCTAGTTGAAGTAAATGGAGCATCAAACTTGTTGAAGAACGGAATTATTTTTCGATGCAACGAATTGAAAAATCTGCAGAATCTAGAAAAGCTTCATATTAAGCATTGGCAGCCATCTTTCGAGAAAGTAAAAGAAATATTTGAAGTAGTAGATTTGGAAAATGATGATGCGAATGAAAAGCAATCTGTTGTGGTATTTCCAAAGCTAAAAGAAGTGACTCTGGAAGAGCTTTTTCATATGAGGTATATATGGAAGGGCAGTAGGTGGATAACATTGAACTTTCCAAACCTTACAAAAGTGTTAATTAATGGATGTGCACTTCTTGAACATGTTTTCACATGTGGCATGGTTCGCAGTCTATTACAGCTACATGAGCTTGAAATTAGTGATTGCGATAATATGGAGGTAATTGTCAAGAAAGCAGAAGATCCTGACGCTACAGCTACTGATGTTGTTGTGTTTCCTTCTCTGAAATCCATAAAACTTGGTTCCCTTCCGAATCTCAAGGGATTTTGCTTGGGGACAGAGGATTTTCTATGGCAATCGTTAGATACTTTGGAAATCAAAAACTGTCCACAGATTACGGTTTTCACGTGTGGACAATCAACTACTCCACAGCTAAAGGTAATAGACACATCTTTTGGATTGTGTTACGCAACAGAAGACCCAACCTCCTTTATAAAGGCCAAACAACAAGAGGTACGTGATCTCTGTCAGATATTTACATGTTTATTATAATCAGGGGTTTGAATCACTCCATTAATTAATACTTCTATTCTCCTACAGGGATTGAAGTTATGAGGAAACGAGTTTATACCTGAAATTTAGTGATGCATTATTTTGGTATGTAATTTGATGTCAAGAATATTGAATAAGTAATATTGCACCTGTGTACAGGGTCCATGCCTCAACCTTGCTTGTAGTTTTCATTTCTGTAACTTGTTTCTCAACTTTATGTGAATGAATTGACTTGTTCAATATCGATCAACTAATATAAATAGGCTTTAATGAGTTCCAGCATCTGCTATTTGTGGTGAAATCAGTATACATGCCTTTAGAAGCAGAGTTAGAATCATGGTTCAGGTCCAAATGGCGAAATTCCTTTTCTTTTTTTTTCCCCGCAACCTGTATCATAAAACAGCCTGTAATGAATTCATCTTGAATGCACAGATACAACCTGCAACATAATCTGCTGAAATAAATAGCATTAATAAATTACTGTTAGACCTATTCGACTTGTTATATCATGTGCTCTAGTTTTTCTTCCCTTCACCTGAACATTTTTTGTTGGTTTATACGTGAATATTTCTTTCTGTCTGAACAATATGATAACGTGGTTGTTTGTTCTACTGGTTTATCTGGCTATATTACTCCATCCAAATACTTAAGCTGTTTCTTTATTAGTAGATTACTATTTTGATATTATAGCTCTAGGTAAATTTAATTTTAATTTTAATTTTAAATAATAACAATTCCTTAATTGTTACTGTAGAGGTCTGCCACATATTGAATTACGGAGTATATATTTACTTTTGTAATATACTCCGTAAAACACAAGTCAAAAGCCTAGCTTAGTGGCAAATGTTTGCTTTCATGTTTGTTAAGTTCGCATATCAAACATTTTTGCAACATCTTTTTGATATAATAAAGGTCACATTTATTTTAAAAACACTAAATCATTCTTTATTAAGTAATATTTTTATTATTATTATTATTTTTTAATTTTAAAAGATGTTTATTAAAAAATCATAAATATTTCCTGATGTAGAAAAAAAAATAATAAATCTATTTTTAGAAATATTGAGTGGGGCAACTTAGAGGGCAAAAATAAGTGAGCTAACAAGCAATTAAAGGCAAACAAGGCACAAATCTAACAAGACAGTATAGCAAGGTTTTCAAAACATCAAAAATCTCATCATAAGCTCAAAAGATGAACAATTTAAAGGCTTTTGAAATGTGGCATGTGAGCCTATCACCCCTGGTGCAGGGGAGGTTTTTGAAAAACTAGCCAAAAGAAGCCACTGAATAAGCACTAGGAAAATTTTCTAAAATTAAGCTAAAATAAGGACTAAAAAGATGAGCTGCTAATTTTTAACTTCCCAAAATTTTAGAAACAATGGCTTAAAATTGAGACCATGAAAAATCAAACCAAAAATGGATTTTTAACCTTTGTATGCAATTTGACTTTTTGAATTATTGAACTCAGTTGACTTATGTGAACTTTGATTGCTTCTAATTTACTGAAAATGTAATAATAAGCTTATATGAGAGTGATTTGAGCTAATATAACAACTAATGCAACTATATGAATGATTATGCTACTTAAAATTCTAACAGTGAATGAGAAATAAGATTAAACTGAGATGTTGACTTTTTGATTAATTAGTACTAAATTTTATGACTTGTATGCAACAAATGAACCTAATGTGACTTGTATCAAACACTTGCAACCACTGAAACAGAATGGTTAACCTAGAATGCCTTTGTACCAAACACCCCTTAAAGCAACTGATTTTTTGAGATTTTCAAGGCAAATGGTGGTGATTTTAACCCACGAAACTACCAAATAAGCTTATAGATAGATGTGTGAGGCCTAATTAAGCACAGATGCATACAGATAAACAACAAATCCAGAATCTACCTATAACATGCAATTTAACTGTTAAACTTAGCAAGTGCAAAATTGTGATCCTAACCAATAACTAACAACATAATGGCATCAATCCAAGTCCCATACACCTAATAAACACAGAAAAACCAGATTAACACAAAATTAAGCAATCTACAATAATATGCAAGAAAATTAAAACAAGTTTTAATGCCTACTGAGCTTATAAGAGCTTATGAGTGAGCTAAAATGAGCTCAAAGGAACAGTAAACAACATCTTTTAACCATAATTAAGCTATGATGGAATTTGAGCAATTAGACCTGAATTTTTTATTGAAATAACTTACTATTACACTTTAAAAACTAGTTTATCAACTGAAAGAGAAAAAATACATGAATTCGACATGAAAATTGAACTAAAATTCTACACAGTGTCTTGATCCTAGCCATTGAAGTGATTTTTGGCGCCAAAATTCTTTAAGCCACTGGACTGGTAACTTGGAGGGTTTTAAGAAGCATTTAAGGCTCCTTGTTTCTAGTGTTTGGAGGGTGGGAATAAGGATGGGAGAAGCACAGGAAAGTGGTGAAGGATAGGGTGGTTTTGCAGGTGGTATTGGAGGGAAAGGGGGAAGAGGGTGACGGGTTTGACTGGGTCAACCCTGGTATTAGCTAAGGGTGTTAGGAGTTGGGCTTTTGGACTGGCCAGGTAAAAAGGTTGGGTTGGTTTAGGGAATTGGGTTTTATTAATAGTGGGGCGTGTGTTGGGTTAAGTAAATAGGATCCGTTTGGTTTGTAGTTAACAAAAGCCCAAGGACCTAAAGCGTAAATACTTATTTTTTAGGGACTGATCTTGCCAACTTTTCCAAAGTTAATCCAAGGACCTTTCTTGCCAACTTTCAAATTCCCAAGGGCCAATAATGAGTATTCCTTAAAATTAAACATCCAGGGGCCATTTCTGCCAACTTTGAAACTTGAGGGGCCAGTTTTGCCAATTCTTGAAATTTGTAATCAAGGGTCAGAAATGTCATTCCTTGATTCCTGGGGGACTGTTGTTGACTTTTCTTCAAAATAAATATCTAGGGACCAATTCTGACAATTCTTGAAAGTTGAGGGACTGAATTTGCCATTTTTGCAAAATTTGCTCATTATTCATTTGTTTTCAATCCTTTTGTACCTGAAACACATAAAAACAAAATCCAAGAATATTTGCAGTATTATATGACATATCTATGTGTTTTCAGTTGTTTTTTTAGTTTAAATGGGACAAAAATGATGAGTATTTACACACTCATCAATGGCTTAACTTGTTGCCAACACAGACATGTGATACTTAATGATGGATTTTGTGTGCATTGTAGTGATCCTGATGAAGATGTTCTACATGCTCTATTCCAATGTGATCGAGTACGGCAAGTACGGGAAGCGGATAATTTATTAATATATCATCCATCCAAATTAGTGATAATGTGAATGATTATTTTGCTGCTATTTTTTCAGATCACATGAACAAATTAGAGGTGTTTCTAATGATATGTTGGAGTCTTTGGTTAGAACGCAACCGTGTTGCACATGGCCATCCTCCTCAGAATTGTGGATTAATATGGCAAGGAGCTACACGTTTGTTACATGAATTTCAAGATGCATCTATGCGTGGTAATGTGCAATGTGGGTCAAATGTAAATCCTTTGGCATTTATATGGCAGCCTCCACCTAATGGGTTGGTAAAGTTAAATTGTGATGCTGCATGGTTTCCTAGTAGTAAACAAGCTGGTCTTGGTTTTGTTGCAAGAAACACTGAATGTGAGGTTATTTTTTCAGGGGCAAAACACATCGAGTACTGAGAGTCAGTCCTTATAGCAGAAGCTGGTGCCGTGTGGTGGGCCGTCAAAACTGCCCATGAAAAGCATCTAACCAAAATAGAAGTACAGACAGACTCCTTTGTTCTTTATCGATCGTTATTAACCGGAATACCATTTCTTCAGATTTCAAGTTTGTGGCAGGATATCATGGATCTTTCTTCCACATTCGAAGGTTGTCATTGGGTTTTTGTTAAGCATGGTGGTAATGCGGCAACTCATAGTATTGCTAGATATGCTTTAGGAGATATTGTTTCATCAGTGGTCGATGGCCTAGTTCATCTCGAGTGAAGTTTTTGTACACTCGTTGATGTTTTTTTGTTTTTGGTTTTATATCATTTTGTAACACCCCCAATTTTAAAATATGTGGAGCGGAATAAAGATTGGGTGTTACTTCATAGCCAGGGGCGGAGCTAGAAAAAAATTCGAGAGGGGGCAAAAAAAATTTTTTTTACGACATATCGTAACTAGAGTTAAAGAAAAAGTTGGCATTATCAAACGTAATTTCATTTGCTTCAAAGTATTAACTTGTCCACATAAATATTGTAAAAAAAAAAAAAAAAAAAAAAAAAAAAAAAAAAAAAAAAAAACTTATACTAAGAAAAAATAAGGTAAAATAACAAAAAATAATAATAAAAGTAAAAAGAGGAGTTGTACTTGTCAGTCAACCTACCCACGTGATTCCACATTGTGCTACAAAACAAAAGACTTTATTTTGCACTTCATCTTTTTCGTTTAATGTGCAAGAAACAAATGATATTCCTTCCATGGCTTCTTTCTTTCTTTCTTTCTTCCTTCAGTTTACATCAACGGACAAATTTTTAGGGGGGCAAATTATCAAAATATCTCAAATACTCTAGAAATTTACACTAAAAATTTTTGGGGTGGGGGGCACTTGCCCACCGTGACCCCCCCCCCCCCCCCCCCCCCCCGTAGCTCCGCCCATGTTCATAGCTCGCAGTTTTTAAGTAGAAAATGATTATCAATTTAGTCATTTTAAAACATTTATCATTCGAATATCAGAGTTTTCAAAATGAGGTCCCAGTGGTTTCAAAGTTTGTTAAATAAGTTTTCGAATGATAGTAAAATTTATAGCCTTTGTAAGAATCCGTGCTCCTCCGTACCATCCTTGCTCATTATGGACCTGAGATAAACACATGCTAAAAGTGTCAACACAAAGGTTGGTGAGTTTATAGAATTTATAAGTAGAGTAGTTGATTTCAAAGAATCAAAAGAGTTTGTGAGTCCATAGTGGTCATAATAAATAATTTATTATCAAAATCAAGAGTGAGTAAATCCATAGTGTTTATAGTTGAAAGCAGTTGATTATCAAAATCAAAGTTAACATGTAATAGTTTGTTGGTTTGCCCTAACTGGGTCAACACCAAAAGTAGTTGGTTGGTTTACCCTAACTGGGCCAATCATCAAAATAGTTATGATTTGCCAAGAAATAGTGATTTTCTACTATATAGTGAATACGATTTAGTCATTTGATAAAAACAGTTATTATAGTTCTTTGTCATGACCACAACACTACTACTCTGATTTCTCTAAGCCTCATGAAACACAACGATTAACTAGTCACATCAATCAAACATGATGGAAAATAACAATGGCCCTCTGGATAGGTTTTGCTATTCACCTATTAATGGATTAAATAAAGTGCGTTTGGTGGCCCATCCTGGCAGACACAAACGGGGATCGTCAATCCCTAATAGATCTATTCACAATTATTTACGTTCACCCTTCAAGTGATTAAGGTTCATGATATGAGGGACTTTTAGCAATAGTAAACTTAGGGGGGGTAGAAATCAGGTATAGCATACAGTTGATAAGTCACAGGAAATCATTTTTATAGCAGTTATCTCTCAATGAGATATAAATTGTATAAAATGGTAGGCTATGGTCCCACAGTAATAGGTAAACAGTTTAACGAGTACTTGTGAAAGTAATTGAAAATATTTGAGCAGGTATCTCCCCTAAAACATTTATAAAACAGTAAAAGTGGGGTGCTATGAAACTCACAGTAATATGTAAAAGTTTAGAGTACTTATGAAAGTAAGAATAAAGTATTTGAGCATGTATCTCCCCCAAAGAGTTTATAAAACAATTATAAAAAGAGTAAGAGAGGGGCTATGACTCACCTTAAGTGATACTAGGAATGATGCAAGTAGGTTCGAGTGAGATTATGAGAATGATTTTTGGAAGCGTCTTTAGTACGGAACCTGATAAATAAATTTATCTGAGAATCTAACCAAATACTATTTGGTAATGAATAACGATTAATGAATAGCGATTAATCGTTATGGTGAAAAGATGATATGCGAGTTAATTTCTTATGTTTATAAGGTGAGTTATTATGTTTAGAGTTCTCTTTTCTTAATCATGATGATAATATTACGTAAAGATAATTAGTTAAATATAGTTATATATATTATTAACAAAATAAAATGTGATGAAAATGCATATGACGTGATGGGGTGACGTAAAAATAGAAAAATAAAATATGCGAGTGAATTTCTTATGTTTATAAGGTGAGTTATTATGTTTAGAGTTCTCTATCCTAAAATTTTTGTTTTTACAGGTTTAGTCCTTACTTTTAACAGTTTGACAGTTTTAGTCCTTCAAGGTGTCGTCGCGTTACATTTTTAGTCCAATTTCACAAAAATCATGCAAAAATTTTATCAAATTTTCCGTGGCTTATTTTAGAGTTAAAAAGCTTATTTCAATTGCTTATTTGCCAAAAGAGCTGATTTTTATTAATTTGGGCCACTTAACGAGCCATGTTAAGGCCCAACAAGAAATTCTAGAGGCGAGGGCATGAAAACAGTTTTGGAATTGGGCTATTTTTGTGATTCTAAAAATATATTATATGGGCCTGGTGGACTGTTTAATCGCAAAATCTTACTGGGCTCAATTTAAGCCCAATCAAGTTTTGTTAATTTTCTGAAAATGAATTCTAAAAATTTACTAGTGCATGTAGTTTACTTCGAAAAGATTTGAACGCTCATATGAGTTTATGAGGAAAAGTTTAAAATACAAAACACGTAGTTTGCTAGATGGTCTATCGAGTGGTGTAAAAACATGGTATGTTTGTTATGTTAGATTTCTACATATACGAATGTTTCCAAGTTACATGAGACGAGTTTTTAAGTAAAGTGACTTAGAAAAATTCTGAGTGTTTTGAGACTAGGTCTCGTTGTGACTTAGGAACGCGTCCAAAAATAGTTATACGTGACTTGTATGATTTAAATCTTTGTATGTCATGATTTTTAGCGTAGTGAATATATAGGTGAGATAATAATACGTAAGTGTTGTGTACATCGATTACGAGTAATTTGGTGCATGTGATAGTGATTTTACACGTTAAGATTAAAGTATACGTTTTAAGTAAAAATGGAAAAGAGTATACGGGACTTACTACACCAAGATGGTGGGGTAAAATGATTCGTAGAGTCGAGGAGGGGGTAGTACGAGAGTGTAGCGTGAATGTCGACTCAATCAAGGTTCACAACAAAGTTTTGTTTCTCCTATACATCACTCGAAGTACTTGTGCACTTGCCAAAGCGATTTGCACCAGGAACTAAATCTAGGACTTAGGATATTTTTGGAATTTGATTTGTATGTAAGTATAAGTCGAGTGCATGCATGCAAGGTGATATTTATATGAAATTTTGAGTGTTCTAGGGGTCATACATTTATTAGATGTGATGGTAGTGTGTAGTAGAATGAGAGGTAACGTGCTCCTCTTTGTTTTCTAGTTTGTCGACATCAACCAAAGCTTAAAGAAAACGTGAGCTTGTTTATTATACAATTTCGATTGTACCTATAGTTTCATTTTTAAAATACATCTAGTACTTGGCCTAGGAATAGTTTATGAAATTGTGAGAGCTTGAAATGGGGAGGTGCATGTCCTTGTGTCTAGTACATATGTCGACCACAAATTTTCTTAGCATACGATTTGGAAATTCATGTAGGTTTCAGTTATAGTTGATAGCTTTTAATATATAGACATGAATTCATGCTAGAAATGATTTCTGAACTTAATAGAAACAAACGAGAGCTAAATCGGTTTAGTTTTGAATTATGTACAAATCAGGTGGGTTTGTTTTTGGATCAATTACTTGGCCTTGTAAAAATATAGCAAGACTCGACATGGGGAGCTGAAATTTAACATCCTTGGAGTTGGCTAAGTGAGGAACGAGGTAGGGTAAAAATATGTATGTGTCGTGTATATAAATGGTGCGTACGGGGTGCGTTTTGGACTTGGTCTTGGTCGATCTCATGAACTAATAAAAATTAAAGTTGGGCTTAATGGTTGGGTTGGATGAATAGTAACAGGTCGTGGGAACGTTTGGGCTGAGAGGTGATTAAGGGCCCGTTACATTTGTGTTTAGTGTTTAATTTGATTAGTGAAATATTTAAGTTTCGTTAAACGTGTCGAGAACTTGTTTCGTCAGTTGGTGAATTTTGCAATATCGTAATCATGATCATTTAATGCCGTAAGAAAATCTTAAATTTTTCTGTAAAAATGGTGATTAAGATAGTGATAGAGATTATTATATAATTAATCCTTTGTTAACCATATGGATTTTTGCGGGGGTTTACACATTCTCTTTATCAAAAAAATAATAATAATAGCGTTAGATGGTGCGATCATACTACTGTGGCAAAAAGATGAAGATAGTAAAGCATGAGCTAATTGTGTGAATTTAGTTTTGTTTGTCATTTGTTTTGATTTAGGCTTACAGTCAGGGGTGGATCTAGCATGAACTCAGGGTATGCACGTGCATACCCTGTGTAAAATGTTAGTAGTGTAAAATATTTTTGATTTTTTCCAAAGTTAGTACAAAATATACTTTAGAAAATTATCAGTGCATACCTATAGAATTTAAAGAAGAAAAAGAAGGAAGAAGAAGAAATAAAAGTGCAACTGGTAAGTCACAGTATGTCGGCTGCTCTATTTTGATGAAGAAGGTCAAACGGTAGTTTTGTGTTTTTTATTGGGCCAATTATTTTACATTGAGTTTTAAGTTGAGCTAGTTACTCTCACAAGCCCAACCCACTATAAATGTCATTTACCACTGAAAGGTTAGGATCACTTATTTCAAGTACCAACTTAGCATCAAATTATTTTGCTTGTTGTCGTTGATATATGATCGACTTAATCACAATGATTAGAACATAAAAATTGAAAAAGTTTTTTTTTTTTTTTTTTCTTTTTTTTTTGAACAGTTAGTAGCTAGTTAGAGTTAGTGGTTCGAGTTGTGAAGTCCAAGCGGGCAGTATGCCTTCCTCGAGCCTTCTTCTTTGGAGAATAAACCCCACTCCTTTATCTCGCTTCACGTAGAAGGAAACCCCATTGGCAAGCCTCAAACCCGAAACATCCAAAGGAACAAACCAATTTTAATTGTCATACTCCAATCCGCACAACCACCATTTCCCGAAAGGGAAAAAATCCGACCCGAAAATATTTGATGGACCGAAAAATAAATTTACTTATAACTCTAATAAAATAGTGCACACCCTAACCTGAATTTCTAGGTCCGCCAGTGCTTATAGTATCATAAGCGATGGAACAACCGAAAGTATTTAGATGGGAATGAATGACCACCAGACATAGTGCAACCCGTTTTGTAATATTAACTAAAAACGATTTTAGATGAACGATTTAGTTAGGAGTCGTAACATGTTATTTTTAAATTCTATAAGAAATAATCCATAACTTTATTGTTTTTTAGTTTGTGGTTCAAAATAATTAAGTAAGCTCGGATCAAATTTAATCTTAACATCGTATGATCAAGATCCGGATATTTTATGCCTTTTGTAACGTTTCTAAACTTTATTTTATTCTTATGTAACATGGCTATTATCTATTCATACATCTAGCATATCAATTATTCTCATAAAATCACATATCAATCGCTTATATAAACATATTTATTTTCATAATAATAACAAAACTGCTATTTCACGGTTATCAATTTAATCCCGTGAATTTCACGGGTTAATAAACTAGTACTATATATTAAAGGAAAAATCCTCGAAGTGGAAAAATTAAGTAAACTATTTATGGAAACCATAAACTTTTATTGTTATTTTCGTTTATGACACATCTTATTAATTCAGTTTAAATAGTGTTATGGGGTGTTTGATAACCTTTGAATTGGATCATTAGGGTGGTAGCAATGGTCACGGTTTGGCTGCGGTATCATCCCATACCGAGCAGCAACACCGTTTCCTCCCCTTCGGTATAGGTGCGGCATGGTTGAGTTCGGCAAAGATTGCCGAGTCGGTATGGAAGATAAGGAACGTGATTATTTGACCGTTGGGAGCATTAATTTTGTATTATCATGTATACAAAATACAACAAGAACATATAAAACCTTACAATATCGCATGAGTTGTTGTCGTCGTTGTTAATTTGCTGAATTCCAAGTTTTTCTTGAACTGTCATTTTTGTTAGAAGAAAGCGGCTAAGTGAAAAAAATGAAGAACTGGTAAAACCTAAAATATAGAAGTAAATGTAATATACGGAGTATAAAACTGATTATTAACTTTGGCATCTTTTTACAAGCCCAACAAGCTTACACATGGTATTTTTAAAAGACCCATTACAAATACTATCTTTTATTAAAAGAGTTAACGAAAATTAATTATGTTTTTTTTCCTAAGTATTATGCAATTTTCTTTTTATTATTAATGAAGTATTATGTTTTTATTAAATTGTTTAATATAATTATGAATATATTAAAAAAAAATTAGGTGATGCATGAGATCATGGTTGCCACTAAAAAAGTATGGTGAGGTATGAGAGAGGCATGAATGAGGTGGAATGATATTATTGGTGGGTTGTCAAGTATGAATGAGATGGAATGATATTATTGGTGGGTTGTCAAGTAATGAGGTATGGGATCATGACTGCCACCACGCTTAAGTGGAAAATAGATGAACCGGTCAGATCATTGTTGTTTGATAAAAATAAAGAAGGCATTGTACCAAATTGAAAGCTTCTAGATCGTGCTGGGCCAAAATCATGCAAAATCATTCTGTTCCCACATTTATCTATTTTATCCTTTTGTCTCTTTTAGTTAGTTATTACTTTATTACTACGTACTATTCTTTTTATACTTTAGTCAAAGAAGAAAACTTGTAGTACTTGGCAAGTTTGCATGATGGGTATATAAAGTTTATTTTTAGAGCAAAAGGAGCAATAACTCAAGTTATGAAATAACTCAGGCCACGTCAGCGCTACATAATCTCAACACCAAATAACATAACACAAAAAACACCAAGAAATCATAACACCACTTTTTGAGACTCACCCTTTAAAAAAAATACCATTTACAAATTAACCCCTTAAGTAATATTTCAATCATTAAATAAACGCTTCATTAATATTTCATTCATTCAAAACTAACACAAATTACAAAATACTTCAAAAAAAAACCCTTAAATTTAAGCCCAAGAATTTGGTTAAATTACGGATGACAAATTAAGCCCAAGAACTTGGATAACCCACTAGACCAAAATACCACTAACCTAATAATTGACTAGTATATAAAGACTTTTCTTGGTAACCCTACACTTGTGCAGTCACACTTATACGGCAGTCATACAAAGACTTTTCTTTGTAGATCTACATCCATCCAAACTCACAAAAATCAAACAACTAGCCCTTTCATCTTCGCACCACCAACAATGTATCTCAATGGCCTTTTGTTTAACTAATCCTATAAACGACAATCAAACACACTTAAACGTTGAGGGGATGATTTTATAATTTTGTCTTTGGCCTTACCCACGTTGCAACGTACGTTGCTCTAGCAACGTAGAAGCCAACGCCATGCCAACGTTCATGATCTCAGAGTGTCCATAACGCCTTAACACCGTTGGAAACAAGCCACCTAGGACGAATTTGTTGCCAGCTAGACGATAACGCTGGTTCGGCGTTATTGCTCCCTTTGCTCTTAAAAGCTTTGAAACTATAAAACTATTATTATATATATTTTTGAACCTAGCTCTAGAATATGACTAAAGCAAATAGTATTAGCTGGCATGTGAGAACCTAGTACTTTAGGTTAGCTTTTGTTCGAGCCAATGTCTCCTTATTCTATTGGTTTTAAAGGTAAACCGTAGTTGTTTCAGTTCGCTTTCATAATTTTTACTTTCAAGTATTCTTATGATTCAGCTTCAATGTGGTCTTGGCACCTTGTTCATGATGGAACGTAATGCATGTTTATATAATTTCATGAAATACTCTTTTTTTTTAAATAACAGTTGGTGTTTTATCAATATAGGTTACTTATCAACAAGTTACATTCAATTTACACTAATCGAATACGAAGGATAAAATGGTAATTTTAATTATTTAGAATGCTAATTCAGAAGAATTTTCATACGGTCATTTTTGTTCAGGACGTGACTCATTCAGAATCTTTGAATTGGTCAGCACCCTTATTCATTCAGCGCTAAATTATATTGGTTTATCAAATTTAATCAATGTTATGAAACCGGGTCTCTAATCGACTCAGCCAAATCACCGGGTCACCAGGTTACCGGTTCAACTACCGGGTCAACCCGGTCTTCCACAATAATTAAATTTATATATATTTGGAATGATATTATATCTCGAAAACTTGGCTGATTTGGGTCACTTAGAGCACTTCCATCGTTAACACGGAGCCTGGGTTAAGGGCCATATAGCGCGCGTTAACCTTGCGTTAAGCGTTGTGTGGTGGGGCGTTAATCATGCGCTAACATGGGACGTTAGTTGGTTAACCCGGCATTAACATTCACTTTATGTTAAAAAAATAAATAAATAATTACACTATACTCTCTCCCAACGGATACTATTCGTTAAACTAAAAAAAAAAATCGATTTACCCCCCCCCCCTCCTCCCTCCCTCCCTCCCTCCCTCCCTAACGGATACTATCCGTTAAACTCAAAAAAAAAAAAAAAAAAAAAAAAAAAAAAAAAAAAAAAAAATCAATTTACCCCCTCCCCCCACACCACCACATTAACAAACGGCTATATGCCTAAAAAAATAAAAATAAATAAATAATAAAACCTTTTTCTAACCAAAATAAATACCCATTCAACACAATTCTTTTTTTCACACTTCCACAACTCATTATATTCACTTCTACACTTCTAATAGCCAAAAAAAATGTCTCAAGGCAACAACAACGACTCACTTACGAACCTCCTAAGTGGGTGGGGGAACCCATACGCAGGTTCATTGTCAAATCCGAATTGGGATAACCCAAACCAATTTGGTATGTCGAGTCAAGAACTTTTCCAACAACATCAAGCATTAAAATTTTGGCAAGAGAGCCAACAACAAAACTCCCTAAATACCGATTTCCAAAACCTCCAATTCACTCAACAATCACAACATTCTCAACCGGAAACAAACGAAGTTCCCGAAACACCTACCTCTCCACCAAAGAAATTCAAATCTCGTGGTAAACGAAAGGCCAAAAAAAACAAAGAACCCTCACCGGTCGATGATGATGAAGAAAACGAAGACGGCCCCACAATCACACGTTGGCAAGCAAGTGAAGAAAAATTACTTGCTAAGTGTTACGTGGCCGCTACCGAGGATTCACTAGTCGATCATTCCCAAGCCAAAGATACGTTTTGGCAAAGCATTCAAAATGAGTTCAATAAACACAATTTTCAGGAACGCGACAAAGATATGACACAAGGAAAGTGGAGAACGTTGAACCGTGATTGGATGAAGTTCAACGCGTATTTTAAACGTGCTCAATGCGATCAAAAAAGTGGGAAAATGAAATGGTTGTCCTCACGCAGGCGAAAGAAATGTATCGTGAGGAGAACAAATCGGCCCGTTTAATAATGAGGCGGCTTGGGCTATTTTGCGAAAGCATAAAAAATGGGACGCACCGGATCCGGTTGATTTAACCGATGATGTCCCAAGCCAAGCAAGCGAGGCGTTGTTTGGTCATGATGCACAACCACGCCCGATGGGAAAAAAGCGGGCTGCGAAGAAACAAAAATCCTAGATGACGACAAGCACCGAGGGCACGAGTACCGGAGGATCCGTTTCATCGGCCCAATGGGGGGAGGTTATGCGCGAAGAGTATCGGGCAAAAAGTGAAGATGCGTCCAAGGCTTACCAAGCGACCGCAGAAAACCAATACACACAACTACGGTTGAAAAAAGACCGACAGGGATCCACACTATGTGGCGTTGGTCAATATGAAAAAAGACCGAATCATTGAAAAATACGGGTTGCTAAAGCGTCAAGAATAAGAAATTGTGTTGTGTTGTAACGTTTTTTTTTTCTTTTTTTGTAATTTTTTTTTTTTTTTTTTTTTTAAAGAATGAATGTTATTGTTTTTAATAAATGAAGTATTAGTTTTAGTTTAGGGTTGAATTTGAAAATATTTGAAAAGTTAAGTTAAAGTGAGTTAAGGTTGAGTTATGATTATGTGTGTTTTTTTATAAGTTAAGGTGAAAAGGTTAAAACTGATATGGAGCTGATGTGGCACTGCGTTAAGTAACTTGTGTTATGGATGGGAGTGCTCTTACTCACTTCAAACCCGATAGGTCTAACCGGGTTCTGAAAATATAAAAACCATTTTAATTTGACCCGTTGCTATATAAGGGTATTGTTGTTTATGGTACAAGTAGGGTATATTTTAAAAGATATCTCCGCCTGAAAGAGAGAGGGTTTTAAAATAAAGATTGTTGTGATTGAGAGTTGGAAATGCATCATAACCAGCCAAAACCACATGGAGCTCTCGAGTTGGTGTGGAACATTCTAGATTTTCAGAAAGAACAAGAAGTAAGGCTCAAAGTTGGCTATTAACTCGTTGACAAGCTATATTTTACTGACGCGAAGTTACTTGTTACGAGACAAGTTCATATCTTTGTTATCATAATTTAAGTAAACAAGCATAGTACATTATTATTCATGCTTCGTTTTCTTTTAAAGTTATTTGCTTGCCCAATATCTCTTGTCACATTTAACTACAATATTAAGAGGTTACTAAAGAGCAAATTCCCAAAAAGGGATTTTTTTTTTTCAATTTCCTGAAATGGTACAAATCCAAAATGTTTTCCCAATTTGGTCATCGGAGGATATGATGTAAATGAGTAATATTGTCTTGTATTAGTTATTTGGTTTTCATATGTTAAAAGCTGTTGACTGGGAAAAAAGAGGACCAATTTAATGAGTAATATTTTTGGATATTATGGATTAAATATGCTGTATGATGTAAAGAAAGTGGTATGTGTTAAAATCATTGATGTAATTCGGAGATTATGATGGAATTAGCGCCGGAATATATAAGTATCGCCGGAACCTGAAAATAAGTGAAGTTGCACATTCGCACATTTAATGGGTAGCACATTCGCACATTTAATTGACTCATATAGAGATAAGGGTAAATTAGTAATTTTGTAATAATAGAAAAAGAATATCTGGGAACACACCCACTTACCACTATACTTTATTATTCAAAAAGTGGACATGTGTCGCACATTCAGTGGGATCGCACATTCGCACGTTAGCACATGAACAAATTGGGAAAACATGTTGAATTTGTACCATTTCAGGAAATTGAAAAAAAAAAGTCCCTTTTTGGGAATTTGCTCGCTACTAAACCCAATATCCTAACCGAGTTAATGTGCAGCATAAGAACTAAAGTTACCAATTCCATCCTGCTGACTTATAAAAATCGTCAATTCGGTTTTGTTCTATCTATGATGAGTCAAGCAGATAACATAGAAAAAAGTTTAAAAAGTGTATTGACTTCAACGGAACCTGTCATGTCTTGAGTCTTGCCCTATTATCCAAACCAACTGCCACCCATTTCACCACATCTAATAGGAACCGTGATATAATTGACATGGTTTTAGCGTAAGGTAGTCATACTACTCGACGTTCCTTACTTTATTAAACAATGATGAACAGTGATGAAATCACGATTATTCATATTTTAATACCAAAAATACCCTCATTTTAGCTTAATAAAATAACAAAGTTAAGGTTAAACAGCCCACGAGACAAGTGTTTGTTCGAGATTAACTAAATTACATTCTAGTTATTGATTGGCTTAACAAGTATTTGGGTATGCCTTTAAAAGCTCTTATTGCAACTAACAAAAATTGGATGATCATCTAAGTTATGGCTAGTTTAGTAATATTGCATTTATCTTAAAAATCAGTTTTCTTGCAGCAACTTCACATCCGTAGTTATATTGTCACTAGTGGTGTCGTTTTTACCAGAACACGAATAAGTTCAATCAGGTCAGATTATTCGTGTTTCAAACCAGTGTCATGTTGTAATACTTTAGTAGTGCGCTATCTTAGTAGATATATTAGTTAGAGCTAGGGGCAGACCATCTGTTCCTGCTGGACTTACTTCAAGATACGAAACGAGCAGCCGTTTGGCGTAATGCATTTTGCCATTTTTAATGAACTAAACCAATTTGCAAATGATACTGGAATAGTGGACTACGTAATGCATTTTGCCAATTTTTTTTTAATTTTTTGCTGCTACCACTTTTTAAGCACATAATTTTATGGATTGGACCATCTATAAAATTTTCGCTACTGCCAACTATTCGATTATTTTGTTTCTCCGTCAACTAAAATGGCTTGATACTTTTTCTTTGTATAAAAGTTATGTCAACCTGAATTGACCCGTTTGCTAAAAAAAATGAATTCACCCGATAACCTAACCCGATATCAGTGTTGTAAATATCGGTCTTGGCGGCCGATATATCAGTGATATATCGCTTATCGGCGGTTGACCGATACGATATTTCACTTATCGGTCAAATTTATCGGTTTGGTCAAAATCGGTCATATCGGTCAAATTTATCGGTCCAGGTTCTTTCCAGTCAATCAGTCATATATTGGAGCTGAATTGGAGCACTTTGGTAGTATACCAGGTTCTACAAATATCTCTTATAAGTTATAAATATAATTTATGTTTTGTTTTGTGTTACATATGTTGCATTTAAAAAATATACATAAATTTCTTTATAATTTATGGTCTCCGATATATCACTGATATATCGCCGCCATATCGGTCTTGGGGCTTGGCGGTGGTCGACCGCCGAGCGATATTTACAACACTGCCCGATATAACCCGAACCCTTATAGGTCCGGTTGTGGGTCACATAATTTTATTCCAAAACCTGAGTCAACCCGACCCGATATACCCGACAGGCGACAACCCGAATCGATAACACCCTTAATCATATGGAACTTTGGATTTGATTTATGAATCTGGCAGTATGCCGATATCATCACATACATATCAAACTTCCACTAAAATCGACTTCTACATAATGGCATTTGGATGTGCGTATTGCCGTATGCCCGCATATATAGTAGTATAGTACGATGATTACCTGAATGCGCTTATTTTATGGAAAAAATATCTAGCGCATGAATGAAAAGTATGATTCTTGAATTATTCATTTTACATGTAATTTCTGACGATGCTATAATGTTATCACAAAACATTTGTTGAAATTGGACATTGTAGCTTAATACAATAGATTGCATGCCAAAAGATCAATATAAAACTTATATTTCCCATAAACCAATGAACCAATCATAGTCATTCATTTTTTTATTAAAATAAAACAATAAACTTTCACCTTTTTTTAAAAAATTAAATATCTCGCAAACCGTTAACTGTTACGCGAAAAAAATCATATCATCGCGACGAGAATTAAATTATCTTTCTATAGATATGCATTGTTATATAATTTCGACGAACTTTTTTTTTCGACGAATTTTTTTTTCAAAATTTCGGCCCAGAAAAATCACATGTGATTTGTAAAAATCACATGTGATTCGTTAAAATCAAATCATATCTGATTTTTACGAATCACATGTGATTTTTGTGGGCGGAAATTTAAAAAAAAAACGTCAAAAAAAAAGTTCATCGAAAGTATATAACAATGCATATTTATAGAAAGATAATTTAATTCTCGTCGCGATGGTGTATTTTTTGTAGCTTGAAGATTTACCGTTTGTAAGATATGTTGTTTTTAAAAAAATGGAAAATTGTTTTTTATTAATTTAGATAAAAAAAAATGAATAGCTATTATTGGTTCAATGGTTATATGGCACATATAAGTTCTATATTGATCTCACCTTTAGATTGCATATCATCTAAAACTGAGGGACCACAAATGAAAATAAATTGACTTTGGAGTTGCCTTTACTCTTTCATAACCTCATTTCATCTTCATTTTTTTGTAAGGGTGCGTTTGGTTTGTAGCCCGGAATCACTATTGGTATGGGTTTCGATATAGGGTGGAATGAGAATTGGTATCGGTTCAAGTATCATACCCTATAAAAATGTTTCGTTTAATGATTTGGCATTGAACTTTCACATTTTCTTTCATCTCCATGTATAAGTATGCCAAATCATTAATAAGTCACTGGTACAAATTCCTTCATCTCCATCTCCATGATTTGGCATGAAACTTGTTTTTATTTAAAGTAGATTTTTAATATGTCACTGGTTTAACATTTCATCTCGTGGTATGGACATTCTGACGATTTCTTGTCCTTCATGTAATGGCAACGTGAAATCTTCTAATCATGTTTTCTTTGGATGCGACATCGCTATGAGGTTTGGAGACTTGTTCGTAATTGGTGTGATATCCCTTTTCCTCCTTTCACCTCTTTTGATAGTTGGAAATTTTGGTCCGGCTCTTGGAAAGCTTCTAAGGAGAAGAAACATCGGTTCTCTGTTATTTTTGCTTCGCCTCTTTGGTGGTTATGGAGGTTTCGTAATAGTGTTACTTTTTATTCACATCCGATGAGGAAAAGTGACATTTTTGACAACGTTCGTTCATCTTCTTTCTCATGGTTAGTTCACAGGTGTCGAATGGCTTATAATTGGTCAGACTGGCTTAAGTCTCCTCTGCTGTTTTCGAGTGTTTGACTGTCGATAATGTTGTGGAGCGTTTCGGGTTATGCTAGGAGTTTTGGTTATCTTTTTTTTTCCCGCCTTTTCTTTTTGTTTCTTTTCCTCGGGGCTTGTTTGGGCTGCATCAAAAACACCCCGGAGTGAAAACCGGTGGCCCGGCCTCCGTGGGTGGGGATTTTTCTCTTGTCATGGTTCTCCGTAATTGGCAAGAGTTTTTTCATCTCTTTTGTTAGCCCTCGCAGTTAAAGCCTCGGGTAGTATCTAGATTGTGTTGTTTGTTTTATTTCTAGATATGTCTTGTACTCTTTGGCTTCTATCGCCTTGCTAGTTGTTTCTTTTTTATATATTTATCTTTTGCCGTTCAAAAAAAAAATGTTTTGATTGCTGAAAACGCTCTTCTTTGATACCTGCCTTCTGCATCTGTTCTTCGTTTCACTAATAGCTCAAGATCCGTTCCTTGAGGTAGCTGCCTGGACATATTACATGTATTTCGACCCATTTACATATGGGTCAGATTTCAACCCCACTACAAGGAAAAGTAGCTTTAGTGACGAGAATTTTTTTTGGTCACTATTTAGATGAAAATAGTGACGATATAATTTTTGGTCATTATGCTTGGTCATCGGTAGAAAATCAGTGACGAAACTTATAAGTGGTCAACATTTAGTCACTAAATTACATGAATAGTGACGAGAAATTTCGTCATTAAACATTAGTGACGAAATTTTGGTCACTATTTCACATATTGCAATGAGTGAATTCTATAAAATGATTAAGAGGACAAAAATTCGTAAACACTATGATACTAATAGGGGTGTTAATCGGGTCGGGTACGGGTTCAGGTCAAATCTGGTAGAGTTAAAGTCGGGTCAAGGCTAAAAATAACATACCCGAACCCGAACCTGTTTAAACTTGGGTTAGTCGGTTCAGGTCAACTTGAATATGAGTAAATTGGTTAAAAAAATAATAATTTATTAAATTATATCAAAAGAAAAAAAAAAAAACTTCGGGTTAATCGGGTCAACCCGAACCCGAGTTAGCCAAATATTTTCAACCCGATGCCTGACCCTATTTAGTATTCAGGTTATTCAAGTGGACCCGAATAACCCGAATTCAATTTTTTACCCGACTAACCCGACCCGAATAAGCTAAGTCGGGTCCCGGTCCGGGTCGGGTTTTTTGATTTGACTCGTAATTTATAATTTATAATATCTTTCTCCACCAAATTATTTCACTTTCGCTTCCCGGCGGGAACCAATTTTTCCCCAAATGTTCACACACTAAACACACAGTTAGATTAATTCATCGATCAAAACGTTCGCAGATCAGTTAGTTACACTTTCCGTTATCAATTAACCATTTTCTAGCCCTAATTTCATAACCTAGGGTTTCACTTTTTTACTTGTATAATTACATGTGTTTACTATGTGTTTTATGATGATAGAAACGACTTAGGCTGCCTTTTGGAGTTATTTTAGCTGCTGAATTCGGTCATTTTTGGCTTTAATATTGGGCAATGGTTGGTGTTTCGGGCACATCAAGTATCGTTACGCTTACTGCTTGCAAGCTTTTGGACTTTTGGTGGTCGGCTGCAAATGGCACTTTAGGCACAGGTGAACCTCTCGTTCCACTGACTTAGTTAAGGTTGAGGCTTTGTTAAGATTATAATAATTAAACAGTAATTTTTTTTCTCTTTTAGCTAGTGTTTGGCTTTTCGATTATAAAGTACTTATGTGGGTATACATTCGGGTTTCAATATTTGTTCTTAACTTCTGCTATAACTGTGATCACATGTTTTATTGCTTTGGCTGCCGTTTACATTTACTACATTAGTTACTGATTAGTACTTTGCAGATATATAGAAATTTATATGATGTTTACATTCTGTGATCGTTTGTGATAAGTGTAGTTTTGGTATGTATCAGACCTTAAATAATTGCAGTACTGGAAGTTAACAGAATTTCGGTTGATGGTTCACATGCTAATAATAACTTTTGTTTATATGCAGGTTATGAGAGATGGAGAATTCAAGTCATAAAAGCCAACATATGTCAGGGAAAACCAAGGTGAGATTTTTAAGTTATCAGCAAATAATTAATTATCAGCAAACCCTTTTATTGTATAGGAATAGCCAACTAAAATGTATCAGTATGGAATTATGGACAGGGAAAATAGGAGATTACCAAATGCTTGTTATCAAATATATTAAATGCTAGAATCGTATATACCACCAAGTTTGATCGACTGTAACTACTGTCATATCTGAGTTTGATTGTATCATTGAAACAAAATGGCTGGAAATTAACAAGGAACCTCATTTTTTATTATTTACAGATATCTCATCTTCCGAGAGTCAATTGTAACAACTCAAAGAGAATTATGTTTACTATGAAAGGATGTTTTATAGTATCTGATATAGGATCTTTTGCAATGGTTGAGGCATTGCCCTGTGGTTTAGTGTTCACACGCACACACATTTTTTGCCGCAACTAGTTAGGTTACAGTACCAATGAAAGATCAGTAGTTAATATTCAGATTTGGTTACGCTAATGGTTTAGACGTTGATAGAGATATCGGAAACACTTAGGCGGGTTCAAGAAGGATCCATGAAGGTTAACACTTAAAAAAGTCAAAATCCGTTTGAATATATAGTTTGCTATAATGTCTGACGGTAAATAGATCATGTTTTAGGTTCTTTTTGTGTCACCTGAGAGCTTAACCCAACCATTAAAATCAGATGTTATTTGAATAGATCAAAACAAGCTACTGGCTAAGTAAATTCGGTATGTAATAGACTGCAATGGTGTTATGTTTTCCAGATGTTATGAAAGTGTAATTGATGTGTAATTTACCCTTCTACCTCTCCTAAAGGAACCCTTTCTGGTATGGTCAATCACTAATGGAATTTAATATGTCAATGGATCCTATGTGACTATTAAACTACTACTTTTTTATTTTATTTTTTTATATAGGATCTTGGAAATGAACTTGAAATGTTCATAGTAAGTGAAATGAAGAAAGTCTTTTTCACTATTTGGGGCTCGACACTCAAGTTTACTTCATTTGCATTGCACATTGAGTGTCCCCGTTATTGGCGATATCATCTTACAAGTTTGCCTTTGGCTCATTACTTTCTGTGTAGTTCACCTTTTCTATCTGATCAGTAGATGTGCACATGTTTGACCCCTATTCAGCTGTATATATGAATGGGTCACTTTGGGTTGTATGAAATAATTTTGGAATAAGTAATGGTTGTTTGCTTTCCTTGTTTAATGAACCGACTTAATAACTGAAATGACCATTATACCCCTTGAGTCATTAGTAGTCAACACCTTTGTAATATATTTTATCCCAACAGTTCGATATAAATTAGCTCTGATGTGTATTTACCTTCATAGGTTTATTGTATATGCTGTCTCCAAAGTGAGATTTTATATCATATTATGATGATTTCATTTGTCTGTTACTTTTGTGATATCCTTTTACTGAATATAAATTGTGTTTGTCCAGGTGCTTTACCTTGGTTGATGGAAGCCCGCACATGCCACGGTATATGTGAATTTTGATAAAATATTAATACATTGGAATTGCCACGGTATAAGAAATATTTTACGATTGTGGTTTGTGTTTCAGGCACATCAAGTATTGTTGCTCTTACATACAATATGTGTTGAACATTTCCCATTCATAATGAATCTGCAAGTATTGTATCTAACATCTATTCCCTTTGACTACTGAGTATTGTATGTCAATGGGGAGTCTATTGTTGAGAATTCGCACCAAAATAGCAGAATAGGTAAAGGAATATTAGATTTGTGGTTTAGCTGATTAGTATGATAGGGCTATGTGCACTGGACTAAAAGCTAGTTGTTATAATTGATATGAGGTTAAGATTTACACTGATTAGGTGTGTTAGTTTTTTCGTAAATTGATGGGTAATTATATATTTCTAAGTGTGAGATGAGGTGATATGTGATTTGGGCATGATTATTTGATCTCGAGCACCTTGGATTGGTCGTTGTGTATGCAAGCTCTGTGATTATGTCACTGTTATCTGTTAGATAGTTGTTGGTGATAATTGTGTTGTACATGCATTACTTTTGTGTATGAACTACTCCACCGCATGCTTCATGAGTTGGTATAATCATAAGAAATTACCGAAGATGCTAACAGATTAACATGCACTTATTCTTTGTGTGGTTATTTCAATCTGTACCTGGTGTCATCCGTGTCCAGAATATGTAATATTTTGATGTTATATAGCTGATAAGGTGTGTAATTTACTTTTCAGGTCCGGTTGCTGAAGATATGTTCCACTGGCAAGCAACAATCATTGGACCATCTGATAGCTCATATTCAGGAGTATTCCTTGTTTCGATCCATTTCCCTCCAGACTATCCTTTCAAGCCTCCCAAGGTAGTTTTGCTGTGTGTAATTGTTACTTTGTTTCCTGTTTCTGTTATTCTCAGTGTCAATTGCGTAATTTGGAAGAATAAAATAATAAATCTATTACAAAGTTGTTTGACAATAATGCATTCAATGTTAAGAATAGCGAATTCTAAAGGATTGGTGTTACCATAAGGAATCGCCCCTATATTATTTCATAGCCTGACTAAATAATTTTAAGTACATTCTTCAATACAAAATTTAACGCACTCGCCTTCGGCTTTGCTGGAATAGCAAGCGTCCTAACTTATTGATTCGAGAAGAGGCCCAAAACAAGGATTGTGCAATCGTTTCAAGCTTGCTGTTTGGAAGAAGGTTTATGTTTTAGTTATAGTCAACTTGTAAAATTAAGTGGTTAACCAGAACATATAGTTGGCACAGTTCATTATTCAGGCAGCCTGTTAGAAGTTGTGTTGAAATTGCAATTGAAGCCAAATGCATCCTAGGTTGCATCACTTAATTATCTAACTGACTCATAAGTTCCTTTGCTCTTCGGTTTTAATCAAAGTATGTGTACTGCATATGCCTCTCATTGTAGTTTGAGGTAGCATCCCTTTCATATCTCTAAAGTCTTGTATCTTAGGAGTCTTGCAGAATTTTTGTTAGATGTTGGATGCTGGATAGAAGATGACTTACTGTTACCATTATTTATAGCCTTTACAATCCTTACATTGCTCTTTGATTGGTTCTTGTATATGTGTGATGTTATCTGTTTCTGTTTTCCAGTCTATGTATCTGAACCTCGAGATTTAACTGGGGAAATCTTTTTGACGACAAGTCATGCGGAAGCGGATTTTTTTTATCTATTGATATCCCATTGTAGTTTTGGTACCCTAATATCAACAGCAATGGTAGCATCTGCTTAGATATCCTGAAGGAGCAGTGGAGCCCAACTTTGACAATCTCAAAGGTTCGATCTATAATTCTTTATAACATAGTCATAATTTTTTTTGTTTATCTTTTGAAATCAGCATTTCGTTAATAGAATAATTGCTGGTCCAAACATGATTCCATTTCTTACACCTTAGATTTTCTGATTTCAACAATGTGATCCTCTTTTGTTGTTAGATCCGTGATGCTCTGGAAGTGGATGACAATAACCTGGATGCATTATGCATATGCTTGTGACTTGGAGCTTAAAAACGATGACTAGGTCAAGGCAAAAGATTTAAATTAAGTGTTGAAGGCATGTTAGTGATGATAGGTTATTGGTTGGTTTTGTGTCGAGTTTCAACCATACTATTTGTGTTTTGTGAAAAAATAAGTATTTATGACTGAAGTTAATATGTTAGATTTGGATTTGTATTTGTATTGCTACAGATTTGACGATTTTACTTTGTTTGCGAAAGCAACTATTCAGTAAAACCAACATTACTTTCTATTTTATTTTTTTGATATATGTTCATAATTATTGACGACCTTTTTGGTCTCTAAATATTTGTAGTCTGACGATTTTCTCGTCACTATTGGTAAATATCAGTGACGACTTTTTCGTCACTACCAAAACTGTGACGAAAAATTTCGCCGCTAATTGGATTAAAAGGTGACGACTAATCTGGTCACAAATTAATGACGAGATATATATTCGTCTCTAATTGATTTAGTGACGACTTGAGTTTGGTCACTAAACCGTTTTGTGACCATTTTTTACACTGTTAGTGACGAAACTGCTTTCGTCACTATAGGCCAATTTTCTTTTAGTGTATATAGCCGGCTTATGGCTTATTTGGTTTTGGGCTTATATTTCATAACCTCATTTTTTATGGCGTATTTTGAAACTTTTCGGCTTATATAAGTTCATTATGACATAATAAACTTATATAAGCCGCAAAGTTTCAAAATAAGCAACAAAAAGCGAGGTTATGAAACATAAGCCGTCTATATAAACCAAAACAAACGCCCCCTTAAGGTCATCCGATTTGTTATCTCCAAAAGAAAAAAAGATATTTCAACAAGTTTTTGTAGACCAGATTTTTACATTAATATGAACAATAGAAAATAGTATTATCAAGATTGAATTGCAAAATCACACATTTTGTTTTTGAAATGCACTCTTTCAAGCTTTTTTTTATATAAAATTGTCTAACACATATAAGCAACTAATTACTAGCATGTATTTTCCTGTCTATACGTTACATGGTATAACATAAACGCACTCGCATGTTTGATGCTACTTGGTCATTGATTCTTGGTATTCATTTAGTGTTTCATCTGTATTAGTATTTTAACTCTTTCTGATGATCTTTATGCAATCTCATTAATGGCTACTAGTTTCTGTAACTAGTTTATTACCAATAAAAATGTTTACACTTTAGCGTACATTATTTTTACAATAAGCATCTAACAATCAAAACCAAATATTTATAGTAATCGCAATCCAATATTAGAATTTCTAGTCAAAAAATACCAAAGAAATATTGTAAAGTTTTCATGCAATGGAATCAAGGACAAGCAAGTGATACAAACAGAAACTATCAAGCCGGTAGAAGAAAAAAATAACACCACCAAACTCCAAACTAAAATGCCCATTTATCAGTTTCATTTTTCCCCGTTTGACTTTTTGATGACACCTTAAACGGTCCTGTTTGTATGACCATTAGAGGTAGCAATGCAGGTTTTGACCATGGTCATACATACTCATTTTATGGTTAAATGAATCCTCCTTGGTTGGACTTTCAAATATTTTTTTCGTCGTGGGACTACCAGCTGGACTTTTAGCCGACTAATCTTTGCTATGTGCATATGCTGATTCGGTCTCAAAAGGCTTCTCTGACTTCCTGTCATCATTTGAATATGAATCCTCAGAAACATCATCATCGTAGACGAATTCTCTGCCTGAGATGTGGATTTGGTATATGCAGGCACTGTAACATCAAATGAGAAACCTTCGTCTTCAAATTTATCCCAATCCTCGTCCCACATTGCAAATATCTCTGGAACTCCAGGTTGCCAACCTTGACAAACAATATAGGCGAGCCATAACGCAATATTATACATGAGATGAAAGATGATACCCTTTGGAAGCTCAATAACTGCAATTGACTTGACATCAATTCCGTGTTTTTTTGCAACGTTCAGTTAAAGCCTTCAATAGTTCCTCGAGATAGGATTGGATACGATCAGCACGAACCTGGGTCAGCCGAATATATGTTTAATGATTTATTATTTTATATTTATTTAATTAAAAATAAAGGTGAAAAAAAAATGATGGTCAGTAAAACCGTCTTAAAAACTTACTAAAATCTATTACCCGGGATCATATGGAAGTAATTGAACTTACTTGAAGGATACCATCAGCGCTACCACCCTGATCCATTTTCACAAGTGCCTGATTCAACTCCATCTTCCTCTCCTAAAAGTCAACAGAAAAATCAATCCAATTAACAAAATGATGAGATTATACTCCAAGTTACAATTAATGTGCTTCAGCTCCCAGCTGCCCTAATTCTTACAAAAAAAACACCAAGCTGCCAGTCCAGTAGAAAGTGATAATGCATTGCACCAAAGGGCTTGTGTCCCAATGGTACCCCTTGTTGTGTGAGAGTTCCCCAACCAAATGGTGGTGGGTTCAATTCATGCTTAGGACACGTGAGATAGTTTGTGGTTGTATATTGTGAGATAGTTAGTTTGCCGTTCTAATAAATAAATACATAAAGTGATAACGCAATGCTATTTCTTAGGCCATTAAACAGTTTTGAGTAGAGGTATGTGGAAACAGGCCAACTTGGGTTATACTTTATCAATAACAGGTCAAACTCATAAAATCGTAATAATAGCTAAAACGGAAACTGGGCTATTGGTTTAAAAGTCGTTGAGTGTTAACAATGTACTAAATTGACTTGTTCAAACAAAATTAATAGGCATTGTAATAAAATAATATAAACTTATTTATATTCAAAAAAAGACAAATTGGTCACGTCAACCGCAACAAAATCCTAACAAAAAAGATAAATTGTGATTTGGTCCTATTTTTTGACGTAAGATTAAAAGGGACAACACTCACAGCATGGTGAATGAAAAATGTAGGTGAACAGTGGAACGGCATTAGCAGTTGCTAAAATGGTCAGATTTATCAGCACAAAACAGATGAGTCAAAACAACTGAAACCATTTTATTATCAAGTCAAAGAGGGTTTTTTTTTTTTTTTTTTTTTTTTTTTTTTTTTCTAGGTGCAAATATAATTTATTTTGTGTGAGAATAAAAAAGTGGATTCTACCTGAATATCACGAAAAGATGCCTCCTCAATAGTTAACTTAGAGGCCACTTCGTGTTTATAGAAAATCTATTATGGAAAGACATTTCACTAGAGAGTAAATCATTTTAAAAGTAAGAGTTGAATCAGGCATTAACGCTTGATTCAATTAAGCTAAGAGTATTTACCTCTTGGTAGTCTCCAACTTAAAATAAGCTGCGAACCTGATCACCAGTGATTTTCCCATCTCTGTCAGAGTCAACTTCCATGAACACTTTAATATACTTGTTAACACCAGCCCGCATCATTTTTGGCCACTCAGCCAGACCACCACCTACCGGGAAACTAGGACCACCAACACCCTGTAATGGAAGAGGATCGCTCTGAGATGGCGGCCTCATTGACTGATTTCCTTGAGGTGCAAAATACTGTGCAGAAGGTGGAGCAACTAAAGGAGGAGCCATTGAATTAGGAGGCCCCTGTGATCTTATACCGAAATTTTGAGTTTGTATTGAATTGACAACCCTGGGCTGTTGCATAGGAGGCGTGGGGCCATTGAATTGACAAGAGGCTGTTGTGCAGGTGGACGTGGTCCCATTGCATTTGGTTGAGCTGGAGGCAGAGCTGCAAGATTAATCTGTGGAGCAGGAATTTTAGATGAAGCAGGTCCATATAATGCCGCCTTTACTATATCTGGTGTTAGTTCTCTTTTACTTTGTGCCACAGTTACAAGCATAAGAGCATTATAGAATTCCTGACAGCCAAGGAAGCCGATGCGGTTATGATCAGCGTGCTGCCATATCTGCAATCAAAATTCATAAATTATCATAACTTAACATCATCATACATACATTCAATACACAACATCAGTAGTACCAGTACCCACGAGCCCCACTCCTACCTCCAAGCATCTAAGGATCCTAAATGGATAGAAGCTATGAACAAAGAAATCAAGGCACTTGAAGACAACAACACATGGACTTTCACAATCCTCACTCAAGGAAAGTCACCCATTAGCTGCAAGTGGGTCTTCAAGATCAAGTTAAGAGCTGATGGCACAGTTGAAAGGTACAAGGCAAGGCTAGTGGCCAAAGGATTCAATCAAAAGGAATGGATTGACATCAAAGAAACTTTTGCCCCGGTGGCCAAGATGGTAACTCCATTCACAAGGATATCACATAGAACTTGATGTGAACAATGAATTCTTGCATGGTGATCTACATGAAGATGTCTACATGACTGTCCCACAAGGATACTCTCAAAAGCTACCTCCAAACACAGTTTGTAAGCTCACCAAATCCATTTATGGCCTGAAACAAGACAATAGACGATTGTTTGAGAAGTTGACCTCCTTTCTAATACAGTTGTGATTCAAACAAAGCCATGTGGATACATCCTTATTCACCATTCTTCATCAAGGCACCCTCACCTTTCTTCTTGTATATGTAGAAGACATCTTGTTGGTAGGCAAAGACTCCGCCTTTCTCAACACCATCAAACAACATCTTCATCACAAGTTTAGCATCAAGGATTTAGGCCCTATCCACTATTACTTGGGTATTGAGTTTCGATGGCAATGACACAAAGGAAGCAGCCTTAGAACTTTCAGAAAGTGCAAGCATTTTGGACAGCAAACCTATAGCCACACCAATGGATCCAATTCAGAAACTCAATGACACTGATGGCTATCTTCTTCCTGATCCCTCTACCTACAGGACACTAGTAGGCAAACTAATTTACTTGACAATCACAAGGCCAGACCTAACCTTTGCTGCACAAGCACTCAGCCAATACTCCCATAGCCCAAGATCTTCTCACTTTGATGCACTTATTAGAGTCTTAAGATACATTAAACTATGTCCAGGACAAGGTCTATTTTTCCCTGCAAAGAACACTCTTCAACTTACAACCTTGGACTTACATGTCTACTCTTGGACTTACATGTGACTGTTCCTACACCATCCTTAAGTAATGTGTGACAATGCTTCTACTATTGCTCTTGCTAAGAACCCCATATCCATCATGCTAGAACTAAAACTAAGAGTTCAAAGAGAGACAATTACACTAACCACATAAAAGTAACCTCAAAAGATCTGACGCATGCAAGACCTTAAGACAGTCTATAAATATAAAAACATGCAAATAAAACGTTAAAGGACAAATGGGATTGAAGTCGGCATATAGTAAATGAAACTTTGAAGGTGACTGCACCCAGCACTTGCACACTAACTTCATGTTTGGTTTTGCATTACCACACAAATTCACGCGAAACATCATTACAATGACATCTTAATTTGTGTTCGCCCTACTTGGTTTACAACTAAACAAAAGTAAGTTTTGGAGCGCCGTTTTGTGCACCTTACGGCATCTTTTTTAGTAAAGACTTAACTAAAAGAACAACATATGTTACAATTTTCATGAATGTAACATATGTTAATACGATACCATCAACCAATTAATAATTTAGAAGTTTGCTTAAGCTTATTTTTGGGCTTATATAAGTTTCCTTCTTGATAATAAACATTTCTATACTCATATTTTTTCAGTGAGGCGTAATATCAATTAAGCACTTTATTTGCATCATAAAAAAAGGGCTCACTGAGGCATTTCATGTCTACAATATTTTGACCAGTTTGTTTGTGGGTTATAATTAATTTAAAGCTATAAAAAAATATACGAGAAAAATGAAAACAGAAGTACCTGTATAAATATATGAGGAAATATCCTCGACATCACCTGGAAAATACTAGTTACATACAACTTTGCCAACTTATCAAAAACTGAGGGACTGAAAGTGAATCTAAGTTGACATTGAGTCAACCCACTTGCCTTTACTCTTTTTATAAACTTGATTTGATCTTTCATTTTTATTGCATTCATTCAGGTACCAAATCTCCCAAAGAATTCAATATATCCATCGTTAAGTTGTAAGTCATTCTATCTCAATTTGCTTTTCTTATAGTTTTGCTCATCTTATAACTCATTTTTCTATCTCTCTATGCTAACTATTTTCTTCATTTCAAAATATTAAAAGTTATTATTTTATCTAATGACCCATAAAGTACTAAACAACTTATTAGTAAAACTATTTGTTCAGTAGTAGTTGGGTATAAGAGTGATTTCCCTTTAGTGGTTTTGGTCTTTTGATCGTTGGATTGTCATATTTGTAATTTCTAGGACCATTGAAGTTAGAATCCTTGTAGTTTTAGATTTGTGTGGCCCGAATTATTGTTGTCGTCCTTTGGCTGAAGTTATGTTGTACCCCTTCCTAGGAATTAAAAAAAAAAAAAAAAAAAAAAAAAAAAAAAAAAAAAAAAAAAAAAAAAAAAAAAAAACAACTGATTAGATAACCCATTTTATTCATTTCCCATATTTGCTAGTTTTTTAAATTTAATATTATAGGCTTCTTTATATCAAAGAGAGTAAAGTGTCTCTTATGTGTTCTAAGGCTGGTGTAATGGTCACCTGACCATCACCTGCACCCAGAGCTACATTACCTTTTTAACACACCACACTTAAAGACGTAACTGTTATCACTTAACCAATCACATAAAAAACCCGCACCATGCTCACCTCTTAATTATATGGAACTTTGGATTTGATTTATGAATGTGGCAGTTATGCCGATATCATCACATACGGATCAAACTTCCACTAAAATCGATTTCTACATAATGGCATTTGGATGTGTGTATTGCCGTATGCCCGCATATATAGTAGTATAGTACAATGATTACCTGTATGCGCTTATTTTATGGAAAAAATATCTAGCACAAGAATGAAAAGTATGATTCTTAAATTATTCCTTTTACATGTGATTTCTGACAATGCTATAATGTTATCACAATACATTGGTTGAAATTTGACATTGTAGCTTAATCCAATAGATTGCATATTATCTAAAACTAAGGGACCAGAAATGAAAATAACTTGACTTTGGAGTCAACCCCAGTTGCCTTTACTCTTTTGGTAACTTCATTTCATCTTCCATTTTGATTTCATCTTCATTTCTTTGTAACTTCTAAACTGAATTGGGGTCAACCAAGTTGCCTTTATTCTTTGTAACTTAACTTGAGCTTCCATTTTGATTGCATTCATTCACCAAAACTTCACTTTCATCAAACTGTAAGTCGTCTTCTTATACTAATGACTTTTAATATTGTCTCGTTTTATAACATTTCAATATAACGAGGTGGGCGACGGCGCGTTGCTGCAAGGCGTTGTTTCACGTCGTTTGTCAAATTCTTATAATAGCTTACTTAACTTCAACACCCTTCTCGTTTTGTTAGCAATACTAACTAATAGAGATGGTGTAGAAGGTTTTATTAAAAATAGTGTTTGTGTGTTCATCCTGCTTCATATGTCCAGCCCATTTGACCCGTTTTCTTTTTATTTTACCACTTTGCACGTTAGACGTAAAACAACCTGCATCAACCCGTTAAAATATATACGGGTAGAAATTGGCACCTCTAGTTCAAGTCAACTTATTTACTTGTTGGAAATGACATATGATACACAGAACATCTAATTTTCACATAGATTTATTCCAAAACATATGAATACCTGACAAATGAAAGCATGCTCATTTGACACATTAACAACTTCGAGAGCCTTTAGGTAAGGATCATTGGGGTGCTCACATTCACCACCGATGATAACCAAATGGAAGAAATCAGTAAGACCAAGAGTTGAAATCATTAGGTAATTAAGCGTTTGGCCTCGGGGCATTAGTAACAGCAGCACGTGATCTTCAACGCATTTTGTTAATTTGTATAGACCCTCTATAGGCTCCACCTTTCCTTCACCAATCTGTATACAAAATAAAGATCACACACACCAAATGAAAACACACAAACACAAAGAGTGTCTTAGTTTCTAAAATATTCTTCTTTTTCTTCACCAAACTTTAAGCCCCTTGGGATATCATCAGTGAAAAGGCAATGTCTCAAGTTGAGCTTAATGCCTTCTTAAAATTCATAAGCTTAACTTCATAAGAAATTTCAAGCGTAAAAACTAAATCCAAACAGTCCTAAATCTTAATTGAAAACACATTCCGCAACCACTTTCAATCATTTAAGAAACCGTAAACTTAACCGCACCTAACCGCTAAGGTTCACTATCATAAGAATCAAAATGATAAATACACAAAATGGCCTTTATTATTTTCAAAATGTAGCTATATATATTTGTTTTAGGGCAGATTGATGTTGTTTTTGTGTAGCTATCATTTTAAGACAACGTATGAACCAGAGTCACATATTTAGTAACAGGAATTTTCTTAGAAATTGCATTCTTTATATCAAGTTACATATATATTTGTTTTAGGGAAGATTGATGACTAAAAATCTTAGTCATGGATTCTTTGTACTGTTATTGATAATGGCTCTACTCTTTCTGATGCTCTTTACTTGTGGACACAGCTCGATCTCATTATTGATAATGGCTGCTACGTCCATTCCTCATCGGTGGAAATATGATGTTTTTGTTAGTTTTAGAGGTGAAGATATCCGCAAAAACTTCATGGATCACATGTTCAATGATTTCAAGCAAAAAGGGATTCAAGCTTTTAGAGATGATAGAGAATTGCCTAAAGGAGAAGAGATATCTCCTCATCTCTACAAAGCCATTGAAGAATCTAGGTTTTTGATTGTTATCTTCTCCAAAAATTACGCTTCTTCAACATGGTGTCTCAGGGAACTTGTGAAAATACTTGAGTGCAAGCAGATTGAAGATCCCAAACATGAGGTTCGGATTATCTTTTATGATGCCAAGCCTGATGTTGTGAGGAAGCAAAAGGGGAGTTACGCAAAAGCGTTTGCCAAACATGATGTTTCAAATAGAACAGAGGTGGATAAATGGAGGGAAGCTCTATCCAATGCAGCTAACTTATCTGGATGGGATCTCTTGGACTTGACAAATGGGTAAATTTCTTTTTGTCTGGAATGATCTTTATGTTGGTTGTTTTCTCACAAACCGATTAGTCTTGTAGCACTAAAATTTAACTCGTGGTATTTACATTTTCTTTTTGGGTCTTTATGGTTAAATAGGTACGAGTCCAAGTTCATTGATTACATCTCCAAAGAAATCCTCAATAAATTATGTGACGGGGGACCCTTGCATATTGGTGATTACCTTGTTGGCATTGATTTCCATTTTGACAAATTAGAGATGTCACGCTTCGTAGGGTCAGATAAGGTTAACATGATTGGAATATGCGGTATAAGCGGGATAGGAAAGACGATCCTTGCCAAAGCTATTTATAACTTAATGTATGTCCACTTTGAAGGTAGTTGCTTTTGTGAAGATGTCAAAGATCAGCAAGACCTAACTCAAGTCCAAATGCAGCTTATTGAAGACATCATGAAAACAAGAGCGCTGAAGATATCGAATGTCGGTCAAGGGATTATGGTGATAAAGAAACTGATGTCATCGAAGCCGATCCTGCTTGTTTTGGATGACGTGGATCATCGGGATCAGTTAAAGGCACTAGCGGGTTCAGCTAGTTGGTTTTGCCCAGGAAGTTTGATTATTTTCACAGGTAAAGATAAACAGTTACTAAATTCTCATAGAGTGGATGAAATCCATGACATGGACTTCCTAGATGATGATGAATCTCTTAAGCTCTTCAGTTTCCATGCCTTTGAGGAAAAACATCCTTCTGCAGGCTTCCAAGAACTTGCTGAGAAAGCTGTGAACTATGTGCAAGGTCACCCTCTGGCTCTCATAGTTTTGGGTTGTTTTTTGTACGGTAAAACTGTCGGTGAGTGGGTTAGTGAACTGGAAAGGCTTAGAGAACATCCTAATGAAGAAATACATCAAGTTCTGCGCTTAAGTTATGATGGGCTAAACCTCGAGCAGCAAAATATCTTACTTGATATCGCATGTTCATTCGTTGGAGAAAACAGTGATTTAATAGCAAGCATACTAGATGGGTGTAACTTTTTTGCAGATAGAAACATGAGAGTTCTAGTTGATAAGTCATTAATCAGAATCTCTAGCGATATGTCACTTCAAATGCATGACTTGATTCAAGCAATGGCAAGAGAAATCATTCATGAAGAATCTATCATGACCGGGAAACAGAGAAGATTGTGGAATTCATCTGAAGTTTACAATGTATTGAGTGAAAAGAAGGTTAGTAGTGGTATACGATTCTTTTTTTTCTACACTAATACGTTAAAGTATTAGGAAAATATCCTAATGAAGCTACCTGTTCTTGCTTTTCCAGGTGCCAATAATTGAAGCAGTTGAAGTTCTAGTCCTTTCCTTAGAGAAATATAGTCAAAAGGTTCAAATAGATGCTAATGATTTTGCACATTTGAAAAAGTTACGGATCCTGAAAATCTATCAAGAGGAAAAGGTATATGAGCGGAAACGTGAATTGAAGGGACACAATGTGATCTTCTCTGGAGAAAATTTGGATTATTTGTCCAATAAACTAAGCTTGTTTTATTGGCATGGATGTCCTTTCGAGTGCTTACCTTCCGATTTCTATCCAGAAAACATTGTGGCCATTGACCTGTCTTACAGCAACATAAAAGATTTTTGGACAACACCTAAGGTATTTCCTTGTACACACATGTTTTCCTATTTGATACCTAATGATCCGAGAACTCATCTTCTTTTTTTTCTATTGATGTCAGTGTTTTAGAAGGTTGAAAGTAATGAAGCTAAGGTACTGCTGCAATCTAACAACCACCCCTGACTTCTCAGAGATTACAAATCTTGAAGAGCTAGATTTTGAAAGTTGTGTGAATTTGGTTATAGTTCACCCATCTATTGGAATGCTTAATAAGCTTGCTGTCTTAAATCTGAAAGGCTGCCCACGGGTTGGGAGTTTTCCTGAAGCCTTTTGGTCTAGATGCTGGACTTCAATCTCTGGTTTCATATGGAACCAACAACATCCCCAAAGATCAGTTTCATTGGCAGGTTTAAATATGTTAACGTCTCTGAATTTCAGTTACTGCAATTTAGAACAAGTGCCTGATGGCCTTGGAGGCTTATCAGGTCTAAAAGACCTATATTTGTCAGGGAACAATTTTACTAGCTTGCCTGGAAGTTTGAGTCAACTTTCTAGTCTTGAATGGCTTTATGTTGATGGTTGCAAGAAGCTGGAAGTGTTGCCCGAACTTCCACATCGCCTAGCTTATCTTTTTGCATGTGATTGCACCTCCTTATGTTCAATTAGGGGATCAAACCCAATCATGAGCACAAGGGAGACTTATCTCACCGGTTGTCCAAAATTGTTTAAGGTGTCGATATCGGAGACTCAATGTCTCGACTCATCTGTAACTTCCCAAGGCTCTCGATTTTCTTCTTTCCTTCAGTATGCGGATAACAGATGTGGATTGTTCCGTTTGCCAGGAAGTTCCATTAGGGAAATGGATATAATATATGATGGAAATAGCATTCCAAATTGGTTTACAAATAAAAGTTTGGGAAATCATGTAAAGGTCGAATTACCTTTAGATTGGAGTAAGTTAAGGGGATATGGAATTTGTGTTGTTTTTAAGAGAAAAAAACGTTCCAACAGATCTTGTGGATACTCTGTAAAGAACTTTGATGGAGATGATTTGAGAGTATTCTATCCATCATACTATGGGCTCTATTTTAAGGATAAGCCAATAAGAATCGATGAGTCAGATATGATATGGTTGCATTATACAACGAAAGAAATATGGGAATTGAAGGAAGCAAAGAATTTTGTAACATTTTGTTTTAGAGAGAGTGAAGGAATTGAAGATGAAGGAATTAAAGATGAAGATGAAGATGAAGATCAAGATGAAAATGAAGATGAAGATGAAGATGAAGATGAAGATCAAGATGAAAATGAAGATGAAGATGAAGATGAAGATGAAGATCAAGATGAAAATGAAGATGAAGATGAAGATGAAGATGAAGGAATTGAAGTGAAGGAGTGTGGTGTAAGACTTGTTTTTGATGAAGATTTAGATGAAGAAGCAGACTTGATTATGTTCCAAGACCTTCCAACTCTATCACAGCATGGTGGGGCCGATTGCGAGTTTGGGGACTATGGATTCATCACCTGGACATGGTAGGATAAATTATTTATATGTCTGTTGTAGATTTTGTAGTTTCTATTTGGTATTTTTATTAGCCACAATAATCTTTGATAAATCCATGTAGGAGACACCCACCATGTGTTTGATGAAATGCATGAGTAGAAATCATATGCTATTATACCAGCAAACTGTCGTTAGCTATAACTCTACAGCCTGTTTGTAGATTTTTTTGGATTTAGGATGTATTAAGAATAGGTTGTGTTTTGCAGTGGTGATGTGCACAGTAACATTGCTTGATAATTCAACCATGAAGTCCTTAAGTCTCACTGACTTTGTTTTAAACCTTTTCCCTATTCCTATTTCAGTCACACTTTGAGCTTGTGGATCAACCAAGTGATTTGTTGTTGCCACCTCAGTTTGATCACTTGTTTGAGAGACGGTTAGCCAGAGTGTTTTTGAAGCTTCACAAGTACTAAGTCACCTGGTTCAAATTCTTTTACACTTTCATCACAAAAAGGCATTAATCTATATTACAGGTCTACATAAGTAAAAATTGGTTCACCAGGAAGAAAGGTGAAAACCAGAGTGGAAGCACTTGAGATGTGCGAGCACGCGTTTTGTGTATAATGCTATCAACCCTGTTCGTAACAAGTCCAATGACACACAAAACACTTTCTCTTGATAATATTCGAGGACAAACCAATCCATAGTAAAACACACAATGAATATCAAATTTGACTATGCGTAATTCTTGGCATATAATTGCTTATGTAACTAGTTTATTACCAATAAAAATGTTAAAACATTGGCATACATTATTTTTACAATAAGCATCTAATAATCAATACTGGAGATTTATAGTAATTGCAATCCAATATTAGAATTTCTAGTCAAAAAATACCAAAGAAATATCGTAAAGTTCTCATGCAATGGAATCAAAGACAAGCAAGTGATACAAACAGAAACTATCAAGCCGGTAGAAGACAAAAATAACACCACCAAACTCCAAACTAAAATGCCCATTTATCAGTTTCATTTTTCCCCATTTGACTTTCTGACGACACCTTAAACTGTCCGCTTGAGTACTTGACCCAAAGGGAAGTCATCTAATGAATATGTATGACCATGGTCAAAAGTCAAAACCTGCATTGCTACTCATTGAATCAAACCTTGCGAAACTACGGCCTTGTGCCGTGCTGCTCATTGAGTCGAATCTTGAGAAGTTATTATCCTGTGTGAAGCTGCTCATGGAATCAAATCTCGAGAAGGTTTCTTGTTTGGGAGAACCTCGGTCAGTGGCACTGAAAGAGTCATATCTCGAGAAATTATCAAAGAAAGAATTCTCTGCTCTTCCCCCACTGTATCGTGGTGAGGTGCCAGCTCGAGAAGCTGGTGAGCCAGGAATCGAATCATCAAACCCAAATGGACTCTTTTTCTGGAAGAAACTGTTATTGCCTTGCGGGGAATCACTTTTCCTTGGACTTGCAGTGAAATGTATTGCATTAATTTTCATGCAATGATATAATTGAAAAAAAGATATGAACTCACCTTAGCTGTGTCACTATTGAATCCCCACACCGAATCTACATCATCATTGTTGTCAAAAGTACCCCATCAATAGACTAGTGCATGTTTAGATCTTTCCACCAAACAAGGTACACGTTTTGTTGTATTTAGACAATGAAAGATCAGACCATAAACTGAATCCAATCGGTACCTTTCTGTGTCAGCATCAAAGCTCTTTCCGTAACGTTTAAATGAATCCTCCTTGGTTGGACTTTCAAATATTTTTTGCGCGGTGGGACTACCAGCTGGGCTTTTAGCTGACTCATCTTCGCTATGTACGTATGTTGATTCAGTCTTGAAAGGCTTCCTTGACTTCCTGTCAGCATTTGAATATGAATCCTCAGAAGCGTCATCCATCGGAGCCAAGTTTTCTGCATGAGATGTTGATTTGGTATTTGCAGGCACCGTAGCATCAAATGAGAAACCTTCGTCTTCGAATTTATCCAAATCCTCGTCCCACACTGCAGATATCTCTGGAACTCCAGGTTGCCAACCTTGACAATCAAAATAGGTGAATCATAAAGCAATATCAATCATTCTATTATAATATTATACAGATACAGTGATGTTTGGAAGCTCAATAACAGCAGTTGACTTGACATCAATTCCATGTTTTTTGCAACGTTCAGTTAAAGCCTTAAGTAGTTCCTGGAGATAAGATTGGATACGATCAGCTTGAACCTGGGTCAGCCGAAACAAAAATGACGGGTCAGTCAAGCCATCCTTAAAACTTACTAAAATCTGTTACTCGGGATCATATGAACTTACTTTTGAAGGATACCATTAGCGCTGCCACCATGATCCATTTTCACAAGTGCCTGATTCAACTCCATTAGCGCTGCCACCATGATCCTAAAAGTCTAACAGAAAAATCAAGTTACAATTAATGTGCTTCAGCTCCCAGCTGCCTTATTCTTAAAAAAAAAAAAAAAAAAAAAAAGGAACAATCACAAAAAATAGATATAATGTACGCTAAGCTGCCAGTCCAGTAGAAAGTGACAATGCAATGCTATCTCTCAAGCCATTTTTACAATTTTTAGTAGAAGGGGAGACTTACTCAGGCCAACTTGGGTGATATTTTATCAATAACGGGTGGGTCAAACTCATAAAATCATAATAATCACTTGATATATAGGAAGATAATATAAAGACAATCAACATCATATCTGCACTGGAGTCGGAATTCGACCCTGGTCACACGTCTAAACGTAGGGTTATGGTTCAAGTCTGGTTTCGGATTTGGAACCTGGTCAGGCCTAGTAACAGGTTTCCCCACGTGCTTTTGCTGTTACGTGCATATATCTAATCCTTAACATTGGGTAGTTCACAGGCATTGTGAAGTGCAAAACATAACCTAAGTGTACAAAAACATTTGCAGCAGATATCTATGTAGTTTTCTATACTTTGTTGCAGAATGAACTAATTCTGAACCAGTACAAAAACATGTTTCTCGGGTCACCAATCAGAATAGTTTTAAACATATAAAACCCGAAAATTGCTTATGAAACTCCCATCGTTTGCTTCATGAATCCAATTGAAGTAACAAAAATTCCATAAAAAAATCTTTGAAACTTAATTATAATATTTCAGTTTAAACAAAAACTTAAAATTAACTTACAAATGCACAACAGCCATTGATTTAATCATGCACGAAGACACATCCATTTAACGAGCCACCTGGTTCTTCGACGCGTGATCCCACTTCATCTTCGGGTTCGAGACATCACACATTGTCAAAAACTCCATCACCTGTCCGAATATCTTATCAGCTAGCTACAAATAGCGAATTCCAGTCCATGGGTGCATCAGGATGCACCAAAACTTCATTCCAAGTTAGGTAAACGAGATCAAGCTCCCACAACTTCCGAACTGCTTTGTTTCTCCTTCCAATTTCACCATCTCCTTCACACCATGAAACCGATACCAGATACAACCGTTGACCATCACAGGACACCAGCCTTGGGGTGTATTCGTGGACCCTTGGTGGGTGTGGAGTCGTTTGGACTCGAGTCCAGAGACCATGTCCAATGTCATACGCTGCAAGCTTATCAGTCTCGGAATACACGTAAAAGACCCCGTCACAAACGACTCCCAAGCAAACAACCCCAAAATCAACTGGTAGCCGTTGAATTTCCGTCCATTTGTTTGACGAAGAATCAAAAATCTCACACGAATTTAAAGCCTCGTCCCATGAACCAATTCCCCCTACCGCTATTATAAAGAACCGTCCTCGGTCTTTCACACTACTCGTGTGCTTGGTTTTTTCGTTTCTTGATGTACGTCTAACCGAAATCCTGTGAGGATCCCCATAAACATCCGATACTCCACCAATCCGCGTCCGTGTCCGGAGTTGACTTTTGATGGTCAAACGATCATAGTTGGCTTCAAAAACCCCTAGAACGGACTATGACCTTGCGTGTTTCATTGATGCAACCTTGTTCCACGATTTTGTCATAGGGCTAAAAACCAACACTCCTTTGTAACAGTACCGAAAAGGAACAACCATGGACTCGGGTAATACCCTTCTCGTCTCATCTGCATAAAACGAGGTGGCGTAGTCAAAGATCTCCATTTCTTGCACACGAGCCGAGTGTTCATTAAGCTCGTCAATGGAAGTCTCATGAAACACAACTCAAGAATATCATCAGGAAGAAACACATGCATTGTGTTGTTTCCGTGTGACTCTTCAATTTCAAAACTCTTTTTCCGATTATTTCTCTTCCACAACCTATCCACTCCATATGAGAAACAATCCACACTCGTGTCGTCGGTCCCACACACAGGTTTGTAACCTTTACCCACAACTTCACCGAACTCGTCACTTGTTGCGGCTCCAACCTTGCACCCACTCAGACACCTTAATGAAATGACTCCTGTGTCGTCATCATCAATATCATCATCCATCACACTTCCATGGTAGTCGTTTTTCAACTTTTGGCTAATGCTTCTAACTAGATGTTTCGACACATTGGAAGCCTCATGTTCTTTATGTGATGTTTCACCCATAACTAAGTTGTTCAGGTATCATATTGCATTCTAAGCCTGGTCATACAAACAACACAAATTAGAACATGAATGCAAAACAAAATGCTAAGAGACTGAAACCAGACTAGCACAAAAACATGGCTAATTTGTACTCGGAAAGTCAAATGACTAATTTGAAATTGACACACAGAATTTTCCACATGTTTGCATACATCTTAATGTGGCTGCAGATCAGTACAGCACAGCACAACACAACCCGTTTTTACATGTTACCAGGCATGTCCGCCACTCCTATTCTGCCACCTCTAGTCAAAGCAGTGTCAGAGCTTATTTGGATTGTATAAAGAATGATAGGCTCAAGTTCAACTCATGGCCTGGCAAGATTTGAAACTTAAGTTCAGACCTTACACTAGTAAAAAAGATCGCTATGTGGCTTGTATTCTATACTTGTATAAGTTTAAGAAACCATAAAATTACAGCTTACTTCTAGGTGTCAAAAGTTAGTTACTGTGCACTAAGGGCGTGTTCGGGTGCGTGTTTTGCAAAATTGATTATCTCATATCTAGTGTTTGGATACCTACTTCTTCTGATTATGAAATGTTAACATTACAGTTTACAACTGCAAGCTACATGAGCACATCCAAACACCATCTATAAAACACATAAATAGTTGATCATCTGATATCAAAACGCATATCCAAACATGAAACACCCCCTAATTTCTAATCACCTATAATACGAAACTAGTAACTACGTATATCACGAGGGACCCATAGATTCAGATTTACATAAACCCATTAAAATACATAGACCCTAGTCCCAAAACAGTCCAAACTCAAAGTCAACCAACTAGTTTTTTTCCTTCAAAATTAACAATCTTACAAATCATTATCTAAAATACATTTAACAACCCAATACTAAAAACTTATAAACTATCAGACCAGATACATTTTTCAGATCAACAAGTCAAAATCCAGTGTCAGACATGAGTTTCTAAAATGCTATGTTTGACCATCTACTCTATCAAATATTAGTTACCAAAAAGAAAAACAAATAAACAGTAAAGAAAACAAACCTCATGAAGTTTATATTGAACCCAAGAATCAACCCAGACAGATATTAGATCCAACAAAAGGGTTATTTTAGTAAAGTTTGAAAAGAAAACATTTTTCAAGATAGAAGAGAGAGAAGAGATGGATCTCCACTTTTCTCTAACTTGATGAAAGTTGTCGATGATAAGTCCCAAAAATAATTAAGGTAAATTGAATAGTAAAAATAAATTAGTATTTTGTTAATTATTATTATTATTATTATTATTATTATTATTATTATAAAACATCACTTCATTAGAAAATCACAGGATTTACAAAAAATTAGAGGGGAGCCGAGAAACAAACTGGGCCCCCACTCCTTTACCAATAGCAAAGCCAATCCTACTAAATTATTATTATTATTATTATTATTATTATTATTATTATTATTATTTAATGAGTGGTTATTTTTTTGTAGGGACCTAATAAGTGTTATTGATTTTTTTTTCTTTTTTTTTTTGTGATAGGGGTTTTAATTGTTGATATAAATGATAGACGAATCATGTGTTATTCATCTTCCCCGCACCTTACACTCTAAACTTGAATGATGCACTAATGAAATGTTTAACAAACTATTTAAGTAGATGTTTGTTAGTAACACATCACAAATACTTTTTTATATTTGTTTAATCAACTGAACCGATACCGACAATAATCTATTGATACTTTTTGAACACTATTTGATGGTAAGCTATTTTAAATAGTTAACAAATCTGGTTAGAATATCATTTGATGGTACATATAATATATTTGTGATAATAAGTGTGTCCCCTCTTGAGATTATATTATGTTTCTCACTGTGTTAATATATCAATTAAAAATGCTTTCATTATTTCAATTATTAAGATTTACACTTCATTTAGTGACCACGAAATGACAATATTTATTGAGGTGGGAGTTAAGATTAAATGAGAAATAAAACGAAAATAATAAGAGTGAGAAGAAACAATAACCGCATATTTTAGATGCATCTAAAAAAACCTATCCATATCGTTTTAAATTTTTCCCTTTTATTTAAAATGTGCGGTTAGAAATACTTCCCACTTTTTTATTTCAAAAATACTTCCCACATTTTTTTTATTGAATCCTTTCCTTATAGATGGGTTATAAACTAGTTCAACATGAAAATTTGAATTAACACTTCTTTTGGGCAATGACATGAAAACCTCCATAAACCAACAAAACATGTTTCATTGTCACACATTGCAAACAAAGTGAAATGTTATCTATCAAACACATGTGATTTAGGTAACACGTCTAATTTAGGTGATTAGAAAAGGATCAACATACTTCACATCTTCTTTGTTTTTGACTAAATCATACTTCAAATCTTCTTTGTTTTTTACTAAATCAATTTTTTTTTTTTTTTTTTTTTTTTTTTTTTTTTTTTTTTTTTTAATACGCTTGGCTACAAAGGAGCACATATATGAATTGATGACTTGTAATTTGGTGATATCTTTTAGGTCATTCAAGCCATTTATTATCATGTTTTCACTTGTTTATGATATAAATGACACTTAAAAAATAAAATGCTAATTTTCAGATATCAAGTAAAGAAGACTTTAAAGCTGAAATAAGGTTATACGGCTTGAGGTCACCTTCGTCGTCTCATTTTCTAAACGAATAAGAAAAGTTGAGATCTTTGTTCTACGGGCTTTGACAAGACGTAGGGGGTGTTTGATAGCCTCTTAATAGGCCTTATCATGAATCATTAAGTGAGATTGATTGTTTGATATATTTTTTTCCTTCTCTTTATCATTCCACTAAGGGCTGAATTGGTCAGCATTAAAGACATGCAAAATTATTAAGCACCGCAAAATTACATAAATATTATCTTCGAGTGTGTCCAATAGTCAACTTTTATATATGCATTTGATCATTTCTTTAAGAGTAAACTAGTTCTCGTGATTTCATAATCAAATTGACGAGTTATTTTTTAAATGATAATGAGTTCTTTTTAAAATTAGTTCGTAATTAATATTGTTTTATGATCTTTTAATAAGACTATTTACATTTTATTGCTTACTTTAACATTGTTTTTTTTATATTATATTTCTATTCGAGTCAATAATTTTTTTTTATCAAACTATATATCTTGCTTAGTACAAATCTAGACACGAGGTTAAATTGGTAATTTAAGGCAACTCATATTGCTAATTCAGAATAATTATCGAACAATAATTTTCACACAGAATCAGTTTCACTCAGCATCTTGGAATCATTCTGCAGCTTTGATTCATTCAGCGCTAAATCATATTTTTTGTCAAACAACCTCTACAGTTTTGCCTGGAAGATATTAACATGCATGTATGTGTTAGTTAAGAGGAAACTGAATTTGATAGACCACTTGCATATAGATCGGCGGCATGACCATTTTACCGAAATGATCATAGTTGCATGGCTAGTGATAACGAACATGTAATAATTTGTAATCATCAATATGCAAAGGGAATTGATTGGCACACTCAAAAAATTGATTGGGACACTCAATTTACAAATAGTTAAAGCACTTTAGATTTACAATACAACTGCTTAATGCAGTGTTTGGAGTGTCCCAATCAAATATGAGAGTGTGCAAATCACCTCCCATATGGAAATATAACTTGATGTGAATAAGCAAACATTGATACACTATCTAGTTAAGTACTTTGCCTCTTCACACTTTCATTTTATTTTTCATTATTTTATGCTTTCAAGGGGCGTTTACCAAATTAAGTTGTTCCATATGAACGACTTAATTAGTTTGTTAAAAGGGAGGACAAAGGTTTGGTGGGTCTCTTCATTAAGTGGGATTAAAGAATTGAGCCTACATTAAGTGGTTCATATGAAAAAAAAAAAAAAAAAAAAAAAAAAAAAAAAAAAAAAAAAAAAACCTCTCTTGATTCAAGTTTTTCTTCTTAGTTACCTTAAGATTTTAGAACACGAGATGGATCACCCGCGCGTTGCCGCGGGATGTTTTGCCAAAGAAGGTTTAGCAAGTGTTGCAAAAATAAGAAGGGTAGAAACAATATTTAAAAACTGCAAAGAGTGGCATGCTGTTGTGTATACATAAACTTCATGTTCATTTGCTGCAATAATGTTATACAATCTTTGATGCGCTTTGCGGCGGGATGTTTGCCAACAAAAGATTAAGCCCGCGCGTTTTGCAATCACAAACTGCAGTAGAGTTCAAGACAATAATAATTCATACTATCAGGCCATATGATGACAACCAAAACTTATAGAGATAATTGATCTAATATATATTATTCCATGGTGATCTAAGTACAATGTGGACACTTAATTAACATATTACTTGTGTCTAGGACATCAATAACATGAAAAAATTCGTCTACAACCAAGTATGTGGTAATCTTTAACCTGATTTTTCCTTTGGGTTCTTCGTAAATGCATCGAGGCGATCGGTTAGAACTGTGTCGAGGTAAGAGAAGCTTTTAGAATCAAAACCTCCTGCGCAAATCATAATTAAGTAGTTAGCAGAGTCAAGCAATATAAAGTGGTTATTTGCAAAGTATACCAAGTTACAATTTCATCTGTGACATTTTAAGTAGTCATTGTACTATTTGGTATGTGTGAGTTTATTAAATATGGATGTGTCGCGTTTTAATCATTTTAGTGCAGGTTGGGTCAAATTTGCCACCTGTGGTTTAAGTCTAAGAAAAGTATCACTCTTTTTCTTTTTTTTACTGAAATTTATAAAACATACATTTACCAGGAATTGCTCCCCCAAAACAACTCCCCTAAATTACTACTTCCACACTTTGTGGTACATACCATTGTATATAACATTCTGGATCTAACTTTGGATTTCTAGAAAGGCATGTCAAACAAAAAGGTTGCTCAAAGGCAGCTCTCCTAATTTCTAAAGCCAGCTTAACTGTAAATTTTGAATAGCTCAACAATCTTCTCAGGTTTCAAACATGTGCACTTCTACCCACTCTTAAACTTTAAGTACGCTGCATATCCCTAGTTCCCTACTACACATACTTTGCGACAAACTAAATGTGGATGGTTCTGCTATTGAGTTAAATAGTGCAGTAGGTGGCTGCATTAGAGACTCAAATAGTACGTTGAAAAGGGACCTAAAGGGTGGGCTACAACACTAAATGTGGATGGTTCTGCTTTTACATGCCTTAAACTATACGTGGGGATTCATGCAAATTATTTACTTAAACGACACATACATTTTAGCACCCACACGCAATCCTAAATCATTGGTCACCACGTATCTATACTACTAAAATTAGTTCAATGTGACTATATCGTCTGATTAAATGAGAGAGACTACAGTCTACACAATAAGGCGTAATTCTTAGGATTTGATATATGCAGTGTGCGATCTAGTATCAACTATCCAGTTCGAATCAAACTGTTTTACCTCATGTGTGGTATTGTTAACCCGCATAGAAAGCAGCAACTTCTGCCCATTCTATTAACTTGTGTACATTTCATTAGAGAATCTGGTAATGAACAGGGCTGCAAGCTAGAGCATCTGCAATGGCAAAAGGCATTAATGACTTTTTGCAATAAACAAAATTATATTTTATATATCTAAAAGTCATTCATAGAATTTGGTCCAATGCAAAAAGTCATTACAAAAGCTTTTTAGGGCCCAAACTCATCCATTCCAGCTTCCCAACCTGGCCATTTCAGCCCCTAAACCCATGCGTTTCAGGCCCGGTTCAGCACCAACACGCAATGATTTCAGCGCCAGTTGCATCACCTTAAACCCCTCCATTTTAGGCCCTACTTCAAAACCCGATCACACCCGCAGCAGCCCCCATTTCAGCACCAAAGAATATATTTAAACGCGGCATTAAAAATGTTGGCATCAATGGTTAGGACTTGTGTTACACTAAACTTAACCATTACAATCACCAATTCATGGGATTCAAAAGTACCAAGTGGCATTACAATCTATTGCTTTTAACCAAGCACATTACCACTAACATCACGATCTATTGCTTTTACATATCTACAGGTGGTCGTTTCAACCCATGTATTTATAAAAATTCTAAAATTTCATTTGGAATATATTACACTATTGTAGTAATAATAAAATAGATCACCATAACTTACCCGTTTTGAACCATTGGCCGACCCACCCTTTGTCTGAGCTTAAACATTTCCTCGCGAAGTTATCACCCTATTTGGAACTGAGAATACCATAAACATGCACACAAATAAGAAATCCAAACACCCTTTAACTAAGAGGCAAATAACAGCAACGGAATGAAGTACCTGTAATTGGAATATAGTTTAACATAGACGACGCCGTGAATGAGGATGTAGAAGTTCACTGAAACCACCCGCTCGATGCACCCATTAAACACACTTAGTAACTCACTCACTGAAGCCACTCCCCTGAACAAACCCTCTGAACCTACACACTGGCCCAGTTACTGAACACACCCCATGAACACAGTGCCTGAACACACCCATTGAACCACACACAATCGAACCTCAATATGTTGTGACTCGGTCACTAAATCACTGAACTACACTCGCTGAACTCACCTTGTTACTAGATTTCTTGGCGTCATTATGTTCTTCCGTCACTAACATGGGGCTGCAATATTGCAATATTGGAACCAAAATAAGCTAACCCAAACACTCGCAAAACATCAGTTCTATAAAATGTGAAGATTGAGCAAGTCAAATGGCTATTGTTAATCAACTCACAGTTTGAGATGGTGAAAGTTTAGCAAAACGGTGCATCCTTACAACATGGGCAGTTTCGAAGGATGCAAGATCTTCATACGATTTTATCTGCAATTGAACAAATAAATGATGTCTACTTTTTAAAAAGATTATGGAAAAGTAAAATCATAAATAGAACCAACTTACATCATTTATTGGCTCTCTAGCATATACCTTGGATGAAGAGAACCTTTGATAGGCTTCTGTCGAAATTTCCGGCTGATACTTTGATTGACCTCTTAACCATGTGCTTCCTGATAAACAAAACACACACAAAGATATCATATATGCTGATAACATTAAAATGGGGGTGTTCATAATTGCTCTTTATAAAGGGACTATGTAATATTGGCTAATCAAAATAAGTGTTCGACTGTAATAAAACGCGCCAAAGGAGATAGTAATTCCACCCTTTCCTATGTGAGGTACGGCTTATAACCACTTTTTACAAACCACATTTCAACAAAAAAGATGCGCCTGTAATTGTTAACCCCTTCAAGCAAATAAGCTCAAGGAAAATAAGCTAATCCAAACACCCTCTACCAACTATGGCAAAATATTATTTTCTACTGTTGATTATTTCATATTAAACCTAGTACATACATGGATGACATACTATGATGCCTGCTTTATTGGCTAGAACAAAGACTGGAATTTCGCTGGCCATTTTAGCCACATTTCAGCACCTAAACCCACCTCTTTAAGCCCCATTCAATCACCTAAAGATCCTGCTGCTAGCCCCCATTTCAGCCACCCCCCATTTCAGCCACCTTTTTAGGCGCGATTTCCGCAAAAAAAAACCCTCCTTTCAGCCCCTAAACCCTCCTTTCAATTACCATTTCCTCGAGCTCTTGCTTGGCATCATCACAACCTTTGACATCCTTAAATGTTATTACGTTCTGCACACAACCATTTCATAAGGTTACAACAGACGGACTTACTGGAACGGAAATATAGGCATTTCTAGTTGGTGCAACAAATTAAAAGAAGGTACGACGATTTAAACCTTTATACTATTGATTTTCTACAACAACTGAACTCAAAGGAATCATGAAAATTTTGTTACAATGATGTTCAATAATATCATAATGTTGGGCACACATATAGGCTGGCAATCGTTTCATGGTATCGAGAACCACCAATCACGAAATTAGCTCCAAGCAGGAGATTCTTCCCCTTTGCAACAGGTTCTAATCCTCATGTAAAATAAAAACCCACATAAGTTACTAATTCTTTGTGCCAAATAAGTCACTAATTTTATGTTCAAAAAGATTGTAGTAAATGGTTAACTGGCTATATGAGTTTGCAAAAAAAAAAAAAAAAACGCTAAACCTGGTCCCGAAACTTGATAACCCGATAACCCAACAACAGCCCAATAAAACAAAACCCAATAAATCCCTAAAATTTGTAAGAAACCGAAAATTAATAAAAACCCCAAATTAAAACAAAACCCTAATTTTACCTTCCTTTGAGTTTCTGGGATTTGTTTATCCTCCATCTCAGATCGTAACTGAGGTTTTTCTTTGTGGATCTTGGTACGTTTAGGATCTGTAGAAGAACAATAGATCCAGTGTGTGCGTGTTTTTAGCTTGCATAATCTGCGAGAATCGTCTGGAAAGTTGAAAATGGAGGCGTTTTATTATTGTCAGAGAGTGGGAGAAGAAGGTTGAGGGGTAGCAATTCAGTGTATGTTTTCCTATACATCCACACACAAACAACTGTAGCTGGATCAAAAATGTGGAAGGGAAGCAATTTTGGGAAGTAATGTATGCTCAATGGTATGTACCACAAAGTGTGGAAGTAGTAGTTTAGGGGGAGCAATCCCAGGTAAATGTAGGTATTTATAATTCAGTGGCAATTCAGGGATGGAAGAGAACTTAAATTGATCGGGTGTACAATTTTTTTAAATTGTAGTATAAGTTAAAATTTAACAAAATTGTATGATTTTTGACGTTAAAATAATTAAGTGTAGTGAAAAATAAGTTGACTTTCACCTATTGATATACTAATTAAGATAAAACTAGAAACACAATGTATTGGGACCGGGTGCATTTTAGAAACTTCAGTGTTTTTTTTACGAAAATTAGCACTACTGGGCAACATTTTATTGGGGTCCCGTGACACTGCGGGACCTTCCCTAATTCCGTCTCTGAGAACATTCACGTAGTTGAACCACGTTCCTCGAGATAAACGATCAATCTCTGCTCTTACATTGGATATATTACACACCAATTGGACTAAAGGGGTTGCAAAACTTTCAAATCATGAATTGACACGTACGAAACTAATAAAAAAAAAAAGGATACAAAATGTGAAATGATTAAATAAAAAGTTATATAATTTAGAAGGGGATATCTTGGCTACAATTATTGTAGCCAAGATGACTACAATCCTCACCAAAATTACACAAAAAATGACTCAAGACTCACAAAAATAATTCAAGGACCCACCAAAAAATTCAAGGACCTACAAATTATAACATAAAATTGTAAAGAGTTGGCTACAAAAAATTGTAGCTAATATATTCCCAATTTAGAAAGAGAGCAGCTCACCAATATCATCTAAGTTGTTAAGTTGAATAATTCTAGTGGTACACTCCATCTTTTTCACTTTAAAATCACTTTGAAATAATATGATACACATCAAAATAAGCAAAGATGTGTCTAATTTAAGTAATGAATCTCAAATGTATTATTATAGTTATTTATTATTCTTCTCAATTTAAGTTTTCTGCTAAGAGCAAGGGTAGAATCATATGCCGTTTCCCATCAGTGGCGGACCCAGGTCGGAAACTAAGGTGGTTCCCTTCACTATTCGAGTTAACAAATGTATTTTTAGTCACGTCGACAAAATAAATATATCAACGGGTTGGGTCGAGTTAATTAGCATGCAAATCATAAAAGACTCCTTATACATACGCCTTTTTTTTCATCAAGTAAAACTAAGGCAACTTTTAAAAACGCAATATATTATTAAAAAAAATTAGTGTTTACTTATGAATATCAATATTACGGGTATATAATGTAAAGAATCATAGAAAACAAAATAGACAAGCTCATAAACAATATGAAAGACCATTTTTATAGCCCATATTTTTTAGAGTACTAGGATGTAAGCCGCGCGTTGCCGCGGGCATTTTAAATACAAAATTATTGTAAATATAAAAGACCAAGAACTGACTTTGCAACAGATGTATAACATGAAGGACCAATTATGTAAATTATGTGAGGACTAAATTTGCAACGAACCTTTGAGATGAAGGACCAAGTTCGTATGGATTTTTTTAAATTGTTAAAGATAACGGTCGTTAGCTACTTAACGGCAAGATAGACCAAGGACTGACTTTGCAATGAATCTATAATATGAAGGACCAATTCTGTAAATTATGAGAGGACTAAATTTGCAACGAACCTGGAGATGAATGACCAATTTCGTACAGAAATTAAAAAAAAATTATATCGCTACAGTAACTAACGGGCGTTAGTTAACAGTCGTTCAGTAACTAACGCCCGTTAGTTACTGTAGTGCTATAGTGTTTTTTTTTAGGAGGTACTATTGCTAAGAACCCAACTGAATGTTATTTATAATAATTATTTTTGGAATAACCTTTGAGCTGTAGAAAAGTAAAACAATATAAAAAAGTAGTACATTATTCTCTTTCTCCCAGGCAAATTAATATTGCTTTACTTTATCTTCCCAACATTGTTTCTATCTTCTTTCTCCATTGCCATTCGTTTTCTTCAACTTCATCTACAATTTTTTTTTTCATTTCAAATTCACATGTTCTTTTCACTTCTTTCTAACTCTGTTTCATTTCAAGGTGGTTCTTTAGATTTTTCCAAGGTAGGTCCCAAAAAAATTCACTTATATCTCATAAAGGATCTAGGTTTCTAAGTTGGTTCCTGGACACCACCTACAGGGCACATAGGTTCTGTTTCCCATGTCGTTTTGCTAAATCATCATTTCACATTCACACACCAAAAACACCCCTCCCTCGTTTTACATTCCGTTTGCATGTCGTTTCACACTTTTTGGACCCTACTATACCCAATTAAAACACAAACCCAACAATACAGACTAAAAAAATGGAAATGGCGTAATGTGATATACTCACATTTGAAATGACTCAAGGTGGTAGTGGTGTGGTAACATGCAAATGGCATGCCATTTCCCCTTGCCACATAGGAATAGCGCAAGGCAAATTTGAAGAAGAAATGCTAGAACCACTCACAAAATCTACACAAATAATCCACTTGAGCGGATGATTGGTTTAATAAGAGAAAAAAGAGAAAAATTTTCAGAAAATGCATCAATCACCCGCCGACACGTCAGCGATCAATACAGTATATAATAGAGATAATGAGAAAGTGAAATTAAAGTTGATGCATTTTCTGATCACCAAGTTCAGAAAAGAGTAAACACGTCAGTGATATATTTGGTTGACTCTAAGTCAACTTGGTTGACTCTAAGTCAATTTTAAGAAAGGGGGCTAGAGAGCCAAACTCATTCACCAATATCATCATTCTCAGTGGTGAAGTTGAATTGGATGAATCATAAAAACACAAATAATAAGCATTCGGATTCACCATGGAAGAAGTAACAAAAGTAGATCATCAAAACAACGAAGAAGAAATTAATAAAGTTTCAAAATCAGAAATTGAAGAAGAAACATTAATAAAATTCCTTGATTCACTGGATGATTATTTGGTATTAATCGATTCTTTATCCAACACTCTTCTTCGTCAGGTAATTCTTTCATCATTTCATTTTAATAATGGGACTTATTTGGTTTTGGGCTTATGTTTCATAAGCTCACTTTCTGTGGCTTATTTTGCAACTTTTTGGCTTTGTTTAAGCTTATACGTGGCTTATGAGCTTATTTGTTTTTCGGCTTATATTTCATAAGTCCCAATTTTTTTGCAAGTTCACATGTCTCAAAATAAGCCGAAATCAAACAAGCTCATAAGCCCACATATAAGCTTAAGCAAACACCCTTTTATATAAGCTTATTCTGACATAATAAATATGATAAGGGGTGTCAATGGTTGAGTTAAAGTTGAAATTTTAAAGCTGATGTGACGTTGACGTAACGCTGAGTTAAGTTATAACTTGATGTTATTGCACCTAGTGCTCTAATGCTACATTACATCTTTTTCACTTTAAAACAATAGGATATACATCAAATAAGCAAAGATGTGTCAAATTTAAGCAATGAATCTCAAATGTATTGCTATAGTTACTTGTTATTCTTCTCATTTTATGTTTTTTCTTTTATTTGTTTAAGCTTGTATGTTGTAACACCCCCAATTCAATGATGCAGCGGAATTCAAACTGGGTGTTACTCGACGGCACAACAGTCATAATAATAGAAAATGAACTGTAATTGAGTCGTTTTAAAAGATTTATCATTCGAATTATATAAATATCAGAGATTAAAAAATGAGGTCCCAGATGGTTCCATGTTTACAAATTACATTAAATGAGTTTTCGAATGATAATAAAATTTACAGCCCTCTTGAATATCCGTGCTCCTCCATGCCAGCCTTGTTCATTATGAACCTGAAAATACATGCTAAAGTGTCAACACGAGGTTGGTGAGTTCATAGAGTTTAGTGAAAAAAATGTAATGTAAAACATTTGAATGATGATTTCCCAACAAAGGCATCGTAAATCCACTCAGTTCCAAGCCCCGCTCATACAAGACTTGCAACCTGTGTGTTTACAATCCACTGCCAAATATGATCTGGTTTATGTGAACAAAAGTAATACTTGTATCTAGATTCAAAGATAAATGCAGAAATACCGCTATATAAACAATTTTGACAATGATGCCATATAAATAATGATGACAATGAAGTGGAAGCCATAATACTACGTTTTTGAATACTAGTGCAATGGGAAGATAATGAAGTATGTAACATGTAAGCACATAAAGCATTTGAGAAAACCACAAACATTGAGTAAGGCAATTGGTGTTTAAGTAGCACGTTCAAGTAAAACAAGTATTGCATTCATGTAAAATCGAGCATGTATTCTCCCCCAAAGAGTTGACAAAACAATTAAAATAGTAGGGGCTATGACTCACCGTGAGTTGGATGATGTTTAAGGATATAATGAAATCGTTGGATTAGCCGGGGAAAACCTCTACGTGCAACCTAGAATTGAATGTTGCGACTTAGGTTAGAGTAATGTCTAAGAAAACATAAACGAGCCTATATGTGTCTTTCATATTGTTCATGATGTAGTACTTTGATAGGTTGTGTATGTCGTTATATAAAAATGGTTTATGAAACATGTTTAGTTTGTATATCGCTTACTACCGTTCGGGCCGACATAATTCAGAGGCCATGAAGTAAACGTTCGAGGAGCTAGGACACTTTAATTCGTAAATCCACAACTCATCTCGACGGTTTACTTTAATGAACCCCTCACATGAGGCTCCCTACTATTGTAGTATTTGATAAAAATATATATATAAGTTTTTGATCCGAAAGGTTACATGTCCAAATAATTGAATAAACTTAGGAAAGTTTACTTTTAAATAAAGATTGTTATTACAATGAGTTTCTTGAGTCTAGTATGAATATTACTTGTAAAGTCTCATGGTTATTTTGATGGAGTAGATCCAAATTGGATGTTTATGTTGCCATTAATTCTTTAGTTCATGTTTTCGTCTTGGTAAGTTTATATGGTCTTTAGCCGTGGCTTTTTCGTGACTTTGGTCATTGCTACCATGGTGTTGAGACTCATCCTTGGCCTTAGCCATGGTTGTGGTCTCAGCTTTAAGTCATTAGACCTCTTGGTTTCATTTAACCATAACCATTACATGGTCATTGGTATTAAAAAGAGGCTGTTAAGAATTTGAAGAAAAATATCACTCGTTATGCGTTTTCAGGGTTCGAGCTTCTTTGATCCGGAACGAAAACGTCGTTCCGGACAACTTTCATGTTTTAACTTTTTGATGAAATGGACTAGAAGGGCCTCTTTCAAAAAGGTCAGCTGCTTAACAGCTTGTTTTGGCAGTTTCGGCGTTTTGGTTTTGCTAACTTCTTTTGGCCGTATCTTTTGACTCGTGTACTCGTTTTAGGTGATTCAAATTGCTATGTTTTCCTTTTAAAACCCTCTACCACAGTATGTGATTGTACAATATCATGTTTATACTATTTTGGTCGAATTTCACAATATATGTCACTAGTTTACTCGTTTGTTTTATAAATGATAACATATAATGATATATAAGTTTAGACTTGTTTTAAGTATTTGTACATCATGAGATCAATATAACAAGACATATATAGCATATAGAGCTTATGAAAAAATAGTAAGGATGATGAGTATAAGTTTTCTTACAACTTTTAGCCTTAATGAAAAGGGAACTCATGAACTAAGACAAAATCTAAATCCTTCAATCGAAAACCCTAGCTTCCAATCCTTTATCCCTAGATTACAAATCTTTTAACCACTTGATTATAACCTTAGGTAGCCCTTGTAATATCCTTCTTAACTCAGCCCTAGCACCTTTGTGCCGCTTCCAAATCAATCATGGAATGATGATGAGATTATGGTGTTGTTTATGGTATAAATGGAACTAGGAATCAACAAGGAACATAAGACTAACACTTGTGATGGATTAAAGTTGAAAGAACAATGATCAAAATGATGTTTTTATGGTGCTTGGGTCGTTGGTATTGAGAGGAAAACAAAGATGGGAGAGTTTTCTAGTTAACTTATGAGTTTAGGATATATGTGAAGAAAATATCTAGCCTAAGACTTAGTTACTAAGTAAAGGAAGCATATGTGTCTAATTGACTCATCACCAAGACTTAATTGTCTTGGTGATTCACCAAAAATGTCAACTACATACATGGGAGGTGATAATGTGTGTCAATTTTATGATATAACTGAGTTATGAAGTGTCATTTGGTCCCGGTAATCGCTAACGGTAAGTATTTAAGTCACTAAACGTAAAATCGGGTGTTGTAAAAATGTGAGACTTGAAAGAATGACTAAAATTGTCAATATACTCCATAATAAAATATAAAATGAGTGGTAGGTTCCATCGGGGTGCTCAAACCCTGCTAAAACTGGAAACACGGGTCTAAAACGCGTAATACGTAAAACGTACGAATATTGTGTAAAATTGAGAAAAGTAAAATATACTTTTCTAATAGGATAATAATGAATTAAAATGACTTATAATGTCTAGAATGGGCTCAGTCTAGTGTCGGTTGGTATTTAATGTCTTTTAGACATAAAACCGTAAGCCTAAAAATCAAGGAATGATTTATAAAATCAATTAATGATTTTTGGTCAAAGGAGGAGGGAAAATATGTTGACCTTTCCAAAAATGTAAAACTCAAATCATCTCAGAAACGCGGTGCAGGTATAGGCTAAGGTTACGGCTAAGTAAAAGTGCTTAAAAACGTAAATTTTTGTTTCTCACGGTCCAGGGTCTATTTGGTAACATTTTTCTTAGTCATGATTAATTCTCTAATTAATCATGAGTGTATCAAACATTTATCTGATGCGGGGAAAATTAACGCGGTTGAGTTTTGTTGTGCGTATGATTTTTGAATGACGTTTTAACCTAAACGTGTATTTCCTTAATAACTTTCGCGAAAATGATCTGATGAGTGTCAAACTTTTATTTTGCCATGGAAATGATTTATCACACGAGAATATGAAATAAAAATTAAATTTCAGAAAATGAATAGTGAAAGTGAATAGTAAAAATGAATAGTAAAATTTTTCGGGAATAGAAATTAACCTGAAAATGCTAATTGTTACATATGTGAGCTTAAGAGTTTATTTGATTTCAGCTTATATTTCATAAGCCTTAATTTTTTTTGGCTTATTTTAAGATTTTTGGGCTTATATAATTTTATCATACTATAATAAACTTAAATAATCCCACAAGTCTCGATATAAGCTGAAAAATTGGGGCTTATGTGTTGGGTCTGTAAAAACCCAAACCCCTTAATCCAGGATTTGAACATAAAATATCCTAAGTGTTTCATAACCGAGAACACCAAACAAGTCACTGAATGCATAGTTGTTCAGTGAGTCATCCTCAAGACGCTCAGGGCGAATCTATGAAGAAAGGTTCACCATTCAGTGAGGCGGTTCTCAGTGAATGATACCTGAGCCAAATAAGAGGATGATGGACTCAGTGAGGGATGACAATAACTCACTGAGTTCCATGACTCCTCACCAACTAAGATCACTAAGTGAACAAAGACTGAAGATAAATAGACTGAAGTAAAGGCGGGATTAGGCGGGATAAGTTTGAATGGATAAGGGATGGTCCTTATCATGCAAAGGTCAACTTTCCCTGAATGAGTATAATACCAAGAAGTGTGTCAACACTGAAGACTAGAAAGCATCCTTGTCCTTTACTTCTTATAGCCAATTGTAACAGGGATAAAATACCTATGTATTTTGTCCAATGTAGGATGATGTAATATTGTCTTGTAGTCTTTGTCCATTAGGTAAGTGTTAGAAATTACTTGTGTATAAATAGAGAATAAGTGAGAGAGGTAAAGATTACGTTTGTGCACTTAATGCTTAGACATTCACAAAACCAAATCTTTACTCTCTCCAAAGAACAACACAATCCCTGAGTTAGCTCAGCAGGATCTTAGTTGTCACTCAAACTTAGTTTGGGTTTAGTGAGGAGTACACCATACTTGTCATTTCAATCCCAAGTGTTGTTCCGCAAACACTTGGGTATAATTCTTTTGATTAATTTCTAATAAAGAATTAAACGTCGAAAAACTTTGTGTCTTTTCTTTTACGTTTATTTGCTTTTATAATTAATCAACACATTGCTATACCATGGATCTTGGTTAGATTAACTTTGTAGTTAACCATAACTAAGTAAAAGGGTCCAACAAGTGGTATCAGAGCCTCTGATTTGTAAAACTTTCAAAATCTTTCATATAAAAGAGTGCTCAGTTTTTAAAATCAAAAGATCCCACCATGGCTGATAGCGATGTACCCCAGCTAGTTGACAAAAAGGGAGGTAGCTATTCAGCTGTCGCTCCTAGACTAGAAGCTGAAAAATTTAGCAAGGGGAAAAAGCGTATGCTTTGCTACTTGACTGGTATGGAACCATACTATATCAAGTGTATCAATGAAGGTCCCTTTGTCCTAACGACCGCTGAAGGTTTACCTAAACCTGAAGCACAATGGACTCCTGATGAGAGAAGGGTGGTCAATCAGGACCAACGCCTGAAAAGCATCATTATATCGTGTCTCCCTGACGATATAATGGAATCAGTCATTAACTGTCCTACAGCCAAACAAACCTGGCTTGACTTGGTTCATAGCTTTGAAGGTCCATCAGATACCAAGGAAAACAGGATTATGGACCTGAAACTTGAGTATAACACTTTCAGGGCCAAAGAATCTGAAAGTCTCTCTCAGACCTATACCCGATACAAAACCTTGCTCAATGAGCTTTCAAATGATGGTGTAGTACTGTCTAAGCATGAGATCAACGTTGGCTTTGTAAACAGTTTCCCTGAGAAGTGGTTAAACTTCTCTCAGGGTCTCAGGAATGCTAATCACATTCAGAATCTTGAGCTGCCTCAAATCTATGGGAAGTTTGTCTATGAAGACTACTTAATCGCAAGGCGATACCCTGAAAAGGCTCAAGAAAACAAAAAGGCCCTGATTGTCTCACCCATATCCACTGCCTTCTATTCTAATGGTGTTGTGCAGGATTTTCAAGATGACTCTGATGATGAGGTTGATATGAGAACCAGTGATGAGTACCTCAATGATCTTCAAGTTGAACTTCAAGAAAGGGCTCATTTAGCAAATTCAAAACGTTTTATTAAAAGAAACAAATTCAATTTTCAAAAAGCTAAGGCAAATGATTCCACTGAATGTTTCAACTGTGGCAAAAAGGGTCACTTTGCTAAAGACTGTTTTTCAAAAACAACCTCAGATCCTTCTTATAAACCTTCTGGTAGTAATTCTTCCTCAAGAACAAAATTGTATGATTTTCGATGTTAAAATAATTAAGTGTAGTGAAAAATAAGTTGACTTTCACCTATTGATATACTAATTAAGATAAAACTAGAAACACAATGTATTGGGACCGGGTGCATTTTTGAAACTTCAGTGTTTTTTTACGAAAATTAGCACTATTGGGCAACATTTTATTGGGGTCCCGTGACACCACGGGACCTTCCCTAATTCCGTCTCTGAGAACTTTCACGTAGTTGAACCACATTCCCCGAGATAAATGATCAGTCGCTCCTCTTACGTTGGCTATATTACACACCAATTGGACTAAAGGGGTTGCAAAACTTTCTGATCATGAATTGACACGTACGAAACTAATAAAAAAAAGGGAAACAAAATGTGAAAAGATTAAATAAAAAGTGGTATAATTTAGAATGGGATATCTTGGCTACAATTATTGTAGCCAAGATGGCTACAATCCTCACCAAAGTTACACAAAAAATGACTTAAAACTCACAAAAATAATTTAGGGACCCACCAGAAAATTCAAGAACCCACAAATTATAACATAAAATTGTAAGAAGTTGGCTACAAAAAATTGTAGCTAATATATTCCCAATTTAGAAAGAGAGCAACTCACCAATATCATCTAAGTTGTTAAGTTGAATTATTCTAGTAGTACATTCCATCTTTTTCACTTTAAAATCACTTTGAAATAATATGATATACATCAAAATAAGCAAAGATGTGTCTAATTTAAGTAATGAATCTCAAATGTATTATTATAGTTAATTCTTATTCTTCTTATTTTAAGTTTTCTGCTAAGAGCAAGGGTGGAATCATATGTCATTTCCCATCAGTGGCGGACCCAGGTCGGAAACTAAGGTGGTTTGATGAGTGTGCGAATACTCGTCATTTTACACCCATTTTTTATGCATAAAAATACTAAAAATGGCCAAATACAATACAGATATCCTTGGTTTGTGTTTTTATGTGTTTCAAGTACAAAGGAGTAAAAACGGAGCGAAAACATGCATTTTTGAGCGACTCGGTAGCAATTGAGCAACAGTGATATCAAGAAGGAGGCAAGTCAACCCCGGGATATATTAAAGGCGTTCTGTGATATTACCCTGCCCCGACGGGATTGAGTTTCTTGTTGTTGTGTTGTAAAACCTTAACCAAATCTAGTCCAAATCATACCCAGCCCATCCCATTATACAAGCCCAATCCAATCCCCACCCTTCCAATACTAAAACCTGTTTAATCCGTTTCCCTGTCCCTCTTTCCCAGAAAATGAACCAGAAACATATCTCACATCCTCCCATCTCTTTGTCTCCTCCACCTTCCCCAACATGCCTGCTCAAGCCACCCTTTTGCTCCACCAAAATATCAATAAAATCTTTCACTTCCAAGCTGGCAATCCACACCACTCTTTTGGAGCCAAAATGCAATGGAAGGTCAAGATGATTCCAAAGGCAAACCAACAGCTGGGATTTGCTCAAAAGAAACACAAATAGTATCTGATGATGTTTTCTCTTTCAAAACAAGCACAAAAGCATGAAGTCCCCTAGTCATATTTTAGTATAAATAGGAACCCTTGTAAGCCTTGAAGGGCAGTTCCTTTTTCATTCTTTTTATGTTTTTATTTATGCTTTAATTTCAGATGTTAGTTTGACATTGTAATCCTTTACTTTAGTTCAATTCAAGCGTTCAGTTTTAGAGTAATTTTTGCATTATCTGTTCTTATTATTGTGGTAATATTTTGTTGTTAGTTTCTGATGGTATTTGTTTATTTAAGTTTACTTTAGACTAATATCAGTTAAAATGTCAGTTTCTTAGCCTAATTCCATCATTTAGTTTATAAATTTATAAAATCAGTTTAGAAAAAAGGGTGTTTGGATTGTTTAACTTATATAGTCAATCTCAGTTTTAGTCACTTTTTGGACTTTGATTTGCTGTGTTATGATAACAGGAGTCGTTTAGATTTGTTTCTTGCTTGTTTCTAGTAGTAATACAGATTGTGCACACCTAGTTTAAACGCCAGATACTAATACAACTGGGGTTTGTTCACATAGGGATTTTTAGATTTGAAGCATTGTAGTTGTTTAAATGGGTGCATACTAGTCTAATTTTACATAAGTTAAGTTGTTGCATCACTACTAGTTTGGCATTCTTAGTTTCTTTGACCAATGTTCACTACTGCATAAAATTTTGAAGTCAGAAAAATGGGCCAAAATCTTAGAACACATATAGGATTCAATAATCATTAGATATACTAAAAAGTTGTTATATATTCACTTGTTGCTCATCTTCCTATACCAATAAGAAATTTCAGATTTGAGGGTCATTTGCATAGGAAGGATTGACTCATTGACCACAAAGTGACCTGGTTAGCCATTCTGTTGCCCTGCACCAGGGTGTTGCTACTTTGACCTGTTTTTCTATAACCAATAACTAGCCCATTATTTAAGCTTTTCCCTTGATCTTTAGTGGTTTGGAAAGCCCATAGTACCGTTTTGCTAGATGTAATTTTTGTTTGGACTTAGTAGCTTGTTCTCTTGGTTTATTTTAGCCTCTAAGTTGCTTCATTAGGATCAGATATTGCTACTCTACCTCAGTATTCACTGAGCTTGTTTGATTTTGACCTTCCTCTTGTTCCTTGCTTATGTTGCTTGTTGTTTTTATCTTATTTATAATTGCTCTTGAATGTGTGCTAGTTGTGACCCTTTGGTATTAGCTCGTACCCACTTTAGAATAAGCTGCTTGTTCTCTAAAAAACTTAAGCTTATAAATTCATATCTGCTGGGGTTGTAAGCTTACACTAAGTTTATTATAGTTTTTCCGCAAAAAGTTCTTCACAAAAGTTGCGCATAATCTGTTGATTGGTAGTTTTGCGAAAAGAAAAATTGAAAGAAAAATGTTTCTCAAAAAAGAGGGGATAACAAGAATCGACCCTTGGTCTCCTGGTTACACACAGCTACCTCTCCCATCTGTGCTATTGCTACTTTGATGAAATGGGTCCTTTTATTTAATATTTATAATAGATTAGTTTGTATTTGCTTATTAATTTTCAGCCTTCGTTTGCTTAATTACTGCTTATTTTTGTATTGTGCCCCCTCCTTATATTTTTCCTAGGTCAGAATTTAGTTGTAGTATTTGTCTGTAAATTCTTAGATTTATTTGAATAGTTTTAGTATTTATTAGGAGCTAATTAGTAATTTATAGTATTTAAATCATATTAATTAGAATTTTAATTATATTTTTAATTTTCTTTTTCCTAAAATTTTGTTTTGTCATCTAGTACGTAGGAAATTTAGTTGTATGCCCGTAGGACTATCCGTACTTAGATTTCACTTTTTATTTCTCGCTTGTACGTTAGTTTTAATACTAGTCTTTAGTTTTAAATACGTTTTAAATTCTATTGCTTTATATTATCGTTTCACAATTACCAAATATTCCATTATCAAATCCTTACAAGAACTTTAATCCCGAACCTCAAACGATATTCCTCCATTCACACCTCGTTGGGACACGACCCTGGTGATCACTTGCCCGGTATCACATATATATCGTATTCACAGGGTTTGCAAGTTAGCCTTTTTCACAAGGGTTGACTAGTAGATTCTCCTACGATTACTTTGTATGTATCATTGATATCCGTTCGTAAATATACGACGAATCATGGTTCCCTTCTCTATTCGAGTTAACAAATGTATTTTTAGTCAAGTCGACAAAATAAATATAACAACGGGTTGGGTCGGTTCAATTAGCATGCAAAGATCATTAAAGGCTCCTTTTATACATACGCCTTTTTTTTTTTTTTTTTTTTTTTTTTTTTTTTTTTTTTTTTTTTCATCATCATCTTGTAAAACTAAGGCAAATTTTAAAAACGTAATATGTTATTAAAAAAAATTAGTGTTTACTTATGAACATCAATATTACGAGTATATAATGTAAAGAATCCTATAAAATAAAATAGACAATCTCTTAAACAATATGAAATGACCATTTTTATAGCCCATCTTTTTTAGAGTATTATTCTTGAAATAACCTTTTGGCTTGTAGAAAAGTCAAACAATATAAAAAAGTAGTACATTCTTCTCTTTCTCACAGGCAAATTAATATTGCTTTAATTATCACTTCATCTTTCCAACATTTTTTATATCTTCTTTCTCGATTGCCATTTGTTTTCTTCAACTTCATCTACATTTTTTTTCACTTCTTTCTAACTTAGTCTCATTTCAAGGTGGTTCTTTAGATTTTTCCAAGCTAGGGCCCGAAAAAATTCACTTATATCTCATAAAGGATCTTGGTTTCTAAGGTGGTTCCTGAGCACCACCTACAAGGCACATAGATCCGCCTCTCTTTCCCATGCCGTTTTGCTAAATCAGCATTTCACATTCACACACAAAAAATACCCCTCCCTCGTTTTACATTCCGTTTGCGTGTCGTTTCACACTTTTTGGACCCCACTATACCCAATTAAAACACAACCCCAACAATACAGACTAAAAAAAAAAAAAAGACATAAAAGTGGAAATGGCGCAATGTGATATACTCACATTTGAAATGACTCAAGGTGGTAGTGGTGTGGTAACATCCAAATGGCATGCCATTTCCCCTTGCCACATAGGAATGGCGCAAGGCAAATTTGAAGTGGAAATGCTCGAACCACTCACACAATCTACACAAATAATTCACTCGCTGACGTGTCAGCGGGTGATTGGTTTAATAAGAGAGAGCAGAGAGAAACCTTCAGAAAATGCACTAATTACGTAGGGAGTGATTTTTTGTGCGAATTTTGTGAGCGGGTATATCATTACTCAATTTGAAGGGGGTAGTTTTTGTTACTAAAGTATAAAGGGTGCAAAATGTGAAAAGTGAATAAGAAAGGGGGCTAGGGAGCCAAACTCACCAATATCATCTCTGTCTTTGAGTTGAATGAATCACTCAGATTCACCATGGAAGAAGTTAAAAAAGTAGATCATCAAAACAAAGAAGAAGAAGCTGCAATTAATAAAGTTTCAAAATCAGAAATTGAAGAAGAAACATTGAATTTCCTTGATTCGCTGGATCATTATTTGGTATTAATCGATTCTTTATCCAATACTCTTCTTCGTCAGGTATTTCATTCATTCATTTCATTTTAGTAAAGGGGGTGTTTATTCACTATCAAGCCTTAACCACACGTATCTTGAATGATTTGCTCGATTAGTTTAGTATTACTTCATAAAGTAGGATATGATATGTATATATTCACTATCAAGCCTTTTTCTGAAAATGTCATGTATAGGGGGTGTTTGTTTAAGCTTATATGTGGGCTTATTAGATTTCGGCTTATATTTCACAAGCCCCAATTTTCCGGCTTATTTTGAGACTTACAAGTTTATCATATCATAATAAACTTATATAAGCCCACAAGTCTCAAAATAAGCCGGAAAATTGGGGCTTATGAAAAATAAGCCGAAAAACAAAAAGGCTCATAAGCACCCCCCCTATGTTCACCTTCCATGGGAAAGGCTAAAAAAGCTGACACTAGTAATAAGCCAAAATGAAAGTTTATGTAGGTGCCGGTTCAGTATATGTGTAAAATCAAAATTGTAAAAAGTAAATGGGTCAAGTCTCTCATCAAGTGTATTTTCATCTTATTCTGAAATTTAGATTTTTATTGGAGTAATATCGATTTACTAATCATATTTGGTACACTGATTATATAGTAAATTGTTTCAACATGAATAAAAGATCTGCCCATTTGACTTATTGCCAACCCACCTGACTCTCCCATTGTCTTATACCTCTGCCTAAAAGAGATGAAGTAATAGTTCTAGTTCGATTCACACAACCATAGAAATTGGATCCGACCTAGTTTTGCTCTGTAGTTTGTCTTATTCTCTGATTCACAAGCAATTGCCTTATTTGAAGGTATAGACTTATTAAACAACTTTAATTTGTTAATTTTGATGACAAATGAATTGAGATCAGATCGTGAGAAACTTATCAGACACCCTTTTTTGTTTGGCGAGATATCTAAAGGAAATAACAGTTTAATTCAACTATTTTGCTTAATTATAAAGAACAGTTAAGTACTTTTTGTCACTAACGGGTCGTTAGATCAGGTTGTAAAGTTTCCAGGGTCAAACCGTAAAAGTCATCTTAAGCAACTTTTAGCTACCACACATTGTATAACATGAAAAATGTAAAATCCTTAGTTACATACTTAGAGATGACGTGATATGTAAATATGAAATATACTGCACATTCTATGTCCTAGACAATTCAACGTGTGACTTAATTTGTAAGAATGTGTTTATAGTTAAATGTCTATATTGAAATGGACATCATTGTCAACCAAACTAAATTGAACCTGTAGTTTAAGATGGTAGCCTAGTAATTTATATCTAAAGTTTATGTCAATAAGGCAACCTTGTCATAGTCGCCTCAAAATGATAATTGTTGCAACTTTCATGGGACGCGGGGACTAAAGATGATCTTTCAATCTTTAGATCCTCATTATAGTTTTCGTTCTTATATTTGTCACAGTTATGCGTTGTCCAGTGATTTAGGCTCAGAAATGTCATGCTTACAAGTGTCGAAAAGTGTTAATTAGTTTCACCTCTGTTTTAATTCATTCATCATTTGATTTAAATAAAGGGGGTGTTTATAGCTGGCTTATAGCTTATTTGGTTTTGTTTTTTGTGCTTATTTTGCATCTTTTTGGCTTATATAAGCTTATTCTGACATAATAAATATATATAAGCCGGAAAGTTTCAAAAATAAGCCACAAAAAATGAGCTTATGAAACATAAGCGAAAAACCAGATAACCTATAAGCCGAAACAAACACCCCCTTAAGCTTATTTGCCCGGCTTATTCAACTTTGAAAAACTCATAAGCCAAAAAGTTTGAGCTTATAAACAACACCCAATCCCACTGTAGCGGAGTATTGGGGAGTTAAAATGTAGACAGATTATGCCCCTAGTAAACCCAAAAGTTTTGAAACTGCTTCAAAGATTTAACAAGGCAGCGAAATAAGCTGAAACAAACACTCCCTTATTTATGCTTGCCACGAAACAAATTTATTTATTTTCCAATTTTACCACTGGTTGTGATGTGCGATTATTATTCTAGGAAATTGTGCTTCAGATTGTTTTTGTCTCTATATTTCGACAAACAAAAGTGGAGTGTGTTTTTTTTGGGCTTAATAATAATCTTATGTAATTCAGGGATGGTTGGAGTTAGCAGGTGCTCGATATTCGATGGGTGGTTCACGTGTAAACACCACATTGCTTAACCTTCAACCACATTCTGTTGCTACCACAGTAGACATTACTCACGACCAAGATGGTAATTCCCTTTAACCTTAATCACACATGTCTTGAATGATTTGCTCGATTAGTTTAGTATTACTTCATAACGTAGGATATGATATGTATATATTCACTATTGAGCCTTTTTGTGAAAATGTCATGTATAGGGGGGTGTTTGTTTAAGCTTATATGTGGGCTTATTAGATTTTGGCTTATATTTCACAAGCCCCAATTTTCCAGCTTATTTTGAGACTTATAAGTTTATCATATCATAATAAACTTATATAAGCTCACAAGTCTTAAAATAAGCCGGAAAATTGGGGCTTATGAAATATAAGCCGAAAAACAAAAAGGCTCATAAGCACCCCCCATGTTCGCCTTCCATGGCAAAGGCTAAAAAAGTTGACACTAGTAATAAGCCAAAATGAAAGTTTATGTAGGTGCCGGTTCTGTATATGTGTAAAATCAAAATTGTAAAAAGTAAATGGGTCAAGTCTCTCATCAAGTGTATTTTCATCTTATTCAGAAATTTAGATTTTTATTGAAATACTATTGATTTTCTAATCATATTTGGAACACTGATTATATAGAAAATGTTTGTTGTGTAATTGACATGTTTTAACATGAATGAAGATCTGCCCGTTTGACTTATTGCCAACCCACCCGACTCTCCCATTGTTTTCTACCTCTCCCTAAAAGAGAAGAAGTAATAATTCTAGTTTGTTAACTTGTATGCCTGGACGTAAACTTCTGCAGATCATAAACTTAGATTCACACAGCCATAGAAATTGGATCCGACCTAGTTTTGCCCCTTAGCTTTGCAACTTTTTGGCTTATATAAGCTTATTCCGACATAATAAATATGTACAAGCCCGAAAGTTTCGGAATAAGCCACATAAAGTGAGCTTATGAGACATAAGCCAAAAACCAAATAACTATATAAGCCGAAACAAACACCTCATTAAGCTTATTTGCCTGGCTTATTCAACCTTAGAAAATCCAGAAAGTTTGAGCTTATAAATAACAAGTGTAGACAGATTATACCTGCCTCAAAATTTTAACAAGCCAGCCAATTAAGCTTAAACAAACACCCCATTCAGCTCCTACCACAGTAGAGATTGAGTTTTGTCTCTATATTTCGACAAAAAAAAGTGGATTGTGTTTTGGGTTTAATAATCCTATGTAATTCAGGGATGGTTGGAATTAGCTGGTGCTCGATATTTGATTGGTGGTTCACGTGTAAACACCGCATTGCTTAACCTTCAGCCTCATTCTGCTGCTACCACAGTAGACATTACTCATGACCAAGATGGTACCATCTTCCCTTCAACCTTAACCACACGTATCTTGAATCATTTGCTTGATTAGTTTAGTATTACAATTTCAGAACGTAGGAATGTGTATATTCACAATCGAGCCTTTTTGTGAAAATGTCATGTATAAGTTCACCTTCCATGGCAAAGGCTGAAAAAGTTGACACTAGTAATAAGCCAAAATGAAAATGCCGGTTCGGTATATGTGTAAAATCAAAATTGTAAAAAGTAAATGGGTCAAGTGTATTTTCTTCTTATTCATAAATTTAGATTTGTATTGAAAGTTATATCGATTTTCTAATCATATTTGGCACGCTGATAATATAGAAAATGTCTTGTGTAATCGACCTGTTTCAACATGATACATGAATGAATGATCTACCCGTTTGACTTATTGCCAACCCACCCGACCCTCCCATTTTTTTCTCTGCCTAAAAGAGATGAAGTAATAGTTCTAGTTTCTTAAGTTTTAATGTAAACATCGAAGTATCGAACTTTGATTCACACAGCCATAGAAATTGGATCCGACCTAGTTTTGCCCGGTAGTTTATGTCTTATTCTTTGGTTCACAAGCAATTGCCTTCTTTGAAGGTGTAGACTAATTAAAAAACTTTCGTTTGTTAGTTTTGATGACAAGTGAATGGAGATCGGATCGTGAGAAACTTATCAGACACCCTTTTTTGTTTGCTGAGATATCTAAAGGAAATAAGAGTTTAGCTCAACTATTTTGCTTAATTTAAGGAAAAGTCAAGTACTTTTTGTCACTAAAGGGTCGTTAGATCAGGTTGTAAAGTTTCGGGGGTCAAAATGTAAAAGTAATCATGAGCAAGTTTTAGCTAGTGCACATTGTATAACATGAAAATTGTAAAATCCTTAGTTACATACTTAGAGATGACGTGATATGTAAATATGAAATATACTGCACATTCTGTGTCCCAGACAATTCAACGTGTGACGTAATTTGTTAAGAATATGTGATTAGTCAAATGTCTATATTGAAATGGTCATCGTTGTCAACCAAACTAAATTTTATATGTAATTTGTGCTGGTAGCCTAATAACTTTTATCTAATGTTTTTGTCAATATGACAACCTTGTCATAGTCACCCCCAAATGACAATTGATGCAACTTTCATGAGAAGCATCATGACAAAGTCACCAAAGTTCAATTTGTGCAAATGGGCATCTCCTGACAATAAAGACTCCTCTTTGGAGAAGGAAAACATCGAGGAAGATGAGCAGTTAAAAGAAAATATTAGCAGCCAAAGCAATTCTGGTAAACATATGTAATTACCTATATTGTGCACGGCAACGGTTTGATAATATTTTATAGGGCAGTGCTTATATTACTTCATGCAAACTGGTTATCATAGTAAAACAACATATAGTAACACATGTTCCTTATCAAAATCCATGATTTTTCCAAGCTAACTTCACTAATGAGAAATGTCTTTTGTTTCTCGTAAAGAAGTGTAGTTTGACTTCGGAGACTATTTTAACCTCAATTTTTATTGAAAAACTTGCCTCTACAAGCAAGAATTCTCGTCTTTCATTCAAATGAGAGATGTTTCAGCCTTTTGAAACCAAATGCGAACACATTTTTTCCACATACATAATTGATGTTGAGTTTGTTACTTATTTGTAATTTTTTATATCTGTCGAATTTTGGAAATTTTGATGATATTGCTAATTCATTAAATCCATGATATTTTTTGAAGTCTGACTTCTTCGTTTATCATATGGAAGGATTAAACTCCAAGAGAAGTTTTAATTATCGCAACTTTGTGCGAAGTTTTAATGGAAGGATCTGTTATATTTACTGACTACTTATAAAGGTTTCTTTGTTCATAAAGGAAAACAGGAGAGTTCACCGGAAAGCAGCATTGAATCTGTTACTAATGCATCACCAAGAGAAAGCAACGGATCTGAAATCAAAGCATCACCACGTAAAACAGAGAATCCTGTGAGTGAATCAATATGATTCTGAAGTTTGTTTCAACTTCCTTTCTGAATTCTGACAAGAGTAGAAATACATTTTTGGAAGAACAATCATTAGTTTTTAACTAATAGTGGAAGTATGATGATTTGAGAAGTAACCACCAAGCTTCTATTTTCATTAAACGAATAGAGTAAAATTATCTTTGCTCCACCCTTACTATCTTCTTTTTTTTGTATGCAGCTTCAGAAATTCGGGCCTCTCAACTTACATTTGAGACAGGTGAATTCAGAAAGCTATTTGTAGAAAATTATCGAACTCCGAGCATAACGATATCTGTTCCTGTTCATCATTTTTCCTGACTTGTGTTAAAAAGAAATCATTGTTTCCTTTGTTGTGCAGCGCTAGAAACACTCGTAGAAATAGCAAATGCTCGTTCATCTATTCTTAAATCTTATGAGGCGTTACATAGGGATATGAAAAGCACCATGGAATGACAAGTGATAGGGGTTCAACAGTCCAAAATAAAATAATTGAAGCAACAACATTCACGTGTCGAGAACAAAAATCAATGCTAAACACTCTGGCTTAGACTTCGGATTTTGTTCATCAGATAATGGATCTTGAAATTTTGTGTAATACGTTATGAACAAAAGATTTTGGATCGTTTTTTGTTTGCTGGAATTGTATTAATATCTGAAATACTAATTTATTCGACTTTAGACAGTTAAGAAATTCTGAAGACACCAATTTTCCTTGACTTGTTACACACTTTCATGCCATATTGGTTTATTTCGGATATATACCAAAGTGCTATCTTTCAGATATATTAGTTTAAAGACATGTGAAATATCTGTTCAAAGCAAATAAGTTACGTGTATGAATGATCTGGGGTACAAAGATTTTTCTACATTGGATTTATGGGTCTTGTTATGGTTCGGTGAAACTATTATCTGTTTTACCGAAGTATTCCTACGTGGCATTCCATGCCATCACACTTGAACATTTTAATTAATAACCTAACCTCTGGTTTCAAAACAATCCATCGCCTCCACCCGCATCAAAACAATCGCCACAATTGATCACCGCCTAACGAGTTCAATTCTTAGATGGGGTTTGGATTTTAAAACGCAACATCTTTAGCTGTCCATAATGTGTTAGTGGATTTGTGTTAGAGTTACACTTATATTAGTATTTGTATTAGATTAGGATGTATATAAGGAGAAGTGTTAAGCTATATTGGGTCATATGTATGGTGTCATGAGAGTAAAACATTTATGTTTGTTTGGGGTGAAGTTGGTATTACTTTGGAGGACATTTTTGGTTATTGATGGTTTTTCAGTTTTGGGTCGAAATGTTTTGATCATGTACGTGACAAATGATTGCTCAATTTTCTATTATGTTAAAAGCTAGGGACTATAAGTGAAATAAAAGTTGACTTGGAGTCAACCAAGCACTTACCTTTACTCTTTCAAACTCAACTGTACTTCCATTTTGATCGCATTCAATCAAATTCATTTCAAAGACTTCCATCCATCTTATAACAGTAATTCGTTACCTTTTTATTGTAAGTCATCTTTTATTCTCTTTCCAGTTAGTAATTACTTTTTATTGTTTCATTTTTTTGTATTTGCATATCCTGTAAGTTATCATTTTGAAACATTAGAAGTTTTTAAGATTATTTAATTTAATGCCCCATAACTAATAAACTTATTAAGTGTTGACCATGGTCGGGTTATCACCTGTCCTCCTACTTTTTACTGAGCGATTTACCTTCTGTGGTTATATTTATATGTATGTTGGGTTCATATGACTGGTTAGTTGTAGTTTTAGATTTGTGTGGCCCGAATTATATAATATCTTGTTTTCACTATCTATCTTTTGCTTGATATGTTCTACATTTTTTTTTTTAAAGCAGTTACTAATTAGCATGTTTGTCCTGTCTACATGTTACATGGTATAACACAAAAACACTTACATGTTTGATTGTTTTATGCTCTACTTACTCATGGATTCTTAATCAGTGTTTTATCTGTATTTTCACTTTTTCCTGAAAACGTTTACTGTACTTGAAAGTTGAAAACGCAGAACAATCTCATTATTGACAATGGCTACTACATCCATTCCTCATCGGTGGAAATATGATGTCTTTGTAAGTTTTCGAGGTGAAGATATCCGTAAAAGCTTCATGGATCATCTGTTCAACGACTTCAAGCAAAAAGGAATTCATGCTTTTAGAGATGATAGAGAATTGCCTAAAGGAGAATACATATCCCCACATCTCTATAAAGCCATTGAAGAATCGAGGTTTTTGATTGTTATCTTCTCCAAAAACTATGCTTCTTCAACATGGTGTTTGAGTGAACTTGTCAAAATACTTGAGTGCAAGAAGATTGAGAATCCAAAACATGAGGTTCGGATTATCTTTTATGATGCCAAGCCTGATGTTGTAAGGAAACAGAAAAGAAATTATGCACAAGCGTTCTCTAAGCACGAAGTTTCAAATAGTACAGAGGTGGGTAAATGGAGAGAAGCTTTATCCATAGCGGCTAACTTATCTGGATGGGATCTCCAGGACATGACAAATGGGTAAATCTCTTGTTTTGTGCATCTATCGTTATTTAATTAGTTTTGTAGCTCTACTAAAGCTTAACTCTTTTTTTTTTTTTTTTTTTTTTTTTTTTTTTTTTTTTCTTTTATGGTTAACAGGTATGAGTCCAAGTTCATTGATTGCATCTCCAAAGAAATCCTCAAAACATTATGTGATGGACCCTTACATGTTGGTGAGAACCTTGTTGGCATAGATTTCCATTTCGACAAATTAGACTTGTCACGCTTTGTTGGGTCACATAAGGTTAGCATGATTGGAGTATGTGGTATAAGTGGAATAGGAAAGACGACCCTTGCCAAAGCTATTTATAACTTGATGTATGTCCACTTTGAAGGAAGTTGCTTTTGTGAAGATGTCAAAGAAGTCACACAACGACAAGGTCTGATTCAAGTCCAACTGCATATGATTGGAAAGATCATGAAAATTGAAGATTTGAAGATACCAAGTGTTGGTGAAGGAATTATGGTAATAAAGAAAATGATGTCATCAAGGCCAATCCTGCTTGTTTTGGATGATGTAGATGATCATGAGCAGTTAGAAGCACTAGCGGGTTCAGCTACATGGTTTTGCCCAGGAAGTTTGATTATTTTCACCGGTAAAGATAAACAGTTGCTAAGATCACATAGAGTGGATGAAATCCATGAAATGGGGAATTTAGGTAAGTATGAAGCTCTTGAGCTCTTTAGTTTATATGCATTTGGGAAAAGGCATCCTACAGATGATTTTGCAAAATTTGCTTCCCAAATTGTGAAATATTTGCAAGGTCACCCTTTGGCTCTCAAAGTGTTTGGTCGACTATTGTGTGAAAAATCTGTGGATGTTTGGAAAGGGCAGTTGGTTAGACTCCAAACATATCCTAATTCAGATATCCTAAAAAAACTTAGACCAAGTTTTGATAGCTTGGAATCTGATGAGAAAAGAATGTTTCTTGACATTGCATGTGCCTTCATTGGGGAAAATAAAGATTTTGTTGCAAGTGTACTACACAGCAGTCATTGTTCTGCAAATGCTATTATTGAAGTTTTGGTTGATAAGTTCCTCATAACAGTATCTCCAAGTAATATGTCTCTTCAAATGCATGAATTGATTCAATGCATGGCAAGGGAAATTGTTCGTGAAGAATTCAGGATGCCTGGGAATCACAGCAGAAGATTGTGGATTTCATCAGAGGACGATAAGGACGATATACTGAATGAAAACAAGGTATTAAGTGGCATATGATTCCTTTTTCAACATAAACATTCCATTTGACTATTTGAGTATAAGCAATTGCTTTTTTTTTTTTTTTTTTTTTTTTTTTTAAATAAAAGCAAGTACAATCTGATGATCTATTATGTATCTAGGTAGCGGAAGAAGTTGAAGTTCTTGCCCTTTTGCTAAAGAAAAACTGTCAAAATATTCCCATAGATGGACAAGCTCTTACATGTATGAAAAACTTGCGGATACTTAAAATATGCTTTCCGAAAGTCGAAGGACGTTGGCAACCATTTGCAGTAAACTTCTCTCGAAGACTGGATTTGTTTTCCAATAAATTAAGGTTGCTTTATTGGCATGGATTGCCTTTAGAGTCCTTACCTTCAGATTTTTATCCGGAAAACATTGTTGCCATCGACTTGTCTTACAGCCACATAAAACAACTCTGGACAACACCAAAGGTATTTACTTGTTCATACGTGTGTTTGTGTTCGATACCTAATGATATACAAACTTATCTTCTTTCTATTGATGACAGTGCTTAAGAAAGTTGAAAGTAATGAAGCTAAGGTACTGTTGTAACCTAACAACCACCCCTGACTTCTCAGAGACTACAAATCTCGAAGAGCTAGATTTTGAAGGTTGTGTGAATTTGGCTACATTTCACCCATCTATTGGAATGCTTAATAAGCTTGTTGTCTTAAATCTGAAAGACTGCACACGGGTTGGGAGTTTTCCTGAAGCCTTTTGGTCTAGATGCTGGACTTCAATCTCTGGTTTCATATGGAACAATCAACATCCCCAAAGATCAGTTTCATTGGCAGGTTTACATATGTTAAAGAAACTGAATTTCAGCTACTGCAATTTAGTTCAAGTGCCCGATGGCATTGGAGGCTTATCATGTCTAAAATATCTATACTTAAGAGGGAACAATTTTACTAGCTTGCCTGGAAGTTTGAGTCAACTTTCTAGTCTTAAATCTCTTTCTCTTAATGGTTGCAAGAAGCTGGAAGTGTTGCCCGAACTTCCACATAGCCTAGATTTTCTTACTGCATCTAATTGCACCTCCTTATGTTCAATTAGGGGATCAAACCCAATCATGGGCACAAGGTACACTTATCTCACCGATTGTCCAAAATTGTTTAAGGTGTCGATATCGGAGGCTCAATGTCTCGACTCATCTGTAACTTCCCAAGGCTCTCAATTTTCTTCTTTCCTTCGGTATGCGGATAACAGATGTGGATTGTTCCGTTTGCCAGGAAGTTCCATTAAGAATATGGAAATGTTTTATGAAGGAAATAGCATTCCAAATGGGTTTACAAATAAAAGTTTGGGAAATCATGTAAAGGTTGAATTGCCATCAGATTGGAGCTTCAGTAAGTTAAGGGGATATGGAATTTGTATTGTTTTTAAGAGAAAAACAACTGACAACAATATTTTTGGATACATTGTAAAGAACTTTGATGGAGCTTGGTTGGGAAACTGCTATCCATCCTACTATGATTATTATTTTGAGGATAAGCCAATAAGAATCGATGAGTCAAATATGATATGGTTGCATTATACGACAAGTGAAATACAGAAATTGAAGGAAGCAAAGAATTTTGTGACATTTTGTTTTGATAAATATTCAGAATATGGAATTGAAGTGAAGGAGATGGGTGTAAGAGTTGTTTGGGATGAAGATTTAGATCAAGAAGCAGACTTATGTATTCATCAACTGGACATGGTAGTCGGATAAAAAAAGAAAAGAAAACCTTTAATATAATCATTTATATATCGAGTTGTCATGGTAGGATAAATTATTTATATGTCCCCTGTAGATTTTGTAATTTTTATTTGGTCTTTTTATTAGCCACAATAATCTTTGATAAATCCATGTAGGAGACACCCACCAGGTGTTTGATGAAATGCTTGAGTAGAAATCATTTACTATTATACCAGCAAACTGTCGTTAGCTATAACTCTACAGCCTGTTTGTAGATTTTTTTGGATTTAGGATGTATTAAGAATAGATTGTTGTGTTTTGAAGTGGTGATGTGTACAGTAACATTGCTTGATAATTCAACCATGAAGTCTCACTGACTTTGTTTTAAACCTTTTCCCTATTCCTAATTCAGTCACACTTTTGAGCTTGTGGATCAACCAAGTGATTTGTTGTTGCCACCTCAATTTGATCATTAGTCAACAACTCATTACCTTCATTAGGTAATTCAACTTTCTCGTGCATGACATTACTGTCCTCCCTAACATTGACCTTGTTGACAAGGTTGCGTTGAGGAAAAGTATGAAACACATAAGCTTGTACCCAGGTGGCTTCTTCAGGAGCTTTGCCGTGCAACTGAACTAAATATTGCTTTGGTACATCTAGTAATGTGTCTGCCTCTCTTATTTGTACAATAGCTTGTGGTGTCATTTGGGATATCCTTCCCTTGCCACATGGTCATTGGGGCTGTCACAGTAGTCGTGCCATGAAAACATTTAAGAAGAGAGACATGATAAAGATCATACATTTTAGCATCGACATGTAACAAAATGATCATAGATATCAATCAATAGGTACTGCATTACATAAAAGAACTGCTATATCTTCCTTGTTTATATGTCCAAACACCCCTCAAGTAATATATAAAAACTGAAGTATCTGTTTATCTAAAAGCAGGGGACTAGAACTGTAACTTGTGGATATTAAGTTGACTTTTGGATATCAAAACACATGGAGACTGATTGCATTCATGTCCTTAACCCATTTGGAAACCTGTAAGTCATCCATTTCTTTTACACTTTCATCACAAAAAGGCATTAATCTATATTACAGGTCTACATAAGTAAAAATTGGTTCACCAGGAAGAGAGGTGAAAACCAGTGTGGAAGCACTTGAGATGTGCTTGTGCAGGTGTGCGAACACGCGTTTTGTGTATAATGCTATCAACCCTGTTCATAAAAAGTCCAACGACGCACAAAACACTTTCTCATGATAATATTCCAAGACAAACCAATTCATAGTAGAACACACAATGAATATCAAATTTGACTACGTGTAATTCTTGGCATATAACTGCTTATGTAACTAGTTTATTACCAATAAAAATGTTAAAACTTTAGCGTACATTATTTTTACAATAAGAATCTAATAATCAATACCGGATATTTATAGTAATTGCAATCCAATATTAGAATTTCTCGTCAAAAAATACCAAAGAAATATCGTAAAGTTCTCATGCAATGGAATCAAAGACAAGCAAGTGATACAAACAGAAACTATCAAGCCGGTAGAAGACAAAAATAACACCACCAAACTCCAAACTAAAATGCCCATTTATCAGTTTCATTTTTCCCCATTTGACTTTCTGACGACACCTTAAACGGTCCGCTTGACCCATTTATCAAATGAATATGTATGACCATGGTCAAAAGTCAAAACTTGCGGTCTTGTGCCGTGCTACTCATTGAATCAAACCTTGTGAAACTACGGTCTTGTGTCGTGCTGCTCATTCAGTCGAATCTTGAGAAGTTATTATCCGGTGTGGAGCTGCTTATGGAATCAAATCTGTTTCCGTAACGTTTAAATGAATCCTCCTTGGTTGGACTTTCAAATATTTTTTGCGCCGTGGGACTACCAGCTGGGCTTTTAGCCGACTCATCTTCGCTATGTATGTATGCTGATTCAGTCTCGAAAGGCTTCTCTGACTTCTGATCAGTATTTGAATATGAATCCTCAGAAACGTCATCCATCGGAGCCGAGTTTTCTGCCTGAGATGTTGATTTGGTATTTGCAGGCACCGTAGCATCAAATGAGAAACCTTCGTATTCGAATTTATCCCAATCCTCGTCCCACACTGCAGATATCTCTGGAACTCCTGGTTGCCAACCTTGACAATCAAAATAGGTGAATCATAATGTAATATCAATCATTCTATTATAGTAATATTATACAGATACAGTGACGTTATTGCTCATGAGATAAAAGATGATACCCTTTGGAAGCTCAATAACTGCAGTTGACTTGACATCAATTCCATGTTTTTTGCAACGTTCAGTTAAAGCCTTAAGTAGTTCCTGGAGATCAGATTGGATACGATCAGCTCGAACCTGGGTCAGCCGAAACAAAAATGACGGGTCAATCAAGCCATCCTTAAAACTTACTAAAATCTGTTACTCGGGATCACTATGAACTTACTTTTGAAGGATACCATCAGCGCTGCCACCATGATCCATTTTCACAAGTGCCTGATTCAACTCCATCTTCCTCTCCTAAAAGTCAACAGAAAAATCAAGTTACAATTAATGTGCTTCAGCTCCCAGCTGCCTTATTCTTAAAAAAAAAAAAAAAAAAAAAAAAAAAAAAAAAAAAAAAAAAAAAAAAAAAAATATATATATATATATATATATATATATATATATATATATATATATATATATATATATATATATATATATATATATATATACAAAAAATAGATATAATGTACACTAAGCTGCCAGTCCAGTAGAAAGTGACAATGCAATGCTCTCTCTCAAGCCATTTTAACAATTTTGAGTAGAAGGGGAGATTTTAGCGCATTTATGTGGAAACAGGCCAACTTGGGTGATATTTTATCAATAACGGGTGGGTCAAACTCATAAAATCATAATAATCACTTGATATATAGGAAGATAATATAAAGACAATCAACATCATGTCTGCACTGGAGTCGGAATTCGACCCTGGTCACACGTCTAAACGTAGGGTTATGGTTCAAGTCTGGTTTCGGATTTGGATCCTGGTCAGGCCTAGTAACAGGTTTCCCCACGTGCTTTTGCTGTTACGTGCATATATGTAATCCTTAACATTGGGTAGTTCACAGGCATTGTGAAGAGCAAAACATAACCTAAGTGTACTTATTGATGCTTAAATGAGTCAAAATTGTCACATTTGCAGCAGATATCCTTAACATTGGGTAGTTTTCTATACTTTGTTGCAGAATGAACTGATTCTTAACCAGTACAAAAACAAGTTTTTCGGGCCACCAATCGGAATAGTTTTAAACATAAAAAACCCGAAAATTGCTTATGAAACTCCCATCGTTTGCGTCATGAAACCAATCGAATTAACAAAAATTCCATAAAAAAATCTTTGAAACTTAATTATAATATTTCAGTTAAACAAAAACGTACAATTTACTTACAAATGCACAACAGCCATTGATTTCATCATGCACGAAGACACGTCCATTTCACGAGCCACCTGGTTCTTCGACGCATGAACCCACTTCATCTTCGGGTTCGAGACATCACACATTATCAAAAACTCCATCACCTGTCCGAATATCTTAAACATTTCTATCCCAAGAATCAGGTTCTTATCAGCTACAAATAGCGAATTCCAGTCCATAGGTGCATCAGGATGCACCGAAACTTCATTCCAAATTAAATAAACAAGATCAAGCTCCCACAACTTCCTTGCAATTTCACCATCTCCTTCACACCATGAAACCGACACCAGATACAACCGTTGACCATCACAGGACACTAGCCTCGGGGTGTACTCGTGGACCCTTGCTGGGTGTGGAGTCGTTTGGACTCGAGTCCAGAAACCATGTCCAATGTCATACGCTGCGAGCTTATCAGTCTCGGAATACACGTAAAAGACCCCGTCACAAGCGACTCCCGAGCAAACAACCCCAAAATCAACTGGTAGCCGTTGAATTTCCGTCCATTTGTTTGACGAAGAATCATAAATCTCACATGAATCTAAAGGCTCATCCCATGAACCGATCCCTCCTACAGCTATTATCAAGAACCGTCCTCGGGTCTTTTACACTACTCGTGTGCTTGGTTTTTTCGTTTCTTGATGAATGTCTAACCAAAATCCTGTGAGGATCCCCGTAAACATCCGATACTCCACTGATCCGCGCCGTGTACGGAGTTGACTTTTGATGGTCAAACGATCAGAGTTGGCTTCAAAAACCCCTAGAACGGACTTTGACCTTGCGTGTTTCATTGATGCAACCTTGTGCCAGGATTTTGTCATATGGCTAAAAGCCAACACTCCATGTGTGTCTTTCGGTCCATTCTTCCGGGGCTCAAGCAACCTCCAACAGTGAAAATGTTATCATGGACAGTGGCAAAACCGATTCTTAAGAATTTCTGCCTCAACTTTATGCCATTTGTTGAAAGAAACGTCAAAAGCATATATCTCACGAGAGCCAAGACCATTTGTAACAGTACCGAAAAGGAACAACCATGGACTCGGGTAATACCCTTCTCATCTCATCTGCATAAAACGAGGTGGCGTAGTCAAAGATCTCCATTTCTTGCACACAAGCCGAGTGTTCATTAAGCTCGTCAATGGGAGTCTCATGAAACACAGCTCGAGAATATCATCAGGAAAAAACACATGCATTGTGTTGTTTCCGTGTGACTCTTCAATTTCAAAACTCTTTTTCCGATTATTTATCTTCACAACCTATCCACTCCATATGAGAAACAATCGACACTCGTGTTGTCGGTCCCACACACAGGTTTGTAACCTTTACCCACAACTTCACCGAACTCGTCACTTGTTGTGGCTCCAACCTTGCACCCTCCGCCCCTAGTATACAAACTCAGACACCTTAATGAAATGACTCCCGTGTCATCATCATCAATATCATCATCCATCACACTTCCATGGTAGTCGTTTTTCAACTTTTGGCTAATGCTTCTAACTAGATGTTTCGACACATTGGAAGCCTCATGTTCTTTATGTGATGTTTCACCCAAGTTGTTCAGGTATCATCTTGCATTCTAAGCCTGGTCATACGAACAACACAAATTAGAATATGAATGCAAAACAAAATGCTAAGAGATTGAAACTAGACTAGCACAAAAACATGGCTAATTTGTACTCAGAAAGTCAAATGACTACTTTGAAGTTGACACACAGAATTTTCCACATGTTTGCATACAGCACATACTACAGATATGACTTTCAGCGCAAAGAGATAATTGTACATCTTAATGTGGCTGCAGATTAGTACAGCACAGCACAGCCCGTTTTTACATGTTACCTCTAGTCTAAGCAGTGTCAGAGCTTATTTGGATTGTATAAAGAATGATAGGCTCAAGTTCAACTCATGGCCTGGCAAGATTTGAAACTTAAGTTCAGACCTTACACTAGTAAAAAAGATCACTCTGTGGCTTGTATTCTATACTTGTATAAGTTTGAGAAACCATAAAATCTACGAAGGGAGTACAATTACAAATACATTACAGCTTACTTCTAGGTGTCAAAAGCTAGTTACTGTGCACTAAGGGCATGTTTGGGTGCGTGTTTTGCAAAATTGATTATCTCATATCTAGTGTTTGGATACCTACTTCTTCTGATTATGAAATGTTAAAATTACAGTTTACAACTTCAAGCTACATGAGCACATCCAAACACCATCTATAAAACACATAAGTAGTTGATCATCTATAATATCAAAACGCAGATCCAAACATGAAACACCCCCTAATGTCTAATCACCTATAATACAAACTAGTAACTACATATATCACGAGGGACTGCAACTTGGCGCACCTTCCTTGATTTCTAGAATATTCATATCTTCTACATATTTAAAAATTACTCATTTTGAAGGACGGCAAATAACAAACAGCTTTATGTCATTAACAACACTATATGGACAAACCAAGTACACGTTATTTATATTGTACAATTCAGTACATAAAAACAGCACAAACAACAATCAAAGTCTAGAAGTCAAGTACCCATATATTCAAAATTCTTTATTTGAACCCAAGAATCAACCCAGACAGATATTAGATCCAACAAAAGGGTATATATGATTAGTTATTTAAAATGGGTCATTTTAGTAAAGTTTGAAAAGAAAACATTTTTCAAGACAGAAGAGAGAGAGATGTGCGGATCTCTTTATTTTGACTAGAATTATATTTCTACTTTTTTTTTGTAACTTGAAAGTTGTGTCCCAAAAATAATTAAGTAGGGTAAATTGAATGAAAAAAAAAAAAAAAAAAAAAAAAAAAAAAAAAAAAAAAAAACATATTTTTTAATCTTTATTTTTGTAAAATTAATAAAATTAAAACCAAACATTTTAGTAAGAGTAAACTGAAGAAAAAAAAAAAATCCTCATGTGTTATATAAAAAACATCCTCATGTGTTATATCCAAATTGTAAAGCGCGGTTTCTGCCTTTTAAAAAGTGTATGTCATAAAGTATTTATAAAAAATGTATAATCAAAGTGAAATGTTGAATTGTTAAATGTTGAAAATTAGTCAAAAGTGAGAGAAATTTATAGTATAATTAATATTCTTATTAAAACACCAAATTACTTAAAACTATAGTGATTTATTCATATTGTACAATCAGCTAAAAGCATATCTACCAAATTAAATACAAATAATTAAAACACCACTTACTAAAAAGTACAATAAAATATGAATTTGACACAGAATTTTCCACATGTTTGCATACAGCACATACTGCAGATATGACTTTCAGCGCAAAGAGATATTTGTACATCTTAAACACGGAAGTATAGGGTTGAAGTTCTGAAGTCAATGTGGAATCAAACATTGGGATATCTACATAGAACTCAAAACCAGTGAGCTTGAATTTTAAAGTCAAAGGATGTCCAGTTCTGACTTTTCATAGTCAAAATGACCAGTCTTGGACACTGAATCTAACATGGTGTTGTTACTTATCTGATAATATAAGTTTAGTTGCATTGAAGCATGCACTGCATGATCTTCAGTCGACACTTTTCCAGGTTTGAAAGTAGTTTACATTTAACTCTGAAAAAAAGTGGACTCTCACTTTAAAAGGTTTAAAAGGATATTTAGCTGTATATTTAAGTTGATAATCAAGTTTTAGTGTTTGGTAATAGAAAAATGTGTCTGCAGATCAGTACAGCACAGCCCAGCCTGCTTTTACATGTTACCAGGCATGTCCACCACACCTATTCTGCCACCTCTAGTCTAAGCAGTGTCAGAGCTTATTTGGCTTGTATAAAGAATGATAGGCTCAACTTCAACTCATGGCCTGGCAAGATTTGAAACTTAAGTTCAGACTTCAGACCTTACATTAGTAAAAAAGATCGCTCTGTGGCTTGTTTTCTATGACTTGTATAAGTTTGAGAAACCATAAAATCTGTGAAGGGGGTACAATTACAAATACATTACAGCTTACTTCTAGGTGTCAAAAGTTAGTTACTGTGTACTAAGGGCGTGTTTGCGTGCGTGTTTTGCAAAAGTGGTTATCTCATATCTAGTGTTTGGATACCTACTTCTTCTGATTTTGTCATAGGGCTAAAAGCCAACACTCCATGTGTGTCTTTCGGTCCATTCTTCCGGGGCTCAAGCAACCTCCAACAGTGAAAATGTTATCATGGACAGTGGCAAAACCGATTCTTAAGAATTTGTTGAAAGAAACGTCAAAAGCATATATCTCACGAGAGCCAAGACCATTTGTAACAGTACCGAAAAGGAACAACCATGGACTCGGGCAATACACTTCTCATCTCATCTGCATAAAACGAGGTGGCGTACTCAAAGATCTCCATTTCTTGCACACGAGCCGAGTGTTCATTAAGCTCGTCAACAGAAGTCTCATGAAACACAAGTCGAGAATATCATCAGGAAGAAACACATGCATTGTGTTGTTTCCGTGTGACTCTTCAATTTCAAAACTCTATTTCCGATTATTTCTCTTCCACAACCTATCCACTCCATATGAGAAACAATCCACACTCGTGTCGTCGATCCCACACACGGGTTTGTAACCTTTACCCACAACTTCACCAAACTCGTCACTTGTTGCGGCTCCAACCTTGCACCCTCCGCCCCTAGTATACAAACTCAGACACCTGTGTCATCATCATCAATATCATCATCCATCACACTTCCATAGTTCCATGGTAGTCGTTTTTCAACTTTTGGCTAATGCTTCTAACTAGATGTTTCGACACATTGGAAGCCTCATGTTCTTTAAGTGATGTTTCACCCCTAAGTTGTTCAGGTATCATCTTGCATTCTAAGCCTGGTCATACAAACAACACAAATTAGAACATGAATGCAAAACAAAATGCTAAGAGACTGAAACCAGACTAGCACAAAAACATGGCTAATTTGTACTCGGAAAGTCAAATGACTAATTTGAAATTGACACACAGAATTTTCCACATGTTTGCATACATCTTAATGTGGCTGCAGATCAGTACAGCACAGCACAACACAACCCGTTTTTACATGTTACCAGGCATGTCCGCCACTCCTATTCTGCCACCTCTAGTCAAAGCAGTGTCAGAGCTTATTTGGATTGTATAAAGAATGATAGGCTCAAGTTCAACTCATGGCCTGGCAAGATTTGAAACTTAAGTTCAGACCTTACACTAGTAAAAAAGATCGCTATGTGGCTTGTATTCTATACTTGTATAAGTTTAAGAAACCATAAAATTACAGCTTACTTCTAGGTGTCAAAAGTTAGTTACTGTGCACTAAGGGCGTGTTCGGGTGCGTGTTTTGCAAAATTGATTATCTCATATCTAGTGTTTGGATACCTACTTCTTCTGATTATGAAATGTTAAAATTACAGTTTACAACTTCAAGCTACATGAGCACATCCAAACACCATCTATAAAAAGTAGTTGATCATCTAATATCAAAACGCAGATCCAAACATGAAACACCCCCTGATTTCACCTATAATATGAAACTAGTAACTATGTATATCACGAGGGACTGCAACTTGACGCACCTTCCTTGATTTCTAGAATATTCATACGGTCAGTCATAAAAACAGCACAATTCAGGATGAACCGAGTACATGTTATTTATATTGTACAATCCAGTACATAAAAACAGCACTAACAACAATCAAAGTCAAGTACCCATATATTCAAATTTACATAAATCCATTAAAATACATAGACCCTAGTCCCAAAACAGTCCAAACTCAAAGTCAAAGAACTTTTTTTTCCCTTCAAAATTAACAATCTTACAAATCATTATCTAAAATACATTTAACAACCCACTACTAAAAACTTATAAACTATTAGATCAGATACATTTTTTCAAATCAACAAGCCAAAATCCAGGGTCAAATCTAAATTTCTAAAATACCATGTTTGACCATCTAAAGTCAATACTTAACCCAATCAAAAAAGGAACACAAATAATAACACCAACCCCATGTACTCTATCAAATATTGGTCAGCCAAAAGCTTGAAAACTAAGGTTACCAAAAAGAAACACAAATAAACATATGAATGTACTAAGTACACAAGAGTAAAGAAAACAAACCTCGTGAAGTTTATATTGAACCCAAGAATCAACCCAGACAGATATTAGATCCAACAAAAGGGTATGTATGATTAGTTATTTAAAATGGGTCATTTTAGACAGAAGAGAGAGAAGTGATGGATCTCTTTATTTTGAAGCGAGTCACCAGGCACCGGTTCGACCACCGGGTCAACCCGGCTTTCTATTTAAATGTATATTTTTTTGACCGAGGTCAACCGGTTCGACCAGTGGGCCAACTCGGTTTTTATAAAAAAAAAATTGAAAAAAACCAAACTCGATCGGGTTTCAAGACCCGGGTTGACCCGGGGTCACTCAAAACCAGGCGGGTCTAACCGGTTAACCCGGTTTTAGAAACCCGGGTTTTTTGACCCGTTTTTGTGGCCGGGCACCGGTCCAACCGGTTGAACCGGCCAGGTCGACCCGGGTTTGAAAACATTGGTTATATTATCTGAAATCACATTACATTTCCATGCCTCAAGGATTATATATCAACTGCAAGCCACACGATTGAAAAATCAGATACTAGGTAGTATTAAATATGCAACTAAGTTTCAAATATACATGCTAATTTAGGCTTGCTCGATCACTTTTTATGCCTAAACTTACTTAGGGCCCGCTTGGTTCAAAGTGGGGAAAGGGAATGCAATGGAATGAGTGAGGTTGGTAATCAATCCCTTACCTCCCCCCCCCCCCCCCCCCCCCCAATTTACTGCATAATGATTGATTATCCACTACGGGGTAATTAATCCCTTTGCACTCACTAACCAAGCACAAAATAATGAGTGAGGTGGGCCCTTTTGAATACCTTACCCATTCCCCAACCCCCCCCCCCCCCTCCAAGCACCCCCTTAGATTTTTTAAGCATGAAAATAAATTTGGGCCTAAACTTGCTTCGTATACAACTAGTTTATATGTTAAAGTGAAGTATTTTAGGCTTGCTCGATCAATAATGTTCTAAGCTATATAGTATTTATTAAGCATGAAAATAAGTTTCATGAAAATAAATTTAGGCTTGCTCGATCAGCTATATAATAATAATAATAATAATAATTGAATAAGATAGATAGCTTTGATCAACTTTCACTAAAGGAAATGTCAGATATCTAGGCTTAAGAAAAAAACTCGGTTCCAATCGGTTAGACCCGCAAGGAACCGAACTGGAACCGAGAACCGAACCGGAACCGAGACATGTTACTCGGTTCGGTTCTCGATTCCTTGGATATCCGTTTTTTGGTTCTCGGTTCTCGCGGTTCCGGTTCAGTTCCGTGCGGTTCCAAAACCGCGCTCACCCCTAGACCCGGGGTGCTTCAAACTCGGTGGGTTGACCCGGTTTAATTTGACATGTGTTCGACCCAACCCGTCGGGTTGACCCGATTTAAATCGACCAATTTTTTGACTGAAATAGTTCAACCAGTTGAACCACCCGAGTCGACCCGGTTTTCAAAACATTATGTTTAATCCACAAATCTTCAGTCTTTTATTCTTTTTCATTTATAACCTATATATTTTATTTATCAGTATACGATCTGTCGCTATAAAATCTCATTGCTATGTTTAACGGGTACTCGTCTAGTCATTGAAAAGTACGCATTATGCATACAACAAGAAAATTAGGGTCAGTGCATCATGCATGTTTAACGGCCCTAAATAACATTAACTAAAAGTGCTCGTGTGGGCATGTTATTCGCCCACCAAAGACTCGACAATGGATGAACAACACGATGTACTGCACCATGTCTCGTGTTATTCATCTGTTGTTCGCCCCTTAGCCATTCCAATCATTTGTGCATTTTTTTTTGGTAAGTGGCTGGATATATATATATATATATATATATATATATATATATATATATATATATATATTATTTTATTTTTTTTGAGGTTTTTTGTGAGACCCAATAAGTGGTATTGGTTTTTTTGTTGGAGTGGAGATTTTATTGGTGTGTTATTTGGATTAGTTGGATACCCGCGTACAATGGCGGCGAAATTAATATAGTTTGATTATAAATATAGTGAATGAATTGCTAATCCAACTCTCTCTCAATTCCATGCCTGCTTAGTGAATTCGTTACACAACACTCCCAATGTATATGTGTTCGTTGTATGTGTTTATTTGGGTTTTTTGTAACTTCCCGCATATATAAAGAACCTCACAATTTTTTACCCGTCAAACACCCCCCCCCCCCCCCCCCCCCAAAAAAAAAAGTTATAATTTTAATGAATCAAGTTTGTATTGATTTAGATAAAAGTTAAAGTTGTAAAAATTTGAATCAAAATAAACCCATTATATAAATGTAAAAAGTAAAAGCTCATAAAAATATATCAAAATGGATGTTGAATTAAAAAGCACAAAATTTTAGAAAATATGGTGAAATTAGTTCATTAAAAAAATAAATAGATAAAAAGATATTTAAATTTGAAAATAAAGGTGATCTTTAAGTTGAAAAATGACACATGACACTTAATAATTGGAAGTCATTATCTTAATTTTTGTTGGTGCCCACAACTTAAATGCTTTATACAGTAGTATAGAAGAGGATGAGGTGACGCAGAGGTGGCAGACCAATAACGTGTTAAGAGACTATTTAACTAGATGTTTGTTTAACACATCACAAATATGGGTTTATATTTGTTTAATCAAGTGAACCGACACCGACAATAATCTATTGATACTTTTTGAAACACTATTTGATGGTACACCATTTTAAATAGTTTACAAATCTGGTTAGAAGAATTTGATGGTACATATAATATATTTGTGAGAATAAGCGTGTCCCCTATTGAGAGTTTATATGTTTCTCATTGTTAGGTTGTGCACACTAGCGACCTTTTAGCGATTTTTATTTTGTCTATCACATCAGCTTTTTCTATCCGATTATATATAGATGACTTTTTACCACACCAAAGCAACTTTCATCTTTCTTTCATTCTTTTTTTTCCAACAACAAAATTAAATTTTTAACAGTAAAATATTATATTTTAATAACAATATTTGTGTACAAACGTGTTAATGTACATGCTTGACACGTGTTAATACTTGTAACAAATGTGTTGAACCATAATCATGCAATAGCCTACTCAAGAATGCCATGGTCACTATATCAACATAAACTGTAAATATGCACGCAAATAACACTTCGACGTCCAATCTTGCAAGTTCAAGAAGTAATTTGTGGGTAAGTGGGAAATGTTATGGTTTTGTGTGTGTTATTTTGGTCGTCTGCTCGATCGAAACACAAAAAAATTGCCCGACGACCTAACTCAACCGACTACCCACATCAAGGACGACCGATGACCAATTGGGTCAAATTGATCGCCGACCCCCTTAGTGCGCTCAGCCTTAATACTCCTGACTCCTCCCAAACTAGTCAGGTATTATCAACCAAGGGTGTTGGTCAACCAAGACAAACAGTGAGGGAGAGAGATCAAGATATAAATCCGTGGAGTACAGTGTATCCCCGGGTCGTTAAGTCCCAACGAGGCGTGCAATTGTATTTTGACGAATCTATGATCGAGTGATTGTAAATGGGAAAAAGATAATGGTGAGTGATTATACTAAGGAAATATAAAACAAAATAACTTAAATAAACTATTTTAATTAAAACGTAAATTTAAATTATTTAAAACATTAAAAAAACTAAAAACGTGTACGATTAATTAAAACTACGTTAACGTACGAAATAAAACGTGAATTCTGTCCAATATAAATCCCACGGATGTGAAAATTATATTTTTGGAATCCAAATGATAAAATAAAATTGTTGGAAAAAGAAAATATTTTTTTAGACTTTTTATTTAATTATTATGAATTAAAAACTATTTTTACTAATTAAAAAGTAATTCAAATAAAAGTGAAACTAAGTGAGAAAAATGAAAAATTAATTTTGAAAAATCTAAAATAACTAAAAACTATTTTCTAAAATATTTTTGGATTTTTTTATGTTTTTTTTTATTTTTATTTGATTTTTCTTTAATAAAAGTAATTAAAAATTGATTAAAAACTAAAATAAAATAAGAAAAATAGCAAAACAACTCAGAAAAATCTGAAAACTTCATGGAAATTCTAAAATAATATACTAAACCTAGGAAAAATTTAAAAATTGAAAAATAAGCTGAGGAAGTGCTAATTAGCTTAAAAACAGCTTAATGAGAGTGCTTATTGATAAGCACTTTTGACCAAAGTGTACTAAACTTATACCAAAGATGTTTTTTACTCAAATAAGCTTAAATGTAATGAGAATAGGCCAAATGAAACATAGAAACACACTACTGAGCAAAAACAGTTCCAATAAGCACAAATGGAATAAGTAGTATGTAAGCAGAATAAGCCAAAAGCTCACGAGAGGTCCACACAACTTACTTATGCAACAAACTACTTAAATAGGTCAGTTAAGCTCAATGAATAAGTTGATTAAGCACTTTAGCAGCTATACTAATTTGGTCAGGAAACTTATTAAGAAGGACCTACTTTAAGCTAGTCTATAAGCTAATGATAAGCTAATTAACCAAAACAAAGTGCAGATCCTAAAAGCCTATATGAAAGTCTATTTCTACACCTAAAAGCCCTAATTTCTAAGTCCAATTGCTACGTTAACTGTAGCCTACATCAGATGCCCATGAAACTGAAAAACAGACAACTAAGCAACTTGTGGATCTAATTTAACCAAGTAAATGATATTGAAAATGTTTGAGCTTGATAAGGTGAGAAAATTGCACTTGTGAACTATCCCTGAATGCAGTATCAACTAATAATTTTATCCATTGGATGAGGTGGTGAGGTAGAAGGTAGTAGCAGAGGTGAGGTGGATGGTGAGAGGTGAAGCAGGAGGAAGAAGGTGGGAGGATTTGACCCCGTATTATTATTAAAGGGGAATATGGGCTTGGGGTGTTGGGCCTGTATTTGTTTTGGATCAGGTTTAATAAAATTGGTGGGTTTATTTATTTGGTTTGGTAAAAACAACACAAATGGTCCATTTGGTTTTATAATTTCACAAGGACCAAAAATGTAATTTCTGCAAATTTGAGGGGCTGGAAATATAATTTTCCTAAAGTTATCAAAAGGATGTAATTTGCCAAGTATAAATAGTACAAGGACTTTATTTGATAATTTCAATGTTTTAAAATTCCAGGGACTATTTTTGCCAAATTTGAAACTTTAGGGACCAATTTTGTAAATTCCTCAAACTTTTCATCCAGGGGCCGAATTTGATAACTTGTGAATTCCCAAGGACCCTTAATGATAATTTTTCCATTTTTGAATACCCGAGGACTAAAACTGTCAAGTTTGAAACTTGGGGGACCTGTTTTGCCATTTTTGCAATTTTGAACTTCAAGTGAAAAATTTGTCATTCCTTGATTCCTGGGGGACTATTGTTGACTTTTCTTTAAAATAATTCTTCCAGGGACCATTTCTGACATTTCTTGAAAGTTCAGGGACTGATTCTGCCAGGTGTGCAAACTTTGCTCGTTTTTCATCTGTTTTCAATCCTTTTGCACCTGAAATATATAAAAACACAATCCAAAGATATTTGTAGTATTATGTGGTGTTTCTGTGTGTTTTTAAATGTTTTTGGAATTTAAATGAAACAGAAATGATGAGAATTTAGAGACTCATCAACTCCAATTAAAAATACTCTTATAATTTCAATTAGTAAGATCCACACTTCATTTATTGACCACAAAATGACAATATTGTTTGAGTTCTTTTAACATGCACGGGGAGTTAAGATCAAATGAGAAATAAAATGAAAATAAAAAGAGTGAGAAGAAATAATAACCGCACATTTAAGATGCACATACAAAAACATATGCATGTCCATTTAAATTTCCCCTTTTTATCTAAAATGTGCGATTAGAAATACTTTTCACGTTTCTCATTTTAATTTTTTTATTCTCATTGGATCCCTTCCTCATACACGGGTTCTAAACTAGTTAAACATGAAATTTTGAATTACTACTTTTATGGGGTGACGGCATGAAAACATCCATAAACCAACAAAATATGTTTCATTGTCACACATTTCAAACAATGTGAAAATGTTATCTATCAAACACATCTTATTTAGGTAACACGTCTAATTTAGGTGACTAGAAAAGGATCAACGCACTTCACCTCTTTATTTTTTACTAAATCAACTTCTTAGGAATGTGGCTATTTTTTATTTTTATTTTCCTTTTGTTAAAATACGCTTGGCTATGAAGGAGCACATATATGAATTGATGACTTGTAATTTGGTGATATTTTTTAGGTCATTCAAGCTATTTATTGTCATGTATTCACTTGTTTATGATATAAATGATACTTAAAAAATAAAATATTCATTTTTAGATATCACAAGAATGGGAGAAGACTTTAAAGCTGAAATACAGCTTGAGATCACCTCCGTCGTCTCATATCAGTTGGCCACATGAGTTATGTTGACGTATGTGTCCGGACGACACATGCTGGACCAAAGAATCTTCATCAGTCCAAAGGGTATTACCAAAAGGCGGATGCTACCCTTGTCCGAGGGGCATGTGCCGAAGGACCATAAGGGTACATCCTTTTACCCAACAGTCCGATGCATGAACCAGACTACGTCGCCTAACCCGGATATTACGGGATTGTGTCTCCCACGTGACCTGACACCTAGTACCTAGACTGTACCTAGACTAGGAGTAGCTCAGCGTGTTCCTTCCCAAGACAGAACAGGTATCGAGGCACCAATTTGGTACCTACCTTTTTCTCTTTCTATATATACTACTCTCTCATGTCTCATTTACATTATCATATCATATCTCATCTCACACACACAATACACAACACATTATAATAAATCGTCTACATACGAGGTACTAACTTGACTGTCGGAGGGTGGTCCTCGGGGCTTCGGCCTCGGGACCCCTTCCAACAGGTTCTTTTATCTTTGTAGCACACTTCAAAGCTCGGGACCAGAATGAATGGCACGTGAGAGCCGTCAAGATCTACCCGACAGAAATATGCTTCAACAAATTGGCTCCATCCGTGGGACTTGTTATTCACTCTACCAAGAGTTAATAATGATGGGTCACACTTTCAGCCCATTACAGGCATCCGATATAAACGCTCGGTATGGACAACGGGCAATGTGAACCGACCAAGGGTTGTCCGGTATGATTTCCTTTGGTCATTTTGTTCGAATGCACTATCCTCTTCAGATAGGTTGTTTCGTTCAAACATACTGTCTCGTTCGGTAGGGACATTCGGTGTTGACACGTTGAGTGTAGACAACCTGTATGAACCGACTAAAAGCTATTCGGCGTGATTTCCTTTGGCCATGTCATTCGAATATGCTGATGATGGGTTTCATCCGTTGGGCGTGAAAAGAAAAATGGTGACGGGTTTGTTAGCTGAGATCCAAATCTATTTGTTTTTCAGCCTGATTACATTGGTTAGTACCGTACTTCCGGTGCAAATTCGTATGCTCCCCCAGGTCTTGCATGTCGGTAAGTTTCTGACTCTCTTGCCTTACTTATTTGACGCCATGAAAAATGAAATCACTGCGAGCTGTAGATATCATCAAGTTGTTCATCAACACTTAGCATGCCATAATAAAAAACCTTGATATAACTTTGCATAACCGTTTTGCTAAATACATGGTATAAAAATGCTGATATGGTGCATGTTTTATAGGAATTTTTGGCTCCAAAATAACATCGTGCATGACAATATACACTAGCTCAAAATCCTGCACAATTTTGAAGATGTAATTTACATCTCACCATGCTTAATGTACAAAATGCACTTTGGCATTCAGAGAAAATTGTACAGTATGGAAATGGAAAAGAGCCGTCAAACTTTTTTGTAAAAGAAACATATGGACAAAAGTACTAATCGGCTGTCACATAGTTTGTCTTTTGACACAGCCTATACTTGATTAGAATGCATGCATAATACCTATGCTTTGTAGAACTAGAGAGGGATAACCTACCCCTACAACCACTGTTGAATATATGGTGTTAAAGTAACGGATAAAAATTAATGAATATGTCCGAATTCGAACACGAGACTTCGGGATTGCACACATTACGTATGAGTTTCAATTTAATAATAATTATTATATTTAGTTATGAATAATTATTATTTTCACAAATAAATACTTAACGGTACCTAACGGTCGTTAGACGAAAGAAGAAGGGCTCGAATGCAAATAGTAGACAAGAAGGATCCGGATTGACCCTCTTGGGCCATGGATCGGCCGAAACCCAACCCACAAGGGGTTAGGATTGTTGTCTTGTGCTCCAAGTTGTGATTAGTATAAATACATGACCCCTTGTGTTCATTCTATTCATTCCTTGATTCACTTGCAATCACATTCTTCTTCTTCTCTCCTCTTGAGCCTAGAAATCGAACTACACCCTTCTAGGGTTCCTACTAGATTTCTAAGCTTAAACCATTCTTGTTTAGTTGATCAACTACACCCTTCTAGGGTCCTACGCGATCTTCTAAACATTGTGTTTGGATTGTTTGTGATCAAGAACCTATTTTTTCTAATTGAAACGCTACTAATACGTGTGTATAAGAGCGAAGATCTAACATACTTTTGTTAGCTTATTTCCCTTTTCGACTTGCCCTAAAAGTCGATTGCCTAAACCCTTGTTAGGGTTTTACTCGTTCTTGTTATTTGATTTCTTGTTTGGCTAGAAATCACCAAGGTACGTATATCATTTGAATTCGGTTAATTAATACATGTATTTGATTCTATATTCCGCTGCGTTGCTTGATGATGTTTTATGTTTTATATAATTGTTATGATTTACATTTTCCAACATATGGGTCAAGTACAAAGTTGATAATGAATTAGTTCAAGAAAAACTCTTTGCATTTAAATATAGACTTGGGGTGTACGATACAAAGATTGTAAAAAAGCAAAATATATGTGTCGTATCATGGAAATGGTTGGAATGTTTTAACAACTCTAGATGAAAATACGCACATGTTACATAAAGTGGTACCCATGAAAGCACAACGTCAAATTACTTTATAAAATATGGCTTTCATCTAGATGAAAAATACACAATATTAATACAAATATCGCCTAAACACGTTATTTATATTTTACGATCTTTTTTAGTTTTGTTAACTACAAAAGATAAAGTTTATTTTTGGCAAATTATAAATATAGTTTAAAAGTCTTTTACTTAACTTCACTCAAACTACGTTTACATGTTTTCACAAAGTAATTTCTAAGTAAGTATACTTTAGTTTGAGTACACGTGTTAAAAATGTCTCTTATATATATTTAGCAAGTTTACTAAATAGTATGTCATATTAGGATATAAGCAACCAAACTCATTTTAGTAAAACATTCACTTGCTAAACATCTCAAACAAACATGTTGTGATTCTATTCATAAACTATTTTTACAAGTATACTTTATTTTTTAGGAATATCTAAAATTAGAAATAAAATGTTAAGTTACATCATCTCTTGCATCACACATGTCCCTTCAAGAAAACATGTGTGTAAGAAACATGTTTTATTATGTATAGATTCACACTCAAGATCTCAAAGTTGACTCTGTGAGATCTTGAGAATATTGTGTTAGATTGTGATATATTTTGTGCAGGATTCTGTCAGACATGCTGGCGGAACCCTCGGATATAATGGACGGAACCAAAGGATGGGTTCCGCTGTATCCGTAGGTTGGCCTGATTGTTGGCCTATAAATAGCAACTCACTTCTTGAGTTTTTCTCATCCCTCTAAATTATAATTTCTGCATATACTTCATTTCTAACTCAGAACACTTTCATCTTTGTGAATCTTTCTTTGCAGCAAGAAGATCACGAACTTACAAGCTTCAACACAATGTTGCAAGACTTGTCTAGCATAGCATAGTGTAAACTAGTAAAAGTTTATACATCATTGTATTGTATCCATTTTTAGTAATCGTTTAGTATTTTAGTCCTCAAAATACTTAGAGTATCGGGAGTTGTTGTACCCTTGTAAAAGAACTATCGGGAGTGGTTGTACCCTTGTGAAAGAACTCGACATCTAGCTTAGTGTCGGAAATAGTGTGTAAGCGACGTGTAAGGTTTTCTCTGCTGGATAAAGGAGCTTGTTGACTAGTGCAAGAAAACTCTCGAGTTGGATACTCGAGGCGTGGAGTAGGGCAAGGAAATAGAGTCCTTGTAGCCGAACCACGATAAACAATCGTGTTATAGTTTGATCGTTTCTTACTTTTATTCTTGCATATTATTTATTGTTTGATACGTCTTAATTGTTAATTTCACGTAAAAGTATTAGAAGAAAATCAAGTTTAAAACCGGTAAACTATTCATCCCACCTTCTAGTTTTCCACACACAATTTCATTTACATTAAACTGATGGACCATTATTTTCTACTTGTGACCTCCGGACCACTAACCGCCTGATTAAGAAGCCTCGTCTATTGAGGGGCAACTTCTATTATCCTTACATGTTATGTTTCGAAGTGCTCACATTCAAAACCACTTTTTACTAAAAAACAAGTTGCTCGACATAATCTTATATTCTAGATCAAAAATGTTTTTTGATACGGCCAATCTTATGAAACTGGAAGGATTATATTATTGCTTTTATTGCATGTTAAATGAACATACACATCTAAAAGTTTTGCTAGAAACATTGTTTTTTATAAAAAAAAAAATAAAAAAATAATGGGGGAGATGCTATGAATGAATAATTGGCCAATTTAATGTTATGTGAACATTAGTGTTACTTTCTTACTACTAGAAAAGCATATTTTGTACTTCAAGTTCAACGCCACTAACAAACCATGGCACCATTGAACGTGTGGTGCTATAGCGCTTTAAACACCATATTTAATCAGCCCCGTCTTTCGTGGACTATCTGGAAAGTTGGTTGAACAACCTTTCTCTAATTGGCTACATTTTCTACAAACAACGCATCTAGATTATGATAGAAGTTGAACAACCTGTTCAAGCTTTAAGCTTGTGAGATATCTATGGGTTAACAATAAGCGAAATATGGGTTAAAACTAAAAATAATTTTATTTGTTCAAGTTCAATATCTTTTAATATTTGGCGGACCAAGACAATGAGCCGGTTACCCTTTTTTGTCATCACTTACATGAAACATGGGATTGGGGCAACAATGCTAAAACCTTGTCAATCAATGATCAATCACTCGTCTTCGGTACGAACGCATTGCTTATGGACATTTGGGTGTAGGGACATCAATATAAAGAATAAATTTTAATAATGCTTCAAACCAGTGTCATTTATCACTACGAAATAAAAATATTGGAACAATAGTAGAATTACGATAGTTGAAGAAACACTACATGTTTTATATTTAGCATCCACGAGACCTTCGGTTATTATGGGTTGAATATGTTATTTAGCGTTTTGTGGTATTTGAGTTCAACGATACTAAAAAGATTTAGTACCGTCGAACTGGGGGGAGTATAGCGTCGTGATACCTCCGTCGCTTATGTCACAGTTGGTTGTGATCCGGTTTTGTGTTGATGTAGGTTATATCATGTTTGTCATATCTAACCGAAGAAAGCAAAGAGCTTTCAAATTTTATTCTACAGGACTGACAAGCATAAGGTGATGATTTCGTGAAAAACAAAGCATAGTCAATGAGGGCGATAAACATCACATGTTTGATATTTAATACCCATGGGTGAAAATTGTTATTAATCGTTTATTATGCTTTATTTAAGTTCAAAGATACTAATAAACATTAGCACCGTTGAATTGGGGGGATAATAATGGTATGATACCCCCATCGATTATATTACGGTTCGGTTTAACCCAATTTTTCTATTAATACATGAAAATATTTCATTTGTCATATCAAACAGGAAAAGGCAAAAGAGCTTTCATGTTTTATTGTGCAGGAATAACGACGTGAGGTTCCACAAAGACTGAACAGAACACCTTATGTGATCTCCGGTGGCTGGCCCCCATCGGAAATCACATAAATGCCCGAGTGAATAAATCACTTCGGATGCTCGAGCGGTCAAAACCGCTTCGGATGACCAAAAAACATCTTGAATGCTCGAGCGATAATTTCGTTTCGGATGCTCGAGCGGTCAAAACCATTTCGGATGCCCAAAAAACATCTTGGATGCTCGAGCGATAATTTCGTTTCGGATGCTTGATTGGTCATAACCGTTTTGGATGCCCAAAAAACATCTTGGATGCTCGAGCGATAATTTTGTTTCGGATGCTCGAGCGGTCAAAACCGTTTCGGATGCCCAAAAAACATCTTGGATGCTCGAGCGATAATTTCATTTCGGATGATCGAGCGGTCAAAACCGTTTCGGATGCCCAAAAACATCTTGGATGCTCGAGCGATAATTTCGTTCGGATGCTCGAGCGGTCATAACCGTTTCGGATGCCCAAAAAACATCTTGGATGCTCGAGCGATAATTTCGTTTCGGATGCTCGAGCGGTCAAAACCGTTTCGGATGCCCAAAAAACATCTTGGATGCTCGAGTGATAATTTTGTTTCGGATGATCGAGCGGTCAAAACCGTTTCGAATGCCCAAAAACATCTTGGATGCTCGAGCGATAATTTCGTTCGGATGCTCGAGTGGTCATAACCGTTTCGGATGCCCAAAAAACATCTTGGATGCTCGAGCGATAATTTCGTTTCGGATGCTCGAGCGGCTAAACCGTTTCGGAAGACATTTCGGAAGGCCCATGCGCTATTCACCGAACGGCAATATACTCCGTAGACAAACTAAAAGCGGTCTGTGTGTCGATGTCTACTCCGGATGGCTGTGTTTTCAACTAGATAAATTATTATCCGAAAGAAGTCTTAACTAAAACTAATATAATAGATAAGCGTCTCAAACATATAAGCTTAACCTCCGGAGCTATGTGAGTAGCAACGGTAATTAAAAAAAACAAGTGTTTGGTATACGTTTGTGATTAAAAAAGAAAGGATACTATATGACACTTCACAAAAAATAATGATTATGGTACAAAAGTTATGTTTTATTTGTGCAGAAAACAAAGGGATGATAGAAAATACGTGAATGGCTTTCGGCATCCGCCCAACAATGCACCTTGTTTGTGGTCCACAACCGTTCGGAAAGAATTATGAAAAGGTATACATAAAGACAAGATAAAGTTTAAGTATAACATCATTGACTATGTCAACAATACTATACTGGGGGACATGATGGCGTATAGCCTCATTAACTAGCATCATCACCTTATGGAACACTGGCTTATGTGTTTTTGATTCAGAATTCTGGCAGCGAGGAGTCACAATTGGAGATTGAGACCTGTGGTCGTGAAGCAACAAAGGAGTCTTTGATTCACCTTTATATGCAGGTCAACCTATTAAAAACAATTGCATCAGCTAGAGTTTCGGGTACGTGAAACCAATGCTTTGTACTTAGTCGCATCATGAGCTTCCTTCTTTCCTGTATAACCATCTGTACATACCAAGATATGTATGGTTTTAACTTTTGATTCATGGCATTTAAATATCAAATAAATTCTGAAGTGTGCATTCATATCTCTCTTTTTATCTAAAACACGGCGGATTATGAAACTTAATTATCTCATTAACCAAGAATCAAAAACACAAATTAACACCACTCCTAAAATAAAATATTTGTAGAACAGAAATAAATTGGTAATGAACTACAAAAATTTTATTTAGGGGTGGTGTTAATTTGTGTTTTTGATTCTTGGTTAATGAGATAATTAAGTTTCATAATCCGTCGTGTTTTTAGATTTTGGTTATATTGAAATTTGAGTATTGATTAATTAAGTTGTAAATTGACAGTTTGGTTGTGCCGCTGGGATTGAAACTCACCGAAATATTCTCCAGCAACATTAGGAGCTTGCTTCTCTTCTAAATTTCTTGAAGGTATTGTTTTTGTAGCGACGACTTCTTACGTATACAGTAAGTTTCATGTAGACCTTAACAGGATTAGATTTGGATTATAAACCCCAAAAAAAACTTATACAAACACTCAACAAGACTTACGCGCTCTTCGGTGTTTGGCATATATGAACTGCTTATATGATTATGCTACAATTTGTAAAAAAAAAAAAAAAAAAAAAAAAAGAAAAAAAAAAAAAAAAAATGCTGAGTGAAAAGCCATCTCTCAGCCTTAAGATTTTAGATTTGCAATTCTTAATTTATTTTTTGTTGAAGCTTGAATCTTTTTGTTAAATTATTTGAATTAAGGGTGATATCTTTACTGATAGTTCTTGCAAGCCCTTCATATTGATTTCGTAATCCTTGATTGTTATGTTTGCCGAGCAGTGTGAAAGAATGAGGACTGGCCTACTAAAGACTAGCTACGACGAGCGAAACATTGGAGAGGTAATTTAATGATAGTCATCAAGTCTTGGTTATTGTAAAAATTGCTTATCGTATGTTGTTATCGTATTTCAGGATATTGCTTCTTTGAGGAGAGGGGCATGCTTGCTGAAATATGGACATAGAGGGAAGCAACTTCTGTCCCTTTCGTCTTTCCAATGTAAGTTATATTGTGACATTTGTAACGATTAGATATGTTTTCATAAAGAGTATGACGTCGTATACCAACGGTGCCTATTGATTAACCATATTATTACTGCTGTAATAATATGATTAAAATCGTATTGTGCTACAGCTGATGGGCAATTTGCTTTAGTTCTTGCAAATTCCTCTTTATTTAGTATTTAGCGAGTAATAAAATTTAATAGTGACTTAGGGAACACTATTGGTGATTTTATCATCAATATTGTCAAAAGAAGAAATAAATGTTATTGGTGATGATGAAAAATATACTTGGTGATAAAGATGGTTTTGGTTTTGGTGTGTGGCTGCATCTAGAAGGCAGTGCGCAGTAATGATGTGATTGTAAAGTGGTTGTTTAGTCATAGATAGGTGTTTGGTCCATTGAGTTTGAGCAGTTATTTGAGGTTAGAGTCATTTTTCTCACTGTTGTTAATTCAATATAGTATGATAGTATATAACAATTATGTTTGTATTAGATTAAGATATCAAACAGATCTTTTATTGTGCTCTTATCAGAGGTAGTAAAGATTACTTCTTTTTTTTTGTCTGATAACTTTATTAGTCAAGTTATAGCAACAATTGAAGTTTTGGTTGCAATTATATAGTTTATGGAATGAAAGGACTTAGGAGATCTTATTCGTAAAAAGTAACAGTTAGAGATACTTTTGACACTTTTTTAGCTGTTATATATTTTCCATTTTGACCTATTAGAGATTATGTGGGGGCGTTTGGATTAGCTTATTAACTTTAGCTTATTGGCTTAAGCCAATAAGGTGAAGTTGATCAGGTCAAAGTCTCACTTGGCGGCTTTTCCATAGTCAAATAAAAAGCTAACGTCGGCACCGATCAATCTTTATATAATAAATTTATATAAGCTCCTAAGTTTCAAGATAATCCAGAAAGAAGAAGCTTATAAGACGTAAATCAATAGGTGGTGTTTCAATGTAGAGAAGTTGCGGTACAAGATTGAAGCAACAGGTTGAGTTTGTGTTTAAATGTAAGTGTTGCGCTTTTGGAGACTGCTGCAACTTACTATGTAATAAAAACTTGAAAGTTTTTGTGTCACTTCTTTTGGAGACTGCTGCTACAACATTGATATAATCCAGGATAAAGAAAATGCATGACATGCTCATTTAAGAGTGATTGGTGATATTTTGAAGAAAAGTACGTGGTACTTGATCACTTAACGCTTTTACCTCAACTTGATTATGTACATGCTTAATGTGCATTTATAAAATACTCCATCCGTCCCATAATTATAGTCCACTGTTGACTTTCTAAGTCTTTGTTTTACAACTTTGACCTTATGTATTTTTATTTGTGTTATATAATACTTGATAAAAATTTTGCCAATAGAAAATACTTTTAAAACTCAATCCATTCATATATTTTGTATCAAGTAATATATAACACAAATAAAAATATTTAAGGTCAAAGTTGAAAATTAGAGACTTCAAAAGTCAGCAGTGGACTATAATTATGGGACGTAGTATGAATGTAATGTAGGTTTGAGGAGGTAGCAGGTGATGCGCTACAAGCATTTGAGGTTGACCCAAGCCAGCAAATTTATAGTGTAGGTTAGTTTGCGTCTTAAACCGACTCTAAAGTGTTAAGATTTTCCAGCTTTTCATTTTACGTATGTTGAACCTTTCTTATTATGCTATTTTTTTTTACGAAATTGACACGGCAACTATTTTGTAGGTACAGAAGAAGGCATAGGCGTAGCCACAACAAGAACAGATGTCCATATAGGCATCGTGCTTGTGACTAAAGAGGACATCAAAACCACGATCATAGCCAAAGGTACGATGCCAGGGTTCACTTTGCCTTCAAGTTTAAAAGATTCAAAATTCTTAAATTTGTTATCTGGTCATAAACTCACAATAACATTACCAGGTTGCATTTTGTCACATTTGACATTTCTTGCTTCTTTCAACTGGTCTTGAAAATATTTACTATACCAGAAACCAAATTTTTAAAACAAGAATTTTAAGCATATCTATACTTCTTTGACAGTGTTTGAACTCCTGCCTAATGGAGCTGTCGAATTCGAATTATGTAGCTCCCTTTTCACTCGAACCCTGTAACGTGTAGAACAAGCTGAATGATTGTCTAACTAATTGATCCAAGCATTGTTGTTAATGGGTTATTTTTACTTATGCATGATGAATTACTTTTGGGGCATCAACTTGGTTGAAAAAAGGCGTAAAAAAAGGCAATACAAAATGTGGATGGTACATAACCAAGAGTATTGATGGTCATCTATTGTCTGTTTTATCAGCTCAATGCTCATTCAAAATTATATGAAGATAGCCATTTTGTATATTTCCAATTGTTGTAAACAATATTTAATATACTGTTTCATTTGATCCACTTATCCAGGAAACCAAAAACTTGACGAAGGCTATATTCTGATTAACTTTGACATATTTAAGTACAGTGTCACTTAATTTAAGTCATAGATGATTGAGATATTTTTTTTTGCTGAACTGCAGTCATCAGCACCAATATAAGGAATTTTTGTGTGTTTGAATTCATAAAATGATGCAAATGGGTCCTAATAGATTCACTTACTGTACTAGACTGAAATGTATGGCACAAAGTTATAAAGAATTGTTTGTTTAGTCGTATAGCTTTTTTATTTATTCGTACTTTAGTACATATAGCAGGGTACCCGCGCGTTGCAGCGGCGGGTACCCTGAAATAAAATTTTTCGATGAATAATGTATTTTAGTTTATTTTGTTCTTTTTCACAATAAATTATAGCCCGTGCCTGTTCGGGCTCGAACCCGTTGGCCCGTGATTGTTCGGGCTCGAGCCCGTTTGGTTCGCGCCAGTTCGGGCTCAAGCCCATTTGGCCGTTGCCCGTTCGGGCTTGAATATTTGTATAATGTGCTTTATTATTTGTAGTAGTGAAATTTAATGCAGGAATTGTGTTTAATTTGGTTGTACAATATGCTTACTAATTTGTATTTCTTATGTAAAGGGTGTTTTAATAACTGTATTAATTGTATTTATTGACCAGTTAAATAATTGACTACATTAAATAGCATTAATGTGGTGTAGTGTTGTACACTATGCTTCTTGTCTTGTACGTCTGAAAATTATGTGTATTAAAGTGTTGTACACTATGTTTCTTTTCTTGTAAGTAGTAGTCATTATAGATTTATAGTCATTAATAACATTGACCACTTTAGTAGTATTAATGTTGTAAGTCTGAAAATTATATCATGCTTATTTTGTTGTACACTATGCTTATTTTATTGTAAATCTGAAAATTGGTTGCGCTATTGTACATTGTGTATAAATGGTTGTACTTTTTGGTGAAGGGGTGTTTTTAATAGCATTAATGTTTTTTGATAGAATTTTGGTCTTAAAATGACACCATGCTTTATTTTGTTGTACAATATGCTTACTTTGTTTTAATTCTGAAAATTGGGTGCATTAAAGTGTTTTAAATCATGCTTAATTTCTTGTAAGTCTTAAAATTTTGGAGAGAGAGTCATTCATGCTTTATATGTAGTATAGATTTTTGGGCTTTTTTTTAATTTTTTAAAATTGAATGTGTAATCGTATGGTATTTTGATGTTTTATTTTATTAATATATTATTCATTGAAATAAACTGATAGAGCTAGCCCGCTCATCGGGCGGGTCTTAAAGCTAGTCATATATATTGTATCTCATTATCATGGAATGGATCAACAAAATCAAATCAAATCATTCTATATCATTACTTTCTTACACATATAGCTTTAGATTAATGTTGTTTATATCTTTGTAAATTCAACGTTGTAAGCTTTCATAAATAAAGGGAACGTTTGTGTATATATTAGTAGCTAAGGTATGTCTTAGCACTTTTGGTGGTCCGATGAATGTTTGTGTATTGTTTTGATGAGTAATATATAGTTCACCCTTTCACCCAATAAAGGGAACGTTTGAGGATATATTGTCTTGTGTGTTATGTTATTCTAGGCGACATCGTTGTTTATTTCGTGTTCACTAAATTGTTGCTTGTGCTTGATACTTATTTATGATCTAACGTTCCGCGATCGAACAAAAGGTTTGTTGTCATAATTTTCCAACAATAATAACATAGTATAATCATATTTAATCAGACCATGTTGTATTTAAAGACATATTTTGTTTAGAGGTTTATGTGCTTATGATTTTTATCATTTTGATCATACATCAAACATGATCTAATTGTAGCACGCTATTGCATATTTAGTGATTGATAAACTTTGTCAAATGAATGAAAGTTCCAATCAATTTTAATAGGTAGTTTCATATAATGTACGAGAAAATTGATTGTTTAATGTGTAAAAGGTAACTTCGAGGAAGTTTACAGGAGACAAAAGATAGTGGCCTTTGTTTTGAAAGATATCACGTAATTTTTGATCTTGGGAGATTGAAAGTGTTACTTATGAATATAAAGTTGACTTGAGGTCAACCTACTTGCATTATTTAACATCCTAATCGACATGAGTAAAATTATCATTTCATTTTCGATACCCATTCATATTTTGTTTTAGAAAGGCCATCAGCCATTCAAAAATAATTGTAAGTCCTCTCCTTAACTTTGTTTTTATTTACTATTACGGAGTAATTTGTTGATTGTTTTTGCATTTGAGTTTATTTATATAGCTTGAACCTAAAACTATTGTTTACAAGTAAAATACACGTTTCTTTTTTATGTATTGTCAATCAAAGTAATTGGTGACTGAAATTCACTTATATAAAAAATTAAAATAGGAGAGAGAAATTATAGATGGGTTTGGAATTGGATTTGGATTTGGTCACCAATTACTATAAGTGAATTTCAGTCACTAATTAGTAATTACTTAGGGTCCGTTTGATTTATAGATGGGTTTGAAATTAGATTTGGATTTTGTTTATGATTTGGATTTGAGTGGGGTATGAAAATTAAATTAGGAGAGAGAAATTATATTTAAATTATAATTTAATTGAATATAAAAATATTTTCTAAAGATAATAACATACATAAAATAATAACAAGAGGGAGAAATATAAATTTTTAGTGGCTGAGAAATAAGGATGGTTGAGAAAAGTACAAATGCGTCAGAGTATTCGACTTATACTTACCAGATTCGTGTGGAAAGAATTTTATTGTTGACTTTATGATTCCATCCTAAAAGTAGGATATCAAATAACTAATTCTTACTTTGATTCAATTCAAACAGTATAATAGTCCCCCAAACAAACACGTACTTATAAAAAAGGTAAAATTATTTGTTCCATACTTTTGCTGGGTTTTGGTTATTCGATCAATAGATTGTCATATTTATAATTTTCAGAATTATACTCAAGTTAATAAGCTCATCAAATAAGTTAAAACAAACACCCCTTAAACTAGTTGAGATAAAGTTGACATGATTGTGTGATTTGAGTATGTGAAAGATTTTTTTTTTTTTTTTTTTTTTTTTTTTTTTTTTTTTTTATGTAGCATAAGATACATGGCATTGAATAATTAGATTTTGTTAAAGAAAGTAAATACTAATCGGAAAATGCAACTATAGGAGAAATAGTGTTTTCCAAACGATTGAGTTGTGTATAAGAGGAGATGATTTGTTGTGTGAGTATATTTGTGTTTAAGTTGATTATGTTTTGGTGGTGATGTTTGTTATCGTATTACATTATGTTGGTGATGATGTTGAAAACATGATGTGATGGTGAATTGGCGGTAGTGATTACGGTCATTACTACACCTGGTCTAAGTCTCATAAGTTGAGCAAAAGCACTCACATGGTTGATATTTTCTACATTAATTGCTTGCTATGATTGGTTTGGTGTTTTTTTTTTATTATTATTATTAATTTTTTTTTTTTGAACTATTAAAAATTGTAAGTTTACTCTTTTTAGTTTGTTACACATCAAGTTAACTTTAAACCAAACACCCCTTAAAACTTAATACACGAAATTGCATAGTATATAAAAGGGAGGGACTGAAAGTGAAAATAAAGTTGACTTAAAGTCAACCGACTTGCCTTTACTCTTTTCTTCATTTCATCTCTTTTCATTCTGATTGCATTCATTCCATCCATCCGCTAACTGTAAGTTAATTCCAGTTACCAATTACTTGTTCAGTAGTTTTAAATTATTCTTGTTGTTTCGCTGTATATCAGACCCTTGAGTCTGACTCGATTAATAGTATTAGGATTTCCAATGCTTATTTTCGAGCTTCATTGATAATATTGAAGTTTGTTAATTTTGGTTGATTGAAACCAAAAATTTAAAGATTTTCTAAAGATAGATGCGGTTAATTAAGGGGGTGTTTGTCTTGGCCTATTTGCTGGGTTTTGGTTATTCAATCAATAGATTTTCATATTTGTAATTTCCAGTATTATTCATTTGATCTTTAAAATTGTGCTTATAAAAAGTTCAATAAGCTCATCTAATAAGTTAAACCAATAAAAATTGTAAGTTTACTCTTTTTAGTTTGTTACACATCAAGTTAACTTTAGAAATAAAAATAAGTTATTAGATTTATGTTGAGAATAGTAAAAACTAAAAAGTAATAAAAAATGAGTTTGATTTGTTTTCCGCATTGAAATGAATATGAAATAAAAAAAGGAATAATCAAAGACTTTTAATATTTGAATTTTGAAAAGAGGAATACATTGCTTTGATTGAACTGAATAGAGATAATGAGATGGTGTGATGTCATATGACATGTAACTTAATACACGAAATTGCATAGTATATAAAACTGAGGGACTGTAAGTGAAATTAAAGTTGACTTAAAGTCAACCAACTTGCCTTTACTCTTTTCTCCTCAACTTCATTTCATTTTCATTACATTCATTCACAACAAACTTCCATCCATCCGTCAACAACAGTAAGTTAATTTCAGTCACCAATTAATTATCTATATAGTTGTAGTTTTAAATAATCCTTGTATATTTCAAATTTGTATGATGAGACTTTTGAGTCTGACTCGATTAATTGTATGTGTGTATATGTGATATTATTGAAGTTTGTTAGTTTTGGTTGACCGAAAACCGACAATTTGAAGATGTTCTGATGATAGATGCAGTTAATTAAGGGGGTGTTTGTCTTGGCCTATTTGCTGGGTTTTGGTTATTCAATCAATAGATTTTCATATTTGTATTTTCCAGTATTATTCATTTGATCTTTAAAATTGAGCTTATTAAAACTTCAATAAGCTCATCTAATAAGTTGAAACAAACACCCCTTAAACTAGTTGGGATACAATTGACATGATTTCGTGATTTGAGTCTGTGAAAGATGTTTTTTTTATTATTAGGTTATGTAGCATAAGATACATGGCATTGAATGAAATGAATAATTAGATTTTGGTAAAGAAAGTAAATGCTAATCGGAAAATGCCACTGTAAGAGAAATAGTGCTTTCGTGTAAATGACATTAGGTGTGGAAAACTTTCAAAAAGTTAGTTGTAGTGTTGTGTGGATCAGTGACTCGAAGGAACTTTACGTTAACCTTTTGGTTTCTTGATGCTTGTGCATGTATTCTATGAAAGCTTTATTTAACGGTTACTAAAACGTGGTAAGCTTGGTGTCACTTATAATTAACATTCAGCGGGATGCTCGGGTAAAACTTTGTTTCTTATCCGACCCGGCCAAAATGGTTACTACACAGTCCTAGATGTTTCTTCCACTCTCTCAATCCCCGTCGCATCCAAATCAGACACCAACCTAATGTATTATGTTGGGGTTATCGTTGAGGGAAGCGGTTAGATCGGGTAAATTCTGGATTTTTTTTCACTTAGTTTGTGTTTTTTATTAATTTGATTGATTATGCTAAACACTTTCATAAAAAAATTGGGCGAAATCACCATGATGCATTAATTAGCTATAAATTTTATGTTATTGTATTTAATTTACCAATAATCAAACAAATTCTGCTTCCATTTAGAATTTTCGGAATTAGGGTTTTTGTTGTTTTTTGTGTTAAGGATTGATAATTTATCTTATCCTCTTTTGTAACAGGAAAGTTGAGGACTTTGATTGTGTAGGAGAGGGACTCAGCTCAAGGTTTGTTTTGTGTTATCCTTATGTTTGTTGGATAGATTATTATTCTGTGTTAGTAATAGGAGTCGTGGAAACCGTCTGAGTATAGTTGCTATATCGTTTATTGTGTTGATAGAATGGTTATAAGGTTCATTGTTGTTATTTTTATGTAAAAATCTCATTAAAAGGTATGATTTTCTTGCAATTTTTATGGGTTGAATCGAAACAAGGTTTTGTGATTTCGAGCAATTAGTGATTTTTTTTGGGTTTTTCTACAGACCTGCACATCATATTGTTTTAAAAATTTTAGGATATAAGAAGTTTTTATGTACGTTTTCTCAGGTCATTGGTGGTTGTATTGGTATCCAAGAATTGTTTCTTTGTGTCGAGTATTTTTGCACACACTGATCATATATTCCTAATTACTTGGTCCAGCTAGACTGTATGTGGAAGAAATGTATGGAGTTGGCTAGAACGTTGGATGGCTACCAGTCCCTGGAAGATATGTTAATGATCTCAATAGAGGTATGTTTTTATGATGAAAATGATCTGATTATGGAATATATGTTAATGATCGCGGAAGCGGGATGTTTTCGTGTTTTTTGTTTACATGTTCGCAGGGTATTTAGAGGGTGTTTTTTGTTTACAAATTTATTTTGGGTGTTTGCTAAATAACGGCTACTTTTATTTCATAAGAAATTGAATATTTTAGTTCTGATTTGGACATGATGCTTATAAGACAATTTTTGGGTTTATGCAGTCCCATAGTGTGATTTCTTGCGCTTTAGCAGCTTCTCATTAACACACTGTAACAGGAACAAGCGTGCCCGTCAAACTCCCCAATGTAAGTATGATCCTTCGCATTTGCTACATGTACAGTGTGCTTATAGTAGATGGCATACACAGAACAGGGTCTTGGGTGCTTAATACTTTAAACTATTTAGAATTAGAATAATAACATAGGTAACCGTCACAGTATGATTAAACTCAATGATGCTAACAAAATTGTTTATATAATAAAAACCTGCAAGCTTAGACACTTAATTATGTTCAGGCCTGTTTTTTTAAAACGAAGAAAAGAAAAACCCAGGTTTAGAGATTTGAAGTCAGCACTAAGTATCAGTTGAGCTAGATAAACGCTTACACCAATATAGTTTATTGTTGGTAGTAGTCGGAATCTGATAATTTATATATCATTTTTCAGGGATTTGGCTGACTTTTTGGTAGATATGGCATAGGAGTTTGGTAAATCACCTTTAAAAAAAAAATTGGAATGTGTTTTATTTGTTTATTGGTTTATACGGTTTATGATATATAGTGTCTGTTGTTTTGTGGAATAGGTGGAGTTAGGAGTTTCAAAGAAAATATTGGGTTTCGTGCTCTGAATCGTGTTGGACCAGATTTTAAGTAGGTTTTGTTTTTGTGTTTATATTGTGTTGTTTTTCTCTTAAACATGCTTAAAGATAATGTAAAGTTAAAATAGTCTAAAATTATTCTTAATGCGGCCTATAAGCTGCAGATAAAAGGTAAGTACCAAAGTAGCTGACCGAATGCTATGGTGCTTGCCTTTTATCAGCAGTTTCAGTTTGTGCTATGAAATCGCGAAAAAAATACACTAACGGGCTTAGGCCTAGGGGGTCGGGACCCTTCCCGGTCCCTTAATAGCTCTGCCCATGCTTGGGCTTATGGAGGCTTGTGACAAACAAAGCATATTTTGTAAGCCATCTTATTTTAAAAGTTTAAGCCCTCTCCCAAACAGAGCATACAATCTCACACAAACACAACAATCTCACAGTTGGGACTTGATCCCGTAAAAAGAGTGTATGCTTCCGATGATGTTTGTGTTCCGTATACACATTTTATCTTTCTCTAGTTCTGGCTAAAACACCACTTGTGTTAGTAAACTCTCGCTCAGTTAAGTTGTAATCTTCCTGAAAACTACAGAAATAAAGTGGTCTTTCATATGTGGTTTTAGCTTAAACTTGGGAATTGTCTTAACTTTTCAATTGCTAATATTGCAGCTTAATGGAGAACTCGATACAGGGACTGGAGCTCCAACTTTTCTTTGTGCACTTGTTAGGCAATTCTATCCTAATGTACGCTACCATTTCTCTGCTTAAGTTTACTTTCTTCAGTAGAAGTGACAACATTGACCCAATTACTATCTGTACCGAAGATGTCTACATGTCTTTAGTTTACACGATGTTAACACGTCTACTTACTCAATACAGCTGTCAGCTTGTCTTGGAGCTGGATTACACTATGATAAAAATGAAAAACTCAGTTGTACCTTACGTGGCAAAAAGGCATATCCGGTGGCATCCAATCGGTTTATGAACTTTGTTCTGAAAGGGCGTTGTGATATTGACCAAGAGTTGAATCAGGTGAGTCTCGGTCTTCATTTTTCGAGTATGTTGGTTTTAGACTACATATAAGCAATTGTGGGAAAGTGGGTTAGTGGGAAATAGGGGTTAAATGGGGTATTATCAGCTAGAAGATTGGGAAAACATTATTTATACTAAATACTTTCCTAAACTTAAAGCATCGATAACTTTTATCAATTCTTATGCTCTCTTATTCTACTTGTGCATCATAACCAGCCAATACCACATGGAGCTCTTGAGTTGGTGTGGAACATTCTAGATTTTCAGAAAGAACAAGACGTAAGGCTCAAAGTTGGCTATGAACTCATTGACAAGGTATATTTTACTGATGTGAAGTTACTTGTTACGAGACAAGTTAATATATCTCTGCTGTCATAATCTAAGTGAACAAGCATAATACATTACCTCATGCTTCGTTTTCTATTCAAGTTATTTGCTTATCTAATATCTCTCGTCACATTTAACCACAATATTAAGAGGCTACTAAACCCAATATCCTAACCAAGTTAATGTGCAGCATAAGAACTAAAGTTACCAATTCCAACCTGCTGACTTATAAAAATCGTGGATTCGGTATTGTTCTATCTATGATGAGTCAGATAACATTGAGAAAAGTTAAGAGAAAATGTCAAAAGTACTCAAAGTGTATCAACTCCAACTGAACCTGTCCTGTCTTGAGTCTTGCCCTGTTATCCAAACCAACTGCCACCCATTTCACCACATCTAATAGGAACCGTGATATACTTGAGATGGTTGATGCGTAAGGTAGTCATACTACTAGAAGTTCCTTACTTTATTAAACAATGAACAGCCCACGAGACAAGTATTTGTTCGAGATTAACTAAATTACATTCTAGTTATTCATTGGCTTAACAAGTATTTCAGTGTGCCTTTAAAAGCTCTTATTGCAACTAACAAAAATTGGGTGATCGTCTAAGTTATGGTTAGTTTAGTAATATTTGCATTTATCTTAAAAATCAGTTTTCTTGCAGCAACTTCACATCCGTAGTTATATTGTCACTAGTGGTGTCGTTTTTACCAGAACACGAATAAGTTCAATCAGGTCAGATTATTCGTGTTTCAAACCAGTGTCATGTTGTAATACTTCACTAGTGTGCTATCTTAGTAGATATATTAGTTAGATCTAGGAGCAGACTGTCTATTCCTGCTGGACAAGATACAAAATGAGCAGGCCGTTTATCGTGACATCATATCACTATTCGGGATGTTGACTTGTCTGAAATCCAGAATTCCTGTCAAACTTTTTACCGGATGACTGATTTGGAAACATAGACAAATTTATTTGTCACATGGCTTATATTATTGTACACTGTTAAATCAAGAAATACCTTGTATTATTTTGGTTATGTTATCTCATTCATCCCTGCTTTATCTGTATTCCCATTTCATTTTGTCAAGTTCATATCACTTCGTCCTCTAATTCATTTGGAAATCTTTTTTAAATTTGTGTTCTGATTTTCAATCTTTTTTGCAGATTCCATATGTACAATTAAGGGAAAATAATTGGACATTCAATGCTGATATTAGTGGAAGATGGGATGTGAGATACAATCTATGAGATCATCAACTTATCATGTTGTTTTTTAATTGGTCAGAGTCCGATTTAAATGAAAAACCAAGAATGAAAAGAAAAAAGATTAAGATGTGTAGGTTCATAGAAGCAGTAACTGTAACTATTGAATTCAGGTATTTAGTATATGCTTCTGTTTATTCAAATTTACTATGGTTAGTCATTTGTTGCAATTTTTGCGTTCAGTGTTCTGTTATTGGGTTTATCTGATTGTGATATAGTGAATCAGTTGACCAGTTGTCTATTGACCGATTGAAATTGATTGGGTTTGATATGTTATCAGAGTTAGAGGTGGCAAAACAGATGGTTTAGTTGGTTAATGCGTCAACATAGGTTGGGCTGCTTACCCAGTCGAGCTTCTTATGTCCCATTATTTTAAAGTTATTGAAGGTATGTCATGGGGTTAGTTGCATAAAAATCCTGGACAGTTGTTTGTTTGTCTTGCATTTTAGTTAGAAAATAGACTATTGTATGTGCAGTCTACACTTATGATGACGGTAAATGCGTAGGTGGTTCGGCTAGGTAGTGAAGATGAGGGCAGTGTTAGTTTCAGTGTTTTGGGTGTAGGCCCGATGACGGTGGTGTGAGTAGGGGTTTTCTTATGAGCGTCTAAGAGGGAATAACAAGTGTATTAACGGCGTTTTCTTATGTGAATAGTGTATACAAGTGTGGGAGGTGTTTGGATAATGTTATCTTTTGTAGTTAATATCAACAGCCCTTGGATGTGTTAAACACAACAGTAAAATGTTCCTTCTTGATAAGTTGAATGGAGGGACTATTTTACCTTTGCATAGTTTACTATTGAAAACCACATGAACATCTTTTGCAGTTTACTCATATTATATTAACGATACGATATACGTAATAATCATTTTGGTAGTAAAATATAACGGGAAAATGAGTAGTTAAAAGCAAAAGTTCTTCAAAAACTTGAGCATCTCTTACTAAATAATTAAATAAATTACTGCTGATTTCTAATAGTAGTTAATTGTATTATTGTAAACACTAGTTCATAACCTCATTGCGTATAATATGGAGTATTTATATAATTTTGAACCAACTTAAATTGGTGGACAAAAGAAAGAAAATATCATGTTCATTATAAAAAGGCAAAAATGAGCTCATGCTGTATGACCCCACAACCAGTCCCCCCCCCCCCCCCCCCCCCCCCCCCCCCATTGAGTTTCACACCCATCCCATGAGTTTTAGAAGGATTCTCAGTGGTCTACATGCACTCACGGTCATGGCTGCTACTCCACCGCTGCCAACCCCTGACGACGACCCCGTTTACTTCAACTCTGAATTCGTTCTCTTTGTTGGTCTTGTTATCATAGTCGTATTCCTTCTTTGTCTCATAGGCCTTAACGCAGCCTCACGATGCACCTGGATCAGATGCTTCTCCCAAACAGAAGTCATAACAACGTCAGCTAGCTAGTAACAGATTTGATCCTTTCTCGCTTCCTGCAGCTAAGCTTCTGAGAAATATTCCAAAATTTACGTATTCTGCTGAGACTATGGCTGATAAATTCCCAGACTGTGCTATTTGTCTGAGTGAATTTGTGGCAGGAGATGAAGTTAGAGTGTTGACGCCTCGTAACCATTGTTTTCATGTGGAGTGTGTTGATAGATGGATTGGAATGCATTTTACGTGTCCGTCTTGCAGGCAAATGTTGTTGAAGACGATGATTAGATGTAACGTATTTGATGATGAGGTTCCTGTTGCTCAAGTGACCGGAATTTGATCTATGAAACACAGGTTATATGTCATATATAGCTTAAATATTGTACTAGTTGAATTATAATCGTGATTAGGGCCGGTTTAAAAATTGTAGATATGTGAATTAGGCGAAGAGCTGATTTGAGTGATCTTTATACATGTATGTGTTTACATTTTAGATTTCAAAAGTTATTGTATTTGGAAAATTGCAAAGATACGTTTATTTACAAATAGGAACATTTTTTGGTCTTGATCTTTCTTTTCAAGTAAATTGTTTCTTAAAGTTATGTCTTGGGGTTCACAACAGGAGCCCTAAAACTCACCTCTGACGGCGAAGTCGGTAAATGTCCTGGGGTGATGGGTGAAGCTTATTCCGAAAGGGGACTCCATCTAGTTGAGCATGCGCACACATGAGAATTCACTGATTCTATTAGTTGGCAACTCAACTGTGGTGCTAGCTCTAAGAGAGTAACGAACCTGTAAGGAAACATACCTCATGTAGAATGATCCTCACGCCCAACTCTTGTGCCTAAAGATATGCCTAACAGCATAAGTGAGGCATGTGACAAATTCAAAGGTTCGGATGAGTCAAGAGGTGATACGTGTCAAAAGCTATATGGATTAGCTAGACACGTATTTAGTCACATGAATTAATCATCTTTTATCATTGCTCTATACCCATGGATTTAAATTATAGTTGCAGCGGTGTGCAAGTGTTGGCATACTCATACGAGTGCATGGTCGTGAACCTTGTAAGCATACTGGTGATTAAGCGATTAAGTATACAAGATTAGTACAGTTTCGAGGATGTCCTGTCCCATCAGCATGATTTGTAAAGCCTTTGATTCATTCCATATACGCGGCAAGCTCTGAAGAGTATCTCATGTGAATAGGATATAGAAATGAATGTGTGAAAATAAAAGATTGAAGTATATGGGTAGTTAAGAGTTTGATTGTATGGATAAATATAAGATATATTGCTTTGGTATGTCCGTAGAAACGAATATGTAAAAGCTAATGAGGGAATGCTATGATCAAAAGTTTGTCCATAGCGTTTGCAGTGATCAAAAGTTTGTCAATGACATATATGTTCGAATTATACCAAAAATAAGTACATTCATTTTACCCTAAGACCATTTGTAATGGAGGGTCATCTGCACTTGTTCACCCTCACCATGACCGCGGTCACACTTGGTCACCGTTGTTACACCTCCAATTGAATACGCGTCCAACATGGTATTTTTGCAAGAACTTGGTCGACTGCATGACCAGGTCGCGTGAGTTCTTGTGTGTGGGTAGGTGTATTTATTAAATGGTTTTTGTAAAGTATATTTCCGTTTAAGTGTGGTGGGGCTTTTGTTCTTGAGTCAATAGACTCGGGTTCGAATCCCATCCCTGGTACTTTGCTCTCAGATAGGTACCCACCTCCGGAAAACCTATGGGCTCACTGGAGAGACTTTGTGGATAAGAGCTCAAGAGTCCGAGAGTCTCGGCTCACTCCAGTTGGTGCCCCACTAGGCCAGGAGAGTTGCCCGAAGCTATTCATTGTGGGGTGGACAATGGCTGGTGCCAAAAGGCACCCGGGGTCAGGGTGTTCCCGCCAATCTACACCTTTTTGTGGATTATACTAAGTTGGTTGTGACGTTAAATATAAAGAGAAAGCTGAATTATAGTTGATGTGACAGTAGTGACCGGAGTGCTCCCCTATTACACTTGGGGTCAGTTTGTTTTGTGGGTCTAGACTCCCAAAATCGTTTGTTTGGTATAAAATATTTGGGTGTTTGAAAAAGTAGTCATATAGCTTGGGGTTTGAAAAGTTATATGTCTTTTAGGTAAATAATATGACGTGTTATTTACCTTTTGTTTCTTTATAAATTTACATACATCAAATATAATTATAGTAATTATTTATTTTCTCTACCATTTTTTTCTAAAAGTTATATCAAATCTAAATCTAAATAAAAATCGAGATCCTAATCCAAATTTACTAACAAACTAAACCGACACTTAACTCATGCATACACAGGTTTGAAAAATAAATATTGCTAAATTATTATTACTAGTAATATAAATATCAAATGTAAGCACGATATGAAAATAATTATACACTACAACTACTCATGTACTTCCCGCTTAAAGTTTATATAAGGATATCCAGAAAAACATTTTAAAAATACTTTATATTTTAACTTCATTAAAGGTTATTATGTGTTATTAAACTCGTATATTGTGTATAACATGATATCAATAGTTAAATTTTAACAACAACATCAATCTCAACGCCCATGTCAGTTAAAAAAGTTAAATCTTTCATCCAAAAAAAAAAATCATTACAAAATATTAATCGATATTGATACATAATAAAAAGTTTATATAAAAACCCATGCATAATAATTAGTTATACTTATATCATAATTACAAAACACTAAACACGGGCACATTCTTATATGTCCGTATATTAAACTAAAATTTTAAAATAAATTTAATTCATATGTAAAACTCCATACGGACTTATAACTAGTTGATTAATGAAAAAGTTGACAGCAAGATTGACTAATACAATAATCAATTCGTAAACTAAATAAAAAATACCTGCATTTAATGAACTGATCACAACCACCTTTACGCTAAAAAAATGCCTTGGGACACCTCTTCCACCCTTTACTCTCACAAACAACACCAAAAGAAACATCGTTTTCATCCCTCGTCTCCTAACCATCTTCACAAGAAAAACTAGATTGACAAGCAACAAAACAATTTCTTGCAATAAGGACACTCACATCTATTCAATCTATGCTTATCATCACACTCTTTCAAAATCAAACCCGAACACTCGATGTAAGGACAATAAAGCCTATCAACACCTAAAATAACATATTCACTTAACGCATCACTCCATTTATAAAATAATTGGGGTGTTAATATGGGGCAGCATGACCAGGGGTCAAGAAAATGATCACATGTTGTATCAGGACATTTGATATCCGAAACATTGTCTTCGAGTTTAGTTATATGTATTTGATCATACAATCAGTGCAAAACGGGTGAATGCATCTATTACTATTCTTGAATTTACTGTTGGGGAGCATTACGGGTTCGATGCAAATCTCGCAAGTGAACATTGCTTCTTCTTCTTCTAGATGTTGTTCGCTTTGATCTTGAATGGGGTTTTGTGATTGGGTTGTTCGAATTATATTTACCCATTAGAAAACAATTAACATTAGCACATGCATGCAAGTTTGTGGATTGTGTTAAAATTTAATAATGATAAATAAAATATTTTTGTTGCTTAAAAAAGTATGACCCTTGAATTATTCAGTTTGACATGTGATTTCTGACGATGCTATCACAAAATATAGTTGAAACAAAGTAACTAACGAGAAGAACAAAGATATACGTATTTGCCTATGTTGCATTGTTTTTGAAATTTGGCATGTAGCTTAAATGCTTAATCCAATAGATGGCACATTATCTAAAAGCGAGGGACCAGAAATGCAAATAAATTGACTTTGTAGTTAACGCCAGTTGACTTTACTCTTTGTAACTTCATTTCATCTTCCTCTATTTTGATTGCATTCATTCATACCAACAGTACTTCACTCTCAAAGACTAATTTCATCTATTGTTAAACTGTAAAGTGGTAAAATAAAAAGAAAACGGGTCAAATGGGCTGGACATATGAAGCAGGTGGAACACACTTAACACTATTTTTAGTTAGTATTGCTAACAAAACCAAGATAATACTATTTTCTATTGTTGTAAAAATCTGGTGTACAAAAACTTACGAATATGGCAGCCCAAGAATCCAAGGACAAAACCCAACTTACGTATAACCACCCATATATGGTCAATTACTCAGTAAATATATGACTTAATTTTTATTTTTATTTTGGCTATATATAATTACTACTTTTTGCTTCGTTTTAAAAATACCCTTTTTTGGCAATCGACTACTCAACAAATAATAATTACTATTAATAATTAGTTTAGTTAAGGGGTATTAGATCGAAAAATAAAAACTTTTGATGTTTCAAAATTGATAAGGAGTTACTATAATTAAGATATATGCAATGAAACAATAATATATAAAAAAAAAAAAAAGTAATTTGAGAATAGAAATGACCTGCAATTTACCAACGGATGGATGGAAATCTAAATCACTGAATGGCTGCAATCAAAATGCAAGTTCCAGTTGAGTAAAAGTATATATTTTGGTTCGTGTGAATGAATGCAAGTTGGTTGACCCAAGTCAATTTAGAAGTTACAAAGAAATGAAGTTACAAAAGAGTAAAGGCAACTGGGGTTGACTCCAAAGTCAATTTATTTTCATTTCTGGTCCCTCAGTTTTAGATAATATGCAATTTATTGAATTAAGCTACAATGTCAAATTTCAACCAATGTTTTGTGATAACATTCAAGAATCATACTTTTCATTCTTCTGCTAGCTATTTTTTTTTCCATAAAATAAGCGCATTTAGGTAATCATCGTACTATACTACTATATATGCGGGCATACGGCAATACGCACATCCAAATGCCATCATGTAGAAGTCGATTTTAGTGGAAGTTTGATCCGTATGTGATGATATCGGCATACTGCCAGATTCATAAATCAAATCCAAAGTTCCATATGATTAAGGGTCTTATCGGTTTGGGTTGTCGCCTGTCGGGTGTATCGGGTCGGGTTGAGTTGGGTTTTGGAATAAAATTATGTGACCCACAAGTAGGGGTGTCAAATGGGTCGACCCGACCCGACCCGACCCGACGCGATAAGGTCTTATAGGGTCGGGTTGATTCGGGTCCAACATAGCTTATCGGGTTTATCAGGTCAACCCGAGAAACCCGATAGCCTTATAGGGTCGGGTTAGGGTCATAATTAGTTAGTTATCGGGTTGACCCGATATACTCGATAAGCTTTAATGTCCCATTAAAAATTTGATATTTTTTTTAACTAAATTCCTTTTTTCAATAGTCTAGCAACCTTGGTAGACAAAATATGATATGCTACATCTTTGAATTTAGTTCTAGTGCCCTACATGATGCATCAGTAGGTTAGTAGTCTTTTCTTTTTTGTATATCTGGTGCTATATGATGCTAAAACAACACGACGGAGTGCCAAAATATTTCAATGCCTAATTGTAATATGCTTGTTTGTTTCGTTGTATATTGGGTATTTAAGTGGTATTTTAATACATGAAACAATCTGCACAAAAAAGAAATAAATGAAACAAATCTGCAACAAAAAAAAGTAAATGAAACAAATTGGGGGATGATATTAGCATGTAAGCCGATAACCCAATAGACCAAATTTTGAATAGCAAAAACAACCCAGTATCATTTTTCCTAACTTTCATCTATTATAAGAAATCCTAGCTATCAAATCTTCATCTTTACTTCTCTAAAGTCCAGCCTTCAAACCGCGACTCATCTTGCTCTTGAGCTTTCATTCTAGCCGACTCATTATATATAGATGCTGCATATATAACAAGTATGGATTAGAACAAGTGAAATAACAAAAAACAGAGTTATAATTCAACATGTTTATATGAAACAAGAAAGTTAAGAATGAGCATCGTGGTGGATACCTATTTCCTTATTATAATCTGACCCTCTTTCATGCTATCAAAATTTGTAACCTCTAATTCCTTCAGATGCCCCAGCGTTGACATATTTCATCGTCTATAATCTCTATTAAACACTCAAATAGGTTAGCAGTGGTGGTATGAGCACAAATTTCAATAGTCCCATAGTCAATTTTCTGCAGCAAACCATAGTCAAAGATAAGTTACAAAAAGACCATGAGGATGGATATACTTATTCAATACTGTACTAAGAAATTACCATAATCACAGTCTTGAGCAATGGACAGCTTGTAGGAGATGTAGAAGTGTCTTTGTACATGTTGTAAATTCAAAAACACAAATAAGCTCACCAGGCTACCAAATCCATTGAATGTTGGTTGATGGTTGAGACTACAACCACTATGATTAAAGTCAGTTAACTGAGTCATCGAGAAGAAAGATAGGGGTAAACTATAAAACCCTTCTAAGTCAAGTGTTAATTTCATGACATTAGTTTTCCCATCAGTCAATACTTGATTACTTGAACCTTCTCCTTAAATATACATAACCTCCTCCTCTAATAAAAAAAAGAGCCCCAAATTTTTTTAAGCATTGCTTATGCTAGATGTCACATGACAAAACCTTCTTGAGAGATGTAGTAGTTGAAGTGTATAGTTTACAACTTAATGGACGTATACAAGTTAAGAAAATAAACAAAACTTACATAGAATGCTAGTACTACTCCTGAAGTGAAACCAGCTGGGAACTTTATAGCAGCACTAAAGAATCTGTGGTAGTATCTGTTCTTTGAAATCAAACCGGACCCTAGATGAAAAAACACGCTATAAGAAAAAAGTGTTTCATGTCAACTTAGCTGATTATCTAAAGCTGAAACACAGGAGGACCTACGGCACTATCTTTCACAGTTCATTATATTACAGCTAATTATCTTTTAATGCATAATCGATATCACATATTACAACTAATTATCATTATATTACAAGAGATAAAGAGAAGAGTCTGTACCAGGTTGATGCTAAGAGTTGATGTTCACAAGTGATGCATATATACCAACTGCACGTTCATAAAGAGCAATTAATGCCCTGACTGATCGAGGTGTTACTTCTAAACCGAAGAATCTCATCTAAAATCATAAGACTAACCTGAACTTTTAAACCGAAGAATGATATCCAACTCTGTAAGTTGAACATAAAGTAAGAAAATAACCTTTGTGACAAAGCTTCGGTTGTGCCAATTACGACTAATTAGGGATGAGTTGCCCAAAAGAGTTCTTGTCCAAAAACTTCTATTTTTCAATACAGCAATAAGTAGTGTGTCAAATACTCAATGTGATTGAACAAGAGTTTCTTATCTCCACAATAATCCATTTTTTTACTAAAACTATTTAGGAAGCTTTATGCGATAAATATATTGGCCACTTTTAACCAGTGACATGTTCTTTGCATGACCTGTTTCCTGAATTAACTTATGCTTTACGCGTTTGACCAGACAATACCTAACCCAAATCGACCCATTCATAAGCAAATGGGTCAAAATTGCCATCTCAGAAATAAAAATCTATAATGCAAACCTCTGAACCTGTGAATGTTGCTGGCTCCTTTTCTCCTATCTGTGATGTGGTCAATGGATTGGCAGACATTTTGGTGAACATTTTCTTCACCTGCTCCACATGATCCTCGTGTTTAACAGCTCCAGAGGCACAAATAACCTGAAGCAAATAATAATAAATAAATAAATCTAGTATAAATAACTGAACCCTGTTATTAGACTAGTTTGACCAATAAAATGCCACAAAATCATACAGTTGATAATTTAAGTCAAGTACCATACTGTGAGCAGCATAATGGGTGGAAATATAATCTTGAATATCCTTCTTTGTTACCTTCTCAATGTTTTCAGCAGGTCCAAGAATGTATTGGAAAGCAGTAGCATGTAAATGGTCAAAAATTACTTCCATGTTCTGTTCACCCACCTGCATCAAAAGTTGTGAGTTTAGTAAAAACAACGTAATATGATTAACCTTGATCTGATGCTAAAATATGGGAAAGCTATAAAACCCTTTTAAGTGGAGTGATAATTTCTTGACATTAGTTTTTGTTGACAGACAAAAGACTTTACGGTCAATATCAACACATGAGTCATCATCTGTGAATATTTTAAGAGTGAAATTATGTATTGGACCCATGTGCATTAACAGAACTTGACATATATCATATAAACATGTACTCTTTTTGTCCATCTTTTACCTTTTACTTGGTAGGAGTATCGCTTCCTCCTCATCAAACAAGTCAGCCCCATCAGAATCGTCCCCATCAGACGACTCGGCTCCATCAGTCGACTCGGATCCATCAATTAATACTTGAACCTTCTCCTCAAATATACATAACCTCCTCCTGTAATAAAAAAAGCCCCAAAACCTTCTTGAGAGAAGTAATAGTTTAAGTGTATAGTTTACAACTTAACGGACGTATGCAAGTTAAGAAACAAGAAGAAAAAAAACATGTACATATGCACACACAATTAATAGATATGGTTATGCTCGGAGTTTGACAATTTTTTATAAATAGCTTTCTGAATTCACCTGTCTCAAATGTAAGTTGAGAGGCCCGAAGCCTGGGTGAAACTAAAGTCCCAAACATTGATAGTACCGCTCGTTCTTTCTGAAGCTGCATACATAAAATAGAAGATAGCAAGGGAGTCACAATCATAAAATACTTAGCAGCTCTTCGTTTAATCAAAATAGCAACTTGGTGGTTACATGTCAAATTATCATACTTCCACTGTTGGTTAAAAAAAAACTAATGATTGTTCTTGCAAAAATGTATTTCTACTATTGACAGAAAAGAAAGTTGAAACAAACTTCAGAACCGTATTGATTCACTCACAGAATTCTCTATTTTACGTGGTGATGCATTGATTTCAGATCCGTTGCTTTCTCTTGGTGATGCATTAGTAACAAATTCAATGCTGCTTTCCGGTGAACTCTCCTGGTTTCCTTTATGAACAAAGAAACCTTTATAAGTAGTCACTAAAAATAACAGATCCTTCCATTAAAACTTCGCACAAAGTTGGGATAATTAAAACTTTTCTTGGAGTTTAATCCTTCAATATGATAAACGAAGAAGTTAGACTTCAAAAAATATCATGGATTTAAGAATTATGAATTAGCAATATCATCAAAATTTGCAAAAATCGACAGATATAAAAAATTACAAATAAGTAACAAACTCAACATCAACTATGTATGTGGAAAAAATGTGTTCTCATTTGGAATGAAAGACGAGAATTCTTGCTTGTAGATGCAAGCTTTTCAATAAGATTTGAGGTTAGTCTCCGATGTCAAACTTCTTTACGAGAAACAAAAGACATTTCTCATTAGTGAAGTTAGCTTGGAAAAATCATGGATTTTGATAAGGAACATGTGTTACTATATGTTGTTTTACTATGATAACCAGTTTGCATGAGGCAATATAAGCACTGCCCTATAAAATATTATCAAACCGTTGTCGTGCGCAATATAGGTAATTTCATATGTTTACCAGCATCGCTTTGGCTGCTAATGTTTTCTTTCAACTGCTCATCGTCCTCGATGTTTTCCTTCTCCAAAGAGGAGTCTTTATTGTGAGGAGAGGCCCATTTGCACAAATTGAACTTTGTCGACTTTGTCATGATGCTACCTAAAACAGAGGTGAAACTAATTAACACGTTTCACACCTGTTAGCATGACATTTCTGAGCCTAAATCACCAGATAACACAAAAGTGTGACATTGAAAGATCATTAAGTACCCGCTTCTCATGAAAGTTGCATCAATTATCATTTGGGGGTGACTATGACAAGGTTGTCGTATTGGCCTAAACATTAGATAAAAGTTATTAGGCTACCATCACAAATTACAGATAAAATTTAGTTTGGTTGACAACGATGACCATTTCAATATAGACATTTTACTAATCACATATTCTTAAAAAATTACGTCACACGTTGAATTGTCTGGGACACAGAATGTGCAGTATATTTCATATTTACATATTCTAGAAGGAACTTGTTGAAGCATATTTCCGTCGAGTAGATCTTGACGGCTCTCACGTGCCTCGATACCTGTTCTGTCTTGGGAAGGAACACGCCGAGCTACTCCTAGTCTAGGTACTAGGTGTCACGTCACGTGGGAGACACAATCGCGTAATATCCGGGTTAGGCGGCGTAGTCTGGTTCTTGCATCAGACTGTTGGGTAAAAGGATGTACCTTTATGGTCCTTCGGCACATGCCCCTCGGACAAGGGTAGCATCCGCCTTCCGGTAATACCCTTTGGACTGATGAAGATTCTTTGGTCCGGTACGTGTCGTCCGGACACATACGTCAACATGTCCCACCAGTATTGTAGTATCGGTTGAAGACCGATGGTGCAATACTTAAATAATATATTTACGCCTTTCGGCACACGTCATTCGGACAATGTCCCCCCAGTATTGTAGTATCGGTTGAAGACCGATGATGTAATACTTAAATAATATCTTTACGCCTTTCGGCGCACGTCGTTCGAACACATACGTCAACATGTCCCCCCAGTATTATAGTATTAGTAAAAGACTCATAATGCAATACTTAATGAATACCTTCATGGCCTTTCGGAATGTCATTCGGACAAGTGTATTATCTTTATGGCCTTTCGGCATGTCATTCCGGCATACCTTTCGTCCAGTGAGCATTTTAGAGTGGTTTACCACGTGGCCCAAGGCGATGATGTAGGTTATAAGCCAGTGTTCCATAAGGCGATGATGCTAGTTAATGAGGCTATACGCCATCATGTCCCCCCAATATAGTATTGTTGACATAGTCAATGATGTTATACTTAAACTTTATCTTGTCTTTATGTATACCTTTTCATAATTCTTTCCGAACGGTTGTGGACCACAAACAAGATGCATTGTTGGGCGGATGCCGAAAGCCATTCACGTCTTTTCTATCATCCCTTTGTTTTCTGCACAAATAAAACATAACTTTTATACCATAATCATTATTTTTTGTGAAGTGTCATACAGTATCCTTTCTTTTTTAATCACAAACGTATACCAAACACTTGTTATTTTTAATTACCGTTGCCACTCACATAGCTCCGGAGGTACGAGCTTATATTTTTGAGACGCTTATCTATTATATTAGTTTTAGTTAAGACTTCTTTCGGATTGTAACACCCCCAATTCATGGTTGCAGCGGAATTCGAACTGGGTGTTACTCGACGGCACAATAGTCACAATAATAGAAAACGAACTCCAATTGAGTCGTTTTGAAAGATTTATCATTCAAATTATATAAATATCAGAGTTTACAAAATGAGGTCCCAAATGGTTCAATGTTTACAAATCACATTAAATGAGTTTTGAATGATAATAAAATTTATAGCCCTCTTGAGTATCCGTGCCATTCCGTGCCATCCTTGATCGTCATGAACCTGAAATACATGCTTGAGAGGTCAACACAAAGGTTGAGTGATATTCATAGAGTTTGTTAAATCGTTTGAACACAATATGTTGGTAGTGTGAGTTATAAGTTCACACCAATGTTTGGAAACAAAAATCGTTATTTATTTCACTAAGCTTATGACACCAAAACGTTAACGTGTACCAATATCGATCGGCAGATTTATCCCGGTAGGTACTTTGCTAACATACCTAAATCTCAAATATTAATGCATTTGTTTGAACTTAGTCAATACAAATGGGATTCGTCAATCCCAATAGGCCTATTATTAATGTTCGCGCTCACTATTGCTAGTGACTAAATGGTTCATAATAAAGGATCTCGGTTTAGCAAGGTTGGTACTTAGTGATAATAAAACATCGTCGTGAAGCATACATTAGAAAGCATTGTATTCGATTTAGAAATAGCATGTATTCCCCCCAAGGAATTGTAAAACAATTAAGTAATGGAAAGTGGGGCTATGAACTCACCTTAAATAAGATAGCAAGTAATGAATGTAATGGTTGAATCGTGAAGGTTTCTACAAGCAACCTATAATAGAATGTCGCGACTTAGGATTTGAGTAATGAATATAACGGAGTGCCTATATATATATATATATCTTGCATCTAAGTCCATGATATGGTATGATGTATATTGTAAGACTTTGTAAGAAAAGATTCATGAACATGTATGTTTTGGTATATCGTTCACTACCGTTCGGGCCGACATAATTCAGAAGTCATGTTAGTAAGCGTTCGAGGAGCCAGGACACTTTAACTCGTAAATCCACAACTCAACTCGACGGCTTACATAATGAACTCCTCACATGAGGCTCCCTACTATTGTAGTAGTTGATAAAGTATAAGTTTTGATCCGAAAAGTTACATGTCCGATATTTGAATAAACTTAGGAAAGTTTATTAGTACATGAAGATTGTTATTAGGGATAGTTTCATAAGTCTTGTATGACCATTTGTCTTGGTAAAATCTCATGGTTTCCTTCTAGGTGAAGTAGATACAAATTGCTTGTTCATGTTATCGCCAATTTCATTGTTTCATGTTTACGCCTTTGTAAGTTGTTATGGTCATTTCGTCATGGCCTAGCCATGACCTTTGGTCCTTGTTCCAAGGTCATGAGACCCAACCTTGGCTCTAGCCATGGTTGTGGTCTTGATTATAGGTCATAAGACCTCTTGTTCCTTTCAAAGTATAACCATAATCTAGTGACTTTCGCCTAAAAATGGGCTGTTTAGAATTTGAAGAATTTTATCACTCGGAAAGCATTTTTAGGTCTCGAGCTTCTTTGTTCCTGAACGAAAACGTCGTTCCGGACAACTTTCGTGTTTTAACTTTTTGATGAATCGGACCAGAAGTATGACTTTCAAAAACTCAGAATGCAAGACAGGAAGGTTTGGGCAGTTTTGCCGGAAATCTTTGGTAACTTCAAATCGGCGTAACTTTTGACTCGTATACTCGTTTTAGGTGGTTCAAATTGCTATGGTTTCCTTGTTAAGTCCTCTACTGTATTATGTAATAATCCAATATCATATTTTTACCATTTTGATCAGGTTATACCAACAAATTCACTAATTTGCTTGTTTTAGTAACTTGTTTCAACAATCGATAACAATAACTTGTTTTGGTCATTTTTATACATCATGGACATGATAACAAGACAATATATAGCACAAATAATATGTAAATAACATGAACATGATTATTTAACAAGAATCAAGTTAGGGTTTGGCTCACAACTTTTGGCTTTCAAAGATGAAAGGAAGTTAACATGTAAGGATAGGACTTTGATAGACTTGCTTCAACCCTTTTTCACTTCATGCAATCTTTCTACCCTTGGTATTCTTGAAAGATGGATGATGAAGGTTTAGGTGACTTGAGTGGATTCAAACTCAAGAGAAATCACCAAGTATATGAAGTTATGGAAGTGTTTGATGAATGATAACCTATCTAGGGTTTCTACCTTGAAGAATCACTTGAATCATGCATGAAACTTGGAAGGAATTAAGCTAAGATGAGAGTGTTTGTGTGTGTGGAAGTGGACGGCAAAACAAGAGAGGGGGGAGGGGCTTTTATAGTCCAAAATGAGGAGGTTAGGAAACTAGTAGGAAATTACCAAAACTTGGTGACCAAGTTGTAATTTAGAGATGATCTAGGGGTAATTTCATGAGATGAAGCCACATGGGATGACTCCCCCCCTCCTAGGTCGGTTTGTAAGCTTGGAGAGCAAGGGTGTGGACTTTTCTTGGTATTATCCAAGATACTTGGTTAGTTTTGACTCCGGGAAATGCCAATCGTAAATGATTAAGCCTCAAAACGTAAAACCGGGTGTCGTAAAATTATGGAATTTGAAAGTATTGTTAAATACGTCCATATAGTCCATAATAAAATATAAAATGAGTGGTAGGTTCTATCGGGTGCCAAAACCCTGCTAAAAGCTGGAAACACGGGTCTAAAACGCGTAATACGTAAAATGTACGAATTTTGCGTAAAACTGAGAAAAGTAAAATGTTACTTTTCTAATATGATATAAATGATTTAAAATGACTTATAATGTCTAGACTGGGCTCAGTCTAGTGTCGGTTGGTGTTAAATGTCTTTTGGACATCAAACCGTAAGCCTAAAAATCACGAAATGACTTATAACATCAAGGGATGATTTTTGGTCAATGGAGGAGGGAAAATTATGTTGACTTTTTCTAATAATTTTGAAAACTCAAAATGTCTTAGAAACTCGTTTTGTGGTCTAACGGTTAATCGCCCATTCGGTTAAGCGTGCTCATGTGAGATTAGTACCGACATGGGTGACCTGCTGGGAAGTCTTTGGTCATGTTTTTCTTAGTCACGATTAATTCTCAAATAAATCATGAGTTTGTCAAACATTTTTCTGATGCGGGGTCACTTAACGCGGTCGAGTTTCGTTGTACGTAGAATTTCTGAATGACGTTTTACCCTAAAACGTATAATTCCGTGTAATTCCTTAATAACTTTCACGAAAATGAGCTTATGAATGTCAAACTTTTAATTTGCCATGGAAATGATTTATCACTTCAGCCCAAGAAGTAAAAATCAAGTTTCGGGAAAAATTTTCGGGAAAAATGAATAGTAAAAGTGAATAGTGAAATTTTTCGGGAAAAGTAAATATCCTGAAAATGCGAATTGTTACAGTCTCTACCCCTTACGGGGAACTTCGTCCCGAAGTTCTTTGTGTGTCATATGTTGGAGTGGTGTCGATGAAAAGGTGTGGTTACTTATGAGGACTAAAGTCTGGGGTTACCAGTGATGTAGTTTGATTTGTCGTTTCAGTGTATGGTGTAGGATGAGGCATACTTTTATGTAGGGAAGGTATGGTAATAGTCGAATATCAAGGGAAATTGATATAGCAGTCAAATATTAACAGGAATTGATATAGTAGTTGTACAGAAATTGATATAGTTGAATATCAAAAATGGAAATTGATATAGTTGTCAAGTATCAATAGCAATTGATATAACAGTTGAACAACAATAGCAATTTACATAGGAATCGAATGATGGAATAAATGTTGAACATGTGGTTTGGACCAAGTCCTGTTTGAATTGTATGGCTGCCCATGCATATGGCTATATGGCTTTGCAATGAGTTTGGTACGACTGCGCATGCGTATGGGTACATGGCCTCGCAATGAGTTTGTTTGTTATTGCACTATCATTATGAAAACCAAAATGTAAACCTCGTACTAATGGAAATTGGGATAGTCGTCGTAATCATAGTCTAGTAGGTAATCGGTCGTTGTACCTAGTGTTTATGTCATGGTTTGAAGCGATGTTGGTGAAAAGATAGGATTTCTTGTGGCGAATATAATGTAGGTATCATGCCATACCCGAGCAATGTAATGTAGGTATCATGCCATACCCGAGCAATGTAATGTAGGTATCAAGCCATACCCGAGCAATGTAATGTAGGTTGACTTCATACTTATGTTATTTCGGATACAAATAAGCCCACTTGTTTATAATTCTTTATTTACATAGAGAGGCATCCCAAACAATGTAACTAAAGGAATATAAACGTATGGTTCGATGATTTATAATTTCTTTATTTAAATAAAAAGGCATCCCAATCCATTCAAATAAGGACATTATAAATCATCCTACTCAAGAATTTCCGACACAACATTCATACTTAGCCGGTGAGTTACAAGGTAGTGTATTACGAGATGATACTGGTGTTCCAAAAGTACAAGATGAATATTCAAACTTGTAAAGCTGATAAGAGTGCTTGTGGTATAACTAAGGATGATTTGAGCTTTAAAAGTGCATCAAGATCTGTTAATGAGCTTGTGGTTCCAACGGTTGTGAAGATAATGTTATGATATGTTGATGAACAAAAGTGTGTAGTGTATGCTTAACATTAATACTCTTGGGTATAGATGTTGAGTTTGTTTTGAAAATCTTAAGAGATTTTAAAAGTTTATGATAGAATGGTATCCTAAACAGGATGGTACTTCTACAGGATGAAGAGAATAATTGGTAACTATCCCAAGATAGTAGTTCGGATTATCTCATAAATGAAAATTTTCAAGAATGAATTTAGATCATACAAATAAGGTGTTAAGATCTCGCTGAGTGGTAAGACACTATCGTGTCTCTAGATTGTTTTAATGTATTCTGGTGGTTTATCGTGTTCATGTAGGAAATCAATCTAAACATAACCCTAGTACAACTACTCTCAGTATTTGAAAATGTTAAGTCGAATATAGTTAGTCAGACTATATTCCACTGTCCCTAGGTTAAATATAGGTGACTAGTCTATATTTAGCCAAGGTTCGATAAAATTTTCAAATACCTAAATTAGGTATACTTGTGATATGTCCGTTGGTTTTGGGAAACTGTTCACTAAACAAAGGCGATGTCAACCCTTAAGTTGCAAGTCCCGTCCATACTAGACTTGTAACGTATGTTTTCATATTCCATTGCATAGAAGGTAGTAAGGGTAGATACGTATGGAAAGGAAGTTTTAAGTAGTTCTATAATAGAACATACTTGGCCAGGATCACGAACTTTTAATAATGAAGGTTTCATCAGAAAACCTTAATGAATGTAGAGAAAGTTCAGCTTTTGTCGATGATGGATTAGTTTGTCCTTTAGAAATCTCATATTTCTTGTTTGGAAATCGTTAGATTGTGATGGGTTTTTGATATCATAAGAAATGATATTGATGAGGTCGTGAAATAATTCCAGAGACCATTGCACAAATCACAATGTCTCGGAAGTAGGTTAGGCCATTGTGCAATTCACAATGTCTAGGAAGTAGGTTAAACCATTAGGTGACTCAAAACATTTGAGAAATGATTAAGACCATTGTATCATACAATGTCTTGGAAAATGAATGAGACCATTGTATCTCACAATGTCTTGGAAAATGAATGAGGTCATTGTATCTCACAATGTCTTGAAAAATGAATGAGACCATTGTATCTCACAATGTCTTGAAAAATGAATGAGACCATTGTATCTCACAATGTCTTGAAAATGAATGAGACCATTGTATCTCACAATGTCTTGGAAAATGAATGAGACCATTGTATCACACAATGTCTTGAAAAATGAATGAGACCATTGTATCTCACAATGTCTTGGAAAATGAATGAGACCATTGTATCACACAATGTCTTGAAAAATGAATGAGACCATTGTAATCAGTTACAATGTCTTGGACATATAATGTTGGAGTAGGAACATGATTGGGAGAGTGTGGCTGTGTCGAAATGCCTTAGAATAGGCATACACAGATATGTTTAGTTCATTGTTTAGATAAATGATTGAAAATAAACCGAGTTTATATATCAATATACTAATATGTTCATGTAGCATAAAATGCCTAGTGTGTATATATCAATATACTTATATGTGTTCATGTAGCATAAAATGCCTAGTGTGTATATATCAATATACTTATATGTGTTCATGTAGCATAAAATGCTTAGTGTGTATATATCAATATACTTATATGTGTTCATGTAGCATAAAATGCTTAGTGTATATATCAATATACTTATATGTGTTCATGTAGCATAAAATGCTTAGTGTATATATCAATATACTTATATGTGTTCATGTAGCATAAAATGCTTACGGGGAAATGCTCAAAAGGAGTATATATATGAATATACTAATATGTTTGTGTAGCATAACATGCTTACTAAGTCCATAATCGTCTGGAGGATGGAAGACACGGAGAGCGGAAGGCTATAAAATGGTTTTGCTTGTAGTTGTAGTTATAGTTTAGGTCTCAATTAGACCCGTTTCTCTATAACCATGGCTCTGGTACCAATCTGTAACACCCCCAATTCATGGTTGCAGCGGAATTCGAACTGGGTGTTACTCGACGGCACAATAGTCACAATAATAGAAAACGAACTCCAATTGAGTCGTTTTGAAAGATTTATCATTCAAATTATATAAATATCAGAGTTTACAAAATGAGGTCCCAAATGGTTCAATGTTTACAAATCACATTAAATGAGTTTTGAATGATAATAAAATTTATAGCCCTCTTGAGTATCCGTGCCATTCCGTGCCATCCTTGATCGTCATGAACCTGAAATACATGCTTGAGAGGTCAACACAAAGGTTGAGTGATATTCATAGAGTTTGTTAAATCGTTTGAACACAATATGTTGGTAGTGTGAGTTATAAGTTCACACCAATGTTTGGAAACAAAAATCGTTATTTATTTCACTAAGCTTATGACACCAAAACGTTAACGTGTACCAATATCGATCGGCAGATTTATCCCGGTAGGTACTTTGCTAACATACCTAAATCTCAAATATTAATGCATTTGTTTGAACTTAGTCAATACAAATGGGATTCGTCAATCCCAATAGGCCTATTATTAATGTTCGCGCTCACTATTGCTAGTGACTAAATGGTTCATAATAAAGGATCTCGGTTTAGCAAGGTTGGTACTTAGTGATAATAAAACATCGTCGTGAAGCATACATTAGAAAGCATTGTATTCGATTTAGAAATAGCATGTATTCCCCCCAAGGAATTGTAAAACAATTAAGTAATGGAAAGTGGGGCTATGAACTCACCTTAAATAAGATAGCAAGTAATGAATGTAATGGTTGAATCGTGAAGGTTTCTACAAGCAACCTATAATAGAATGTCGCGACTTAGGATTTGAGTAATGAATATAACGGAGTGCCTATATATATATATATATCTTGCATCTAAGTCCATGATATGGTATGATGTATATTGTAAGACTTTGTAAGAAAAGATTCATGAACATGTATGTTTTGGTATATCGTTCACTACCGTTCGGGCCGACATAATTCAGAAGTCATGTTAGTAAGCGTTCGAGGAGCCAGGACACTTTAACTCGTAAATCCACAACTCAACTCGACGGCTTACATAATGAACTCCTCACATGAGGCTCCCTACTATTGTAGTAGTTGATAAAGTATAAGTTTTGATCCGAAAAGTTACATGTCCGATATTTGAATAAACTTAGGAAAGTTTATTAGTACATGAAGATTGTTATTAGGGATAGTTTCATAAGTCTTGTATGACCATTTGTCTTGGTAAAATCTCATGGTTTCCTTCTAGGTGAAGTAGATACAAATTGCTTGTTCATGTTATCGCCAATTTCATTGTTTCATGTTTACGCCTTTGTAAGTTGTTATGGTCATTTCGTCATGGCCTAGCCATGACCTTTGGTCCTTGTTCCAAGGTCATGAGACCCAACCTTGGCTCTAGCCATGGTTGTGGTCTTGATTATAGGTCATAAGACCTCTTGTTCCTTTCAAAGTATAACCATAATCTAGTGACTTTCGCCTAAAAATGGGCTGTTTAGAATTTGAAGAATTTTATCACTCGGAAAGCATTTTTAGGTCTCGAGCTTCTTTGTTCCTGAACGAAAACGTCGTTCCGGACAACTTTCGTGTTTTAACTTTTTGATGAATCGGACCAGAAGTATGACTTTCAAAAACTCAGAATGCAAGACAGGAAGGTTTGGGCAGTTTTGCCGGAAATCTTTGGTAACTTCAAATCGGCGTAACTTTTGACTCGTATACTCGTTTTAGGTGGTTCAAATTGCTATGGTTTCCTTGTTAAGTCCTCTACTGTATTATGTAATAATCCAATATCATATTTTTACCATTTTGATCAGGTTATACCAACAAATTCACTAATTTGCTTGTTTTAGTAACTTGTTTCAACAATCGATAACAATAACTTGTTTTGGTCATTTTTATACATCATGGACATGATAACAAGACAATATATAGCACAAATAATATGTAAATAACATGAACATGATTATTTAACAAGAATCAAGTTAGGGTTTGGCTCACAACTTTTGGCTTTCAAAGATGAAAGGAAGTTAACATGTAAGGATAGGACTTTGATAGACTTGCTTCAACCCTTTTTCACTTCATGCAATCTTTCTACCCTTGGTATTCTTGAAAGATGGATGATGAAGGTTTAGGTGACTTGAGTGGATTCAAACTCAAGAGAAATCACCAAGTATATGAAGTTATGGAAGTGTTTGATGAATGATAACCTATCTAGGGTTTCTACCTTGAAGAATCACTTGAATCATGCATGAAACTTGGAAGGAATTAAGCTAAGATGAGAGTGTTTGTGTGTGTGGAAGTGGACGGCAAAACAAGAGAGGGGGGAGGGGCTTTTATAGTCCAAAATGAGGAGGTTAGGAAACTAGTAGGAAATTACCAAAACTTGGTGACCAAGTTGTAATTTAGAGATGATCTAGGGGTAATTTCATGAGATGAAGCCACATGGGATGACTCCCCCCCTCCTAGGTCGGTTTGTAAGCTTGGAGAGCAAGGGTGTGGACTTTTCTTGGTATTATCCAAGATACTTGGTTAGTTTTGACTCCGGGAAATGCCAATCGTAAATGATTAAGCCTCAAAACGTAAAACCGGGTGTCGTAAAATTATGGAATTTGAAAGTATTGTTAAATACGTCCATATAGTCCATAATAAAATATAAAATGAGTGGTAGGTTCTATCGGGTGCCAAAACCCTGCTAAAAGCTGGAAACACGGGTCTAAAACGCGTAATACGTAAAATGTACGAATTTTGCGTAAAACTGAGAAAAGTAAAATGTTACTTTTCTAATATGATATAAATGATTTAAAATGACTTATAATGTCTAGACTGGGCTCAGTCTAGTGTCGGTTGGTGTTAAATGTCTTTTGGACATCAAACCGTAAGCCTAAAAATCACGAAATGACTTATAACATCAAGGGATGATTTTTGGTCAATGGAGGAGGGAAAATTATGTTGACTTTTTCTAATAATTTTGAAAACTCAAAATGTCTTAGAAACTCGTTTTGTGGTCTAACGGTTAATCGCCCATTCGGTTAAGCGTGCTCATGTGAGATTAGTACCGACATGGGTGACCTGCTGGGAAGTCTTTGGTCATGTTTTTCTTAGTCACGATTAATTCTCAAATAAATCATGAGTTTGTCAAACATTTTTCTGATGCGGGGTCACTTAACGCGGTCGAGTTTCGTTGTACGTAGAATTTCTGAATGACGTTTTACCCTAAAACGTATAATTCCGTGTAATTCCTTAATAACTTTCACGAAAATGAGCTTATGAATGTCAAACTTTTAATTTGCCATGGAAATGATTTATCACTTCAGCCCAAGAAGTAAAAATCAAGTTTCGGGAAAAATTTTCGGGAAAAATGAATAGTAAAAGTGAATAGTGAAATTTTTCGGGAAAAGTAAATATCCTGAAAATGCGAATTGTTACACGGATAATAATTTATCTAGTTGAAAACACAGCCATCCGGAGTAGACATCGACACACATGCCGCTTTTAGTTTGTCTACAGAGTATATTGCCGTTCGGTGAATAGCGCATGGGCCTTCCGAAATGTCTCCCGAAACGGTTTAGCCGCTCGAGCATCTGAAACGAAATTATCGCTCGAGCATCCAAGATGTTTTTTGGGCATCCGAAACGGTTATGACCACTTGAGCATCCGAACGAAATTATCGCTCAAGCATCCAAGATGTTTTTGGGCATTCGAAACGGTTTTGACCGCTCGATCATCCGAAACAAAATTATCACTCGAGCATCCAAGATGTTTTTTGGGCATCCGAAACGGTTTTGACCGCTCGAGCATCCGAAACGAAATTATCGCTCGAGCATCCAAGATGTTTTTTGGGCATCCGAAACGGTTATGACCGCTCGAGCATCCGAACGAAATTATCGCTCGAGCATCCAAGATGTTTTTGGGCATCCGAAACGGTTTTGACCGCTCGATCATCCGAAACGAAATTATCGCTCGAGCATCCAAGATGTTTTTTGGGCATCCGAAACGGTTTTGACCGCTCGAGCATCCGAAACAAAATTATCGCTCGAGCATCCAAGATGTTTTTTGGGCATCCGAAACGGTTATGACCGATCAAGCATCCGAAACGAAATTATCGCTCGAGCATCCAAGATGTTTTTTGGGCATCCGAAACGGTTTTAACCGCTCGAGCATCCGAAACGAAATTATCGCTCGAGCATTCAAGATGTTTTTTGGTCATCCGAAGCGGTTTTGACCGCTCGAGCATCCGAACTGATTTATTCACTCGGGCATTTATGTGATTTCCGATGGGGCCAGCCACCGGAGATCACATAAGGTGTTCTGTTCAGTCTTTTAATTGTTATGCACGTGGAACCTCACGTCGTTATTCCTGCACAATAAAACATGAAAGCTCTTTTGCCTTTTCCCGTTAGATATGACAAATGAAATATTTTCATGTATTAATAGAAAAATTGGGTTAAACCGAACCGTAACATAATCGATGGGGTATCATACCATTATTATCCCCCCAATTCAACGGTGCTAATGTTTATTAGTATCTTTGAACTTAAATAAAGCATAATAAACGATTAATAACAATTTTCACCCATGGGTATTAAATATCAAACATGTGATGTTTATCGCCCTCATTGACCTTGCTTTGTTTTTCACGAAATCATCACCTTATGCTTGCCAGTCCTGTAGAATAAAATTTGAAAGCTCTTTGCTTTCTTCGGTTAGATATGACAAACATGATATAACCTACATCAACACAAAACCGGATCACAACCAACTGTGACATAAGCGACGGAGGTATCACGACGCTATACTCCCCCAAGTTTGACGGTACTAAATCTTTTTAGTATCGTTGAACTCAAATACCACAAAACGCTAAATAACATACTCAACCCATAATAACCGAAGGTCTCGTGGATGCTAAATATAAAACATGTAGTGTTTCTTCAACTATCGTAATTCTACTATTGTTCCAATATTTTTATTTCGTAGTGATAAATGACACTGGTTTGAAGCATTATTAAAATTTATTCTTTATATTGATGTCCCTACACCCAAATGTCCATAAGCAATGCGTTCGTACCGAAGACGAGTGATTGATCATTGATTGACAAAGTTTTAGCATTGTTGCCCCAATCCCGTGTTTCATGTAAGTGATGACAAAAAAAGGTAACCGGCTCATTGTCTTGGTCCGCCAAATATTAAAAGATATTGAACTTGAACAAATAAAATTATTTTTAGTTTTAACCCATATTTCGCTTATTGTTAACCCATAGATATCTCACAAGCTTAAAGCTTGAACAGGTCGTTCAACTTCTATCATAATCTAGATGCGTTATTTGTAGAAAATGTAGCCAATTAGAGAAAGGTTGTTCAACCAACTTTCCAGATGCATAGTCCACGAAAGATGGAGCTGATTAAATATGGTGTTTAAACCGTTATAGCGCCACACGTTCAATGGTGCCATGGTTTATTAGTGGCGTTGAACTTGAAGTACAAAATATGCTTTTCTAGTAGTAAGAAAGTAACACTAATGTTCACATAACATTAAATTGGCCAATTATTCATTCATAGCATCTCCCCCATTTTTTTTTTATTATTATAAAAAACAATGTTTCTAGCAAAACTTTTAGATGTGTATGTTCGTTTAACATGCAATAAAAGCAATAATATAATCCTTCCAATTTCATAAGATTGGCCGTATCAAAAAACATTTTTGATCTAGAATATAAGATTATGTCGAGCAACTTGTTTTTTTAGTAAAAAGTGGTTCGGAATGTGAGCACTTCGAAACATAACATGTAAGGATAATAGAAGTTGCCCCTCAATAGACGAGGCTTCTTAATCAGGCGGTTAGTGGTCCGGAGGTCACAAGTAGAAAATAATGGTCCATCAGTTTAATGTAAATGAAATTGTGTGTGGAAAACTAGAAGGGGGGTTGAATAGTTTACCGGTTTTAAACTTGATTTTCTTCTAATACTTTTACATGAAATTAACAATTAAGACGTATCAAACAATAAATAATATGCAAGAATAAAAGTAAGAAACGATCAAACTATAACACGATTGTTTATCATGGTTCGGCTACAAGGACTCTATTTCCTTGCCCTACTCCACGCCTCGAGTATCCAACTCGAGAGTTTTCTTGCACTAATCAACAAGCTCCTTTATCCGGCAGAGAAAACCTTACACGTCGCTTACACACTATTTCCGACACTAAGCTAGATGTCGAGTTCTTTCACAAGGGTACAACCACTCCCGATAGTTCTTTTACAAGGGTACAACAACTCCCGATACTCTAAGTATTTTGAGGACTAAAATACTAAACGATCACTACAAATGGATACAATACAATGATGTATAAACTTTTACTAGTTTACACTATGCTATGCTAGACAAGTCTTGCAACGTTGTGTTGAAGCTTGTAAGTTCGTGATCTTCTTGCTACAAAGAAAGATTCACAAAGATGAAAGTGTTCTGAGTTAGAAATGAAGTATATGCAGAAATTATAATTTAGAGTGATGAGAAAAACTCAAGAAGTGAGTTGCTATTTATAGGCCAACAATCAGGCCAACCCACGGATACAGCGGAACCCATCCTTTGGTTCCGTCCATTATATCCGAGGGTTCCGCCAGCATGTCTGACAGAATCCTGCACAAAATATTTCACAATCTAACACAATATTCTCAAGATCTCACAGAGTCAACTTTGAGATCTTGAGTGTGAATCTATACATAATAAAACATGTTTCTTACACACATGTTTTCTTGAAGGGACATGTGTGATGCAAGAGATGATGTAACTTAACATTTTATTTATAATTTTAGATATTCCTAAAAAAGAAAGTATACTTGTAAAAATAGTTTATGAATAGAATCAAAACATGTTTGTTTGAGATGTTTAGCAAGTGAATGTTTTACTAAAATGAGTTTGCTTGCTTATATCCTAATATGACATACTATTTAGTAAACTTGCAAAATATATATAAGAGACATTTTCAACACATGTACTCAAACTAAAGTATACTTACTTAGAAATTACTTTGTGAAAACATATAAATGTAGTTTGAGTGAAGTTAAGTAAAAGACTTTTAAACTATATTTATAATTTGTCAAAAATAAACTTTATCTTTTGTAGTTAACAAAACTAAGAAAGATCGTAAAATATAAATAACGTTTTTAGGCGATATTTGTATTAATATTGTGTATTTTTCATCTAGATGAAAGCCATATTTTATAAAGTAATTTGACGTTGTGCTTTCATGGGTACCACTTTATGTAACATGTGCGTATTTTCATCTAGAGTTGTTAAAACATTCCAACCATTTCCATGATACGACACATATATTTTGCTTTTTTACAATCTTTGTATCGTACAACCCAAGTCTATATTTAAATGCAAAGAGTTTTTCTTGAACTAATTCATTATCAACTTTGTACTTGACCCATATGTTGGAATATGTAAATCATAACAATTATATAAAACATAAAACATCATCAAGCAATGCAGCGGAATATAGAATCAAATACATGTATTAATTAACCGAATTCAAATGATATGCGTACCTTGGTGATTTCTAGCCAAACAAGAAATCAAATAACAAGAACGAGTAAAACCCTAACAAGGGTTTAGGCAATCGACTTTTAGGGCAAGTCGAAAAGGGAAATAAGCTAACAAAAGTATGTTAGATCTTCGCTCTTGTACACACGTATTAGTAGCGTTTCAATTAGAAAAACTAGGTTCTTGATCACAAACAATCCAAACACAATGTTTAGAAGATCGCGTAGGACCTTAGAAGGGTGTAGTTGATCAACTAAACAAGAATGGTTTAAGCTTAGAAATCTAGTAGGAACCCTAGAAGGGTGTAGTTCGATTTCTAGGCTCAAGAGGAGAGAAGAAGAAGAATGTGATTGCAAGTGAATCAAGGAATGAATAGAATGAACACAAGGGGTCATGTATTTATACTAATCACAACTTGGAGCACAAGACAACAACCCTAACCCCTTGTGGGTTGGGTTTCGGCCGATCCATGGCCCAAGAGGGTCCATCCGGATCCTTCTTGTCTACTATTTGCATTCGAGCCCTTCTTCTTTCGTCTAACGACCGTTAGGTACCGTTAAGTATTTATTTGTGAAAATAATAATTATTCATAACTAAATATAATAATTATTATTAAATTGAAACTCATATGTAATGTGTGCAATCCCGAAGTCTCGTGTTCGAATCCGGACATATTCATTAATTTTTATCCGTTACTTTTAACACCATATATTCAACGGTGGTTGTAGGGGTAGGTTATCCCTCTCTAGTTCTACAAAGCATAGGTATTATGCATGCATTCTAATCAAGTATAGGCTGTGTCAAAAGACAAACTATGTGACAGCCGATTAGTACTTTTGTCCATATGTTTCTTTTACAAAAAAGATTGATGGCTCTTTTCCATTTCCATACTGTACAATTTTCTCTGAATGCCAAAGTGCATTTTGTACATTAAGCATGGTGAGATGTAAATTACATCTTCAAAATTGTGCAGGATTTTGAGCTAGCGTATATTGTCATGCACGATGTTATTTCGGAGCCGAAAATTCCTATAAAACATGCGCCATATCAGCATTTTTATACCATGTATTTAGCAAAACGGTTATGCAAAGTTATATCAAGGTTTTTTATTATGGCATGCTAAGTGTTGATGAACAACTTGATGATATCTACAGCTCGCAGTGATTTCATTTTTCATGGCGTCAAATAAGTAAGGCAAGAGAGTCAGAAACTTACCGACATGCAAGACCTGGGGGAGCATACGAATTTGCACCAGAAGTACGGTACTAACCAATGTAATCAGGCTGAAAAACAAATAGATCTGGATCTCAGCTAACAAACCCGTCACCATTTTTCTTTTCACGCCCAATGGATGAAACCCATCATCAGCATATCCGAATGACATGGCCAAAGGAAATCATGCCGAATAGCTTTTAGTCGGTTCATACAGGTTGTCTACACTCAACGTGTCAACACCGAATGTCCCTACCGAACGAGACAGTATGTTTGAACGAAACAACCTATCCGAAGAGGATAGTGCATTCAAACAAAATGACCAAAGGAAATCATACCGGACAGCCCTTGGTCGGTTCACATTGCCCGTTGTCCATACCGAGCCCGTTTATATTAGACGCCTGTAATGGGCTGAAAGTGTGACCCATCATTATTAACTCTTGGTAGAGTGAATAACAAGTCCCACGGATGGAGCCAATTTGTTGAAGCATATTTCTGTCGGGTAGATCTTGACGGCTCTCACGTGCCATTCATTCTGGTCCCGAGCTTTGAAGTGTGCTACAAAGATAAAAGAACCTGTTAGAAGGGGTCCCGAGGCCGAAGCCCCGAGGACCACCCTCCGACGGTCAAGTTAGTACCTCGTATGTAGAGGATTTATTATAATGTGTTGTGTATTGTGTGTGTGAGATGAGATATGATATGATAATGTAAATGAGACATGAGAGAGTAGTATATATAGAAAGAGAAAAAGGTAGGTACCAAATTGGTGCCTCGATACCAGTTCTGTCTTGGGAAGGAACACGCTGAGCTACTCCTAGTCTAGGTACAGTCTAGGTACTAGGTGTCAGGTCACGTGGGAGACACAATCCCGTAATATCCGGGTTAGGCGACGTAGTCTGGTTCATGCATCGGACTGTTGGGTAAAAGGATGTACCTTTATGGTCTTTCGGCACATGCCCCTCGGACAAGGGTAGCATCCGCCTTTTGGTAATACCCTTCGGACTGATGAAGATTCTTTGGTCCGACACGTGTTGTCCGGACACATACGTCAACATAACTCATGTGGCCAACTGATATGAGACGACGGAGGTGATCTCAAGCTGTATTTCAGCTTTAAAGTTTTCTCCCATTCTTGTGATATCTAAAAATGAATATCTTATTTTTTAAGTATCATTTATATCATAAACAAGTGAATACATGACAATAAATAGCTTGAATGACCTAAAAAATATCACTAAATTACAAGTCATCAATTCATATATGTGCTCCTTCATAGCCAAGCGTATTTTAACAAAAGGAAAATAAAAATAAAAAATAGCCACATTCCTAAGAAGTTGATTTAGTAAAAAATAAAGAGGTGAAGTGCGTTGATCCTTTTCTAGTCACCTATATTAGACGTGTTACCTAAATAAGATGTGTTTGATAGACAACATTTTCACATTGTTTGAAATGTGCGACAATGAAACATATTTTGTTGGTTTATGGATGTTTTCATGCCGTCACCCCATAAAAGTAGTAATTCAAAATTTCATGTTTAACTAGTTTAGAACCTGTGTATGAGGAAGGGATCCAATAAGAATAAAAAAATTAAAATGAGAAACGTGAAAAGTATTTCTAATCGCACATTTTAGATAAAAAGGGGAAATTTAAATGGACATGCATATGTTTTTGTATGTGCATCTGAAATGTGCGGTTATTATTTCTTCTCACTCTTTTTATTTTCATTTTATTTCTCATTTGATCTTAACTCCCTGTGCATGTTAAAAGAACTCAAACAATATTGTCATTTTGTGGTCAATAAATGAAGTGTAGATCTTACTAATTGAAATTATAAGAGTATTTTTAATTTGAGTTGATGAGTCTCTAAATACTCATCATTTCTGTTTCATTTAAATTACAAAAACATCTAAAAACACACAGAAACACCACATAATACTACAAATATCTTTGGATTGTGTTTTTATATATTTCAGGTGCAAAAGGATTGAAAACAGATGAAAAACGAGCAAAGTTTGCACACTTGGCAGAATCAGTCCCTGAACTTTCAAGAAATGTCAGAAATGGTCCCTGGAAGAATTATTTTAAAGAAAAGTCAACAATAGTCCCCCAGGAATCAAGGAATGACAAATTTTACCCTTGAAGTTCAAAATTGCAAAAATGGCAAAACAGGTCCCCCAAGTTTCAAACTTGACAGTTTTAGTCCTCGGGTATTCAAAATGGAAAAATTATCATTAAGGGTCCTTGGGAATTCACAAGTTATCAAATTAGGCCCCTGGATGAAAAGTTTGAGGAATTTACAAAATTGGTCCCTAAAGTTTCAAATTTGGCAAAAATAGTCCCTGGAATTTTAAAACATTGAAATTATCAAATAAAGTCCTTGTACTGTTTATACTTGGCAAATTACATCCTTTTGATAACTTTAGGAAAATTATATTTGCAGCCCCTCAAATTTGCAGAAATTACATTTTTGGTCCTTGTGAAATTATAAAACCAAATGGACCATTTGTGTTGTTTTTACCAAACCAAATAAATAAACCCACCAATTTTATTAAACCTGATCCAAAACAAATACAGGCCCAACACCCCAAGCCCATATTCCCCTTTAATAACAATACCCCTTGGTCAAACCCTCCCACCTTCTTCCTCCTGCTTCACCTTTCACCAATGGATAAAATTATTGCTCAGAAGTGATCTGTGGGACCCACAAGACCTATATAAGAAGGAAGAAGGCAGAAGTAGATTAATTAGTGTAGTAGTTAATGTAATGTTTTTTATGATTTCGTAGTGTAATCTGTTTTTATAATTAATAAAAGTTATTGTTTCTTTAATTAAGTTTTTCAATCCGTTTTACTGCTTTATAAGTCATAAGCTCTTATTTACTTAAAGTCCTTATTTTTAAGCTCTTTTAAGTTTCATTAAGCTCTAGTAGTTTATTTATAGCTTAAAATCTGTTAATACTTAGTTTATAATTAAAAAAAAAAAAAAAAAAAAAAAAAAAAAAAAAAAAAAAAAAAAAAAAAAATTATTAGCTAAGGGAACATAAGCTCTCAATAAGCTCATCCTCCCTTCTGATAAGCTCACAAAGCTCTTCCATAGCTTTTTGTGAGCTTATCTAATTTCCAGTAGCATTGTTCCATTGCAGCCATTACTCAAGTAAGTCTCTATTTAGCTTTCTGCATTTCAGCTTATAAACTGTAGCTCTTAGCTTATTTGTGTTTACTATTGCTTATATTAGTTACTTGGTTGCTTTTGTCTAGCTTTTATACCCTGTAGCTCATAGTTTTATTCTCACTGCTCATTTTTAGTATAAACTGCATTAGTGTGTTCTGGTTGTTTTTAGTGTTTGTATCATACTCCATTAGCTTTAATTTAGCCTAGGTAACCTGTTAAGACAATAGAAACAGCAGGTGTAAGCCAAAAAAATCAAAATCATAGTGTAACTTGGTCCTTAAAGTAGTGTTTGGATTGGCTTCATTCTGTTGGGTTTTGCTTGTTTATTGCTGTTCTTGCTGCTTCATTAGTTCCCTTTAGGCCTAAATATAGTAAATCAGTGATAAAATTTGCACCCTTAACTCAAAAAGTCAAGATTAGCTTAGTTGCTCAAATCTGCATGCTTAATGTTAAAATTGTTCCTGCCATTTTGATTTTCTGGTACAGTTTCAGTTTGTGATTGTGATTTTTATGTTTACACAAGTTCAATAAACACCTAGGGGTAGTTATGATCTATCAAAATTGGACTTGGACAAAGTTATTGTGCATTTTAAAAGTCAAAGGTAGTCTAAAACTGCTCATATACATCTGATCTGATCTAGGGGGTTTTAGGGTAGAATTAGGTTTCTATATTAGTTGATATTGCATTCAGGGATAGTTCATTCAGGGGTTTTAGGGTAGAATTAGGCTTTTAGGATCTGCACTTTGTTTTGGTTAATTAGCTTATCATTAGCTTATAGACTAGCTTAAAGTAGGTCCTTCTTAATAAGTTTCCTGTCCAAATTAGTATAGCTGCTAAAGTGCTTAATCAGCTTATTCATTGAGCTTAACTGACCTATTTAAGTAGTTTGTTGCATAAATAAGTTGTGTGGACCTCTCCTGAGCTTTTCGCTTATTCTGCTTACATACTACTTATTCCATTTGTGCTTATTGGAACTGTTTTTGCTCAGTAGTGTGTTTCTATGTTTCATTTGGCCTATTCTCATTACATTTGAGCTTATTTGAGTAAAAAACATCTTTGGTATAAGTTTAGTACACTTTGGTCAAAAGTGCTTATCAATAAGCACTCTCATTAAGCTGTTTTTAAGCTAATTAGCACTTCCTCAGCTTATTTTTCAATTTTTAAATTTGTCCTAGGTTTAGTATATTATTTTAGAATTTCCCTGAAATTTTCAGATTTTTTTGAGTTGTTTTGCTATTTTTCTTATTTTATTTTAGTTTTTAATCAATTTTTAATTACTTTTATTAAAGAAAAATAAAATAAAAATCAGAAAAAACATAAAAAAAATCCAAAAATATTTTAGAAAACTGTTTTTAGTTATTTTAGATTTTTCAAAATTAAATTTTCATTTTTCTCACTTAGTTTCACTTTTATTTGAATTACTTTTTAATTAGTAAAAATAGTTTTTAATTCATAATAATTATATAAAAAGTCTAAAAAAATATTTTCTTTTTCCAATAATTTTATTTTATCATTTGGATTCCAAAAATATAATTTTCACATCTGTGAGATTTATATTGGACAAAATTCACGTTTTATTTCGTACGTTAACGTAGTTTTAATTAATCGTACGCGTTTTTAGTTTTTTTTAATGTTTTAAATAATTTAAGTATACGTTTTAATTAAAATAGTTTATTTAAGTTATTTTGTTTTATATTTCCTTAGTATAATCACTCACCATTATCTTTTTCCCATTCAAAATCACTCGATCACAGATTCGTCAAAATACAATTGCACGCCTCGTTGGGACTTAACGACCCGGGGATACACTGTACTCCACGGATTTATATCTTGATCTCTCTCCCTCACTGTTTGGCTTGGTTGACCAACACCCTTGGTTGATAATACCTGACTAGTTTGGGAGGAGTCAGGAGTATTAAGGCTGAGCGCACTAAGGGGGTCGGCGATCAATTTGACCCAATTGGTCATCGGTCGTCCTTGATGTGGGTAGTCGGTCGAGTTAGGTCGTCGGGCGATTTTTTTGTGTTTCGATCGAGCAGACGACCAAAATAACACACACAAAACTATAACATTTCCCACTTACCCACAAATTACTTCTTGAACTTGCAAGATTGGACGTCGAAGTGTTATTTGCGTGCATATTTACAGTTTATGTTGATATAGTGACCATGGCATTCTTGAGTAGGCTATTGCATGATTATGGTTCAACACATTTGTTACAAGTATTAACACGTGTCAAGCATGTACATTAACACGTTTGTACACAAATATTGTTATTAAAATATAATATTTTGCTGTTAAAAATTTAATTTTGTTGTTGAAAAAAAAAAGAATGAAAGAAAGATGAAGGTCGCTTTAGTGTGGCAAAAAGTCATCTATATATAGTCGGATAGAAAAAGCTGATGTGACAGACAAAATAAAAATCGCTAAAAGGTCGCTAGTGTGCACAACCTAACAATGAGAAACATATAAACTCTCAATAGGGGACACACTTATTATCACAAATATATTATATGTACCATCAAATTCTTCTAACCAGATTTGTAAACTATTTAAAATGGTGTACCATCAAATAGTGTTTCAAAAAGTATCAATAGATTATTGTCGGTGTCGGTTCACTTGATTAAACAAATATAAAACCATATTTGTGATGTGTTAAACAAACATCTAGTTAAATAGTCTCTTAACACGTTATTGGTCTGCCACCTCTGCGTCACCTCATCCTCTTCTATACTACTGTATAAAGCATTTAAGTTGTGGGTACCAACAAAAATTAAGATAATGACTTCCAATTATTAAGTGTCATGTGTCATTTTTCAACTTAGAAATCACCTTTATTTTCAAACTAGCGGGGTTGCCCGCGCGTTACGGCGGGTGTGTTTTGTGTTTTGTATTTTGTCGGTTGTACGGTATAATTAATAATTTTGTTATTTGAAGTATGCATATGTTTACTTGGAAGCATAATTTGTTTATATTTACGGATTTTTTTTTTTTTTTTTTTTTTTTTTTTTGCGTTGCGGTTGAAATTTTTTTTGGTTGTTTGTTTTCTCGGTATGTTTTTTTTTTTTTTTTTTTTTTTTTTTTTTTTTTTTTAATAAACAAATTTGTATAAGAAATTTTTTTTAACTGTATTATTTTTTGTATTTTTTTTTAAAACAAATTTTCTTAAGGAAATTTATGTTAAAAAAAAAAATGTACCGAGTACTGTAGCGACGCAAAAAAAATGTATTATTTTTTGTATTATTATTATTATTATTATTATTATTATTATTTTAAAACAAATTTTTTTAAAGAAATTTATGTAAAAAAAAAAAAAAAAAAAAAAAAAAAAAAAAAAACGGACCAAGCACTGTAGCAACGCTAAAAAAAAAAAGTAAGTTACTGTAGCAAATCATTGTAGCACTGTTCATGCTACAGTGGTTTGCCACGTGTCGCGATGTGGCAGCATGCCTGGGTTTTAGAATATATATATAATTTAAATATCTTTTTATCTATTTATTTTTTTAATGAACTAATTTCACCATATTTTCTAAAATTGTGCTTTTTAATTCAACATCCATTTTGATATATTTTTATAAGCTTTTACTTTTTACATTTATAATGGGTTTATTTTGATTCAAATTTTTACAACTTTAACTTTTATCTAAATCAATACAAACTTGATTCGTTAAAATTATAACTTTTTTTTGGGGGGGAGGGGGGGGGGGTGTTTGACGTGTAAAAAATTGTGAGGTTCTTTATATATGCGGGAAGTTACAAAAAACCCAAATAAACACATACAACGAACACATATACATTGGGAGTGTTGTGTAACGAATTCACTATGCAGGCATGGAATTGAGGGAGAGTTGGATTAGCAATTCATTCACTATATTTGTAATCAAACTATATTAATTTCGCCGCCATTGTACGCGGGTATCCAACTAGTCCAAATAACACACCAATAAAATCTCCACTCCAACAAAAAAACCAATACCACTTATTGGGTCTCACAAAAAACCTCAAAAAAAAAAAAAAAAAAAAAAAAAAAAAAAAAAAAAAAAAAAAAAATCCAGCCACTTACCAAAAAAAAAATGCACAAATGATTGGAATGGCTAAGGGGCGAACAACAGATGAATAACACGAGACATGGTGCAGTACATCGTGTTGTTCATCCATTGTCGAGTCTTTGGTGGGCGAATAACATGCCCACACGAGCACTTTTAGTTAATGTTATTTAGGGCTGTTAAACATGCATGATGCACTCACCTAATTTTATTGTTGTATGCATAATGCGTACTTTTCTATGACTAGACAAGTACCCGTGCATAGCAATGAGATTTTATAGCGACAGATCGTTTAGTGATAAAAAAAATATATATAGGTTATAAATAAAAAAGAATAAAAGATTGAAGATTTGTGGATCAAACATAATGTTTTGAAAACCGGGTCGATTCGGGTGGTTCAACTAGTTGAACTGTTTAAGTCGAAAAATGGGTCGATTTAAACCGGGTCAACCCGATGGGTTGGGTCGAACACATGTCAAATTAAACCGGGTCAACCCACCGAGTTTGAAGCATCCCGGGTCTAGGGGTGAGCGCGGTTCTGGAACCGCACGGAACTGAATCGGAACTGCGAGAACCGAGAACCAAAAAACGGATATCCAAGGAATCGAGAACCGAACCGAGTAACATGTCTCGGTTCCGGTTCGGTTCTCGGTTCCAGTTCGGTTCCTTGCGGGTCTAACCGATTGGAACCGAGTTTTTTCTTAAGCCTAGATATCTGACATTTCCTTTAGTGCAAGTTGATCAAAGCTATCTATCTTATTCAATTATTATTATTATTATTATTATATAGCTGATTGAGCAAGCCTAAATTTATTTTCATGAAACTTATTTTCATGCTTAATAAATACTATATAGCTTAGAACATTATTGATCGAGCAAGCCTAAAATATTTCACTTTAACATATAAACTAGTTGTATACGAAGCAAGTTTAGGCCCAAATTTATTTTCATGCTTAAAAAATCTAAGGGGGTGCTTGGAGGGGGGGGGGTTGGGGAATGGGTAAGGTATTCAAAAGGGCCCACCTAACTCATTATTTTGTGCTTGATTAGTGAGTGCAAAGGGATTAATTACCCCGTAGTGGATAATCAACCATTATGCAGTAAATTGGGGGGGGGGGGGGGGGGGTTAAGAGATTGATTACCAACCTCACTCATTCCATTGCATTCCCTTTTCCCACTTTGAACCAAGCGGACCCTAAGTAAGTTTAGGCATAAAAAGTGATCGAGCAAGCCTAAATTAGCATGTATATTTGAAACTTAGTTGCATATTTAATACTACCTAGTATCTGATTTTTCAATCGTGTGGCTTGCAGTTGATATATAATCCTTGAGGCATGGAAATATAATGTGATTTCAGATAATATAACCAATGTTTTCAAACCCGGGTCGACCTGGCCGGTTCAACCGGTCGGACCGGTGCCCGGCCACAAAAACGGGTCAAAAAACCCGGGTTTCTAAAACCGGGTTAACCAGTTAGACCCGCCTGGTTTTGAGTGACCCCGGGTCAACCCGGGTCTTGAAACCCGACCGAGTCTGGTTTTTTTCAAAATTTTTTTATAAAAACCGAGTTAACCCGCTGGTTGAACCGGTTGACCTCGGTCAAAAAAAATTTATTTAAATAGAAATCCGGGTTGACCCGGTGGTCGAACCGGTGCCCGGTGACTGTACCGAGTCGATTAAAAATCCAGTTTGTAAAACATGGAATATAACTAGGGCAGGATTTATGTTTATTATACATTAGGAGTGTGTGCAAATGTTAATTTCTCCATCATGAAGTCTGTATAGCAATTAACTTAGACTCATGTTGCATTTTATGGGTTACAAGAGTACAACTTAATATAAAGGTAACAGTTATAACGAATCTAGGATTGCAGGCCTTATATTTCAGCCATACTATACTGGTGCATGAACATGGACATGTCAATGAGCAAGGACCACTTGAATTTATAACTGATCGGTCGGTTCTTCGGTTCCGGAACTGATACCCGCGGTTCCGAACCGAACCGAACCGAACCAAGAACCGAAATTCGTAATATTGAAGAACCGAGAATCAAACCGCGGGTCTAAAATTCAGTTCGGGTTGGGTCGGTAACGTTTCGGTTCGGTTCTCGGTCCATTTGCTCACCCCTACCCGGGTCAACCCGGTTTTCGATGTGTATTAATAGTTTCCTTTTGAAATATATTTTTTCAACATTTCTATTTTTAGTTTCAAGTTCTTACTTTTCACTTTTTGTTTTTTCCTTTATATATAGTATACGCGGGTACCCTATGACGATTAACCGGAGAAATAGATTTCGATAAGCCATGATTTACCAGTTTGTATCGGTTTCAACGGGTCCTCTCTGGTTCATTTTCGGATGGCTTTTATTGGTTAGCCGAACCGGTGGGCGACACTGGTTCCCGGTTGAACTTGTTGGTCCGGTCCGGTTTTCAAAATTATATGTACCATCAACTTCTAAAAGCATCTACCATGTGCCATTTAACAAAAAGGTTTTTACTATTTGAAAAGGCTTTTCATAAGGTTTTTAGCATTGCATGAATGACTTTTTAAAAGACTTTGAAACAAAGACTAAGTAGATGTCAAGCGGTTTGAAGCAAAAACTTTTTACTTGAAAGGATATAATAAATGCATAAAGTTATCATTTATTACCATTAATGCTTCAAGTCTTTTACGTGTTTTATTAATTTATATAATGTGTATAATAATATGTACTTTTCATTTTAGGGTGTTTTAAAAATAATATTAATTAGTGTGCTTAATTATTTTATATTATGGATTATGTAGTAGCTTGTTTAAATTGTATATTATGAAAATTATATTGTACTTTTCAGTAAGTGGTGTTTTAATTATTTGTATTTAATTTGGTAGATATGTTTTTAGCTGGTTGTACAATAAGAGTATTAATTATACTATATATTTCTCTCAGTTTTGACTAATTTTCAACATTTAACAATTGAACATTTCACATTGATTATACATTTTGTATAAATACTTTATGACATACACTTTTTAAAAGGCAGAAACTGTGCATTACAATTTGGATATAACACATGAGGATTTTTTTTTTCAGTTTACTCTTACTAAAAATGTTTGGTTTTAATTTTAATAATTTTACAAAAATAAAGATTAACAAATATTATTGTTTTTTTTTTTTTTTTTTTTTTTTTTTTTTTTTTTTTTTCATACAATTTACCCTACTTAATTATAATTCTAGTCTAGCTAAAAAAAAAAAAAAAAAAAAAAAAAAAAAAGGAATACCTCTTTTTCCACTTTTCTGAACTAAAGTGATATGAGGACTTCACTTCAAAATAAAAAGATCCATCACTCATCTCTCTTCTGTCTTGAAAAATGTTTTCTTTTCAAACTTTACTAAAATGACCCATTTTAAATAAATAATCATCTATACCCTTTTGTTGGATCTAATATCTGGGTTGATTCTTGAGTTCAAATCAAGAATCTTGAATATATACTTCATGAGGTTCGTTTTCTTAGTACATTCATATGTTTATTTGTTTTTCTTGTTGGTAACCATAGTTTTCGAGCTTTTGGCTGACTAATATTTGATACAGTACATGGGTTTGGTGTTATTATTGACTTTAGATGGTCAAACATAGTATTTTGAAAAATGTATCTGGTCTAATAGTTTATAAGTTTTTAGTAGTGGGTTGTTAAATGTACTTTAGATAATGATTTGTAAGATTGTTAATTTTTAAGGGAAAAAAAGTTAGTTGACTTTGAGTTTGGACTGTTTTGGGACTAGGGTCTATGTATTCTAATGGATTTAGGCTACTAGGCAAGGGTGGGATTCCCTCACCAAATGGCCCCACATCACCAAATATTACCCTTGCCCTCCATTTCATCTCACGCGCAATTTGTAATTCCCAAAACCAAAATTGGTGGTCTGACCACTAAATGAAAAAGAAAGTAAAGGGCCCCATTTTTTATTTTTTATTTTGTGTGTGAGTGTGTGTGGGGTATTTAGTGGGGTATATTTTTATAAAGTGACTATTTAATAAAATGTGAAGTTGGAGGTAACCTTGACTACTAATTGGTGAAGGGAAGTGAGAGGAGAGAGAAAGCTGACATGGCGCTGATGTGTATGGTGAAGGAGTGCTGACCTTGCCTTTTAGCCTTATGTAAATTTGAATATATGGGTACTTGACTTTGATTGTTGTTTGTGCTGTTTTTATGTACTGAATTGTACAATATAAATAACATGTACTCGGTTCGTCCGTATAGTGTTAATGGCATAAAGCAGTTTGTTATTTGTCGTCCTTCAAAATGACTAATTTTCAAAATGAGGAATTTTTAAATATGTAGTTACTAGTTTCGTATTATAGGTGATATCCTTTACCTAACTTGGAATGAAGTTTCGGTGCATCCTGATGCACCCATGGACTGGAATTTGCTATTTGTAGCTGATAAGAACCTGATTTTTGGGATAGAAATGTTTAAGATATTTGGACAGGTGATGGAGTTTTTGACAATGTGTGATGTCTCGAACCCGAAGATGAAGTGGGTTCACGTGTCGAAGAACCAGGTGGCTCGTGAATTGGACGTCTCTTCGTGCATGATGAAATCAATGGTTGTTGTGCATTTGTAAGTTAATTGTAAGTTTTTGTTTAAACTGAAATATTATAATTAAGTTTCAAAGATGTTTTTATGGAATTTTTGTTAATTCGATTGAATTAATGAAGCAAACGATGGGAGTTTCATAAGCAATTTTCAGTTTTTTTTTTTTTTTTTTTTTTTTTTTTTTTTTTTTTTTTTTTTTTTTTTAACTATTTCGATTGGTGGCCCGAGAAACATGTTTTTGTACTGGTTCAGAATCAGTTCATTTTGCAACAAAGTAGAGAAAACTACATAGATATCTGCTGCAAATGTGACAATTTTGACTCATTTAAGCATCAATAAGTACACTTAGGTTATGTTTTGCACTTCACAATGCCTGTGAACTACCCAATGTTAAGGATTAGATATATACACGTAACAGCAAAAGCACGTGGGGAAACCTGTTACTAGGCCTGACCTGGATCCAAATCCGAAACCAGACTTGAACCATAACCCTACGTTTAGACGTGTGACCAGGGTCGAATTCCGACTCCAGTGCAGACATGATGTTGATTGTCTTTATATTATCTTCCTATATATCAAGTGTTTATTATGATTTTATGAGTTTGACCCACCCGTTATTGATAAAAAATCACCCAAGTTGGCCTGTTTCCACATAAATGCGCTAAAATCTCCCCTTCTACTCAAATTTGTTAAATGGCTTGAAAAATAGCATTGCATTATCACTTTCTACTGGACTAGCAGCTTAGTGCACATTCTATCTTTCTTTCCTTTTCTTTTTTTTTTTTTTTTTTTTTTTTTTTTTTTTGTATAATCCCATTTTTTGTTAATTGAATTGATTTTTCTGTTGACTTTTAGGAGAGGAAGATGTAGTTGAACCAGGCACTTGTGAAAATGGATCAGGGTGGCAGCGCTGATGGTATATCCTTCAAGTAACTTCAGTTACTTCAAGTAAGTTCATATGATCCCAACTTCCCAAGTAACAGATTTTAGTAAGTTTTTATCTCATGAGTCATGAGCAACAACGTCACTGTATCTTGTATCTGTATAATATTATAATAGAATGATTGATATTGCGTTATGGTTCACCTATTTTGATTGTCAAGGTTTGGCAACCTGGAGTTCCAGAGATATCTGCAGTGTGGGACGAGGATTGGGATAAATTCGAAGACGAAGGTTTCTCATTTAACGCTACGGTGCCTGCAAATACTAAATCAACATCTCAGGCAGAAAACTCGGCTCCGGTGGATGACGTTTCTGAGGATTCATATTCAAATACTGACTGGAAGTCAGAGAAGCCTTTCGAGACTGAATCAGCATACGTAGCGAAGATGAGTCGGCTAAAAGCCGAGCTGGTAGTCCCACAGCTCAAAAAATATTTGAAAGTCCAACCAAGGAGGATTCATTTAAACGTTACCAATTGGATTCAGTTTATGGTCTGATCTTTCATCGTCTAAATACAACAAAACGTGTACCTATACCTTGTTTGGTGGAAAGATCTAAACATGCACTAGGCTATTGCTCTTGTTTTCATTTTTGTTTGTATATAAAAATTGAGTTTGATCTTCTATTGATGGGGTACTTTTGACAACAATGATGATGTAGATTTGGTGTGGGGATTCAATAGTGACACAGCTAAGGTGAGTTCATATCTTTTTTTCAATTATATCATTGCATGAAAATTAGTACAGTACACTTCACTGCAAGTCCAAGGAAAAGTGATTCCCCGCAAGGCAATAACAGTTTCTTCCAGAAAAAGAGTCGATTTGGGTTTGATGATTCGATTCCTTGCTCACCAGCTTCTCGAGCTGGCACCTCACCACGATACAGTGGGGGAAGAGCAGAGAATTCTTTCTTTGATAATTTCTCGAGATACGACTCTTTCAATGCCACTGACCGAGGTTCTCCCAAACAAGAAACCTTCTCGAGATTTGATTCCATGAGCAGCTCCACACATGATAATAACTTCTCAAGATTTGACTCAATGAGCAGCACGGCACAAGACCGTAGTTTCGCAAGGTTTGATTCAATGAGTACCAATGCAGGTTTTGACTTTTGACCATGGTCATACATATTCATTTGATAAATGGGTCAAGCAGACCGTGTAAGGTGTCGTCAGAAAGTCAAATGGGGAAAAATGAAACTGATAAATGGGCATTTTAGTTTGGAGTTTGGTGGTGTTATTTTTGTCTTCTACCAGCTTGATGGTTTATGTTTGTATCACTTGCTTGTCTTTGATTCCATTGCATGAGAACTTTACGATATTTCTTTGGTATTTTTTGACTAGAAATTCTAATATTGGATTGCAATTACTATAAATATCCAGTATTGATTATTAGATGCTTATTGTAAAAATAATGTACGCTAAAGTTTTAACATTTTTATTGGTAATAAACTAGTTACATAAGCAGTTATATGCCAAGAATTACGCAGTCAAATTTGATATTCATTGTGTGTTCTACTATGGATTGGTTTGTCTTGGAATATATTATCATGAGAAAGTGTTTTTTGCGTCGTTGGACTTGTTACGAACAGGGTTGATAGCATTATACACAAAACGCGTGCTCGCACACCTGCACACGCACATCTTAAGTGCTTCCACTCTGGTTTTCACCTTTCTTCCTGGTGAACCAATTTTTACTTATAAACTAGGAAGATATAGCAGTTCTTTTATGTAATTCAGTACCTATTGATTGATATCTATGATCTTTATCAATTTTGTTACATGTCGATGCTAAAATCTATGATCTTTATCATGTCTCTCTTCTTAAATGTTTTCATGGCACGGCTACTGAGACAACCCCAATGATCATGTGGCAAGGGAAGGATATCCCAAATGACACCACAAGCTATTGTACAAATAAGAGAGGTAGACACATTACCAGATGTACCAAAGCAATATTTAGTTCAGTGGCAAGGCAACCTGGGTACAAGCTGATGTGTTTCATACCACTTATCCTTAACGCAACCTTGTCGACAAGGTCAATGTTGGGGAGGACGGTAATGTCATGCACGAGAAAGTTGAATTGCCTTATGAAGGTAATGAGTCGTTGACTAATGATCAAACTGAGGTGGCAGCAACAAATCACTTGGTTGATCCACAAGCTCAAAGTGTGACTGAATTAGGAATAGGGAAAAGGTTTAAAACAAAGTCAGTGAGACTTAAGGACTTCATGGTTGAATTATCAAGCAATGTTACTGTACACTTCACCACTTCAAAACACAACAATCTATTCTTAATACATCCTAAATCCAAAAAAATCTACAAACAGGCTGTAGAGTTATAGCTAACGACAGTTTGCTGGTATAATAGTAAATGATTTCTACTCAAGCATTTCATCAAACACCTGGTGGGTGTCTCCTACATGGATTTATCAAAGATTATTGTGGCTAATAAAAAGACCAAATAAAAATTACAAAATCTACCGAGGGCATATAAATAATTTATCCTACCATGTCCACTTGATTCTTCCATACTTCTCAAACACGCACAAGACCCCACCATGCTGTGATAGAGTTGGGATGTCTTGGAACATACTCACTTCTCCCGCTTCTTGATCTAAATCTTCATCACAAATAAGTCTTACACCCATCTCCTTCACTTCAATTCCTTCATTCTCCCAAAAACAAAATGTTACAAAATTCTTTGCTTCCTTCAACCTCTCTATTTCAATTCCTTCAGTTGTCGTATAATGCAACCATATCATATCTGACTCATCGATTCTTATTGGCTTACCCCTAAAATATTGCAAACAGCTGAATGGATTGCATTGTCCCAAAGAAGTTCCATCAAAGTTCTTTACAGAGTATCCAAAAGGCGGGTAAGGTTTTTTTCTCTTAAAAACAACACAGATTCCATATCCCCTTAACTTAGTGAAGCTCCAATCTGATGGCAATTCAACCTTTACATGATTTCCCAAACTTTTATTTGTAAACCAATTTGGAATGCTATTTCCATCATAAAACATATCCATATTCCTAATGGAACTTCCTGGCAAACGGAACAATCCACATCTGTTATTCGCATACCGAAGGAAAGAAGAAAATCGAGAACCTTGGGAAGTTACAGATGACTCGAGAGATTGAGAATCCGATATCGACACCTTAAACAATTTTGGACAATTGTTGATATAAGTGAGCCTTTCGCTCATGATTGGGTTTGATCCCGTAATTGAATGTAAGGAGGTGCAATCAGATGCATAAAGATAAGCTAGGCGATGTGGAAGTTCGGGCAACACTTCCAGCTTCTTGCAACCATTAACATTAAGCCATAAAAGACTAGAAAGTTGACTCAAACTTCCAGGCAAACTAGTAAAATTGTTCCCTTCCAAGTCTAGCCTATATAGACATGATAAGCCTCCAATGCCATCGGGCACTTGAACTAAATTGCAGTAGCTGAAATTCAGGGACTTTAACATATTTAAACCTGCCAATGAAACTGATCTTTGGGGATGTTGGTTCCATATGAAACCAGAGATTGAAGTCCAGCATCTAGACCAAAAGGCTTCAGGAAAACTCCCAACCCGTGTGCAGTCTTTCAGATTTAAGACAGCAAGCTTATAAAGCATTCCAATAGATGGGTGAACTGTAACCAAATTCACACAACCTTCAAGATCTAGCTCTTCGAGATTTGTATTCTCTGAGAAGTCAGGAGTGGTTGTTAGGTTACAACAGTACCTTACCTTCATTATTTTCAACCTTCTTAAACACTGATATCAATAGAAAAAAGATTAGTCCTTATATCTCGAGGTGTCAAATATGAACACGTGTATGAACAAGTAAATACCTTTGGTGTAGTCCAAAGTTGCATTATGTTGCTGTAAGAGAGGTCGATGACAACAATGTTTTCTGGATAGAAATCTGAAGGTAAGTACTTGAAAGGGCATCCATGCCAACAAAACAAGCTTAGCTCATTGGACAAAAAATCCAAACTTCCTGAGTACTTCACATTGTAGCCCTTCAATTCCACTTTCTGATGGAATTCTTCCTTAGAATAGATTTTTAGGATCCGCAAATTTTTCATAAGTGCAAAAAAATTAGCGTTTATGTGAACCTCTTGACTAGATTTCCTTAACAAAAGGACTAGAACTTCAATTGCTTCAGTCAATTTCACCTGGAAAAGCAAGAACATGTAACATAAATTATAAAGAGTAACATATGCAATTGTGTATACTTTTGTATGAATATGAAGGTAAAGAAGAATATGCCACTTCTTACTTTCTTTTCACTCGATGCTGATGATATACACAATCTTCTTTGTTTTCCAGTCAGAATAAATTCTTCACGAACAATTTCCCATGCCATGCTTTGAATCAATTCATGCATTTGAAGACAATCTTCGGATACTGTTATTAGGAACTTATCAGCTAGAACTTCAATAATAGCATTTGCAGAACAATGACTGCTGACTTCAATAATAGCATTTGCAGAACAATGACTGCTGTGTAGTACACTTGCCGCAAAATCTTTATTTTCCCCAATGAAGGCACATGCAATGTCAAGAAACATTCTTTTCTGATCAGATGCTAGCCCATCAAAACTTGGTCGAAGTTTTTGGAGTATATCTGAATTAGGAAATGTTTGGAGTCTTTTCAATTCGCCTTCCCAAACATCCACAGGTTTTTTACGCAGTAATCTACCAATAACTTTGAGAGCCAAAGGGTGACCATGCAAATATTTCACAATCTGGAAAGCAAATTCTTTAAAATCTTCTATGGGATGCCTTTCACCAAATGCATTCAAACTAAAGAGCTCAAGAGCTTCATTATAATCTAAAGACTCCATTTCATAGATTTCCACATCATGAGACCTTAGCAATTGTTTGTCTTTACTAGTGAAAATAATAAGACTTCCAGGGAAAAACCAATCACATGAACCTGCTAGTGCTTCTAACTGCTCCAAATTATTCACATCATCCAAAACAAGAAGGATCCGCTTACACACCATCCTTTTCTTTATTACCATAATTCCTTCACCAACATTTGATATCTTCAGATCATTTGTTTTCAGAATCTTACGAATCATTTGCATCTGGGCTTCTTTGACATCTTTGACATCTTCACAAAAGCAACTTCCTTCAAAGTGGACATACATCATATTATATATAGCTTTGGCAAGGGTAGTCTTTCCTATCCCGCTTATACCGCATATTCCAATCATGTTAACCTTATCTGACCCAATGAAGCGTGACAAGTTTAATTTGGCGAGATGGATATCTATGCCAACAAGGTTCGCAACAACATCTAAGGGTCCGTCACGTAACTTTATGAGGATGTCTTTGGAGATGCAATTGATGAACTTGCACTCATACCTGTTAACCACAAAGAGACAATAAGTAAGTGAAACTTTACTCAAAGTGTTAAGCTTTAGTAGAGTTACAAGACTAATTACACAAAAACAAGAAATTTACCCATTTGTCATGTCCTGGAGATCCCATCCAGATAAGTTAGCCGCCATGGATAAAGCTTCCTTCCATTTAGCTACCTCTGGTCTATTTAAATCTTGATGTTTAGCAAAAGCTTCAGCATAGCTCTCAGTTTGTCTCCTCACGACATCAGGCTTAACATCATAAAAGATTATTAGAACCTCATGTTTAAGCTCTCCCATTTGCTTGCAGTCAAGTATTTTGACAAGTTCCCTCAGACACCATGTTGAAGAAGCGTAATTTTTGGAGAAGATAACTAACAAAAACCTAGATTCTTCAATGGCTTTGTAGAGATGAGGAGATATCTCTTCTCCTTTAGGCAATTTGGTATCATCTCTAAAAGCATGAATTCCTTTTTGGTCGAAATCATTGAACATATGATCCATGAAGCCTTTGCGGATATCTTCACCTCTAAAGCTAACAAAAACATCATATTTCCACCGATGAGGAATGGACGTCGTAGCCATTATCAATAACGAGATCAAACTGCGTCCACAAGTAAAGAGCATCAGAAAGAGTAGAGCCATTATCAATAATAGTACAAAGAATCCATGACTAAGATTTTCAGTCATCAGTCTGCCCTAAAACAAATATATATATAACTTGGAATAAAGAATGCAATTTCAAAAAAAATTCCTTTTACTAAATATGTGGCTCAGGTTCATACGTAGTCTTAAAAGGATAGCTACACAAAAACAACAACGAAACAATATAAAAAAGTAAAAGGACTTGCAGTTTATGTATGGATGGATGGAAGCTCAAAGTTAAAAAGAATAAAGGCAAGTGGGTTTGTAGAAAGAAGCTTGTATGATTGCATTTCATAAAATGTGATTAAATTATTTTCTATTGTTGTTCATGCTATGTAAATATTTGGACACTATAGTATTTTCCTTGATCTGTCGAAAATTTGGAATTTCATAAAGTTTTGGGTTTATTAACTTGTTTAGTTATTTAGACCTTGTTATCTAGCAAAACAGTGAACCACACAAAATCTTAACGACAGTCGACTCCCATATCTTGGCGGGGTAGCCACGGCGAGTTTGTTGTTGCGAGTTGCTGCTGTTTGACGCCTACCACTTCCGACACGGTTGACTGGACACCCTAATTTTTGGCGTTAGGCGGTGGCCGACTCCCGTATCTTGGCGGGGTAGCCACATGGACTTTTTGGCTGCAGCCATGGTGGGGGTTGTTGTTTGACGCCTACCACTTTTGGTTTATGGTGCTTTTTCAGTTCACGTATCTCGGCGGAGTAGCCACATGGACTTTGTGGTTGCAGCCAACATGGGTATTTGGCACCGGCTAAACCCTAATTTAGCGATTTGTACCCGTAAAGTGCAGATTGTAATCTAGCCAATTAGCTGTAACCTTTTGGTGTTTTCTGGGTGCATTTGCTGATACTGAGACTTATGTGCTTTTGTGGTCAGTTTGTGCGTGTTTATCTGTTTGCGAATGTTGTGTCTTTTGTGATGCTTGTTGTCCATTTGTTGCTCTTTTGTCCTTCCTGTAGTGTCACCACCCAAATAAGTGGTATCGCTACTTTATCACCCAAATTAAGATTTAGGACTGTTTGGATTTTGTTTTTACGCTTGAAATTGTTTATGAAGTTAAGCTTATGATTTTCAAGAAGGCATTAAGCTCAACTTCATAAGCCAACTTGAGAAACTAAGACACTCTTTGTGTTTGTGTGTTTTCATTTGTGTGTGATCTTTATTTTGTATACAGATTGGTGAAGGAAAGGTGGAGCCTATAGATGGTCTATACAAATTAACAAAATGCGTTGAAGATCATGGGCTGAAACATGCTGCTGTTACTAATGCCCCGAGGCCAAACGCTTATCTAATGATTTCAACTCTTGGTCTTACTGATTTCTTCCATTTGGTTGATGCAGGTTGTTTTATAGAGGTGCCAATTTCGACCCGTATATATTTTAACGGGTAGATGCAGGTTGTTTTATAGAGGTGCCAATTTCGACCCGTATATATTTTAACGGGTAGATGCAGGTTGTTTTATAGAGGTGCCAATTTCGACCCGTATATATTTTAACGGGTAGATGCAGGTTGTTTTATGTCTAACGTGCAAAGTGGTAAAATAAAAAGAAAACGGGTCAAATGGGCTATGGACATACGAAGCAGGTTGAACACACTAACACTATATTTAATAAAACCTTCTAAACCATCTCTATTAGTTAGTATTGCTAACAAAACGAGAAGGGTGTTGAAGTAAAGTAAGCTATTATAAGAATTTGACAAAACGTGAAACAACGCTTTGCCGCAACGCGCCGTCTCCCACCTCGTTATATTGAAATGTTACAAAATGAGACAATATTAAAAGTCATTAGATAGAGTATAAGAATTCTATTGATCGAATAACCAAAACCCAACAAGTAAGGAACAAATAATTTTACCATATAAGTTTCATCATACGTACTATAAATTTGAAATATAAAACGATTACTTCAACCACACACATTTAAAACTACAACTATATAATTAATCGGTGACTGAAATTAACTTACAGTTGACGGATGGATGGAAGTATTGATCGAATGAATGCAATGAAAATGAAAAGAGATCAAATGAAGTTCATAAAAGAGTAAAGGCAACTTGGTTGACTCTAAAAGTCAATCTTAATTTCACTTTCAGTCCCTCAGTTTTATATACTATGCAATTTCGTCATTAAGTTACATGTCAATCTTATACGGAGTACTGTATTTATTTGAGTTGGTGCGTTTTGGTATGTGACGTGATGAGGTACTGTATTTATACGGAGTACTTTTGAAGTTTGGCAACACTAGACCCTGTTAGTCAAACCATTACAAGGATAGTTCTTAGAATTTTGTTTATAAAAAAATAGAACCTTAAAATAGAACATGAGTTGACTTGAAAGCTTTAAAATATATTTAAATCCATTATTGTAAAAATTGAAGTGTTACAATTTTTTTAAATGTACAAAGTTTTACAAAAAACCACTAACTACATTCACTCTACCAAGAAAATATCATTTTTGACTACTATAGTTTTTTTTTTTAGTTGAATTATAAAAGTGAACACTTACTTTGTGACAACCTAAAATAAAAATATGAACACTTACGTTGGAGATCTTTTAGGTGGGATAAAAATGATGGGTAAATAAGATGATATAAAAGAAATAGAAAGGAAAGAAAGTTGATTTTTTATTTCATGTTATCGAGTTGAAATGAAAGGAAAGAAAAAGAAAAAATGTTGTGTTATCAAGTCAAGAATAAAATAAAAAGAAACGAGACATAATTACATGTATGCCTTTTTAAACATGTTCATTTTTACACAAAAGTACAAATGAGTAAGAGACTTAAAATAGTGAAAGTTATATTGGTTATTGCATACTCAATAGTTTAAGTGTAATTTTGTTTCTGTCTAAATCCACTCATATTTAGGCGGAAAATATTTGAAGAAAAGTGTTACGAATTTTCCTGTTATTTCTTGTTTGTTTCTTTTCCTTTCTGTTTAAGAAAAACACAAGAACATAATAATTATATATTTCAGGCTTTCACTGAAAATTTACCATATAAGTAATTTGTGACTAAAACCACTTACAGATGGATGGAAGATTGTGAATGAATTCTATGAAAATAAAAGATCAAATGAAGTTTAGAAAAGAGTAAAGGCAAGTTGGTTGACTCTAAGTCATTCTTAATTTCAATTTTAGTGTCTCAAATTTAGATATCATGCAATTTCATGTATTAAAATTCAATTATTCAAAAGATGTGATGCAAAATAGGATTTGGTTGATGATTCCTTGATTTCCAAGGTCTTTTTTTTTTAACGGCGGCTTATATAAAAGACTAGCAAAAGCTAGGAAAAAATATTACAAAGAGGAAATAGTTGCTAAGGGATTTTGTAACCAACAAACCCAACTACACATAAATTTAGGATTTCTAGAGGAAATCCATAAGAAAGATTGCGAAACTATAGAATCCCAAAGCACCGACTTCTTAGGAGGAGAACTAGAAAAAAGCAAGTGATTACGGTAATTCCAAATAGTCCACAAAAGAGTCCCCCCACTCCTTCAAGAAACAAACGCGCCTTGCTTGGAACGGATAAGGAGTCTAGCCAATCGTACAAATCCGATATGTTAGCACATATAGGAATATCCAACTCCCACCATTTGGCCAACATTATCCACAAATCTTGAGCCATCTCACAGTTGAAGAAAATATGATTAGCTGTTTCGACGTCATCATGACAGGTGGGTCAAAGAATTGAACCGATATCAATGCCTTTCCGGTCTAAGTTAACCCTCGATGGAAGTCGATTGAGCTTTAATCTCCAGAGAAAAACGTTAGCTTTAATTGGGATAGAACGATTCCAACGAGTGGCCACAAGGTCCACATCTAAAATGTGAGAATCAACCATATCTCGAACCGAAGCAACTGAAAAGCCAATGTGACCATCTAGAGACCATTTCCAAGGTCTTTGATTATTCCATTTTCATTTCATAGTCATTTTATTGCGGAAAACATTGCAAGCTCATTTTTATTATGGACCATTTTTCTACTAGTTATCTCTAGGAGTGTTCATTAAATCAGATTGAACCGACACAATGGCGGACCTAGCAAAAAAGCTAAGGTCGTTGCTCACTAGGTCATGGTCAGGTCGGCTAAAAGCACCTCGAGTTAGGTTGGATAGAGTGGGGTCGAATATAGCTTGTGTCGAGCCTAATTTAACACTTTTTACTAATGAAGCAAAACATAAATGATATATGATAAGTTTAGATTAATCGAGATGATGAATATTTTTGTTTTTAAGTTTAAACTTATATTGTTGTTGAATTATGTGTGTTTGGTGTTGTATAATATATGTTTTTTAAATCTATTATGTTACTTGTATTGAATTTTTAAAGCTTTGTGTATGTTTGGTATTGAATATTAAAGGTTCTATACGTGTTTGGTTAGCCGAAATATTGCAATATACTTAAGTGGAAAACCGGGTTAACCCGGCGGTCAAACTGATTGAATCAGTAACCCGGTGACACGACCGGGTCGATTCTAAACTCATGTTTTAAAACATTGAGTAAAAAGAAAGAAAAAGAAAAGAGAAGAAATAAAAAGAAAAATCCGGTTTGGATGGATTGATAAAATTGAGCACCGAAGTGAATCAACGACCTCCTTCCTTTCAATTTGAAAAAGATAGAGAAATTAGAAGCCTGAAAAAACGCTGCGGCTTCTGCCCCACTAATTCTTCCATCTTACCCAAACCCACTTTCGCTTTTGTAAAAACATGTTTATTCGATTGTTGACTGGTTTAGGATTTAATTTATTTATATCATTTTCGATCACACATAATTTTGATCTGTTACGATACTACTACTAATTAAATTTATTTGAAATCAGATATCATATATTATTATTAAATTCATTTTCGATCACACTGAATTTTGATAAGTGGTGGACGTTAAAAAAAAAGTGAATTTTTATTGTAAGTTGTGTGAGTTGTAAGCTGTAACTACTTTTGGGCAACCAATTACGGAGTCAAACTTGAGTTACCCTTTATAGTCCTTAGTTTTTCTACTATGGGCAACTTCCCACTTTGGTAGTTGACACTTGGGTCGTTTTTGACCGTGTGGTTTTACTTGTCATATTCGAGTGTCTAAGTGTAAAGAGTTGGGCTTCTACTTCCATCCCGAATTTTCAACCATGAACTTCTTTAGGAGCCTATTAATAATGTGTGATCATGAGTCTAACTTACTTGAATGTTACTTGGGCCAACTTGTTGCTTTGGCTGTAAGGGTTACACGCATTTGGCTCTTATAGTTCCATCTATTGAGTTATTTGAAAATTTTTGATGTTTTGACTTCTACCCATGGTCATGTTAATACCTATAGTAACCCCAGAAAAAGTGAGTTTCATCATTTTCACGTTGGTCAATATTTCCAATTTTGCATATTGCAAAATAAAATGAAATGATGAATACTCACTGTGTCCCGTGAAACGAAAATTTCGAGTTCAGACTTTATGCAGTTACATGTTGTTCTAGAAATGTTTGTCGTTGATATCTTATATAATGACAACATCGGTGACTTTTTTAAAATATACCCAATTTTATCAATGAATTGCAGCAATCACAATCAACAGTACCTTTATCCCAAACATTTTTATAAGAATTTGTGAAATGTTGCAATGTTTGTAGAATAACTTGAAATGGAAATTTATGCATTTCTGCTGAGAAGTTATAAGCGAAATCGTGTCAGCTTCAATCACAAATCTGTTGTGGATGATGTCGATTTGAGAGTGAAAGTCAAATTTAGTCTCGGTCTTTTATATTTACAAAAGGTGTAGTTGGTGATTGCTAATGGACAGGCAAATGTAAATGTAGTATTGCTCTTGGCACGTGCTGGATGATGCTAGTAATAGTTTTGATATAATTGTTGAACTTGATCCCTGTATGAAAAACGAGGAGCATGATGGGGAGACATGCCTTGATAATGATTACTGGTCCAATTTTTTTCTAATGTTTTAAGTTAAAGCAATATAAAGGTCTTATAACTTACAATTTGGTCCAAACCGTCTGATAGTTTCTTGGAGTAATCCTTCAATAAAAAGTGATGATGGTACCAACCTAAAGAGTTTTGCACTGGTTAGTGCTCTCTAGTCTCTACCCACGAATAGTTGAGCCAGGTGCGATCTCACTTTCGAGGTTAAGCTAGACATGAAATCTATATTTAGGCGAGTGTTTAGCTGCATATCTAAATGTTATTCACATTCTAGTTATTTACATTAGATTGTGGATATTTTTTATTTATTTTTGCGTCATGTAAGAAGGGTTAACAGGCTTGGCCTCTTTCCTAAAATATTTTGATTAACAAATGTATTAAATGTGATTTATAGTTTGATGAAATGATTTTGGGAGGTTGTAAGCCACTTTTGACTTTTTTGACCCATTCGACTTGGAGATAATTCAAACCTAGTCGACCTATGTTAGATAGATGAGTCAAAACTGTTGCGTCTAGACTGTATACAAAATAACGCTGCTTACTATGTATATAAAATTACTGTGTTAGATAGTTGTGAATAGTCTCTCATTCGTCTTGTATGTCTTTGATCTCTGATTGAATACAATCGATTGCTGTATTTGATTGCAGATATGGCAGCACGCTGATCAGAACCGCATTGACTTCCTTGGTCATCAGAAATTCTATAACGCCCTTAAGCTTGTAAATGTTGCAGAAAGTAAAAGAGAACTAACACTATATATAGTAAAGGTGGCATTATATGGACCTGCTTCATCTAAAATCCCTGCTCCATAGATTAATCTTGCAGCTCTGCCTCCAGCTCAACCAAATGCAATGGCACCACGTCCTCCTACACAGCAGCCTGGGATTGTCAATTCAATGGCCCCACGCCCTCCTACACAACAGCCCGGGGTTGTCAATTCAATGCAAACTCAAACTTTCGGCATAAGATCACAGGGGCATCCTAATTCAATGGCTCCTCATAGCGGTATTTTGCAAATCACAGGTGATTGGCTTGGGGGCAGAGGTGTTGGGGCTACTGTGCCAAAACCCCAAGAGCCACTATCATCCTCATCTTTCACAGCTCCTAGACCATCTGTTGGAGGAAATGCAATTACTTCTGCCGCTTTGTTTGGAGGTGACTTGTTTTCTATTTCTTAATCTATATCCAAACCGTCATCCTCCTCATTGCCAACACAAACTGCAAGTATTCCACCCGTTTCTTCTGCAATTGGTCCTGTAACTTCTCAGCCCCAGACTCCAGCCAAGATAGAACCACTTGGTGCATTGAATGCTTTTACAAGGCAACCCACAGGTGCTGATCATATCCAATCCGATCTCGAGGAACTACTGAAGGCTTTAACTGAACGTTGCAAAAAACATGGAATTGATGTCAAGTCAACTTCAGTTATTGAGCTTCCGAAGGGTATCATCTTTCATCTCAGAATACTTCATTAGCAATAATGTCACTGTATCTGTATAATATTATAATAAAATGATTGATATTGCGTCATGGTTCACCTATTTCGTTTGTCAAGGTTGGCTACCTGGAATTCCAGAGATATCTGCAGTGTGGGATGAGGATTGGGACAAATTCGAAGATGAAGGTATGACGCTCTTTGTTTTATAGTAACTATTTATCATATAAGGTGCAATGCCAGCTCATTTTTGTTAAAAGATATCAGCGTCGGTGGGTCAATCCGACCCGTGTTCCATACAAAATATCCGTTTTGACCCAAACACATGTAATTTATTAGTTAACCAATCTATTTTGCTACCTCTGTTCTCACATTATTCTCTTCAACTACATTTGCACTTTGCACTAAACCAAATCAACATCTCAGGCAGAAAACTCATCTACGATGGATGACGTTTCTGAGGATTCATATTCAAATGATGACAGGAAGTCAGAGATGCCTTTCGAAACTGAATCAGCATACGCACATAACGAAGATGAGTCGGCTAAAAGCCCAGCTGGTAGTCCCACGGCGCAAAAAATATTTGAAAGTCCAACCAAGGAGGATTCATTTAACCATTTCGGAAAGAACTTTGATGCTGACACAGAAAGGTACCAATCGGATTCAGTTTATGGCCTGATCTTTCATTGTCTAAATACAACAAAACGTGTACCTATACCTTGTTTAATCCTAGCCACAATCATCAATACCACATCTATAATACATTAAAACCAACGAGCCCAAACGGACCCTCGCAACAATCTCAAACATCAAAACCTATATACCCTCGTCATCACAAACCCAAAACAACAACAATAATAACAAAACCCTCACTGAGTCACGAGTTGACTCGGTAAACACAAAATCGGTTTTATTAAAATTTATTAAAACTAGGTTTTGAAATAAAATTAAAAAAAAAGGTACGGGGAGGCGCGTGGGGTGGTTTACCATCGATACAAAGGTGAAGGGAGGTGGTGGTGATGCTCAGTATCAAGAGCTCCAAAGCTCCAGAAATGGTGTAGTGGGGTTGATCTATAGAATGGGAGGAGAAACGACTTCGCCGGAAAATTTTCCGGTGACCGGCGCCGGATTCTGCTGGTGTTCCGGTGAGTTGTGGTCGGCTGGATAATCAAGAGAGAGAAAGAGAGGATTTGAGTGGGGCGTGTGTGTTTATCTATTGCAATATCTTGAGCTATTATTATGACACCTATCCACACAAGAGTTTTGAATTCGTCATTTGGATGGCTGTATGGTCAACCAGCTTTGACAGAAAGAATTTGACCTACACCCAAATATTAGTACATGTATATTTAACAACTACTACAGTATAATGTTTCATATATACATATCATTCATGGTGATATCAGGTGTGCAACCTTAAATGTTATCACTTATCAGGTAGTTATAATTTGTTGTTCATATTTTATATATATGTAGGAAAATTATATTGAACATTAGATGTATAAAAAGTATATTAAAAGGGATCATCTACATGTAGTTTGCAAGGTACACACACACACACACACACACACACATATATATATATATATATATATATATATATATATATATATATATATATATATATATATATATATATATATATATATATATATATATATATAGAGGTTGGTTCATGAAAAAAAGCCCAGTTTAATAGAAAAGTAAGAAAAGTGTACAAATCACACCTTCCCATCTCCCCTCATTTTTTTCCCCAACTACAAGGGCCTCATTGTAACTTTTTTATTTTATAGGGTGTGTTTCCCCATTCCTTTCTTTTTGTCCAGGGGCCTGTTTGTAACTTTTCATCCCATTCCTCCTTTCTTTTGATTCTGTTTCTTTATTTTATTTTTATTTTTTAGTTGTTTAACAACCTAAAGGAATGTTTGGTTATCTGAACCAAAAGAAATCATTATGAAATACATAAATCTCTACAATATACCAACTAAACGAAAAACATCAAAAACCATAGGAATATTTTCAAAATTTTCAATTACACCAACTGAACAAAAAACCTATAAAAGAAATACATATATCTCTACAATATACCAAGATACAACAGTTTTCATCAGCTTCTCTAAGTCTTTTTATGCCATCTTTCACTTCTCTCTTTCTCCCCATTTGAGTTCTACGTTCAGACCCTTTCATTTCAGTTTGTGCAAGAACAACCTCCTGAAGTGAAATTCTTAATAGGTTTCCAAAAATGATATCACATATATCTTTGAAAATAGAGTACAAGCTACATACCAGATCTTTATACTCTGTATTCGGTCCATCAAACTTGAGATTTAGATCTTGTAAGATCCTGCCAAGAAAATAATGTTACATGTTCACCAATTCTAGCATACTAGACAACAGTATGTCAGGTTTGATAATAAATACGGATCCTATTTGTAGCATATAACAAGACAAAAGCTAATATAAATGAGAAACATCATTTTTATTCATACAGAATCAATCAAGCAACATAAAAACTGATTTAACTTTGTAACTCGAAATAGATAACTAACTTTCAGTTAGAACAAACTAAGCTTCAACTGACCTCAAATTCAATGCCCTTAAACAGTATATGCAGTTAACAATTATTCTATACAACAATTTAGTTTCCAACATCATATATTAGATATCTTCAACATCAGATAACGAGCTCAGTAAGTGCCGTTTTACTAAATGAAATAAGGATAAGATAGCAAATAAAGATCGAAGCAGAACCAATAAGATCCATAAGCTGATCCAGAAAATGAGTTGCTATACAAACATTTGCAAACACGTATATATAATTTTCGACTTCTTAATCTAACTTTTACTTAACACTAAATTAGCATCAATCTCTAAAGTGAGAAAAGTAAGAATCTGCACCAGACGAAACAAGAACCTTAAACACATAAGAAAACCAATTGACCCAAATGTATAAAACTAATTACCCAACTGACCCAAACGTATAAAACTAATTACTATACTGGGCTCATACCGATGCACTATACTGAACTAATACCGCTACACTATACTGAACTGATGCGCTAACTGATACTAAAACTGATGCACTATACTAATATGTTCAACGACGCACTAAAAAGTTTAGATAAAATAATCCTGATACTCTAATCCTTCAAACAGATTCCGTATACATTATGTAACATGTATGTTGTATGTGCACTAAAAAGGAACGCTCATACCCTGCTGAAACAACCACAGATGTGCATTCATTTAACTTTAAAGCTTTTCCTTATACTCGTGGATGCACTAATAATATTCATAGATGCACTTAAGTAAACACATACTTAAGCTTAATCCTTAGCGAGTGAGCCCAGGTTACTCAGTACCATCAATGAGAAGACATTTTAACTAGTATAATAGGCAGGATGCCTATTTAATATCCTAAGGCTTTGTCATTGTTGATTATAACCTTGTGATATTGGCATTTACTGGGCATCTAACAGCTTATGAAGTTTAAAGAGAAGAACAATATGTATGATTTGTTATACAGAGATATAATGTGAAGAACAAACCTTGTTGGATTGCAAAATCTCAGTGAAGCCTTGCATTAGACCGTCTTGATCGGTGTAAGGGACAGTTAAATCGAAAGGATTGTCAACGCAAGTGGCAGCTGTAAGTGGTGTATCCTCTCCGACCTCAGCGAGATATTTGGTCAACAAATTAGCCCTGTAAGTGAATCCGACAACCAATAGAGTTGTCCAGGGGGTCTGCCATGTTGATGAAGTGTACAGCTGTGTCAACATCATCATTGTCAGTAGCTGTATTAAACAAGATACCAGACCTAGTACTTAAGCACCATAAACTTGTGGATTTCAGTGAACTTGACCCACATGTGATTTTTGTTATTTATTTTTAATCAATTACGGATGTTTGATCATCAAAAATGGGGTCATTATTGATTGATAAAAATGAGACATGTATCTAGTAAAAATATTGCTTTGAATTGGGTACATACGTGATAGTTCCTTTGCAACTTACCGTGAAGGAAGAGCGGCTTGTGGAACAAAAGGTGTGTAAGTCGTATCCCTTTTAGCTCAAAGCCGCTGCGCTTTCTTAAATTCTTATAGAAAAGCTTGGAAATATTTTGCAAGTTTAGCATCTATTATTTTTTTACTAGCCTGCACAAAAAAATAAAGTACCAACAACATGAAAATATTAGAAACAAAGGTTTTATGGTTTGAACCTGACCAGAACATCAAACAACTTCAGTAAGATGATTCTTAAACATGACTAAGAATACGCTTAAAAAGGATGTAGCATCCAAGAATAAAGGATATTGACAACCTTGTACATTAAAATAACATCTAAGACCGGAAGGCTTATAATGTGATATGAAAAACATTAGTAGCTATTTCACGAGCTTTAAATTCAACACTTTGATCAAAATTAGGGGGTGTGTGTTTAAGCTTATATAGCGGGCTTATAACTTATTTGTTTTTCAGCTTATGTTTATTTTAAAACTTCTCAGCTTATACAATCTTATTATGACATGATAAGCTTATATAACCCCATATGTAAACATCTACCCTTTCGATGCACTAATATCTACCTTTTCGATGCACTATTCATACTCATAGATGCCTTAATATCTACCTTTTTGATGCACCAATTGACGAAGAAGGGTGCCTAGAAGATGCAGTGTATAATACTTATTGCTTGTTATTTTCAGATTCATTTTTTTCTAAAGGTGGCAACTTCGACTCATTTACTGATGAATGAGTATTTGGGTTGTTTTTATTATATCAAACGAGTCGAATAAATAATGGCTAAAAGGTAGTTCAGAGCTTCAAACCATCACAGGAACATAAACATGTAGCAACAACTCATGCACCATATTCAATAGCAATAGAAGCAACAGTTTACAAGTGCCCACAATACCACTAGTATCACTACTGGTCATATCCAACAGGTCTTTCATCTCTTTTTTATTATTTACTTATACGTCAACTATTCAAGTCAATGCTAAATAAAACTATTGGCTTAATCACCTATAGTTAAGCTAACATGAGTCTTTTATTATTTACTTATAAGTCAAGTGTTAGCACGAGTCTCAAACGGATACTAGGATACAAACGGATGCACTAAAGTACCTCTAACGGATGCACTAGAGTATCTCAAACGGATGCACTAGAGTACCTCAAACGGATGCACTAAAGTACCTGATATGTCATTCTTTATAGAATGAACAGCACTCGCATAAGATATGTCAAACCACATATCATTAATAAAGCCAAGAACTTTCATGTCTTACAAATTTACCCATTTTGGCTCATTGTCTTCTACTCTGACCCACCCCCATTCCAAATCGATTATCGAATTGATCAGAAAGACTGAAGAAGAATGCAAAACACAGGATATACCTGACCAAGTCTCAACCGATGGCTACCAGGGAAGAACTGATAAAGGGATACAAAACCAAGTAGTTTTTGTAGACTGTGCTGCTGATCACTTTTCTTCTCAATTAGAAGATACATATGCCAGTCAGGATCAATGACATAAGTGGGATTGCTACCTGATACAGAAACAGTGAAGTGAAGAATTTAGCTCAAATATATGTAGAAAACCATGCAAAACCACATACTTATTTAGTAATCCAGAACAGATGGATGTTACCATCAATAAGGAGAAGAACAAATGGTACCAATCTACATTAAAGAAGACCCATGGATTCACCCTCAATGCGGACAACCTAATCATAATAGATAAGAATGAGCAAGCGTACCTCAATAATGTAAAATGTGATACGGTTAAGTAAACCACGATTTTTCAATAGGCATTAAAGATCTTTATAATTTACTCTTTAAAATGTGAATTGAAAATGATGGTAAACATGACATTGGCCTTTCATGTAAAAGATAAGTGTAATACGCACCTCAAGCTCATTTGCTTTCAAAACTATGATCACAGAAACTGTGTTGACTATACCTGATGCCCGTGTCAGTCCAGGGAAGAGGAAAAAAGGGCTTATGGAACTGAGCATCTATGTGAATCTGCTAGACTTCGGCAATAGAATACTTATTTATTAAAAGGGTTGAACCAATAGAATTATACCTCAATAAGTACTGATGCACTTATTATATAAGAACTCGTGCACTTTATTAAGAATGTGTTTAAATGAATATCTTGCTTTCCAACACAAAACAATTAAGCGTCTTGACCCTTACCTATTTTGACATGTTACCCGAAACGCATAAATAAAAGCATCTAGCTATCACCAATTTCATCTCTATGGAATTAACAAAAAAAATAAAGGATTACTTACGACATGACCATAGAACAAAGAAGTGAACTTTCAAGGCCTGTGGAACCGCTTCTTGACAAACAGCCCGTATAATACTTCTGAAGCATCTGGTTTTGCAATTTCGAGCTCAACAAGAAAGCATAGAACTATAGTGAGTACCAAGAAAGCAATCAAGAACTCAAGTTTTTCGCACCTGCACAGCAAGATATAAAGCATTATCCCATATTGTTGTAGAGCAAGTAGAATTAATGTCCTACACCCTATGAGCAGCACACCACACTATACTGGAATACCGATAAGCATATTCAGAGCAAATGTTGTGCCAATTATTGTACATAACAGATATTAGTGTCGGTAAGAATTAAAAAAAAAAAAAGATACATATCATGGTGCAAACTGCAGAAGTTTATATTTAAGCAACAAATTGCAGAAAAAAAAAAAAAAAAAAAAAAAAAAAAAAAAAAAAAAAAAAAAAAAAAAAAAACTATCATTAAGGGAAAGTTAACAACCACTACATGATGGTAGGAAGGATGAGAACCATTATGCATTTTCTCCAAAAGTTGCAGGAAGAACTCAAGTTAAAGCAAATAGCCAGGTTATAGAACTCAAGTAACAATTATTGCAATTTGGAAATATAGCTGAACCAAATATCCTTCAAACAGAAAAAGTCCTTTCTATAAGATTACTAATAGCGATGCACTATACTTGACTAATACCGATGCACTATACTGGACTCATACCAATGCACTATATTGAACTAATACCAATGCACAATACTGAACTAATACCGATGCACTATACTGGACTCATACTGATGCACTATACTGGACTCATACCGATGCACTATCCTGGACTCATACCGATGCAGTATATTGAACTAATACCGATGCACAATACTAAACTAATACCGATGCACTATACAGAACTAATACCACTGCACTATACTGAACTGATGCACTAACTGATACTGAAACTGATGCACTATACTAATATGTTCAACGACGCACTAAAAAGATTAGATAAAATAATCCTGATACTCTAATCCTTCAAACAGATTCCGTATACATTATGTAACATGTATGTTGTATATGCACTATTTTTTGAATGAAGTTTATGCATTTTCAGTTATTTTTGTTTATGCATTTTCAGTTATTACACAGATGCACTAAAATAATATATTCAAATATGATTCAATAAATGTAAATTTATTCAAAACACTTACTAATTAATAACTTTTACACACAAACACTAACTATTTTATTCTGATGCACTAAAATAGCATAAAAAAAAAAATAAATACAACTTACACTTATCTGACTTTTCTTGTTCGATTAGAAGCCTCTTACTAACTGTTTGTGGACTTATCCGACTTGCTGAAAATGAAAATAGATAATTATATCATCTTTAAATCAACAAAAATGATTAATTAAATAGAAAAATTAGGGCACTTACGAGTTGGAAAATTCTTTTTCTCCATATTTATGTTAATCAGCTAGAAAAATTAAAGCTTTTATGAGTAATTTGATCGGAGTGTGTGTTCATTGAGTAATTTTGATTGGAAAATGGATGTTTTTTCTATTGGAATATTGATTGGTTTTTTTTATTGGGATTGAATGATCGGAGTGTGTGTTCATTGTTATGAGTCAAATGAGATGTTGATTGGCGGCGGTGCAATGGCTGTGTGGTGGTGGCGATGGAGATGGTCAGATGGTGAGTGAGAGGAATCATGACTGTGTGTTAGACTGAGTGTGTGTGTTTTAAATCGGAATGATGCGTATGTTTGTATCTGATGGTTACTAGCTACTCCGTATTTTGTTTTCATTGTTTCAAATTTTACCCTGAAGTTTCGATTTTATCAAAATCTACCCTATAACTTTTTTTTCTAACTTTTCTATCCAAATACACTTTTCTCTAGAACCCTACCCTATATATATATATATATATATATATATATATATATATATATATATATATATATATATATATATATATATATATATACTAGGTAGGTTTTTAGGCCGTGCCCATGAAACTCAACATTTATTTTTAAATGATCATCTATATAGCCGTTAATTTTTAGTTTTCAGTTCGACATTGAGCAGCTCATGAGTTAGATCGACATGATGTAGTAAGTAGTTAAACACAAGACACACAGAATTTTGAATGTTTGAAAACATGAAGTTTTTTTATAACGTATCCGAAAATGGAGAAAGATACGGAGTAAAATAGTTTAGAAAAAATTTCATCTTTATGTTACACACTTACCCTAATCACGTATGTGTATGAGCATTTATATTATTTTGTTGCAGTCGCTTTTCGTCTTTAAAGCCTCGTGTAAGTTCAATTTATTTGATCTTTTACATCATTGTCGTTTCTAAGAAAAAAAATGATAGGATTTTTTGAGAATGTTCCGTTCATACTCATCATCACAATTTTAGTTAAATATATATATTTAGCATTTGATGCATTCATCCCAACTTTAGCACGTGGCAATGGTCTTTTATTTCCGTGGCTAGTATTTAAATGCAATTCATTGTTGGACTTTAGTGCATAGCTCCTTGTTTCATTTGAGAATGCCAAGTGCCTATATATATTGCGTACATGGGCCTTATCATAAATATCATTGGGCCATTGGACAACTTGCTTCAATATTCATCAACTTGGGCCGGTGCTGCTGCACGAGCTGGTCTTGGATTTCATTTGTCGAACATTGGACTTATAATTTGTGCTCATTCCAATCCCGTGCTTGTTTTTGCCGTTTTTGTCTTTCTTTTTGTCCTTTTTCAAGATATCCATACCTGCACATGCATAAACACAAAACACACTATATTTGGCATTTTAGGTCGTTTTTGATCATTTTAGTCCGGTTAAATTAGGCAAAATGTATGTGTAATTACACACACACCAAGAACAATAGCCACATTCCTAAGAAGTTGATTTAGTCAAAAACAAAGATGCGAAGCACGTTGATCATTTTTCACTCACCTAATTAGACGTGTTACCTAAATAAGATGTGTTTGATAGACAACATTTTCACATTGTATGAAATGTGTGACAATGAAACATGTTTTGTTGGTTTATGGAGGTTTTCATGTCGTTACCCTAGAAAAGTAGTACTCCCTCTATCTCAAAATATAAGTATATTTTTACTTTTTAAACTCTTTTTATTACAACTTTGACCTTAATTATTTATTTCTATGTTATATAATACTTAATGCAAAATATAAATGGATTTGTGTTTTAAATGTATTTTCATTTGTATACTTTTCATCAAGTATAGTCGGGGAAAAAAAGACTTTGAAAAGTCACAATGGACTTATATTTTAAGACGGAGAGAGTAATTCAATTTTTCATGTTTTACTAGTTTAGAACCCGTGTTTGAAGAATGTATTCAATAATAAGAAAAATTAAAAAAAAAAATGATAAGTATTTCTAACCAAATATTTTAAATTAAAGGAAAAAAATTAAATGGGTATGCATTTGTTTTTATAAGTACATCTGAAATGTATGATTATAATTATTAATTTTTTTTATTTCTCATTTAATCTTAACTGCTCATGCATTTTATAAGAACTCAATAAATATTGTCATTTTGTGGTCACTAAATAAAGTGTAAATCTTAATAATTGAAATTATAAAAGCGTTTTTAATTGAAGAATTAACACAGTGAGAAACATATAACTCTCAAGAGGGGACGCACTTATTATCACAAATATTATATTATATGTACCATCAAATGATCTTCTAACCAGATTTGTCAACTATTTAAAATGGCGTACCATCAAATAATGTTCAAAAAGTATCAATAGATTAATATCGGTGTCGGTTGAGTTGATTAAACAAATATAAAACCGTATTTGTGATGTGTTACTAAACAAACATCTAGTTAAATAGTTTGTTAAACGTTTCATTGGTGCATCATTCAAGTTTAGAGTGCTAAGTTGTAGGGAAGACGAATAACACATTATTCGTCTGTCATCTCAACGTTACCTCATCATTTCCCAATAAGACACAAATAACTAAAACCCTTTCTTTAAAAAATAAATAAATAAATAGAAAATAAAAATAAAAATTGATTGGGTCCCACAAAAAATACCCACCACTCAAAAAATAAATAAATGAATAAAAATAAAAAACAATACAAGTGATTGAAATGGCTAAGGGACAAACGGCGGACGAATAACATGAGACACGGTGCAGTACAACGTGTTGTTCGTCCGTTGTTGTGTCTTTGGTGGACCAAATATGTAACACCCCCAACTCAAATATGGAAGCTGACGTAGCTGGGGGTATTACGCAAAAGGAACCATGCACATTTATAGCTAACGACCACAACACGGGACGTTTATAAATGTTTCAAAACATATCATTCGAGTTTACAAACCATTTAGAGTTCAAAGACTCTTTATCAAAGTAGCAGCGGAAAAGTAAATAGAGTTTACAGCGGAAAATAACAAAGTTTAGAAGCGGAAGTAACAAACGACACACAAAAAGTTTTACGAATGACATGCAAATAAAGATAGTAAAGATGGTTAAGCTGCCTTGACAGAAAGCCTCCTCAGTCCAAGCCACTCCACCATGCCCCAAAATATTATGCTCCAAAGCTAATTATTAGTAATAGCAATACCTGAAACACATGCTTAAAAGTCAACACAAAGATTGAGTGTAATCCATAGGTTTAAATAAATAAGGTTGAGCACAAGATTTTAATCAGGTGATATAAGCAACATATGCAAATACCGGGTAATCAAGGTAACATACAATATATAGAGGCATCCCAGTGCATATAATATTGTTGATGATGCTAAGCTCATGACACTCAAAACGTTAACCAATCCATCATAAGTCGACAATAACCGCGAAATTTCATAATATAATAGTGCCCCCAAGGATGGGTATTTTCCATATCCACAGCAAAATCGAATATAGTACACCACAATTTGCTTATCTGGCAAATGGAGTGGGAAGGTCAGTTCCTATAAGCCTATATCCCTATATTCGCGCTCACTCGCAAGTGATTAATGGTTCATGATCTGAGGGTCTTGCATGGCAAGATAAGCTACTTAGCACATCGTCACGAAAGCATACCAATCAGGAAAAGCATAACAAAAACACTGGTGCTTAGAAAACATTTAAAAGCATGTATCTCACTCCAAAAGTTTATAAACAATTAAAAAGATTAAAAGTGAAGATATGAATCACACCTTAAAGCAGCCGGAAACGAGATATAATAACCAAGCAAGTAATATGTCACGTCAAGTAATCCTTAGCACAACCTAATCAATATAAATGACATAACTCAGAAATAATACTCGGATGTCTCAATAAACGATACTTGAACAAAAGGTTTCAATAACAATGGCGTTTGAAGAAAGTAGATTTTAAAAGTCTCGTGTGGAAGACAAGAAAATTAGAAAATGAACATGTCGGCAAAAGTGAACGATAACCCAAGAAATTTGAAAGTAGACAAAAGAGTAACTCGAAGAAGATATCGAAAAGAAAATGAATACACACTCAAATAAACGACAACACGTAAATAACTAGTCTCGGCTTTTCCCATTTCCCAAATATAACGTCGAAAACAATATAAGTTGAAAAGGTTTTTTTATCTATTTAGCAAATCTTAAACGGTTAAAGTTTATAAAAGATTTTATGAAATTTCGGCATAACTTGCCCGTTTATACAGCGTTTTCCCCGAGTCAACGACTCTTAAATATCCTATATATCGCTAAATATCGCAACTTATAATATACAATTGAACACATTATTCGCGTTAACATTAGTTGTTTAGTTTTATCGACCATTTTGTATTTTAGTACCAAAGGGTCCATAATATCTAAATAACCAACTCGTAAATCCAATGCGCCCAATCCTTGTCCATCACAAATAACGTCACAATATCAATATCCGGATCCAAGTCTGATGTCACAATCCACTTAACTATATCAATTGGTTTTATTGTTTCATATTTATTAGTTCACGTTTATTATTATCGTCAAGTTATATTATCGTTAAGTTTATATATATATAGTAAACTTTCCCGTTTCAAAATATTTAGTGGAGACCGTTATCAAAACTAAAAACCAAACAAACAACAAGAATAATAGCACACTTGCCGTGACTAGAAACAATCCAAACAATCCGAAACAAACATCACACCACCAATAACAACATCGCCCATCCAAACCTACTCGGCTCCAAATCTAAATCCAAACAAATCCTCAACAACCTAATCCTAGCCACAATCATCAATACCACATCTATAATACTTATTTAATACCCGACCCTCACCACAAGAGCCTCGGTGGTGGGGTGTGGTGACTGCCGAGAACCAAGCCTATATACCCTCGTCATCACAAACCCAAAACAACAACAATAATAACATTTTTATAAAAGATTTAACAACAAAATCGGTTTTGTTAAAATTTATTAAAACTAGGGTTTTGAAATAAAAAAAAAAAAGGTACGGGGAGGCGCGTGGGTTGATCTATCGAATGGGAGGAGAAAAGACTTCGCCGGAAAATTTTCCGGTGACCAGCGCAGGATTCTGCTGGTGTTCCGGTGAGTTGTGGCTAACTAATATTTAATAAAAGGTTTTATGAAAAATGACATTTACTCTAACCCTTTTGTTGGATCTAAATATCTGTCTGGGTTGATTCTTGGGTTCAATATAAACTTCACGAGGTTTGTTTTCTTTACTCTTGTGTACTTAATGCATTCATATCTTTATTTGTTTTTATATTTGGTAACCATAGTTTTCGAGCTTTTGGCTGACTGATATTTGCTAGTGTACATGTTTTTGGTGTTCCTTTTTTGATTGGGTCAAATATTGACTTTAGATGGTCAAACACAGCATTTTAGAATTTCATGTTTGACACTGGATTTTGGCTTGTTGATCTGAAAAAATGTATTGGGTTGTTAAATGTATTTTAGATAATGATTTGTAAGATTGTTAATTTTGAAGGGAAAAGAAAGTTTGTTGACTTTGAGTTTGGACTGTTTTGGGACTAGGGTCTATGTATTTTAATGGATTTATGTAAATTTGAATCTATGGGTACTTTACTTTGATTGTTGTTTTTGCTGTTTTTATGTACTGGATTGTACAATATAAATAAAGTGTACTCGGTTCGTCCGTATAGTGTTTTTATGTACTGAATTGTACAATAACATAAAGTTGTTGGTTATTTGTTGTCCTTCAAAATGGAATTTTTAAATATGTAGAAGATATGAATATTCTAGAAATCAAGGAAGGTGCGCCAAGTTGCAGTCCCTCGTGATATATGTAGTTACTAGTTTGTATTATAGGTGATTAGACATTAGGGGGTGTTTCATCTTTGGATCTGCGCTTCGATATCAGATGATCAACTACTTATGTGTTTTATAGATGGTGTTTGGATGTGCTCATGTAGCTTGAAGTAGATACCAAACACTAGATATGAGATAGTCAGTTTTGCAAAACACGCACCCAAACATGCCCTAGTGCACAGTAACTAACTTTTGACACCTAGAAGTAAGCTGTAATGTATTTGTAATTGTACCCCCTTCATTGATTTTATGGTTTCTCAAACTTATACAAGTATAGAATACAAGCCACACAGTGATCTTTTTTACTAGTGTAAGGTCTGAACTTAAGTTTCATGGAAGTGTACATGGAAGTGTGATGGATGATGATATTGATGATGATGACACAGGAGTCATTTCATTAAGGTGTCTGAGTTTGTATACTAGGGGTGGAGGGTGCAAGGTTGGAGCCGCAACAAGTGACGAGTTCGGTGAAGTTGTGGGTAAAGGTTACAAGCCCGTGTGTGGGACCGACGACACGAGTGTGGATTGTTTCTCATATGGAGTGGATAGGTTGTGGAAGAGAAATAATCGGAAAAAGAGTTTTGAAATTGAAGAGTCACACGGAAACAACACAATGCATGTGTTTCTTCCTGATGATATTCTTGAGTTGTGTTTCATGAGACTTCCATTGACGAGCTTAATGAACACTCGGCTCGTGTGCAAGAAATGGAGATGTTTGACTTCGCCACCTCGTTTTATGCAGATGAGATGAGAAGTGTATTGCCCGAGTCCATGGTTGTTCCTTTTCGGTACTGTTACAAATGGTCTTGGCTCTCGTGAGATATATGCTTTTGACGTTTCTTTCAACAAATGGCATAAAGTTGAGGCAGAAATTCTTAAGAATCGGTTTTACCACTGTCCATGATAACATTTTCACTGTTGGAGGTTGCTTGAGCCCCGGAAGAATGGACCGAAAGACACACATGGAGTGTTGGCTATTAGCCCTATGACAAAATCCTGGCACAAGGTTGCATCAATGAAACACGCAAGGTCAAAGTCCGTTCTAGGGGTTTTTGAAGCCAACTCTGATCGTTTGACCATCAAAAGTCAACTCCAGAAACGGACGCGGATTGGTGGAGTATTGGATGTTTACGAGGATCCTCACAGGATTTCGGTTAGACGTACATCAAGAAACGAAAAAACCAAGCATTCGAGTAATGTGAAAGACCGAGGACAGTTCTTTATAATAGCGGTAGGGGGGATTGGTTCATGGGATGAGGCTTTAAATTCATGTGAGATTTTTGATTCTTCGTCAAACAAATGGACGGAAATTCAACGGCTACCAGTCGATTTTGGGGTTGTTTGCTCGGGAGTCGTTTGTGACGGGGTCTTTTACGTGTATTCCGAGACTGATAAGCTCGCAGCGTATGACATTGGACATGGTCTCTGGACTCGAGTCCAAACGACTCCACACCCACCAAGGGTCCACGAGTACACCCCAAGGCTAGTGTCCTGTGATGGTCAACGGTTGTATCTGGTGTCGGTTCGGTTTCATGGTGTCAGTTCGGAAGTTGTGGGAACTTGATCTCGTTTACCTAACTTGGAATGAAGTTTCAGTGCATCCTGATGCACCTATGGACTGGAATTCGCTATTTGTAGCTGATAAGAACCTGATTTTTGGGATAGAAATGTTTAAGATATTCGGACATGTGATGGAGTTTTTGACAATGTGTGATGTCTCGAACCCGATGATGAAGTGGGATCACGCGTCGAAGAACCAGGTGGCTCGTGAAATGGATGTGTCTTCGTGCATGATGAAATCAATGGCTGTTGTGCATTTGTAAGTTAATTGTAAGTTTTTGTTTAAACTGAAATATTATAATTAAGTTTCAAAGATTTTTTTATGGAATTTTTGTTAATTCGATTGGATTCATGAAGCAAACGATGGGAGTTTCATAATCAATTTTCAGGTTTTTTATGTTTAAAACTATTCCGATTGGTGGCCCGAGAAACATGTTTTTGTTCTGGTTCAGAATCAGTTCATTCTGCAACAAAGTAGAGAAAACTACATAGATATCTGCTGCAAATGTGTCAATTTTGACTCATTTAAGCATCAATAAGTACACTTAGGTTATGTTTTGCACGTAACAGCAAAAGCACAGAAACCTTTTACTAGGCCTGACCAGGATCCAAATCCGAAACCAGACTTGAACCATAACCCTACGTTTAGACGTGTGACAAGGGTCGAATTTCGACTCCAGTGCAGACATGATGATTGTCTTTATATTATCTTCCTATATCAAGAGATTTTTATGAGTTTGACCCACCCGTTACAAGTTGGCCTGTTTCCACATAAATCTCCCCTTCTACTTAAAATTGTTAAATGGCTTGAGAAATAGCATTGCATTATCACTTTCTACTGGACTGGCAGCTTAGTGCACATTATATCTATTTTTTGTGATTTTTTTTTAATTGTATACTTGGAGTATAATCCCTTTTTTTGTTAATTGAATTGATATTTTCTGTTGACTTTTAGGAGAGGAAGATGGGGTTGAATCAGGTATCCTTCAAGTAACTTCAGTTACTTCAAGTAAGTTCATATGATCCCAAGTAACAGATTTTAGTAAGTTTTAAGGATGGCTTGACTGACCCGTCATTTTTTTTTTCGCCTGACCCAGGTTCGTGCAAAAAACATGGAATTGATGTTGCAAAAAACATGGAATTGATGTCAAGTCAACTGCAGTTATTGAGCTTCCAAAGGGTATCATCTTTTATCTCATGAGTCATGAGCAACAACGTCACTGTATCTGTATAATATTATAATAGAATGATTGATATTGCGTTATGGTTCACCTATTTTGATTGTCAAGGTTTGGCAACCTGGAGTTCCAGAGATATCTGCAGTGTGGGACGAGGATTGGGATAAATTCGAAGACGAAGGTTTCTCATTTGATGCTACGGTGCCTGCAAATACCAAATCAACATCTCAGGCAGAAAACGCGGCTCCGATGGATGACGTTTCTGAGGATTCATATTCAAATGCTGACAGGAAGTCAGAGAAGCCTTTCGAGACTGAATCAGCATACGTACATAGCGAAGATGAGTCGGCTAAAAGCCCACCTATATAGTAGTCCCACGGCGCAAAAAATATTTGAAAGTCCAACCAAGGAGGATTCGTTTAAACATTACGGAAAGAGCTTTGATGCTGACACAGAAAGGTACCTATACCTTTATGGTCTGATCTTTCATTGTCTAAATACAACAAAACGTGTACCTATACCTTGTTTGGTGGAAAGATCTAAACATGCACTTGTCTATTGCTCTTGTTTTCATTCTTCTATTGATGGAGTACTTTTGACAACAATGATGATCTAGATTCGGTGTGGGGATTCAATAGTGAACAGCTAAGGTGAGTTCATATCTTTTTTTCAATTATATCATTGCATGAAAATTAATAAAGTACATATCAACGTACCACTCTAGAGTGGACCTGGAAACTGAACCAATCTAAAACTGGTTTTGTATCAGTTGCGAACTGTTTTGGTATGCATGTCATAATTTGAAAAATACAAACCTAAAACAAAGCTGTTTGGACTTTTAAAGAAAATAGGAAACCCATCTCTATTGTGCCCTTGCAAATAACTTCATTTATTCAGGATGCTGAACATGAGAAGCATGGCGAGAGTTATTTCTTTGACTCCAATAGCTTTACTGCAAGTCAATGGAAAAGTGATTCCCCGCAAGGCAATAACAGTTTCTTCCAGAAAAAGAGTCCATTTGGGTTTGATGATTCGGTTCCTGGCTCACACCTTACCAGTGGGGGAAGAGCAGATAATTCTTTCTTTGATAATTTCTCGAGATATGACTCTTTCAGTGCCACTGACCGAGGTTCTCCCAAACAAGAAACCTTCTCGAGATTTGATTCCATGAGCAGTTCCACACAGGATAATTTCTCAAGATTCGACTCAATGAGCAGCACGGCACAAGACCGTAGTTTCACAAGGTTTGATTCAATGAGTAGCAATGCAGGTTTTGACTTTTGACCATGGTCATACATATTCATTTGATGACTTCCCTTTGGTTCAAGCGGACCGTTTAAGGTGTCGTAAGAAAGTCAAATGGGGAAAAATGAAACTGATAAATGGGCATTTTAGTTTGGAGTTTGGTGGTGTTATTTTTGTCTTCTACCATCTTGATAGTTTATGTTTGTATCACTTGCTTGGCTTTGATTCCATTGCATGAGAACTTTACGATATTTCTTTGGTATTTTTTGACTAGAAATTCTAATATTGGATTGCAATTACTATAAATATCCAGTATTGATTATTAGATGCTTATTGTAAAAATAATGTACGCTAAAGTTTTAACATGTTTATTGGTAATAAACTAGTTACATAAGCAGTTATATGCCAAGAATTAAACTGAATTAATAAGATGTGTTATAAACGAAAATAACAATAAAAGTTTATAGAGTATAGAAGAGTGTTTTCATGAATTTTTAATTGATCTGACCGAGTCGATCAGATCACTATTGGATCGTCGGGTCAAACCGCTTGTATGTTAAAAGAATAATTACCCGAAACGTATATAGCGAAAGACACAACTCATTATTGGTTTATAAGATAACAAAAATAAGTATGTCTAACATGAAATTAATATGATTGTCCTTTTGACATCCAACAAGGACAAGCACGTAAACGAGGGGTGTCATCTTTATACGAATTTGATGATATGAGCAAAAGGTATGTGTGAAGTGTTGGCACGTGAGGGGCATGTGTGTGGTTTTTAAACTGCACACGTGAGGTGCACGTGTGTTCTCCACACTACTCACATATCCAGTACCATAATTTGGCGCCCTTTCTCCCTTTAAATATCTGATGTACTCCTTCATTTCATTTTAGTCTGAATTTGATATTTCTCTCTGTAACAAACATTCACTCCATTGTAACCGTCCAACTACTTTTCCCACCATTAATAACAAATATTGCCTTCTAACGATTCGTAAGTGTATCCTAGAAGTGTTGCTATCAATTGGTATGAGAGCAGCCGTCCTGGCACTCCGATCACCTTTTCCAGTGAAATTCCGGCTAGTTTGTTAAGATTCTGGCCAACAATCTGTCAAGAATCAAAGTACTACACTTGTACTTTGATCTATTGTATGCTATCCGTTTAGAAACAAGACCAATTGTAAAGTATTCATCGCGACCACGAGAACAACGCGTTAGTGCTTAAACCCTCTGTTTTTGAATTGATGATCAGTTTTGTTTGACTTGATTTGGCCAAGAAAGGGTTAGGATTGTTAGTTACTGCTCAATTGAAGACGAAGGAGTAATAACTAACAGTTGTTTGCACAATCAATCATAGAAATATCATACAAACTCTCTTAACTATGGCTCCTGTTACCAGAATCAATGGTGCTTCTGGTAGTAATGAAGAAGGTCAGTATGTAGATCAAGCTATGGTTGAACTCAGGGAATTGATCACAACTTTGAGTATGCTGAATACTGTGATGAATCAAAACATGGGAAGGCAATCCAATCAGTATCGAAGGTTGGCAAAAGTGGAATTCCTAAAGTTTCAAGGAGAGGATGTTAGAGGCTGGGTGTTTAAGTGTGACAAATTCTTCCTGATTGACAACACATCAGAGGATGAAAAGGTGAAAATTGCATCAGTTCATTTGTCTAATAAAGCTTTGCTATGACATAGGTAGCTTGTTAAAATCAATGGTGATAATGTGGGGTGGGAGGTGTATAAAACTGCATCGCATCCTTATTGGCTTATCCTCAAAATAATCATCATAGTCGTCTGGATCGCATCCTCCCAAATCAGCTCCATCAAAGTTCTTTACAAAGTATCCAAAATCTGTGGTGGAAGGTTTTTTTCTCTTAAAAACAACACAAATTCCATATCCCCTTATCTTACTGAAGCTCCAATCTAATGGTAATTCAACCTTTACCTGATTTCCCAAACTTTTATTTGTAAACCAATTTGGAATGCTATTTCCATCATAAAACATATGCATATTCCTAATGGAACTTCCTGGCAAATCATCATACCGAAGGAAAGAAGAAAATCGAGAGCCTTGGGAAGTTACAGATGAGTCGAGACATTGAGTCTCCGATATCGACACCTTAAACAATTTTGGACAGTTGTCGAAAAGTGTGAGCCTTCTGCTCATGATTGGGTTTGATCCCTTAATTGAACATAAGGAGGTGCAATCAGATGCATCAAGATAATCTAGGCTATGTGGAAGTTCGGGCAACACTTCCAGCTTCTCGCAACCCCAAACAAGCACAAATGTTTTAGTCTCATGACACCACCATACACATGACCCAATTAATATAGCTTAACACTTGTCCTTATATCAATCCTAATCTAATACAAATACTAATATAAGTCTAACTCTAATACAAATCCACTAACACATTATTGACAGCTAAATTTGTTATCAGATGTTGCGTTTTAAAATCCATACCCCATCATTAAGAATCGAATTTGTTAGGCGGTGATTGATTGTGGCGATTGTTTTGATGTGGGTTGAGGCGATGGATTGTTTTGAAACCAGAGGTTAGGTTACTAATTAGTAAAATGTTCAAGAGTGATAACATGGAATGCCATGTAGGAATACTTCGGTAAAACAGATATTAGTTCCATTGAACCATAACAAGACCCATAAATCCAATGTAGAAAAAATTTTGTACCCAGATCATTCATTCACGTAATTTATTTGCTAGGAACAGATATTTCACATGTCTTTAAACTAGTTATATATCTGAAAGATACTTTGGTATATATCCGAAATAAACCAATATGGCGTAAGTGTGTAGCACGTCAAGGAAATTTGTGTCTTGAGAATTTCTTAACTGTCTAAAGTTGAATAAATTAGTATTTCAGATATTAATACAATTGCTGCAAACAAAAACGATCCAAGATCCTTTGTTGATCCATTATCTGATGAACAAAATCCGAAGTCTAAGCTGGAGTGTTTAGCATCAAATTTTGTTCTCAACACATGAATGCCGTTCCTTCAATTATTTTATTTTGGACAGTTAAACCCCCTATCAGTTGTCATTCCTTGGTGCTTTTCATATCCCTATGTAACGCCTCATAAGATTTAAGAATAGATGAACGAGCATTTGCTATTTCTACGAGTGTTTCTAGCGCTGCACAACAAAGGAAATAATGATTTCTTTTTAACACAAGTCAGGAAAAATGATGAACAATAATAGATATTGTTATGCTCGGAGTTTGACAATTTTCTATAAATAGCTTTCTGAATTCACCTGTCTCAAATGTAAGTTGGGTGGCCCGAAGCTTGGGTGAAACTAAAGTACCAAACATTGATAGTACCTTTGCTCGTTCTTTCTGAAGCTGCATACATAAAAAAGAAGATAGCAAGGGAGTCACAATCATAAAATACTTGAAGAGCAGAAACAGTCTCTTCGTTTAATGAAAATAGCAACTTGGTGGTTACTTGTCAAATTATCATACTTCCACTGTTGGTTAAAAAAAACTAATGATTGTTCTTGCAAAATGTATTTCTACTATTGTCAGAAAAAGAAAGTTGAAACAAACTTCAGAACCGTATTGATTCACTCACAGGATTCTCTATTTTACGTGGTGATGCATTGATTTCAGATCTGTTGCTTTCTCTTGGTGATGCATTAGTAACAGATTCAATGCTGCTTTCCGGTGAACTCTCCTGGTTTCCTTTATGAACAAAGAAACCTTTATAAGTAGTCAGTAAATATAACAGATCCTTCCATTAAAACTTCGCACAAAGTTGCGATAATTAAAACTTTTCTTGGAGTTTAATCCTTCCATATTATAAACGAAGAAGTTAGACTTCAAAAAATATCATGGATTTAAGAATTATGAATTAGCAATATCATCAAAATTTGCAAAAATCGACAGATATAAAAAATTACAAATAAGTAACAAACTCAACATCAACTATGTATGTGGAAAAAATGTGTTCGCATTTGGTTTCAAAAGGCTGAAAGCCTGAAACATCTCTCATTTGGAATGAAAGACGAGAATTCTTGCTTGTAGATGCAAGCTTTTCAATAAGATTGTGGTTAGTCTCCGATGTCAAACTTCTTTACGAGAAACAAAAGACATTTCTCATTAGTGAAGTTAGCTTGGAAAAATCATGGATTTTGATAAGGAACATGTGTTACTATATGTTGTTTTACTATGATAACCAGTTTGCATGAGGCAATATAAGCACTGCCCTATAAAATATTATCAAACCGTTGTCGTGCGCAATATAGGTAATTTCATATGTTTACCAGCATCGCTTTGGCTGCTAATGTTTTCTTTCAACTGCTCATCTTCCTCGATGTTTTCCTTCTCCAAAGAGGAGTCTTTATTGTCAGGAGATGCCCATTTGCACAAATTGAACTTTGGCGACTTTCTCATGATGCTACCTAAAACAGAGGTGAAACTAATTAACACTTTTCTACACCTGTTAGCATGGCATTTCTGAGCCTAAATCACCAGATAACACATAAGTGTGACATTGAAAGATCATTTAGTACCCGCTTCTCATGAAAGTTGCATCAATTATCATTTGGGGGGGGGGACTATGACAAGGTTGTCGTATTGACATAAACATTAGATAAAAGTTATTAGGCTACCATCACAAATTACAGATAAAATTTAGTTTGGTTGACAACTATGATCATTTCAGTATAGACATTTGACTAATCACATATTCTTAAAAAATTACGTCACATGTTGAATTGTCTGGGACACAAAATGTGCAGTATATTTCACATTTAGATATCACGTCATCTCTAAGTATGTAACTAAGGATTTTACAATTTTCATGTTATACAATGTGCATTAGCCAAAACTTGCTTATGATGACTTTTACATTTTGACCCCCGAAACTTTACAACCTGATCTAACGACCCTTTAGTGACAAAAAGTACTTAACTTTTCTTTATAATTAAGCAAAATAGTTGAATTAAACTGTTATTTCCTTTAGATATCTCGCCAAACAAAAAAGGGTGTCTGATAAGTTTCTCACGATCTGATCTCAATTCATTTGTCATCAAAATTAACAAATTAAAGCTGTTTAATAAGTCTATACCTTCAAATAAGGCAATTGCTTGTGAATCAGAGAATAAGACAAACTACAGAGCAAAACTAGGTCGGATCCAATTTCTATGGTTGTTTGAATCGAACTAGAACTATTACTTCATGTCTTCATCTCTTTTAGGCAGAGGTAGAAAACACTGGGAGAGTCGGGTGGGTTGGCAGTTAAGTCAAACGGGCAGATCTTTCATTCATGTTGAAACAGGTCGATTACACAACAAACATTTTCTATATAATCATTGTACCAAATATGATTAGAAAATAGATATCATTTCAATAAAAATCTAAATTTCTGAATAAGATGAAAATATACTTGACCCATTTACTTTTTAAAATTTTGATTTTACACAAATACCAAACCGGCATCTACATGAATTTTCATTTTGGCTTATTACTAGTGTCAACTATTTTAGCCTTTGCCATGGAATCGGTTTGGTCAAAATCGGTCAAATATCGGTCAAAATCGGTTATATCGGTCATATCAGTCAAATATCGGTCAAATTTATCAGTCAAATATCGGTCAAATCGGTCAAATTTATTGGTTCAGGTTCTTTCCAGTCGATCAGTCATATATTGGAGTTTAATTGGAGCACTTTGGTAGTATACCAGGTTCTCTCTTATAAGTTACAAATATAATTTATGTTTTGTTTTGTGTTACATATGTTGCATTTCAAAAATATACACAAATTTCTTTATAATTTATGGTCTTCAATATATCAATGATATATTGCCGCCATATCGGTCTTGGCGCTTGGCGGTTGTCAACCGCCGAGGTACCGCCGAGCGATATTTACAACACTGGCCATGGAAGGTGAACCGTGAACATACATGACATTTTCATAAAAAGGCTCGATAGTTATCTCTCGTGAGTATATACGGGAGCGTTTGTTTTGGCTTATATAGCCAGCTTATGGCTTATTTGGTTTTGGTCTTATGTTTCATAAGCTCATTTTTGTGGCTTATTTTGAAACTTTTCGGCTTATATAAGCTTATAATAACATAAGAAACTTATATAAGCCGAAAAGATTCAAAATAAGCCATATAAGAAACTTATATAAGCCGAAAAGATTCAAAATAAGCCATCAAAAGTGAGCTTATGAAACATAAGCCCAAAATCAAATAAGCCATAAGCCGGCTATAGTAACCTGTTGAAAGTTTTCTTAACGCTTATACATATCATATCCTATAATCCTATATTCTGAAGTAATACTTAGGGTGTGCCTAATGTGAACCCCATACAAAAACCAATTCAAAAAATTATATGATTAAGGTTAAAGGGAATTACCATCTTGGTCGTGAGTAATCTCTACCGTGGTAGCAGCAGAATGGGGTTGAAGGTTAAGCAATGCGGTGTTTACACGTGAAGCGCCCATCGAATAGCGAGCTCCTGCTAATTCCATCCATCCCTGAATTACCATAGGTTTATTATTAAGCCCAAAACGCAATCCATTTCTTTTTGTCCAAAACACAGCCAAAAACAATCCTAAACACAAGTTCCTAGAATAATCGCACATCACAACCAGTGGTAAAATTGGAAAATAAATAAGTTTGTTTCGGGCAAGCATAAATAAGAGGGTGTTTGTTTCAGCTTATTTCGCCGCCTTGTTAAATTTTTGAAGCAGTCTCCAAACTTCCGGGTATAATCTGTCTACATTCTAACTACCCAATACTCCGCTACAGCGGGATTGGGTGTTGTTGTTTATAAGCTCAAACTTAAGGGGGTGTTTGTTTCGGCTTATAGGTTATCTGGTTTTTGGCTTATGTTTCATAAGCTCATTTTTTTAGGCTTATTTTTAAACTTTCCGGCTTATATATATTTATTATGTCAGAATAAGCTTATATAAGGTGTGTTTGTTTAAGCTTATATGTGGCTTATGAGCTTATTTGATTTCGGCTTATAGTTCATAATCCCCCTAATTTTTCGGCTTATTTTGAAAGACATGTGGGAAATAAACTTATGAAAAGCCCACATGTCTCAAAATAAGCCAAAAAATTGGGACTTATGAAATATAATCCGGAAAACAAATAAGCTCATAAGCCACATATAAGCTTAAACAAAGCCAAAAAGTTGCAAAATAAACACAAAAAAAAGCTTATGAAACATAAGCCCAAAACCAAATAAGCCAAAAGCCAGCTATATAAGGCGAAACAAACACCTGACGAATGAATGAAAGAATTACCTGACGAAGAAGAGTGTTGGTTCAACTATAAATAAGGGAGTGTTTGTTTCAGCTTATTTCGCCGCATTGTTAAAATTTTGAAGCCGTCTCAAAACTTTTGGGTTTACTAGGGGTATAATCTGTCTACATTCTAACTCCCCAATACTCCGCTACAGTGGGATCGGGTGTTGTTTATAAGCTCAAACTTTTTGGCTTATGAGTTTTTCAAAAGTTGAATAAGCCGGGAAAATAAGCTTAATGGGGTGTTTGTAGGTTATCTAGGTTATCTAGTTTCCGGCTTATTTGGCTTATGACTGTTTGGCTTATTTAAAATTATTTTGAAATTTTCCGGCTTATAGGTTATCTAGTTTTTGACTTATGTTTCATAAGCTCATTTTTTGTGGCTTATTTTGAAACTTTCTAGCTTATATATATTTATTGTAACAAGCTGGAATTAAGAAGTCAAAGATAGAAAAGTCAACACAAAAAGTCAAACAACATTTGGCGGGAAAAGCTGTTAGCTTTTCCCAAACCTCCTTTTATACTCTTTTCACTTGTCATTTTCATTCATTCTGAACTTTGTAATTCTCTCTGTTTCTCTAACAACTCATTGTAACAAACTTCATCATCTAATAACAAATCCTTTTGAGTCATGTTTCTTGATTATTGATTCTAAAGTGATTTGTGGCCGTTGAACTTGTATTTTCATTTCTTAAGTGATTTCTAAATACACGTTTCAGTTATTATGTCAGAATAAGCTTATATAAAGGTGTGTTTGTTTAAGCTTATATGTGGGCTTATGAGCTTATTTGATTTCGGCTTACATTTCATAAGCCCGGCTTATTTTGAAACATGTGAACTTGCCAAAAAAATTGGGACTTATGAAATATAAGCCACATATAAGCTTAAACAAAGTCAAAAAGTTGGAAAATAAGCACAAAAAATAAGTTTATGAAACATAAGCCCAAAACCAGATAAGCCGTAAGCCAGCTAAATAAATACCCCTTTATTAAAATCAAATGATAAAGTGAAACAGAAGAAATAATAAGATGTCGGAATAAGCTTATATAAGCCAAAAATAAGCACAAATAAACAGCCCCTTTATTAAAAAGAAATGATGAATGAATACCTGACGAAGAAGAGTGTTGGATAAAGAATCGATTAATACCAAATAATCATCCACCGAATCAAGGAAATTTATTAATGTTTCTTCTTCAATTTCTGATTTTGAAACTTTTTTATTATTAATTTCTTCTTCTTGGTTTTGATGATGTACTGCTGCTACTTGTTCTTCCATGGTTAACAACTTTCAACTGAGATGATGATGATATCGGTGACTGAGTTTGCCTCTCTTGCTAAATTTTACCCTTTCTATTTAATATTTTCACATTTTCTATCCTCTACTTTTATCATTTCACCTTATATTATACCCAAGGCAAGAAACATCTTTTATTCGTTACAAGACATTTTTTTTTTTTTTTTTTTTTTAATGGCACCACACTTGAAGTTAGTGTTAAATGTTACGTATAAACATTAATAGGTAAATGTCTAGGATCGAACCCGAGACCTCGGGATTGCACACTTTACAAACAAGAATAATGTAAAATAAATATATATATATATATATTAAATGTATCGAATATATATATTTATAACACTTAATGGACTAAACGGTTGTTAGTTATTAACCGTATGGACTAACTATCGTTAAATAAGAAAGATAAGGACTAGAGTGAAACTTGGGTGTCAAGAAGGATCTAGAATCCCCTTGGGGAATGCTAGGCCGGTCGAACAAGGGTGGGTCAAGCCCAACCCATGTTTGCTTGGTCACCAAGAAATCCTCTAGTATATATACAAGGCCAAGGGTAAGACTTTCACATCTTTTGTGCACACACTCTAACCCTAAAATCTTGTTTTCTTTCTCTTCTTGTGGCCGATCGGTTCTCCCCTCCTCATAGGGTTCTTGGATCGATTTTCCATAAGCAAAAACATAAGTGTTTTGTTTACTTGCAACAAACCTTTATTCGTTGGTAGTTTGTGTGTACAAGAACGAGGTAATTACTTACTTTAGTAATTATCAAGAGATCGATAAACAAAACGGTAAGGGGTTTATCATTGATCTAATTGTACAAGAATCAAGGTTTATTTGAAGTGCATCGGGTACGTTTACTATTTATGTTTTAGTTAATATTTATGTGTTATACTTGATCCTAACTTCCGCAATATGTGTTATTTGATTGTCAAACTCTAACAGTGGTATCAGAGACAGGTTTAACATGTAATTGATTACTAAAACGTAATAAAAACCGGATCTTTAATTGTTTTAGATACATGTTTTTTTTTATCTAGGGTTTTTTTCCTATTTTTTTAAAAAATTTCGAAACCCTAACCCTAATTTTGGGGGGGGGGGGGTCGATTTTCCCATGAAACCCTAATTAGGGTTTTGTGGTTTTCTTGATTATATGTAATCACTAGAAACCCTAGGTCATTAACCGGTTAATTGAACGTATCTTGTGACCTAATTGCTAATTGTTAGGTTTTAATCCGTGACTTACATGCATGTTCGTCATGGATCTTGTTTTTTTATCACATGTTAGATAGATCTTAAATTGGGGAAGACTCCAATATATATTAAAATCAATTTTATATGCTATGTGGTGTGTTTTTAGCTTTGGCCTACGCAATTGATTCGTCAATGTATGTGACTCACCTCCATCAAGAGGGGAAGGCCTTAGTTGATTACATGCATTATTATACCTAGAATTGATTTTATTAGGATCTTTTCTAATACGGATTGCATGTGGCTAATTGTTTCACTTATTTATTATTGGTTGTTTTGATTTTCTTTGATACTTGTTTTATTGTTTTTAGTTGGACTTGATGTAAGCAATAAAAGGGTTGTTTTCATAAAGAAAATTAATACGGACTAATAATTGTGAAACCCTAAAGTGATAAAGTAAGAATCTTGCAAAGGTCTTATTGCCAATCGTGGTCCGATTCGCACGGTAATCAGCTCCCAGGCGAGACTAGCAAAATTCAAACTTTATTACTATTTTGAGATTGAATCCATAAACTTTTGCTTGAATGATGTTTTGTGCAAATATGCTTTTAAAATTAAGTCTTTTAAGATGATATTCATAACCGTGATTTGAAGGCTTAGAAAAGAGCCTTAGAGTCTGCCTTGGTTATCACAATCTTGAATATGTCTTAAACGAATTACTTTTAAAATCATATGTTGTAGAAAGTCATCTTAGGGTTTTGGCATAAACCTCAAGTAAAACTTTGTGTATTAATTTCAGGAATCGGACATAAAAAGTTTTTATGAAAACTTATGTTATAAAGATGAGTGCATGCATCTTTGTACATAATTTTGATTGAAATATCAAAAATTAATACCCTTAATAATTTAAGTTACATGCCATCTACCTATAATAAACACTTGGAATTTTAATTTAGTAAACGTGAGACCTAGGCTAAATTACTATAACAAGGTAAAATTCTTTTAACGCGTGAGACCATAATTGTAATTTTACAGTTTCTAAGGTAGATGACTTAATTAAGTTGTGCGTGAGACCTAGAACTTAAGGCATGAGATGGGATGAAACATGCTTACAAAGGCAAATTGATGAATCAATTTGATGTAAATCCCATAATAATCTAGGAATTGGAAATCTTGTTTGCCAATTATTGTTCGACAGAGTACTATCTTTTGTACTTTCACCACTAGCAGATCAACTGATGTGGTGAAACTATGTAAAGTTAGATCCTAGATTTTCAAGAAAATAAGTTGGTTATATGAATATAGCCTTGGGTATTTTATTTTTCTTGAAGATATTGATTATCGAAAATACTAATATTTGAACTTTATCTGTAGATATGGCTCAACCCGATAACCAAACTGTGATTAATGCTTTCAAGAGTCATCTTGAGAGAGATAAACTGACTGGAAAGAATTTCAATGACTGGTACCGTTCGCTCAGAATTGTCTTGAGGGCGTCTGGTAAGATTGATTATGTGACCGAGGAATGCCCTGCTGAACCTGCTGCTACTGCTACACCAGAAGCAAAGGCAGAATGGAAGGTGACTAATGCTAAGTACAATGAGGTTGCTTGTTTAATGCTCACTAGCATGAGTGCTCAATTACAAAAGAAGTATGAGTACTCGTCTCCTAAGAATATGCTTGATAACCTCAGGCAGTCTTATGAGAAGTCACCTGCAGTTGAATTGTATGATGAACTTGACAAGCTATACAACTGCAAGCATGGTGATGGTAAACCAGTAGCCGATTATGTGGATGAGATGAAGGATTCCTTTGATCAACTTCACAGAATTGGTTTTGGTTACCCCGAGAATGTGCAAGTGCACTTGATCAACAGATCCCTTAACAAGGATTTTGCTGGTTTTGTGCAGAACTTCAACATGCATTGCTCGGGGAAGACAGTATCAGAATTACTCGCATTGCTTGTTGATTATGAGAAAAGTCTACCAGCCAAGGTCAAGACTCCTACCCCACAAGTGTTGGCAATTCATGGGGGGAGAATCCAGAAGAAATCGCATGTGAACAAAGGCAAAGGTAAAGGTGATAAAGGCAAGCAGGTCATGGCCTATCAACCTCAACCCAAGATGAAACATCATCAGCCTAAGCAGAACAAGGTGAATCCGCCAAACAAGAAGGATCAGGCTTGTCACCATTGTCATGAAAAGGGTCATTGGAAGCGCAATTGCCCTCTCTACATTCATGACTTGCGACTTAAGAAGCAGGGGAATGATGCTGGTAACCCCAGCACATCAGGTGCGTTCTTTATGATTGAATTATTCACTCTTACTCCTAAATTGAATTCATGGGTATATGATACTGGATGTGGCATTCATATCTGCAATACCATGCAGGGGTTTAGAGTTGAGAGAAAGCTAGCCTATGGACAACAATTCTTGCACGTTGGTAACGGAGCGCATGCAGGAGTTGAAGCTATAGGAGTTTTTAATTTAGTGTTGCCTTCGGGCCTAGTACTATCTTTAAATAATTGTCATTATGCACCGTCAATTGTTAGAGGTGTAATTTCATTTTCATGTTTGTTGAACCAAGGTTTTCATCATACTATTTCAAGCAATGGAATTTCGGTTTCTTTAAATAATGTTTTTTATTTTAATGCTATTGCTGTGAATGGTGTATTTGAAATTGATATGAATGATAATGATATTGCTTTTGTTACAAATAATTCAATGTATAGCATCAACAATAAGAGAATCAAGAAAGGTCTGGATTCGTCTTATCTTTGGCATTGTCGACTTGCTCACATTGGCAAAGATCGCATGAAAAAGCTGCAACATGATGGGCTTTTAGATAAGATCAATGATGAATCATTTGATAAATGCGAATCTTGCATTGCTGGGAAGATAAATAAGAAACCCTTTAAAAATAGGATTGAAAGGGCTAATGATCTACTTGGTCTTATTCACACAGATGTGTGTGGACCACTTAGACATGTGTCAAGGAGGGGTGCTAGCTACTTCTTAACATTTACGGATGATTACAGCCGTTATGGTTATGTTTATTTACTTAAACATAAACATGAGGTATTTGAAACATTCAAAGTGTTTAAAGTAGAAGTAGAGTTGCAACTTGGAAAGAAGATTAAAGCTCTTCGATCCGATAGAGGTGGTGAATACCTGAGTCAGGAGTTCATAGATTATCAAGCAAAGGAGGGAATTGTCCAGCACCTTACTTCTCCATATACTCCACAACAAAATGGTGTATCTGAGAGAAGGAATCGTACATTGCAAGACATGATACGATCTATGTTTAATCTAACAACTCTTCCTTTCTCGTTTTGGGATTATGCCTTAGAATCTGCGGTTCACATTCTAAATATGGTTCCAACAAAGAAGGTTGATAAGACACCATATGAGGTATGGACTGGAAAAGCTCCTAACCTGTCTTATCTAAAGGTCTGGGGTTGTGAGGCGTATGTTAAACGTGACTCAGCAGACAAACTCCAACAAAGATCTGTGAAGTGCATCTTCGTAGGATACCCTAAGGAAACTATGGGATACTACTTTTATTACCCACCTGAAAACAAAGTTTTTGTTGCAAGGTATGGAGACTTCCTTGAAAGGGAGCTCATATCTCAAGAATTCAGTGGGAGAATATATGATCTGGAAGACGGTCAAGAAGATGTAGAACCTTCTGAAAACACTAACCAACTTCCGGTAGAACCTAAAAGTTTAGGTCCTCCACCTGAAGTTGAATTGATTCCCATTCGTAGGTCAACAAGACCAGTAAAAGCTCCTACTCGTCTATGTCTTAATGTAGAGAGTGATGAGTATATACTGGGTGATCTTGATGAGCCTACAAGTTATAAAGCTGCCATGAATGGTCCTGAAAAGGCCAAATGGAAAGAAGCTATGGATGGGGAAATGAAATCCATGGAAGACAATGATGTCTGGGAAGAAGTAGACCTACCTCCGGGTGCCAAACTAGTTGGGAGTAAATGGCTCTACAAGAAAAAGACAGACATGGATGGCGTTGTACACACCTATAAGGCCCGTTGTGCAGCTAAAGGCTATACACAAACTTTTGGTGTTGACTATGAGGAGACCTTTTCTCCTGTAGCTGACATAAGGGCAATTAGGATTCTTATAGCCATAGCCGCTTACTATGACTATGAGATTTGGCAAATGGATGTAAAAACCGCCTTCTTAAATGGTCGCCTAGATGAAGACATCTATATGGCGCAGCCTGAGGGGTATGTAAATCCAGAATTCCCAAATCGTGTATGCAAGCTTAAAAGATCCATTTATGGATTGAAGCAAGCATCACGACAATGGAATAAGAGATTTGATGGTGAAATTAAAAAGTATGGATTCACTAATAATCTTGATGAGCCATGTGTATATCACAAAGTTAGTGGGAGTAATGTAATTTTCCTTATATTATATGTCGATGACATATTGATCATGGGGAACGACATTCCAAGTTTACAAAAGGTTAAGGAATATCTTGGAAGTTGTTTTTCTATGAAAGATTTAGGGGAAGCTGCATTTATTCTGGGAATCAAGTTATATAGAGATAGATCTCAGCGATTAATTGGATTAAGCCAAAGTGCTTGCATTGATAAAATACTGAAGAGATTCAGTATGCAGAATTCCAAGAAAGGATATTTGCCGATGCAAGAGCAACATGGCTTGAGCAACAAGGTTTGTGCTTCAACACCTGCAGAGGTGCAACGCATGAAAAGAGTCCCTTATGCTTCGGCTGTGGGATCTATTATGTATGCGGTGAAAAGTACAAGACCTGATGTAGCGTTTGCTCAGAATTTAACCAGTCGATATCAGCAAAATCCAGGTGTAGCTCACTAGACGGCTGTTAAGAATATTCTTAAGTACCTTAGGGCTACTAAGGATATGTTCTTGGTTTATGGGGGAAATCCATCAGCAGAACTTGATGTTACAGGTTACTGCGATGCTTCTTGGAAAGGTGATAAGGATGATACGAAGTCTCAGACGGGTTATGTCTTTGTCATTAATGGAGGAGCAGTGGATTGGAGGAGCAGAAAGCAGAGTGTACTAGCGATGTCTGCTACAGAAAGTGAGTATATAGCTGCTTCAGAAGCTGCAATGGAAGCTGTTTGGATTAGGAAGTTTGTTTCAGGGCTTGGAGTCATGCCTTCGATTCAAAGACCTATTAAAATGTATTGTGACAATTCAGCAGCAATTACATTTGCCAATGAGCCTAGAATCATGAAAGGCACCAGACATTTCCCGATTAAGCATCACTATGTTCGAGAACAAGTCGAAATAGGTGAAATCGAAATGCTCAAAGTTCACACAGATGATAACTTGGCAGATCAATTAACAAAGCATCTACCTGGCACTAAGCTTTACAAGCATGCTGAAGGTGTAGGACTTAGATTAGCTGAAAGTTTCATGCCCATTTGTGATTAGTGTTTGGATAAAGGATGTAATGTACAATTATTATTTTAATGGAATAAAATATGTTTTATGTTTATTTATCATTGTCTTAATAATATATCCTATATTTGCATGTTTAAGATCCATGAATAATTTATTATTCTAAATGTCCATTGTCGATTAATGATATGGGAATATCATTAAACTAAGACAAATTTGAGTATTGGTTTAGAATATACTTGAAAGTATATTGATGCGTAGTCATACCAATTTCACATGATATTCGATGAATTGAATATTGGATTTATCCCAATAATATGATTTAATATTTAATGTGAGAATCATATTTAAAGTTATCCTCAGACTTGAGATACCAGATAAGTGTCATGGATGTAGTGCATTTTTGTGAAGCAATCTACCGCTCACCGTAACAGGGAGTCATAAGGGTTGTTTTCAGAAGTGTTGCAAAGTTCATGGGTTATTCTTGTAGTCAAGAAAGAATTTATTCCTTCTGATTTGTTTAGAAGTTTAATACTGCTGGGCCCCTCGTAGGGTTGACAAAATGTTTGCATGGCCATGCCCAAAGTCTATCTGGAATACGTTCAGATGTTTTGGTAATTTTGTTCAATCATAAAGAAACGAGAAACAGAAATTTAATAAAGGAACTCACATCTTTATTAATGTGGTATTAGTAATGAAAGGATAATTATAATGATGAATCATTAAAGGTTTTTCCAGGAAACCTAGCTCGGATTGAACTAGGGGCATTGGAGTGTTGCAAGACGCTAACCAGTGTCATTTTACTATTAATGAATATACGAGTGGGAGCTGTTAAATGTTACGTATAAACATTAATAGGTAAATGTCTAGGATCGAACCCGAGACCTCGGGATTGCACACTTTACAAACAAGAATAATGTAAAATAAATATATATATATATTAAATGTATCGAATATATATATTTATAACACTTAATGGACTAAACGGTTGTTAGTTATTAACCGTATGGACTAACTATCGTTAAATAAGAAAGATAAGGACTAGAGTGAAACTTGGGTGTCAAGAAGGATCTAGAATCCCCTTGGGGAATGCTAGGCCGGTCGAACAAGGGTGGGTCAAGCCCAACCCATGTTTGCTTGGTCACCAAGAAATCCTCTAGTATATATACAAGGCCAAGGGTAAGACTTTCACATCTTTTGTGCACACACTCTAACCCTAAAATCTTGTTTTCTTTCTCTTCTTGTGGCCGATCGGTTCTCCCCTCCTCATAGGGTTCTTGGATCGATTTTCCATAAGCAAAAACATAAGTGTTTTGTTTACTTGCAACAAACCTTTATTCGTTGGTAGTTTGTGTGTACAAGAACGAGGTAATTACTTACTTTAGTAATTATCAAGAGATCGATAAACAAAACGGTAGGGGGTTTATCATTGATCTAATTGTACAAGAATCAAGGTTTATTTGAAGTGCATCGGGTACGTTTACTATTTATGTTTTAGTTAATATTTATGTGTTATACTTGATCCTAGCTTCCGCAATATGTGTTATTTGATTGTCAAACTCTAACAGTCAGACCCCCGAGTTAAACCATCCAAACGAGCAGGCCCCGGGACCGAACCACTAGGAGAGACCCGCGAATGAAAAACCCTAGAACTCACGGCTTCGTACTAAAAGGAAAATCTGGATTTTCTTTGTCACTTGCGAGATTCGAACCCGGGTAAAACCCATCCCCAAACTCTAGAAGGAACTTGTTGAAGCATATTTCTGTCGAGTAGATCTTGACGGCTCTCACGTGCCATTCATTCTGGTCCCGAGCTTTGAAGTGTGCTACAAACCAATGTTATAAATGGCGTGAGGCGTGGCGTGGCAGCAAGGCCACGCCTCATGCCTTACGCGCCATGGCGTTTTTTGCGGCGTGACTAAGGCGGCGAAAAAATATTTATATATTTATCATTTATGTTATAATATCATATTTTATATGCATATCGAGTTTACAAAAGGTGAGTTTACAAAAGGTGAGCTTACAAAAAGTGATATGCATAAGAAATAAAGTGAAAATTTGAACTATGTTTAGAAATTACTAGGCCCAAAATTTAAGCCCACATCATCCCCTTCTAAAAATGGCGCCCGAGGCCGAAGCCCCGGGGACCACCCTCCGACGGTCAAGTTAGTACCTCGTGTGTAGAGGATTTATTATAATGTGCTGTGTATTGTGTGTGTGAGATGAGATATGATATGATAATGTAAATGAGACATGAGAGAGTAGTATATATAGAAAGAGAAAAAGGTATGTACCAAATTGGTGCCTCGATACCTGTTCTGTCTTGGGAAGGAACACGCTGAGCTACTCCTAGTCTAGGTACAGTCTAGGTACTAGGTGTCAGGTCACGTGGGAGACACAATCCCGTAATATCTGGGTTAGGCGACGTAGTCTGGTTCATGCATCGGACTGTTGGGTAAAAGGATGTACCTTTATGGTCCTTCGGCACATGCCCCTCGGACAAGGGTAGTATTCGCCTTTTGGTAATACCCTTCGGACTGATGAAGATTCTTTGGTCCAGCACGTGTCGTCCGGACACATACGTCAACATAACTCATGTGGCCAACTGGTATGAGACGACTGATGCGTGGGAATCGCACCTTGCTTTACCTCTCGAGGGATCTCGCGAGGCTTACAACCCCCACCAGGCAGTGTACCTGATCGTTGTAGTATAGTATAGTGACAAGTACCGGGGGATTGATCGTTCAGCTTAGGAATAGTGTCGCTAGGATTAGAAAGCCTAATTAATAAGTCTAGAGATGAAGGATGATTATTTTTGTATTTTTTATATTTTATGAAAGCAAGTAAAATCTCGGGTTTTGGAAGAGTGGGCGGAATTAGTTGTTATTCAACTAACCCAAAAACTACTTTATAACTAATTAAACTAATAAAAATGAAATTAAACTAATATTAAACTAAGGTTGTGAGCAGTATTTGGAGAAATTGTGTTTACTTAGACTTCATTACTCCCTAGATATCTTTTACATGTCAATTACTTGTTACACTTGTATGGATGACGGATTGTATTCCTTAATACCATTCGTGGGGTGGCATACATAACTCCCCAACTCTATGAGCTCTTATCTCCTCCTACACCATGAACCAACACAACTATAGGGATTGTAAACAGTGGCTCATGCATTAAATACAACCAATAAAGACCTAGTACGCCTCGGTTCATGTTTCTTAAGACGTTCAAGCATGTTACCATTTGGAGATCTGCCAGTTTTCTTAAGCCTAACATATAATATCATTCATCCAAGAACAAGAATAGACAAGTAATTAACACATAATCAATATCTAGGTTTCATTAGATCTAAGCAAACACAAAAGAAATCTAGCCTAGCATAGTAGAATCAAGATAAGAACAAAAGATAAACAACCAACACATAGACATATTGATTGAATTAAGAGTATACTTATCTCAATTACAATGCAAGGTATCAAGGGTTTGGAACCCTTGAAAAACCTGTAAAAGAGGCACCAAAATCGTCTTTAGGGTTTCACCAAAACTTCTCCTCTTTTAATGAAAAAACTAGAAAACTATATATAGGAAAATCGTCCTGACGGCGTCAAGAGTTAATTCTGACGCCGTCAGCCAGCCGCCAATAACTTCCTCGGACGCCCTAGATCCAATTGTGACGGCCTTGGTGACGCCGTCACCACCTACGGTAAATTAATCTTTGGCCACTTTGACGCCGTCATCTCTTCATCTGACGCCTTCACAACCTACGGTAAAATATTCATCCTTTCTGACGCCGTCAAGAGTAAATCCTTGACGCCGTCACCTTGTAATTCCAGCTTGGATTTGGTACTTTGTCGTTTTCTTCACTTTATGCTCCAAAAACGTCCAAAATAGCCTCTTTTCCAGAATTCACTCTCCAAACACCTAAAATCACAAAAGGAACGATTTAGGGCAATATTTGATCAAATAAAGTCGGATTCGGGCTTAAATGACCCCCTAAAAACGGATCATTTTTCGCCTCATCATATACCCTTACACTTGAGATTTGCTTGTCCTCAAGCAAATGAGCTTTTTATTCTACTCAAAAGACAAGTTAGGGGTCATTTAACACTAATATAAAAGTAATTACAACAAATAATCGTTCCACTAAAGACCAATAGACAAGCACGGAGGTCATACACAAGCACCTCATAAATAGTGTTTAGATACTCACATCTCTCGGGTGTAATAAAGTAATATAACATTATGGAAATGGAAGATATCTCTCACTACCTGTCATAGCAAAATAGATTACCATAGGCTTGGGAAAGGATCAAACCTCCACCACATGGCGTAAGCACCTAGGATAAACTATCAAAGAGGTCTTTTAAAAGGGTTATAACGTTAGGTGTAGGGATATGAATTACACGGTTTTGTTGGATAAAGGGAATTTTACTGGTGGCGAGTTAACAATCTTAGTAAATTACATGTACAAGATGGCGTTGCTAAGCCAAGACTAGACTCGACTTAAGCTAATAAAATAAAAAATAACAAAAATATAAAATGAACATAGAATGAAAATAGGATGGTAGTCCGTATGTTTTTTCTCTTTTTTTTTTTTTTTTTTTTTTTTTTTTTTTTTTTTGCATACACTCTTACCCTACCATCCAAAATAATACATCATAGGGGTATGAGCAATCCCCTTACACTTGAATCTTTACATACTTTACATTAAACTATTCTAATGACTCGAATTAAGAAAATCAAAACACTTGGAGCACTTTTAAGATTAACGCACATATGGGGGTAATAATATGATGTTCTTCCCCATCACTCCATAAAATAAGTACTTACCCATGAGTCCCAATCGTCCCAAAACAATATGTACAAGGATATGACTCGACTTAGCAACCATGTAATCAATTAGAAAGTTAACTTAGGGTTTAACAAATAACAATAATGCACTAAAAATGAGCGCATACACGGAAGGCTAAGGCGATTTGGGTGTACATTTAAGTGGGGTGTAACAAATTCTTCCTTTAAGTAAAATGCTTAAAGTTAGAAACGAAAAGATAGGCTCGGAGGGGTGTACTAGGGGTATCGTGTACTAAAAATGAGTACAACGCAAAGGGTGTGGGAAAAATTAGTTGACTTAACTAGCCAAGTAATATGACTTAAATGGTCAAGTAATTATAATACGGGTTTAACACAAGGGTGATCCTAATGCCTCTTATCATGTAGTAAATCCTACCACACGAATGTAGTCTCACTAGCGGTCTCGGAATGCATCACTAACGCAAGTTCTAGAATCTAAATGCTACCAGTACACTCATAAGCACCAATAATAAATGCTTTTCCTATCAAAACTAAAGGCGAACCTCACATCTTTGGGTGGAAAATTTTTCTGAATATACGGTTATGTGCTAGTCATACAACCTCCTATCCATGAGACGCTTGCTATGGCTAAAGTTTCACTCCTAAATGTTGTAAAAAATTTTAAATTTGGTGCTAAAATTACACTAACAAGTATTTCTCATAGTTTTATTACACATCTACTATCAAACAAAGCAAACTCAAGCGAAAGTGCATATGTAAGGTATCATCTTTTTACCCTCCCCTTACACTTAGGATGAACATTGTCCCCAATGTTCAAGTAAAGAATGTAAAAGTTAAGAAGTAAAGAGAATGAAATCAAATACTCCCCTGATTCGCTCGGTATGGATTTTAGGTTGGCCAGGTTAAATCTTCCTCCAAGAAAATGAACAATCAAAGCTTCCCTTCCAGAATATAAATCATCTTCTTGTCTTAAATAACCTGTAAATCCTGACAAAAGTAGACAAGGCAACCTCGCGTAAAATCGGCGGCATCCTATATAAGTTACTAAATCCTAGAAAACAAAGTAAGATATAATGCTTGTGAAATGAAGTTTGCAGATTTCCTGGAGATTATAAAACTTAATAATTCACAAAAACCATAAGACTCCGTTAGAAAAACAAAACCGGTAAAATTTCCAGATTTTCGACTCCTGACGCCGTCAGAATGGACCTGCAGAAATCTTTATGTTAAGTTTCCGGAAAATTTCTGGAAAAAGCTTGTCCTACTTCCTGGAAAATCCTGCAAAACTTCATTATGACTCGATACAAGCATTTGACTCTAACAAATACGAATATACATGTTCATTAAATATTGGGGAGAATCATGATCAGTTTGTTTCTTAAAAACATATTTGGGGTTTCCCCTTACACTTATCTTTTGCAAAAATACCTTTAGGTTGAAGTTAAGACTAGGCCAAACAACATAATAAAGTATTTCACATTTTAATTGAGAAACATGATCAACCAACAATAAAAATAAAACATGCATACGGAAGCAAATAACAATCAAACAATTAAAATCACACAAAACATGGGTTGCCTCCCAAGAAGCGCTTTTCTTTATTTACGAGTCTTGTAGCTAGACTCAAAGTCGTGGGTTATCGTGTATCGCTTATGCTCACATAACCAAGTGTGAGCCATCTAATTGTCGCCTCATCTTTCTTATATTCTTCCCCTAACTCTAGGCACCGTCGATAGTACTTTTTATTCTTTTCATGCATGTACTTAAGTCCTTTTCTCTCATCATTCTCACTTAGCATTTCCATGGGCGGATACCTACTACACTTTTCCATGGAAAAATCTTTGAACCTAGGGTGTGTGCGGGGCATTTGGTAAACAAAATCTTCATCCCCATCCGAGAATGTAATTAGCCCTTCAATGAGTTTTTCATCAAGGTTGGTCAATCGTTTGAAGGGTTTTCCACACACAACTTGGGTCAATTTATTATCAATAAACTCTTCTAGACTCTCCATAACCATGAACTCAACAAGATAAACCAACTTTCCTACAAACACGTGCAATGGTATTCCCTTAGCAATGACGTTTTCCCCCTTGTATTCTAACTCATCTACCATGATTTTATTATATTTGTTACGTGAGATTATGTTCATTGGAAGAGATGAGTTGAGATAGGCATTAAAGCTCATAAATCCAATCTTACAAGGGAATTGCATGTTAAATGAACTATCGCACTCAATCCTAGTCCTAGGGTCCACATACCTAAGAGGGTTTATTTCCTCTTCCATTCTATCCTCATTAATTACGTCACCATCATCAAGATCCTCATCGGAGTCTGAATAGAAAAAAGGACTAGCCCTACGGTCATTATCATGATCAGACTCTTCTAGCTCAGAATTATTGTCAAAGTGGTGGTTGGGTGAGAGGTTAGGTGGGTTCTCATTTTCTGCTAAAGGAAGTGGGGCGGGCAATTGGAACATCCTACGACGAAAAACACGAATAACAGGAATCAGCCGATCAATGTTATTGTGATCCATCGAAACAGTTTACAAACAAAGACACAAAGAAATAAGATAGACTAAAGAAGACCTAAAAATAAAAATAAAAAATCTTACTAGAAAGGAATCTAGCAAGTAGACCTAATAAAAAGAAATCCTAACCTAGACAATAACTATTCCCCGGCAGCGGCGCCAAAAACTTGATGCGTGGGAATCGCACCTTGCTTTACCTCTCGAGGGATCTCGCGAGGCTTACAACCCCCACCAGGCAGTGTACCTGATCGTTGTAGTATAGTATAGTGACAAGTACCGGGGGATTGATCGTTCAGCTTAGGAATAGTGTCGCTAGGATTAGAAAGCCTAATTAATAAGTCTAGAGATGAAGGATGATTATTTTTGTATTTTTTATATTTTATGAAAGCAAGTAAAATCTCGGGTTTTGGAAGAGTGGGCGGAATTAGTTGTTATTCAACTAACCCAAAAACTACTTTATAACTAATTAAACTAATAAAAATGAAATTAAACTAATATTAAACTAAGGTTGTGAGCAGTATTTGGAGAAATTGTGTTTACTTAGACTTCATTACTCCCTAGATATCTTTTACATGTCAATTACTTGTTACACTTGTATGGATGACGGATTTTATTCCTTAATACCATTCGTGGGGTGGCATACATAACTCCCCAACTCTATGAGCTCTTATCTCCTCCTACACCATGACCCAGCACAACTATAGGGATTGTAAACAATGGCTCATGCATTAAATACAACCAATAAAGACCTAGTACGCCTCGGTTCATGTTTCTTAAGACGTTCAAGCATGTTACCATTTGGAGATCTGCCAGTTTTCTTAAGCCTAACATATAATATCATTCATCCAAGAACAAGAATAGACAAGTAATTAACACATAATCAATATCTAGGTTTCATTAGATCTAAGCAAACACAAAAGAAATCTAGCCTAGCATAGTAGAATCAAGATAAGAACAAAAGATAAACAACCAACACATAGACATATTGATTGAATTAAGAGTATACTTATCTCAATTACAATGCAAGGTATCAAGGGTTTGAAACCCTTGAAAAACCTGTAAAAGAGGCACCAAAATCGTCTTTAGGGTTTCACCAAAACTTCTCCTCTTTTAATGAAAAAACTAGAAAACTATATATAGGAAAATCGTCCTGACGGCGTCAAGAGTTAATTCTGACGCCGTCAGCCAGCCGCCAATAACTTCCTCGGACGCCCTAGATCCAATTGTGACGGCCTTGGTGACGCCGTCACCACCTACGGTAAATTAATCTTCGGCCACTTTGACGCCGTCATCTCTTCATCTGACGCCTTCACAACCTACGGTAAAATATTCATCCTTTCTGACGCCGTCAAGAGTAAATCCTTGACGCCGTCACCTTGTAATTCCAGCTTGGATTTGGTACTTTGTCGTTTTCTTCACTTTATGCTCCAAAAACGTCCAAAATAGCCTCTTTTCCAGAATTCACTCTCCAAACACCTAAAATCACAAAAGGAACGATTTAGGGCAATATTTGATCAAATAAAGTCGGATTCGGGCTTAAATGACCCCCTAAAAACGGATCATTTTTCGCCTCATCAACGACGGAGGTGATCTCAAGCTGTATTTCAGCTTTAAAGTCTTCTCCCATTCTTGTGATATCTAAAAATGAATATTTTATTTTTTAAGTATCATTTATATCATAAACAAGTGAATACATGACAATAAATAGCTTGAATGACCTAAAAAATATCACCAAATAACAAGTCATCAATTCATATATGTGCTCCTTCATAGCCAAGCGTATTTTAACAAAAGCAAAATAAAAATAAAAAATAGCCACATTCCTAAGAAGTTGATTTAGTAAAAAATAAAGAGGTGAAGTGCGTTGATCCTTTTCTAGTCACCTAAATTAGACGTGTTACCTAAATAAGATGTGTTTGATAGACAACATTTTCACATTGTTTGAAATGTGTGACAATGAAACATATTTTGTTGGTTTATGGATGTTTTCATGTCGTCACCCCATAAAAGTAGTAATTCAAAATTTCATGTTTAACTAGTTTAGAACCCGTGCATGAGGAAGGGATCCAATAAGAATAAAAAAAATTAAAATGAGAAACGTGAAAAGTATTTCTAATCACACATTTTAGATAAAAAGGGGAAATTTAAATGGACATGCATATGTTTTTGTATGTGCATCTGAAATGTGCGGTTATTATTTCTTCTCACTCTTTTTATTTTCATTTTATTTCTCATTTGATCTTAACTCCCCGTGCATGTTAAAAGAACTCAAACAATATTGTCATTTTGTGGTCAATAAATGAAGTGTGGATCTTACTAATTGAAATTATAAGAGTATTTTTAATTGGAGTTGATGAGTCTCTAAATACTCATCATTTCTGTTTCATTTAAATTACAAAAACATTTTAAAACACACAGAAACACCACATAATACTACAAATATCTTTGGATTGTGTTTTTATATATTTCAGGTGCAAAAGGATTGAAAACAGATGAAAAACGAGCAAAGTTTGCACACCTGGCAGAATCAGTGCCTGAACTTTCAAGAAATGTCAGAAATGGTCCCTGGAAGAATTATTTTAAAGAAAAGTCAACAATAGTCCCCCAGGAATCAAGGAATGACAAATTTTACCCTTGAAGTTCAAAATTGCAAAAATGGCAAAACAGGTCCCCCAAGTTTCAAACATGACAGTTTTAGTCCTCGGGTATTCAAAAATGGAAAAACTATCATTAAGGGTCCTTGGGAATTCACAAGTTATCAAATTAGGCCCCTGGATGAAAAGTTTGAGGAATTTACAAAATTGGTCCCTAAAGTTTCAAATTTGGCAAAAATAGTCCCTGGAATTTTAAAACATAGAAATTATCAAATAAAGTCCTTGTACTATTTATACTTGGAAAATTACATCCTTTTGATAACTTTAGGAAAATTATATTTCCAGCCCCTCAAATTTGCAGAAATTACATTTTTGGTCCTTGTGAAATTATAAAACCAAATGGACCATTTGTGTTGTTTTTACCAACCAAATAAATAAACCCACCCATTTATTAAACCTGATCCAAAACAAATACAGGCCCAACACCCCAAGCCCATATTCCCCTTTAATAATAATACTGGGTCAACCCCTTGGTCAAATCCTCCCACCTTCTTCCTCCTGCTTCACCAATGGATAAAATTATTGCTCAGAAGTGATCTGTGGGACCCACAAGACCCTTTTTGAAGCCTATATAAGAAGGAATAAGGCAGAAGTAGATTAATGTAATGTTTTTTATGATTTCGTAGTGTAATCTGTTTTTATAATTAATAAAAGTTATTGTTTCTTTAATTAAGTTTTTCAATCCGTTTTACCGCTTTATAAGTCATAAGCTCTTATTTACTTAAAGTCCTTATTTTTAAGCTCTTTTAAGTTTCATTAAGCTCTAGTAGTTTATTTATAGCTTAAAATCTGTTAATACTTAGTTTATAGTAAAAAAAAAATAATTATTAGCTAAGGGAACATAAGCTCTCAATAAGCTCATCCTCCCTTCTGATAAGCTCACAAAGCTCTTCCATAGCTTTTTGTGAGCTTATCTAATTTCCAGTAGCATTGTTCCATTACAGCCATTACTCAAGTAAGTCTCTATTTAGCTTTCTGCATTTCAGCTTATAAACTGTAGCTCTTAGCTTATTTGTGTTTACTATTGTTTATATTAGTTACTCGGTTGCTTTTGTCTAGCTTTTATACCCTGTAGCTCATAGTTTTATTCTCACTGCTCATTTTTAGTATAAACTGCATTAGCGTGTTCTGGTTGTTTTTAGTGTTTGTATCATACTCCATTAGCTTTAATTTAGCCTAGGTAACCTGTTAAGACAATAGAAACAGCAGGTGTAAGCCAAAAAAATCAAAATCATAGTGTAACTTGGTCCTTAAATTAGGGCTTTTAGGTGTAGAAATAGACTTTCATATAGGCTTTTAGGATCTGCACTTTGTTTTGGTTAATTAGCTTATCATTAGCTTATAGACTAGCTTAAAGTAGGTCCTTCTTAATAAGTTTCCTGTCCAAATTAGTATAGCTGCTAAAGTGCTTAATCAGCTTATTCATTGAGCTTAACTGACCTATTTAAGTAGTTTGTTGCATAAATAAGTTGTGTGGACCTCTCCTGAGCTTTTGGCTAATTCTGCTTACATACTACTTATTGCATTTGTGCTTATTGGAACTGTTTTTGCTCAGTAGTGTGTTTCTATGTTTCATTTGGCCTATTCTCATTACATTTGAGCTTATTTGAGTGAAAAACATCTTTGGTATAAGTTTAGTACAATTTGGTCAAAAGTGCTTATCAATAAGCACTATCATTAAGCTGTTTTTAAGCTAATCAACACTTCCTCAGCTTATTTTTCAATTTTTAAATTTTTCCTAGGTTTAGTATATTATTTTAGAATTTCCCTGAAATTTTCAGATTTTTCTGAGTTGTTTTGCTATTTTTCTTATTTTATTTTAGTTTTTAATCAATTTTTAATTACTTTTATTATAGAAAAATCAAATAAAAATCAGAAAAAACATAAAAAAATCCAAAAATATTTTAGAAAATAGTTTTTAGTTATTTTAGATTTTTCAAAATTAATTTTTCATTTTCTTCACATAGTTTCACTTTTATTTGAATTCCTTTTTAATTAGTAAAAATAGTTTTTAATTCATAATAATTAAATAAAAAGTCTAAAAAAATATTTTCTTTTTCCAATAATTTTATTTTATCATTTGGATTCCAAAAATATAATTTTCACATCCGTGGGATTTATATTGGACATAATTCACATTTTATTTCGTACGTTAACGTAGTTTTAATTAATCGTACGCGTTTTTAGTTTTTTGTAATGTTTTAAATAATTTAAGTTTACGTTTTAATTAAAATAGTTTATTTAAGTTATTTTGTTTTATATTTCCTTAGTATAATCACTCACCATTATCTTTTTCCCATTCAAAATCACTCGATCACAGATTCGTCAAAATACAATTGCACGCCTCGTTGGGACTTAACGACCCGGGGATACACTGTACTCCACGGATTTATATCTTGATCTCTCTCCCTCACTGTTTGGCTTGGTTGACCAACACCCTTGGTTGATAATACCTGACTTGTTTGGGAGGAGTCATGAGTATTAAGGCTGAGCGCACTAAGGGGGTCGGCGATCAATTTGACCCAATTGGTCATCGGTCGTCCTTGATGTGGGTAGTCGGTCGAGTTAGGTCGTCGGGCGATTTTTTTGTGTTTCGATCGAGCAGACGACCAAAATAACACACACAAAACTATAACATTTCCCACTTACCCACAAATTACTTCTTGAACTTGCAAGATTGGACGTCGAAGTGTTATTTGCGTGCATATTTACAGTTTATGTTGATATAGTGACCATGGCATTCTTGAGTAGGCTATTGCATGATTATGGTTCAACACATTTGTTACAAGTATTAACACGTGTCAAGCATGTACATTAACACGTTTGTACACAAATATTTTTATTAAAATATAATATTTTGCTGTTAAAAATTTAATTTTGTTATTGAAAAAAAAAGAATGAAAGAAAGATGAAGGTCGCTTTAGTGTGGTAAAAAGTCATCTATATATAGTCGGATAGAAAAAGCTGATGTGACAGACAAAATAAAAATCGCTAAAAGGTCGCTAGTGTGCACAACCTAACAATGAGAAACATATAAACTCTCAATAGGGGACACACTTATTATCACAAATATATTATATGTACCATCAAATTCTTCTAACCAGATTTGTAAACTATTTAAAATGGTGTACCATCAAACAGTGTTTCAAAAAGTATCAATAGATTATTGTCGGTGTCGGTTCACTTGATTAAACAAATATAAAACCATATTTGTGATGTGTTAAACAAACATCTAGTTAAATAGTCTCTTAACACGTTATTGGTCTGCCACCTCTGCGTCACCTCATCCTCTTCTATACTATTGTATAAAACATTTAAGTTGTGGGCACCAACAAAAATTAAGATAATGACTTTCAATTATTAAGTGTCATGTGTCATTTTTCAACTTAAAAATCACCTTTATTTTCAAATTTAAATATCTTTTTATCTATTTATTTTTTTAATGAACTAATTTCACCATATTTTCTAAAATTTTGTGCTTTTTAATTCAACATCCATTTTGATATATTTTTATGAGCTTTTACTTTTTACATTTATAATGGGTTTATTTTGATTCAAATTTTTACAACTTTAACTTTTATCTAAATCAATACAAAATTGATTCGTTAAAATTATAACTTTTTTTTTGGGGGGGGGGGGGGGGGTTTGACGGGTAAAAAATTGTGAGGTTCTTTATATATGCGGGAAGTTACAAAAAACCCAAATAAACACATACAACGAACACATATACATTGGGAGTGTTGTGTAACGAATTCACTAAGCAGACATGGAATTGAAGGAGAGTTGGATTAGCAATTCATTCACTATATTTATAATCAAACTATATTAATTTCGCCGCCATTGTACGCGGGTATCCAACTAGTCCAAATAACACACCAATAAAATCTCCACTCCAACAAAAAAACCAATACCACTTATTGGGTCTCACAAAAAACCTCAAAAAAAAAAATCCAGCCACTTACCAAAAAAAATGCACAAATGATTGGAATGGCTAAGGGGCGAACAACAGATGAATAACACGAGACATGGTGCAGTACATCGTGTTGTTCATCCATTGTCGAGTCTTTGGTGGGCGAATAACATGCCCACACGAGCACTTTTAGTTAATGTTATTTAGGGCTGTTAAACATGCATGATGCACTGACCTAATTTTCTTGTTGTATGCATAATGCGTACTTTTCTATGACTAGACAAGTACCCGTGCATAGTAATGAGATTTTATAGCGACAGATCGTTTAGTGATAAAAAAAATATATAGGTTATAAATAAAAAAGAATAAAAGATTGAAGATTTGTGGATCAAACATAATGTTTTGAAACCCGGGTCGACTCGGGTGGTTCAACTGTTTCAGTCGAAAAATGGGTCGATTTAAACCGGGTCAACCCGACGGGTTGGGTCGAACACATGTCAAATTAAACCGGGTCAACCCACCGAGTTTGAAGCATCCAGGGTCTAGGGGTGAGCGCGGTTCTGGAACCGCACGAAACTGAACCGGAACCGCGAGAACCGAGAACCAAAAAACGGATATCCAAGGAATCGAGAACCGAACCGAGTAACATGTCTCGGTTCCGGTTCGGTTCTCGGTTCCAGTTCGGTTCCTTGCGGGTCTAACCGATTGGAACCTAGTTTTTTCTTAAGCCTAGATATCTGACATTTCCTTTAGTGTAAGTTGATCAAAGCTATCTATCTTATTCAATTTTTATTATTATCATATAGCTAATCGAGCAAGCCTAAATTTATTTTCATGAAACTTATTTTCATGCTTAATAAATACTATATAGCTTAGAACATTATTGATCGAGCAAGCCTAAAATATTTCACTTTAACATATAAACTAGTTGTATACGAAGCAAGTTTAGGCCCAAATTTATTTTCATGCTTAAAAAATCTAAGGGGGTGCTTGGAGGGGGGGTGGGGAATGGGTAAGGTATTCAAAAGGGCCCACCTCACTCATTATTTTGTGCTTGGTTAGTGAGTGCAAAGGGATTAATTACCCCATAGTATCAACCATTATGCAGTAAATTGGGGGGGGGGGGGTAAGGGATTGATTACCAACCTCACTCATTCCATTGCATTCCCTTTCCCACTTTGAACCAAGCGGGCCCTAAGTAAGTTTAGGCATAAAAAGTGATCGAGCAAGCCTAAATTAGCATGTATATTTGAAACTTAGTTGCATATTTAATACTACCTAGTATCTGATTTTTCAATCGTGTGGCTTGCAGTTGATATATTATCCTTAAGGCATGGAAATGTAATGTGATTTCAGATAATATAACCAATGTTTTCAAACCCGGGTCGACCTGGCCGGTTCAACCGGTCGGACCGGTGCCCGGCCACAAAAACGGGTCAAAAAACCCGGGTTTCTAAAACCGGATTAACCGGTTATACCCGCCTGGTTTTGAGTGACCCCGGGTCAACCCGGGTCTTGAAACCCGACCGAGTTTGGTTTTTTTCAAATTTTTTTTATAAAAACCGAGTTGACCCGCTGGTCGAACCGGTTGACCTCGGTAAAAAAAATATATTTAAATAGAAAGCCGGGTTGACCCGGTGGTCGAACCGGTGCCCGGTGACTCGACCGAGTCGATTAAAAACCAAGTTTGTAAAACATTGAATATAACTAGGGTAGGATTTATGTTTATTATACATTAGGAGTGTGTGCAAATGCTAATTTCTCCATCATGAAGTCTGTATAGCAATTAACTTAGAGTCCTGTTGCATTTTACGGGTTACAAGAGTGCAACTTAATAGAAAGGTAACAGTTATAACGAATCTAGGATTGCAGGCCTTATATTTCAGCCATACTATACTGGTGCATGAACATGGACATGTCAATGAGCAAGGACCACTTGAATTTATAACTGATCGGTCGGTTCTTCGGTTCCGGAACCGATACCCGCGGTTCCGAACCGAACTGAACCGAACCAAGAACCGAAATTCGTAATATTGAAGAACGTCACTACTACACAAAAGGCCATAGACACCTCTCAATAGAAACCGGTTTTAAGAAAACAAGTTTTCATAGATAAAAAGTAGGGAACATGGGAAGCATACAAACTAGTTTCTTAGAACAAACTGGTCTCTTTAGTCCAAATCGCACTAAAACTGGTTTTGTTATAAAAAGCCAGTCTCTGCACAAAATCAAAGACACAGTTGTTTTGAAGAGACAAGTCTTTAGGTCTTTCTATCATAATCACCAGTTACCGATATATGTTCCAAATCCACAACGACTCTTTTGATAGTTACCCATTTACTTTTAGTAATCGACTCGCGAAATTAGTCATTTATCTAATGTTCTCTTTTAATAGTTAATTACCAATTTTCACCTAGTTCTAAAGTGTTTGTTATGGGTGCGTTTGTTCAAAATAGCAGTCACAGTAAGGATTAGCAGTAAGCAACAACAGTAAGAAGTAGTTGTGTTTTTCTATAAAAATGTCTGATAATGTAGATGTAGTTGAAATCATAATGTATAAAATAGCTCATTAATGCTCAGGGTTCCTAATGTTACTTCATGTATTATTGGAAAATGAGCCTTCTGAAAAAAGGTAAAGTTACTTAATGTTTGTCAAACGAGCATTAAACATTATAATGCTTAATGCTCACCGCTCTTAACCACTTAGGGGTTGCCTAGCGGCAAAAGGGCTCGTGACTATCACTTTAAAATGTGTGAGGTATCAAGTTCAATTCTTGGTAAGTGCAAACAACCTTAAGTGGCCACGCAAACCTATTGAAAAGGGAGGGCTTTACCTAGTATGAGTCTGTGTGGCGGTGAGTTTAAATTCAATGGATCAATCGGCCAAAAGGTCAAAAATTATTATTACAAAAAAAAAAAAAAATGCTCATCGCTCATAAATGCTCACAAATACTCTTTACCAAACATACCTCTATGAGCACTTGATTTAAATTTCGTATTTAAGGTTTTTAATATAAAAATATACTAACTTCACATCCCTTTTCAAACGTTTTTCATAATTTTTACCCAAATATTTGATTTCCTTCCTCTAAAATTAACAAGCGGGAATTTTCCCTCCATCATTTTCACCAAAAAATTGAAACCCACTATTTCATTTTATTTCCAATAACAAACACTAAAATGCAATTCATCTCTGTCCAATGCCAATGAGCGAATGATTCATCTTTCTCGGTATGATTTGGTGTTTAGTAATGGTTTGTTTTATGTAATGTTTATCTAATGATTAATCAACAAATATTACTTATTTATTATCGTGATTCGGGGCAGATTTGAATTTTGAGTTTATTGGTTCTACATCTGAAGTAAGTGTATATATAATGAATTCGAATTTACTACAATATGTTTGTGCCTTTAAGCTTATCAATAGTACTCGACTGGGTATGCAATTGACGATTGTACCTAGCAATGGACTTGGGTCTCGATTTAGTGCTATGGTTGTTATTTTGTTTATTACCAGGAAATGAATGTTACATTAGGGGAACTTTGATTTAATTGGCACAAAGCTAAGAGAAATGTGAAACTTACCAAAGGTTGTCATGATTTTTGCTATTACAATTTTGGTTTCCTAATAACTATTTATATTTCTACTCATTTTATATATGTGTTTCTCTTGTTTTGATTTCAGTGGAGATATGTGCGTACTATAGAGCCCAAGAAACTTAGAAAGGTTTTGATTTAGTGAACTTGAAAATGATCATTATGTTCAGTAAGAAATTGCTTCTCATTTACCTTGTTAAAAATTTATTTAATACCTCATTTATCATTTTTTTTTCTCTTTTTGGGATGTTTATATTATAATTCACCATGTTTATTGAAACTGTTTTTGTGGTTGTTTGGAAATACTTGTTGAGTCAGTTGCTCATGCTAAGGTTTTGAAGTTTTGCATTTACGAGGTTTTTATTTTTTTATTTTTTTTATTTTTTTATATATATTTAATTTTACTGTTTTGATTTTCAGGAATTCTTGATTCGTTTACATGAGCAAAGGTATGATTTCGCTACTCACCATGTATTTTATTTAAGAATTGGTTATTGATGGTTATATGGTACAACTTACCGAGTGCTAAATACATATGAAATTTGTGGCAAGTACTTTTTGGTTTTAAATTACTTGTTTGTCATTCGAAGTGAAATTCGAGCTGAATTATGTTCAAAGTAGGTATAATTTTTTTGTCAACGCTGTTAAAATGTAAAAGTTTATGGGTAAAGCACACACGTTTAGCCAACTAAAACCCATTTACTGATTTGTGGTGGCAACATTTGTTGAGTTTATATAAGTAGGATAGTGAGCTACTCAACTCTTAAGTAACATACGAATGGGTGAATTCGTGATAGTTTCCTTTATACTTAAAGTTATAATTGGGTTGAGAAACAAGACAATGGCATGTAAAGGCTTTTGTTACATGAATATAATTTTATATGATAATGTTAATATGTGATAATATTAATATGAAACCATTTTTTGTATGTATTCAAGATAAACTAACGGTGTTGTGTATAGTACATCTTATTTTGTTCACATGTATGTAGATGCATTGATCTTCCACCAGCTTGTTTTGTCTGGTTTGTACATGGTAGATAGAAAATGATGCAAAAGGTATTAAATAATTACTGTATTTGATATGCCACCGATAAGGATTTTGTTTAGCTTACAAAAAATTAGTATCGCTTTCTTATCGTAACACCTAAGTCGCTACTTATTGTTATTGATATTTATATTGATTTTGTATACAGGTTTGATACATTGACTCATTGGCATTTGACAAGTTGAAGATAAGTGAGAAACAAGCAAATATAAAGTTTTGTTGGTGTTCAAGTCTCTAAAAAGAGATGAAACGTGATGAAATGTATATTGATAGTTTGTTACATTGTAGATGCTATAAGGAAATAGATGCTTGAATTACATCCTTAATTGTGTATTTGGATATGATTTATAATATTAATGAACAGTATTGGATTAGAATATTTGATTTGCATGTTATTTATTGACTTTTGAATCATAATTACATATAAATGAAAGCAAAAAATGTAAAATTTGAAATCTATTGATATCGATAAACTCTAATAAAAACTGGTTCTTTTTCTGAAGGGAATTTTCATTTGTGAATTGTAATACTTGCTCAACCATATAATCAGAACCGGTTCTTAAAATAAAACTAGTCTCAATGCTTTAATAAAGAGACCGGTTACATAACCGGTTTATATGTGTTTCAGTCAAAGAGATACCCCTCACAGAGAGTGGTTCCAAAACCAGTTTTCATAAGCTATTACAACCAGTTTCTATGAACTTTTTTGTAGTAGTGTAACCGAGAATCAAACCGCGGGTCTAAAATTCAGTTCGGGTTGGGTCGGTAACGTTTCGGTTCGGTTCTCGGTCCATTTGCTCACCCCTACCCGGGTCAACCCGGTTTTCGATGTATATTAATAGTTTCCTTTTGAAATATATTTTTTCAACATTTCTATTTTTAGTTTCAAGTTTTTACTTTTCACTTTTTGTTTTTTCCTTTATATATAGTATACGCGGGTACCCTATGACGATTAACCGGAGAAATAGATTTTGATGAGCCATGATTTACCAGTTTGTATCGGTTTCAACGGGTCCTCTCTGGTTCATTTTCGGATGGCTTTTATTGGTTAGCCGAATCGGTGGGCGACACCGGTTCCCGGTTGAACCTGTTGGTCCGGTCCGGTTTTCAAAATTATATGTACCATCAACTTCTAAGAGCATCTACCATGTGCCATTTAACACAAAGGTTTTTACTATTTGAAAAGGCTTTTCATAAGGTTTTTAGCATTGCATGAATGACTTTTTAAAAGACTTTGAAACAAAGACTTAGGGGGTGTTTCTTTTTTTTGTTAGCTAAGGGATGCGTGGCGCCTATGTGGGACCCACGGCTGTTAAATGGTCTTAATGGGGAGAGTCTCCATTATATCACTCACATGGGGATAGAGGCACTAGTGGAAAAATGATAGGCTCCACATAAAAAAAAACATTATTATATACATTGTGTGGACCTATTTCCTTAGCTAAGAGAAAAAAAAACACCCCCTTAGTAGATGTCAAGCGGTTTGAAGCAAAAACTTTTTACTTGAAAAGATATAATAAATGCATAAAGTTATCATTTATTACCATTAATGCTTCAAGTCTTTTACGTGTTTTATTAATTTATATAATGTGTATAATAATATGTAGTTTTCATTTTAGGGTGTTTTAAAAATAATATTAATTAGTGTGCTTAATTATTTTATATTATGGATTATGTAGTAGCTTGTTTAAATTGTATATTATGAAAATTATATTGTACTTTTTAGTATGTGGTGTTTTAATTATTTGTATTTAATTTGGTAGATATGCTTTTAGCTGGTTGTACAATAAGAGTATTAATTATACTATATATTTCTCTCAGTTTTGACTAATTTTCAACATTTAACAATTGAACATTTCACATTGATTATACATTTTGTATAAATACTTTATGACATACACTTTTTAAAAGGCAGAAACTGTGCATTACAATTTGGATATAACACATGAGGATTTTTTTTTCTCTGTTTACTCTTACTAAAATGTTTGGTTTTAATTTTAATAATTTTACAAAAATAAAGATTAACAAATACTATTGCTGCTCTCTTTTTTTTCTTTTCTTTTTTTTTTAATACAATTTACACTACTTAATTATAATTCTAGTCTATTCATACAATTTACCCTACTTAATTATAATTCTAGTCTAGCTAAAAAAAAAATAATAAAAAAATAAAATAAAAATAAATACCTCTTTTTCCACTTTTCTGAACTAAAGTGATATGAGGACTTCACTTCAAAATAAAGAGATCCATCACTCATCTCTCTTCTGTCTTGAAAAATGTTTTCTTTTCAAACTTTACTAAAATGACCCATTTTAAATAAATAATCATCTATACCCTTTTGTTGGATCTAATATCTGGGTTGATTCTTGAGTTCAAATCAAGAATCTTGAATATATACTTCATGAGGTTCGTTTTCTTAGTACATTCATATGTTTATTTGTTTTTCTTGTTGGTAACCATAGTTTTCGAGCTTTTGGCTGACTAATATTTGATACAGTACTTGGGTTTGGTGTTATTATTGACTTTAGATGGTCAAACATAGTATTTTGAAAAATGTATCTGGTCTAATAGTTTATAAGTTTTTAGTATTGGGTTGTTAAATGTATTTTAGATAATGATTTGTAAGATTGTTAATTTTGAAGGGAAAAAAAAGTTTGTTGACTTTGAGTTTGGACTGTTTTCGGACTAGGGTCTATGTATTTTAATGGATTTATGTAAATTTGAATATATGGGTACTTGACTTTGATTGTTGTTTGTGCTGTTTTTAGGTACTGGATTGTAGAATATAAATAACATGTACTCGGTTCGTCCGTATAGTGTTAATGACATAAAGCTGTTTGTTATTTGTCGTCCTTCAAAATGAGGAATTTTTAAATATGTAGAAGATATGAATATTCTAGAAATCAAGGAAGGTACGCCAAGTTGCAGTCCCTCGTGATATACATAGTTACTAGTTTCATATTATAGGTGAAATCAGGGGGTGTTTCATGTTTGGATCTGCGTTTTGATATTAGATGATCAACTAATTTTTATAGATGGTGTTTGGATGTGCTCATGTAGCTTGAAGTTGTAAACTGTAATTTTAACATTTCATAATCAGAAGAAGTAGGTATCCAAACACTAGATATGAGATAATCAATTTTGCAAAACACACACCTGAACAGGCCCTTAGTGCACAGTAACTAACTTTTGACACCTAGAAGTAAGCTGTAATGTATTTGTAAATTGTGCCCCCTTCATAGATTTTATGGTTTCTCAAACTTATACAAGTCATAGAAAACAAGCCACAGAACATTCTTTTTCACTAGTGTAGGGTCTGAACTTAAGTTTCAAATCTTGCCAGGCCTTGAGTTGAACTTGAGCCTATCATTCTTTATACAATCCAAATAAGCTCTGGCACTGCTTAGACTAGAGGTGGCAGAATAGGTGTGGCGGACATGCCTGGTAACATGTAAAAACGGGCTGTGCTGTGCTGTGCTGATCTGCAGCCACATTAAGATGTACAATTATCTCTTTGCGCTGAAAGTCATATCTGTAGTATGTGCTGTATGCAAACATGTGGAAAATTCTGTGTGTCAACTTCAAAGTAGTCATTTGACTTTCCGAGTACAAATTAGCCATGTTTTTGTGCTAGTCTAGTTTCAATCTCTTAGCATTTTGTTTTGCATTCATATTCTAATCTGTGTTGTTCGTATGACCAGGCTTAGAATGCAAGATGATATCTGAACAACTTAGGGGTGAAACATCACATAAAAAACATGAGGCTTCCAATGTGTCGAAACATCTAGTTAGAAGCATTAGCCAAAAGTTGAAAAACGACTACCATGGAAGTGTGATTGGATGATGATATTGATGATGATGACACAGGAGTCATTTCATTAAGGTGTCTGAGTTTGTATACTAGGGGCGGAGGGTGCAAGGTTGGAGCCGCAACAAGTGACGACTTCGGTGAAGTTGTGGGTAAAGGTTACAAACCTGTGTGTGGGACCGACGACACGAGTGTGGATTGTTTCTCATATGGAAAAAGAGTTTTGAAATTGAAGAGTCACACGGAAACAACACAATGCATGTGTTTCTTCCTGATGATATTCTTGAGTTGTGTTACATGAGACTTCCATTGATCACGAGCTTAATGAACACTCGGCTCGTGTGCAAGAAATGGAGATCTTTGACCACGCCACCTCATTTTATGCAGATGAGACGAGAAGGGTATTACCCGAGTCCATGGTTTTTCCTTTTCGGTACTGTTACAAATGGTCTTAGCTCTCGTGAGATATATGCTTTTGATGTTTCTTTCAACAAATGGCATAAAGTTGAGGCAGAAATTCTTAAGAAATGGTTTCTGTTCTCAGTTGCCACTGTACAGTACATGATAACATTTTCATTGTCGGAGGTTGTTCGAGCTCCGGAAGAATGGACCGAAAGACACACAGAGGAGTGTTGGTTTTTAGCCCTATGATAAAATCGTGGAACAAGGTTGCATCAATGAAACATGCAAGGTCAAAGTCCACTCTAGGGGTTTTTGAAGCCAACTCTGATCGTTTGACCATCAAAAGTGAACTCCGGACACGGACGCGGATTGGTGGAGTATCGGATGTTTATGGGGATCCTCACAGGATTTCGGTTAGACGTACATCAAGAAACGAAAAAACCAAGCACACGAGTAATGTGAAAGACCGAGGACAGTTCTTTATAATAGCGGTAGGGGGGATTGGTTCATGGGATGAGGCTTTAAATTCATGTGAGATTTTTTATTCTTCGTCAAACAAATGGACGGAAATTCAACGGCTACCAGTCGATTTTGGGGTTGTTTGTTCGGGAGTCGTTTGTGACGGGGTCTTTTACGTGTATTCTGAGACTGATAAGCTCGCAGCGTATGACATTGGACATGGTCTCTGGACTCGAGTCCAAAGGACTCCACACCCACCAAGGGTCCACGAGTACACCCCAAGGCTAGTGTCCTGTGATGGTCAATGGTTTTATCTGGTGTCGGTTCGGTTTCATGGTGTCAGTTCGGAAGTTGTGGGAGCTTGATCTCGTTTACCTAACTTGGAATGAAGTTTCGTTGCATCCTGATGCACCCATAGACTGGAATTCGCTATTTGTAGCTGATAAGAACCTGATTTTTGGGATAGAAATGTTTAAGATATTCGGACAGGTGATGGAGTTTTTGATAATGTGTGATGTCTCGAACCCGACGATGAAGTGGGTTCACGGCTTCACGCGTCGAAGAACCAGGTGGCTCGTGAAATGGACGTGTCTTTGTGCATGATGAAATCAATGGCTGTTGTGCATTTGTAAGTTAATTGTAAGTTTTTGTTTAAACTGAAATAGTATAATTAAGTTTCAAAGATTTTTTTATGGAATTTTTTTTAATTCGATTGGATTCATGAAGCAAACGATGGGAGTTTCATAAGCAATTTTCGGGTTTTTTTATGTTTAAAACTATTCCGATTGGTGGCCCGAGAAACATGTTTTTGTACTGGTTCAGTTCATTCTGCAACAAAGTATAGAAAACTACATAGATATCTGCTGCAAATGTGACAATTTTTACTCATTTAAGCATCAATAAGTAGACTTAGGTTATGTTAAGGATTACATATATGCACGTAACAGCAAAAGCACAAGCACGTGGGGAAACCTGTTACTAGGCCTGACCAGGATCCAAATCCGAAACCAGACTTGAACCGTAACCCTACGTTTAGACGTGTGACCAGGGTCAAATTCCGACTCCAGTGCAGACATGATGTTGATTGTCTTTATATTATCTTCCTATATATCAAGGGGTTATTATGATTTTATGAGTTTGACCCACCCGTTATTGATAAAATATCACCCAAGTTGGCCTGTTTCCACATAAATGCGCTAAAATATCCCCTTCTACTCAAAATTGTTAAATGGCTTGCGAAATAGCATTGCATTATCGCCTTCTACTGGACTGGCAGCTTACTCTACATTATATCTAGTTTTTGTGATTGGATTTTTTTTTTTTTTTTTTTTTTTTTTTTTTTTTTTTATTATTATTTTTTTTTTGTGAAAATTATATCTAGGTTCGTGCTGATCGTATCTAATCCAATCTCGAGGAACTACTTAAGGCTTTAACTGGACGTTGCAAAAAAAACATGGAATTGATGCCAAGTCAACTGCAGTTATTGAGCTTCCAAAGGGTATCATCTTTTATCTCATGAGTCATGAGCAATAACGTTACTGTATCTGTATTAATAGAATGATTGATATTGCGTTATGGTTCACCTATTTTGATTGTCAAGGTTTGGCAACCTCGAGTTCCAGAGATATCTGCAGTGTGGGACGAGGATTGGGATAAATTCGAAGACGAAGGTTTCTCATTTGATGCTACGGTGCCTGCAAATACCAAATCAACATCTCAGGCAGAAAACTCGGCTTCGATGGATGACGTTTCTGAGGATTCATATTCAAATACTGACCGGAAGTCAGAGAAGCCTTTCGAGACTGAATCAGCATACATACATAGCGAAGACGAGTCGGCTAAAAGCCCAGCTGGTAGTCCCACGGCACAAAAAATATTTGAAAGTCCAACCAAGGAGGATTCATTTAAACGTTACGGAAAGAGTTTTGATGCTGACACAGAAAGGTACTGATTGGATTCAGTTTATGGTCTGATCTTTCATTGTCTAAATACAACAAAATGTGTACCTTGTTTGGTGGAAAGATCTAAACATGCACTAGTCTATTGAAAGGGTACTTTTGACAACAATGATGATGTAGATTCGGTGTGGGGATTCAATAGTGACACAGCTAAGGTGAGTTCATATCTTTTTTTCAATTATATCATTGCATGAAAATTAATACAGTACATTTCACTGCAAGTCCAAGGAAAAGTGATTCCCCGCAAGGCAATAACAGTTTCTTCCAGAAAAAAGTCCATTTGGGTTTGATGATTCGGTTCCTGGCTCACCAGCTTCTCGAGCTGGCACCTTACCCGATACAATGGGGGAAGAGCAGAGAATTCTTTCTTTGATAATTTCTCGAGATATGACTCTTTCAGTGCCTTTGACCGAGGTTCTCCCAAACAAGAAACCTTCTTGAGATTTGATTCCATGAGCAGCTCCACACAGGATAATTTCTCAAGATTCGACTCAATGAGCAGCACGGCACAAGACTGTAGTTTCGCAAGGTTTGATTCAATGAGTAGCAATGCAGGTTTTGACCATGGTCATACATACTCATTTGATGACTTCCCTTTGGGTCAAGTGGACCGTTTAAGGTGCCGTCAGAAAGTCAAACGGGGAAAAATGAAACTGATAAATGGGCATTTTAGTTTGGAGTTTGGTGGTGTTATTTTTGTCTTCTACCAGCTTGTCTTTGATTCCATTGCATGAGAACTTTACGATATTTCTTTGGTATTTTTTGACTAGAAATTCTAATATTGGATTGCAATTACTATAAATATCCAGTATTGATTATTAGATGCTTATTGTAAAAATAATGTACGCTAAAGTTTTAACATTTTTATTGGTAATAAACTAGTTACATAAGCAGTTATATGCCAAGAATTAAACTGAATTAATAAGATGTGTTATAAACGAAAATAACAATAAAAGTTTATAGTTTCCATAAATAGTTTACTTAATTTTTCCACTTTTCCACTTTGAGGATTTTTCATTTATATAGAGTATAGAAAAGTGTTTTCACGAATTTTTAATTGATCCGACCGAGTCAATCAGATCACTATTGGATCGTAGGGTCAAACCGTTTGTATGTTAAAAGAATAATTACCCGAAGCGTATATAGCGAAAAACACAAGTCATTATTGGTTTATAAGATAACAAAAATAAGTATGCCTAACATGAACTTAATACAATTGTCCTTTGACATCCAACAAGGACAAGCACGTAAACGAGGGGTGTCATCTTTATACGAATTTGATGATATGAGCAAAAGGTATGTGTGAAGTGTTGGCACGTGAGGGGCATGTGTGTGGTTTTTAAACTGCACACGTGAGGTGCACATGTGTTCTCCACACTACTCACATATCCAGTAACATAATTTGGCGCCCTTTCTCCCTTTAAATATCTGATGTATTCCTTCATTTCATTTTAGTCTGAATTTGATATTTCTCTCTGTAACAAACATTCACTCCATTGTAACCGTCCAACTACTTTTCCCACCATTAATAACAAATACCTTTGATTCTCATTCTTTCTCATTGAGTAATCCAGGCTTGTTATTGCCTTCTAACGATTCGTAAGTGTATCCTAAAAGTGTTGCTATCAATTGGTATGAGAGCAGCTGTCCTGGCACTCCGATCACCTTTTCCAGTGAAATTCCGGCTAGTTTGTTAAGATTCTGGCCAACAATCTGTCAAGAATCAAAGTACTACACTTGTACTTTGACGAAGGAGTAATAACTAACAGATGTTTACACAATCAATCATAGAAATATCATACAAACCCTCTTAACTATGGCTCCTGTTACCAGAATCAATGGTGTTACCCGAATCAATGGTGCTTCTGGTAGTAGTGAAGAAGGTGTTACAAAGCAGTATGTGGATCAAGCTATGGTTGAACTCAGGGAATTGATCACAACTTTGAGTATGCAGAATACTGTGATGAATCAAAACATGGGAAGGCAATCCAATCAGTATCGAAGGTTGGCAAAAGTGGAATTCCCAAAGTTTCAAGGAGAGGATGTTAGAGGCTGAGTGTTTAAGCGTGACTAATTCTTCCTGATTGACAACACATCAGAGGATGAAAAGGTAAAAATTGTATCAGTTCATTTGTCTAATAAAGCTTTGCTATGACATAGGTAGCTTGTTAAAATCAATGGTGATAATGTGGGGTGAGAGGTGTATAAAACTGCTATTATTCAAAGATTTGGCTCTGTGTTTGAAGAGCCCATTTCTGCCTTGAAAAATGCCAACTATGAAACAAATGCAAGGGAATATCAAGATTTATTTGATACATTGTTGTGTAGGGTGGATATTAGTGAAGAGCATGCTATAAGCTTGTACTTGGGGGGTTTACCAACTGAGTTAGAAATGAGTGTAAGAATGTTCAACCCAAGAACTTTATCAAATGCTTATTCACTGACCAATTTGCAAGAGGCTACCCTATAAGCTGTAAGAAAAAAGGGTAGGCCTTTCTTGAATGAAAATACTGGTAGGTTTGGTGTAGGTAGTGGTTTGGGAGTTAGTAATAAACCACCATTGTTGCCTTTACCTGTTCCAAACAATGAGTGGAAGAATAAGCCAAACACCGCTACAAGAACACCAATGAGGAAGCAATTGACACAAAGGGAGTATGAGGAGAAGAAAGCCAGGAATTTGTGCTTCTATTGTGATAAAAGTTTGTACCTGGACATAAATGTGAAGGGCAATTTTTCTCTATTGTGGTGTTGGGTGTTGATGAAGAGCCTGAAGAGGAGTTTGTGGATGCAGAAGAATATTTAATGGAAGCAGTTCAGGATTTGCAGCCTCACATATCACTGAATGCTTTCACTGGTGTAAGTTCCTATCAAACCATGAGAGTGATTGGAATTGTGGCTAATAAGTACAAGTTGCGTATTTTGGTGGACTCAGGCTCCACCCATAACTTCCTTGATATTAATATGGCAAAAAGAATGGGTTGTAACATTAGGCAGACAAGACCATTGAGTGTGTCTGTAGCTGGTGGTAAACAGCTCATAAGTGTCAGTGAATGTAAGAATTTCACTTAGAAAATTAAGGGAGAGACTTTTGTTACTTATGTCATGCTATTGCCACTTGGGGGTTGTGAAACGGTATTGGGCATACAATGGTTAGCTACATTGCGTAACATCAAATGCAACTTTAAAGAATTGAGAATGGAGTTTGAGTACAACAATAAGATGTTATTCAGAGGTACCACTAAACCACCAGTACAATGGGTTCATGTTATTCATAAGGCACAAGCTGAGATCATGAAGTTAAGTGTTTACCCAAACACTGGTTTAGAGCTAAATAAAGAGCTGCAAAACTGGACAACAAAAACACATTGTTCTTAACTGCAAGTACACATCGGTAGGTAGCAAATTTGAACAAGATGACGAGTAATAGCTACTAAACAGTTTGCCAAAATAATAGTCAATGATTTATACTGATATACTTCATTCTAACAAACACCTGGTGTACGCTCCATGAAAAGTTCATGTTGCAAAAACCATCGTTGTGGTTTGGCCAAATTGCATCCGCGGTCCTAGTGGTTTTGAAACATCCAATAGAGAGTTGATCAACGATGCTAGTGAAGTGCTATTTCCCCAAGAGTCTGAGTCAAGTCGGCTTGGCATTCAGGTTAGATGTATTTTGGTGGTTTTGTGTCGCGGTTGCGAGTGTAAATTAGTTATATAGCTGAAAGCTTTATATACTATGGCTTATCTTTTCTACAGTTCATATATTATTCACACAATCTTGAGCTTATAGATGTATAACACCTTTGAAAGACATGTTGCAATGCAAAGATGAATGAACGAACAATACTATACTTCAAAGTTAAATTTGATTAAGCAAAAGGACAAAAATTATAACATGCTAGCGTCTCCCAAGCATTGTATCGGCAGTTCTTTTCAAAGGTCGATTTCAATCTAACTACAGGAGGCAAAGGTATGACATAACACCCCTCCTGCAAAAGTAATAATGGGTTCACTATAACTGAAATTTTTTATAAGCGTATCTCTCGTCTGGAGATGCTTCTGACTGGTCCTCGGCAACATCCTCTGGTTCCTCTGATGACTCTTGAACTTGAGTATCAGGTGATGGGCTCACTGATTCAGTGATTTCAGGTCTTGGACCAGCTGACACTTTCACCATTGAGGGACGTAAAAGTTGTTCACCAATTCTGAACCCCTTGCGAAATTCTTGAATTACCACACCTTAAATATGGATTGTAACTTAATGTAGTTCTCAATTTGATAAAGCTTAAACTAAATCAGATTACGTAAACAAGAATGCAACCAACAGTACCTATTTATTGAGATTTATTCCAAAAAGTTCAGTACGTTCTTTATTGAGAATTTGAGATTAATTGTGCTTACTTTTGTGAAGAGTAAAGCTACTGGTCATTCATCTAAGGTTACTGGTCTTTCTTGATTGTGATGATTCGAGGGCTATATGTTAATATCAAGTTGGCACTGGTCTATTCATGGTTTCCACTGGTAGTACAAAGTTACCACTGCTACCCTAGATTTTTCCACTGCTCCTTTTCACGTTACCACTGCTCGCTCTTCGTTGCCACTGCTGCGCTTAAATCATTTCCACTGCTACGCTTATTAAGTTTTGTACTGCTCGTTTTGGTGAATATAGATTTGGCATATGTTTTATGGATGGATCGATTTCTTTATTCAGTTGTGGAGCTGCATTATTAAACGATTGTAGCATGACGAGGTTATTGTTTATGGGTTGAAGATTGTTTCTGTTTACCCTAAATATAAAAGGGCGTTGTCGTTTTCATCTGATCATCTGTTACAAAAAGTTATCATTGGTCGATTGAGGGTCAGTATCACGTGATGGCTGTGAACATGGGTCGATATTGATCACTTAATGGGTCAATTAACTTTCTTTAATTTGATTAATCAGATTGGTGGATTGACTCACAACAGCCAAACACATTAAATTGATAAATTCTTGTTGCTTTGTGAATAATGGTTTGGAATTAGTTGCTGTCGCTAGTGCTTGGCTGATTCTGTTGTTTTTGGTTATGACCATTAGTTTTAGGCCTATACCATCTGTTCACAATGTGGGAGTTTTGTATAGTCATGGTTTGAAACAGTTTAGTGATTTGGTGTATAAAGGAAATGTGCAGTAGTGTATGCAAAGATAAAACAACAATAGAAATTTGGAGGGAATAAATGTACACGAATTACTGTTGCATTGAGATTCAAATAACTGTCATTTACAAGCTTTTATAGTTAATGAACAGGTGTGACTTATTGAATGGGTGTGATGGTTCAGAAATAACCCATCAGACACAACCCTTCATAGTAACTGTCACATAACTGTTTTAACCATAATAACTGCCATAATATTCGACCAATTAACTAATGACAAGTCAGCAATCCTAAACTTAAATTCTATGCAACCTTATTGGTCACAAATATGTCTGCAAATATAATAGATACATGATAATAATATTTACTGTCTAATAAACTAGTATAATAAGATCTGTTTGATCTTAAGTTTCCAACAGATTCAACATTTATTAACCTCGTACTACATATATTGATATCAAGTGTGTACTGATTCAATGAAGTGTCAAAGTCATTTGATGATTTAGGATTTGGGTTTGATTTTCTTTTAAGAATGGATCGGTGTGTGTTTTTTTTTTTTTTAATCGGGTTTGTTTGTTATTTGTGTTTGTAAATTAAGATAAAAAGAAAGGGCATTTTAGTAACTTCACAAGGTGTGGAACCAACAAATTGACCATGGTTAGCCAAAATGAGAGTTTAGGGACCAACCGCGCGAATTTTGCATAGTTCAGGGACGAAAATGCAAAAAAAAATTAGGGATGAAACGCACGAAAACGATATAGTTTAGGGACGAACGGTGAAATATTGTCTTGGCTTTACCATTCAATTTACCCTACTTAATTATTTTTGGGACCTATCGGACAACTTTCATCAAATTAGAAAAAAAAAATTGAAATATTTCTAGTCTAAGGTAAAAAAAAAAAAAAAAAAAAAAAGAAAAAAAACATGAACACCTCTTTTCCACTAAAGTGATATATCATGACTTCACTTCAAAATAAAGAGATCCATCACTTCTCTCTCTTCTGTCAAATGTTTTCTTATCAAACTTTACTAAAATGATCCATTTTAAATAACTAATCATACATACCCTTTTGTTGGATCTAATATATGTCTGGGTTGATTCTTGGGTTCAAATCAAGAATCTTGAATATAAACTTCATGAGGTTTGTTTTCTTTAGTACATTCATATGTTTATTTGTTTTTCTTGTTGGTAACCTTAGTTTCCGAGCTTTTGGCTAACTAATATTTGATAGAGTACATGGGTTTGTGTTATTTTTTGTGTTCCTTTTTTGATTGGGTTAAGTATTGACTTTAGATGGTCAAACATAGTATTTTAGAAATTTATATTTGACACTGGATTTTGGCTTGTTAATCTGAAAAATGTATCTGGTATAATAGTTTATAAGTTTTTAGTAGTGGGTTGTTAAATGTATTTTAGGTAATGATTTGTAAGATTGTTAATTTTGAAGGGAAAAAAAGTTCTTTGACTTTGAGTTTGGACTGTTTTGGGACTAGGGTCTATGTATTTTAATGGATTTATGTAAATTTGAATATATGGGTACTTGACTTTGATTGTTGTTTGTGTTGTTTTTATGTACTGGATTGTACAATATAAATAACATGTACTCGGTTCGTCCGTATAGTGTTAATGACATAAAGCTGTTTGTTATTTGTCGTCCTTCAAAATGAGTAATTTTTAAATATGTAGAAGATATAAAATTCTAGAAATCAAGGAAGGTGCGCCAAGTTGCAGTCCCTCGTGATATACATAGTTACTAGTTTCATATTATAGGTGAAATCAGGGGGTGTTTCATGTTTGGATCTGCGTTTTGATATTAGATATGAGATAATCAGAAGAAGTTGTAAACTGTAATTTAACATTTCATAATCAGAAGAAGTAGGTATCCAAACACTAGATATGAGATAATCAATTTTGCAAAACACGCACCTGAACACGCCCTTAGTGCAAAGTAACTAACTTTTGACACCTAGAAGTAAGCTGTAATGTATTTGTAATTGTACCCCCTTCATAGATTTTATGGTTTCTCAAACTTATACAAGTATAGAATACAAGCCACAGAGTGATCTTTTTTACTAGCCAATCTTTTTTACAAGTAAGGTCTGAACTTATGTTTCAAATCTTGCCAGGCCATGAGTTGAACTTGAGCCTATCATCCTTTATACAAGCCAAATAAGCTCTGACACTGCTTAGACTAGAGGTGGCACAATAGGTGTAGCGGACATGCCTGGTAACATGTAAAAACGGGCTGTGCTGTGCTGTGCTGTACTGTACTGATCTGCAGCCACATTAAGATGTACAATTATCTCTTTGCTCTGAAAGTCATATCTGTAGTATGTGCTGTATACAAACATGTGGAAAATTCTGTGTGTCAATTTCAAATTAGTCATTTGACTTTCCGAGTACAAATTAGCCATGTTTTTGTGCTAGTCTGGTTTCAATCTCTTAGCATTTTGCTTTGCATTCATATTCTAATTTGTGTTGTTTGTATGACCAGGCTTAGAATGCAAGATGATACCTGAACAACTTAGGGGTGAAACATCACATAAAGAACATGAGGCTTCCAATGTGTCAAAACATCTAGTTAGAAGCATTAGCCAAAAGTTGAAAAACGACTACCATGGAAGTGTGATGGATGATGATATTGATGATGATGACATGGGAGTCATTTCATTAAGGTGTCTGAGTTTGTATACTAGGGGCGGAGGGTGCAAGGTTGGAGCCGCAACAAGTGACGAGTTTGGTGAGGTTGTGGGTAAAGGTTACAAACCCGTGTGTGGGACCGACGACACGAGTGTGGATTGTTTCTCATATGCAGTGGATAGGTTGTGGAAGAGAAATAATCAGAAAAAGAGTTTTGAAATTGAAGAGTCACACGGAACAACAAAATGCATGTGTTTCTTCCTGATGATATTCTCGAGTTGTGTTTCATGAGACTTCCATTGACGAGCTTAATGAACACTCGGCTCGTGTGCAAGAAATGGAGATCTTTGACTACGCCACCTCATTTTATGCAGATGAGATGAGAAGGGTATTACCCGAGTCCATGGTTGTTTCTTTTCGGTACTGTTACAAATGGTCTTGGCTCTCGTGAGATATATGCTTTTGATGTTTCTTTCAACAAATGGCATAAAGTTGAGGCAGAAATTCTTAAGAATCGGTTTCTGTTCTCAGTTGCCACTGTCCATGATAACATTTTCATTGTCGGAGGTTGTTCGAGCTCCGGAAGAATGGACCGAAAGACACACAGAGGAGTGTTGGTTTTTAGCCCTATGACAAAATCGTGGAACAAGGTTGCATCAATGAAACACGCAAGGTCAAAGTCCATTCTAGGGGTTTTTGAAGCCAACTCTGATCGTTTGACCATCAAAAGTCAACTCCGGACATGGACGCGAATTGGTGGAGTATCGGATCTTTTCGGGCATCCTCACAGGATTTCCGTTAGACGTACATCAAGAAACGACAAAACCAAGCACACAAGTAGTTTGAAAGACCGAGGACGGTTCTTGATAATAGCGGTATGGGGGATTGGTTCATGGGATGAGGCTTTAAATTTATGTGAGATTTTTGATTCTTCGTCAAACAAATGGACGGAAATTCAACGGCTACCAGTCGATTTTGGGTTGTTTGCTCGGGAGTCGTTTGTGACGGGGTCTTTTACGTGTATTTCGAGACTGATAAACTCGCAGCGTATGACATTGGACATGGTTTCTGGACTCGAGTCCAAACGACTCCACACCCAGCAAGGGTCCACGAGTACACCCCAAGGCTAGTGTCCTGTGATGGTCAACGGCTCTATTTAGTGTCGGTTTCATGGTGTGAAGGAGAAGGCGAAATTGGAAGAAAACGAACGAAAACGTAAGAAAAACAAACGAAAATCTATAAAAATGGGCGAAAACTTTAAAAAAAAGCACGAAAACTTTAAAAAATGGACGAAAACGTAGAAAAACGGACGAAAAAGTAGAAAAACTGTCGAAAACGTAAGAAAAACGGGCGAAAACGTATAAAAACGGACGAAAACGTAGAAGAACGGATGAAAACGTAGAAAACGGTCGAAAACTTATAAAAACGGACGAAAACCTATAAAAACTGACGAAAATGATAAATACCAACGTTTTTGCATTAAAAGTGAATCCCATTGTGTCCGGCCTACAAGTGAATGAATATCGTTTACCCATTGATACAACCAAATTCTATTTGTATCCTACCTACAGTTTTATTTGCGTTCGGCTCCATCTTATACTTCTCTTTAGTTACACTCCCACTTTTCGACACATATATGATAACATATGAGCTTTTTCATAAGAGACTACAACAAGCATAGGCTCCGTTATGAATATCTTATAGGTGTTCATGTACCCTTTTATTCATATGATATCTTTTGTAGCGAATGGACAAAGATGCCTCCCAACTAGTTTCGATTTATACGTTTAGTTCTATAAAAAAACATTGGATACAACTTAAAATAAAAATAAATAAATAAAACTGGTCCCACATCGCCTCTTTCATCAATGTTACAATGAAGAGGTCATTATAAATAGACAAGGCCAGACTCTAGGGATGAGCACGGTACCGGTACCGTACCGGTACCGTACCGAATTAGAGGTACCGAATTTTTCCCGAGCATAAATTAGGGTACCGGTACCGTACCGAACGGGATTCGGGAATCGGTACCGGTACCGGTACCGGGAAATCGGGATTTTCCCGTTTTTTTCAGGAATTTCCCGATTTGGTACCGGTACCGTACCGAATTAGTGGTACCGAATTTTTTTCCTCCTTATTTCGTAGTACCGGTACCGTACCGTATTTCGGGATCGGTACCGTTTCGGTACGGTACCGGTACGGTTCCGGTATTCGGTACGAAATGCTCATCCCTACCAGACTCTATATTATGGAGTAATAATTTTGACTTAAACTATCATAGCTATTAAAATATAAACTATTATAGCTAGTTTTGTCATTAATAATTAAACAAGTTTTTTAGTTTATACTTTAAGAAACTTTTGCTTATAATTATTATTATGAGCTTGGTTTTTTTAAATATAAACTTTTTTTATTGTTAAATTATTGTAATTTATCAGTTACAAAGTTGGGTTGTATAAAAAGTAAATTTGTTTGATTAAACTTATTATGAATTTGTAGGAAAAAGCCACGAGTGATACTATGGTTTTGTAAAACGTCGTGTTATTAATTGCGTCCAATTTCTCTTGACTCAGTTCCTCTAGAGTTTGTTTACGCTTCTGCCTAGCCTACATGATAATCAAATACAAAACTAAGACTATGCTCAAGCAGGCATATAAACCAAATCTGTCATATGAATAAACACCTCTCGATTAGCTCTCTTTCTTTCTCGAACATTTTCCTTCAGAAATTTCTGTATAAAAACAACTATTTAGTATATATCGAGGGAATAGGTCCATAACAACTGAACAAACCCTGTCCGACGATTTGATTTTGTTTTATTGTACCTTGAAGGCATCGTTATGATCTTCAGATAACTTCTCCGCAGCAATGAGATTATTGGTAAATTCCTATAATAGATTCAAAGTATTATCGTGATACTTTAGTTTATTTCGAGGTTCACAATGATATGTTGCCTTTTTAAAAAAAAATTGCAAACCATTATTGATTTTCTAAAAAAAATTAAAACATTATCGATTTTCTAAAAACAAAGACAGTTGTGAAACACCATTTTTCTATTTCTTTTTTTCTTTTTTCTATTTGGTCTACACTCTTTAAAAACACATATGAAAAACCAAAAAATAGAGGATTATGGGCTTTTGGCTTACCTCAACCTTGTCAAACTCCCAATCAAATTCACAGTAAACCTATTAAATTTCAACAAAAATTGATAAAGCAAATCACTGTCAAAAAGTTGGTTGTATGGATATGTTATGGTATATACTCGCTGATTACAAAAGTTATATGCATGGCAAGTTTAAAAAGTGACTTACAGGCGGTTCCACTGGATAGAGGAATTCCACAATAGTACTCTCTTCTGTCTCGTCTTCCTCAAAGGGGTTATAAAAATCTGCAGAATATTAGTGGATTAATAGGCCCAAGCCTGGTTTGTGGGTTTAGGCTGTCTAGGATTTCACCATTATAAATAATGGTCATTAATAAGATGATACCTACGGGTTTTAATGTAGTCTAACATCTAGACTTAAACTATTATAGCTATTAATTATTATAGCTAGTGTTGTCATTGATAATTAAATAAGTTTTTGAGTTTATTTTGGCTTTTTCTTACTTGTAATTTATTTACGAGTAAGATTTGGTTGTGTATAAACTTTTTTCTTGTTAAATTATTGTAATTCAACAGTTACAAAATTGAATTGTATGAATGTTAAATTTGTTTGATCAAATTTGGTATGACTTTGGAGGATAAAGCAACGAGTGACTATTATAATGTTTTACAATAGTTTATTTACGTGTCTGAAATGAAATCAAATTAAATAATAATTATGATTTATCATCTCTTTGATTGGACAACATGATATATCATAAATATTAGATGATCTCAATCACAAGAATTACCTTAAAATGATTTACAATAGTTTTCAAGAGAAGAAATTTGGTAAAAGGAAAAAATAAAGCTAGGATAGCGAGAAGGAATGAGATGGATAAATATCTTGTACGAGATAAGTCTAGTTTGGTATCTCTAAATATTATAGATGAGTCTAATTGGGTATTTGATAGAAAGTGAAATTTATAAGTTACCAAATGAAGGTCTAGATTTTTTTATTTTTATTTTTATTTTTATTAATAATGGACCAAGACTCATTTAGACCCGCACCCATTTAGACCCATATTTCTAGAAGACCCATTTAGACATAGACCCGTATAGACCCAAAACCCATTTAGACCCGTGACGCAAATTCGACCAGACTCACCTATCTTGCCCCCTTTAGGTATTTTAGTCACTCATTTTAATTGAAGAGAAGAAATGTAAAAGAATTTACATTTATTTTTATAGATGCATATGAAATACGCGATTTTTTTATTTTCACTCTTCTCATTTCAACTTTATTTATCATTTAATCCTAACTATAGTTTCCGATTACAATAGTTTCAAAAACAACTTTAAAAACCTATAAATTACCACTCATGCACAATCTATATGTGTCTATGTATCGACATCTTTGACATTGCAACATAAATAGGAACATCGTTACATTGTCCAACAAGTTGCACTAGTAAAAACAATCACTCCATTGGAGGTGCTCTTAATGGTTCTTTACGTATTCAGGTAAATACACGTGGAAGTTGGAACCGCAAAGCTTAAACTTAAATACTTTGAATGGTTGGTATATATGAAATTACCAACATTTTATGAAACATGTAGGGACCTTATAAATTTTTGCTAGGAGAAAAGTTAACATTACATCCCACATAGGTTGAAGAAATAAAATGTTCTTTGGTTATATACTACTATGCATATTGATAATCTGTGATTAGAACAATACTATGTTTCGCGATATGCTTTGTGAATGAAGTTCATATACAAAGCGAAAAGTGAACTTCATTTCAATTTAGTATTGCGAAATTTGTAGAAGTTCTAAATTTTTTGCATATATATGAACTTTTTCTTTTCTTAACACTTACTTCAACTTTTGATCGATTTACAAATATGACATTACAACAGAATTACAAGCATAATCCTTAACAAACTAAATAGACCCATTTTATACATTCAAAAGGCAAAACAAAGAATATATACTTACATGGTATGCAGTAAGTAAACTCTGCGACACGTTCATCCTTCAAACATTTCAAGCCAGCCCTGGGTCATAAGATAGTAAAAAATAAGCCACATCCCTATTCGGTTTTAAACATAAGAAGAGCATGAAAATGAATATGCATGTTACGAGGGTTAATACCTTCTTTGGACACAGTTTAGTACAAAGATTTGAGATTTTAGTCTTTCTACTAAAGCACTCCTTTAAGAATGAGATTCATGTCAATGTAAGTAACAATTACCTAGTAACATTAACGGGAACCTGTAACGTAAAAAACAAAATCAATACCGTTTTCCTAATGGAACATATGGAACCCAATCCATTTTCATCTGCTTCATGTCAACAACTTTTCTAGACTCCGACTCCCTTTGTACAGAGATTAGTGCAATCTTATCAGAAGGTGGAAACGGAGATACAACCTGCTTAATCAACAAGAGGACATTGGCAAAAATGTTCTTAACAATGACTATTTGAACATATATTGGAGATCTCGAATGTGGCAATATTTCTCTACATACATAAAAAAATAAACAAAGCTTAAACATAAAGACAGAAGTGTATTCCATTTACCGCAATCACTATGGGTATTAAGGCTGCGTGTTCCCTTAGTGCTGCAACAAGGAAAAAAATGTCACGTGGAAATTGGATGTGACAAAGAACTTCAAACTTCGAATGTAACACCCCAACCCGGTAAGGGTAGAAGTATTACATTACAGTGACATATCAGAACAAACACAAGCATATGATTCATACATACAACGAAATTCAGGGTTACAAATGAAAATCTGAAACTACAAGGTTACAAAACAATAAATACTATGTCTAAGCAAGTGAAACTTCATCTAATCGTCTCTAGTCCAAAGCATAGTCTTCTAAGTCCAGTCACACTCTCTTCCCATAACCCAGCTTCCTACTAAAACCTGCCGCAGGAAAAGGAAATGCGGCTGAGCTTAAAAAGCTCAGTGAACAGATACATATACAAAGCAATGATAATGAAACAGAACTGAAATATAGTGCATTGGGGAAATAGAACAAGGAATAGATAAAAGAGTAATAGAAAGAAGAAAGGATAGTCATCTACCACGAGCCCAAAACATATCGTATCATATAAGCCGTCAATACCATAATTCTTCATAATCATATAGAGGGGAGTCCTATCAGATAATCAGATAATATGAGGGGTGTCCTCATGTATCAAAAGGGTGGAGTAGGTAGCTCCCAGAAATTGTGAAAGGCGTGTATTGCACACAGCACCAGTCACCTCAAAGTCAACTCAAAGTCATAGTTAAATCCACTAAGCATACATATCTAGGATTGCAATCCATACGCCCCTTACTCAAAGTCAATCTCAAAGTCATATACTCAAAGTCATAATGGCCATAATAGTAATCATAAAAAGGGACGGCGTGAGAAATCACTCACCCACACATGAGTCATGCCAGTGGTGCATCACAGACATGCCTATGGTACCTCCATAGGTAGAAGAAACATAAGTGGCTCGGGTATCAAACTAAGAGTCAGGTCTCAAAATCAACAAAAGGTCATAAAGTAAAGTTTCATCTCAAAGTCAGCTCAAAATCATATCAAAGGTTCAATTAAAAGGGAACATAGCAATGGCTTGGGAAAAACTTAATCGTATCATATCTCAAAATCATAATATCAGAAATCATATCAATGGTTCAGAATATCCAAGGTTCATTTCCAAAGGTTCATTACAAAAGATTTATTATTAAGTTTCATAAGTTCAAATAAAATGTGAAAGAGTTAAGAGAAAACAGATTTAAAAACTTTAATAATCATTTACCCATTTCATCTCAAAGATCTCCCTTTTTAAACATTCTTCATACAAGCCAATTAATCCTTCATTTAAAAATGGTTTCATTTCAAAATCATAGAGTATCATTTCAAAACAGTTTCCTTCCATAACATCAAGTTATATTTTCAAAAGGTTTTCATATCAAATTATCATAAAAGATGAACCAGAGATATCGGATATTCAAAGGTCAGAAGTCATCGTAGTGGCAAAAGAAACGGATCACGAATCATGAGAAACCTTACTAAAAGGTTAGAATATCTGTACCTTATTAGGAAAGCACAAATAAAACAAGCACAGAATAAGGAATAGCTCAAGATCTCTCCTTCTTCACACCTAGAGGAGAAGAGGGGGAATCATAATTCATTCTCAAATTCATGCCTTTCCATTTTAAGTAACTTTCCCTTTTTAGCAGGTTTCTATAAATAGTAGTTTCCACTTTTAGAAAATTTCCATATTTAGAAAGTTGAATCATTATTAATGGTAATAAGATATCTTTTAACATAATTACACATTTGGTCCTTAGGGTTTCATAACTTTACACTTTATACCCTTACATTCCAAAATTACACTTTAAACCCTTTTAGTATTCAAAGTTATACATTAAACCCTTAACTTATCCATTTAACATAATGATCCCTTATTTTAATATATAATACGAATGGATACTCAAGTATTCATAATTTACACATTAAGTCCCTCAAGTTATAAAAGTTACATATTTAACCCTTTAATTTACAATTTCAACTTTTTATTATCAATAATTACATATTATGCCCTTAAGTTATCAAAATGACACATAACCCCCTGAATATATTAAATTACTCAAAACAGCTCCAAGTTTCTGAAAATTACATGTTTGGTCCCTCTCTTTTAATTATTTTCAAAACAAACCCTAATTAGGTTTAAAATACATTTTAATCCTTTTAATTGCAAAACTTACACTTAACACCCTCATCTTATATTTTATTCGAACAGTATACAGCCCAGAATAAGTTTCAAAAATAACCCTTTAGTTTTAAAAGTTACAAAACTCACCCAAAACCTTTATCACAAATCGTATAACATAAAATACCAAGATTAAAAACCCTAACCAACTCTAGTCCATTTTAAATCATCACATCATCATTAAATGTCATTTAATATCACAAAACAAACCCTAGATCAAAACCCTAAGTCACACGATTTTATTTTCTTTTTCTTTTATATACGATTTACACAAACAAGAATAATTTCGAAACACATGATTTAAGCCATGATAATTCTTTCCAACATTTTTCCAGATCATATTACATCATAATAAGTGTATAATAATTTTATTAATAATTATTCTGGATCGGAGCATATATTTTACAATTAAACACGTTTTTAGGGTTTTAAATCACGAAAATGATGTAGAGCATGCATGGATCGAATCAACCATTTTATTTGATGTTCATAAGGTGTAAGGGACCTGAGAAAAATACCAAACCAATTTTGGAACGTGTAGAATAAGCAGTTCGATCAGATGTATACGCGATTGGCCAAACACTCCAAAAATCGTCACGACTTCACCAATGGCCTAACAACCTTGAAACCAATTTTCGTGGGTCTTATTACATGTAAGTAACATCAGAAAAATGATAGATGAATTATATAGTGGTCGATTGAAGCAGAAACATTTTACCTCTTTTCTAGGGCTCGACAAAGGAAAACAAATGCTACGATCGTGTAAGGCTTCAACAATTCGAATGGGATTTTTCTTGGCTTCTTAGGATGTTGATGAATCACAGAAAAATGCTTGAGAGTGATGGGAGAGTCGAATGGAGGCCAAACGAATTTTGTGTGTGTTTGTTTTTGGAGCGGCACAATTAGGGTTAGGGAATAAAATAATATGGATATCTTTTAAATGGGGTATTGGGGAGGGGAATGACCAGGAATTTCGTGATTATGGGTGGAAGATATTTGGTGATAATTATCTTCCATATTTATAAATTATATACCTTTTAAATCAAAATCAAACTAAATAAAAATGCATTTTTACCATAACCGGCCATATAGGGGCATTTTAGTAATTTTTCCACTTGTATAAATGTTAAATGAAATTGTAATAATTATTTTGGATCATAACTTGTTCATTGTTAGAAGTTTGGGATTTATTTGGAGACTTTATAAGCTTTTAATTAAATTTCAAATTTGTAAGGGCAATTTGGTCTTTTCACATGTTCTCGGATTTTTAGGTGTTACAACTTCTTTCCCTCTAAAAAGAAAAATTTCGTCCTCGAAATTTGAAGTCGCAAAGTTAGACGAAGTCGTAGCAAACCGCAAAAGTCGTCACAACATTCTCACGCCCGGAAGGGTTCTTCCAAAAGATATTCAGACCAACTGGTTTCTCATGACTCGTAATTATTGTCAAAACAGTTTCAGATTTCTCAGAAGGGCATATCGTATTGAATTTGAATCAAAAGGATAATGTACCAAACATAACGGATGATAAACGAATTCTCCAGGAAGAGGTATAAAAATACATAGGATTTTCACCGAATTGATTAGGCGAATCAGATGAGAATACATTGAATTGTAGCAAACATGGGGTGATTTAAGGTTTAACTCTTCAGCTTCTCAGATAGTCTCGGCTTTTAGATAACCTTCCAAAGGTATTCTCATAAACAAACAGGTCTCATTTCCTCAAAGTCCGCAATCACATATTTTACTCATAGCAGATCATAATGAACAACTTCACGAATGCGAATCGTATACGGACAGAAAGCATATCGTTAGATATCGTCAACGGCAGAAATTTCATAATGGAACCTAAGATTCTTATCAGAAGTTGCAAAGATCAGCAAGACACGTGACGAGAGTCCAAACGTATCGAATCGTATAACAAGGACAGCATAACAAACGTATAGGTAGAATGAACCTAAAGTCTCACTAAACTCAGATGATCTTGATCAGATGTCAGAATTCTAAAGCTTCTAAGGCACTCCTCGAAATATCACATGCCCACCATAAGTGCACGTTATATGATGTAAGTATTATCACGTTGGCCAGGCGTCATAATACTGGCATCATATACATATGCCCTTATGATGGTCATACTTTATCTCAAGTTGTGAACACACAAACTTATCTAAATCCACCTGTCCACCTATGGTCTCAGAGGTCACCAAAATCAAACAACATAACTAAGAGAACGAGATTACTCGAAGAGTAACGGAGATCCGAGAATGTCATTCAAAACTAAGGTACGTCATCAGTAACGTCAATTCTTTACAGCATCATCTCGTCTAAACACAATGTCCGCTTTCAAATCCGTCCACTCATTTACAAATTTCAAAATTTCTTCCAAGTTGGAGTAGTCTGTTTATTCTTGTCCGTCTTACCTCATGATTAAGAGAATATAAAATTCGAGTCTAGTTCCTCAAGCCTTCAGCAACTCTTCTTGGTACTGTGGCGTCGTAGCGGCAGTCTCTGACACGATCACTGTGCATCCCTCCATCCGCAGGTCTGCTTCTGCTCTCAATTCATCTTAGTACAACTAAAATGAATAGAGAAACAAGACTGCGTTTCTTCGACATGTCTTCTAACATAGCTCCAGGTTTTAAGGTACATGATGTTGTTGTCGACTCCAGGTTGTGTGTTGAATGGTTCGTCTTCTTTGGTCTGGTTGTCTTGGTGCCCAAACTGAAATCTTCACGTGTTGCGTGATGCATGATTAAGCACTATCCTAGTTCCTCACTTCTTCTTGTATGCTTCTTCCATGGTAATGCTTGTCGCAACCATTTTCTACGACTCTTCCACCAAGTTTCTAACTCCGATAACGATCTTCGATCTTGGTCCTTCTTGTGAAAGCTCTGTCTTTACATTATACAGGGTAGTGTTGTCTATTATGCTTTCTGAACGTCAATCAAATTTCTCTTCCAGAACAAAGGGTCGTCTCACCAATAATCTCTATGTTCTTCTTTCGTTTTAGAACACAACACAATGTCATACTATGACAATTTGTCCAAAACACGCGAAAAACATGATTATTCTAGCCAACGCCATTGGCATCATTCAAGTTCATAAATGTTATAACGAGTGCAAAGGCAACTTCAGAAATCATCTCAGGGAATTTTCACATCGCCTTCTTTCTTCTTCAGGAACTGAAATACTTCCCAAAGGTTACTCTCGGTTAGTTAACCCCCTTCTTAGAAGTTTTTTGTGGTTGCTTCTTCAGTCCTTCAAATCTAAAATGATGCAATCAGACGCGGAGTTTCAAAGGAAGACCAAATTAATTATTGATACGCGGAAACAGATAATGATTAGTGATAGTGGTACGTTTAAGTTCACGATAGTCGATACGTCATCGCATACTTCTCTCGTTCTTCTTCATAAACAAACAAGAGCATCTAAAGAGAATTACCAAGGTTAAAAATCATATTCCATCAGCTCCTTCAATCTCTCAACTTCTATGGCACCATGGTTTCTTCACTGATATCAGTTCAATGTCCACTCTACTTCTTAAGCAGGAAGGAGTACCAAAAGGTTCATCAGAGAATACCGGAAAATCTTCGTATGACAAAATATTTCCCAATAGCAGAACTTTATAAGGGTTGATAATAAGGGTTTTCAGGAAAAACTTGATAATCACATGAGTTTGGGTTTGGGGTTTTCCATAGTGGTAGAAATTTTAGCAGATGTAGAGAGTCATCATAATGAAATAGAGTGAAGCAGATTTTTAAGGTCACATTTCAGATATGGTAGTCTATGGTATCTTCACGAATAGCCATTCAGTCCAAAAGACCGTACAATCAGACATCTCAAAGTCAAAGGATTCATAGAGTGAATACAGTCGTCAAATCATACAGATAGTTCATATATCAGAGTCAAGTACATGGTTCAACAAAAATGTTGGGATGGATAAACGAACAGTTCAATGTGTGGGAATTTCGTTTAGCTTCTTAGCATAAGTAACAGGTAGGATGTGTATCGTTGGTAATACGAACATCGTATAATTGTCAATCATGAGAGTTACAGAATCTCAGTCATCAGCATCATTATGCTTAGTTAACAACTCCATACAGAGATAGTATTTACATCATACCCTTCCAAAGGAAACGGTTGGCAGAACAAGGTTCATCATTCAAAGAGAGGAAACAAAACTTCTCATATTCGTGGTTCATAATTACCAAAATTCTCATAGGAGTAGTAATGGATCATACAGAGTTAAGTAGTATCGGATGATACATTCATACCCAGCATAAGTAATGAATTCACAGAATGTGTCGAACACATTGCGGTTGAATGACCTACGATGTGGTCGAAAAGGTGTCAAACAGCTTATCAAACAAATCGGAGGCGGAGATCAAAATCTGAAGGTGAAACTTAAATGTGTATGGTATCCAGGTAGCTTTCCAAAGTATTCCAAACTTACTTGGTTACTAAGCTTAAGTTGCAAAACTTCTAACTTCTGAAACAAAGGTCCTTATAAGGCTTATCTAAGAGCAAAGGCACGATCAGAGTGATACGGAAGCAAATGATACTTACATAAATGTCTTAGTCTACCCATTCCTCACTGGTAATAACTTAGGTTCCTATGGGGAATCCTAATGTAAAGTGTCAAAGGTTGTCTTATGAGCGCCTACAGTGGAAACTTAGGGGTCCAAACTTCACAGGTCAAGGGTAAATGTATTACGAATCGCAGCCTGGTCTCTGATACCATAATTGTAACACCCCAACCCGGTAAGGGTAGAAGTATTACATTACAGTGACATATCAGAACAAACACAAGCATATGATTCATACATACAACGAAATTCAGGGTTACAAATGAAAATCTGAAACTACAAGGTTACAAAACAATAAATACTATGTCTAAGCAAGTGAAACTTCATCTAATCGTCTCTAGTCCAAAGCATAGTCTTCTAAGTCCAGTCACACTCTCTTCCCATAACCCAGCTTCCTACTAAAACCTGCCGCAGGAAAAGGAAATGCGGCTGAGCTTAAAAAGCTCAGTGAACAGATACATATACAAAGCAATGATAATGAAACAGAACTGAAATATAGTGCATTGGGGAAATAGAACAAGGAATAGATAAAAGAGTAATAGAAAGAAGAAAGGATAGTCATCTACCACGAGCCCAAAACATATCGTATCATATAAGCCGTCAATACCATAATTCTTCATAATCATATAGAGGGGAGTCCTATCAGATAATCAGATAATATGAGGGGTGTCCTCATGTATCAAAAGGGTGGAGTAGGTAGCTCCCAGAAATTGTGAAAGGCGTGTATTGCACACAGCACCAGTCACCTCAAAGTCAACTCAAAGTCATAGTTAAATCCACTAAGCATACATATCTAGGATTGCAATCCATACGCCCCTTACTCAAAGTCAATCTCAAAGTCATATACTCAAAGTCATAATGGCCATAATAGTAATCATAAAAAGGGACGGCGTGAGAAATCACTCACCCACACATGAGTCATGCCAGTGGTGCATCACAGACATGCCTATGGTACCTCCATAGGTAGAAGAAACATAAGTGGCTCGGGTATCAAACTAAGAGTCAGGTCTCAAAATCAACAAAAGGTCATAAAGTAAAGTTTCATCTCAAAGTCAGCTCAAAATCATATCAAAGGTTCAATTAAAAGGGAACATAGCAATGGCTTGGGAAAAACTTAATCGTATCATATCTCAAAATCATAATATCAGAAATCATATCAATGGTTCAGAATATCCAAGGTTCATTTCCAAAGGTTCATTACAAAAGATTTATTATTAAGTTTCATAAGTTCAAATAAAATGTGAAAGAGTTAAGAGAAAACAGATTTAAAAACTTTAATAATCATTTACCCATTTCATCTCAAAGATCTCCCTTTTTAAACATTCTTCATACAAGCCAATTAATCCTTCATTTAAAAATGGTTTCATTTCAAAATCATAGAGTATCATTTCAAAACAGTTTCCTTCCATAACATCAAGTTATATTTTCAAAAGGTTTTCATATCAAATTATCATAAAAGATGAACCAGAGATATCGGATATTCAAAGGTCAGAAGTCATCGTAGTGGCAAAAGAAACGGATCACGAATCATGAGAAACCTTACTAAAAGGTTAGAATATCTGTACCTTATTACGAAAGCACAAATAAAACAAGCACAGAATAAGGAATAGCTCAAGATCTCTCCTTCTTCACACCTAGAGGAGAAGAGGGGGAATCATAATTCATTCTCAAATTCATGCCTTTCCATTTTAAGTAACTTTCCCTTTTTAGCAGGTTTCTATAAATAGTAGTTTCCACTTTTAGAAAATTTCCATATTTAGAAAGTTGAATCATTATTAATGGTAATAAGATATCTTTTAACATAATTACACATTTGGTCCTTAGGGTTTCATAACTTTACACTTTATACCCTTACATTCCAAAATTACACTTTAAACCCTTTTAGTATTCAAAGTTATACATTAAACCCTTAACTTATCCATTTAACATAATGATCCCTTATTTTAATATATAATACGAATGGATACTCAAGTATTCATAATTTACACATTAAGTCCCTCAAGTTATAAAAGTTACATATTTAACCCTTTAATTTACAATTTCAACTTTTTATTATCAATAATTACATATTATGCCCTTAAGTTATCAAAATGACACATAACCCCCTGAATATATTAAATTACTCAAAACAGCTCCAAGTTTCTGAAAATTACATGTTTGGTCCCTCTCTTTTAATTATTTTCAAAACAAACCCTAATTAGGTTTAAAATACATTTTAATCCATTTAATTGCAAAACTTACACTTAACACCCTCATCTTATATTTTATTCGAACAGTATACAGCCCAGAATAAGTTTCAAAAATAACCCTTTAGTTTTAAAAGTTACAAAACTCACCCAAAACCTTTATCACAAATCGTATAACATAAAATACCAAGATTAAAAACCCTAACCAACTCTAGTCCATTTTAAATCATCACATCATCATTAAATGTCATTTAATATCACAAAACAAACCCTAGATCAAAACCCTAAGTCACACGATTTTATTTTCTTTTTCTTTTATATACGATTTACACAAACAAGAATAATTTCGAAACACATGATTTAAGCCATGATAATTCTTTCCAACATTTTTCCAGATCATATTACATCATAATAAGTGTATAATAATTTTATTAATAATTATTCTGGATCGGAGCATATATTTTACAATTAAACACGTTTTTAGGGTTTTAAATCACGAAAATGATGTAGAGCATGCATGGATCGAATCAACCATTTTATTTGATGTTCATAAGGTGTAAGGGACCTGAGAAAAATACCAAACCAATTTTGGAACGTGTAGAATAAGCAGTTCGATCAGATGTATACGCGATTGGCCAAACACTCCAAAAATCGTCACGACTTCACCAATGGCCTAACAACCTTGAAACCAATTTTCGTGGGTCTTATTACATGTAAGTAACATCAGAAAAATGATAGATGAATTATATAGTGGTCGATTGAAGCAGAAACATTTTACCTCTTTTCTAGGGCTCGACAAAGGAAAACAAATGCTACGATCGTGTAAGGCTTCAACAATTCGAATGGGATTTTTCTTGGCTTCTTAGGATGTTGATGAATCACAGAAAAATTCTTGAAAGTGATGGGAGAGTCGAATGGAGGCCAAACGAATTTTGTGTGTGTTTGTTTTTGGAGCGGCACAATTAGGGTTAGGGAATAAAATAATATGGATATCTTTTAAATGGGGTATTGGGGAGGGGAATGACCAGGAATTTCGTGATTATGGGTGGAAGATATTTGGTGATAATTATCTTCCATATTTATAAATTATATACCTTTTAAATCAAAATCAAACTAAATAAAAATGCATTTTTACCATAACCGGCCATATAGGGGCATTTTAGTAATTTTTCCACTTGTATAAATGTTAAATGAAATTGTAATAATTATTTTGGATCATAACTTGTTCATTGTTAGAAGTTTGGGATTTATTTGGAGACTTTATAAGCTTTTAATTAAATTTCAAATTTGTAAGGGCAATTTGGTCTTTTCACATGTTCTCGGATTTTTAGGTGTTACATCGAAGAAGTGGCATAAAGTTACAGATATCAAGTCAAGACTCCACAATTTCAGTATGAAATCATGCTTTTAGAATCTAATAAGAATCAGAGTTCCATTTACGACTTACACTCCGTACTAACAAAGAGATAAACCTTCTCCCCATGTAAGACACCACCCTCAATAAAAGCTTCCTGAATGATTAAATAAACTTTCTTAGAAATTTGTTCTTATTTTTACCCGAAACAACATAGAAATGAAATTTTAACTAAGTAACTCACTTTAAGATTAGAGAAGTTCCAATTGTACTCATAAAGCTTATCAAGCCTGTCCAACTGTCACAAAACATCAATAAGCCCGTTTTAGGAGCAAATGTTAAAATACTAGTAAAAAAGGCTTTTAACATAAATGGTACTAGCTACACATATACCTCTACCCCGACCGGGTAGGCATGCTTCCATAAATCCTGCTACAAAAACGATATGCTCGATTTATTGAAATATACTGTAACTAAGAAAAACTCTAGCCCATGCAATGGAAACAAAAGTAAACCTAATGCACGTTAGAAGCATATATATATATATATATATATATATATATATATATATATATATATATATATATATATATATATATAGTGTCGTATTCTATACAGTACCAATCTTATATACAGTACTTTACAGTACCATCCTTGACCAATCAGAATTTAATAAATTAGTTTTCATTTATTTAATTCATATTATTGTCCAAGGTTATTTATGGTAATTTACATTAGACATAAAATTCGTCCATTTTTTAGGAAACTTTAGAGACAGTTATATTTTATATCTCCTTCTCACTCACACACATCTCTTCCTCATACCCTAGCCTCCAGTCCTCCACCAATAATCCTCTTTATCAGAAAAAAAAACGCAGCCAACAATTACAACTCATTTAGGGATTTTGTATTCATCCCTAAAAAAGTGCTAGAAACCTAAAAACCCATATCAAAAACTGCAACTTCTTCTCACTAGATCCATTATTGGGGCAAAAAAATGCTATTAACATCACATCTCTTTGATCTATGGATCTACACATTACTCACTCTCACTTTATATCTCTCTCTCCCACACTTTATATCAACATTGAGAGATGGATATCGCAGCAGCACTAGTCATTGTCCCAATCAGCGCCCTCTTATTTGCTTCTGATCTCATCGTTAATGTCATTCAGGTCCTAAAACCCTAATGTAATTTAATTTGTTTTCTTTAGCTTGTTATTTATAATTTTTGCCAGATATATACTTATTATTATAGATTAACTGTGAATCTGATTGTATTATAATGTTTGAAATGAATAGGATATAATATTTGTGATATTAAGGTTATTTTCTAAAAGTTTCTTACTTTCTTTATAAGGATGGACCGAATGGTTGTGGAGCTTGTTTGGGTCATTGATTAGTGGGTTGGTGTTAAGGTAATGACTTTTATTTAATCACTTGTTAAGTTAAAACAGCTAATCTGATTATTTCCCTAGTTGTTTTGGGGGGTAAAGTGAATACTCGATTCAAAGCGACTATGTGATTATAGATTTGGTGGATGGGGTTTGTGTATGTGAATGCATATGTATAGTAACTGGATATCATTTCAGATAGTCAATTTTAAATCTATAACCCATCAAAATACTAATAAAAGTTATGTTCTGTATGCTTTTTGCTTTCTAAATCATTTTCCAATATCTAATAAAAGTTTTAATAAAAGAGGACTGCGTATGTGATTTAAGAATGATATAAAAAATGATAGCGGAAAAGGGTGTGCATTGATGTTTATTAGTTGATACAATACCTGGTGTAGACCATGTATGATACAATACCTAATATTCTTCGGTTTATATAAGATTTTGAAAAGGGTGATAGGTTACGAAACATTCTACCAATCACCTAGGCCTGTTATCTTTAAAACATGATAGAAGCTATATCTTGTGGATATTGTGCATATATGTTAGTGTATCATGATTGTACACGGATCAGGTTTGTGTGACTTATACATAATTCGTCTATTCCTATTATCCTAGTTTTATTTTATATAAATTGATGTTCACTTGGATCTCACTTTGCCGTTAACAGTTTGTACAGATTTTCAAAAGTAAATTTGTTGCTATGTTTTTTATTGGTTCATGAAATTAAAATATAAAAGTAGTGTAGGTGACAGTAAAGTGTGAATTCGTTGTCTTTGAAAAAAGCTTTTTTTAGTTCCATATATATTATACTCACAACAAGTCACACCCCCATTTGTCTTTTTTACTCTTATTAAATCTTGGACTGTTGTTGACTTTTAGGTATAGTCAAAATTGGATTCTAATTATGTATAGTGTGGATAATCAACATATTGGTTATGGGTTTTTGTTCGTGTAGTTGCCTATTTCATTCACCTTTTTTTTCCATGAGCGAAAGTTGGTATTATTCTTGCACAATGGTTATATTTAATTTGTCAAGTAAGTTTTGTTTTATACGAAATTTTCTTTAGCACATTAGGATTGGCAAGATTAAGACTGGTAGATTGTTTCGTTCAATATATGAATTGATGTAATTAAAGATTGTGCATATATGTAGATAAGGATTGTGCATATGTGTTAGGCTAGTTGTTATGTTTATTTTTATGTTTTTTTGCATAATTTGGTATAACTAAAGCTTGTGCATATATGTTATGGCTATAGTTATGAATATAGATTGTGCATATGTGTTAGGCTAGTTGCGATGTTTATTTTTATGTTTTTTTGCATAATTTGGTATAACTAAAGATTGTGCATATGTGTTATGGCTATGGTTATGAATATCTAATTCTTGTGATTAGAAGTTTGTGAGAAAGTATGTGCATATGTGCTACGATAGTTCTTACCATTATAAAATTTATTTACATCATTAATTTGATATAGACAAAGATTATGTGTTATGCTAGTTGTTCTTATTTCAAAATTCGTTTACTCATTTTTGCGGTCTAATTATATTTGAACATGTTTGTATAGAGATTTTTGAAGATGATCATGACATTCAAGACCTATGAGATGATAAGGATGATGTTGAAGGAATGTAGACGAATGCACACATGCATACAAGAGGATAATTTGTAGAAGCAATACGATTATTACTTACGTGTCTTTTTAGTGCGAGCGCACAAACGAATTTCATCAAAAAACACAATTATTGCATATGTGTTTTTTTACTTGTAATCAAATGAAATGTAACGTAAAGTATTTGATTTTTGAATTATTATAGAGGTTTATTCTCTAGTTTTTGTTTAAAACTTGAAAAGTATAAATGTAACATGTATATTCAGAAAGATTTGTTGATTGAATATTATTAATTTTCGCAATATAGATGCACCTCTACACTAAAAACACATGCTATATAGGAAAACATATATGCACCGACATTATTTAAAACATGCTTGCTGAAAAAAAAAATCAATCAATCAATCCAGGATTAAAAAAAACGTTTTTTTTTTAATAAAAATATTGAAAATATAAAATAAAAGTATCTTTTACTATTATACCCTTTTGATTAAATAAAAAATTTGAATTATTTACATAAATGCCATCATGTATTATTAACCATTGATCAAATGATCCAAGGGTCTAGATTGCTATAAAATGGTACTGTAAAGTACTGTATCTAAGAATGGTACTGCATATAACGTGTCGAATTCTATATATATATATATGTATATATATATATATATATATATATATATATATATATATATATATATATATATATATATATCTTTATATTATATATAACAGGAGGCATTTGAAGAAAATGCCACCTCATTGCCCAGTCAATGCCCAGTAATTCATTATCAGCCATGTCATCAGCCATGTCATCACATTCTGTCCATGTAAGCAAATATTTATTAATTTTATTTTTTTTAATTATATTTCGAAATTATATTTATTAAATTTATTTATTTTTAATTATATTTCGAAATTTAACTAAGCCAATTAACAAGATTAAATTTCGGATTTTAAAAATTTGTCACTTGCAAGATTTGAACCTAGGTCTTGGCATCCACACACAATATTTTCAACCATTGGACCACGCAAGATTTTATGATAGACATTTGAAAACAATAATGACATGCTTAAATTGATCTCAATGCCCTTATCAAACATATAAACCTACGTAAAAAAAATGTCATTCACACATGTTCATTCTCAAAACCCTAACCCTAATTGCGTAATCCCACAATTTCAAGGTTCTGCCAACCCATATTCAGTATTACAGTTTGATTGCAATCACCTTATTCATGATGATAATGATTTGATTATTCACCACGTTATTTGTATCCCGTTTTTTGTTTTTTTACAGGTCACGCATAGGTCTCTCTATCTGTATAGATTGTTAGATGCTTTCTAAGTTGCATGTAGCTTTGTTCATGGTATGTTATCTTTGTTCTTATAAGATGTTACTGGCCCTTAGCTTTTGTTTATACGTAAAGCCCTTTAAAATTGTTTCCTATAACCTTTGGATCCTGTTGTGTTGTTTTTCCTTTTCCTTTTATTTGTACTGTACATATACATGTGTGGTTGCTTTCTATATGAAAAAAAAAAAAAAAAAAAGCCTATAAGTAACCGTGCAATCCACCTACCGTCGGCGTCCGAGCGTTCCGTTTCCTCTGATAGTGTGAATGAAGGCGCTGTTATTGCTTCAAGTAGTGTAGGCTTCAAGTAGTGTAGACACACTTGCTAGCGGCCAAAAACGGCCATTTATCGGTTTAACGGAGGCTTACGGTATGTTGATGTACTTTCACGTTGTTTATTTTCACATGCATATTGGTTTTTGATTAAATGTTCATTCTGTTTTAATGGTAAATGCAGGTGGTAATGCCGATGGTAGTTGCAATGTTGCGCGTGTAAGCGTTCTTAAGTGCAGTGATGAAAACTTAATGTCAGCTGCTACAGAGGGGGTATCCATTGGTGATGATCCATGCTACCAGGATATTCATGACATTGAACATGGATACAATGCCAGTCAGAAACGTAGGCGTGTTTCGTTGAAGGACTCTGAAAGTAGGTGAACATCATATAATTTGTTTTGTGTTATATGAACATGCTATGCTTATGTTGCTTATGAGTGGTGGTGTCTCTTTAATATAGTTGTTCGGGCTATATTTCCACAATCTTCTATCCCAAATGAGGCACCCACTGAGGTCTATTGCTACTTCGACGCAGATCACTGATGCATCCAGGTTACGGAAGGGTACGTGTTCCAACATTTGTTTTCACATTCTGTTATTGCCAGTATATTGTCTTTCTAACAGAAAGTTTACTTCCTGTTAAAATGTAAAGCTGTCTTACGTGGCCCCGTATCGCTGGATTTTGCTTCGGGTACCATTGTCCCACAACGTGCACAGTCGGCATTTCCTGTGTTGGGAGAACCAACAAGCTCAACTCTGATGACACAGGCTTGCTCAGGCGCTAATTTAAATAAAAGAAATTTTGGGCAAACTTCTCGAACAGGTATGAAACTGAAATGATTCTCTACCTACTTTTGCATACTTCCTTCCACTAATGGTTTTCTTCCTGTTATATTAAATTTCTTGAAAATATTTCAGATACTTTAAGGCTTCCTATGCCTCCCGCAAATGATGTGGCTAACAGTTGTGGAATGCGCGCTTCAAAAAAGCCCAGAGTAGCGCCTCCAAGGTCTGCTAAGAGGCCACTACAGCTTCTGGATGCTTTACCTATATGCGTGGAAAATGCCTCCAGTGATGCCTGTTAATGTGCCAATAAGCTCTTCACATGTTGATGAAGGTTAGTATTATACAACTGTTTTTACTTACATGGTAAGCGAGCCGGTATTCTGTTACTGCTGTCACATTTGCGACTTTATTGGTAAAAGTGTTGTCTTAACCTGCCTTTATAATTTACCATTACCTGTTGTCGCCATCATAGGTTTACCGATCGAAGCGACAGTGGCCAACATCTTCCCAAAAGGAGACGACCTTCAGTTTTAAGAAGTTTGACCGACACATCTGAGTATGCCAGCCAATACTAAAAAATAGTATGCATAAATAGGTGGACTCCAACTATCAGCAACTCCCGCCACTTACTATTATCTTAATCCACCAGTCGAGGCGGCATACCATATTCGACAAGTGTAAGTGAATGCAATTTTTTTTTCCAAAAACATGTTAACATATATATAGATTAACCTACACTTCCCAGTAAACAGTTATGATGAAATGATGGTTCCTGCACTACCTTTGCAAATACCACCAGCAGACATCCAGCAAGCGGAAGAACCCATGGGAAGACAGATTACGCCTCTAAATGTGCTAATGCAAGCAAGCTCGGAGAGCCTTGTGGTATGTCCCACTTTTATCGGGATAAAACTATGACAACAAAAATACATTTGACAGCGTTTGATTCATAAACCTTGCAGCAATAATTTACTACTGAAGCGGTAATAACAAGGATTGACGAAGCAATGGGTTGGTATTTCAACCGATGCACGACGTGTGGTAACAAAGTAACTAAAATTATGCGACTCAACAATGTCAACAACCCGGTGTCCAGCCAAAGCCTAATTACAGGTACAAAGAAAGTACATGTTTACATTTAATTTTGAAAGCACAATATAACAAATAGGTGTTGACCGTACATGTGACAAAAGAAATAAATGGTTTGTTTCATGACAGCTACTGTTTTAAGGTAACCATAGTCGATGCCAAAGGTAGTGTCCTGGTCACCTGTTTTAGCCCGGAGGCAGATTCGTTAATCCCTTCTACCGTCCACGACTTGCTCAGTTACACTCCTGACCCGAACCCGTATGTTCTCCCATCTCTTATACAGAAGGAGTGTGGGGATAGGCGAATAATTACATACTCTTTGTCTATCTCTCTTTGGTCCATTTTATTTCTAATGGGTTTGCATATGTTGGTTTGTTTGCAGGAACTATGAAATAAAAGTAAAAACTGATTATGTACAGTAGTTCTTAGCCTAAATGGTTTGAGGATCACATTATTTAGAATTACAGGGTGAAGTTTTTTATGTTGTATCTGGTGTAAACCATCAATTTCCCTTATGAATGTGGAGCAACTGATGTGACGATTGCAGGCACCATGAACGCAAGAGGTGGTTCTATCTTCCTCAAAACTTATTGATCTATAAGTTATTTTTTATAGGATCCTAAAACTTATTGTTCTACAAGTTAGCGAATAATATACACTTTCCCTTCGATATCCAAAATGACACAGCACGTGATGTTTCTACAGAAATGGTGAAGGAATTGGATATTAACCACTAGAAGCCAATTGATAGCGCTGACATGATTGATAAGGAGATTGCTAGATTCCAACATGTAAGAAAGGTTATGTGGTCGAACGTCTCCTCTCACCAACAACTACTTCTCTTTCTACACTAAAAACATATTTTCACAATGATGTTTTGAAAGTGATTATGTAATGAATCATATAAAAATTACAGTTTGCACCAAGCCGTTATATTTGATACGGTTTTATCCCACTGTACAAAGCATACGTAAGCAAATGACATGGACTACAGTCGCCCCCACACAGATAATCACATCAGGGGCTGATATTGCAGGTGAAATTACAACGACGTACTTATGAGCATGTATATGAAATCATCATTACTTCAAATATTGCAACTCATATTTTGTTTCGGTAACTTTTACTTTTTGTTACAGGAATTTATTAAGATTTTGATCATGCTTAGAGGTACCTTTTTATTGAATAAATGCCGCTACGCATGCAGAGGGGAAATCCAGTAATGTTCTTGAGAGGGAAAGCAATTATATAGACACTTTAATTGATGATTTGGTCACCAAAGATTTTCGAGAGCCTTAGGACTCTTTTTCTCTGGTCAAATCAATGGAACAAAGGTTATGAAGAAGCTGCTGCTCAGGTTTTGCATGCTTTTATGTTAAAGTACAAATTGAGTGGTGTACTATTTCTTTTTTGTTAGTCATTTACCCTTGGTCTTATTTAGTTGATTCATTTTTACAGGAACTTATTTCTGGAATAAATTCCACTAGGCATGCAGTTATATAGGAACTTTAATTGATGATCTGGTCACCAAAGATCTTCAAGAGCCTTATCATATGCTGACAAGGTACTATACTAATCACTAATGTGGCTATGCAAATAATGCTAGAAACATAGAATATTTGGTGATTACTGAACCCTTCTAAATTTTGGAAATCGAATTAGAGAAAGCTAGAAAGATGAAATAGGTTTACTTCACACTAAAGTGAATCTCCAGATTTAAACATATGTTACTCGGGAATTACAACCCGTACTGGTACGTATAGTTTTATTACATTTCAAGATGGCATTTCAAACCATCTATAATGGAATGTGTCACATCAGTTTATATATTGTTGATAACGGGTTAGAAAGCCAAGTATAAGATATTAAGTAAGAGATTAAACGGAACAACAAAATATTAACTTACATGTTCGGTTTGCATCTTATTCTGATCATGCATCGCTTTTTTCCTTGACTGTCATAATAAAGGTGATTACATAAAGATAATCATCCCAACAAAACAAATTGGGTTTTCTTATTTGATTTTTGAAAAATATATATTGAAAAGATGGTGTAAAAGTCTTTAGAATGATCACAATTTTCTTATATGTGCTTTTTAAGTCTGAAAATCGTTAGAATGATATTCACTGGAGTTGAAAATAGTTATGATGGCATAATTGGTTGCTATTAATTTCTTCTGTTTTATAATGGTAATTTAAATCTTTAGATCACATCAAACATGGTGCAAGGTTTCTTATTAGGATACTTACTCTTCTTGCAGCCGTTTAAATTTCCCCAACAATAATCAATCAATAAAGTGTAACATTAAATTTCCCCAACAAGGTACAAAATGGCAAAATTTCTATAGAACATGAGGTGTAGTTGTTGACGTGGTAAATCCCACTTCCCGTTCACTGATTTACAGCCTTCATGCAAAGATTTTCATAGTACTACTCCCTTTATTCTTGCAAATTCTTAGAATGTCAGTTCCCGCTTGAGCATCTCCATTAAAGCATGCGCCATTAGTGTTTTTTGGTACGTCTCCAAGACCATGACTATGCATCGTCCTATCCCATCATTGAAATTGATACCTTCTGATATATTTCCTCCAACTACAGCAAAAAGCACGACACCAACTACAACACCGTGTTATTTCTTGGCTCACTGAATACACGTTTCTTCTTCATTATTTTACCAAGGATGTCTGAAGCTTTCCATGCAGTGTAGACACATTCTTCATAATCAATTGAAGAAAAGAGCTCAACAATACCTTGTGGAATGTTTACTGTGACCTAATTGCAAATTAGAGCTCCTAGCCTTGCAACCTATCATTTTATGCAAGTCAATATACATTTTAGAAGTTGTAGAACGAGGTGTCAAAATTGATGGGTTAGGCAACGGGTTAGCTTTGCAACATGTATTTCTTATTACAGGTCTTGAAACAGGTTGGATCGTGTTTGTCGATGATACTTTTTGTCTGTTTTTTATTATTGTTATACCCATGTTATTAAGAAAACAATATTAGTTAGATAATAATGAATAGATACGATTTAGGAGGTTATTTGAGTATAATAGACTTCGATCAACTCTCAAAAGTTTGGTTTGGCTCTTGCTCTTAAACCTTGATCAGAATTTTGTACTTTTTCTACAATTTTTAACTGATATCATTATGGTTTTGTTGTTACTTATTTTACTGCTGGCTTTTATTATGTATGCAAACATAAAAATATCCTATTAAGCAGATTATGCAATTAACATATATCTTTGATCAATGGTTCTTTTGCAAAAAATAATGGGCACCAGAAAATGGCATAACGGCTACAAGTAACGAGTTCGCAGGATTGAAAGCGCAAGATGGGGCTGATGTTGTGCACCATGAAATAAAATGATAAGCAGTTTCTACAGGTAATTTCAAACATCACTAAATTAACAGTTTCTACACCAATTTCATTTTAGTTTGTCTGTGTAAGCGTATCTTTACTGATCAATTCAATTTGTTGTAGATATTTTTGACATGCATATTCACGATGCTTCTAGAGCTCCCATGCATGGCATCTAATATGTCAACAAAATAGTTCTGATCAGGTAAGAAAAAATAAACTTATTTCAGGCCAATACTTCGCATGAAAGCACCTATGAGTAAATAATTACTGATAGACCCAACAATAGACTGAGGATCAGATAAATACAAACTTCACGTGAACATTAAACATATTCTATTTCTTTTCTCTAACTTCAATTTTTGCCCGGAATATATAACAAGTTAACAAGCTTACCAGGTCAAAAACATACTTCATGTCATCAAAATGTGTGACCAGCTTCACAATAATTGATTGCAGGCTAGCCAGTTCATCTTCGGTAACCATTTCATTGCACTCTCTCAAATATTTCACCTAGAATGGAGCTTAGGTATTCATCCTGAAGATAATGCAAGTTGCTGATAATTAGCCTATTGTCGTCAAATTTACAGACTACTTGAAAAGTCAAAGCCAAAATTAAATTTGATTTTGATGCCAAATAATTATATCAACTCCATCATGTAAGTCATAAACCTTAGTACCTTACCATCTTATATTGAAGAATAACTAGCAGGGTCCTGCGCGATTCAGCTGCGGGCACCCGGTAATTTAATTTTTTCGGCTAATAATTTATTTTATTTGTACGTTTTTTGGCAATAGCTTTACTTATTAGTTTTTTATGAAAAAAGTTTGATGAAATTTTGCTTAGTTTGTATTATTTTATTTATTATTTATTTTATTTTATTTTTGTTTAGTAGTTTGCTTGGTTTGTACAATATGTGAACATATTTTAGTTTATTATGTTTTTTTGACAATAAATTTACGGATATCAAAAATTTCGTTTAGCTCGTGTCCATTTGGGCTCGAGTCCGTTTGACCCGTGCCCGTTCAGGCTCGAGCCCATTTGGCCCATTGTCTGTTTGGGCTTGAATATTTGTATAATATGTTTTATTATTTGTATTAGTGACATTTAATGCAAGAATTGTGTTTAAGTTGGTTGTACAATATACTTGATAATTTGTATTTCTTATGTAAGGGGTGTTTTAATAAGTGCATTAATTGTATTTATTGACCAGTTAATTAATTGTATTTAATGTACATAATGATTTATTTATTGTATTTAATGTTAATATTAATTGTATGTTAGAATTAAATATGAGGGGAATTTCTATAAGTATCATTGGTTGTTGTACTTATAGCTTTAGAAGTTGTATTGCTTAATTTTAAGTATTTCTATTAATAGTAGGCATTCATGCTTTATAATATAGTATGATATCCATATAAGCATCGAAGATCTTCAAGTACTCATTAAGGCTCTTCCTTTTGGTAGCAACCTGAAATGAAACTTCCACAAACTAATAAGTTCAAGAGATGATATCAATTAACAGTAGCTGTCACACGATATGATCGACATATTTGAAACTGTAAATCCACAACTACTCAAGCTACAACCTTCCCCGATACTACTACATAGATAAGGCAACAAGCCATAATGTTATCTTATACAGCGATGTAAATCAAGTAGCATTGAGATAAAGGATATTTACAGTGTCGTTGCTGCAGAAAATATTGGCAGAGGAAACCATTGTTTTCGATGTGAGATAAAGGATATTCACATGTCTCTAATGGGACTTGACCCACAACCTCTTAGTTGATGGTCCACTCACATACCGTTAGACCAAAGACCTTTGGTGGTTAGCATTTGTGTTTATTGTTGTCCCAATATACGTATGTGTGTGAGTCGAAATCAGAGATTTGCAAACAAGTATAAAACTAGATAACTTTATTATTTCATCTAACCAACGCAATGTTATATAAACATAAGTATTTATAGGTTTCGAATGGTTGTGTTCCAACCATCATGTCTGTTCGAATGGGTGTGGTCCAAGCGACACAACCCTTCACTAATTTCCAGAAATCTAACTAACTTAACTAACTAGCGGTTACAAAGTTTCTATTCTACAAGTTTGGTCCTTCATGTTTCCAGAAAAGTAACATTGAGATTACACCTGGTTCACATTTATTGTTAAATTTTTTTCCTTTTTAAGGTTATTGATGTTTAAAAACCATAATTCATGATAGGTTACTTGTGGAAACTGAAGTACAAAGGCAAGAACTACAATTCATACAAAAGTAAGATATTTATATCTGCGATTTACAATAAAAGTCATAATGAAAAGTAAATGTGGGTACAATTGTCATCGGTTTGGTTCGTCTTATCCGAAAAGGGGCTGACAAATGATAGTCAATATCAATGGTTCGTAGATGGACAAGTAACGTGTGAAACAATTTCTTTGGCAATAAGAAATCCAAAGTCACAGGTAAATTCTTAGTATATTCATTTTAGTTGCTATATCTGTTAAAAAGCAACAAGCCATAATTCTATCTTATACAGCGATGCAAATCAAGTCGTGTTGAGATAAAGGATATTTACTATGTTGTTGCTGCAGAAAATAAAAATATTGGTAGAAGGCAACTTTATAAATTATAAGATAACTTTTCATTTTAGTAAGTAATCCGTTCTGACATTTTGTATGTTACAGGTTTGGTCAATATTAAAACCTGGATATATGGCTTTATAGAGGATACCGTTGTTTTCGATGTGCTGCCTCCTTCGAATGGAGATAAAGAATATTAGATCTGCATCAAACATTCAAGGTCCATCTCAGTCATTTTAAATATTCAGTTTTGAGGTTAGGCTTTACAAAAAGATTATCCATTCTATTCTATGGGTACTACCACCATGAAATGAAGATTAAAGTGGGATAATTATCGCGTTTTTTACAAGAAAAAACTTATTAGATATTGTTTGTGCTTTATAATTTTTAGTTTCCTATTGCTAGCTTCTCTGCATTTTAGTGTCTCAATTATCCTCAAATTAAATAGATTATTCTCATATTTTTTCTTATTGAACTTATTTTGGTATTGTTAGACAATGGTGATCATGTAGTGTTGTTAAACAGTATATGTCGTAATTATCATGAAATTTATATGGAACAGACAATTAATATTATACTTTGTACATAGTGATTTGTCTCTTTAATTGTGCAGATTAACTCTGAAGGAATTTACTGATCAGAAGCGAAGGTTTTTTCCTCATTTACCAATCAACTTTCATTACTATTATTTTTTGGTGTCGTGGTCTTTTTTTGTGTGCTCACTTAAAAGTAACAAAAATAAATGATCATAGACCAAAAATACAGAATCATGAGTAGTTATAGCAAAATGCAACTAATAAGAAGCATATATAAATTTCTGTTGCGAGTATGTAACGAATCATAGTCAAAAATCCCTTCAAGCTATATCAAACACTCAAGTTATGGTTTCCTGTTAACAGGCATATAAGTGTAGAGTGGAACCTGATTACTATCCCTTGAAGGTAGATGCGTTGAATTTGAAGTTGAGCATTTCAGACAAGGAGAAATGTTTGTCTTTTCAATTTCCTCATAATTCGGAGGTTGTGGTATGTAAACATAAATTTATTTTACGGCTAACATGGAGTATATTGCAACAAGTTCCAACTAATCCACGGAGTTTGAACCCACCGCCTCACAGACTCAAACTAGGTAAAGCCCTCTCTTTTCAGGAGGTTGGTGTATTTAATCCCACCCTTTTAATCCATTTCACTAAACTTTTTTAACTTTTCCTGTTTGGTATAAAATCTAACTGAAATCAACACATTTTTATAATTCGAAGTGACCCTTTTCTAACTATACTTATATATACTTATTTCGATATATGGATTTTTTTTTTTTTTTTTTTTTTTTTTTTTTTTTTTTTTTTGGTAATATGAGGTATCCAACTAGACATTAAGAGCCGACTAATCCCCACCGCAACTACCCTTTTTGGATAGCTCGGGGTCATCGCAGTGACCCTCCGTGGCTACATGACGATATATGGATGTTTGCATACACTTCTTTACAACAATTTTTGTTTTGCTTTAGATTTTCACATACATGGTAATTACAAATAAAGAATTCTTATTATAAAGAAAGATATTCACACCTTATACTTCACCTACAAAATTATTTGTATTATCATAAGTGTTTATTTGTGTTCTTTCTTAATGCATTAAATAATATATTATGTTTATAATTGATTTACATTCTCTTAATTTTTTTTTTAACCAGAATCATTAAGCTAGCTGCCCATTTCGGCATGGCCAATTATACGCCGTTGTCTTAAGAGGCAAGAGGATTTGGAAGAGATTGAGGATTCTTTGTTCTTATAAAGATAGTAAATATACAAAATCAAAAACCAAAGTTGTGTAGAAAGATTTCGCATTTGAACCGACAAAATATACTTTGTTCTTACGAATAGTTTATTAATTTTATTTTCTCTTATTAGATGAACATTTATTTCTTTTCGTTCTTAATGACTTCAATAAATAATTTGGTAAGTTTATATTTAATTTATCTTTACTTATTTTTTTGTACACGATCTTCACAAGTTCTCTGTTAACTAATCCTTCCAACGATAATTATAAGTAATGCCCAATATACTATTTTGTTACAAAATATTTTGTATATTTTAATTGTTCTATAAATCTTGATGTTTATTTATTTTCATTGTTATGCATTCAATACAAACATTGATACGTTTATATCTTAGTATGTCCACTTTTTGCGACAATTCTTTAAAACCCTTCTTAAGCTATACAAACATATGTTAACGATAATTATAAGTCATGCCCGCCCATCGGGCGGGCTTAGAAAACTAGTATATATATATATATATATACATAATTATACCAGTTCACGTTGGTCGCGAAAAAACTCAGGCTCTAATTGAGGTTTGGAAAGTTTTGTTTTCGGACGAACGAGTTTCGTAGATTCGTGTTGCTGCTGTTCAGCCTTTCGCTTAGTTCCCTTGTTCTTCATGTTTGATTGTAGTGGAACAATAGATGATACACACAATGGAAGTATAACCGCTTTTATAGGCTTGTTACTTTTTATGAACATGTAAATCTTACGCGAGGTAAATCGTACGCAAGGTAAAAAGGAAGTTCTAGTGTTCTTATTTTTACAAATTAACCCTGCTTCATCCGTTTTTAAATAATTGTCCGCCTTATTATTATTTTTAAATAAACGTCAACTTTCAAATTACAACTATTCAAAACACTTTTACGACAAAAAGATGAAATTTGATTGGTTCACGGTAGAATCGTCTTACTTTCCTAAAATTATGTGTCACTATCGAAGTTGACATTTATTTTGAGGCGGAGGAAATATATGTTAAAGAAACGGGTTTTCTAACTCGTGAAACTTAATAATTGCCGCGTGACAAAAAAAATACATAGTTAACAAAAATAAATAAATAAATAAATAAAATAATAATAATAATAATTGTTATTACTTTCTTTTTTATACCTTTTGCAGAATGATAGTTTTATCTTTAGTTAATTAGTAAATATTTTCTTTAAACTTTATATTCCTTCCGTCCCACATTAAGTGTCCACTATGACTTTTTTAAGTTTATTTTCTTCAACTTTGACTTTAAATAATTTTGTACGTGTTATATAATATTTGATGCAAGATATATGAATAGATTAAGCTTTTAAATGTATTTCCATTTGTATAATTTTCATTAATTATTATATAATACACGCAAATATATTTGAGATCAAAGTTGAATATAAAAGACTTAAAAAAGTCATATTGGACACTTAATGACGGAGGTAGTAATAATAATCTCAAATAAGAGTAAAATGGTAAATTCAATTAAACTTTCATATCTATTTTTTATGGAGAATAATTAAATTGTGAGATAACAAAAAGAAAACGTGGCTATTAATTTGAGGCGAAGGGGGTATATGCTATATGATATTGATTTGCAATCCAACAGGTAAAAGTGAATTATACAAAAGCGAAATTTAAATATACTAATTCGTACTTTAAAACACATAACTCACTATTTTCTGACGTGAAACTGTGAAAACTAAACTCCAGCTTTCACTTTTCAAAGACTTACTATTGGGTCATCACAATGGGCTATCATATATAAGCTTGTTGGGATAAAGACTATGGTCCATAAATTATTTGAGCCCTATGCCTTTGCATAACATTCATGTAACACGATGGTGGTACGATAGTTTTAAACTTTTGAATGTGTTCTTTAGCAATGTAAAAGATGGAGCAAAGAAAGTAACGTATCACATTTTTTAGAACAAGTTACTTTGGTTTTCAACTTTTTATACTTGCTATATACTTTCAACCATCACTAAAGAAGTCTAATGGTTAGTCATGTTACATTCTCATAAAAAAGATCAAGGTTCATTTAGACCAAGTATATTTTGGATATCTCAAGCGAATACATATGAATTAAAGACTCATTTTCTTTAGATAACTTAAACAGATAAAGCCTCATTAGTTTCGTAAGAAGATTTATACCCTTTTCATTCTAAAATAAAGGTCTATCTTCAAACAACACAAAATATCACTTTAGTTGTAAAAAAAAACATTCGCCTACCTTCAAAATGCTTGTAAAAAACTAAATGAAGTCGCACAATCTAACAGTCGAACGAGATCAAAATCATAAACCATTCTTTTTTACAATTTTGTGAACCACAAAGAAAAAAATTGACCACTTTTGAAATATAGACAATTTGAAATTCTAAAGAATAAAGCAAAACAACACATGACCCATCCCATCCACTAGCATAATATAAAAAGCAGTAAAAAGACCCCATTGGTTCACAACCAAACCACTTTTAATTTCTTTATTCCAAAAGAAAAATGTTGACCGGTGAGTTTGGTGACCTCTTCAAACACCAAACCCCACTGAAGATGACGTCATCCAAGTCTACGAAACGATGACGTCATTGAAGGCAGGTTTCGTTACGGCGGCAGACGGTTGAATCGCCGTGGAGGAGGAGGAGAAGTTAAGCTGGATGATGCTGGCTTCTTTAACTCTTTTGAAGATGACTTTGATGATTATGATCTGCTTTAATTTTTAACTCATTTCTAGGGTTTATGTTTATTTATTTCTAGTGATTAACAAAACAAGGACTTATTATTATTATTATGCTGCTGCTATTGGTACTACTACTGATTATGTAATGCATTTTCATTTAGTGTTTTTTTCTTCTTCTATTGCTTCCATTTGTAAAAAAATATTTTTTCATTTTTGGGGGTTTTGGAAGAAGGATCTTCTAGATGATTCCATGTGTGTAATATTTTATTTGCTAAATAGTCCTTTGACTATCTATTTACATTTTTTTTTTAAATCTATTTCCAACTCTATTTGCTAGATACACCGTGGGAAATCAATACCCCTTTACGAATTTAATCAAACTAGTACGTATAACAAAAAAAGTTACAATCGTATTCCACAAGTTCACTTTACATAAATGTATATTGTTAGGTCCCAAGCTTGACTCGTTTTTAACCTTTTGTCCAAGTTTGACTTGTTTTGAGCTTTTGTGTATTTAAGCATTTAGAGCAAAGGGAGCCATAACTTAAGTTGAAAAATAACTTTACGCCACATCATTTTAACACCAAATAACACATCATTAAAAAAACATCATAAAATCAAATAACATTACTTTTAACAAATTTACAAATTCTACCCTCTAACAAATTCAATTACTAAACATTCAAACATTTTATTAATAAAATTAAATATTACATTACAAAATAAAAACAATACAATTAAAAAAAATAACATACGAAAAACAAAACTATGAAATGAAACATACGAAATAAAAAGAACACACGGAATAAAAAAACATACGGAAAAAAAAACATACGAAATAAACTACTCCTCGTCCTCGTCGGTTGGCGGGGGTGGTGGATGTTTCAACTTATATTTATCTTGATTCTCTGTTTTTCCTGCTTGATAAAATACGCCTCGTCCGGATCAACTTCACTCATTTTCATACCAAGAAATCTAATTCCTCCAAACGTATAGTCGTCTCGTCTTTCATTCTGGCCGTGTCGTACGCAATTTGGGCCGCTTCCCGTCTAAGTCGAAGCTCGTTTGTCATAGATTCCAAGTTGCTTGACGCACTTCCCCAGTGCTAGTCGACGTATCAATCTTTTGTTTGTTTTTTTTTTCTAAAAGCTAGCTTATATTTTGGTATATATACGGTTGGTCCTTTTATCCATGTGATTGACTGGCTGAATGTGGTATTTATTTTACATATTCGTTTACCCTTTAATGCATTAGTCTCTCTGAATGTGCTACTTATTTTACATATTAACTTTACAAGTTAAATTAAAGCAACAAACTTCCATAAGTTTATCGGCCTTAACCTTCTCAACTAGTTACTATTATTATCGGTTTTTTTTAACATCTTTAGTTTCTTGTTGTTGCATATACTATGTTTTACACGTTATGTGTGTCAATGTGTCATAGTGATAAAAATGTAAAAAGGCTATGTTTGGCGCGGAGCTTTTTTCGAGCTTTTTTGGGTAATGAGCGGTGAGAATGAGCTTTTTTATTTTTGATGTTTATTTGTAAAAGTTCGGATCTAAATTAGACCCGTTTCACTATAACCGAAAGCTCTGATACCAATTTGTAACACCCCCAATTTTTTAAAATATGCAGCGGAGTTTAGATTGGGTGTTACTTCATGGATTAACAGTTTAATAATAGAAAACGATCATTATTTTAATCGTTTTCAAAGATTTATCATTCTGACTTTATAAATATCAGAGTTTACAAAATGAGGTCCCAGTGGTTTCAAAGTTTGTTAAATAAGTTTTCGAATGATAGTAAAATTTATAGCCTTCGTAAGTATCCGTGCTCCTCCGTGCCATCCTTACTCTTTATGGACCTGAGATGAAAACATGCTAAAAGCGTCAACACAAAGGTTGGTGAGTTCATAGAGTTTATATGTAAAATAGTTGACTTCCAAAATTAATGAGTTTGTGAGTCCATGGTAGTTATAAATAAACAGTTGATTGTCTAAATTCAAGTGTGAGTAAATCCATGGTGTTTATAGTTTAAACAGCTTATTAGCAAAATCAAAGTGTGGATAATTCTTTAAAGTTTTTAGTTGAAACAGTTGATTTGCGAAGTCAAAGAATGAGTACATCCATAGGGTTCATAATTTAAACAACTGGTTTTCAAAAGTAAGAGTGAGTGAATCCATATAATAGGCATAAAACCAGTTGATTTTCCAATAATTCCAAGTTTAAGTAATAGTAGGATAATGGATACCATTATTAGGAAAATAAGTAGTGGGTTACGTTGTTATACACCCACAGTTGGTTTGGTTGCCCTACCAGGTCAACACAAAGTAGTCATGGTTTACCAAGTAGTGATTTTCTGCTATATAATGAAAACAAGTTCGAAGTTTGATAAAAAGTGGGCTACGTTGATATACGCCCATAAATTTAGTAGTTGCAGTACTGTATCATGACTACAGTACTGCTTTATTGCTCTAAGTCTCATGAACGCAACCCTTAATATGTGTGACATCATAAATGAGGTAAGTAATAGTGCCCTCGTGTAGGAGTTTGCCAACATCCTATTATTCATCAAATAAAGTGCATTTGGCTACCTATCCGGCTAGCACAAATGGGGCATCAACTGCCAATAGATCTATTCACTATATTCGCTTTCACTCACAAGTGACTAAGGTTCATGATATGAGGGACTTTCAGAGGCAAAAGTGTGTCTTAGGCAATAATAATCAAGATAGCATACAGTTAAAAATCAATTGTAATCATATTTATAGCAGGTATCTCTCCATGAGATATAAAATGTGTAAAAGTGGATTCATAAGTTCATAATAATTCGCAAAAGCTTATAGTGCCTTTGTGAGTAAAAGCGAGTATTGTGTTTCAATAACCAGTAGAGTGGTTTATCAACTGAGTATAATGTATAAAGTAAACTAGTAAAATTTATGTGTAATAAAAGCATGTATTTCCCCCAAAAGTAATTCAAAATAGGTAAAAGAGTTGGGACCATGGAACTCACAGTAATATGTAAATATTTAACGAGTACTTGTAAAAGTATAAAACATGTAGTTGAGCATGTATCTCCCCCAAAACATTTATAAAACAATTATAAAAGAGTAAAAGAGGGGCTATGACTCACCTTAAAAATAAGCTGTCTGAAACGATAAGTCGAGTAGCAATAGGGTGTGGCACCGACACGCGACCTAAATTAGTATCGCAAGTCTTAGTTTATAGTTTTGTGTACTCACGACACAAAGTGTTTAAATAAATTAAGTGTTTACAATTTGATGTGTTTAATGTTGCTTGTGTGGCAGAGTTTATATTTAAAGCTTTTCAAAATGTTTTTAAGTATTGGCTCGTGGACAAAGTAGACAAGTAGATATATATATACAAAAGTATTCGAGACGGATAAGTCTCTGGTTCTAGAATAACTGAAAGACTTAATACGGAAAGTATTCACAATGAGGTGTTTGTGAGAAATAAAAGCTCAGTAAAAGAGTAATAAATACTTTGTGCTAATAATTTATATTAGTAACGGTTACGTGATACAGCGTATATATAAATGTGTTTATATATGGTTAATTAATAGATGATAAGTTGGAAAAAGTCTATAATTTATTTTCTATAATTAGTATTATACTATCTAGTTTTCGTAGTTTGGTTTAGTTTGTGAAAATAGACTAAGTATAAAAATTTGACAATAATCGGGCATGACCCGTTCGTAAATATTAGTTTTCCTTAATTAAATTGTTGCAAACATTCCATGTCAAAGATATATACATACCTTACAATTATGGTTTAATTAACTTATCCTTAGTATAGTTTGTTTAAAAGAAATATTGTTTAGGTTTTAATAGTTCAAGGGTCAAATAAGAAATATTGTAAAAAGAAATCAAATAGCAAAATAAGAGGTGCAAGGTTCGAACATGGGTTAATGAAAACGAAAGTGAGTAACACCACCAGTAGACTACATGTCCTTTGTTCTATTGTCTTGCATATAGTAGATATATATAGCAAGCTTCACTGTAGTGATTTTCAAATGGCCAAAACTTCATCAGTGTGCATACGCTTTGCGTTTGTGTTTCATGTTTCCATTTCAAACTGTTTTCAAATAAAAACTCAACTAAGCATTTCAAGTTTACGACCGAGCAAAAGGTGATTAAGAGACCAAATGAGCACAAATACGTCTCTACTTATTTGGTTTTTATGACTCCCAATCCAAACGCAGACCAAAAGTTGTAACCCGATACATGTAGCTTTTTTAAACGTTTGTTTTTATTACAAATAAGCTTTTTGTCCATTTATAAGCCAATACTCAAGTTTACTTACTTATATGTTTCCTTTAGTTATTTCGAGTTCAAAATCTTTACTAGGCTCGACATATATGTGTGTATGCCGATTTGAAATGCAATAAGTTCTAGCTTATCGTTCTAGATGTATAAGTGTTCGCAAATTCAAAGATTAGCCACACAAGCTTTCTAAACACAACATGGTTAATTTTGTATGAAATTCAAATATATAATTGTGTATGTATGTCGAAGTTTATTTATTTAAGAAAACTCGTTTGCTTTGAAAGATTTGATATGTAATACAATGACACGACAAATTTAGCATAAAACTTAAAGTCCGAAAATATAATATGTATGAAACAAGGTTAAGTAGCTTCGATGCTTACAGTGGGTGTGAGGAATATGTGTGTCGAGTGAAATGGGAAACCAAGAACCGAAAATTTATAACACAAGAGTTCCAAAAACCAAGCTTACTTCCAAGTTGCCCAAAGATTTTCCCCCAGCTTCCCAAGCTAGCTTATATAACCCACGAGCTCAAAAATACCCAAGACCCAAACTATTGCAAGTGACTCCAAATCAACTCCCAAATTGAACCAAGATAGTGGATGGACTAGTTTTCCGTGAAGATTGTGAAAGGAAAATTCGTGTTGGGTCCTTGTGATTTCGGCAGAGTTATGAAGGGATAAGGAGTGTTTTGAATTTTTGCTTTTGAGTGGTGTCGCTTGTGAATGAGCAAAATGAGTAAACATTGATATCAAGTTCAAGAATTTATGTATGCATGTGAAACTGACCAAGGCATGTGACCATAGGTGATTAGGGGTGGAATCTTCGAACAGTTATAGCAAGCAAGTGGGGAAAATTTGACCCACCTTTCTAGTGTGTGCTACTTTGGGTTTGTGACAAATTTAGAAAAAAACCACAAACTATAGTTTAGTCACTTTCAATAATAAAGTTCAAGACATGCATGTGACTTTGTATTTGTGAAGTTGAAGTGAAAAATAATGTGTGTTTGTACGTATGAAATGAGAGGAGTGAGTAGTATCTTGTATAGAGCTAGTTTGTATATACAAGTTGTAGAGTTATAAATGTGACATGATTGATTTGCTTGGAGGAGGAAAGTAAAGAGGTGGGGTGTGTAATTAATACTTGTAAGAATTCACATGGTTGTGGTCCTTCTTGTTTGGTCGACATAAGGAAAAGAAGAAAGAAGAAAGAAATATTTTTAGAACAAGTATTGGTTCCAATAATTCAAGAACTATTCTCTACTATTTAGTGTCAGTGAATGAACGGTTTTAAATGATTTTTCTTACCTCCTAAGACTTTAAGAGATGTTTGTGAGAGCTTAAAAGATGGGTGTTTGTCTTGTGATTTAATATAGATGTTGACTAGCTATATTGAGGTAGGGACATGGTAGTTTGCTAGTGATTTAATTGTATCTTTAGTTACTTAGTGTATATAAGGTGTTATGTATATTGTTCTGGGTACTGGGTTAACAAAAAATAAATTTTAACGGAACAAAACGTAATATATTAAAGTTATAAAAATTATAAAATTATATTTCTCGCAAGTATCGGGTGAATAAATAATTGTCGTATTAAAATTACGGAAACCGTCGTAATTATAAACTCTTAACGATACGTATATCAAATAAATTCAAAATGTCGGGTAAATTAATAATATAATTTTTATATCACTGAAATGAATGTAAAAATATGTTAGGAGCATAGTTGGGATTGTCGGATCATTTATTCAAAATAATAGCTTATAGGATAACGTTTATTTGATAGATAATCGTACGTATACTGAAATGATGCTAACTCGCACATGAATGACAAACTTTCTCCGGGAGTGAATAGTGTTTTGTGAATAGTAAAACTTTTGAAAAACATCTCATTATCAATAACCGACTTCAAAAATGATAAATAGTGTTGAATAGTGTTTAGTGAATAGTAATAATGAATAGTATTTTTGAAAAATGTCTTGAAAATACGGGTTTGTAACGACCAATTTATATAATAAGATTTTTTTTTTTTTTTTAATTTCCCTGTAAAAATAGTGATTAGAAGTAATGACAGAGATTAATATATAATTAAAAGTTTTTAATTAAAGGGAAAATCATGGGATGTGATATAATATTTAACAAATACGATATATCCTAGTCAGTATTAGCCGAATTATATTAGCCTATGCATGGTTCATTATTCACAATCTGGCTTGGACCATATCTATCATCTAATTGTGGGTTTGGGTCATATATATCCTCTAATAGTTAGTGACAAGTGGTAAACATTACGAGTTCAAATTTCACATGTAGCAACGTTGTGGTCAACCTTCAGGCGCAAAGATCAGTCGATTTCAAAAAAAGGAACTTTGCAAAACACTTGTCGGGTTCATTAAAACGGGTGAACACTCTTTCAGTTTAGTCAACCTGGGCATACCACCTCCGTGCTATATTTGAAGCATACTAATCAGCAACACCAGTTATTAAATTCTTCAAGGACTTGACAAAATGAATAGATTCTTTTCACGGTTAGATTGAAGATGTTAACTCTAAAGTTCAAGACTTCGCCACAAGTAAAACCTAGTTCAATATAAAACTAGAAGGTTAATATGAAGTAACATTCGTAAAACGTATTTGTTGGTCGTTAAAAGCTTGCTAACCAAAACATATTTACTTTCAGAACACCAAGGCCGTATCGAGGTATATCTCATTAAAGGCTTGCAAACCAAAACATATTTGGGTGTGTGCGAGTGGGATAATACGACTTCTAGGATGATATATAACCAATATCTCTGTAACCACGTTCAATTGTTTCTTGAAGCGATGATGAAACATCCACATCTATTTGGTTTAAATCCTTAACTAGCAATTGGAACTTGTTCTTTGACTTATGTGAAGTCATCTAATTCCGGATACGCACAAGCAACACATTTTACTATTTTGCTTGTCTCTTTAACCACCACCATCATGGATTCCAATGGTAGTACTTTACGTGCCTCAACCTCAGTTAATAGCTATAAATCAATGTGTTTTAGCTCGAAAAGCAGTTTCGCAAGCCTTGAAACATTAACCAATACATAAATCTGTACAAAAAAACAGTTGTGAAAAAAACCAAATTTCTATTTGGTTTGCACTCTTTAAAAACATACTAGCAGGGTCCTCGCGCGATGCAGCTGCGGGCACCCTGTAATTTAATTTTTACGGCTAATAATAAATTTTATTTGTACGTTTTTTAGCGATAACTTTACTGATTAGTTTTTTATAGCAAAAGTTTGATGAAATTTTGCTTAGTTTGTATTATTATTATTATTATTATTGTTATTATTATTATTATTATTATTATTATTATTATTATTATTATTATTATTATTATTTAAGTAGTTTGCTTGGTTTTAGAATATGTGAACATATTTTAGTTTATTATGTTCTTTTTGACAATAAATTTACGGATATCAAAAATTTTGTTTAGCTCGTGTCCGTTCTGGCTCGAGCCCGTTTGACCTGTGCCCGTTCGGACTCGAGCCCATTTAGCCCATTGCCCGTTCGGGCTTGAATATTTGTATAATATGCTATATTATTTGTATTAATGACATTTAATGCGGGAATTGTGTTTAAGTTTGGTTGTACAATATGCTTGATAATTTGTATTTCTTATGTAAGTGGTGTTTTAATAAGTGCATTAATTATATTTATTGATCAGTTAATTAATTGTATTTAATGTACATAATGATTTATTTATTGTATTTAATGTTAGTATTAATTTTATGTTAGAATTAAATATGAGGGGAATTTCTATAAGTAGCATTAGTTGTTGTACTTATAGCTTTAGAAGTTGTATTGTTTAATTTTAATTATTTATATTAATAATAGACCTTTATGCTTTATAATATAGTATGATATGAAAAAACACAAAGCTAAAAGGCTTCGGATCAATAATACCTAAGAAAACAAGAGAAATAAGAAAATAGTGGATTATGGGCTTTTGGCTCACGTCGACCTGTCCAACTCCGAATCAAATTCACAGTAAACGTACAGAATTTCAACACGAAAGGATAAATCAAATTAGTGCTAACCCGAGTCACTAAGTTGTGGTACGGATAAGTTTTCATATATTTACTCGTTGATTACAAAAGTAAATTCATGACATTACGTACAAAAGTAACTTACAGGCACTGGTGTAAAAATTGATCCACCAAACACATAAAGTTTAGTACTTTATTATGATTCAATTAAAATTTGGTGTAAGGGGATAAAAATCAGTTCTAAAATTATACTCGATAGATGATCTCTTTATCCAGGTACTTAATTAATGTTTTTCTATAAGACCATTCAACCATCCACATAGGTTGAAGAAATAAAATGTTCTTTGCTTATATATTGCGGCTTATATAGATATAACATGTTTGGAATGGTATTATATTTAGGTTGTACCGTGATGTATGAAGTGCATATATAAAGTGCAAATTGAACTATTGAATATGCACGTCGTACAAATCGGTTGCGCCTAAATTTGTACAAGTTCTAACCTTTTTTATATTTATTTTAACTTCTTTTTCTATAAGACCATTCAACCTTACATCTTTTATATTTATTTTAACTTCTTTTTCTATAAGACCATTCAACCTTACATCTAGGGATGGGAAAAAACACGAACCCGACGGGAAACCTGAAACCCGAACTTTTTGGGGCGCGATGGGGCGTGCTTATCGGGTTTTGGGGCGGGCCGGCCCCGAAATATATTTATACATATACATATATGTATATACATAAAATATCGTGTTTGTATTTACGTACTAAAAATAAAATTCTCTAATTTTTGTTGTTTTTTATCTTTGTAATATTTCAAATTGTGATGATAGAAGTTTGTTGTGTCATAATATTCTAAAAAAGTATTGAACTATTACAATACATAATTTATTATTAATGCGTTCTCGATTTTTTAAGTTATTGTATAAAATCAAATTATTGATAGTGTAAAGAGTAAACAACACGAGTATGATGGAGCATCACGCTTAAAAAAAACAGCCCGATAAGATCCCAATGGGGAATGAGGCGGGGTTGGGGAGCATCTCGCCCCAACTGGGCGCCTCGATAAGATCCCCAATAAGGATTGGGGGGGGGGGGGGGGGGAGGGGTTGGGGATGACTTTTGTAATTGGGTTTGGGGATGGGGATAGTCGCCCCGCCCTAAACCCGCCCCATTGCCATTCCTACTTATATCTCACATAGGTTGAAGAAATGAAATGTTCTTTTTTTATATACTACGGCATATACGGATGTAATATGTTTGAAATGGTATTATGTTTAGGTTGTACAATGATGTATGGTGTGCATATATAAAGTGAAAATTGAACTTCAGTATGCACACTACACAAAATTGTCTGCCTAAATTTGTACAAAGAGAGAATTGTTTCAATATCAACTACAAATCTTTGGTTGTCTTGGGGTATGAATACCAAGCGGCTGTTTAAGTGTTTATATAAATCGGGTGGAGGTTGAACTAGGTAGTTTAATAGTTGAGGGACATAGTGGATTCTATCAATTCGAGCAACTTTTATTCATGTCAACATGGGTGGGAACATATTGACCCGTGATGGTCTTTTTTAGAATTTTTGTAAAGAAATTGATTAACATTATTCTCTATATGGAAATTGTTTGTTAAGGATCATAGTCTACCTTTATAGATATATATGCTTGCTTTTCGAAAAAAAATTTATAGATATATGCTTAGTGTTTAACTGGGAAATAAATGTTCCCCGAGGTTCCCCATTGCTGTAGCGATTTCTATATTTTCCTTAAAAATAGAATGCAATACAGATGAACATGGTTCATTGGGGGTCACGAGTTGCTTACCAGGATTGCTTGCACGTTTGCTTCAATCTTTAAAGAAGATTAGTCAGTTAATTCCCTTCTAACCTTAATTGCTAACAGATACTACATGGTATTGATAGGAGGAAGCGAAAGAACAGATGAATCGCTAGATGAGTCATATCCATCACAGTTTGATCGAGTATTTGCATATGTCGAGGTATCTCTTCAGCAATCAAAAGTGTAAATTGCACTTAGCTTCCTTTTTTACTGTCTTCATTATGACATCCCTTTAAAATAAATGGTGTTTGATAATATATATATATATATATATATCATGCATCCTAAGTATCATTTTTATATTATGCCTTGCTTGATTCAATCTTGGATTGTTATGTTTTTTGTGACTTTCGTATTTCGGCTCACCTAATTCAACTCGGGTAATATATGTGCTGAATTCTTCTATCACAAGTAAAATTATGGATTGCTCTTCGGTATGATCATACTAAGTCTAGATTACCATGTGGTATGTGTGCACCTGGTACTTTGGTGGTAGTATTTCTTCAAGGTCGTTCACCTATTCAAAACCTATATTAGAACCTATATCCTTGATTATCTCTAAGTTCCTGAAAAGTATAAAAATCAGTTTGTATTTGGAAGTTTAAATGCTACTCCTGATGATTCTGGCCCTCTATCCATGATTGAATCTACTCATCATAATAGTGATGTTGTCATAGAACCTTCTTTGAGGTAGACTTGCCTACTCATTTGCCTTTTCTCTTTTATTACTCAGATGTGGCAATTTCAACTCATTTACTTAAAATAGTCAATCAGGGTTAAGTTTTATTTCTGACATGTCAAAGTAGTAACTTAGAGAATAAAATTCTTTAAGGAAACAGTTAAACCGGTTGAACGGGTTAAACGCGTCAAAAGCCGCCCATTCTGTTTGTTAATGCACAAACCTCATAAATCATAGTGCAAACCATGGAGGTTGTTATCTCTTTTTTTAGAGAGTGATGCCTTCTTATTGAGCGGATCCAACCGGTCTGTTGTTCACGTTTTTAGGGATCGGCATACATTTGGTATGTTTTGTACACTACTGTCATGGAGTATAATATGTGTGCGTTTAAATGCATTCCATGCCCAAATTTCAATTATATTCACGATGAATTTGTATTGAGTAGTCATGGTTGATTTCTTCTTACACTATGATGGTTCTTTACGTTCCATTTTCAGGTTATCCGAAGGAGCTTAAGTGTTGCTACTCAAAAGGCTGGAGCAACAGTGTTGCTAGAGCAAGAAAAGGCAGAAGGCGCATCCCGCTAATTAAATGATGATGAAAATAAAAATATTGAGAACCCTATTTCTGTTTTTGTCTCCGTCGGATGGTAGAGCATCTCAATCAAGAAGACCTTAGTTGAAGCCGCATTAAACATGGATGAGGAGGTTACAATACTACTGATCAAGAAAAAACCTGCAGTTTCGCCCTTGGTGTCATCAGTTGGAAGAAATCCATACAAGATTCCACCTCCACCAGCAAATTTTGTAGCTTCTGTATATCCTAGGAAAGACTATACCATCACTACAAGAAAAAAACACATAGATAAAAGGAGGTCAGCCCTACAATCTTTGAAGGCGTTCATGAATTATCGCTTTGTCAAACAATCAAAAACCTAAAGCACAAAACATCCTCCAATTGGTTGTACCACCCCTAAACGCGGTGTAACACCTATGAAAACATCAGTTAAGGTATCGTTTATGGTATTAGATGTTGCTATGTCATTTTGTTGATATGTGCAATCTAAGCTCATGTTTGGTTTATGTTGAAGGCATATTTAAATGCGGCAAATAAGCAACACCTGGAAATAGGGGTGTCCAAAAGAACCGAGGAACCAAAAGAACCGAGGAACCGTACCGGTACCGTACCGGAACCGGACCGTATATTAGAACCATGGTACGGTTCTTGGTTCCTAAAATTCCAAAATTTCGGTTCTCGGGACGGTTCGGGTCGGAACCGTCCGGTTCCGGGTCTTTCCCGAAAGAACCGAACACTTTGAAAATATGAAATTTTATAGGGTTTATTTAGGACATTTTGTAATGTGTATAGCCTTTTAAGAAAAGAAGAAAAAAAACCCTAATCATTATTAAGTTGTAACATAAAAAATCTAAAACTTAAAAACACATAATAAAACCCTGACTTTTAATCAATTCAAAGATCATCATCATCATTCATCAACATGAAAGTAAGTTTATCTCGAAATCACTAACGTAAGCTTATCTCGAATATGTAGTAAATGAGTATTTGTATTTTTGTGTGTATTTGCATTTTAATAGCATTATTAGCATGTCTTTATGAATGATCAACGATGAAAAAAAATAAATTATTTAAACACTTCGGGTCTTGTGGGAAAGTACCGAAATTCCCGTACCGGAACCGAGTACCGTACCGGAACCGTACCGAAGAACTTGGGACGGTTCTTGGTTCCACTTTTTCTATATTTTCGGTTCTCGGTTCTTTCGGGACGGTTCCGGTTCGGGACGGTTCCAGTACCATGGACACCCCTACCTGGAAACGCCCAAAATGGTACATCTTATCAGCTATGTAAGTTGAATATACGGCTTGAAGAATGTACAAGAAAGTATTCAGAGTTACTAGAAAAATGAATGAAGCAGAACGAAACTAAGAAGGGTGCACAACTAAAAGGGAGTTTGAGGGTGCACATCAAACGGGCAGGTTTTGTAGAGCACATCGAAAAAAAGGCTCAAGGTATAATTTTTTATATTTATCCTTTTGACATATTAGAAAGAAATATAGCCAAAAGCTGCTTAAAGTATGCTAAAAAGAATAAATAGTCCATTTGAGATGAATTATAACCGAATCGACCCATTATAGGTAAATGGTTTAAATGCCAACTTCTATAATTAATATCGTATAGAAAAATCTCAAAGAGATTAAAACTGAGACTTTATATTTTAAATCCATTTCTCGAATGATAATTTTCAGGTGGATTTACCTTCTTGAAGTAAATTGAATCCTACAACCAGAAGGCTTTTAGGTCATTTCTTAACCATACATAAACTACCAAAAATGATGGAAAGGTTGGAACACGGCAATAGGCGATCAAAAATCAAACCTGACAACTTGCAATGACGGAAAGGTTAGAACACGGCAATAGGCGATCAAAAATCAAACCTGACAACTTGCAATGATGGTACAGAACGAGATTCCATTTTAGGTCATTTCTAAAGTCAAGAAGCTGAGATTGTCATCGATCCAAAAATGGCTCTAAAGATTACAAGGGCTCGAGATAGATTTGTGATGTTAAAGGTAGCAATGCCCAGTTAGTTTAACCGTGTTCATATGGAATGCGATAGATTTCAATACACTTTATGCAATGCCCAGTTAATCTGAACTAAGATTTTTTCATTCTCAAAAGGGTTTTTTCAAGTCTTAAGTGCCAAGCGTTCTGGATATTTCAACTAATGATTGAATATTCATGAAAGTAACGCTTTTGTTGGGTCATGAAGGTAACAAATTTGTGCGAAGCAATCAAGTTACAATGTTGTGAGAAGTATGTTAAGCTTTAGTCAATTGATTTGCCTTTGATTCGTGATCAATATGTATTCTTGAAATGACGTGGTCTTTGTTTTGATTCTTTTTATGGCTCAAGTTTTTTAACTTCATTTAAGGAGTGTCTAAGCCTTTCATCTGGTTACTAATTTAAACAAAATATACCAATATACACAAGATATGTCACTGTTCTTTTAGTTGATGGTTTACAATACTTGAACAAATTTGAAGCAAAGCATAAATCAACACCACCTAATAAGAGAGCAAGTAAAAGTCCACACTTAACGTAATATGTTTAGCGTATCAAGCGACGTTCATATTAAGCAAATCACAATACATATAAACATTGATATTAGACATTTTCAAAAATTAAAATGAATAGCAATAATTTATGTCCAAACCCCGTGCGTGCACGGGTATTATAACTAGTTTGAGAGTACAAACTTATTTATAGTAAATAAATGAACTTATAGTAAGAAAAACTAAAAAGTTAAAGTATATCCCGTCTATAACAATAACAATTATATTAAAACACGTCGATCGTTAGGTTTCTATTCTATATAAAAGTTAGGTAGGCGCATACTTTTTTTCATATCTATGTTGATTAACCAAGATACCCGGAGAATGAAGAAGGGGTTCCTTAATAAGCAAAAGCGTTACGAGATTAATCGCATCGACGAAAACATCTCTGCCTACAACGATCTTGAAGAAGAAGCAGATGACACCTTTGGATACAACCTTCTCGATTTCAATGATCCAAAGACGCTGAGTAAACAAGATACCCAGAGAATGATCATGAAGAAGGGGTTCCTTAATAAGCGTGAACATTACGTGTATAATCACACGGACACAAACATCTTTGCCTTCAACAACAATGAAGAAGAATTAGCAGATGACACCTTTGGATTCGATTTCAATGATCCAAACATGCCGAGTAGATATACGGATCTTTCTGATTTCAATTTCTTCAACCGCTTCCATGACGACTTTGACGACCAAGATTTCCTCTAGACTACTAGCTAGAACTAGAACGTTATATGTGTTTATGTTTTGTGTTTCGTCGTACTAGGGTTTATATTTTATGTTCTTGTGTCTTTTTAGAAAAACCTTATTATGCTATTGATATTGCTATTGCTATGCTTGATACTTTGATCGAATATATATAATATTACGTTTGCTTTGTGGTTCATATATACGTTCGCTTGTTAGATTCGTGAACTTATATGGGTGAGCATCCATCGTTTACAATTGCCATTTACGCATTTGTATGTCGTTTTAGTTGCATTGCTTGTAAAATTGTAAGATATTACATGTCCATGAGCAAATTCGATCAGTTTTCTGTTAATCTTCTAGTTTAAAAAGGCCTTTTTTATATGCGTAACCTTTCATTAGTTCATAGTTTCATATGCCTATGTGTTCCTATCCCATAGTTTCTCCCTTTTTTAAGTTAATCAAACCAGCTAGTGAATGAGTCGTTACATTTACACATAAAAAATTATTCACCACAAAATCGCTTCGACATAGGAATGGCTTTTTTTCGACATAGGTAGTCCTTTTTGTATGCCCTTTGCTCACGTTTTTTATTTTACTAACTGAAAGTATAAGGGATTTTGATAATTTGCTATGGGTTATCGAGTCCATTGGGTTTCATAGCATAAAGATTGCTTTTTTCTTAAGGGCCTAAGCTCTTTATATAAATTAGTTTCTTGTTCTTGCATATACTATGTTTTACATGTTATGTGTGTCAATGTGTCATTAGTGATAAAAATGTAAAAAGTCACCATCTCAAACTTATGTAAGAGTTTACTTTTAGATTGGATTTAATCATTGTGGTTTAAAAGAATATAAATGTAGTTTCCTGTCCAAATTGTTTGTATAAATCTCAATATTAATGACGATTTGGTCGGATTTAAGCTTACGAGCTACTCATGGTGTTAATCATGTTTGTTATGTCACATGATCATTAGTACATGTCAATATTGTGAACATCATCGAGTATTGATTCTTGAACAGAGGTTAGCTATCCGTGGCTTCTTTATGAGATGGGAGCATGCTTATTTCTAAGAAATCGGAATTTTTAACAAAAATCACACTATCCGATAAAATTCCATGTGATTCCCGTGAAACTAGGCAGGTCAAACTGGAGTCTCAAACCTCGAAAAACCGGTTAATGTTGGCTTGTTGGGTTTCAAAAAAGTGGGAAAGAAAAAAGAATAATAAAACCTATGACGAGTTAAATGCGTATATATATAGAGTGCAAAACCGGCCGCGTGTTATAACCCATGCGGACTTGGGTTCGAATCCCATGGACGGCTTGCTATTATCATCAGCCGTTCATGGGATTCGAACCCAAGTCCGCATGGGTTATACCACGCCGCTCAACCAACTGAGCTAGGCCAGTAATTTGTATTATATATTTACTTTTTCGCTTATTTATCTATGGACTCTATAACAAAGTAACAAAAAAGGCTTAAATAAAAGGTCCGATAAGAGCCTAATCAGGCAACGGTCACTTTTTTTCAAAACCCATAAGAAGGAAATACCATCCACCCTTGAAGGATTGAGTAGTATTGTTGTCTATCTTAGCAGGGTCTTTGCTAACCACCAATTATTAATCCAAATTACCAAAAGAAGGCAATATTATGTAGGCAAACCGCTCCTAATATTAAACTTAGATACGTGATGCTCGCTATCGAATAATATTCAAAGAAACAAACTTTGTATACTAAGTAGCAAAAAATTTTACAGCTTGATCAACAAATAGAGGCCATAAACAAGACAACAAGTAATCAACAGTTTACTGGACTTGTACGAAACATAACCTCGTTAAACACACGTGTGTACATGTTTGAGGAAAAACTCTCTCATAAAGACATAAACATCAGAGAGTACCGTCGAATGTCCATTAGTAAGGTACATTTTCAGTTAGTTGAACCGGTAATCAGTTGGTCAGAACCGAAAAAATCGAGAATCGTTTGAAAAATCTATTTGATGTATGAAATTCAATTGGGCAAATTATTAAAAAAAGTATTATACTTGCCATTGTTTCATCTTCTGGGTAGCGAATTTTTATTTTTATTTTTATTATTATTTTTTTTTTTCATTTTGAGGGTAATTATCTTTCAAATTCATCGTCTTTAGGGTATTTTGCGAAATTTTTGGACATTTTTGCCCTCTTAGATAATACAGATTTTTTTTTCCCGAAGGGCAAAAATGTCACATATTACCCTAAAGATTATGTATTTGAAAGAAAATTAACCTAAAAAAAATAAAAAATAAAAAATCGCTAACTGTATTAAGTATAATATATATATTTTTTTTTAATTTGACCTAGATCGACGTCCATCCATGCATTTGTAAATTTATGAATTTGCATATGCATGCAGACAACATCATCTAGGACAACATGGTCCAAACCATTAACTTAAGTAAGCCATGTGCACCGAAACATATAAATAAGAAAAAGTTTATTCCTTTAGCTGATGTGGGACTAAATACTTCGTACCGAACCGGAACCGACCCAACCCGAATCAAATTTTAGAACCACGGTCCAGTTCTCGGTTCTTCAATATTGCAAATTCCGGTTCTTGGTTCGGTTCGGTCCAAAACCGCGGGTATCGGTTCCGGAACCGAAGAACCGCGGGAGTTCAGTATATCATCTCATTCTGGGTACATTCTTGCCTTGCAAATGTAAATGAAACATTGAACTTAGGCTAAGTATTTAATTTTGTTAAAGTATATAAATTTTAAAGTTTATCTATGTTCGGTCCAAAGTTTAGACATTGATCAAACTTGAAGGTGACAGATAAACAAGTGGATACCGGAGAACTGTTGGATTACATTTAATCATTTGTACATAATTTTTTTGAAGCTTGCATGTCAATATGTTACTTGTATATATATGACAGTAATGATTATAGAGAAGTGTATTTTCGAAAATGATATCCTTTAAAATTCAGTACAAGTATCTGAGGTGTGTAATTCAAATAAAATTTGATAGTTTTCGAAGTAAATATTTATGAGAGGGTTCATTTATCTTCCTAGCCTTCGACACAAGAAAAGACAATCTACTCATTTAGATAAACAACACATTGGTTTAGACGTAAATAAGTGCAAACACAAAAAAAAAATGAACTATTTGGTTTTTTTTATAATATTTCGATTTCAATTGGGTAGAACCGAAATACCCGGAGCAGAACCGAAACATGCTCTTCGGTCCGGTTCTTTGTTCAAAAGATATGAATTGAACTTCTCGGTTCTCGGTTCCGTTTCTTGGCGGTTCCTGAACCGCGCTCACCTCTCACAACATCAACTAAGACAACATTATTCAAACCATTAACCTAAGTAAGCAATGTACACCGAAACATATAAACAAGAAAAAGTTTCTTTCTTTAGCTGATGTGGGACTAAATACTTTATACTAAACTCTTTAACTGTGATCAAACATGAGTAATCTTTATGTTTTTTATACATTGCTTTTTTATTTTAAAGCAACGAATGAAATTGATACCGAACTTGATTACTTGAATGCAGTTATTTAGGGACAATACAATCGGATGTACTATATCACTTGTGCAACTTTTGTAAAATGTTTTATAAATTTCGTAACTATATGAATTGATATCTCCTCACACTCACTCTCGGTTGGGATGTTTGTACAAGCAACGGGCAAGCTGCTAACGGTGTTATAGCGGATAAACTAAACAACTTTAGCATGAACCAAAGGTTTCATAAGACTACAAGTCTACAACTATTTCCAAGAAAATGCCAATTACCCAAGTCTTCCAACCCCAAAATTACGGGTTTATGACTCGTTTATTAATAGATAATGCGATATTCAATATTTGGCCCTAAATGCGATTGATAAGAAGGTAAATCAATGTTTTTGTGACACGCATGATTTCTCAAATAATATGAAAGTGTTGTCGTCCTCTATTTGGACCACAATAACATCAAGGATACAATACGACACGACAAGCATCACACTGATATGCGTTACAACTATATGGTCGGATCATGTAGTGTAGTCAAGCGATTTAACCCCCAACATGTATAGGTACCTTGTGCCGAGTGTGATTAACTTCTACACAAATGACAAAGAAGATAAAACATGTCAAGATTGTCTTTCTTAGCAGGATCTTTGGTGACCACCAATTACTAATCCAAATTACATAGAAGAAAAGGCAAGATTATGTGTGATAGAAACATGTGAAACAAGGACAGTTGAGTTAATCATAGTCGTGGACCTTTGTTGTGCTGTCAATACAGTTGGATTGGGGTGTATTTTACTACAAGATAATCCATTAGTTATAGCTTTTGAGGTTTTCAACAACATCAGAGAGTATCCTCAAACGTCTGTTAATAAGGTATATTTTCATTTGGTTGAACCGATAACCAGTTGGTCAGAACCAAAAAAATACGAGAATCATTTGAAAACAGATTTTATGTAAAGGATTCAATTTAAAAAACCCAAAAAGTCTACAATTTGTATAAATTATCTCAGTTAAAGCGGATGCTAGTATTGTGACAACTGGCAAAATAGGGAGTTATTTTGAAAACCCGCATTACATTAAAGTTCATTTATAAATTATATTTGGAATTTTATTCGTAACGAACTTGAAAAACCAATATTTTGGTTGATTATATCTAAAACTTTTATGGGATCGAATTTGGTTTATTGATATGATGAGAATTTATTTCGAGATTTTATGGGCACTACGTTGACTCCGGCACTAGGATAACCTAACAGAAATTTTATGTCTAGAGTCTACGGATTCGACTATATATATATATTTATTTATGGAATGTCTCGTGAGATATCAAATGTTTTGAAACGAGTTACGGGTTTTGGTTCGTGTAATTTACACCCACCCATCTTACCCTTAATATTAACAATAGTATTATTATTATTATTATTATTATTATTATTATTATTATTATTATTATTATTATTATTATTATTATTATTATTATTATTATTATTATTATTATTAAAAATATATATATTTTTTTTAGTGTAAGCTACAAAAATCGTCCTTGTGGTTTCTGCATCCCACACACACAAACACAACATCACCCTTATCTTCTCTCTCTCTCTCAACACTAACATCTTCATCTCCAAACCCTAGCATCCACAGCCGCCGCCCCTGCTGCTACATCACCGCCACTCCCACGCTTAAACCACCACCACCATCTTAACCCTCTCTTCATCCTCTTTCTTTTGGTGTATACCACGCGCGCCCAAACACCCATATCATCCCGTTTGGTGAACCACCGCCGCCATACACACAACCAATACCACTAATATTACTTGATTTCTCAGAGATTCGTGAGTTTGGAACTTTAAAAAGGTAGGTTACATTGTTGTGCACCTCGTATGCCACGATGTGGGTTTAAATCCGTGTAATCATGGACTATCTTAATGGGTTTTGGAATAAAAATGATGGGGAAACTATGGTTTTGATAAATAAATCCGTTTGGTATCCGGGTTTCTTGCTTTTGGTGGTTGTCGAGGTAAAACCGAGAGCTCCAAGCTCTCGGCTTGTGTTTCTCTTTAAGTGTTTGTGTGGAGATTTTAATTATTGGCCTTGTGTTTTTATCATCAAGGGAAGTGGTGATGCATTTCTAGTTATGGTTGATTTTCGGCCAAGGATTTATTAGATGTTGAGGTTGTTTGGTTGTCGCCATGACCCTTGGGGTCGGTTTGAATTTGTGTCGAGCTCGGAAGAGCTAGCCGAGACCATGATGGTCTCGGGTAAGACCTTTTGTGATTCATGTTTGAGCCGAAGCTTAAATTGAGTTACTCGACTCGAGTTTTGACTTGGTAAGTCAACCTGAATGACATGATTTATGTGGTAATCTTATATGGCTCATGGTTATATTTTTTTCTAGTTGTCATTATTGTTTTGTGTTGAGGTATTCAACCTTTGGCAGTGTGGTGTTGTTGTCGTTGCTTGTGAGCCGAGAACGAATGAGATAATAGTTATTGATATTGGAGTTGTGTTGACGATATGAAATGGGGACCGATTGTGAGACGGTCAATTATGTGTTTGTTGTTTATCTTTTGTTCTTATCTTAATTCTACTATGCTAGGCTAGATTTCCTTTGTGTTTGCTTAGATTTAATGAAACCTAGATGTTGATTACTTGTCTATTCTTGTTCTTGGATGAATGATATTATATGTTAGGCTTAAGAAAACTGGCAGATCTCCAAATGGTAACATGCTTGAACGTCTTAAGAAACATGAACCGAGGCGTACTAGGTCTTTATTGGTTGTATTTAATGCATGAGCCACTGTTTACAATCCCTATAGTTGTGCTGGGTCATGGTGTAGGAGGAGATAAGAGCTCATAGAGTTGGGGAGTTATGTATGCCACCCCACGAATGGTATTAAGGAATACAATCCGTCATCCATACAAGTGTAACAAGTAATTGACATGTAAAAGATATCTAGGGAGTAATGAAGTCTAAGTAAACACAATTTCTCCAAATACTGCTCACAACCTTAGTACAATATTAGCTTAATTTCATTTTCATTAGTTCAATTAATTATATAATAGTTTTGGGTTAGTTGAATAGCAACTAATTCCGCCCACTCTTCCAAAACCCGAGATTTTACTTGCTTTCATTAAAATATAAAAACACAAAAATAATCATCTTTCATCTTTAGAACTATTAATTAGGCTTTCTAATCCTAGCGACACTATTCCTAAGCTGAACGATCAATCCCCCGGTACTTGTCACTATACTATACTACAACGATCAGATACACTGCCTGGTGGGGGTTGTAAGCCTCGCGAGATCCCTCGAGAGGTAAAGCAAGGTGCGATTCCCACGCATCAGCAGCCCAATCTTTTATCGCCTCAATTTTTGCAGGATCCACATGGAATCCTTGTCTATCAATCACATGACCTAAAAATTGTACCGTCGGAATCCAAAATTCGCATTTCGAAAACTTGGCATAGAGTTTCTCCTTCCTGAGCAACTCCAAAATGAGTCTTAAATGCTCCTCATGCTCTTTCTCACTCTTTGAATAAATCAGAATATCATCGATGAATACAATCACGAACTTATCCAAGTAAGGCTTACACACACGATTCATGAGATCCATGAATATTGCTGGTGCGTTAGTCAACCCAAACGGCATTACCTGAAACTCGTAATGCCCGTAACGGGTTCTGAAAGCCGTTTTCGGAATATCTTCCTCGCGAACTCGAAGTTGATGATATCCCGATCTCAAATCGATCTTCGAATACACACTCGATCCTTGAAGTTGATCGAACAAGTCATCGATCCAAGGTAACGGGTATCGATTCTTCACCGTTAACTTATTCAACTCCCTATAATCAATACACATACGCAACGATCCATCCTTCTTCTTCACAAATAAGACTGGGGCTCCCCAAGGTGAAGAACTTGGTCTTATGAATCCCTTCTCGGCTAACTCCGCCAATTGTTTCGACAACTCTTCCAGTTCGGTAGGTGCAAGACGATAAGGTGCTCGTGCTACAGGTGCAGCACCAGGTATCAATTCAATCTGAAACTCCACTTGTCTAGTTGGCGGGATTCCCGGCAAATCATCAGGAAACACATCAGGAAAATCACGAACTATAGGCACATCTCCAATGCACCTTTCCTTTTTCTTCGTCTCTCCCTTCTCAGAAATTTGAGCTAAGAAAAGATAACATCCCTTCTCCATTAGCTTCGGTAACTTTGTGCAAGATATGACTGCTAATCGGGATGGGCTCCTAGAATCCTTTCGGTCTCCCAATATATTTAGGACTTCCTTTCTGTATGGTACACGCACGATCTTCTCGTCACAAAGTATGTGAGCACGATACTTCGACAACCAATCCATACCAATGATTACATCAAAACTTCCTAACGTGACGGGTAGAAGATCTATGTTGAAAGGGTGGTTCAAGAAATTTAACGTACAACCGCGAATGATGGTATTAATCCTTTCTAGGTTTCCATTTGCTAACTCAATATCATATCCAATTCCTAAGGCCATCGGGGGTTTCTCTAGTAAGGGTGCAAATGTAGTGGACACAAAACTCCTATCGGCACCAGTATCAAATAGTATGGAAGCATAACGATTATTGAGAAGGAACGTACCAGTAACGACGTTCGGATCTTCTCCTCTCTCGTTCCCGAGTGCATACACTCTTCCCTGAGCAGCTCCAGCTTCCACACGTTGGTCCCCATTATCTTGTCGTCCACGATTTCCTCCAGTCCCACGGTTTCCATAATTGTACCCATTACCACCCGAGCCTTGATTTCCACGGTTCCGCGATTCTCTACACTCATTCCTATAGTGTCCCTTCTTTCCACACCCATAACAGGTAACATCTGCCTTGTTTCTCATTTCAGGAGCAGCTTGAACCATAGCAAGAGGTCGAGCTCTACAGTCCCTAGCTGTGTGTCCTTTCCTCGAGCAATTCTGGCATTTCACACCACACCATCCAGTATGATGCTGATGGCAACGATCACACTTGGGTGCATCACCGTTCTGATTCTTCTTATCTCCATTCCCAATAGCATAAGCCTTAGCTTGTCTCTTGCTTCGGTGATCATTACTCTTAGAGTGACGGTCCCTCTTTCTCTTTCCATTCTTCTCCTTATCAGCTTCTTCTAATTCCAACGAATCCATAAGTTGTTGAGCAATTGTGATTGCCTCATGGATGTTTGCAGGCCTAGCAGGAATTACATCATTCCTCGTAGCTACAGGCAACCCATCAGTATACCTCTCAATCTTTTGAGTCTCAGTTTTCACCATATCTGGGCACAACAAGGCTAACTCCTGGTAACGACGATTGTAAGTCGCCATATCATTACCTTTCACCTTGTGGTTCCAAAACTCAATCTCTAGCTTCTTGACCTCATTCCTTGGGCAATAAGTCTGAATCAACAAGGACTTAAATTGCTCCCAAGTCATAGCATACGCTACATCACTCCCAACCGCATTTCGGTAGTTGTTCCACCAAGTCAAAGCTTCATCCTTGAAAGTAAAAGAAGCAAACTGTACCTTCGCATTCTCCGCACAACCACTTACATTAAACACTGACTCAGTCTTCTCAATCCATCTGACTAAGTAAACCACTCCTTCAGTTCCACCAAACTCAATGGGTCCACAAATCTTGAATTCCTTGTATTGACATCCATTAGCACGAACAGGTGGAAAAGTTCCAGCAGAATTGTTGGAATGATTTGACTCAGCGAGTAGTTTAGCAACTCTTTGCTCCACGAGTTGGTTGATCATTGCTTGATCCACAGTAGGTGCATTAAGTGGAACATGACCATTGTCTCCCTGAACATCAACATTTTGATTCTTGTTGTTACGGTTAGTGGTGTCCAGGTTGTCAGGAGTAGGGGTTTCAACATTTCGAGTAGGTCGACGACCTCGACGAGCAGGAGTAGTCACAGCAGGACCAGTCCTGGTAGACCTAACAGGGTTTCGACGTGGTGCCATTGATCTGTAACATCACACAAGTTCATGAGTCTCCAATAGAACTTATCGATATGCTCAACAAAACATCTCAACGAAATCAACTCATGGAAAGAATAGCAACAACACGCCACGTAACAACAAATAAGCGAATAAGGACTCAATTTCCATAACACCCAAAATCACATAATACCATATACTAATACCCATCAACCATACAATAGCGATCTATATCGTTCCAACTAACGGATAACACAAAACATACTAATCGTTCCAAAAGAGACGAATACCGAACAAAATACATCAAAATATGATAAATAGCCTTTCTAACCGAACACTCCTCGGTTAAGAAAGCAACAAGATAATATAACCCAAACAACTATCCACGTGGCTGATGGAGAATCCTCAACTCCTGCCTCAAGCCATCAAGATCCCTCCATAACGATCCTAACTCCACGCTATGGGTGTCTCGGTCTCTCTTGAGGTCAGCCACCTCCTTCTCTAGCTCGGCATTCCTTTGCCAAAGCTTGCGGTCGGCCTCACGAGCAGTAACAAATCCTCGCTGCAAACTATCGATATGCTCGTGGACATCCATCAAAACTCTCCTCAGCTCAGTAGTCCTGCCCACAGCGATAGTCAAATCAACTCTCAAATCTGCTAAAACTCTCCAATAACTCTCTCAAGTCGATCAGATACACGTGCAACTCTGTCACTAAGCTCAGTAATCCGAGCCCACAACCTGCCAACCTCACCCAATTCTGCATGCTCAGCAGAAACCTCAGAAGATGCATCCGACTCAACGGGACTACCAGGTGGCAACTCAAACAAGAACGGATGATCAGGTGAATCAGGCTCAATCGGGTGTACAGGTGAATCAGGCTCCTCAGCCAGAGCTGGTGGTGCTAACTCATCATCATCATCATCAGGCATCTCATCCTCCTGAGAGTCATCCTCCTCCTCAGGGTCATCATCATCACCATGCTCAGCCTCCTGAGGGTCATCCTCCCGCTCAGGTTCATCAGCCTCATCCTCACCCTCGTACTCCTCCTCCTACTAGGTGAACCATGTGAAGATGTAGTAGGTGATCTAGGACGACGACGCAATGATGTGGGTGGCGCCTCAGACAGAAGAGAATGAGCATCAATCTGTAAAGGTGATGGAGTAGGGCGTACCGACATGCGTGCCGTAGCTCGGTGGGCAAAGCGTGGTGCCACACGAGCCAAAGCCTGATGAAGAGTAAGCTGCCTCGATGTACCAGGGAGCCCTAGAGAAGATGAGGGTCCCTGCGTAGATGCAGCAGGTAGTGCTGAAGTAGAAGCTGCCTGTGATACAGTAGCTGAAGACATGGCCATCTGGTAAGGGTCATCAGATGCCATAGTGAACTGTGCAGGTAAAACCGGTGCAGTAAGAATGTCCTCGACGACATCGGGCATATGGGAGGCCATAGTCTGTGACAACGGCGTAGGGTAGGTGTAAGTGTTTCAAAACAACTTAAATCACAACTCATAATACCGTACCAAATATACCCATCAAATAATTCCATATGTAATCTTAATAAAAGAATTTCAAACACCGCATTACTAAAATGTTTATAAAACATATAGACCATATAATTCCTCGAGAACGCCATCTTATCACTAAAATCCATAACCTCAAATCATCTCAAATATCTCATAATACCTCAAATAATAGAAGATGCTTCGGCTTGGCGGGCTGGCGGGCGGTAGTCAAGGATCATTTTCTATAAAATACGGTTATAGTTTAGGCGTTTATTTACCTAGTTCTCTATAACCTTGCCTCTGATACCAATCTGTAACACCCCCAAAATTTGATACAGCGAAAGACTCAACAAGCTTTCGGGGTGCTACGGGGATTGGTATCCAACACAAGACAATATAGAACGAGATAAAGTAAACATAGTAAAAACACAACCAAAACGGGGTTTTAAGGTTTACATTTATCCCAACATCATTCAGAGTCAGGCCCAAAAATAAACAACAATAGGTCCAAATTTAATTATCAGAGTTTAGAAAAATAGATCCATGAACCGAGTGCCTTGGCCGAGCCTTCCAATCCAAGCATGCACCTCAACACTTAATTACCTGAGAAAACGTGCTAAAAGTCAGCTTTCGCTGGTGAGATCATAGGTTTAAATTCAACTAATAATATAGTGGACATATACGCAAAACGCTTGCTAGCTAGACTAAGGATTCGCTAAAAGCCTGCGGATACCCTCCGCTCTCAACATAACACACGGATACCCTTCCGTAACAACATAGATATTCGGGTAACCCCCGCAATACCAATAAATACTCGGATAACCTCCGAAGTATTAATAACCTATAGGTGCACACTATAGTATCTGATAAGTCAACCTTGAATAGTACACACGAAACTATGTGACTAAAGCTGACAGTCCAAATAAGCCAACCTTGAATAGTACACACAACAAATATGTGACTAAAGCTGACAATCCAAATAACCAAATAAGCCAACCTTGAATAGTACACACGACATGTGTGACTAAAGCTGACAATAGATCCTAGTCCATACGCATAGCAAGTTTAGAAATAATATAAAAGCGATAATAGTCCACGTAAAATGATTTGCACGTTTCTCACCCCAAATATTGAAAACATAGTTCAAGAGTAAAAAGTGGGGCTATGACTCACCTCAAGTCCAGAAAATAGCAAGACGAGGTAGGTAGAAATAAGATGTATGATAACTTACGAAACAGCAACTACGGACTTGGCACGACCTAACAATATTAACTCTTTCAGAAATCATTTCCTCAAATATATAATATTCCCAAACCCGGACGAGAATCCGTTTCATTTCCGAAAATCCATTTCGTATTAGTTTGGTGTATTTGCGTTTGGTATCCATACGGGTGGTGGGTCGACTCAAAACAAACCAAAGAGAGATCACATATAGAAAGATAAATAAACTATAGATCTAATATTAGCCCAATATATCATTTAAATAAATCGCTAAAGTTTACCAAATCCGTCGATTTGATAATCCTCATATTTATTTACGTAACATACCGTTCCAAGATTACACCCAACCTAAAGCACATAGCACATAATTACTATATAGTATATATCATAGTTTAATAAATTCCTCATATATATCGTCAAATTGGCCAGATTTCCCGATATATACACTCGCAATCTATTACACTTTACATATACTACAACCTATGGGCGTCGTAGGATACGATGCCCACTAATATACTCGTTTCATATAGCCAAATAACCCGGCTCAGCCTTACGGTTAAGTGGTTATTTAATTATAGAAAACGTCTATATTAGTCGTCATATATCCGTGACAACACGAACGTCACAAATAGTAACTTACCTGGACCCGAGTGACAACAATTTCGCCTAACTCAATAAGTTTATCCGTTATATATCCGAAATGACATTTTATTAAACGTTTCATAATTGTCGGGAGTTTCCCGTTTTATAACACAATTTTTATAATAATAATACGTTTAATAATATTACGCCACTTTCGTAGCCTAATATATATCTAATCGTATTATTTATAATACGACTCGTGATTATTATTATTATTAAGATACGCGTTTATATAGTTATATATACGTTATTCACGTATATATATATTCATATAAACGTTCATATTATCAATAATTATTATTACGAGTTTTATTATTCTCGTTTCAATTTTAATAGTTATTGAGTTATACGAAATGGTCATATGTCCGAGTCATGACTCTCGGCTCATTGTCCAAGTCCAATAATAAGCAAAAGTCATAAAATAACCAATCTCCGTCCAATCACAATCTCAAACCACGGGCTACAACAATAGGGTCCGACTACGGCACCCGACTAACCTATCTCCGTCAATCTAACGACCGTCTCACAATCGCTCCCCAATCACTTTCGTCAACAACTCCTCAATTACCAATAACAATATCCAGTGTCGAGACCAAACACGGTCTCGACCCAACCAAAAGTATTCGGCCGAAATGAAAACCACAACAATGTAACCAATAGTTCACAATTATTTCAAGAATATAACATCAACCAAGTTAATGTGTGGGTCGGTTTACCAAGCCGACCCGAGCCCTCGACTCACTTGAGTCTCGGCTCCGAACCGCGAGTCACTAGGACTCGAACCAAACACACAAGTATCATATAGCTCACAAGAGCCTAACCAAGTAATCATATAACCCATTCGACCCAATGGTCAAATCGGCAACAAGAAATAATACACGGCTCAAGGCCGCGACCCACAAGGGTCGAACCACAATAATCATACGAGCCAAGGCTCGAACCACAACTAATCGAGAACCCCCATGAGGGTCTCGGCATGGTCATACGAGCAACAATGAAACCCCGAGACCACAAGGGTCTCGGTTAGCTCGGTTCGAAGGGTACACCACCCTCGACAACAACCAATCACAACCATCACTAAGAAACCAAAAATAAGCCGAGAGCCTAGCTCTCGGTTCCGAGTCAACCACGACCAAAACCATGAAAACCCGGATACCAAACTAACTTTTCGTCATTAAAAAATCATTTCCATTAAAGATTAGTTCGATTCTCGACAATATAATCCGTGTAGCCACGGATTAGCACCAATTCGTGGCACCCAAAACCCAAGAATAGTTCCTTCTCACCTTCTTAGACCTCCAAACGCACGGATCTAGAAAAGTTATTAAAATTCGAACGGATTGTTATAAATTTGATGGTGTTAACGATGGTTCTAGGGTGAGTATCGTATATCAAAAGAAAGAGGGTGAAGAGAGGGATAGAATGGTGGTGTTTGTTTTGTTGGGGGGGGGGGGTCGGTAACACGGCGGTGGTGGCCGGATTTTGAGGTCGGCGGCTAGGTTAAGAAGTGGGGAAGAAGAGAGGTGAGAGAGAGATGGAAATAAGTGTGGGTGAGGGTTTGTGTGTGTATGTGATAACCGAACCAACACACACCTTTATTTCTTTTTATTATTATTTTTTTATATAAGTTAATAATAATAATAATAATAATAATAATAATAATAATAATAATAATAATAATAATAATAATAATAATAATAATAATAATAATAATAATAATAATAATAATAATAATAATAGTAATAATAATAATATTATTACGGTGGAGCGGGTAACGCGGGTAATTGTAAAAATATGTGGCCCGGACCCGAACTCATTTCAAAACTTCAATATCACTCGAGAACGTCTCGTAAATAATTAAAAATATAATCGGACTCGTTAAGACGAATCATAAACTGACGTTAGGTAATCCTAGTGCCAAAGTCAACGTAGTACCAAGTGAGAATTCAAATATACATCACCGATCATATAATCAAAAATGAATTATGAACATAATTCACGAATTCCATAACGTCACTAATTAAAAACATCCATAAAATAGGTCTTACAAGTTCGTTGTGAAATGAAAATTTCAAATAAAAATTATAAACGAACTTAAATTGTAATGCGGGTTTTTAAAATAGCTCCCTAAACTGCCGGTTGTCACAAATTTCCTTAACAACCTACGAATATTTTTGCACAACTCGATTCACCTCCCAGCTGAGAATCGTAAGAAACAAAATATTTTATTTAACTCGATCATCTACAAGTCTAAAAAGACCCAAAGCCAACCCCGTTAATCACAATACCAACTAGACTCAAAACTATTTTTGTCCTAGCTCTATGTATTGTACCAACTCTAAACGACTTTAAGCGATCCTTAGATGTTTTCTAACACGTTTTTAACATTGCTTTGACCTTCAAACCTATCCAAACGAGCCAAACAAAATAACCATGATCATTTTTGTTTTTAACATTGCTTTGACCTTCAAACATAAAGCAGGCATTTGAACACATGTTTAAGAGGGATTGACCTTCCCTTTTGTGCCAAAGACCTCAGCGCAAAACCATGGTTTCTTTGTCTCCTTCTCGTCGGAGATTTGCACAAGGACCAATTATGCTACTTACTCTCCATTGACTTCATCATTACACTTCTACCAATCCATACCCTCTTCATCATGGTGCATCATTTCACTCAAAAATCTAGTGTCTTCTTCTTTGTGTCATCCCAAAATTCTCGCTGCCACATTACCAACTCCAATTGACTATATTTTTAAACATATGCTAGCTTCCCTTTATAAAACCATGCAGACTACCATCTGTTCTCACCACGAATCAAAAACAAAGACAAAACATAAATTGTAACACATTTCGTTTACTACTGTCGCGAGAGGAGGAAGAAGGAAGAAGCAGAGTTGAAGTTGAAGCTTAACTTCGTTTCTCGTCCATCCCTTGTTCACATGCTTCGGTCGTCCCTCACCACCTTTTGGTGTCATAAGTCTCCAAACCCATTTCGATACGTAGCATAACTTCATTGTTAGGGTTCTTTAAAACTTTCATGTCGTATGCATGCTCATTCGATATAGTCTATCGCATGCATCCGTAGCATAACTAACGTGGTATTGTCAAAACTTGTGTGGTCATGCAACGAATAAACTTCATCAACAAAAACTACATATACACGAACGTAAGTATTGGCTCTTGTACACAAGCACTTATTAGAGACAAAATTCTTCTTGTAGCTTATTTTCAAGGGATGAGATACTTATGTACTATGTTACAAGCTTATATCTTATCAGGTTAATATCGCGAACCCAAACCAAACACATAAACGAGCTATAAAGCCCAACCCATTTTACCAAATGCTTATTAATAATCAAACTACATTTTAAATGTTTTTAGCGTAAAAGAACTATCGAAAAATTTCACAAAACGGATTAAGGTTTTTGTTTAATTTTGAACGAGTTGGGTTTCATTTTGTTTTGAGTCGTGGTAAACACAAGGATAAATTGGAGTTATTTTGAGCTCGGTTTGGTTTACACGAATGGAACCCAAGTGCTCATTTGGAGAAGAGAAAACAGTTTTTGAAAAGAAACACAAACTCAAATGTATATACATGCAAGCCACGACTGATTTTTTTTTTTTTTTTTTTTTTTTGACAAGTGAAATTTAACACAAAATAAATCAATGATAAATAACATTAAATATAATTAAAGGAATAATGAAACAAAGAAACACCATTAGCTCAGTTGGTTGTGTCGTTGGTGCTGTAAGCAAGAGGTCTTGAACTTGATTCTTAGCAATGGCACTTTGCCCAATTTTTGTTATTTTTGCAACTTTTGCTTTTGACCATTTCAGCCCCTCCAATTCGAGTAACTTGCTACTTTTCTTAAAAACTTTTATAAGTTGTATAACTTATATAAATTGTTACATTTTCAACCCCTCAACTTTAAACCACTTGACATCTTCTAAAAATCTTTATAAGTTTGTATCTTATATAGTTTTTACAACTTCAATCCCTCAATGTTGAACACTTGAACACTTTTCATCCTAAAACTTTTGTAAGTTAATAAACTTATGTTATTTTTACCATTTTTCGCAAAATAGATTTGTCTAAGCACATATTTTATATGGCGACCACGTCGGCATAAACTATAAATAATATATTGTCCTAATATATTATTTAACCACGACTTCGATAAATATATATTGTATGTATATTTTCACACCTTGAAATCAAACGAATCTAATAAATACAATTCGACTTATATTTATTCCCACTTCGATCGTACTTTAGCCAAAGTTGAGCCAACTCTTATATGAATATATTGTATATATTCCCATACTTACTCCAAGAGCCAATACTTACAAACATTTTTACAACTACATTTTTATATACATTATCAAAAATCAAACTAATTTATGAAACTCCGCATAAGCAATAACGATACTTTATACCTAAAGACAAGTTATATAGTATATAACTTTGTCCTTGAACTTTAAGCATTTTACCACACAAGCCACCTCTGCCACAAAACTATTTTGTCATCCGATATTTATTCAAATCACTATTCTCGATAAGTCAAACTTATCTCAAACTTTCATATTATTCAGGTTTTTTTTGGGAGCCATTCCTATTCTGCATCTAGCAGTACTTTACTCTGTCTACCATTCCACTATGGTGAGTCATAGCCCCTCTCTTACTCTTTTTATAATTGTTTTATAAATGTTTTGAGGGAGATACATGCTCAATTACATGTTTCTATACTTTTACAAGTACTCGTTAACTATTTACATATTATTGTGAGTTCATAGCCCACTTTTAAACTATTTTGTGGGGAGATACATGCTTAAAACATGAACACACGTCTTTTTATTAGTATTGCGATACCGGCTAGATATTACTATTGCCTAAGTTAACTATTGCCAAAAGTCCCCTGATCATGAACCTTGATCACTTGTAGTGTGAACGTAAATAATTGTGGATAGATCTATTAGGGACTGACAATCCCCGTTTGGTTTGTTGGGAAAACCACCAAACGCGCTTTATTTGATTTCATAGGTTATTGGCAAATACCTATCTTGGGGGCCTGTTACTGTAACACCCCCAATTTTAAAATATGTGCAGCGGAATTTAGTTTGGTGTTACTTCATGGAACAACAGTTTTTCAATAGAAAATGATCATTATTTTAGTCGTTAAAAGATTTACCATTCGAATTTTATAAATATCAGAGTTTTCAAAATGAGGTCCCAGTGGTTTCAAAGTTTGTTAAATAAGTTTTCGAATGATAGTAAAATTTATAGCCTTTGTAAGAATCCTTGCTCCTCCGTACCATCCTTGCTCATTATGGACCTGAGATAAACACATGCTAAAAGTGTCAACACAAAGGTTGGTGAGTTCATAGAGTTTATAAGTAGAGTAGTTGATTTCCAAGAATTAAAAGAGTTTGTGAGTCCATAGTAGTCATAATAAACAATTTATTATCAAAATCAAAGTGTGAGTAAATCCATAGTGTTTATAGTCAAAAACAGTTGATTCATCAAAATCAAAGTTAACATAAAATAATTCGTTGGTTTGCCCTAACTGGGTCAACACCAAAAATAGTTTGTTGGTTTGCCCTAACTAGGTCAACACCAAAGTTGTAGTTGGTTTGCTAAGTAATAGTGATTTTCTGCTATATAGTGAACGCAAGTTTGTCATTTGATAAAAACAGTCATTGTAGTTCTGTGTCATGACCACAGCACTACTACTCTATTGCTCTAAGTCTCATGAGACGCAACGATTAACTGGTCATCAAATATGATGTAAGGTAACAATGGCCCTCTGGTAGGTTTTTGCTAGTAACCTATAGGTTTAAATAAAGTGCGTTTGGTGGCCCATCCTGGCAGACACAAACGGGGATTGCCAGTCCCTAATAGATCTATCCACAACTATTTACGTTCACCCTTCAAGTGATTAAGGTTCATGATATGAGGGTCTTTTTAGCAATAGCAAACTTAGGCAATAGAAATCAAGTACATCATACAGTTGATAAGTCACTTGTAATCATGTTTATGGCAGTTATCTCTCCATGAGATATTAATTGTATAAAAGGGTGGGCTATGGTCCCACAGTAATATGTAAATAGTTTAACGAGTACTTTTAAAGTATAAAAACATGTAGTTGAGCATGTATCTCCCCCAAAGCATTTATAAAACAATTATAAAACGGGGCTAAGAACTCACAATAATATGTAAAAGTTTAAAATACTTGTGAAAGTAAAAGTAGTAGTTGAGCATGTATCTCCCACAAAACATTTATAAAACAATTATAAAAACGGGGCTAAGAACTCACCTTAAGTGATACTGGAAAAGATGAAAAGTAAATTCGGGTGAGATTATGGTAACGGCTTCAGTATAAAACCTGATAAATAAATTTATCTGAGAATCTAACCAAATACTCTTTGATAAATAAATTTATCGTTATGATGAAAAGATGAGGTGCAAATGAAATTCTTATGTGTATAATAATAAGACGAGATATGTTATTATTTCTAAAGTTTTCCTTTCTTAACCAAGATGATAATATTACGTAAAGATAATTAGTTAAAATATAGTTATATAATTAACGTAAAGTTAACTAATATATAAATAAAATGTAATGAATATGCATATGATGTGATGGGGTGACGTAAAATAGAAAATAAAATAAGAATGTCAAATATAATATGTGGGTCCTTGTCCTTTTTTCCAATTTTTACACTTTTTACTCTAACGGCGTTAGCGTTGCACCGTTAGTCCTTATTTTATAATATTTGCATTTAAAGTCCACTACTTGTCCAAAATAACTTTCTGAGCTTGGAATTTAAAGAATATCAATTTCTACTCTAATGTTTCTATTTTTACAATTTCCGTCCAAGTTTTTAAAGGTCGGCAGTTTTAGTCCTTTAACGTGAAAATGCGTTACAAGTTTAGTCCTTTTTACACAAAAGTTATAAGAAAATATTCCGAAAATTTTTATAACTTTATTAAGTTTATTATAACTTATTTCAATTGCTTTTTACAGAAAAGAGTTTATTTTTGTGTCAATGGGCCAATTAACGCATACTAACAAGGCCCGTTAAGAAATTTAGAGGCGAGGGCATGAAAATAGTTTTGAGCCTGGACTTGGGCTATTTTTGTGATTCTAAAACTGTTTCATATGGGCCTGGTGGACTGATGGATCATTAACTCTTGTTGGGCTTTGAATAAGCCCAAACCGAATTTAGTTTTTCTATGTTTTTATTTTAGTTTGAAATTGTGATTGGTGGTATATACGGAGTGGATCGATTCACTTTGGTCATTTTAGAGGATCGAGACGTGATCGTTTTTACAAGTTACTTATACGAAAATGACAGCTAGTTAGGTGGTCTATTAGATGGTGTAAAAATATAGTATGCTCGTTAAACTAATTTTCAAAATATACGTTCGTTTCTTAGGCTGCTGGAACGTTTGTATATATTCAAAAGACTTGGTAATATTTTCTAAGTGTTTAACAGATTTTAACGATTGAAACATAGTTTAGAAATGAGTTTTTATGATGCATGAAACATGAAAATAAAAGTGAAATGAGTGTGTATCGTGACTCCTAGGCCTTCCACAAGGGAGGCTAGTCATTTTTAGTGTTCTATATGTGAGTATGTATGCAATTAAATAAGCAAAATATATACGTTCGAATATGAAATATATGTGATGCATGAAAATGAAATAACGCTCGAAATGAAATGGGAATAGATTCAAGGTAACTTACTACACCTCCAGGGTGATAGAGAGTTGAGAGTGATGAAGGAAACACAAGAAAAATCCCACGTTAGCTTATAAACCCAAGAAACGATTTATAAATATAACTCGATAACACTTGTTTTCTTCCAAACTTGCGAATGATACACTACTAGTTGATCAGTAATGGTTTTGAGAGTATAAAGGAGTTATTATGGGTGTGTCGAATGAAGGAAACAAGGGAATGAGAATTGTGTATATATAGCATGAAATTTTAACACGTAATGGTGCAAAATTTTCAAGGAAACAAGAAACACTATGTATTGTCAGTAAATAAATGAGGGTTGCTTGCTTCTCATTCATTCCATGACTTTAGGAAACCTTTGAGTGAGCTTAAAATAAGGATATTTGTCCTTGTGATTTTATACATGTCGACAACCATATAATTGTGTACACGAATTGGAGAAATGCATAGGACTTGGTTTCTAGCTGATGTAATTCGACTTTTAACATGAAATGAGACTTAAAATGTTATTAGGATTTCATAGAAACACACAGGAATCAAAATGGTTTAGTTTTGGATTTTTGGTCATGTCGAATGGTTTGTTTTTGGACCGGATGAATTGCCCTTCAAAAACATATCAATTCTCGACATGTGATCCTGAGATTTGGCATACTTATAGTTGGCTAGGTGAGAAACGAGGCGGTGCAAAAATATATAGGTGTCGTGTTTAAGAATTGAGTGTACGAGATGCGTTTTGAAGCATGTTACTAATCGACTACATGAAATTAATAGGATTAACATTTGAGCTTTAAAGTTTGGGCTAATGAATAGTAACAGATCGTGGAAAGATTTGGGCTGAGAAATAATTAAGGGCCCGATTAAATGTAGTTTAGGGATATATTAAGATTAGTGAAATATTTAAGTTTCGTTAAACGTGTCGAGAACTTGTTTCGTCATTTGGTGAATTTTGCAATATCGTAATCATGACCATTTAATATAATAAGAAAAATTTCAAATTTTTCTGTAAAAATGGTGATTAAAATAATGACAGAGATTAATATATAATTAACCGTTGTTAACTATATGGTTTTTTGCGAGGTTTTACAGTACCCACGTGTCACTCTGAATTTCGTCACGAAATTCAAGTTTATCGTGATTACTTGAGTAGGGAATTTTTTAACAGAGGGTTGTCGAGAGATTTTTATTACTAAAATTAAGGAAACGTGATTCAGTTAGGTTTATCTATACTAGACAAGACCAAGTAACTGATGTATTTAAGGGTTGTGAATATTGAAAATAGTGGTCATGAATAGTAAAATAACGGCTAGTGCACAGTATTCCAACGGTCGGGAATAGTGAATTCTAACGGTCGGGAATAGTGAACCAACGGCTATATTTTAGCCTATAAATACCCCTTTCTAATTTCCATTTCTTCCATCAACCATTTTCCTCTCATTTCCCATCTCAAAATGCAGCACCTCATCACTATATTAGCGATTGTGTATATCGTCCTTGCCGCTATCTACTTAGCGTATGTTCCAGATGAAGACTTTGGATTCTTGGTCTCGATCTTGTTGTTCGTCGTACCCCTCACGGTCCTAGCCATTACCGTAGACAAGATATGGGGGTAATAATCTTGAGCTAGGGTTGTTTTAAATTAAGTCCTTGTTGTGTTTCTATGTACTTTTTAACGAATATCGAATAAAACTTGTTTTGTTTTTATGTTTAAGAACTTGTCTCGTCATTGTTTTTAATGATTTGTTTATATTTATTTTTTAGCATAATTAGAGTGATTCATATTGTGGTGGCTCTTGCTAGTGTTGTGTTGGTGGGGTCTTTGTTGCCATAGCGGATCAACCTATTGAAGATTCTATGATTTACATTGTAATTATTGTAACATTAGCACTTCTGATGCTAATTATTTGTTTATTTATTAATTTCCACAGATTCGAATAAAATTTTCGCTATTTGAGTTTTCTATCAGTCTTTGTGAATTATTAGGGTTTTCCTAGTTGTACTTTTGTCGATTTCTCATCATAATGATGAGGGGATAAGATAGGTATTTATTGGGGTTTGTCCAATGTAATATTTATGAACACTTCATTTTATCTCTATATTTTGCTTTTAAATGAAGATTGTTATTTTAGGAAATCTGAAATTATGACAGTTCCCTTCATAACATGATTTTTCCTAAATTAGATAAAGTTGATCAGGCTATGTATAATTGAGGATTAAATGATGTGATGCTTGGCTCAATTACCATGGTATTTATGTTTTTTTAAATTATTTTAGATGGTGTTCAACGCGTTGTTTTTATAATATAACACATAATTTTTTTTAAGAATAAAGTAGAAAATTTTTGTTCCTACTATATTGATGAGTCAGAAATTTCTAGGGTAATAACAGTATATTGTTATTTGGTAAATGGAATAGAAATTGAAATTTGACATAGATTATGATTATTATGGAAATATTACAAGGTAGATTTTTCGATACGATAGGAAGATAGTTGTTATACTTAGGTTACATCCATCGTAACTTAAAGTAAAGTGCAAGAAAAAGATACAACTTAGGAAATTTTTGAACTAGAATTTATTTATTCACAACAGGAATTTACTCATCTGCTTAAATCTAGTTGTCATTCCCTTGATACTATCGAAAGTGTGATCAACTTGATTCCCTCGTTGTATCATCTATTTATAGCATGATCCGGGAGAGATTAGAAAGTGTGATCCTCGACCTTAAAGCCACGCCTAGTTCTTTATGGAAATTTCTTGAAATGATCTTCCATGATAACAAAGCAAACCGAATTATTCAGGCTGACAACGAACTTTGTACCTTATAACTTGGCATTCAATCGGTTGCGTACTATTATTAATAGGTAATGTTGTCCCATAATTATCCTTAATGTATATTAATCTAGAACGAGAGAATGGGTGTGGACACTTATTAATCTAGAGAGAGAATATAGATAAGTATTTGAACTTTAACCGATGAACACACCCTCCAATGTGAGGAGGTGATGTGGTATTTATGTCCTTACAACCAAATGTTTCAACTTGGAACTATTGATCCCCTTGCAACTATACAAGAGAATATAGTGTCTGTTGTTTTGTGGAATAGGTGGAGTTAGGAGTTTCAAAAATATATATTGGGTTTCGTGCTCTGAATCATGTTGGACCAGATTTTAAGTAGGTTTTGTTTTTGTATTTGTATTGTGTTGTTTTTCTCTTCAACATGCTTAAAGATAATGTAAAGTTAAAATAGTCTAAAATTATTCTTAATGCGGCCTATAAGCTGCAGATAAAAGGTAAGTACCAAAGTAGCTGACCGAATGCTATGGTGCTTGCCTTTTATCAGCAGTTTCAGTTTGTGCTAATTAAAACAACCCAAATGACTGTCATTTTATTGCTGCAGTTATTACAAAGGAGTCGTGTAATCCTTTGATCGTAGTAAAATGAAGCACAAGGTGTGAAATTTGACAAATATCTACCCCAATGTGTTCGTTTACATTTTTCGTATAATTTTTATAATGACTACCGTTCGGTTCTATATATTTTTAGGTACTCTATGATGATGGTGATGGCGATGAGGATGTCTTAGACCTTAATCAGAGAGAATGGGTGTTACTTGAAGATGTGTCTGCCATAGATATCTCCCCTTTTCTTTATACATTGAAACTACTTTTACTATTCTCTCTGTTATGCATTTATGTGATTTATATTAGACAGGGCCACTTTTGCCCAAATGGACAAAACTGGGTCAATTTGCATTTCCTTTATACATCTGTTAGTTTGTTTGGGTGAAACAAGAATATCCAAATGGGCTAAAATAATGCAGAGAAAAAAGTTCTTAATATATTGTAGGTCAGGTTATGTTGGGTTGGGTTGACCCGTTGACAATTTTTTTCCGAAAGAGGCTCTTTATCGTATGTGCTATATGTCGCATAGTTATTACACATGGTCAGTATTCTAATCATATGAACCCTGACGTTTTTCCGTTAAATTGTTACTCCTATAACTACGCTATGTCTTGCTAGCTAAACTTAATCAAACCCTTAAGGAAAAATTACCGTATAATGTGTTTTTTCATTGTAACTTTTTATTATGTATGCATGTAGAAGTAGCAATGACGCGAAACACTATAAATTAATTGAAAAAACATTTAGTTATTGCCTTATTCTTGGGAAAGAGAGAGTTAACATTGTTGTTACGTTCGACATTTGACCAATTTATCAGTGTATCACATCTTAATATACATCTTTTAACTGTTATGATTATTTATCGATTGTTGTGGCTTGCTTTTGCAGCGTACTTTTTCGTGAGGATGGCGAGTGCTGTGAAGAAGGGCAAAAGGAAAATAACCTTTTAAGGCAGAAAAATAAGGTATGTCAGTGTTTGGGATTGCTTATATTTTCTGTTTGTCGATAACTGATCCTGAGTCTACATTGCAGTTTATGGAAAACCTTGACCTGATGTAAGATTAGGACCTGAAAATGCTTAGGCTTAATAAATGCTCATATTGCGGATTGTGTAGAATTGCAACCACAGGTGTTTTGGATAGAGTTTTGGGCTATTTGGGCCTTCCAATAACAGGCATCAGCGCCAGCTACTCGAGATAACTTGCAGTATTAGTTTTCATCTTCGTAGATTGTTAAATACACTGTATGCTTAATGGTTAAACTTATGGTAGTCTTTCCTCAATTATTTTATCTTAGGTATTAATAGCAACATTGGGGAGGTCAAACAAACAATGACCGCGACCGGTATGTCCCCCGAGGTACGTACCATGCCCGTTGTCTATGTACTTAGGCTTGTGCATTCCCACGTCTTTTCTTTTCTTTTCTTTTCTTTCTTCGACCGCTGAAAATAGTGGTATGCTAGCGTTTGTTCATTTATTTGTTTCAAATGCAGGCACGGGTGCTGCAATAAGTGGCATGCGCTCACAGGAAAACAATAATTATACACGGATGTTGGCCTAGGGTAAATTCCGTTGCTGTTATTTATGTACTTAATCTGTCCCGTTGTTACTTCTGTCTTTTTGCCCAGTTTAGTTGGTATTGTTTTCATATGTGCTCATCATTTCCCTTTTTCTTTCCTTTTTTACTAACCAGGCCCGAGTTTGTCTGTTGTCAAGGTTAATATGCCGTCACCTATCAATGAGACTAGAAGACTGCATACTAGAAAGATACACTAATGGCGGATAAGATTGGTGTGAAGGTCCATAGTCTCGCAATGAGGCTTACATTGCAATACCACTTTCTGTAGCAGATGCACATTCGGATGTGAGGCTGATTCTTTGTATAACATTTATGCAGCAAATGAATGTAAGCCTTATGTATGGAAAACACTATCAGAATGTTTAATTATTAGACTTTTCTTCCCACCATTTCTAGTTTACACCACTTACTAAATGCAACGGAACCTCCTTTAGCACAACACCCCGCCGCAACGTGCGGGCTTCCGACCTAGTTTGTTTACATACAACAGGAAAGAATCAAGACCCACTGCAACTTCTGAAGTTGAGTTTAAAAAGACAGTTAGAGTACTTTATGGGTCAATGATGTGGTTAACTCCTGAATATCAGGTGCAGAAAAGAATTTGTGTTGTGTCTTTTTAAAAGAGATGTATGTTCTCTTTATAAAAACACTTTACTATTTATTAATCCATATTATTGTATCGTCCAAGTTTTCTAGTAACCCTGAGTTGATATTTTCTTTTCATATTGTTGGTAACAAAGAAGAATTGAAAACAAAGTTGAAGGACATACCCGTGAGAAATCTGATGCGCTTAATTATGAGCAAACAGAGGAAGATAAGGTTAGATCCGAAAGGTCTTATTAGCTCTTTACTATGAACAAATTTTTGTTCGCTGTTTTAAGTATCGTTTCAGGAATCAAAACACACAATCACATCAACCTCTAGACCTTTCTCATAATGCAGACCCATTAATCGTTGTCCTATCACAAAACAACCATCTACTACATAAAAAAGGTGTTACATCTATGAGAAAGACCTGCATTATATGATATATAATGCATGTTGGTATAGGATAATTATGACATCCGAAACTACATGAGAACTTGGTTTAAAATGAACTATGCTGTATTAGTACTCGTTTGGGTAGTAATTTACACTGATGACTAAAGAAACAAGTAAAGAGGTGACCTTTTGGTCTTAAGAGACTATGGGAATCCTTCTATGTTTTGGTATTGCAGTAATGTAGTTGCTTACAAAGATGAGGATGTAAGTGCATAACTTACTTTTTCTGATATCTTTCATTTGAAGTTATTTGCTTGTCCAATATCTCTTGTCACATTTAACCACAATATTAAGAGGCTACTAAACCCAATATCCTAACCGAGTTAATGTGCAGCATAAGAACTAAAGTTACCAATTCCAACCTGCAGACTTACAAAAATCGTCGATTCGGTTTTGTTCTATCTATGATGAGTCAAGCAGATAACATTGAAAAAAGTTTAAAAAGTGTATTGACTTCAACGGAACCTGTCCTGTCTTTAGTCTTGCCCTATTATCCAAACCAACTGCCAACCATTTCACCACATCTAATAGGAACCGTGATATAATTGAGATGGTTTTAGCGTAAGGTAGTCATACTACTCGACATTCCTTACTTTATTAAACAATGCTGAACAGTGATGAAATCACGATTATTCATATTTTAATACCAAAAATACCCTCATTTTAGCTTAATAAAATAACAAAGTTAAGGTTAAACAGCCCTCGAGACAAGTGTTTGTTCGAGATTAACTAAATTACATTCTAGTTATTGATTGGCTTAACAAGTATTTGGGTGTGCCTTTAAAAGCTCTTATTGCAACTAAGAAAAATTGGATGATCATCTAAGTTATGGCTAGTTTAGTAATACTGCATTTATCTTAAAAATCAGTTTTCTTGCAGCAACTTCACATCTTTAGTTATATTGTCACTAGTGGTGTCGTTTTTACCAGAACACGAATAAGTTCAATCAGGTCAGATTATTCGTGTTTCAAACCAGTGTCATGTTGTAATACTTCAGTAGTGCGCTATCTTGATATATTAGTTAGAGCTAGGGGCAGACCATCTATTCCTGCTGGACTTACTTCAAGATACGAAATGAGCAGCCGTTTGGCGTAATGCATTTTGCCATTTTTAATGAACTAAACCAATTTGCAAATGATACTGGAATAGTGGACTACGTAATGCATTTTGCCATATTTTTTTAATTTTTTGCTGCTGCCACTTTTTAAGTACATAATTTTATGAATTGGACCATCTGTAAAATTTTCGCTACTGCCAACTATTTGATTTATTTTGTTTCTCCGTCAACTAAAATGGCTTGGTACTTTTTCTTTGTATAAAAGTTATGTCAGCCTGAATTGACCCGTTTGCTAAAAAAAATGAATTGACCCGATAACCTAACCCGATATAACCCGAACCCTTATAGGTCCGGTTGTGGGTCACAAAATTTTATTCCAAAACCCGACTCAACCCGACCCAATACACCCGACAGGTGACAACCCGAACCAATAACACCGTTAATCATATGGAACTTTGGATTTGATTTATGAATCTGGCAGTATGCCGATATCATCACATACGGATCAAACTTCCACTAAAATCGACTTCTACATAATGGCATTTGGATGTGCATATTGCCGTATGCCCGCATATATAGTAGTATAGTACGATGATTTCCTAAATGCGCTTATTTTATGGAAAAAAAATAGCTAGCAGAAGAATGAAAAGTATGATTCTTGAATGTTATCACAAAACATTGGTTGAAATTTGACATTGTAGCTTAATTCAATAAATTGCATATTATCTAAAACTGAGGGACCAGAAATGAAAATAAATTGACTTTGGAGTCAACCCCAGTTGCCTTTACTCTTTTGTAGTAACTTCATTTCATCTTTCATTTTGATTTCATCTTCATTTCTTTGTAACTTCTGGATTGACTTGGGGTCAACCAAGGTGCCTTTACTCTCTTTATAAGTTTATTTGATCTTGCATTTTGATTGCATTCATTCACACGAACCAAAATACTTGTACTCAACTGGAACTTGCATTTTGATTGCAGCCATTCAGTGATTTAAATTGCAGGTCATTTCTATTCTCAAATTACTTTTTTTTTTTTTTTTATATATTATTGTTTCATTGCATATATCTTAATTATAGTAACTCCTTATCAATTTTGAAAGATCAAAAGTTTTTATTTTTCGATCTAATACCCCTTAACTAAACGAATTATTAATATTAATTATTATTTGTTGAGTAGTCGATTGCCAAAAAAGGGTATTTTTAAATCGAAGCAAAAAGTAGTAATTATATATAGCCAAAATAAAAATAAAAATTAAGTCAAATATTTACTGAGTAATTGACCATATATGGGTGGTTATACGTAAGTTGGGTTTTGTCCTTGGATTGTTGGGCTGCCATATTCGTAAGTTAGGATCGCTGTAGTGTTTAGGGTCATTTGTTATCTCAACAAGAAAAAAATAATATTTCAAGTCCAATATTTCAACAAGTTTTTGTACACCAGATTTTTACAACAATAGAAAATAGTATTATCTTGGTTTTGTTAGCAATACTAACTAAAAATAGTGTTAAGTGTGTTCCACCTGCTTCATATGTCCAGCCCATTTGACCCGTTTTCTTTTTATTTTACCACTTTGCACGTTAGACACAAAACAACCTGCATCAACCCGTTAAAATATATACGGGTCGAAATTGGCACCTCTAGTTCAAGAGCCTTTAGGTAAGGATCAGGTGCTTTTCACCACTGATGACAACCAAATGGAAGAAATCAGTATGACCAAGAGTTGAAATCGTTAGGTAAGCGTTTGGCCTCAGGGCATTAGTAACAGCAGCACGTGATCTTCAACACATTTTGTTAATTTGTATAGACCCTCTATAGGCTCCACCTATTCCTTCACCAATCTGTATACAAAATAAAGATCACACACACCAAATGAAAATACACAAACACAAAGAGTGTCTTAGTTTCTAAAATATTCTTCTTTGTCTTCACCAAACTTTAAGCCCCCTTTGGGATATCATCAGGGAAAAGGCAATGTCTCAAGTTGAGCTTAATGCCTTCTTAAAATTCATAAGCTTAACTTCATAAGCAATTTCAAGCGTAAAAACTATATCCAAACAGTCCTAAATCTTAATTCACCAAACTTTAAGCCCCTGAGGGACTGAAAGTGAATCTAAGTTGACATGGAGTCAACCCACTTGCCTTTACTCTTTTTAACTTCATTTGATCATTCATTTTTATTGCATTCATTCAGGTACCAAATCTCCCAAAGAATTCCATATATATCCATCGTTAAATTGTAAGTCATTCTATCTCAATTTGCTTTTCTTATAGTTTTGCTCATCTTATAACTCATTGTTCTATCTCTGTATGCTAACTATACTTCATTTCAAAATATTAAAAGTTATTATTTGATCTAATGACCCATAAAGTACTAAACAACTTATTAGTAAAACTATTTGTTCAGTAGTAGTTGGGTATAAGAGTGATTTCCCTTTAGTGGTTTTGGTCTTTTGATCGTTGGATTGTCATACTTGTAATTTCTAGGACCATTGAAGTTAGAATCGTTGTAGTTTTAGATTTGTGTGGCCCGAATTATTGTTGTCTATCATTTGGCTGAAACTATGTTGTAACCCAGCCTAGAAATAAATTAAAAAAAAAAAAAAAAAAAAAAAAAAAAAAAAAAAAAACCCACAATTCTGATCAGATAACTCAATTTATTCCTTTCCCAAATTTACTAGTTTTTTAAATTTAATATTATAGGCTTCTTTATATCAAAGAGAGTAAAGTGTCTCTTATGTGTTCTAAGGCTGGCGTAGTGGTCACCTGACCATCACTTGCACCAGAGCGCTACATCATCTTTTTAACACACCACCTTTCAAGGTGTAATGGTTACCAATTAACAAATCATATAAAAATATTTCATTTTATACAAACATACCCCACAGTATACAATACATACACTCACAAACAAAAAAAAAATCGTTAGGTGGTCTCCACCATCCAACTAACACAAATAAATGGACTCCGCTCGCCAAGGTGTAATGGTTACCAATTGCCTTTCAAAAAATTTAAAAAAGAAAACCAAAAATAATTAAATGTTCGTCATGATGATTTAATTTTTGTAGGTTAATGGTTTTTAAGATATGCGGTTTTTTTTTTTAAAAAAAAAGTGTGAAAATGAGTTTTAATTAAAAAAAGATGTGGTGAAAGATGTGAAAGTTAATGTTTTTTAATGTTTGACCTAGTCTCTTTGATCAAATATTTTGAATTATCGAGATGAGTCCCTCAAAATGTTAGAAAATAAGTGAATCCAAAATAAATGAGCTCTATAACAAAGGTTTTGCTTTATTTCAATGTCTTTACCCTTACGAATTGGATTAATACAATTTAACCAAACTGACATTCACATATTTGTGGGATTTGTGTTAAAATTTTAATAATGATAAAAAAATAAAAATAAATTGTCGCTTAAAAAGAAGTACTACTACCGTACTACGTATTATTTTTGGTGAAGATATCTATTAGAATGGGTCTATGGATTTCATTCTGATTAATAGTGTTTGTTTAGTGGGCCCGGTAATGAAATGAGTATATCATAGTTATAGATTCATTACACATCAATTTGGTGTATATGAAATCCATTCCCGTGGGCCCCTCTTTTTTCCACTACAAAACTCAAATATCTATACACTTTTTCATTCCATATTTTGTCATCCAAACACAAACAATCGTAATGATACACTTTTTTTTATCCATTGTTATTCTACCCCATACCAAATCCGATACCAATTGTGATTCCTAGCATCAAACCAAACGGGCCTTATAATCCTTGAATTAGACACGTGTTTAGGACGTTATGATATAATGTTATCAGGTGCTATTTTCCACAAAATGTAGTTGAAATTTGACATGTAGCATAAATGCTTAATCCAATAGATATATTATCTAAAACCGAGGACCGGAAATGCAAGGGTCAACCAGCTTACCTTTACTCTTTGTAAATTCACTTCATCTTCCAATTTGATTGCATTCATTCATACCAACATTACTTCACTCTCAAAGACTAATTTCATCCATTGTTAAACTGTAAGTTTTTCTACACACTAATCAATTATCGATTCAAGTCATTTGTTTCATTTTTTATTTGCTCGATCATCTTATAGCTTGTTGTTCTATGTCAGTATACAAATCATTTTTTTAATTAATATCATGTGTGGTTATTATTTCAAGGCATGCATTAGATGTGATTATTTGATCCAATAGCATGAAGCATATAAAATAAAATAATATGATTAAGACTCATTACACGTTTTGGGTAGGTTTAGTCACAGGAAACATTTTATCTCCACAAAACCTATTAAATTTAGAAAACGTGCTAAACTTGGGATGCTGTAGTCATCCCGTCACTATAATTCGTTATTTTTGTGTAGTTATCATTTTGAGACATTAAAGTTTATTATTTCATCTATTGCCCAAATGACCACATTTTAATAACTTATCGGTGTGAATGATAGAATATAATCTAAATAAGATTAAATTGCGAAATCTCACATTCAGTTTGTGTCGTTCGATAACTTATTTTTGTGTCGCTATCATTTTAAGACAACGTATGAACCAGAGTCACAAATTTAGTAAAAGGATTTTTTTATGAATTGCAACATATATGCCATTGTATACACCTGCGGGTCTAAATTTTTTTAAATATAATTTGACATATCCGCATATCAAGTGATGATGCCTACTCTTTCCGAATTTCTTTTCTTGTGAACGCAGCTCGATCTCATTATTGAAAATGGCTACTACGTCCATTCCTCATCGGTGGAAATATGATGTGTTTGTAAGTTTCAGAGGTGATGATATCCGTAAAAACTTCATGGATCATATGTTCAATGATTTCAAGCAAAAAGGAATTCATGCTTTTAGAGATGATAGAGAGTTGCCCAAAGGAGAATACATATCCCCTCAATTATACAAAGCCATTGAAGAATCGAGGTTTTTGATAGTTATCTTCTCCAAAGATTATGCTTCTTCATCATGGTGTCTGAGGGAACTTGTCAAAATACTTGAATGCAAGCAGATTGAAGATCCCAAACATGAGGTTCGGATTATCTTTTATGATACCAAGCCTGATGTTGTGAGGAAACAAAAAAGGAGTTATGCAGAAGCATTCATTAACCACGAAATTTCAAATAAAACAGAGGTGGATAAATGGAGGGAAGCTCTATTCAATGCGGCTAACTTATCTGGATGGGATCTTCAGGACATGACAAATGGGTAAATTATTTGTTTTTGTGTAATTAGTCTTGTAGCTCTACTGAAGCTTAACACTACGTAGTTTCTCTTACTTATTGTGTCTTTGTGGTTAACAGGTTTGAGTCCAAGTTCATCGATTCCATTTCCAAAGAAATTCTCAAAAAATTATGTGACGGACCCTTACATGTTGGTGAGAACATTGTTGGCAGCGATTTCCATTTCAAAAAATTAGACTTGTCACGCTTTGTTGGGGCAGATAAGGTTAACATGATTGGAATATGCGGTATAAGCGGGATAGGAAAGACGACCCTTGCCAAAGCTATTTATAACTTAATGTATGTCCACTTTGAAGGAAGTTGCTTTTGTGAAGATGTCAAAGAAGTCACAAAACGACAAGGCCTGATTCAAGTCCAACTGCATATGATTTCGAAGATATCGAAAATAGAAGATTTGAAGATATCAAGTGTTGGTGAAGGAATTATTGTGATAAAGAAGATGATGTCATCGAAGCCGATCCTGCTTGTTTTGGATGATGTGGATCATCGGGATCAGTTAAAGGCACTAGCGGGTTTAGCTAGTTGGTTTTGCCCCGGAAGTTTGATTATATTCACAAGTAAAGATAAACAGTTGTTGAGATCTCATAGAGTGAATGAAATCCATGACATGGACTTTCTAGATGTGGATGAATCTCTTAAGCTCTTCAGTTTCCATGCCTTTGAGGAAAAACATCCTTCTGCAGTCTTCCAAGAACTTGCTGAGAAAGCTGTGAACTATGTGCAAGGTCACCCTCTGGCTCTCATAGTTTTGGGTTGTTTTTTGTACGGTAAAACTGTGGGTGAGTGGGTTAGTGAACTGGAAAGGCTTAGAGAACATCCTAATGAAGAAATACATCAAGTTCTCCGCTTAAGTTATGATGGGCTAAACCTCGAGCAGCAAAATATCTTACTTGATATCGCATGTTCATTCGTTGGAGAAAACAGTGATTTTGTAGCAAGCATACTAGATGGGTGTAACTTTTTTGCAGATAGAAACATGAGAGTTCTAGTTGATAAGTCATTAATCAGAATCTCTAGGGATATGTCACTTCAAATGCATGACTTGATTCAAGCAATGGCAAGAGAAATCATTCATGAAGAATCTATCATGACCGGGAAACAGAGGAGATTGTGGAATTCATCTGAAGTTAACAATGTATTGAGTGAAAAGAAGGTTAGTAGTGGTATACGATTCTTTTTTCTCTACACTAATTCGTTAAAGTATTAGGAAAATATCCTAATGAAGCTACCTGTTCTTGCATTTCCAGGTGCCAATAATTGAAGCAGTTGAAGTTCTAGTCCTTTCCTTAGAGAAATTTAGTCAAAAGGTTCAAATAGATGCTAATGATTTTGCACATTTGAAAAAGTTACGGATCCTGAAAATCTATCAAGAGGAAAAGGTATATGAGCGGAAACGTGAATTGAAGGGACACAATGTGATCTTCTCAGGAGAAAATTTGGATTATTTGTCCAATAAACTAAGCTTATTTTATTGGCATGGATGTCCTTTCGAGTGCTTACCTTCAGATTTCTATCCAGAAAACATTGTGGCCATTGACCTGTCTTACAGCAACATAAAACATATTTGGACCACACCTAAGGTATTTCCTTGCACACACATGTTTTCCTAATTGATATCTAATGATCCGATAACTTATCTTCTTTTTTTGTTCTATCGATGTCAGTGCTTTAAAAGGTTGAAAGTAATGAAGCTAAGGTACTGTTGTAACCTAATAACCACCCCTGACTTCTCAGAGATTACAATTCTCGAAGAGCTAAATCTTGAAGGTTGTGTGAATTTGGTTAACGTTCATCCCTCAATTGGAATGCTCAAGAGGCTTGTTGTGTTAAATCTAGCGGGGTGCCTAAAAGTCGACCTACATCCTTCTTTTGTATCCTCAACTTCAATCACTGCTCCTTTTGGTTTACGAAGTAAACAACAACATCCCCAAAGATCAATTTCATTGGCAGGTTTACATATGTTAAGGTCTCTCAATTTCAGTTACTGCAATATAGTTCAAGTGCCCGATGGCATTGGAGGCTTATCAGGTCTAAAAGAGCTATACTTGTCAGGGAACAATTTTACTAGTTTGCCTGGAAGTTTGAGTCAACTTTCTAGTCTTAAATGGCTTGATGTTGATGGTTGCAAGAAGCTGGAAGTGTTGCCCGAACTTCCACCTAGCTTACTAGAAATTGATGCATCTGATTGCACCTCCTTAAGTTCAATTATGGTGGGATCAAACCCAATCATGAGCACAAGGGGCACTTATCTCAACAATTGTCCAAAATTGTTTAAGGTGTCGATATCGGAGACTCAATCTCTCGACTCATCTGTAACTTCCCAAGGTTCTCGATTTTCTACTTTCCTTCGGTATACGAATAACAGATGTGGATTGTTCCGTTTGCCAGGAAGTTCCATTAAGTATATGGAAATAATATATGATGGAAATAGCATTCCAAATTGGTTTACAAATAAAAGTTTGGGAAATCAAGTAAAGGTTGAATTGCCATCAGATTGTAAGTTAAGGAGATATGGAGTTTGTGTTGTTTTTAAGAGAAAAATACCTTCCACAAATTTTGGATACCATGTAAAGAACTTTGATGGAGCTTATTTTGGAGGATGCGAGCCATACTACTATGATGAATATTTTGAGGATAAGCCAATAAGAATCGATGAGTCAGATATGATATGGTTGTGTACGATATTTAATATACAAGGATTGAAGAAAGCAAAGAATTTTGTAACATTTTGTTTTAATGAGGATGAAGGAATTGAAGTGAAGGAGATGGGTGTAAGAGTTGTTTGGGATGAAGATTTAGATGAAGAAGCAGACTTGAGTAGTATGTTCCAAGACATCCCAACTCTATCACAGCATGGTGGGGTCATGTGCGAGTTTGGGAATTCTTGTATCAAATGGTCATGGTAGTCCGATAAAAAAAATTTTATAATTGTTTATATGTCAAACTACATGTCCCCTATAGATTGTAACTTTTATTTGGTCTTTCTATTAGCAACAGTTCATATTCAATCTTTTGTAGAGGAGACACCCACCAGGTGTATGATGAAATGCATGAGTAGAAATCATTTGCTATAACTCTACAGCCTGTTTGTAGATTTTTTTGGATTTTACGATGTATTAAGAATTGATGTTGTGTTTTGAAGTTGCGATTTGTACCGTAAGATAATAAACCTTGCTGCAGTTTATGTCTTTGTAAAATAATATCATACTGTAGCAATTAGTTGACACGTATCATGTTAAAGCAATGCTAGCCTGACCAACAATTGAGACAACAGTTCATTATTTGTTGGAAAAACTTGACATATATTCTTATTGCTGAAAACGCTCTTCTTTGATACCTACTCTCTGCGTCTCTCTTCGTTTTAAACCATGAAGTCCTTAAGTCTCACTGACTTTGTTTTAAACCTTTTCCCTATTCCTAATTCAGTCACACTTTGAGCTTGTGGATCAACCAAGTGATTTGTTGTTGCCACCTCAGTTTGATCATTAGTCAACAACTCATTACCTTCATTAGGTAATTCAACTTTCTCGTGCATGACATTACTGTCCTCCCTAACATTGACCTTGTCGACAAGGTTGCGTTGAGGATAAGTATGAAACATATCAGCTTGTACCCAGGTGGCTTCTTCAGGAGCTTTGCCGTGCAACTGAACTAAATATTGCGTTGGTACATCTAGTAATGTGTCTGCCTCTCTTATTTGTACAATAGCTTGTGGTGTCATTTGGGATATCCCTCCCTTGCCACATGGTCATTGGGGCTGTCTCAGTAGTCGTGCCATGAAAACATTTAAGAAGAGAGACATGATAAAGATCATAGATTTTAGCATCGACATGTAACAAAATTGATAAAGATCATAGATATCAATCAATACGTACTGCATTACATAAAAGAAGTGCTATATCTTCCTAGTTTATATGTCCAAACACCCCTCAAGTAATATATAAAAACTGAAGTATCGGTTTATCTAAAAGCGGGGGACTAGAACTGTAACTTGTGGATATTAAGTTGACTTTTGGATATCAAAACACATGGAGACTTGATTGCATTCATGTCCTTAACCCATTGGAAAACCTGTAAGTCATCCATTTCTTTTACACTTTCATCACAAAAAGGCATTAATCTATATTACAGGTCTACATAAGTAAAAATTGGTTCACCAGGAAGAAAGGTGAAAACCAGAGTGGAAGCACTTGAGATGTGCGTGTGCAAGTGTGCGAGCACGCGTTTTGTGTATAATGCTATCAACCCTGTTCGTAACAAGTCCAACGACGCACAAAACACTTTCTCACGACTCACAATAATATTCCAAGACAAACCAATCCATAGTTAGTAAAACACACAATGAGTATCAAATTTGACTACACGTAATTCTAGCATACCTCTTGGCATACTGCTGCTTGTAACTAGTTTATTACCAAAAAAAATGTTAAAACTTTAGCGTACATTATTTTCACAATAAGCATCTAATAATCAATAATGGATATTTATAGTAATTGCAATCCAATATTAGAATTTCTAGTCAAAAAATACCAAAGAAATATCGTAAAGTTCTCATGCAATGGAATCAAAGACAAGCAAGTGATACAAACAGAAACTATCAAGCCGGTAGAAGACAAAAATAACACCACCAAACTCCAAACTAAAATGCCCATTTATCAGTTTCATTTTTCCCCATTTGACTTTGTGATGACTCCTTAAACGGTCCGCTTGAGTACCCAAAGGGAAGTCATCAAATGAATATGTATGACCATGGTCAAAAGTCAAAACCTGCATTGCTACTCATTGAATCAAACCTTGTGAAATTACGGTCTTGTGCCGTGCTGCTCATTGAGTCGAGTCTTGAGAAGTTATCCTGTGTGGAGCTGCTCATGGAATCAAATCTCGAGAAGGTTTCTTGTTTGAGAGAACCTCGGTCAGTGGCACTGAAAGAGTCATATCTCGAAAAATTATCAAAGAAAGAATTCTCTGCTCTTCCCCCACTGAATCCTCAGAAACATCATCCATCGGAGCCGAGTTTTCTGCCTGAGATGTTGATTTGGTATTTGCAGGCACCGTAGCATCAAATGAGAAACCTTCGTCTTTGAATTTATCCCAATCCTCGTCCCACACTGCAGATACAGTGACGTTATTGGTCATGAGATAAAAGATGATACCCTTTGGAAGCTCAATAACAGCAGTTGACTTGACATCAATTCCATGTTTTTTGCAACGTTCAGTTAAAGCCTTAAGTAGTTCCTGGAGATCAGATTGGATACGATCAGCTCAAACCTTGGTCAGCCGAAACAAAAATGACGGGTCAGTCAAGCCATCCTTAAAACTTACTAAAATCTGTTACTCGGGATCATATGAACTTACTTTTGAAGGATACCATCAGCGCTGCCACCATGATCCATTTTCACAAGTGCCTGATTCAACTCCATCTTCCTCTCCTAAAAGTCAACAGAAAAATCAAGTTACAATTAATGTGCTTCAGCTCCCAGCTGCCTTATTCTTAAAAAAAAAAAAAAAAAAAAAAAAAAAAAAAAAAAAAAAAAAGATATAATGTACGCTAAGCTGCCAGTCCAGTAGAAAGTGACAATGCAATGCTATCTCTCAAGCCATTTTAACAATTTTGAGTAGAAGGGGAGATTTTAGCGCATCTATGTGGAAACAGGCCAACTTGGGTGATATTTTATCAATAACGGGTGGGTCAAACTCATAAAATCATAATAATCACTGGAGTCGGAATTCGACCCTGGTCACACGTCTAAACGTAGGGTTATGGTTCAAGTCTGGTTTCGGATTTGGATCCTGGTCAGGCCTAGTAACAGGTTTCCCCACGTGCTTTTGCTGTTACGTGCATATATCTAATCCTTAACATTGGGTAGTTCACAGGCATTGTGAAGTGCAAAACATAACCTAAGTGATTCTGAACAAAACCTTACAATTAACTTACAAATGCACAACAACCATTGATTTAATCATGCACGAAGACACGTCCATTTCACGAGCCACCTGGTTTTTCGACGCGTGATCCCACTTCATCTTCGGGTTCGAGACATCACACATTGTTAAAAACTCCATCACCTATCCAAATATCTTAAACATTTCTATCCCAAAAATCAGGTTCTTATCAGCTACAAATAGCAAATTCCAGTCCATGGAAGCATCAGGATGCACCGAAACTTCATTCCAAGTTAGGTAAACGAGATCAAGCTCCCACAACTTCCGAGCTGACACCATGAAACCGAACCGACACCAGATACAACCGTTGACCATCACAGGACACTAGCCTTGGGGTGTACTCGTGGACCCTTGGTGGGTGTGGAGTCGTTTGGACTCGAGTAAAAGACCCCGTCACAAACGACTCCCGAGCAAACAACCCCAAAATCGACTGGTAACCGTTGAATTTCCGTCCATTTGTTTGACGAAGAATCAAAAATCTCACACGAATTTAAAGCCTCATCCCATGAACCAATTCCCCCTAACGCTATTATAAAGAACCGTCATCGGTCTTTCACACTACTCGTGTGCTTGGTTTTTTCGTTTCTTGATGTACGTCTAACCGAAATCCTGTGAGGATCCCCGTAAACATCCGATACTCCACCAATCCGCGTCCGTGTCCGGAGTTGACTTTTGATGGTCAAACGATCATAGTTGGCTTCAAAAACCCCTAGAATGGACTTTGACCTTGCGTGTTTCATTGATGCAACCTTGTTCCACGATTTTGTCATAGGGCTAAAAACCAACACTCCTCTGTGTGTCTTTCGGTCCATTCTTCCGGAGCTCGAACAACCTCCGACAATGAAAATGTTATCGTGGACAATGGCAACTGAGAACAGAAACCGATTCTTAGGAATTTCTGCCTCAACTTTATGCCATTTGTTGAAAGAATATCATCTGCATAAAACAAGGTGGCGTAGTCAAAGATCTCCATTTCTTGCACACGAGCCGAGTGTTCATTAAGCTCGTCAATGGAAGTCTCATGAAACACAACTCAAGAATATCATCATCCATCACACTTCCATGGTAGTCGTTTTTCAACTTTTGGCTAATGCTTCTAACCTTGCACCCTCCAACTTTTACCCACAACTTCACTGAACTCGTCACTTGTTGCGGCTCCAACCTTGCACCCTCCGCCCCTAGTATACAAACTCAGACACCTTAATGAAATGACTCCTGTGTCATCATCATCAATATCATCATCCATCACACTTCCATGGTAGTCGTTTTTCAACTTTTGGCTAATGCTTCTAACTAGATGTTTCGACACATTGGAAACCTCCTGTTCTTTATGTGATGTTTCACCCCTAAGTTGTTCAGGTATCATCTTGCATTCTAAGCCTGGTCATACAAATAACACAAATTAGAATATGAATGCAAAACAAAATGCTAAGAGATTGAAACTAGACTAGCACAAAAAAATGGCTAATTTGTACTCGGAAAGTCAAATGACTAATTTGAAGTTGACATAGAATTTTCCACATGTTTGCATACAGCACATACTACAGATATGACTTTCAGTGCAAAGAGATAATTGTACATCTTAATGTGGCTGCAGATCAGTACAGCAGAGCACAGCCCGTTTTTACATGTTACCAGGCATGTCTGCCACACCTATTCTGCCACTTCTATTCTGCCACTAGTAAAAAAAGATCGCTCTGTGGCTTGTTTTCTATACTTGTATAAGTTTGAGAAACCATAAAATCTATGAAGGGGGTACAATTACAAATACATTACAGCTTACTTCTAGGTGTCAAAAGTTAGTTACTGTGCACTAAGGGCGTGTTCGGTGCATGTTTTGCAAAATTGATTATCTCATATCTAGTGTTTGGATACCTACTTCTTCTGATTATGAAATGTTAAAATTACAGTTTACAACTTCAATCTACATGAGCACATCCAAACACCATCTATAAAAAGTAGTTGATCATCTAATATCAAAACGCAGATCCAAACATGAAACACCCCCTGATTCACCTATAAAATGAAACTAGTAACTATGTATATCACGAGGGACTGCAACTTGGCGTACCTTCCTTGATTTCTAGAATATTCATATCTTCTACATATTTAAAAATTCCTCATTTTGAAGGACAACAAATAACAAACAGCTTTATGCCATTAACAACACTATACGGACGAACCGAGTACACGTTATTTATATTGTACAGTCCAGTACATAAAAACAGCACAAACAACAATCAAAGTCTAGAAGTCAAGTACCCATAGATTCAAATTTACATAAATCCATTAAAATACATAGACCCTAGTCCCAAAACAGTCCAAACTCAAAGTCAACTAACTTTTTTTTCCCTTCAAAATTAACAATCTTACAAATCATTATCTAAAATACATTTAACAACCCACTACTAAAAACTTATAAACTATTAAACCAGTTACATTTTTCAGATCAACAAGCCAAAATTCAGTGTCAAACATGAGTTTCTAAAATGCTGTGTTTGACCATCTAAAGTCAATACTTAACCCAATCAAAAAAAGGAACACAAATAATAACACCAACCCCATGTACTCTTATCAAATATTAGTTAGCCACAACTCACCGGAACACCAGCAGAATCCGGCGCCGGTCACCAGAAAATTTTCCGGCGAACCCTTTTCTCCTCCCATTCGATAGATCAACCCCACTACACCATTTCTGGAGCTTTGGAGCTCTCGGTACCTACTGCAACCTCTCACCACCTCAGTTTTAATAAATTTTAATAAAACCGATTTTGTTGTTAAATCTTTTATAAAAATGTTTTTAAGCATAAAACTCGTGTGGATTTGTGTTTGGTTGCGACTCGGCCACGACTCACCGAGTCAACTCGTGACTCAGTGAGGGTTTTGTTATTATTGTTGTTGTTTTGGGTTTGTGATGACGAGGGTATGTAGGTTTTGATGTTTGAGATTGTTTCGAGGGTCCGTTTGGGCTCGTTGGTTCTCGGCAGTCACCACACCCCACCACCGAGGCTCTTGTGGTGGTGAGGGTGGGGTATTAATAAGTATTATAGATGTGGTATTGATGATTTGTTTGTGTTCTGTTTGGATTTAGATTTGGAGCCGAGTAGTTTTGGATGTGGATTTGGACTTGGGTGATGTTATTGGTGGTGTGATGTTTGTTTCGGATTGTTGGCCTCGGGTTCGATTCGTGACTCGTCTCGAGTCACGGCAAGTGTGCTATTATTGCTTTTGTTTGTTGGATTTTTAGTTTTGATAACGGTTTCGGCTAAATATTTTGAAACCGGAAACTTATATATATATATATATATATATATATATATATATATATATATATATATATATATATAGAGTTAGGATCAAATAGGAAAAATAATTAAAATAGGAAGGATAAGAAGTAACCACAACCACACATTCTAGATGCACCTATAAAAATGGATGCATCTTCATTCAAATTTTCACTCCCATATAAAAATGTGTGGCTAGAATTACTTCTTACCTTTCTTATTATAATTAATCTTCTTATTGGATCCCTACCCTATATATATATATATATATATATATATATATATATATATATATATATATATATATATATATATATATAAACTTAACGATAATATAACTTGACGATAATAATAAACGTGAACTAATAAATATGAAACAATAAAACCAATTGATATAGTTAAGTGGATTGTGACATCAGACTTGGATCCGGATATTGATATTGTGACGTTATTTGTGATGGACAAGGATTGGGCGCATTGGATTTACGAGTTGGTTATTTAGATATTATGGACCCTTTGGTACTAAAATACAAAATGGTCGATAAAACTAAACAACTAATGTTAACGCGAATAATGTGTTCAATTGTATATTATAAGTTGCGATATTTAGCGATATATAGGATATTTAAGAGTCGTTGACTCGGGGAAAACGCTGTATAAACGGGCAAGTTATGCCGAAATTTCATAAAATCTTTTATAAACTTTAACCGTTTAAGATTTGCTAAATAGATAAAAAAACCTTTTCAACTAATATTGTTTTCGACGTTATATTTGGGAAATGGGAAAAGCCGAGACTAGTTATTTACGTGTTGTCGTTTATTTGAGTGTGTATTCATTTTCTTTTCGATATCTTCTTCGAGTTACTCTTTTGTCTACTTTCATATTTCTTGGGTTATCGTTCACTTTTGCCGACATGTTCATTTTCTAATTTTCTTGTCTTCCACACGAGACTTTTAAAATCTACTTTCTTCAAACGCCATTGTTATTGAAACCTTTTGTTCAAGTATCGTTTATTGAGACATTCGAGTATTATTTCTGAGTTATGTCATTTATATTGATTAGGTTGTGCTAAGGATTACTTGACGTGACATATTACTTGCTTGGTTATTATATCTCGTTTCCGGCTGCTTTAAGGTGTGATTCATATCTCCACTTTTAATCTTTTTAATTGTTTATAAACTTTTGGAGTGAGATACATGCTTTTAAATGTTTTCTAAGCACCAGTGTTTTTGTTATGCTTTTCCTGATTGGTATGCTTTCGTGACGATGTGCTAAGTAGCTTATCTTGCCATGCAAGACCCTCAGATCATGAACCATTAATCACTTGCGAGTGAGCGCGAATATAGGGATATAGGCTTATAGGAACTGACCTTCCCACTCCTTTTGCCAGATAAGCAAATTGTGGTGTACTATATTCGATTTTGCTGTGGATATGGAAAATACCCGTCCTTGGGGGCACTATTATATTATGAAATTTCGCGGTTATTGTCGACTTATGATGGATTGGTTAACGTTTTGAGTCTCATGAGCTTAGCATCATAAACAATATTATATGCACTGGGATGCCTCTATATATTGTATGTTACCTTGATTACCCGGTATTTGCATATGTTGCTTATATCACCTGATTAAAATCTTGTGCTTAACCTTATTTATTTAAACCTATGGATTACACTCAATCTTTGTGTTGACTTTTAAGCATGTGTTTCAGGTATTGCTATTACTAATAATTAGCTTTGGAGCATAATATTTTGGGGCATGGTGGAGTGGCTTGGACTGAGGAGGCTTTCTATCAAGGCAGCTTAACCATCTTTACTATCTTTATTTGCATGTCATTCGTAAAACTTTTTGTGTGTCGTTTGTTACTTCCGCTTCTAAACTTTGTTATTTTCCGCTGTAAACTCTATTTACTTTTCCGCTGCTACTTTGATAAAGAGTCTTTGAACTCTAAATGGTTTGTAAACTCGAATGATATGTTTTGAAACATTTATAAACGTCCCGTGTTGTGGTCGTTAGCTATAAATGTGCATGGTTCCTTTTGCGTAATACCCCCAGCTACGTCAGCTTCCATATTTGAGTTGGGGGTGTTACATATTTGGTCCACCAAAGACACAACAACGGACGAACAACACGTTGTACTGCACCGTGTCTCATGTTATTCGTCCGCCGTTTGTCCCTTAGCCATTTCAATCACTTGTATTGTTTTTTATTTTTATTCATTTATTTATTTTTTGAGTGGTGGGTATTTTTTGTGGGACCCAATCAATTTTTATTTTTATTTTCTATTTATTTATTTATTTTTTAAAGAAAGGGTTTTAGTTATTTGTGTCTTATTGGGAAATGATGAGGTAACGTTGAGATGACAGACGAATAATGTGTTATTCGTCTTCCCTACAACTTAGCACTCTAAACTTGAATGATGCACCAATGAAACGTTTAACAAACTATTTAACTAGATGTTTGTTTAGTAACACATCACAAATACGGTTTTATATTTGTTTAATCAACTCAACCGACACCGATATTAATCTATTGATACTTTTTGAACATTATTTGATGGTACGCCATTTTAAATAGTTGACAAATCTGGTTAGAAGATCATTTGATGGTACATATAATATAATATTTGTGATAATAAGTGCGTCCCCTCTTGAGAGTTATATGTTTCTCACTGTGTTAATTCTTCAATTAAAAACGCTTTTATAATTTCAATTATTAAGATTTACACTTTATTTAGTGACCACAAAATGACAATATTTATTGAGTTCTTATAAAATGCATAAGCAGTTAAGATTAAATGAGAAATAAAAAAAATTAATAATTATAATCATACATTTCAGATGTACTTATAAAAACAAATGCATACCCATTTAATTTTTTTCCTTTAATTTAAAATATTTGGTTAGAAATACTTATCATTTTTTTTTTTTAATTTTTCTTATTATTGAATACATTCTTCAAACACGGGTTCTAAACTAGTAAAACATGAAAAATTGAATTACTCTCTCCGTCTTAAAATATAAGTCCATTGTGACTTTTCAAAGTCTTTTTTTCCCCGACTATACTTGATGAAAAGTATACAAATGAAAATACATTTAAAACACAAATCCATTTATATTTTGCATTAAGTATTATATAACATAGAAATAAATAATTAAGGTCAAAGTTGTAATAAAAAGAGTTTAAAAAGTAAAAATATACTTATATTTTGAGATAGAGGGAGTACTACTTTTCTAGGGTAACGACATGAAAACCTCCATAAACCAACAAAACATGTTTCATTGTCACACATTTCAAACAATGTGAAAATGTTGTCTATCAAACACATCTTATTTAGGTAACACGTCTAATTAGGTGAGTGAAAAATGATCAACGTGCTTCGCATCTTTGTTTTTGACTAAATCAACTTCTTAGGAATGTGGCTATTGTTCTTGGTGTGTGTGTAATTACACATACATTTTGCCTAATTTAACTGGACTAAAATGATCAAAAACGACCTAAAATGTCAAATATAGTGTGTTTTTGTGTTTATGCATGTGCAGGTATAGATATCTTGAAAAAGGACAAAAAGAAAGACAAAAACGGCAAAAACAAGCACGGGATTGGAATGAGCACAAATTATAAGTCCAATGTTCGACAAATGAAATCCAAGACCAGCTCGTGCAGCAGCACCGGCCCAAGTTGATGAATATTGAAGCAAGTTGTCCAATGGCCCAATGATATTTAAGATAAGGCCCATGTACGCAATATATATAGGCACTTGGCATTCTCAAATGAAACAAGGAGCTATGCACTAAAGTCCAACAATGAATTGCATTTAAATACTAGCCACGGAAATAAAAGACCATTGCCACGTGCTAAAGTTGGGATGAATGCATCAAATGCTAAATATATATATTTAACTAAAATTGTGATGATGAGTATGAACGGAACATTCTCAAAAAATCCTATCATTTTTTTTCTTAGAAACGACAATGATGTAAAAGATCAAATAAATTGAACTTACACGAGGCTTTAAAGACGAAAAGCGACTGCAACAAAATAATATAAATGCTCATACACATACGTGATTAGGGTAAGTGTGTAACATAAAGATGAAATTTTTTCTAAACTATTTTACTCCGTATCTTTCTCCATTTTCGGATACGTTATAAAAAAACTTCATGTTTTCAAACATTCAAAATTCTGTGTGTCTTGTGTTTAACTACTTACTACATCATGTCGATCTAACTCATGAGCTGCTCAATGTCGAACTGAAAACTAAAAATTAACGGCTATATAGATGATCATTTAAAAATAAATGTTGAGTTTCATGGGCACGGCCTAAAAACCTACCTAGTATATATATATATATATATATATATATATATATATATATATATATATATATATATATATATATATATATATATATATAGGGTAGGGTTCTAGAGAAAAGTGTATTTGGATAGAAAAGTTAGAAAAAAAAGTTATAGGGTAGATTTTGATAAAATCGAAACTTCAGGGTAAAATTTGAAACAATGAAAACAAAATACGGAGTAGCTAGTAACCATCAGATACAAACATACGCATCATTCCGATTTAAAACACACACACTCAGTCTAACACACAGTCATGATTCCTCTCACTCACCATCTGACCATCTCCATCGCCACCACCACACAGCCATTGCACCGCCGCCAATCAACATCTCATTTGACTCATAACAATGAACACACACTCCGATCATTCAATCCCAATAAAAAAAACCAATCAATATTCCAATAGAAAAAACATCCATTTTCCAATCAAAATTACTCAATGAACACACACTCCGATCAAATTACTCATAAAAGCTTTAATTTTTCTAGCTGATTAACATAAATATGGAGAAAAAGAATTTTCCAACTCGTAAGTGCCCTAATTTTTCTATTTAATTAATCATTTTTGTTGATTTAAAGATGATATAATTATCTATTTTCATTTTCAGCAAGTCGGATAAGTCCACAAACAGTTAGTAAGAGACTTCTAATCGAACAAGAAAAGTCAGATAAGTGTAAGTTGTATTTATTTATTTATTTTTATGCTATTTTAGTGCATCAGAATAAAATAGTTAGTGTTTGTGTGTAAAAGTTATTAATTAGTAAGTGTTTTGAATAAATTTACATTTATTGAATCATATTTGAATATATTATTTTAGTGCATCTGTGTAATAACTGAAAATGCATAAACAAAAATAACTGAAAATGCATAAACTTCATTCAAAAAATAGTGCATATACAACATACATGTTACATAATGTATACGGAATCTGTTTGAAGGATTAGAGTATCAGGATTATTTTATCTAATCTTTTTAGTGCGTCGTTGAACATATTAGTATAGTGCATCAGTTTCAGTATCAGTTAGTGCATCAGTTCAGTATAGTGCAGTGGTATTAGTTCTGTATAGTGCATCGGTATTAGTTTAGTATTGTGCATCGGTATTAGTTCAATATACTGCATCGGTATGAGTCCAGGATAGTGCATCGGTATGAGTCCAGTATAGTGCATCAGTATGAGTCCAGTATAGTGCATCGGTATTAGTTCAGTATTGTGCATCGGTATTAGTTCAATATAGTGCATCGGTATGAGTCCATGATAGTGCATCGGTATTAGTCCAGTATAGTGCATCGGTATTAGTTCAGTATTGTACATCGGTATTAGTTCAATATAGTGCATCGGTATGAGTCCAGGATACTGCATCGGTATTAGTCCAGGATAGTGCATCAGTATGAGTCCAGGATAGTGCATCAGTATTAGTCCAGTATAGTGCATCGGTATTAGTTCAGTATTGTGCATCAGTATTAGTTCAGTATTGTGCATCGGTATTAGTTCAATATAGTGCATCGGTATGAGTCCAGGATAGTGCATCGGTATTAGTCCAGTATAGTGCATCAGTATGAGTCCAGGATAGTGCATCGGTATTAGTCCAGTATAGTGCATCGGTATTAGTTCAGTATTGTGCATTGGTATTAGTTCAATATAGTGCATTGGTATGAGTCCACTATAGTGCATCGGTATTAGTCAAGTATAGTGCATCGCTATTAGTACTCTTATAGAAAGGACTTTTTCTGTTTGAAGGATATTTGGTTCAGCTATATTTCCAAATTGTAATAGTTGTTACTTGAGTTCTATAACCTGGCTATTTGCTTTAACTTGAGTTCTTCCTGCAACTTTTGGAGAAAATGCATAATGGTTCTCATCCTTCCTACCATCATGTAGTGGTTGTTAACTTTCCCTTAATGATAGTGTTTTTTTTTTTTTTTTTTTTTTTTTTTTTTTTTTTTTTTTTTTTTTTTCTGCAATTTGTTGCTTAAATATAAACTTCTGCAGTTTGCACCATGATATGTATCTTTTTTTTTTTAATTCTTACCGACACTAATATCTGTTATGTACAATAATTGGCACAACATTTGCCCTGAATATGCTTATCGGTATTCCAGTATAGTGTGGTGTGCTGCTCATAGGGTGTAGGACATTAATTCTACTTGCTCTACAACAATATGGGATAATGCTTTATAGGCCTTTATAAGTTTGGATTATTAAACTTCGTTAAAATGGAAATCCAATGAAATTAATATCTTGCTGTGCAGGTGCGAAAAACTTGAGTTCTTGATTGCTTTCTTGGTACTCACTATAGTTCTATGCTTTCTTGTTGAGCTCGAAATTGCAAAACCAGATGCTTCAGAAGTATTATACGGGCTGTTTGTCAAGAAGCGGTTCCACAGGCCTTGAAAGTTCACTTCTTTGTTCTATGGTCATGTCGTAAGTAATCCTTTATTTTTTTTGTTAATTCCATAGAGATGAAATTGGTGATAGCTAGATGCTTTTAATTATGCGTTTCGGGTAACATGTCAAAATAGGTAAGGGTCAACACGCTTAATTGTTTTGTGTTGGAAAGCAAGATATTCATTTAAACACATTGTTAATAAAGTGCACGAGTTCTTATATAATAAGTGCATCAGTACTTATTGAGGTATAATTCTATTGGTTCAACCCTTTTAATAAATAAGTATTCTATTGCCGAAGTCCAGCAGATTCACATAGATGCTCAGTTCCATAAGCCCTTTTTTCCTCTTCCCTGGACTGACACGGGCATCAGGTATAGTCAACACAGTTTCTGTGATCATAGTTTTGAAAGCAAATGAGCTTGAGGTGCGTATTACACTTATCTTTTACATGAAAGGCCAATGTCATGTTTACCATCATTTTCAATTCACATTTTAAAGAGTAAATTATAAAGATCTTTAATGCCTATTGAAAAATCGTGGTTTACTTAACCGTATCACATTTTACATTATTGAGGTACGCTTGCTCATTCTTATCTATTATGATTAGGTTGTCCGCATTGAGGGTGAATCCATGGGTCTTCTTTAATGTAGATTGGTACCATTTGTTCTTCTCCTTATTGATGGTAACATCCATCTGTTCTGGATTACTAAATAAGTATGTGGTTTTGCATGGTTTTCTACATATATTTGAGCTAAATTCTTCACTTCACTGTTTCTGTATCAGGTAGCAATCCCACTTATGTCATTGATCCTGACTGGCATATGTATCTTCTAATTGAGAATAAAAGTGATCAGCAGCACAGTCTACAAAAACTACTTGGTTTTGTATCCCTTTATCAGTTCTTCCCTGGTAGCCATCGGTTGAGACTTGGTCAGGTATATCCTGTGTTTTGCATTCTTCTTCAGTCTTTCTGATCAATTCGATAATCGATTTGGAATGGGGGTGGGTCAGAGTAGAAGACAATGAGCCAAAATGGGTAAATTTGTAAGACATGAAAGTTCTTGGCTTTATTAATGATATGTGGTTTGACATATCTTATGCGAGTGCTGTTCATTCTATAAAGAATGACATATCAGGTACTTTAGTGCATCCGTTTGAGGTACTCTAGTGCATCCGTTTGAGATACTCTAGTGCATCCGTTAGAGGTACTTTAGTGCATCCGTTTGTATCCTAGTATCCGTTTGAGACTCGTGCTAACACTTGACTTATAAGTAAATAATAAAAGACTCATGTTAGTTGAACTATAGGTGATTAAGCCAATAGTTTTATTTAGCATTGACTTGAATAGTTGACGTATAAGTAAATAATAAAAAAGAGATGAAAGACCTGTTGGATATGACCAGTAGTGATACTAGTGGTATTGTGGGCACTTGTAAACTGTTGCTTCTATTGCTATTGAATATGGTGCATGAGTTGTTGCTACATGTTTATGTTCCTGTGATGGTCTGAAGCTCTGAACTACCTTTTAGCCATTATTTATTTGACTCGTTTGATATAATAAAAACAACCCAAATACTCATTCATCAGTAAATGAGTCGAAGTTGCCACCTTTAGAAAAAAATGAATCTGAAAATAACAAGCAATAAGTATTATACACTGCATCTTCTAGGCACCCTTCTTCGTCAATTGGTGCATCAAAAAGGTAGATATTAAGGCATCTATGAGTATGAATAGTGCATCGAAAAGGTAGATATTAGTGCATCGAAAGGGTAGATGTTTACATATGGGGTTATATAAGCTTATCATGTCATAATAAGATTGTATAAACTGAGAAGTTTTAAAATAAACATAAGCTGAAAAACAAATAAGCTATAAGCCCGCTATATAAGCTTAAACACACACCCCCTAATTTTGATCAAAGTGTTGAATTTAAAGCTCGTGAAATAGCTACTAATGTTTTTCATATCACATTATAAGCCTTCCGGTCTTAGATGTTATTTTAATGTACAAGGTTGTCAATATCCTTTATTCTGGGATGCTACATCCTTTTTAAGCGTATTCTTAGTCATGTTTAAGAATCATCTTAATGAAGTTGTTTGATGTTCTGGTCAGGTTCAAACCATAAAACCTTTGTTTCTAATATTTTCATGTTGTTGGTACTTTATTTTTTTGTGCAGGCTAGTAAAAAAATAATAGATGCTAAACTTGCAAAATATTTCCAAGCTTTTCTATAAGAATTTAAGAAAGCGCAGCGGCTTTGAGCTAAAAGGGATACGACTTACACACCTTTTGTTCCACAAGCCGCTCTTCCTTCACGGTAAGTTGCAAAGGAACTATCACGTATGTACCCAATTCAAAGCATTATTTTTACTAGATACATGTCTCATTTTTATCAATCAATAATGACCCCATTTTTGATGATCAAACATCCGTAATTGATTAAAAATAAATAACAAAAATCACATGTGGGTCAAGTTGTCACAACCCGTAATTTTAGGTCATTTTTCCAAACCTCGACAATTTACTATTCACAAGTTACTATTCATCATTTACTATTCATCGATCACTATTCACCATTTTTGAGGTCAATTTGACATTCCGAGACACATTCAGAAATTTTACTATTCACTTGACACTATTCATTTCCGAGAGAAAACCACTATTCACGTGCATTACTCATGTCGTCGTAAATTTAGTTTACGAGTGTTCAAATTCGCGTAACCGTATTGGTTCAGGAGCGAATTCATGCATTATTATCAGGGACATTTCATACGGACTAGAAATAGTCTACATATCATCACTAGGGCACTTGCATACTATTCCACTCGTACTCGTAGGATAATTAAATCTATACTTTTGGTACAATTAACGATTTACGTATGTTTATTTTGAATAAACGCTAATACGCGAACTATATATGTGTCTAACATGTCCGACACTTCCGACTATGATCCCAATATATTTTTATACTCATTTCTATAATATAAAAACTATAATATTAATTTACCCGGTATGTTGGAAATTTAACTATTACGTAACGTACGTTTAACTTAATAACGACGGTTTTCACCAAAATTAAACGATAATCACCCTAACTCTCCGTACTTGTACCCGACTTATTTTTACAATTTTTACGACTCTATTACGTCCCGAATAACTTCAACAAAACTTATTTCTAACAAACCCGGTACCCGATTAAACCTAACCTAACTATACTTAACTACTAATACTAATTTTTACTAACTAACCACCCAACATTTTCCCCTTTTCCCTCCCCAAAACCGGCCAACCCCCCCCCCCCCCCCCCCCCCCCCCTTTTTGGTCTTCAAGCTTTAATAACTCACCAAACTAATTAAATGTCACCAAACAATTGTCCCCTTTGTATAAATTAAACTTTTCTTACTCATTTTCACTAAAATCACTTTTACTTACACTTAGCAAGTTTTTTTCTCTCTTTTCTTTGGAGTTTGGTTCGAATTGGAGTAGACAAGGAGCAAGGAGGAAAAATTTTACAAGATCATATCATAAACTAGTTAGTATAATCATCCTTGTTAGAGTTTTGAAATAAAAACTCAAGGATTAGTAAGCTTTTTATCATCTAAACTCTCTAAACCACCATGTAAGTATACAAACTCATTTTTATGATTTTTACAAGTTATTATTATGTTTATATAATTTTCTTACAAGATCTTATACATGCATCATCTTGTACCACTTCATTTTTGTATATTTTAACTTTGAAGCCCTAGTAATGGAAACATATGAAACCCTTGTTAGACCTAGTGGTTTGATGATATTTAAGGACCCATGACACCCTAAGAAGGTGTATGGTAGGATTAGATTAGTCTTGTGGTGTTTGAAAGTGGATTGGTGGAGGATGGAACTAGTTTAGAGACTTGGAAATGATTTTTGAAACTTTTGAAATACCTACTGTCCTTATTTTAAATTCGTGGGAAAATCAGTAGATGGTGACTAATTTTTGACCAAAGATTTAGAAAATACATTCAAAAACGAAACTTTAGGCGAAAGAACGGATTAAAACGAGTTTATAACGAAGGAGTTATGATTTTTGCAAACTTAACGACGAAAACTACTTTTCCAGAAAACTGCTTGCTGTTGGGCAGAATACGATGGGTATTTTGAGGCCTTAAACGTAACCTAAAATAGCCGAGTTGTCTAAAATATACTAGTATACACAAAGACGAATCCGTGGACATAAAGAACAAGGAAAACGAGCTTAAAACGACCAAGTTATAACCATTCTAACATCGTCAAACTATATATATATATATGGACACAAATGAAAATAATAACTTACGCACTAAACGGTATATTTTCTAGAAAATATTACTAAGGACTATTTTCTTATCAAATGAATACGTATGACCCAAGTGAATACTTATAAAACTTAACGACGTATTTCAAGGTTTTCAATACAAGGAACTTAACGCTAACATTTTCTTACGAGATAACACGACAAGTTATATACTCCTATATATGGACATATTTTCCTAAGTATGGAAACTATTTTACTATGACGATAACTAGTATTTCCAAATTGCGAGTGGTATTGGTATCATGTGCATGTGCATTCATTACATCACGACTTGATCTAAATTAGATCACTATCATTCATTTTAGGTTGCGGATAGTGTTCGCTCCCTGTTGTCCTTATCATTACGCATAGTTGTATCTTCACTCCAGGTGAGTCATAGCCCCACTTTTACTCTTTATACTTGTTTTAACTCTTTGGGGGAGATACATGCTCAACTATTTGCTTACTAGTATAAATACTCAAAACATACTTTCTTGATACTCTTAAACATTTATACTTGATTGTCTTATACTTGATTTTATACATACGTGATTGTGTTATACTTAACTGTGTTATACTTACTTGATACTTGAAACGTTTAAACTTTTATGCTTTGGGAAACGACACCCAGTAATCTGTCAAAGGAGAGGTATTGATAGTACTATTATGGGGAAACACCCCCCACCCAAGTCCAAAACAGATGCGACGTTGGGTGACAGGTACTATTTGGGATGGTGGTTCCCCGCCTTTGTGTCTATGCTTGACCTTGGGTGAATATAATCCCGAGAAACTATATTATTGTAGCAGTGGGTTGTAAACACACAGGTTACAAGGCTCTTATGGCGGGACTTGTAACTGAGTGGATTTACGATGCCTTTGCTGGGAAACCTTCATACGTATGCATAAACTTTGTTTGTTAAACAACTCTATGAACTCACCAACCTTTGTGTTGACACTTTTAAGCATGTTTATCTCAGGTTAGAAGGGCGATAGCAGGTATGTGGAGCGGAGAGTCTTAGGGCATGCATTTTGAAGACTTTCGCTTTTATCTTTTACCATTCGATACTTTTTAAAAACTTATGTACTATTCTATTTTGGGATCTTTTGGTTTGTAAACTATGACTTTTATCTATTCGAATGGTAACTTTTTAAAAACGTCTCATTTAGAGTTCGTTTTCTATATCTTGTACTTTGTGCCCTGAAGTAGCATCCCTATGACACAGTCTTCCGCTGCGGTATTTTGGGGGTGTTACACAAGTTCACTGAAATCCACAAGTTTATGGTGCTTAAGTACTAGGTCTGGTATCTTGTTTAATACAGCTACTAACAATGATGATGTTGACACAGCTGTACACTTCATCAACATGGCAGACCCCCTGGACAACTCTATTGGTTGTCGGATTCACTTACAGGGCTAATTTGTTGACCAAATATCTCGCTGAGGTCGGAGAGGATACACCACTTACAGCTGCCACTTGCGTTGACAATCCTTTCGATTTAACTGTCCCTTACACCGATCAAGACGGTCTAATGCAAGGCTTCACTGAGATTTTGCAATCCAACAAGGTTTGTTCTTCACATTATATCTCTGTATAACAAATCATACATATTGTTCTTCTCTTTAAACTTCATAAGCTGTTAGATGCCCAGTAAATGCCAATATCACAAGGTTATAATCAACAATGACAAAGCCTTAGGATATTAAATAGGCATCCTGCCTATTATACTAGTTAAAATGTCTTCTCATTGATGGTACTGAGTAACCTGGGCTCACTCGCTAAGGATTAAGCTTAAGTATGTGTTTACTTAAGTGCATCTATGAATATTATTAGTGCATCCACGAGTATAAGGAAAAGCTTTAAAGTTAAATGAATGCACATCTGTGGTTGTTTCAGCAGGGTATGAGCGTTCCTTTTTAGTGCACATACAACATACATGTTACATAATGTATACGGAATCTGTTTGAAGGATTAGAGTATCAGGATTATTTTATCTAAACTTTTTAGTGCGTCGTTGAACATATTAGTATAGTGCATCAGTTTTAGTATCAGTTAGCGCATCAGTTCAGTATAGTGTAGCGGTATTAGTTCAGTATAGTGCATCGGTATGAGCCCAGTATAGTAATTAGTTTTATACGTTTGGGTCAATTGGGTAATTAGTTTTATACATTTGGGTCAATTGGTTTTCTTATGTGTTTAAGGTTCTTGTTTCGTCTGGTGCAGATTCTTACTTTTCTCACTTTAGAGATTGATGCTAATTTAGTGTTAAGTAAAAGTTAGATTAAGAAGTCGAAAATTATATATACGTGTTTGCAAATGTTTGTATAGCAACTCATTTTCTGGATCAGCTTATGGATCTTATTGGTTCTGCTTCGATCTTTATTTGCTATCTTATCCTTATTTCATTTAGTAAAACGGCACTTACTGAGCTCGTTATCTGATGTTGAAGATATCTAATATATGATGTTGGAAACTAAATTGTTGTATAGAATAATTGTTAACTGCATATACTGTTTAAGGGCATTGAATTTGAGGTCAGTTGAAGCTTAGTTTGTTCTAACTGAAAGTTAGTTATCTATTTCGAGTTACAAAGTTAAATCAGTTTTTATGTTGCTTGATTGATTCTGTATGAATAAAAATGATGTTTCTCATTTATATTAGCTTTTGTCTTGTTATATGCTACAAATAGGATCCGTATTTATTATCAAACCTGACATACTGTTGTCTAGTATGCTAGAATTGGTGAACATGTAACATTATTTTCTTGGCAGGATCTTACAAGATCTAAATCTCAAGTTTGATGGACCGAATACAGAGTATAAAGATCTGGTATGTAGCTTGTACTCCATTTTCAAAGATATATGTGATATCATTTTTGGAAACCTATTAAGAATTTCACTTCAGGAGGTTGTTCTTGCACAAACTGAAATGAAAGGGTCTGAACGTAGAACTCAAATGGGGAGAAAGAGAGAAGTGAAAGATGGCATAAAAAGACTTAGAGAAGCTGATGAAAACTGTTGTATCTTGGTATATTGTAGAGATATATGTATTTCTTTTATAGGTTTTTTGTTCAGTTGGTGTAATTGAAAATTTTGAAAATATTCCTATGGTTTTTGATGTTTTTCGTTTAGTTGGTATATTGTAGAGATTTATGTATTTCATAATGATTTCTTTTGGTTCAGATAACCAAACATTCCTTTAGGTTGTTAAACAACTAAAAAATAAAAATAAAATAAAGAAACAGAATCAAAAGAAAGGAGGAATGGGATGAAAAGTTACAAACAGGCCCCTGGACAAAAAGAAAGGAATGGGGAAACACACCCTATAAAATAAAAAAGTTACAATGAGGCCCTTGTAGTTGGGGAAAAAAATGAGGGGAGATGGGAAGGTGTGATTTGTACACTTTTCCTACTTTTCTATCAAAGTGGGCTTTTTTCATGAACCAACCTCTATATATATATATATATATATATATATATATATATATATATATATATATATATATATATATATATATATATATATATATATATATATATATATATATATATATGTGTGTGTGTGTGTGTGTGTGTGTGTGTGTGTGTGTACCTTGCAAACTACATGTAGATGATCCCTTTTAATATACTTTTTATACATCTAATGTTCAATATAATTTTCCTACATATATATAAAATATGAACAACAAATTATAACTACCTGATAAGTGATAACATTTAAGGTTGCACACCTGATATCACCATGAATGATATGTATATATGAAACATTATACTGTAGTAGTTGTTAAATATACATGTACTAATATTTGGGTGTAGGTCAAATTCTTTCTGTCAAAGCTGGTTGACCATACAGCCATCCAAATGACGAATTCAAAACTCTTGTGTGGACAGGTGTCATAATAATAGCTCAAGATATTGCAATAGATAAACACACACGCCCCACTCAAATCCTCTCTTTCTCTCTCTTGATTATCCAGCCGACCACAACTCACCGGAACACCAGCAGAATCCGGCGCCGGTCACCGGAAAATTTTCCGGCGAAGTCGTTTCTCCTCCCATTCTATAGATCAACCCCACTACACCATTTCTGGAGCTTTGGAGCTCTTGATACTGAGCATCACCACCACCTCCCTTCACCTTTGTATCGATGGTAAACCACCCCACGCGCCTCCCCGTACCTTTTTTTTTTAATTTTATTTCAAAACCTAGTTTTAATAAATTTTAATAAAACCGATTTTGTGTTTACCGAGTCAACTCGTGACTCAGTGAGGGTTTTGTTATTATTGTTGTTGTTTTGGGTTTGTGATGACGAGGGTATATAGGTTTTGATGTTTGAGATTGTTGCGAGGGTCCGTTTGGGCTCGTTGGTTTTAATGTATTATAGATGTGGTATTGATGATTGTGGCTAGGATTAAACAAGGTATAGGTACACGTTTTGTTGTATTTAGACAATGAAAGATCAGGCCATAAACTGAATCCGATTGGTACCTTTCTGTGTCAGCATCAAAGTTCTTTCCGAAATGGTTAAATGAATCCTCCTTGGTTGGACTTTCAAATATTTTTTGCGCCGTGGGACTACCAGCTGGGCTTTTAGCCGACTCATCTTCGTTATGTGCGTATGCTGATTCAGTTTCGAAAGGCATCTCTGACTTCCTGTCATCATTTGAATATGAATCCTCAGAAACGTCATCCATCGTAGATGAGTTTTCTGCCTGAGATGTTGATTTGGTTTAGTTCAAAGTGCAAATGTAGTTGAAGAGAATAATGTGAGAACAGAGGTAGCAAAATAGATTGGTTAACTAATAAATTACATGTGTTTGGGTCAAAACGGATATTTTGTGTGGAACACGGGTCGGATTGACCCACCGACGCTGATATCTTTTAACAAAAATGAGCTGGCATTGCACCTTATATGATAAATAGTTACTATAAAACAAAGAGCGTCATACCTTCATCTTCGAATTTGTCCCAATCCTCATCCCACACTGCAGATATCTCTGGAATTCCAGGTAGCCAACCTTGACAAACGAAATAGGTGAACCATGACGCAATATCAATCATTTTATTATAATATTATACAGATACAGTGACATTATTGCTAATGAAGTATTATGAGATGAAAGATGATACCCTTCGGAAGCTCAATAACTGAAGTTGACTTGACATCAATTCCATGTTTTTTGCAACGTTCAGTTAAAGCCTTCAGTAGTTCCTCGAGATCGGATTGGATATGATCAGCACCTGTGGGTTGCCTTGTAAAAGCATTCAATGCACCAAGCGGTTCTATCTTGGCTGGAGTCTGGGGCTGAGAAGTTACAGGACCAATTGCAGAAGAAACGGGTGGAATACTTGCAGTTTGTGTTGGCAATAAGGAGGATGACGGTTTGGATATAGATTAAGAAATAGAAAACAAGTCACCTCCAAACAAAGCGGCAGAAGTAATTGCATTTCCTCCAACAGATGGTCTAGGAGCTGTGAAAGATGAGGATGATAGTGGCTCTTGGGGTTTTGGCACAGTAGCCCCAACACCTCTGCCCCCAAGCCAATCACCTGTGATTTGCAAAATACCGCTCTGAGGAGCCATTGAATTAGGAGGCCCCTGTGATCTTATGCCGAAAGTTTGAGTTTGCATTGAATTGACAACCTCGGGCTGTTGTGTAGGAGGGCGTGGGGCCATTGAATTGACAATCCCAGGCTGCTGTGTAGGAGGACGTGGTGCCATTGCATTTGGTTGAGCTGGAGGCAGAGCTGCAAGATTAATCTGTGGAGCAGGGATTTTAGATGAAGCAGGTCCATATAATGCCACCTTTACTATATATAGTGTTAGTTCTCTTTTACTTTCTGCAACATTTACAAGCTTAAGGGCGTTATAGAATTTCTGATGACCAAGGAAGTCAATGCGGTTCTGATCAGCGTGCTGCCATATCTGCAATCAAATACAGCAATCGATAGTATTCAATCAGAGATCAAAGACATACAAGACGAATGAGAGACTATTCACATCTATCTAACACAGTAATTTTATATACATAGTAAGCAGCGTTATTTTGTATACAGTCTAGACGCAACAGTTTTGACTCATCTATCTAACATAGGTCGACTAGGTTTGAATTATCTCCAAGTCGAATGGGTCAAAAAAGTCAAAAGTGGCTTACAACCTCCCAAAATCATTTCATCAAACTATAAATCACATTTAATACATTTGTTAATCAAAATATTTTAGGAAAGAGGCCAAGCCTGTTAACCCTTCTTACATGACGCAAAAATAAATAAAAAATATCCACAATCTAATGTAAATAACTAGAATGTGAATAACATTTAGATATGCAGCTAAACGCTCGCCTAAATATAGATTTCATGTCTAGCTTAACCTCGAAAGTGAGATCGCACCTGGCTCAACTATTCGTGGGTAGAGACTAGAGAGCACTAACCAGTGCAAAACTCTTTAGGTTGGTACCATCATCACTTTTTATTGAAGGATTACTCCAAGAAACTATCAGACGGTTTGGACCAAATTGTAAGTTATAAGACCTTTATATTGCTTTAACTTAAAACATTAGAAAAAAATTGGACCAGTAATCATTATCAAGGCATGTCTCCCCATCATGCCTCCTCGTTTTTCATACAGGGATCAAGTTCAACAATTATATCAAAACTATTACTAGCATCATCCAGCACGTGCCAAGAGCAATACTACATTTACATTTGCCTGTCCATTAGCAATCACCAACTACACCTTTTGTAAATATAAAAGACCGAGACTAAATTTGACTTTCACTCTCATATCGACATCATCCACAACAGATTTGTGATTGAAGCTGACACGATTTCGCTTATAACTTCTCAGCAGAAATGCATAAATTTCCATTTCAAGTTATTCTACAAACATTGCAACATTTCACAAATTCTTATAAAAATGTTTGGGATAAAGGTACTGTTGATTGTGATTGCTGCAATTCATTGATAAAATTGGGTATATTTTAAAAAAGTCACCGATGTTGTCATTATATAAGATATCAACGACAAACATTTCTAGAACAACATGTAACTGCATAAAGTCTGAACTCGAAATTTTCATTTCACGGGACACAGTGAGTATTCATCATTTCATTTTATTTTGCAATATGCAAAATTGGAAATATTGACCAACGTGAAAATGATGAAACTCACTTTTTCTGGGGTTACTATAGGTATTAACATGACCATGGGTAGAAGTCAAAACATCAAAAATTTTCAAATAACTCAATAGATGGAACTATAAGAGCCAAATGCGTGTAACCCTTACAGCCAAAGCAACAAGTTGGCCCAAGTAACATTCAAGTAAGTTAGACTCATGATCACACATTATTAATAGGCTCCTAAAGAAGTTCATGGTTGAAAATTCGGGATGGAAGTAGAAGCCCAACTCTTTACACTTAGACACTCGAATATGACAAGTAAAACCACACGGTCAAAAACGACCCAAGTGTCAACTACCAAAGTGGGAAGTTGCCCATAGTAGAAAAACTAAGGACTATAAAGGGTAACTCAAGTTTGACTCCGTAATTGGTTGCCCAAAAGTAGTTACAGCTTACAACTCACACAACTTACAATAAAAATTCACTTTCTTTTAACGTCCACCACTTATCAAAATTCAGTGTGATCGAAAATGAATTTAATAATAATATATGATATCTGATTTCAAATAAATTTAATTAGTAGTAGTATCGTAACAGATCAAAATTATGTGTGATCGAAAATGATATAAATAAATTAAATCCTAAACCAGTCAACAATCGAATAAACATGTTTTTACAAAAGCGAAAGTGGGTTTGGGTAAGATGGAAGAATTAGTGGGGCAGAAGCCGCAGCGTTTTTTCAGGCTTCTAATTTCTCTATCTTTTTCAAATTGAAAGGAAGGAGGTCGTTGATTCACTTCGGTGCTCAATTTTATCAATCCATCCAAACCGGATTTTTCTTTTTATTTCTTCTCTTTTCTTTTTCTTTCTTTTTACTCAATGTTTTAAAACATGAGTTTAGAATCGACCCGGTCGTGTCACCGGGTTACTGATTCAATCAGTTTGACCGCCGGGTTAACCCGGTTTTCCACTTAAGTATATTGCAATATTTCGGCTAACCAAACACGTATAGAACCTTTAATATTCAATACCAAACATACACAAAGCTTAAAAAATTCAATACAAGTAACATAATAGGTTTAAAAAACATATATTATACAACACCAAACACACATAATTCAACAACAATATAAGTTTAAACTTAAAAACAAAAATATTCATCATCTCGATTAATCTAAACTTATCATATATCATTTATGTTTTGCTTCATTAGTAAAAAGTGTTAAATTAGGCTCGACACAAGCTATATTCGACCCCACTCTATCCAACCTAACTCGAGGTGCTTTTAGCCGACCTGACCATGACCTAGTGAGCAACGACCTTAGCTTTTTTGCTAGGTCCGCCATTGTGTCGGTTCAATCTGATTTAATGAACACTCCTAGAGATAACTAGTAGAAAAATGGTCCATAATAAAAATGAGCTTGCAATGTTTTCCGCAATAAAATGACTATGAAATGAAAATGGAATAATCAAAGACCTTGGAAATGGTCTCTAGATGGTCACATTGGCTTTTCAGTTGCTTCGGTTCGAGATATGGTTGATTCTCACATTTTAGATGTGGACCTTGTGGCCACTCGTTGGAATCGTTCTATCCCAATTAAAGCTAACGTTTTTCTCTGGAGATTAAAGCTCAATCGACTTCCATCGAGGGTTAACTTAAACCGGAAAGGCATTGATATCGGTTCAATTCTTTGACCCACCTGTCATGATGACGTCGAAACAGCTAATCATATTTTCTTCAACTGTGAGATGGCTCAAGATTTGTGGATAATGTTGGCCAAATGGTGGGAGTTGGATATTCCTATATGTGCTAACATATCGGATTTGTACGATTGGCTAGACTCCTTATCCGTTCCAAGCAAGGCGCGTTTGTTTCTTGAAGGAGTGGGGGGACTCTTTTGTGGACTATTTGGAATTACCGTAATCACTTGCTTTTTTCTAGTTCTCCTCCTAAGAAGTCGGTGCTTTGGGATTCTATAGTTTCGCAATCTTTCTTATGGATTTCCTCTAGAAATCCTAAATTTATGTGTAGTTGGGTTTGTTGGTTACAAAATCCCTTAGCAACTATTTCCTCTTTGTAATATTTTTTCCTAGCTTTTGCTAGTCTTTTATATAAGCCGCCGTTAAAAAAAAAGACCTTGGAAATCAAGGAATCATCAACCAAATCCTATTTTGCATCACATCTTTTGAATAATTGAATTTTAATACATGAAATTGCATGATATCTAAATTTGAGACACTAAAATTGAAATTAAGAATGACTTAGAGTCAACCAACTTGCCTTTACTCTTTTCTAAACTTCATTTGATCTTTTATTTTCATAGAATTCATTCACAATCTTCCATCCATCTGTAAGTGGTTTTAGTCACAAATTACTTATATGGTAAATTTTCAGTGAAAGCCTGAAATATATAATTATTATGTTCTTGTGTTTTTCTTAAACAGAAAGGAAAAGAAACAAACAAGAAATAACAGGAAAATTCGTAACACTTTTCTTCAAATATTTTCCGCCTAAATATGAGTGGATTTAGACAGAAACAAAATTACACTTAAACTATTGAGTATGCAATAACCAATATAACTTTCACTATTTTAAGTCTCTTACTCATTTGTACTTTTGTGTAAAAATGAACATGTTTAAAAAGGCATACATGTAATTATGTCTCGTTTCTTTTTATTTTATTCTTGACTTGATAACACAACATTTTTTCTTTTTCTTTCCTTTCATTTCAACTCGATAACATGAAATAAAAAATCAACTTTCTTTCCTTTCTATTTCTTTTATATCATCTTATTTACCCATCATTTTTATCCCACCTAAAAGATCTCCAACGTAAGTGTTCATATTTTTATTTTAGGTTGTCACAAAGTAAGTGTTCACTTTTATAATTCAACTAAAAAAAAAAAAAAAAAAAAAAAAAAAAAAAAACTATAGTAGTCAAAAAAGATATTTTCTTGGTAGAGTGAATGTAGTTAGTGGTTTTTTGTAAAACTTTGTACATTTAAAAAAATTGTAACACTTCAATTTTTACAATAATGGATTTAAATATATTTTAAAGCTTTCAAGTCAACTCATGTTCTATTTTAAGGTTCTATTTTTTTATAAACAAAATTCTAAGAACTATCCTTGTAATGGTTTGACTAACAGGGTCTAGTGTTGCCAAACTTCAAAAGTACTCCGTATAAGTACAGTACCTCATCACGTCACATACAAAAACGCACCAACTCAAATAAATACAGTACTCCGTATAAGATTGACATGTAACTTAATGACGAAATTGCATAGTATATAAAACTGAGGGACTGAAAGTGAAATTAAGATTGACTTTTAGAGTCAACCAAGTTGCCTTTACTCTTTTATGAACTTCATTTGATCTCTTTTCATTTTCATTGCATTCATTCGATCAATACTTCCATCCATCCGTCAACTGTAAGTTAATTTCAGTCACCGATTAATTATATAGTTGTAGTTTTAAATGTGTGTGGTTGAAGTAATCGTTTTATATTTCAAATTTATAGTACGTATGATGAAACTTATATGGTAAAATTATTTGTTCCTTACTTGTTGGGTTTCGGTTATTCGATCAATAGAATTCTTATACTCTATCTAATGACTTTTAATATTGTCTCATTTTGTAACATTTCAATATAACGAGGTGGGAGACGGCGCGTTGCGGCAAAGCGTTGTTTCACGTTTTGTCAAATTCTTATAATAGCTTACTTTACTTCAACACCCTTCTCGTTTTGTTAGCAATACTAACTAATAGAGATGGTTTAGAAGGTTTTATTAAATATAGTGTTAGTGTGTTCAACCTGCTTCGTATGTCCATAGCCCATTTGACCCGTTTTCTTTTTATTTTACCACTTTGCACGTTAGACATAAAACAACCTGCATCTACCCGTTAAAATATATACGGGTCGAAATTGGCACCTCTATAAAACAACCTGCATCTACCCGTTAAAATATATACGGGTCGAAATTGGCACCTCTATAAAACAACCTGCATCTACCCGTTAAAATATATACGGGTCGAAATTGGCACCTCTATAAAACAACCTGCATCAACCAAATGGAAGAAATCAGTAAGACCAAGAGTTGAAATCATTAGATAAGCGTTTGGCCTCGGGGCATTAGTAACAGCAGCATGTTTCAGCCCATGATCTTCAACGCATTTTGTTAATTTGTATAGACCATCTATAGGCTCCACCTTTCCTTCACCAATCTGTATACAAAATAAAGATCACACACAAATGAAAACACACAAACACAAAGAGTGTCTTAGTTTCTCAAGTTGGCTTATGAAGTTGAGCTTAATGCCTTCTTGAAAATCATAAGCTTAACTTCATAAACAATTTCAAGCGTAAAAACAAAATCCAAACAGTCCTAAATCTTAATTTGGGTGATAAAGTAGCGATACCACTTATTTGGGTGGTGACACTACAGGAAGGACAAAAGAGCAACAAATGGACAACAGGCATCACAAAAGACACAACATTCGCAAACAGATAAACACGCACAAACTGACCACAAAAGCACATAAGTCTCAGTATCAGCAAATGCACCCAGAAAACACCAAAAGGTTACAGCTAATTGGCTAGATTACAATCTGCACTTTACGGGTACAAATCGCTAAATTAGGGTTTAGCCGGTGCCAAATACCCATGTTGGCTGCAACCACAAAGTCCATGTGGCTACTCCGCCGAGATACGTGAACTGAAAAAGCACCATAAACCAAAAGTGGTAGGCGTCAAACAACAACCCCCACCATGGCTGCAGCCAAAAAGTCCATGTGGCTACCCCGCCAAGATACGGGAGTCGGCCACCGCCTAACGCCAAAAATTAGGGTGTCCAGTCAACCGTGTCGGAAGTGGTAGGCGTCAAACAGCAGCAACTCGCAACAACAAACTCGCCGTGGCTACCCCGCCAAGATATGGGAGTCGACCGTCGTTAAGATTTTGTGTGGTTCACTGTTTTGCTAGATAACAAGGTCTAAATAACTAAACAAGTTAATAAACCCAAAACTTTATGAAATTCCAAATTTTCGACAGATCAAGGAAAATACTATAGTGTCCAAATATTTACATAGCATGAACAACAATAGAAAATAATTTAATCACATTTTATGAAATGCAATCATACAAGCTTCTTTCTACAAACCCACTTGCCTTCATTCTTTTTAACTTTGAGCTTCCATCCATCCATACATAAACTGCAAGTCCTTTTACTTTTTTATATTGTTTCGTTGTTGTTTTTGTGTAGCTATCCTTTTAAGACTACGTATGAACCTGAGCCACATATTTAGTAAAAGGAATTTTTTTTGAAATTGCATTCTTTATTCCAAGTTATATATATATTTGTTTTAGGGCAGACTGATGACTGAAAATCTTAGTCATGGATTCTTTGTACTATTATTGATAATGGCTCTACTCTTTCTGATGCTCTTTACTTGTGGACGCAGTTTGATCTCGTTATTGATAATGGCTACGACGTCCATTCCTCATCGGTGGAAATATGATGTTTTTGTTAGCTTTAGAGGTGAAGATATCCGCAAAGGCTTCATGGATCATATGTTCAATGATTTCGACCAAAAAGGAATTCATGCTTTTAGAGATGATACCAAATTGCCTAAAGGAGAAGAGATATCTCCTCATCTCTACAAAGCCATTGAAGAATCTAGGTTTTTGTTAGTTATCTTCTCCAAAAATTACGCTTCTTCAACATGGTGTCTGAGGGAACTTGTCAAAATACTTGACTGCAAGCAAATGGGAGAGCTTAAACATGAGGTTCTAATAATCTTTTATGATGTTAAGCCTGATGTCGTGAGGAGACAAACTGAGAGCTATGCTGAAGCTTTTGCTAAACATCAAGATTTAAATAGACCAGAGGTAGCTAAATGGAAGGAAGCTTTATCCATGGCGGCTAACTTATCTGGATGGGATCTCCAGGACATGACAAATGGGTAAATTTCTTGTTTTTGTGTAATTAGTCTTGTAACTCTACTAAAGCTTAACACTTTGAGTAAAGTTTCACTTACTTATTGTCTCTTTGTGGTTAACAGGTATGAGTGCAAGTTCATCAATTGCATCTCCAAAGACATCCTCATAAAGTTACGTGACGGACCCTTAGATGTTGTTGCGAACCTTGTTGGCATAGATATCCATCTCGCCAAATTAAACTTGTCACGCTTCATTGGGTCAGATAAGGTTAACATGATTGGAATATGCGGTATAAGCGGGATAGGAAAGACTACCCTTGCCAAAGCTATATATAATATGATGTATGTCCACTTTGAAGGAAGTTGCTTTTGTGAAGATGTCAAAGATGTCAAAGAAGCCCAGATGCAAATGATTCGTAAGATTATGAAAACAAATGATCTGAAGATATCAAATGTTGGTGAAGGAATTATGGTAATAAAGAAAAGGATGGTGTGTAAGCGGATCCTTCTTGTTTTGGATGATGTGAATAATTTGGAGCAGTTAGAAGCACTAGCAGGTTCATGTGATTGGTTTTTCCCTGGAAGTCTTATTATTTTCACTAGTAAAGACAAACAATTGCTAAGGTCTCATGATGTGGAAATCTATGAAATGGAGTCTTTAGATTATAATGAAGCTCTTGAGCTCTTTAGTTTGAATGCATTTGGTGAAAGGCATCCCATAGAAGATTTTAAAGAATTTGCTTTCCAGATTGTGAAATATTTGCATGGTCACCCTTTGGCTCTCAAAGTTATTGGTAGATTACTGCGTAAAAAACCTGTGGATGTTTGGGAAGGCGAATTGAAAAGACTCCAAACATTTCCTAATTCAGATATACTCCAAAAACTTCGACCAAGTTTTGATGGGCTAGCATCTGATCAGAAAAGAATGTTTCTTGACATTGCATGTGCCTTCATTGGGGAAAATAAAGATTTTGCGGCAAGTGTACTACACAGCAGTCATTGTTCTGCAAATGCTATTATTGAAGTCAGCAGTCATTGTTCTGCAAATGCTATTATTGAAGTTCTAGCTGATAAGTTCCTAATAACAGTATCCGAAGATTGTCTTCAAATGCATGAATTGATTCAAAGCATGGCATGGGAAATTGTTCGTGAAGAATTTATTCTGACTGGAAAACAAAGAAGATTGTGTATATCATCAGCATCGAGTGAAAAGAAAGTAAGAAGTGGCATATTCTTCTTTACCTTCATATTCATACAAAAGTATACACAATTGCATATGTTACTCTTTATAATTTATGTTACATGTTCTTGCTTTTCCAGGTGGAATTGACTGAAGCAATTGAAGTTCTAGTCCTTTTGTTAAGGAAATCTAGTCAAGAGGTTCACATAAACGCTAATTTTTTTGCACTTATGAAAAATTTGCGGATCCTGAAAATCTATTCTAAGGAAGAATTCCATCAGAAAGTGGAATTGAAGGGCTACAATGTGAAGTACTCAGGAAGTTTGGATTTTTTGTCCAATGAGCTAAGCTTGTTTTGTTGGCATGGATGCCCTTTCAAGTACTTACCTTCAGATTTCTATCCAGAAAACATTGTTGTCATCGACCTCTCTTACAGCAACATAATGCAACTTTGGACTACACCAAAGGTATTTACTTGTTCATACACGTGTTCATATTTGACACCTCGAGATATAAGGACTAATCTTTTTTCTATTGATATCAGTGTTTAAGAAGGTTGAAAATAATGAAGGTAAGGTACTGTTGTAACCTAACAACCACTCCTGACTTCTCAGAGAATACAAATCTCGAAGAGCTAGATCTTGAAGGTTGTGTGAATTTGGTTACAGTTCACCCATCTATTGGAATGCTTAATAAGCTTGTTGTCTTAAATCTGAAAGACTGCACACGGGTTGGGAGTTTTCCTGAAGCCTTTTGGTCTAGATGCTGGACTTCAATCTCTGGTTTCATATGGAACCAACATCCCCAAAGATCAGTTTCATTGGCAGGTTTAAATATGTTAAAGTCCCTGAATTTCAGCTACTGCAATTTAGTTCAAGTGCCCGATGGCATTGGAGGCTTATCATGTCTAAAATATCTATACTTGGAAGGGAACAATTTTACTAGTTTGCCTGGAAGTTTGAGTCAACTTTCTAGTCTTTTATGGCTTAATGTTAATGGTTGCAAGAAGCTGGAAGTGTTGCCCGAACTTCCACATAGCCTATATAATCTTGATGCATCTGATTGCACCTCCTTAAGTTCAATTAGGGGATCAAACCCAATAGAGAGCAGAAGGTCCACTTATCTCAACAATTGTCCAAAATTGTTTAAGGTGTCGACATCGGAGACTCAATGTCTCGACTCATCTGTAACTTCCCAAGGCTCTCGATTTTCTTCTTTCCTTCGGTATGCAGATAACAGATGTGAATTGTTCCATTTGCCAGGAAGTTCCATTGAGGAATTGAATATGTTTTATGAGGGAAATAGCATTCCAAATTGGTTTACAAATAAAAGTTTGGGAAATCATGTAAAGGTTGAATTGCCATCAGATTGGAGCTTCAGTAAGTTAAGGGGATATGGAGTTTGTGTTGTTTTTAAGAGAAAAAAACCTTCCAAATCTTTTGGATACTATGTAAACAACTTTGATGGAGCTTATTTGGGAGGATGCGGTCCATACTACTATGGGCGATATTTTGAGGATAAGCCAATAAGAATCGATGAGTCAGATATGGTTAAGGGGATATGGTTGCATTATACAACAAGTGAAATAGAGGGATGGGTGAAAGCAAAGAATTTTGTAACATTTTGTTTTGATGAGAGTGAAGAAATTGAAGTGAAGGAGTGTGGTGTAAGACTTGTTTGGGATGAAGATTTAGATCAAGAAGAAGCAGACTTGAGTATGTTCCAAGACCTCCCAACTCTATCACATGGTGGGGCCTTGTGCTGGTTTTGGCGCTTGGGAAGAATGGAGTGGACATGGTAGGATAAATTATTTATATTAGATTTTGTAATTTTTATTTGGTATTTTTATTAGCCACAATAATCTTTGATAAATCCATGTAGGAGACACCCACCAGGTGTTTGATGAAATGCATGAGTAGAAATCCTTTACTATTATACCAGCAAACTGTCGTTAGCTATAACTCTACAGCCTGTTTGTAGATTTTTTTTGGATTTAGGATGTATTAAGAATAGATTGTTGTGTTTTGAAGTGGTGATGTGTACAGTAACATTGCTTGATAATTCAACCATGAAGTCCTTAAGTCTCACTGACTTTGTTTTAAACCTTTTCCCTATTCCTAATTCAGTCACACTTTGAGCTTGTGGATCAACCAAGTGATTTGTTGTTGCCACCTCAGTTTGATCATTAGTCAACAACTCATTACCTTCATTAGGTAATTCAACTTTCTCGTGCATGACATTACTGTCCTCCCCAACATTGACCTTGTCGACAAGGTTGCGTTGAGGATAAGTATGAAACACATCAGCTTGTACCCAGGTGGCTTCTTCAGGAGCTTTGCCGTGCAACTGAACTAAATATTGCTTTGGTACATCTAGTAATGTGTCTGCCTCTCTTATTTGTACAATAGCTTGTGGTGTCATTTGGGATACCCTCCCTTGCCACATGGTCATTGGGGCTGTCGTCGACATGTAAGAAGAGAGACATGATAAAGATCATAGATTTTAGCATCGACATGTAACAAAATTGATAAAGATCATAGATATCAATCAATAGGTACTGCATTACATAAAAGAACTGCTATATCTTCCTAGTTTATATGTCCAAACACCCCTCAAGTAATATATATTACAGGTCTATATTACAGGTCTACATAAGTAAAAATTGGTTCACCAGGAAGAGAGGTGAAAACCAGAGTGGAAGCACTTGAGATGTGCGTGTGCACGTGTGCGAGCACGCGTTTTGTGTATAATGCTATCAACCCTGTTCGTAACAAGTCCAACGACGCACAAAACACTTTCTCATGATAATATTCCAAGACAAACCAATCCATAGTAGAACACACAATGAATATCAAATTTGACTGTTTATTACCAATTAAAATGTTACAACTTTAGCGTACATTATTTTTACAATAAGCATCTAACAATCAAAACTATATATTTATAGTAATCGCAATCCAATATTAGAATTTCTAGCCAAGATTATACCAAAGAAATATCGTAAAGTTCCCATGCAATGGTATCAAAAAATAACACCACCAAACTCCAAACTAAAATGCCCATTTATCAGTTTCATTTTTCCCCATTTGACTTTTTGACGACACCTTAAACGGTCCACTTGACCCAAAGGGAAGTCATCAAATGAGTATGTATGACCATGGTCAAAACCTGCATTGCTACTCATTGAATCAAACCTTGCGAAACTACAGTCTTGTGCCGTGCTGCTCATTGAGTCGAATCTTGAGAAATTATCCTGTGTGTAGCTGCTCGTGGAATCAAATCTCGAGAAGGTTTCTTGTTTGGGAGAACCTCGGTCAGTGGCACTGAAAGTCATATCTCGAGAAATTATCAAAGAAAGAATTCTCTGCTCTTCCCCCACTGTATCGTGGTAAGTGCCAGCTCGAGAAGCTGGTGAGCCAGGAACCGAATCATCAAACCCAAATGGACTCTTTTTCTGGAAGAAACTGTTATTGCCTTGCGGGGAATCACTTTTCCTTGGACTTGCAGTGAAATGTACTGTATTAATTTTCATGCAATGATATAATTGAAAAAAAGATATGAACTCACCTTAGCTGTGTCACTATTGAATCCCCACACCGAATCTACATCATCATTGTTGTCAAAAGTACCCCATCAATAGACTAGTGCATGTTTAGATCTTTCCACCAAACAAGGTACACGTTTTGTTGTATTTAGACAATGAAAGATCAGACCATAAACTGAATCCAATCAGTACCTTTCTGTGTCAGCATCAAAGCTCTTTCCGTAACGTTTAAATGAATCCTCCTTGGTTGGACTTTCAAATATATTTTGCGCCGTGGGACTACCAGCTGGGCTTTTAGCCGACTCATCTTCGCTATGTATGTATGCTGATTCAGCATCATGACTCATGAGATAAAAGATGATACCCTTTGGAAGCTCAATAACTGCAGTTGACTTGACGAAAAAAAAAAATCAATGAACTCAATATCTCTGGAATTCCATGTTTTTTGCAACATCAATTCCATGTTTTTTGCACGAACCTGGGTCAGGCGAAAAAAAAATGACGGGTCAGTCAAGCCATCCTTAAAACTTACTAAAATCTGTTACTTGGGATCATATGAACTTACTTGAAGTAACTGAAGTGACTTGAAGGATACCATCAGCGCTGCCCCCTGGTCCATTTTCACAAGTACTGCCTGATTCAACCCCATCTTCCTCTCCTAAAAGTCAACAGAAAAATCAATTCAATTAACAAAAAAAGGGATTATACTCCAAGTATACAATTAAAAAAAAATCACAAAAAATAGATATAATGTGCACTAATAAGCTGCCAGTCCAGTAGAAAGTGATAATGCAATGCTATTTCTCAAGCCATTTAACAATTTTAAGTAGAAGGGGAGATTTATGTGGAAACAGGCCAACTTGTAACGGGTGGGTCAAACTCAAAAAAATCTCTTGATATAGGAAGATAATATAAAGACAATCATCATGTCTGCACTGGATTCGAAATTCGACCCTTGTCACACGTCTAAACGTAGGGTTATGGTTCAAGTCTGGTTTCGGATTTGGATCCTGGTCAGGCCTAGTAACAGGTTTCTGTGCTTTTGCTGTTACGTGCAAAACATAACCTAAGTGTACTTATTGATGCTTAAATGAGTCAAAATTGTCACATTTGCAGCAGATATCTGTGTAGTTTTCTCTACTTTGTTGCAGAATGAACTGATTCTGAACCAGTACAAAAACATGTTTCTCGGGCAACCAATCAGAATAGTTTTAAACATATAAAACCCGAAAATTGCTTATGAAACTCCCATCGTTTGCTTCATGAATCCAATCGAATTAACAAAAATTCCATAAAAAAAACTTTGAAACTTAATTATAATATTTCAGTTTAAACAAAACCTTACAATTAACTTACAAATGCACAACAGCCATTGATTTCATCATGCATGAAGACACGTCCATTTCACGAGCCACCTGGTTCTTCGACGCGTGAAGCCGTGAACCCACTTCATCTTCGGGTTTGAGACATCACACATTATCAAAAACTCCATCACCTGTCCGAATATCTTAAACATTTCTATCCCAAAAATCAGGTTCTTATCAGCTACAAATACCGAATTCCAGTCCATAGGTGCATCAGGATGCACCGAAACTTCATTCCAAGTTAGGTAAACGAGATCAAGGTCCCACAAATTCCGAACTGACACCAGATACAACCGTTGACCATCACAGGACACTAGCCTTGGGGTGTACTCGTGGACCCTTGGTGGGTGTGGAGTCGTTTGGACTCGAGTCCAGAGACCATGTCCAATGTCATACGCTGTGAGCTTATCAGTCTTGGAATACACGTAAAAGACCCCGTCACAAACGACTCCCAAGCAAACAACCCCAAAATCAACTGGTAACCGTTGAATTTCCGTCCATTTGTTTGACGAAGAATCAAAAATCTCACATGAATTTAAAGCCTCATCCCATGAACCAATCCCCCCTACCGCTATTATAAAGAACTGTCCTCGGTCTTTCACATTACTCGTGTGCTTGGTTTTTTCGTTTCTTGATGTACGTCTAACCAAAATCCTGTGAGGATCCCCATAAACATCCGATACTCCACCAATCTGCGTCCGTGTCCGGAGTTGACTTTTGATGGTCAAACAATCAGAGTTGGCTTCAAAACCCCCTAGAACGGACTTTGACCTTGCGTGTTTCATTGATGCAACCTTGTTCCAAGATTTTGTCATAGGGCTAAAAACCAACACTCCTCTGTGTGTCTTTCAGTCCATTCTTCCGGAGCTCGAACAACCTCCGACAATGAAAATGTTATCATGGACAGTGGCAACTGAGAACAGAAACCGATTCTTAAGAATTTCTGCCTCAACTTTATGCCATTTGTTGAAAGAAACGTCAAAAGCATATATCACGCGAGAGTTAAGACCATTTGTAACAGTACCGAAAAGGAACAACCATGGACTCAGGTAATACCCTTCTCGTCTCATCTGCATAAAACGAGGTGGCGTAGTCAAAGATCTCCATTTCCTGCACACGAGCCAAGTGTTCATTAAGCTCGTCAATGGAAGTCTCATGAAACACAACTTGAGAATATCATCAAGAAGAAACACATGCATTGTGTTGTTTCCGTGTGACTCTTCAATTTCAAAACTCTTTTTCCTATTATTTCTCTTCCACAACCGATCCACTCCATATGAGAAACAATCCACACTTGTTGCGGTCCCACACACGGGTTTGTAACCTTTACTCACAACTTCACCGAACTCGTCACTTGTTGCGGCTCCAACCTTGCACCCTCCGGCCCTAGTATACAAACTCAGACACCTTAATGAAACGACTCCCGTGTCATCATCATCAATATCATCATCCATCACACTTGCATGGTAGTCGTTTTTTAACTTTTGGCTAATGCTTCTAACTAGATGTTTCGACACATTGGAAGCCTCATGTTCTTTATGTGATGTTTCACCCCTAAGTTGTTCAGGTATCATCTTGCATTCTAAGCCTGGTCATACAAACATTACAAATTAGAATATGATAAAACAAAATCAAGTACACGGGTTTCAGTTGAACAATCAGGATTTTCCAAACATGTTTGCATTCTAAGAGATTGAAACTAGACTAGCACAAAAACATGGCTAATTTGTACTCGGAAAGTCAAATGACTAATTTCAAACTTTTAAACTTGCATGGTTCAATATGAAGTTGACACACAGAATTTTCCACATGTTTGCATACTGCACATACTACAGATATGACTTTCAGCGCAAAGAGATATTTGTACATCTTAATGTGGTTGCAGCACAGCACAGCACAGCACAGCCCAGCCCAGCCCGTTTTTACATGTTACCAGGCATGTCCAGCACACCTATTCTGCTACCTCTAGTCTAAGCAGTGTCAGAGCTTACTTGGCTTGTAATAAAGAATGATAGGCTCAAGTTCAAAACTCATGGCCAGGCAAGATTGAAACTCAAGTTCAGACCTTTCACTAGTAAAAAAGATCGCTCTGTGACTTGTATAAGTTTGAGAAACCATAAAATCTTTGAAGGGGGCACAATTTACAAATACATTAGAGCTTACTTCTAAGTGTCAAAAGTTAGTTACTGTGTACTAAGGGCGTGTTTGGGTGCGTGTTTTGCTAAAGTGATCATCTCATATCTAGTGTTTGGATAAGTACTTCTTCTGATTATGAAATAGTAGAGTATTATATACCTTTATTTTACACGAATTCTCCTTAATCAGTTAAAATTTGTCACAACTCAACCATATTAAATGTTATAATTACAGTTTACAACTTCAAGCTACATGACTACATGAGCACATCCAAACACCATCTATAAAACACATAAGTAGTTTATCATCTGATATCAAAACGCAGATCCAAACATGAACCACCCCCCAATTTCTAATCACCTATAATACGAAACTAGTAACTACATATTTAAAAATTCCTCATTTTGAAAATTAGTCATTTTGAAGGACGACAAATAACAAACTGCTTTATGCCATTAACACTATACGGAGGAACCGAGTACATGTTATTTATATTGTACAATCCAGTACATAAAAACAGCACAAACAACAACCAAAGTCAAGTCAAGTACCCATAGATTCAAATTTACATAAATCCATTAAAATACATAGACCAAACTCAGTCAAATAGCTTGTTTCTTTTTTCCTTCAAAATTAACAGTCTTATAAACTATTAAACCAGATACATTTTTCAGATCAACAAGTCAAAATCCAGTGTCGAACATGAATTTCTAAAATGCTATGTTTGACCATCTAAAGTCAATATTTGACCCAATCAAAAAAGGAACACAAAAAATAACACAAACCCATGTACTCTATCAAATATTAGTCAGCCAAAAGCTTGAAAAACAAATAAACATATGAATGTACTAAGTGCATAAGAGTAAAGATACAAACCTCATGAAGTTTATATTCAAGATTCTTGATTTGAGCCCAAGAATCAACGCAGATATTAGATCCAACAAAAGGGTATGTATGAGTAGTTATTTAAAATGGGTCGTGTGAAAAGAAACATTTTTCAAGAGAGAAGAGAGAGAAATGATGGATCTCTCTTTATTTTGAAGTGAAGTCATGATATCACTTTAGTTCAGAAAAATGGAACATAGGTGTTCCTGTTTTTTTGTTTTATTTACCTGAACTTAGATTATATTTCTTCTTTTTTGTAACTTGATGAAAGTTGTTCGTGATACGTCCCAAAAATAATTAAGTACGGTAAATTGAATGGTAATAAAAAAAAAGTATTTTGTTATTCTTTATTTTTGTAAAAAAATTAAATTAAAACCAAACATTTTAGTAAGAGTAAATTTAAAGAAATGTGTTATATCCAAATTGTATGGCGTAGTTAGTGTTTTTTTAAGTTTTATTTTTTATTTATTTATTTATTTATTTTGAAACAATTGATGCAAATATCATTTATGCTCTAAAGTGAAATGAATAAAAATCTAAAATTAATCAAATTGAAATAAAAAAGTCTCAACAAAAGGAAAAGCATTTTAGTTATTTCATTTTGGCCCATATGTAGGGTTGCAATTGATTCAAGCCGAGCTCAAGCTCTATAAGGCTTGAGCTTGGCTTGAAAGAAAAATACTAGGCTTGAGCTTGGCTTGATAGTTTGTCAAGCTTTCATCATTCAGGTTTGAGCTTGGCTCGAATAGGTTTCGAGCAAAGCTTAAGTTTGGCTTAAAAAGCTGGAATGTATACAAAAATATAATATTCAATAGCTAAACTCAATAATAAATATGTGTATAACATGTTCATACTACTAATCTAATATACACATCAGCGGCTATATAACCTGCATTTTAATAGCAGCTAAATAAAGAGCAGCCAAACACAAGCTATTTTGCCACTTTGTTACATATTACCCATTTTCCCACTTATGATATATCTCATTTTGTAGCCTTAATTATCGTTACTGAGTTGAGCTTAATAACCAAATTTGCTCTTATAATTAGGATAATAACCAAATTTGCTCCTAATTACTTATATGAAATTTATTTCATATATATCTATATTAAAGCTTGAAAAAGCTTGATACGAGCTCGAGCCAAGCTTGAGCTTGGCTTGTTAAATGTTTCGAGCTATTTTTTGGGCTTGAGCTTGATAAAATCTTGACTCGATCGAGCCAAACTCGAGCTCGAGCTGCTTGATAAAAGTTTGACTTGATTACAGCCCTACCCATAAGCGATATCTGCACCAAAATTTTTTCACAAAGATGACACCAACACTTTCATATGAGTGGTCCCAAAAATTGTCTTTGAAATTTTATGAGTGGATGAGTATTTTTTGTCGGACCCAATAAGCTTTTTTTTTTTTTTTTTTTATTTTTATTTTTTTTTTTATATATATGAGGGGTTTGAGTTGTTGATGTGTTATCGAAAGAGGATTAGATCAGGGGAGGAGTCAAAAATTTACGTTAAGGGGGGGGCCATAAATAATTTGTATAAAAACATATAAATCATAGGTCGGTTACTCGTTCATTGGTTCATCAACAACCTAATTGACTTTTAAAACATTTTATTTAACACATTTGAAATTACAAACCATTCATCAACAGCCTTAAATTGTTAATAAAATAATAATGATCTTCTTATTACATCAACAAATTTTACATAAGCAGATAAACATTCTAAATTAACTAGATATCATGCTTTGGTAATTCTTTTTGCATTATGTTAAATAACAAAATAAAACAACTAGTTCAAGTATAATAAAGAATGAACTAGAAAGCAAACAATGAAAATCAAGTTTCACTTTCCCAAGCAATATGACAAAAAAACTCTCAGTACGTGTACGATTATTAGATCACTTACAACAATCACACAAGTTAAGTTTTAATACGGTGTCACGTAAGCGCCACATCAGCTCTAACACTTTCACCTTAACTTACAAAAAAACACCCACAACAATAACTCAACCTTAACTCAACAACAATTTACAAAAAAACACTCCTTCATTTAGGGGGAAAGTGATTTTTTTTTTTTTACACAATACACCCTTAACGCTGAGTTAAGGGGTTAACAACGGCCGTTAACGCCGGCTTAACGCGGCACCATGCAACAATAACTTATCTTTAACGTGGATTAATACCCTTTTAACGCAAGGGTAACGTTATTGATGCAACTGCTATTACCACACAAACAATAATATTAAAAACTTTTCTTCCAACCCCACATTTACAACTATCTTCTACCTCACATGCTCAAATACTTTTCCTTCAAACTATTTTTTCTCCAACCTTCAAATCTTTTTCTCTACCGTGTTGGCAATGGAACTAAGGGCACGTTTGGTAGAGAGAATTTCAGAGAATAGAAATAAAGCAGAGAATATAAATTCAGAGAATAGAAATCAATAGAGAATTTTGTTCAATTATAATGTTTGGTAATAATAGAGACTTGACTCAAGAAATGAAATAAATACTACCTCTGTCCCTAAATAAATGTCCAGTTTGACTTTTTAAAGTCAAACTGGTTCAACTTTGACCTTAAGTATTTTTGTGAGTGTTATATAATATTTTATGCAAAATATATGAATAAATTGAGTTTTAAGTGTATTTTTCAATGGTATAATTTTTTTAATCATGTTATAACACAAAAAAATATTTAAGGTTAAAGTTGAACCAGTTTGACTCAGAAAAGTCAAACTGGACATTTATTTAGGGACGGAGGGGGTATATATATATATATATATATGTATATAGTGTAACTTTCAAACGAGAACCATTTTAACTGCGAGAACTGAGAGAACCACCAAAAACATACATGCACGCCTTCAATAATTATATTTTTGCACATATGTTTTAAAAAAAAACATAGTTGTTCTAAAGAATTTGATAAGAAATTGAAAATACAAAATTTTTCTTTGAAGGTGTGCATGTATGTTCTTATAAGACGTGCAACGACAATATTGCGGCCGTGGGTAAGGTTTTTGTGAAAAAAGATGATGAGTTCATAATGATATTGAAGAACATAGGTGGATGCTTACGATTATTGATGATTTGCATGTATTTTTATTTTATTTTAAAAGGCGTGCATTCATGTTTTTGGTGGTTCTCTCAGTTCTCGCAGATAAAATGGTTCTCGTAAGAAAGTCCCTATATATATATATATATATATATATATATATATATATATATATATATATATATATATATATATATATATATATATATATACTAGACTTCAAAGCCCGCCCAATGGGCGGGCATGACTTGTAATTATAATTTTGATAATTTTAGTTATCGTAATTTTTTTTTTTTATTTTTTTTTTTTATTTTTTTTTTTTTTGGCGGGCATTTAATTATAATTTGGATGGTTTTAGTTATCGTAAAGCTTTGACCTTCTCCTTCTGTTCTTCGAGTTGCTTCTCTGTTTCTGACTTTTTAAGGTAATTCTTTAACAAATAAGCAATCCCACACACCCCCTAATTATCTTTTTCTAATTATTCCATATCATATGCTTATTGTCAAAACACAAAGCCATTAAAAGGAACTTCTAACTGGTGGTTAAAGGTTATGATCCATTTATACAATGTTTGGTATTATCAGTTGAAAGAATTTGGATATAAATATTATTAAACAAAAATGTATGATTCATTTATATTATTTTGACCCTTTATATATCTTTATGATAAAACACGTAAAACTCAATATCGTAATCAACCTATCACTTTATAATTAGAGGCACTCCAATTAGTTTCTTTTGTTACAATACCATCTGAACCCAATATTATCAATGATGCAATCGAGATGTTCAAAATCTTCATAAGAGTTTTTGTTATCAAATAATTGCATGAAACTAATGATCAAACTTAAGAAGCTCCTTCCTCCCAGTCACATAAAATAGCATATTTCTCCTAGTCACCTAAACACATTGATAATTCCTTCTTCCCAAAACCTTTCCTCTACAAAAAAGCGCAACTTAAGACGCAATCTTGCCCATTTCTGCTAGCAACAATATACATTAGAAAGAAACACAAAGGCTTCATGTTCAAGTAGCAAGTTGCAACACGTGCAGCAGCAAGTCGCAAGGCCTGAAGAAGCAACAAGATGTAAATCCAGTAGCATAGCTGAAACTCTGACAGTAGCAAAGCTGAAATGTGACAACAACCAAGTTGTAAAGCTGGTAGAAATCAAGTCGTGACACCAACATTGGCAAGCTGCAAACGCCAACGTACAGCAAGCAAGTACCAATGGCAAATTTTTTGCTTAATTCAAGAGCTTTTCATCATCTCAGGAATGTGATGAAACCTATGAGGAACTTGTAAAATTTAGTGAAGCCTGAATTACCTCTGAAAGAAATTAATGAAATAAGTGTACAGGATCAAAGATATCCGACAGTAGGTAAACCATATCCCTTTGGACGACCGAAGATGTTAGATCTTGGCTAATCTTGTTAAATATGGAAAAATAAATAACACAAATACAGAATAATCGTCTATAAAAATTGGACTAAACTATATTATTTAGATGCTCACAGTTGCGTATATGTCAACCGCACACAAAAATATGAATATTTGAGGACATAGTTACTTAAATGAAAACAGTAAATTGGTGTACCATGAATATGCAAAACTCAAAATGGGTAAGATAATGCAAAAATTAACTTGGTCAATCTTTAAATCCTTCCCATCAAAGCTGCTTTAGCTTGTTCTTCCTCCTCTAATCTTTACTGTAAGTCTATGGTGCTAATTGTGTAATATTTCTAAAAAGATAATGAGGCTATCAAATAATATAAGTCTATGGTGCTAATTGAAATACGAAATAAAACATGTTTGTAAATGATGTTTGTTATGTTGTTTGTGTAGTTTTCGTATTTGTCACACTGAATAATCTTCAAATTCTAGATTTCTTCTGGGAAGCCTCTTGTTCGTATTATGAAGTTTTCGTATGCTATGACGCCCCTTGTTCGTAAATTTCTTGTAAGTCCTGTGGGAGTTGATAAGACCATCCATGTAGGAGACCCTTTAGATAACTTACAAAGTTATTAATAAAATTTCATTACGATTCAAAATCGTGAATGATCATGAATAATGAATTAGTTTAAAGATAAAAAGTATGAAAGACTCACCTCTTTCCATATCACGAAGGTATAGATCACCAAAAATACGAAAAAAATGAACTTATCATAAGCACGACCCCCTAAAACTGTTTCCAAACGAAGGTGTGTTTGTAGTTTCATTTTGTTAAGAATTAGCAATTGAACGCTCTCCAGGTCTGGAAATAGGCCTATTTAGAGGACGTAATTTCAACCAAAGCTGTTCTGCAATTCAGATATAGTATTATAACCATTACTTTTGACAACAATTTAACTTTATCTGAAGGTTTAAAACCATGAAATAATCATGTTAACTGAGGTAGACGAAGAACGGCTTTATTTCTAATAATGACTCTCACAATGCATTAAAGTTCAGTATTATATGGTTCTACTTAAGCAACAGATAAAATACGGCTTGAATAGATCACTTGTTAAGAGTAGCTGAAATAGTTTCTTGAACAATGGCTTTCCAGTTGTAACCTTTGTTTGAAGTAACGTAGATTGCACCTTCATCAATTACCATCTCCGCGCTGTTTTTTCCTGTTGCCTTTATATAAACCTGCCATAAAAATGTATCCTTTTAGCTTTTATGAAAATGCTTTTACTGGTCGTCACAAGAAAAGGTGGAGCCTATAAATAGAATTTAATAGCATGTCCCCATGGAGTTGAGCACTTAACGGTATACGCTCACAACTATCGATGTATGCAACAGAATTGCTGGTTTCCCAAAAATCCACCCTTCTTTTCCCTTAAAAATGATGGCATTAAACGTAGCTATAGTTAAAATCTTCATCTTCGGCTGAAGATATTGAGCGGGAAACCCACCTGCTACCACCGTCTTTAGTCTCTAAAAGTGTCTGTATTGTCCCCAACAGAAAACTTACCAGAAACCACCATCCAAATGTTCCTCAAAATCAATCAGATATATTGCAAGAAAAATAATCAAAGTAGCTATACATGCTGTTTGGGATTACTTTAGAGTAGTTTTCTGCTTAGGAGGAAGCATAAACATGCTTATTATATCTATGTAATGACTAAGCATTGTACGTGTAGCTTAGTTATATAGTAACCATAACAGACGTCTTAAAATTACTTATTATGGCAACCTTGGTGTTGTCGTTGCCTTTTAGCAATTTTAAAGGTCAATTTCCAATGGAAGAAAAAAATAAGTACAATAGTCCTAAATTGGTTTGCTCAATAATCGATGCCTAATATACTTGAAAGGTCAATTTCCAATGGAAGCCTAGTTATGACATGTATTTTTTCTATAAGGTAGGTATGAGGTGTATCAAATTTGAGCTTCGACCTTGACTCAAAATCATAGAACCGTTTGGTCTTAGTCCCCTCAATCCTACCCCGTCTGATTAGTTTAAGAATTAAAATAATAACAAATTTATTATTATTATTATTTTTGTGGCCAGTCCTTCAACTGGAAACAGGGCTTCTTTGAAGACCACCAGGCTAACAAAGGCCTTTTAAGATCGGGTACAGTTTAGTCCGTGGATCATTTTTGCATGTCTACATACTTACAGCAAGGTATCATGTATTCCTAATCAAGGGAAATATTGCTATTATGACCCGTGGCGGTGGTGTGAAAGTTCTAACTTAACGAAGCAGAAGTAAATAATTACATGGCCATGTTCCAGAAAATAAAGACAAAGAGACTCCGAATCATTAATCAAACCAAAGCCATCAACCTCTGATCCATATTAATAACTGAAATCAAGAAAGAGATAGAAAGCACTATGCACAACCACAAATGTTAAAACCACGATTGATTAAGCGGAAACATGTATACAGGGAGATAAAAAAAACAAAATGGTTTTTTGTGTGTGTGTGTGTGTGTCGTAAAGGTGACCGTCACACAAATTTCTAGCAACAAAATGTTAATAGTACCTGCAGTTCAGATATTTTGACACCATCTAATTCACCAAAAGCTACAACCAAAAAATCTCGTCTATCATTCACGAAATGCTTTGACCATATGTGATACTGCATCCCCACAAGCATATCCCATTCCTACAACAGCAACTGCAGCTTTTTGAGCTATACTACTGGCACCTGAAGTGGACTGAAATAACAACGTAGAGGGACCATTTTAGTCATTAAGAAGAAGATATTACATGGGACACTGTCATGTACCTGACTTTGAATTTTATTACATGCAGCAACAAAGTTCTTAGGACCAGCCAGGGGCGCAGCTTCTAAGGGGGGGGGGGGGGGGGGGGGGGCGCCCGACCCCCCGAAATTTTTTTTGCGATGTAGGGGGTATATAGTTTTCGTGTAGAAAAATTTCGGTATATTCGGTTTCGACCCCCCGAAAATTTCGGTATACCTGAAATATAGCCTTAGGAAAAAAAAATTTAGATCCCGACCCCCCACTTAAAAATTCCAAGCTTCGCCACTGGGAACAGCAATGTATCCAAGTCTCCAACCAGTCATGGCAAAAGCCTATTCAATTTTTCATGAATGATCATTAATAAAAGATGCTCGATTATTTAGGGATACATCTTTAGAGTGGTTTTTTTTTAAAAAGAAAAAGTCATTAAACGCACTATTTACCTTGTAGAACCCGTTGACCGTCAGTGTACGTTCTCACATGCCAGGCAAAGATGCAAAACTCATGTGAACAACAGGTAAATATATTATGTGATCATATATTTCATCAGAGAGCGCTCTGAAATCAACAACAACAGTAAGTTTCACATTTGTTAGAAGTAGAAGTGGCAACTTCAGTACTCAAACCATTTAGTTATGAATGGGTCGATTTGTAGATAAAGTTGAATGTGTGGCTTACCTATCATCATTTTGGCATGCACGTAGATCATGAAATGTCGAGCTTCTTGTGCTTTATGGTAATTTGAATCTGCTTCAGGTGCTTCTGAAGGTTCATACTCTCCATCCTTTTTCACCTCACGGTTTCCAAGGCAGAAGAAAGTGAGATAATCTCTTGGGTCCTCTTCCAGGCCTTGATCTTGTAGACCCTGAATGATATCTTTGTACATCATCTCCATCGTCCTCCTTTGCCAGTCTAGTATAGCCGGAACAGAAGCGCTCTCTGGAATACCGTCAGGCAACATTGGTACAACGACATAGACAGTGAATTTTTCTCCAGCCATAATCTTGCTGCAAATCTTTAGAGAAAGTTATTTTGGTATCAAATCCAATGCACCAACATCATTGACGTCGATATCGTCAGCTTGCCAAGCGAAAGAGCTTCCAAGAAAATACTGATTTTCAATATAGATGAAGTTCTTTCCTCGGCGGATGGCATGAATGTAAGCATCCTAAATACTTCGGTCAATTGTGTTATCTTTACCACTCACAAGACCTGCGTTTGCTGTCCCTTCGGGTGTGTCTGGGAAGCCGAAAGTAGCTCCACCGTCGATTGAGCGAAACAGCTGAACATTCCACGATTATTGGTCATCATGGAACATGACTGAGGACGGTGGGATTATGATATCATTAAGTTATCTGAAGTTAACCAACACATTTTTCCTTCTTGACTTATAACTTATCAACACATCCTAAAAATCATTTAGATGCTCAGAAATCTGTTGTTGATTTACTTCACACCACTGATAATACAATAGAAGTCTGAAAGCAAAGTTGTCAAAGCTTATTTGATTCACAAGCAATCTCATCCCATGGTAACACAGGTGAAATCACAGGTGGTGTGCGTGACATATACCTTAATGTTTCTGACAGTACTTGTTACGAAAGACGGAAGGTCCAGTGCAAATATTTAAAAAAGGGATCTGAGCCGGTAGAGAAGAGAGAAGAACCGGAAAAGAAAGACTATCGATACATATGAAAGTGTAAGAGCTATCATGCTTAAACATATTCATGAGATAAATACCTCACATTCAAAAATTATATAAAAGAACTGTTTCTAATAAATTAAAACCTCGAACTGTTCCTGAAAACTAAAACCTCCTCGAATCAAACCTAACTCTAAGCTGAATAAAACCTATAATTAATCATAATTCAGAAACCTTCTTTTAATCAATCAATCAACTGTTCATGCCGAAATAAAACATAAATCTACTTGTATATAATCCATGTCTCTAATCACCAATAAAAACATCAAATAAAACCTACAACTAATCATAATTCGAAAACCTAGTCATTGCGTGTGCTTGTTTAATACGACCGTGCATACGTTTGTTTAATAAACATCAATCACATTACTACCATTGCAAAAACCTCAAAAAAAACCTAGATATACGCCGAATAAAACCTAAAACTAATCATAACTTGCAAACATTCTTCTCATCAATCAATCTGTTGTTTCGATTCGTAAACCTAAATAAATGAACCTCAAATAAAACCTAAATCAACTCACTGTTTCTAATAAACTAAAACCTCGAACTGTTCCTGATAAACTAAAACCTCCTCGAATCAAACCTAACTCTAAGCTGAGTAAAACCTATAATTAATCATAATTCAGAAACATTCTTTTAATTAATCAATCAACTGTTCATTCCGAAATAAAACGTGAATCTACTTGTATATAATCCATGTCTCTAATCACTAATAAAAACATCAAATAAAACCTACAACTAATCCTAAATAAAACCTAAATCTACTCGTATAGAATCCATGTCTCTAATCAACTACAAAAACCTCAAATAAATCTAAAACTAATCATAATTCGTAAACCTAACTTACTGGTGCATCCTCTTCCACTGGTCGATTAAAAAAATAATCAAAACCTAAAATAAAAACCTCCTATAGTTAAATTAAACCAAATTAATAGCAATTAAACTTACCTCATATTCAATTAGTATGCGATATTAAAACGAATATACAAATAAATTTATACCAATATAAAAAAATTGCATGGTAACATAGATATCTAAAACTGTTAACCAAAAAAAAAGTTCCAAAGAACGTATTTATCAAAACAATAAATACAAATGCTTTATATTTAATAGAGTTTTTACCTTTTATAACAAATTCAGAATGAAGAACAGTTAATGAAATCCTAAAATCATGATGAAGTTTTCTTCATGGAGAGAGTTCTGATGATTAGGGTTTTCTTCATGGAGAGAGTTCTGATGATTAGGGTTTTATTGTGGAAAAATATATGTATGTTTTTTCTATTAAGTCGACAAAATTATACAACTAAATGGTAGGGTTATTTAATTTACATACCTTTATCAATAATAGGCTGCAAGGAAATCCCAAAAATTGGGTTGGTGCAGTGGTAAAGATGTGTGGCAGTCTTTCTCACAACCCATGTTCGAATCTAGAACCATGTGTTTTTGAGAAAAATAAATCCGAAATTGTGAATTGTAAAACACTGCTTACATATACGATGACATGGCACATAATACTGATGACATGTCGCTCAAAACTTGATGACTGGGCATTGACCATGAATATGTGGAAATGATTGGGCATTGACCATGAATATTTGGCAATGACTGGGCATTAACCATGAATATTTGGCAATGACTGGGCATTGACCATGAATATGTGGCAAAAAATAGTCAAACGCCTCCAGTTATATATAATATACATATATTTATATATATATATATATATATATATATATATATATATATATATATATATATATATATATATATATATATATGTATGTATGGGTTAAAATAAAAAGGGCCTTATAATAAAAAGTGTATGAAGGATTGTGAGGGCGACATGTGTCACCCCTATGCCACATCATATGACACATGTCACCCCACCCCCACCCCCCCCACCCACCCCACCCCCCTCCCCCCCCCCCCCCCCCGCAAAAAAAAAAAAAAAAAAAAAAAAAATTTTGGCAATTTTTTTTTCCCGCCAAATTTTTTAGTGCATCACAGGTATAAAGTTACTGCATCACTATTATAAAAGTTACTGCATCACAGTTTTAAATTTTAGTGCATTAACGTTATAAGTTACTGCAACATAGTTGATGCACTAAATTATTAACTATGATGCAGTAACTTATAATAAAGATGCACCAAAACTTAAAAAAGAATCGTATTTTAATTGCGATGCAGTTACATACATATATGATGCAGAAAACTTATGATAATGCAGTTTCTTTATAACCATGATGCAGTAACTTTATAACAATGAAGCAGTAACATTAAAACCATGAATGCAGTAACCGTGATGCAGTAAAATCATAATTGTGATGCAGTAAACGTGATGCAGTAACTTTATAACCGTGATGCAGTAAATTTATAACAGTGATGCAGTAAAATTTTTTGGCGGAAAAAAAAAAATTTTTGCCCAAAAAATTTTTTTTTTGGCGGAAATTTTTTTTTTTCGGGGGGGGGGGGGGGGGGGGGGTGAGTGTCATATGATGTGGCATGGGGGTGACACATGTCACTCCCACAATCCTTCCTACACTTTTTATTATAAGACCCTTTTTAGAATAACCCCACCCTATATATATATATATATATATATATATATATATATATATAGGGTGGGGTTATTCTAAAAAGGGTCTTATAATAAAAAGTGTATGAAGGATTGTGGGAGTTACATGTGTCACCCCCATGCCACATCATATGACACGTGTCACCCCACCCCCACCCCCCCCCCCCCCTCCCGCAAAAAAAAAAAAAAAAAAAAAAAAATTCCCGCAAAAAAAAAAATTTTTTTTGGGCAAATTGTTTTTTTGTTTCCTGCCAAAAAATTTTACTGCATCACTGTTATAAATTTACTGCATCACGGTTATAAAGTTACTGCATCACGTTTACTGCATCACAATTATGATTTTACTGCATCACGTTTACTGCATTCATGGTTTTAATGTTACTGCATCATGGTTATAAAGTTACTGCATCATGGTTATAAAGAAACTGAATTGTCATGCAGTAACTTTATAACCATGTTGCAGTAACTTATAATCTTAATGCACTAAAATTTAAAACTGTGATGCAGTTACTTTATTATAAGTTACTGCATCATAGTTAATAGTTTAGTGCATCAACTATGTTGCAGTAACTTATAATCCTAATGCACTAAAATTTAAAACTGTGATGCAGTAACTTTTAAATTGTGATACAGTAACTTTACAACTGTGATGCACTAAAAAATTTTGGCGGGAATTTTTTTTTTGCCCCAAAAAAATTTTTTTTTTGGCGGGATTTTTTTTTTCTTTTTTTTTTTTTGCGGGGGGGGGGGGGGGGGGGGGGGGGTGACATGTGTTATATGATGTGGCATAGGGGTGACACGTGTCGCCCTTACAATCCTTCCTACACTTTTTATTATAAGGCCCTTTTTATATATATATATATATATATATATATATATATATATATATATATATATATATATATATATATATATTTGTTGATTTAAAAAAATATTTTTTCTAAATAAAAATTCTAAAAAAATATTTTACTTGTTTTATAACTGTTTTGGGGGAGAATACATGCTCGTTTTTAACTACACTCGATGCTTGTTTATTTGGATTCGTGAATTGTTTATGTAAATTTTGCTGTTTGGCAGAAATACTTGATTTGATTACTCGAATGCATTATGTGTTTACATGCTATATACTTGATTATTTCCTCATGGACACAAGTACTTCAAATATTTATGCCTGCATAACCGAATGAACTGGCTCAACTGCTATGTACATACATGACCAAATAAACTGGTCACATAACCAAATGAACTGGTCACATGACCGAATGAACTGGTCACATGACCGAGTGAACTGGTCACATAACCGAATGAAACGGTTTAAACAAACTTTAACTCTTGCGTTACACATTGAAAACTTTGCTTAACAGTAAACATTTATTTTCATGACATTGTGAGCAACACAATGGCCACAAAACTTTTATCGAACTCACATTTTTCTTTACACTGAATTGCTATTTATACAAATCTATGAACTCACCAACCTCGTCGTGTTGACACTTTTAGCATGTATTTTCAGGTTAAGGCGATAGCCTAGTTGTGGAGGCTTTTGGCATGAAATGGTATGGTCAATGTCATAGATGACTCTGATGTATTTAGGACCGCTTTATTTCTTTTATGGTCCTATATTTTCCGCACTATTTTTGGAATGTTGTAAACATAATGCTTTTTCTTTTTTCTTTTTTTAATTATGAAACTTCTTTTAAATGGTTGAGGTAAAACCGTTCTTTGTACTTTGTGTTATGATACCAATTTAGCAGCACCCAAACATGTATGCTTCCGCTACACCAGATTTTGGGGGTGTTACAAATGTGGGGTAACTCAGTTTTTATGTCACGATTGGATATGGGTAGATTTTTTTAGGGAAAATTTCTAAAATATCCGGTCGCAAATCAATGACATCAAAAAATGCCCCATCCAACATTTTTACTCCTTAATGCCCTAGGCAACTTGGCAACCGGTCACCGCAACTTCTTCTTTTTTTTTTTTTTTTTTTTTTTACCAAAATACCCTGTAGTTTAATTTTTTTTGCATACGCCTGTACATTTTTTTCCCCAAAAATAGCCTGTATTTCAGAATTTTTTCCCAAAATACCCGTATCCTAATCATTGTTTGGATATGTGTCGCACAAATGTTTAGTTACCCATTTTGACAGTCGCCCAAGAGCTATTATGGAGTATTTTTAAAAATTAGGGCATTTTTTTATGTCATGGGGATGCCTTCGGGGCAAATTTGAAAATTTCCCTTTTTTTTAATCTAACTTGAAGAAAATTAAAGTTGGGTAGTTAAAGATTATTTTAGTGATGAACATGCACATGAAGGATGTAAAACTATTTTATATGTGTATTGTCACCCTTTTATTTTTTTTTCTTAGGCCACTAGGTGCAGCTCGTTTGAGCACCTCGCCAGTCCAACATGGCACCTCGCCACTGCACCCCCACCCTTCATCTTTTCTCGCCACTTTGAAGCCCATCGTCTGCACGACGAGGCAAGTTTCCTGACAATGTCAGTTTTTTTTTTCTATTTTCTTTTTTCCCCCTTTTTTTTAAATATGTAAGTGCTTATATTTATGGTTTGTAAATATAATATTTTGTAAACTTGTAAAGTTTTTTATAAGACTTGTAATATTTTATAAAACTTGCAATGTTTTTAAAGTATGAAATGAAAATACATTAAACACTGAATTGAAATTATATTAAACAATGTACGGTAACTAAAACATTAAACTACGATACGGTAATTAAAATAAACTACGAATTAATAAAATAAATTGTTGAGGCAACATGATCAAGATCTCTTTATATTTTAATGATGACAAATAAACCATCGGAACACATAAAATAACAAACGTTAGCCAAAATTCCCCGAATCACAAGTCTGCAGCTGGTGCGCCACCCACGCGTCAACGCGTGGGTAACGCGCCAGGCGTCTGTGATTCTTGGGACGAATTTTGAAAGTCGGCTTTCACCTTGCCCGACAAATGTGGATCTTTCAATACAGGTATGAATATGCTATGTGCTTAATTGAGAACACTCGAAACGAGTTTTGGGATTAGAGAGATCCAACTTTTAAAGCACCCATTTACGGGAAAACGCCAACTCATGTTTTCTAAGCTATCGCCTCTAGCCAAGGCTTTTCTAAACTTAGGGAGCTTATTTATTTCACGTAACATCATGTGAAAGCATTCATATGCTCATATCCCGTGCTTACGTCTTCTCTAATTACGTAACGGGTTTACTCCCTTATTGGTCAAACTAAGTCAAATGTCACTTTGCGTAAACGCATCCTTTCCCACTTGGGTTATGCTTTACATTAAGGCAAAGCACTTAACTTGTTTGAACCAAAGTATTAGTTGAGAACGTCGAGTCGTGAAAAGTCACGAGGTGTGAAATTATGGATTCTCGACGTTGTGTTACTTGAACTAATAAGTAGCTTATGATTTTCTCAACTTATAATCTTAATTGTCTAAATCTTTTCTTCTTAATGACAATTAGATTATTTTTCTCTTAATTATTTTCTTAATTATCTTCTTCAACAAAATACCACTTACCTCAAAACCATCAAACCCAATACCACCAAATCTCCCACAATACTTCCCAAATATCCTTTCCAACATTCCCTTACACCACTTATACAAAAGTGTACCTTTGTCCCCTATACACTTTTGATCTAAGCCATTGAATTCAAATTCAATCCATCTCAACCATTCGTTTCCTTACAACATCACATCTCTTACACATCCCTTACACATCTCTTATATTCCTTACACATATTCAATCTCTACCATCCAATTCAAATTAAACACATCTCAACCATCTATCCAATCTCTTCTCTATTATATCACATGTGTTTAATCTCAACCCTCCATTTCAAACCCAACTCAATCTCAACCCTTGGATCACCCTTCCTCTCCAAGCAAAAAGGATCCTTTGATATCAACCATTCATTTCAAACCAAAACCATCTCAAGCATACAATCTCTTACAACACATCTTAACCATCTATTTCAAACCAAAACAATCTCAACCCTCCATCCAACCCTTTCCCCCCAAGCAAAGGAATATACCTTTGGAATATTCTCTTTTCTAACCCAACCATCGTTCACCTCTTCCAACCATGGTTAGTTCTCAACACACAACCCTAACCTAACCTTGGTTAACCTAACCAACATACTTCTTAACCCATCTGTGGTTATCTCTCTACACCCAACCATGGTTAACTCTTAACCACACCAAGGATGGAACATTCCCTTGTGTAAACCCTTCTAAACCTTACCATGGTTACCTCTGTACACTTGATGAATGTCTAAATACTCATCATTTTATACTCATCTAAACTGCAAAAACAGTTAAAAACACACAGAAACACCACATAATACTACAAATATTTTGGAATGTGTTTTTATATGTTTCAGGTGCAAAAGGAATGAAAACAGATGAAAAACGGCAAAGTTTGCACACTTGGCTAAATCAGTCCCTGAACTTTCAAGAAATGTCAGAAATGGTCCCTGGGAAAATAATTTTGAAGAAAAGTCAACAACAGTCCCCCAGGAATCAAGAAATGACAAATTTTACCCTTGAAGTTCAAAATTGCAAAAATGGCAAAACAGGTCCCTCAAAGTTTCAAACTTGACAGTTTTAGTCCCCGGGTGTTCAAAATGGAAAAATTATCATTAAGGGTCCTAGGGAATTCATAATTTTCACTATTAGTCCCTGGATGAAAGTTTTGAAGAAATTACACATTTAGTCCCTAAAGTTTCCAAATTGGCAAAAATAGTCCTTGGGTATTCAAACATGGAAATTTACCTTTATTGCCCTTGTACTATTCACTAGTGACAAAATACACCCCTTGGATAACTTTGGAAAACTTACACTTTCAGTCCCTATAAAAACAGAAAATTACATGAAAGGTCCTTGTGATAATTATATAAACCAAATGGACCCTTTTGTATTAAAATCCAAATCCAATAATAAACACAACCTACCCATTCCCCTGATCCAGTCCACCAAATAATCCCTGGGCCCAAACACATCCAGCCCAACTCCCACTTTAATAAATAAAACGGGTCAACGCCAATTTGACCTCCACCTCCCTCATTCCCAACCTTCACTCCACCTCTGCTACCACCACTGTTCACACCACCACTCCACCTCCAGCTTCCATCCACCATCTCCTACTCCACCTCACCCCTTCTCTGTCATCCCCACAGCAAAACCCACATCTTTGGTTTAACCCAGGTGATAACACGTTTCAAACCTATACCTCTGCTACACCTATAACCTGCAACCTGACAATAAACTGCCTCCACCACCCCCTAGCTCACCCTACTTGCCTCCTCAACCTCACACAACCATCCAAGATCATTAATTGCGCAGAAAACGGCTACAAGTAACCTAAACTAGTTTTGGTGCCAAAATCAATTCAAATGGCTAGGATGAATTCTGCTTATTCAATGGCTCAGATTGGAAGTGGGAAAGCTCATGTGGGACCCCTGGAACCCTAAACATCTCTATAAAAGCAGGGAGAAGCAGAAGAGTTCAAGTAGTAGATTAATTAGTATAACTGTAGTGTAAAATTAGAATTAGTGTAATTTGGATTATTCGTTGTAATTCTCAGTCAAAATCTTGTTGTACTCAGTTTAATTAATGCAATGCAAACTTTCTTTAACCTTAAATTCCAGCCTTGTTCATTAAAAATTCAGAATTGACAATTTCAAGTAAATTTGACAAATTCACTTGAAGCTTGTTAATTTTTGTTGTTTCATTGTTCCTTTAAGTTCATTTTATCTCACTCTTAAGTTTTCTTAAGTTTCTTAAAGCTCAGAAATCAGTTAGGTTTAAATACTTAAAAATCTTAAAAAGACTCAATAATTGGCTATAAATTCAAAAACCAGTGAAGGAGAAAGAAGAAGCAATAAGCTTGGTGGATTCTGGATTTTCATGGTTTAGGTGCCTCATGGGAGGCTTTAGGTTGGTTATTGGTTCCATGGTTACTTGGTTTTGAGCAAAGGTCTCTTGTAAGTTTCAAATTTCAATTTTTATTTAATTTATTGTAATTTTGTGATTTTACTGTAGCTTTGCTTATTTGGTACTTATATCTGTGCTTTGTGCTTAGTTAATGTATTTAAGTAAGACTATTGCTTAATTACACATGTTTGTTCATTAGAATTTTTCTTACTCAAATTATCATTTTTAAACTGTCATTATAGCATTATATAGAATCTTGAGTATTTGTTGTTTAGACTCATGTTTTTGTGTTCCAATTAGCCTAATATATCATAACACATGTTTATTTGATGATCTCATGAGTTAAAACTGGAAATTGCTCAATAAATCTTAAAGACAGTCAAGTGAGGGGGTGTTTGGATTTGCTGTTTAGTATATGCTTAGGGTGTTTATTGTTGTTGTATCTGCTTGTAACATGTTACCTTAGGTTATATTAGGACATACAAACCATAAAATTCAAGTCTTATTAGTTAATAAGTCAAAATCAGTTTTAAATATCATTACCTAGTACACTGTTAGTGATTTAGGTTTTTAAATCGTTCATATCAGTTTATTAGTAGTTGATTTAACTTAATATAGTCTCATCATAGCTTATTATATCATTTTCATTCAGTAAATTAGGATCTAAGTTCACCTTAGTCAAACTAGGAGTTAAATCTAAAAAGTCAAAATTGTAGGCTTGTCAGTTTTTACAAATATGGTGAGATTTTTATTACCTTCAATATAAGCTTTCAACCTTTGAGCTTCTAGTTTTGGAATATCTAGCAGTAGGGCTTGTCAAACCATATTTTTAGTTATTTTTAGAATTTTATTAGACTGCTTATTTTGATGCATCTTTTAGCCTGTTTTCACTAAACATGCCCTACACCCAGGTTGTACACCAGATTTCCTAAGCTTATTCCAAGCTCTCCTGTGGGACCCACCTTCTGTACCATAGCTTTTTAAGAAGCTTGTTAGTTGAGCTTTTCATTTTAGGGCTTATCTTGGATGTGAGGCCATTAGCTTACAGCTTAACTTGTCCCTCAAGTTCCCTTGACCATTCCTGCTGATTCATCAGCAGGAATTCAACCCAACTTTACAAGCCCCTCCTTGGCTCATTAGTGGACCCCAGGACAACCCCATTAGCTTTTTGGAAAGCTTAGTAGGCTAGCTTATTAGATTTGTGCTTAAATTGGACCTCACATCTTTGGCACTTAGCTTATTTGCCCTCCCAAACTTGCCCCATCAGAACCATATACTGATTAATCAGTGTATGCAACCCAACTTCAAAGGCATCCATAGAGCTTATTTGTGGGGCTTATTCTGAGTTCCTTGGCTTTTTGAAAAGCCAACTAGTTCAGCTTTTTAGATAAACTTTTAGTTTGGACTTTCAATCATTCCTGTGGGCTCCACATAGGCCTGCATAGTGCCTCTTGTGGCCTGTTTGTACTCAAGGGGCTTGGATTTGCTTATTTGTGGTTATAGCTTATTTCAGTGTTCCTTTCTTATTGTTTCTGCTTATTATAAGTACTTTTCATATCTTTCTAGTTTATTTCTAGCTTTTGATCAGATTGTGGCTTGTTGAGAAGCTTTTCAAGGTCTTAAATTCAATTTCAAACTTATAAGCCCCACTGTTGGGAAATTAAGCTTGGACACAGCTTATTTGTTAAATTCAAAAAGTTTGTCTTTTCAAAAGTTGGTTATTTTTAGTGTTAAAATGTTTTTGTAAAGTTAAAATCCAAAAATAAAATAATTTGCAAAAGTGCAAAAAGCATGGGTCGAACCTGGGACCTCATGCTCACAGACTCAACACACCACACTCTTACCATCTGCCCTTGGGTCTTTTATCAGTTATAGCATACAAAGTTTAATACTTAATATAGTCTTTACCATTTTAGCTTAATTTTCCTTATTAGCTTATTTAACTGCTTATTTATAAATCAACTAGGACTTTGTATATTTTTTATAACTTTCTGCTACTAAATAGTATTTACATAAAAATTTTCATAATTTTAGAAATTAGTTTAGTATTTATTATAATTAAAATAGTTTAATTAGGTATTAAATAAATAATAAGTAATTAATTATAAAATAGCTTATTTATTAGTACTTAGGAAATTTTATATTTTTATTAAGTTTCTGTTATATTAATGTAGTTGTAGAAAAAGTTTTATAATTTTAACTTTCCATTTAGTATTTATTATAATTAAACTAATTTAATTAGTTTAATTAAGTTTAAATAGTTTTTAATTAATAAAAATTAAATAAAAAGTCTAAAAAAAATAATTTCTTTTTCCATTAATTTTCTTTTATCATTTGGATTCCAAAAATATAATTTTCACATCCGTGGGATTTATATTGGACAGAATTCACGTTTTGTTTCGTACGTTAAACGTAGTTTTAATTAATCTTACGCGTTTTTAGGTTTTAAGTGTTTTTAAATAATTTAGGTTTACGTTTTAATTAAAATAGTTTATTTAAGTTATTTTGTTTTATAAAACCTTAGTTTAAATCACTCACACCTTTTTCCTGTTCAAAACCACTCGATCACAGATTCGTCTAAATACCTTCGCACACCTCGTTGGGACATAACGACCCGGGGAAACACTGTATTCCACGGAAGCATTGGACTAAGCTGTTTGACTATTATGGTTGACCATTCACAAGTGGTTGACTAATAATTATCTAACTGTTTACCACCAATCAAAATTTAGTCAACCAGTTCTTCCCGGCAATGGAACCATTTTTTTTTAATTTTGTTTGGGTATATACATGGTAACAACAGCATGGGTAACTCCCCCACACTTAGGGTGAAAACCCCGTATGCATGCTACTGTTTTTGTTTACCGAGTCGCTAGCTTGACTCGACCCCGAATTCATTTGTTCATAGGGAAGTATCAAGTGGAAGAGATAATCTCCATCGGACTTTCATTCAAGATGTTTGGATAAACATTTGAAGCACGTGAAAGTTCCACACCGATGAGATATACAGACCCTGGCTCAAGATAATGGTAAGTGGAAATGCCGGGGTCAAAGATAGTGTCTTCATTCCCGAAGGAGTGAAGAAGAGAGGAAGTCACCGAGAATGTCATGAGAACAATCATGACAAGATGCTCATCCTTAAGATCAGGTTTAGTTTCCTAAATTTGGATTTTGTCGGTTAAGCTCTTAGGTTTAGAGAACATATCGGGAGGGAGGGTGGAAAAATTTGTCGTAGAAATGCAAACTCTCATGATTGAGAATCTTTCCCCCCGATCATGATGTTTCTTGCCATCATACTCCGGAGGAGTCATGATAAGGTGATCAATGATGAGCTCACAAGGTACTTTATCAATATCACTGATGTCTCCATAAGATAAAGAATTTTTATCAGTGTGTGAATCACTAAGCTCGGTGTTGAGATAGGAATTGAGTGATGGATCATCATTCAATAAGCTTTCAAGGAAAAGAATATCCCCCTCAGAATCAAGATAGTTATCATCAACTTCATACGAAGTTAAACTATCTAGGGCAAGGAAAGCTTCGACTTCTTCCAAATCATCTTTGAAATCAAAGAGATCATCATCACCTCCCGATGGAAGTGGATTGGTGTGAGTGAGTTCATTGGCGAACTCCTTGAGAAAAAAGTCAACAGTAGAGTGGGGAAGGGTTGCATCAACATACTCAATGTCTCCATAAGATAAACAATTATCACTAGAATCAGAGAAATTCTCAAATTGATCATTTGGATTATCATGGGGAAAAGGAATATCACACACTTGATCAGGAATTCCCTGTGACTCTCTCGGGATTAGGACAAGGCTCTCAACACTAGACTTTATTAATTCGTCCGATTCCTTATTAGGAACAGTGCTAAGATGCTCATCCCATGTAGGGGTCTATACCTTGATAGATCTCGAGCCAATAGATCGTTAGCCTACTAATGTAATCACCAGTAAGACTAAGTTAGATAATCTCTGTGAGCTTGTAATTATTGCGGAATATAAAAACAAACTTTATATACTAAACTTGATCTTCTATAGATCAATATACTTTCACTAATAATGTTATGAAAACCCGTACGTATTACAATGACCTAGGGTTCCTTATATACTAGTGGAAACCCTAACCTTTCTTACAAGAAACAAATAATCATAAACTGATAAAAGATATTCTACATATCTTGTCCTAAATTACATAATTTCTATCCACGGTTTAACTCTATCCGTAGGATCTCTATACGTCCGCAGGAACCATTCATCAGCAGAAACACTCTAAGCTTCCGCAGGAACCTGTCAGCAGTATCTTCAATAATTCCTTACAATCCTCCCCTAATCTTGAATTTGACACAGTTAAGTTCAAGATTTCTTGATAGATCGCCAATAGCACAAATCAGAGGATTAAGAATGAACATCAGCAGCAAAGAATCAACATAATTAGAATCTCTATGATCAGCAAGTATTTGAAAAACACCATTCTTTGCAGCAACACAAGACCAAATGTACATCAAAACAAATTAGTTTCATACTATTCTCATCACATCCATATGTGTTAACTCCTGTGAGAGGTGAATCATTGAAAATAATGGATTTGATGTCTTTTTACCAATAGCCATCACTACTGGAGTAGCCAAGTGTTCTCAGTTAATAAACTATAGTACACTGATGACCCAAAGTATATGATTTTTAGCAAATCATAAGCTATTAACGGATTTGAGAAGTCTTTACCTGTAGCCGTTTGCTCAGGACTAGTCAATTATTGATGAAAAATCATCTTGGTCAATTGAATACCAAACATGGTTTTCCACTGCCTTTACCACAAGCCATATACATGTGGGCTAGCCAATTATTTGGAATCCAAAAAGGAAAAATCCATGGTCAATTGACAACCATTTCAACTCTCAGCAATGAAGCATGGGTGAGTTGAGTACCCTATGGTTTTGAGCAAACCATTACAGCTATCAACTGATTTGATGCGTCTTTACCAAAGTTGTACCCTTTGGACTAGCCAACTTTTTGATGGAATAGTCAACATCAGGTAAGTTGATGACCAGAGAAAGTGTGATAAGAATCAACACCAAACCTGCATACAACATACACAAAACTATACAAATATGTTATGTTTTTTTTTTTTTTCTTTTTCTTTTTTTTTTTTTTTTTTTTTTTTTTTTTTTTTAACATAAAGAAAAGAAATAAAATATACAACAAATTACCATACCAAGACCAGCTCATTGTAGATATGATTCCATTTGAATACCATACTTAGTTTTCAGTTCCTGTTTAGTCAAGATACTTCTTCTGATGAACCGTATCAATTGTTCAGCAAGATGAAGATCATTCTCAGTCATATCCAAAGGAACATAAAGTTTTGCCTCCAGCATGAGATTCATCACTTCCATTGTAATTGGGTAAAGGACATCAGCCCAGTAGTATAAGGTCTTACCAGTGGTTGTAACAATCATATGAATATTAGGAAGAAGAAAGAACTTCCAATAGTCAACCATCCATGTCTTCTAACCTTTCCATACTTGAAACTTCACACCAGAATCACCACGATGAGAATCACACAAAATTTGTAAATCTCCCATCAAATACATTCCAATTTCATCAGGGGAATGAGTTTGATAATAATTGGTAACCCAGTCATAAAGTGAGAGAAGATCTTGCTTGTCCACCATGTGTAAGATTTGGCTCAGAAAAAGGAATGTTTTGGTAGAGCCATCTTGTCGATGTATAACATTCACTTGTCCTTGACCAAGCAGAGAATCAACAAGTTCCCATTTCACAATTTTCTCCCAAACAACAGGATCTTGGCCATCATCAGAAGCATAGTCAATGAAAGTACTATCCTCTAAAGGAGCATCCTTAGGAGCCTTCCTCTTTATAGCTTTAGACTTTCTCCTAGTGCCAGTAGTAACAGGAATTGAAGGACCATCAGCAGGTTCTTCTTTAGGCACTTGTTTGGAAGCATCAGGAGTAAATTGTGTTGAGACATCAGCAGGAACATCTGCAGAATCATCATCATCAGGTACTTCTATTGGAGTATCTGCTGAAGCATCATGTGAAACATCATGTGGGGCTTCAGTAGTATCAGGTTGAGATTCAGCAGTATCATTAAGCCTGGTTCTCTTAGCAACAGGCCCATCCAAAAGTCTACCCCTTATCTCTAAGACATCTTGGACATGTATACTAGAGGAATAAAGATTGGAAATGATTTTGTCATAGTAGAAGGTGAGCTGTTTATCTGAAAATCCCCAAACCTTCTTTTGAGTCCATCCTGACCCAAACATAGAACATCCCTGATTCTTGACAAAATTCCTCATGTATTTCTTTATTTCTGCCTTTGTCCAAGGTCTTTCCCTGAGATGCTTAGCTTTTCTCTCATCCTCCTGTTTTCTCTGCAACTTTCCTCTTTCAACCATCATCTGAACAAAATCAGGGTTATTAACTCCAAGTACATATTCACCTAAATTAGGCTTAGTAGCAGCCTGTTCAGCCAAATTTTCCCATTGCTCTGCAGAAAGATTCTTAGCTATTTCATCTAGTTCCTTTTGTCTTTTGGTAGGCAGAGTACTAGTAAATGGAGTTCCCATCTTATCCAAATCAGCTTGTATTTTCCTAGCAAGTGCTTCTGAGGCTTTCATATCCAACTGAACCTTTGTAGCTACAACATTCTCTTTATCTTGCAAGTGTGCAGCAGCAATCTCACTAAGTTTTTCATTAGCAAGTTCCACCTTTGACTTCACTCTTGAAGGAATGTCCTGATCAACCATGATGGACTTTCCTTTGTCTTTCTTAATTGTAGTAGTCTCAGGAGGAACAGAAGACTTGTCAATAGAATCATCAGGAATATCAACTTGGATATCTGCTGATGTATCATGAGTACCCACTTCTGGCATAGGAGTAGGAAAAGATTCCTTCCTAGGAGCATCAGCAGAAGTCTTATCAGCAGAATGCTTTCTCCTGACATAAGTTACTCTTGAATCCTTTGGAACACTTGTATCAGCAGAATGAACAGCATCAGTAGTTGGTGCAGGCCTATCATCAGTAGAATGAATAGATGGTGCAGGCCTAGCATCAGCAGCATTCTTCTGAACACTATCCAATGTGGTAGCAGCAAGAAGTTCAAGGCCTTCCAAATCAATTGTGTCAGATGCTTTAGTAGATTCCTCATTTGATTCATACACAACACCTTGTCTCTTCCTTTTCTTGAGCTTAGCCTCCAACTTCTTAACTCTTCCAATAAGAGTTAGAACAACATTACTAAGATTCTTTTTGGTGAAATTCAGATCATTCTCCAACTTGTACACCTTAGTTACATACCTGTTCAAAAAATCAGATATAGAAGTAAGAGTAACAGGACCTTCAGTTCCACCAACCGGGATATCTGTGGCATGGGAAACATCATTGGTCCTGTGAGTAGAATAATCAAAATCTACATCTACATCTACATGATCCTCAAAATGAGGTCTCAATGGACTAGGTGTTGGAAGTCTTGTATATTGTGGTGAGTGTACAGGTTGGTCAGGGCCTAAATTCTCATTGAGCACATGCTCAGGAGAATTAATATCCATTGGAGAAGGTACAGGTGTGGGTGACCTAGGAGAGGGTGGTGGCTGAACATCAGGAGCAACTGAGGAACTTGCATCAGGAGCAACTTCAGTCCTGTCAGGAGAATCCTCTAATGCTTGAGCATCAGTAGGATCCTGACCACCAGCAGCTGCATCAGCAGCCACTCCATCAGGGGGATTGCCCACAGGGGCATCAGCAGCTGCATCAGCAGCTACTCCATCAGGAGCATTGCCAGCATGCAACATAGCAGGGAGTAAGGGTCTGTGTTCACCTGTAAATTTGATTTTCATTTGAGAAAACAACTTTTTAGATAAACCCTTAACAGGCAAGTGGGTAGGGTCATTGGTCTGAATGCCTAAAATAATTTGAAGAAACCTTGGATACATTAAATACTTAAGTTTGGTATCCTTAACATTATCAAGCATTTCTTTAAAGATATACTTAGAAAAGTTAAAGGTTCTTCCCTGAGAGAGACACACAATGGCAAGAGCAATGTTTGTAGAAAATTGATCCCATCCACCAGACTTAGAACTCATACACTGAAGCAAAGTATGTGTCAAAAACCTCCATTTAGGACAAAACAGATTCTTGTACCACACTTTCCCATCACCACTATAACCAGTAGCCTGAAGACCTGCAAGTATCTCTTCCTTAGGCAAATCAGTCTCCCCACCTTCATCATCCAATTGTAGTTGAGTTCTGACCAAAGACTCAGTAACCGCACATTCTTCCCCATCTACCATAGCAACAATCTCTGTTGGTCCATCTTCAATAGTCCTGGTACTTGCCGTTTCGCAAAATTGTACAACCAGAGATTCATGAATAACATTTGGATAATGGATCAAGGCATACTGAATCTTGGATCTTTGGAGAAATTCGATCATGCCCACATAATCTTCATCACCCTTACCACGACCAAGAAAGGCATGTTTGTTATGATCACCTTTGAAAAGTAGTGCAGCCATTGATTGAGAATAAGAAATTAGGGTTGGGAGTGCTGAAGAATGTTGAAATGGTTTTTTAAAAATTTTATAGCGAGAGGGAATCAGTTAATTTGTGAGTGGGATATGCACGTCTTGGTTAATTATGGAAGTTACCAAACGTGGAATGAAACTGATATGAATTATTGGAAAGTAATCTTTGACCAATAATCAACTGAATAAAATCCCAATTAAACTGACTCATCCGAAGAAACCAAGTCAAACTGCAGAAACCAAATGGTCAATCCGCAGAAAATAGTCAATCGTTGACTACGGTCAACCATTCATTTAACAGTACCTTCCGCAGAATCAATCAGCAGAATCACACCTTCAGTGGAAACCAAATATCTTTGAAAAATCTCTTTATTCAAATTTCAAATAACCCTTAATTATCTCCAAACCACCTCGAATTTATGGTAATAAAGACACGCGGTTAGGGTGATCTTATAAATAAAGGATAATTATCCCCAAATATCTCCACACAAATCAAATCCCTAATTACAATTCCACCAATCAACAATACAACCATGGCATCCAATCAAAGCATCATCAACCTTTCTTCTGACTCATCTGATACATCTGAATCACTAACATCACCACCACCACTCAGAATGCCAACACTTCCCCGTGGTCTCACAAAAGAACAAGCCAAGAAGAAGAAACATGATGTACCTGCTCCAAGTTCATCATCATCAGAAGATCTTCCACCATACCCTTCTGAAATTGATGATCCAGAATACCAGAGACAGATGGAAAGAAAGTGGAATGCATTGGAGAGGGCAAACAGAGTTCCTAATCCTGATGAGTCTCCCTTCATCTTCACTTCTTCTGATGAAGAGGATGATGAGAATGATGCACTCTACAACCCCACAACCCCTGAGAAGCCTCAGTCCTCTCGTCCAAGAGGAAGAAAATTAAATCCCCCATTGCCAAAGACAAGAAAGATTGTGATGGGGTTGCCCTGTCCTCAGTGGCAAGGAATCTTCAACATCAACAACAAAGGCAAGGAGAAGACTGTGGAAGGTAAGGGCAAGGGCAAGGGCAAAGTAGAATAGGAACTTGTGTAAAACTTTCAATTTTATTGTCCTGTATTGTACTTCTGAATAATCAATAAAAAAATTTTGCCTTGTTTGTGTTTACTTGATTTTAATTCTTCTGAAGGATTTGCATTCCCCTGAATAGAGTGATCTTTAATAAGTCATCAGCAGGAACACACTTAAGAACAAAATAGACATTATCAGCAGCACGTGGTCAAACCCATTGACTTTCATCCGAAGAATCCACTTAAGTGGACAACTTGCACAATTAGTAATTGCTACTGACTCAACTACCTCCCATTAACTTGCATTTACTCACATTAAACCCAAATCAAGTCTTTATAAATAAGTCTTCAAAGCATAAGCTACTCACAACCCATTAGTACACTAATAACATACCACCAAAGTCTTTCTCAACACCCAAATCATGAAGCCATCTCCCAAAATCATTGAAATTCCTTCTGATTCATCATCAGACTCCACCTTTGATATACCTCAAATCCAAAGAGCATACTACTACCTAGGTGAAGGCCCTTCTGAGTTTTGTCCATCTCCAACCTCATTAGAAGAAACCAATGAAGCAGAGGAAGCTCCAACTCCTCTAGCTATGGTTGTTCCTGATTTCACTCATGTCACAACATTCCTGACAAGTGAAATGGAGAGGGTGTGTGCAGATATGAGGAATATCTCTGTCCCTGAAGAGCCACATTCCTTAAAGAGGAACAAGGGTCCATTGAAGGTGGTCCTGGGTCTTGCTGCTCCCAAGCTCTGGAACAAGGATATGCAGTCCAGAGGGGTACACAAGAGGATGCCTGACCCAAAGGACTTGGGCAAAGGGAAGAGGAAGATGGAGTAGAGGGTTGGGGCTTTGGGAGTAGGTGGTTGAATCTTGTTATATGATGTCCTTTTGTAATCTGTCTGTTGAATGGTGTTGAATGGATGTACTTTGTTTTCTATGAATAATAAAAGATCTTGCTTTTATGTCTTTTACATCTGATTCCACTGATAGATGTAGTGTAGATCTTTGTACATCAGCAGGAACATAACCTGCAATCAAACATTCAAACAAAACACAAAAGAACAACCATAATAATATACAAGGTTAGTAAGAAACCTGCAAGACAAAGTTAGTAAAGATAATAATCTACATAATATACAACAAGTACAATCCTCCCCTGAGGCATATGCCTCCCCTGAGGCTTATGCCTCCCCTCAAACATAACATTCAAGGGTTAACCATCCCAATGTTGACAACTAGGTGATTAAACCTAGGTCCATCAAAAGCTTTTGTTAATAAATCAGCTACATTATCATCAGTATGAATTTTAAGCACTTGAATTAGATGCTTCTCATTTGCATCTCTTATGAAATGGTGCCTAATTTCTATATGTTTAGTTCTCTGATGAAAAACAGGATTTTTAACAATAGAAATAGTACTTTGATTATCAATGTAGATTTTAGTGTTCATAAAGTTAAACCCATGATCCAACATTTGATTATGAATCCAAAGTACCTGACCACAGCAATTGGCAGCGGCAACATATTCTGCTTCATTAGTAGAAGTAGCCACTATGGTTTGTTTCTTGCACTGCCAAGAGATGAGTCTTCTACCAAGAAATTGACAACCTCCTGTTGTGGATTTCCTATCCAAATTAGCTCCAGCATAGTCACTATCACTGTAAGCCTCCAACACAAATGTTGATTCCCTTGGATACCAGAGGCCTAACTTGGGTTGGCCTTTGATGTACTTGAAAATCTTCTTTACTACATTTAGGTGGGAAGTCAGTGGAGTGACTTGATGTCTTGAGCAAGCACTGACAACAAAGGTAATGTCAGGCCTAGAAGCTGAGCTTATGTAGCTAGTTTTGACTCCGAAAAATGCTAACCGTAAACGATTAAGCCATAATACGTAAAACCGGGTATCGTAAAAATACGAAACTTGGAAGAATGATTAAACTTGTCAAAATACTCCATAATAAAATATAAAATGAGTGGTAGGTTCCATTGGGGTGCTAAAACCCTGCTAAAACTGGAAACACGGGTCTAAAACGCGTAATACGTAAAACGTACGAATATTGTGTAAACTTGAGAAAAGTCAAATGTTACTTTTCTAATACGATAATAATGATTTAAAATGACTTATAATGTCTAGACTGGGCTCAGTCTAGTGTCGGTTGGTATTTAATGTTTTTTAGACATAAAACCGTAAGCCTAAAAATCAAGGAATGATTTATAAAATCAAGGAATGATTTTTTGTCAAAGGAGTAGGGAAAAATATGTTGACTTTTTCCAAAAATATGAAAACTCAAATCGTCTTAGAAATGTGGTGCAGGTATAGGCTAAGGTTTCGGCTGAGTAAAAACGCTTAAGAATGAAAATTCCAGTTTTTCACGGCCGAAGTTTATTTGGTCATGTTTTTCTCAGTCATGATTTACTCTCAAATAAATCATGAGTGTATCAAACATTTTTTTGATACGGGGAAAATTAACGCGGTCGAGTTTCGTTGTGCGTGGAATTTTTGAATGACGTTTTACCCTAAAACGTGTAGTTCCTTAATAACTTTCGCGAAAATGATCTGATGAGTGTCAAACTTTTATTTTGCCATGGAAATGATTTATCATACGAGAATATGAAATAAAAATCAAATTTCGGGAAAATGAAAAGTGAATAGTAAAAATGAATAGTGAAATTTTCGGGAATAAAAGTTAACCTGAAAATGTGAATTGTTACTTGGTGCGATTTTGTAATTTTTATTTGGTCTTTTTATTAGCCTCAATAATCTTTGATAAATCCATGTAGGAGACACCCACCAGGTGTATGATGAAATGCATGAGTAGAAATCATTTGCTATTTACTCTACAGCCTGTTTGTAGATTTTTTTGGATTTTACGATGTATTAAGAATTGATGTTGTGTTTTGAAGTTGCGATTTGTACCGTAAGATAATAAACCTTGTTGCAGTTTATGTCTTTGTAAAATAATATCATACCATAGCAATTAGTTGACAGGTATCATGTTAAAGCAATGCTAGCCTGACCAACAATTGAGACAACAGTTCATTATTTGTTGGAAAAACTTGACATATATTCTTATTGCTGAAAATGCTCTTCTTTGATACCTACTCTCTGCGTCTCTCTTCGTTGCACGTATATCTAAATATGAGTTCATTGAGGTAGCTGCCCAAGCATGGTACATGTGTTTCGACCCATTTTGATACGCGGTCAGATGTCAACCCCGTTTCCCACAAATACATCTTTTGCCATTTAGATGATTACACATTCAAAAGAGGCACATAACCGATATTCACTTTGGTTCAAAAGATTACTCATCGCCAATATATATACTACCATAGTCAATATTAAACACCGCTTATGTTCCAAGATTATTCCCTTTCCTTTATCCTTGGTCTCCACCTTCTTTGTACCTTGGACAAACACCCAAACACATATACACCCAGGTTGTTAACTTCTAATCATTTCACCTGCAAACCACTCCTTCACTTCATTCAAAAGAAATGCCAACAAGGATCTATGTAAATAGCTAGTCTCATATCAGCAAATGAACTTGTATGTTATCTACCTTTAAATAAGACATGTGAATGAACTTCGAGGTCTTCAATAAGGTTGTAAGTTTTCTAGGTCGTTTTCGTAATTGATTCTACTTGTGTTTAAAAGCCAATATGAACTTCTTCTGTACCACCATTTGATCAGTTAACTTGTAACAACTTTCTAAGTAGTGAACCATTTTCTTGCACTAACAAGTTCAAGAAGCTGTAAACTTGGTTCTTTTCAGCCTACATTTGTTATACCTCCTGTTCAGCCTACTAAGCCTGTTAATGATAGTTTCAAGACTGTTAATCACAAGAAGAAGGGAAAGCAAGGAGGTTCTACAATTTCGGGTCAAGGGGGTTTTACTAAACCTGTTGTGGGTAAGCAGTTTCAGTATCAACCCAAAAAGAATCCTCTTGAACCTAAGAATGCTGGTGGCACTAAGAAGAAGACTTCTGATGTTGCTAGTTCTAGTGGTACTAAGATTTCTACATCTAACCAATTCGATGCTCTTAATATGGATGATACGGATACATTTGGTATTCCTACTTATGACACCAACAAGGATGTGGATGATGGCCGTACTATGGAAGTTCATGAGGATGAGTCGGTTAAGACTGGTACTACATCACAAGAACCGCTTGTGAGTGATTCAATGGGAAATAAGGAAGTTGGTTCTACTCCTATAGTTGATAAAATTAGTAAGCTTGAAAAGCTACTTATCGATGGGAAAGCTACTCTTGTGGATTCCGTCTGCCTCTGTCACTAAGAGGGCTAACCCATTTTCCAAGGTAGGTGTGGTTGTGGTTTCTGATAGTGAGGAGGAGGAGGTTTTTAACACGTTTGACGAATCAGCAAATATTTTTGGTGGAGGTCATGAACGTGAAGATGAGCTTGATGACTATGATGATTACTCGAAGCAAATTTACGATCTTCCAGGGGAATTGGATACTCTTAATGCCATTTATGGCTTTAATCTCCAAGGTCGTAGGAAGTAGTTTATATGTTTATCCGAGTCTTTCAATATTATGTGGTAGTGGTTTTGTTTTCTCGTCTAGAAAATAGGAAGTATCTTGTTATGTAAGCTTTTCGCCTATGTAACGGGCTGAGATATGGGATTCACTCATATCCGTTGTACTTAATTGTTTTTTGGAGTAATATATTTACCGGGTCGTTGACCTTTTACCCAAAAAAAAAAAAAAAACTTGGTTCTTTTAGTGAAAATAGGAAAAAATCTGTAGAGAACTCTTGAAATATAATGCAAACTTTTGTGTCAGTTTACACTGGCGAATTGTAACAGATATTGTTATATTGTAGAAAATAATTTGAGAAATGAAGAGGGTTTCTTTACACTTTATGGATTTATGAGAAGATCATAATAGAATCCAAGTTGAGATCGATAGCTATACTTATAAAACTATTATTTGTTTATCTGTTCGATCTCCACTTATTTATTCACATACATAGTTACAATCAAAGTACAAAGTTACAAATTTTGATTTGTGTACCAACTGCTAGCTACACATACTTCATACAAACTTTCTCGCTAAAGTCGTGCTACTAGCTATATATATTCACAAAATTTTGATGCTAAAGTAACTACTGCAAAAGAAAACATGTAATTGAACCTAACATAATAGTTACCAAACCAAGACATGCGCAATATACTAATCTCCACCTGCTCCTTGACAAGCTCCAACCTTAATTTATTTGAAAAGCAACAATTCTTGAACTATGAGATCATTCCTCTTCTTTTTCGAACATGATGATTGATGCCAACTCTAATCCACCAACAGAATTCTTTACATTGACATTTCTCAGAAGAGTACCAAAGAGAATGTGTCAGATATGATGCTAACTAGAAAATAAACAAAAAGGTCTACTAACCAATAGACATAACTATTTCCTTAAAGTGTTAAACCTCATTCTGAGGGTCTCTAGGTATATGGGAAAAGTGGTCATCAAAGTAGCCTAAATGAGAATTGATTAACCAAAAAAATCGGGTTTATGACAAAATAGCCAGGAACCCCACTACATTCCTTGCTACCTTATGAGGCTCAGATTTTTGCACCGAAAGAGCTTGCTAGAGTTCCATGTCAGGCCACTTTCACTATGTGAGTTCCATTTAATGAAGAGGTTTTATGCATTTAATTTACATTTAGGAAACTTCCAATCTGTTTTGACCCATTTGCCCTGTTTCCATTAAGCTGTTTTTATCATATACTAGCTGTTAGACACTTAGACGGTTATACATACTAGAGATAAGCATGAGTGCATGACCCAGATCAAAAGTTCATAAGTAAAGGGGTTAAAATTGCCACCTTTAATGTTCTGATGTTGTTGTTTGTGTCATGAACAGAAAATATGGGAGGAAAGAGGGACAAAACAACTAAACAAGCATTGAAGGATTAATACCTCATGCAACATGTTGAGCAAGACTAAGGGTTAATACCTCATGCAATATGTTGAGCAAGACTAAGGGTGTGTTTGTTTCATTAAGATGTTTCGGGTCTGAATCTGTTTTTTTTTTTTTTTTTTTTTTTTGGTATATATTAGACCATATCAATGTAATGAATAAATAGCTTGTATATACATGAAACAAAACATTTTTATAAATTTAATACAATGATAATCATTAAATAAGAGGCAATAAGAGTGTTAAGAGGCAATAAGAGTTTACCATCACCACATCTTATTGGGTAAGGGGGATAACCTCTTACTGTGTTTGGAAAGAAAGAAAAAAAAACAACCTTTTGCCTCTTACCTTGTCTGGTAAGTGATAAGAGGCGGTAAGAGCTTTTTTTTAGAAAAACAAACACACCCTAAGAATCTTGACAAGATTTTTCTTCCTTGTGGAATGGGCCAAACACCCTGGTCCTGATCGGTTTCACCTTGCTTGTTGACAAGTACAACAGCATTATCATCAAACTTAACCTCACTCCATCACACCGGCCCTTATGCATGGTAGCTCGAACAACCACACCATACACGAACTGTCCTTTCTTTAGTTTTCCACCTGGTTGGGCCTCCTTCACTGATGCTCCTATCGTGTCCCCTAATCTGGCTCCTTTCTTCCCCTTCAAAACTTTTATACACATAACTCGGTTTGCCCTGAGTCGTCCACCACCTTCAAATTGGATCGCATTTGTATGAAAGCCCTTATTTGCTGTAAAAGACACAAATTAAAGAAGTGTTTTACACTGAATTAAAAGCCCTTATGTGCATGAGCATACAAAATATTTGAATCAGAAGATAGTGGTGTTTTTAAAGATTACTCCCTCCATCTTTAAGTAAGTATCATATATTTTTTTTTTCAACTTTAACTTTAAATATTTTTGTTTGCGTTAAATAATATTTACTAAACATTCATATATTTAATATCATACAATTATTCAACCGACTTGTATTATTTAATATCAGACGTGATTAGAATTATTGAGACATATTCTTTAACCCACTTGCATTATTTAATGTCAAACGTGATTAGAATTATCGATCATTCCATTGTTTTCCATTCACATTTTCTGTTTGCTGCTTAACCAATCAAATAACTGTAAGTCCTCTCGTCTCTTTCCACTATTCAATTGTTTATTTTCTGATCATGCTTGTTAGTTTATTTCTATGCTAGGAAATCATACATTGTAGTAATTTTAACATTCAGAAAGTGCAAATTTTGTACTGAGATCATGATCTCAAAATGGTTTAAATTACTCAAATGTTTCTTTTATAAACTTTGGAAAATGTAGTATTACAAAAGAAAGCAATACTCAAAAACCTAAACTCTTAAAATTCTTTCTTTTCTAAACTTGCACAAACTGATTGTGGCTGTGGTTTGCTGTTGTTAGATATGCTTAATCCAACTCTTCAAACTTTAATTCTCCATTCCAACATAAACTTTGCCAAACTTTAAACTATTCCAAGTTGAAGTGTTGGACTTCAAATATTGACAGACCACTTGTTTGTTTGCAACCAAGTTCGAGAGGTGGAGTATTCCAATAGGTGGCAAAACGGGCGGGCCGGGCGGGCACGGCCACGGGTCAAATGGGCTACGGGTTAAACGGGTGCGGGCTAAATGGGCACGGGACAAACGGGCGCATTTTATACGAATCGTTTTAGAAAATAACCAAAACGACGAAATAAATTCCTTAAACTTAACACCTCATTTATACTTAAAAAATTAAATATATTATATCTACAATTTATTTTTAAAAACAATTGTAATGTTACCCGATTGAGTGAAAAGATGTGTTCATTTGTGCATATTTAACTATTAAATAGGCAATATATGCCTATTTCAAAAAAAAGATGTAGACTAAATGTGTTCAAATCTTTTAAAAGTTTGCCCATTTAACTCATTTTTTTTTATTTTGAGCATAAATTGTCACCTCTTTCCAACTTATTTCTCATTCCTTCTTTGTTTTATTATTTATTTATTTTTTAATAAAACACATTATTAGTTTACAGTAGAGGATTACACATTTATAATGCCGAATGTAACACAAACTACTATCATAACTACTCTAACAATTAGCATATGAGACATGGATTTGCATGGAAATGTTAAACGTACCTAGCTATAAGATATATCAAAGTTTTGATATAGACTTGGTCTATTATTATTATTATTATTATTATTATTATTATTATTATTATTATTATTATTATTATTATTATTATTATTATTATTATTATTATTATTGTTATTATTATCATCGTCGTCATCATCATCATCAGGTAATATATTAGCTACAATTTTTCGTAGTTAACTCCCTACAATTTTGTGCTATATTATATGGGTCCCTGAGTCCTTTTGTGAGTCTCTGAGTTATTTTTGTGGGTCCCTGAATCCTTCTTATATAATTTTATTGGAGAATTGTAGTCAATTGGCTACAATAATTGTGGCTAAAATATCTCATTATTATTATTATTATTATTATTATTATTATTATTATTATTATTATTATTATTATTATTATTATTATTATTAAAAAAAAAAAAAAAAAAAACTAATAGGATTTATAAGAAATTAGTAGGGAGCCGAGAGACTAACTGGGCCCCCACACCTTTAGCTATAGCAAAACCAATCATACTAAAAATATGTGGAGCAGCACGTGCTCCAATGTCCTGAGTTATAGAGAATCGTCAAATACGCTTTAAATACTTACGTGAAGGTATAACTTTTTTTCCCCTATACTTTGATTTCCTGGCTCCACCACTGACTAGGGTGATCCAAGTTGCAAGTAGTGGGGGAAAGGCCGCCAATAAACCTTAAGCAGTATTGTCAACTAAGTTGAAAAAATGACTAAATTTATTGAAAAAGTTATACTGTCATCTATCATCTATCTTGGAAGCAAAAATCAATAATTGAATCTTCATTTCTTTTAATTGTGGAATTTATCAATAGGAAGGTATGGAAAAGAATGGGAAAGAAAGGGTGGATGTGTGGAAGGGAAGGTGGTACTCCATCCGTTCCAAATTTATTGTCTACTTTTTAGTCTTTCTTCTTCAACTTTGTCCTTAAATATTTTTGTGGGTGTTATATAATATTTGATGCAAAATATATAAATGGATTGGGTTTTAAGTTTACTTTTCAATGGTACAATTTTTCATCAAGTATTATATAATATTTTTGGGTAAAGGGGAGTGGTAAATATATTAAAATCTAAAACTTTTAAGTACAAATGGAATGTGGCTGAAGTACCATATTAACCTCAAGCTTAAACAGCTTGATAGACAAAAACCTAGAGCTTATGACATGCCAACAGCTCAAAACAACTCTAGAATCAAAAAATGAACCTAGAATAAGAACTAAGCAAAACAAGCTAACCAACTGCTGCCGTGAATGATGAACTACCATCTGTAGTAGAGTTAGGAAATAAATTAGCCGATCCATCAAACACGTTTACAACAAAATCTTCATCAGTAGCCAAAGCAGCAAGTATTATATAATAAAAATGTATATTTATGGTCAAAGTTGAATCAGTCTGACTTTGAAATTTCAAACTGGACAGTGATTTTGAGACGGGGGAGTACTAGTTAAGGATAGTGGGAAGTGGACATAGGTAAATAAAATTAACTATCTGTTTGTTTGAGCTCTTTTGGATTTGAGTAATGCAATCATAGAAATAATATTTGTTTTGTGTGTAGGTATAGGATTTAAAAAAATATTTGACACCCTTGCAATGGTGTTTTATGAAATCTCTGTGACTATATGACTTTCTTGACAATTTATGTACCTTTTTCTTGGAAGTTGTTAAACATATGCAATTTCTAACTGTTTTCATATAACATTGTTTTCAATTTGAATGTGAGCCTTAATACCCTATATGTCTTTAATTCATATGAAAATAATCATAAAACATAATGACAATTCTTATCCTCATATACAAAACAAGCAACTTTTTATCTACTTAAAAAAAAAAAAAAAAAAAAAAAAAAAAAAATCTCATACTTTTCTTTCAAACTTAAACCAAATCCTAATACCAATCCAACCTATTAATAAAGCAAATGCACATTAAAATTTTTACATTCAATACATTATTTGATTTAATATTCGGTACATTGCATATAACTATGGTTGCTTTTTCTATAGAGAAAAAGTTTGGATTTGTAACATAAGCATGGTTTTTTTTTTTTTTTTTTTTTTTTTTTTTTTTTTTTTTTTTTTTTTAATGTTGACAGTACTATGTTGCTTTATGTTAATGAGTCTTCAAATCTCAAGTTTTATTTCGCTTCTTCAAACAAAATTATGTTAAAACTTTTACAAATACATTCATATTGTTATTAAGAAATGTGATTTAGAAAGTTCATTGTTTTCTATTTGCGTTATACCGGTTTCAAAAATTGTCACGCAATTGAAGGGATCAGGGGTGCAATCTGAACAAACTGCCACAACAACTTTTGTAATTTCCTATTTTAGTTTATAAGCCCATCTGATCCACCCGACCCGCTGAGCATATTAATTATTTTGTATGTAAGATGTTCGTTCACCTTAAGGTAAAAAATTATAAGCTAAGATTTAAACTTTTATTGATCAAGTAATTAGAAGGAAGCTTCCTAGAATGTACACTTAATTTTGAACGCATATTAATATTAATATGATTACATGAAAAAGACATCATCATGTACGTCCTATTTACGTATATTAGTTTAAGACCCGTGTAATATGATGACACTTAATATAGTTTTGTTATAAATGAACTAAAACGTGGAAATTAGACATACGTATTTGCATTTAATCCATGTCAATGTGTGTTTGATATCTATACTATATATAAAACAAAAATGGTTAAACTGAAAAATGAAAAGTTAAGAATGAAACGAGGTAAAAATTAAAAATGAAATGTTAAAACAATTAATTATGAGCAATTTCAATTATTAATACACATATTTTTTAAAACAGAAAATTGTCTAAAAATATATCAAACTTGACACCTTTTACTATTGTATGCTATGAACTTTTTTTTTTTCTTATTGTATGCATAAACTTTCTTAATCATCCTATTGTATACATAAACTTTCTTAATCACCTCATTGTATGCATCGTTAGTCCTAACTGAGTTAAAATATTTGCATCGTTAGTCCTCATTGACTATAGAGTTAAAATATTTGATCGTTAGTCCTCATTAAGTTAAAATATTTGCATCGTTAGTCCTCATTGACTATAGAGTTAAAATATTTGCATCGTTAGTCCTCATTGATTTAAAATATTTGCATCGTTAGTCCTCATTGACTATAGAGTTAAAATATTTTCATTGTTAGTCTTCATTGAGTTAAAATATTTGCATCGTTAGTCCTCATCGACCATTCTTATGTTTTTATCAGTTTCATCCGTTTTTATACGTTTTCATCTCTCATTTTTTTATCAAATCTTTTGCCACACATTTTTTATCAAATATTTTGCCACATTTTTTATTCATTTTCGTTTATGATTTAGGGTTTAGGGTTTAATGTTTAGGGTTTAGGGCCTAAACCCTAAACCCTATAGAGTTAAAATATTTGCATCATTAGTGCTCAGTGAGTTAAAATATTTGCATCGTTAGTCCTCATTGACGATTTTTACGTTTTTTTCCTTTTTCGTCCGTTTTTCATACGTTTTCATCCGTTTTTCTCATGTTTTCATAGTGTTTTATCAGTTTTCATCCGTTTTATTACGTTTTTATCCTTAAACCCTAAACCCTTCTGATCCGAATTATTAAAAGTGTAAAACACGAACGTTATCCAGAATGATGTTTTACATCAAAACTCGTGAGACTTTAACCTAAATCCTAAACCCTTCTGATCCGAATTATTAGGGTTTAGAGTTTAAACCCTAAACCCTAAACACTAAACCCTAAACCCTAAACTCTAAACTTTAAACCCTAAACGAAAATGAATAAAAAATGTGGCAAAATATTTGATAAAAAAAAGTGTGGCAAAAGATTTGATAAAAACATGAGAGATGAAAACGTATAAAAACGGACGAAACTGTTAAAAACGTAAGAATGATCAATGAGGACTAACGATGCAAATATTTTAACTCAATGAGGACTAACGATGAAAATATTTTAACTCTATATGGTTTAGTGTTTAGGGGTTAGGCCCTAAACCCTAAAAGAAAATGAATAAAAATGTGGCAAAATATTTGATAAAAAAGTGTGGCAAAAGATTTGATAAAAACATGATAGATGAAAACGTATAAAAACGGACGAAACTGATAAAAACGTAAGAATGGTCAATGAGGACTAACGATGCAAATATTTTTATTCAATGAAGACTAACGATGCAAATATTTTAACTCAATGAGGACTAACGATGCAAATATTTTAACTCTATAGTCAATGAGGACTAACAATGCAAATATTTTAACTCAATGAGGACTAACGGTGCAAATATTTTAACTCTATAGTCAATGAGGACTAACGATGCAATTATTTTAACTCAATTAGGACTAACGATGCATACAATAGTGTGATTAAGAAAGTTTATGCATACAATAGGATGATTAAAAAAGTTTATGCATACAATAGGAAAAAAAAAAGTTCATAGCATACAATAGTAAAAAGTGGCAAATTCGATTTATTTTTAGAGAATTTTTCTTTTTTAAAAGGAAACTATTAATACACATCGAAAACTAGGTTGACTCGGCCGCTTCAAACCCGGCGGGTTGACCCAGTTTAATTTGACCGGTTTTTTTCAACCCAACCCGTCGGGTTGACCCGGTTTATATTGACCCATTTTTTCGATTGGAACCGTTCAACCGGTTGAATTACCCAGGTCGAACCGGATTTCAAAATATTATATTTAATCACCAAATCCTCAAACTTTTATTAATTTTCGTTTTTAACCTATAAACTTTTTTTTATCACTAAAACCATCTGCCGCTATAAAATCTCGTTGCTATGCACGGGTACTCGTTTTATTTTTTATAATGTCGTGAAGTAAGAGCATAAATTTTAATAGAAATGGGTTGAAAGAGATTTACATGTAGATGATTCATGCATATTAGAAAGATCCACTTCCATGTTCCATACGCCAGATTTTATGTTAATTCAAACTTAAAAAGAATGTCACATAATAAATTTTCATCATCGGACGAAAATTTTCTTATCCTGCTCTTTTTTGCTCAATTTCTTATCTTTCAAGACTATTAATTGGTCATCATAAATTATTTAATTGTCTTTGCAAGACTCATAAAAAAATGTTTATATCATGGTGGACATGTTTAGTCCTTGTGTTATGTCCACATATGCTTCTTAGTTGTCAGAAATACAAAATGTTACTCTATAATTTTGTCAAAGAAAAAAAATGAACACACTTGTAGCCATTCCGTGCACCATTGAAGTTTAAAAAAACCTGTTATATTTATTACTACCGATATTTATGTCATTTTACGTAGTATTTTAATAAAAACACCTTTAAAATGAAGTTGAAGTCAATTAATCCAAACACTTTTTGCTTATAAAAGTTTATCTCTTTGCTCTTCAAAAACTTTTAAGAGCTGAACTTGCGTTTATTAATACCATTTGCATGACTTAAATTGTGATTTGAGAGTAGAAATCTAACTTGAGCTCCCATTTATTAATTATCCTCTGCTTTTTAATCCATTGGAAAATCAGAAAGTCATCATCGGAAAATCAATAAGTTTTGGAATGTGTATATGTATTTGCTTCTTTACTTTTTACACTCATCCACCTAACCACCTACCATATTGATTGTTTTCAAGCTGAGATTGATTTCTTTATTCATTAAGTAATTAGGAGGAAGTTTACTAAGAAATAGACTTAATTGTCTTCGTTTGCTAATATGATTATATAAAAGAAACGTCATTATCTAGGTCCTACATAAAAATATATTAAGACTACGATTGGCCATCATAAGTTATTTAATTGTTTTTGCAAGGCTCGTAAAGACGTGTTTAACTTTGTCAACAACGAAAAAACTCGTACACATCTTGCCCATTGCAACATTAGAGCTAAATAAAGCTGTTAACTTTATTTAAACCGATCATTTATCATTTATTATAAACCAAACACTCTTATTGCTCATTTCTATAAATTTAAACATACACGATCTAATTTATAAGAGTTGAGAAGGTGTGCTTGCAAAAGTTTCTTTCCTTGCATTACTTATATTGGTGTTTGAGAGTAGAAATCTAACGTGAGCTTCCATTATTAATTGCATTCATCATATCCTCTGCTTCTTAATCCATCGGATAATCAGTAAGTCATCATCTACTCTTTGCTTATTCCCTGGTTTTTTATTTAATCGTATTTTGTTTTATGCTTATCTATACTACTATATAAAACATTTAAGTTGTGGGCTCTACCAAAAATTAAGATAAGTAGCTTCAATCATAGAGTGACATGTATCACTTCCCAACTAAAAATTCACCTTTATTTTCATATTGAAATAACTTTTTATACATTTATTATTTTTATGATCTAATTTCATCATATTTTCTAAAATTTCGTGCTCTTTAATTCAACATCCATTTTGATATGTTTATATGAGTTTTTAGTTTTTACATTTTTAGTGGGTTTATTTTATTTTAATTTAAATTTTTACAACTTTAACTTATATTTCAATCAATACAATCTTAATTCGTCAAAATCATATACTTTTGGAGGGAATATTTGACAGGTAAAAGATTGCGAGGGTCTTTCTATATGTGGAATAATGATGTCACGGAAAAGTTACGGGAAACCCAAGCAAACACATACAACTAACACATATACATTCGGAGTATTGTGAAACGAATTCACTAAGCGGCTAGTGAATTGCGAAGAGAGTTAAGCTAGCAATCCATATAATATATTTATAATATTAACTATATTTATCGTCACCGCTGTGTGCGGGTATTTAACTAGTCATTTAGAAAGAATACATTATTGTTTACTAAGATCATAATCATGGAGAACCAAATCAAATGAAAGGAAAATAAAAACTAATTGAACACTTAAGAAAAATAATGATAAAGAATATCTTACAATTAGCAATTTTAAAACACAACTCAAATAAACTTGATTATAGTTATGTTCTTATGGATAATTTTGGAAAGTCAACATGCATATACATTTGTGTAACCAGTTTGGTCTCCAAAACCAGTTTTCGGGTAAAACCGGTTGAACCGAGAATCGGACACTCGTATATAACGTAACTCATGACTCTTTCTATGTTTGGGGATTACAATTTTCAATGAAATATAGAATAAGTGGGATAATAGTTCATCTATTCAACGACTATATGAGATACTTCATCTCTATTAAGTAATTTAACGATTTAAACAACTACAGTATATGAGACAGTTCAAGTTTATTTTAATTGACCTACTAACCAAGTGAATCATTAAAAAGTACTCTGTAAATGAAGTTATCAGCAAGTGTGTCTGTGTCAACATAAAACTTGGAGAAAAATAAACCTAAAAAAAACTTGATTACAAAGTTCCCAAGCCTTATATTTGTAACGATATAAAACTTGGAGGAAAATAAAACTAATTAAATAAAAAACGACCTAAACAAACCTTTAAACTTTCCTAATAAAAGCGCACCAATGCAACGGCCGCATGATATTGGGCGGCGGTGCATTGGCCAAAAGGGCGCCTAGGGAAGTTGAGGGGCAAAGCACCTTCATGTAGCGCCTAGGACTTTGCATCCTAAACCCTCGTTGATTCATGCGATCTTTCACAAGCTCTTCCAGCTAAGGTTGTAAACAAACTGGACGTTCAATGAACATTTCAAGAACCGTTCGGTAAAAAGTTCGTTTATGTTCGTTTATTAATTAAATAAACGAAGATGAACAATATTTTATGTTCGTTTAGTTAAATTAACGAATATGAACAAAAGTCGTGTCCATTCATTTATGTTCGTGAACGTCCGATTATGCGTTCGTTTATGTTCATTTATTTATTTATGTTAGTATATCATATCTTTTAATTGTATAATTTTAAAATTAATTTGTCTAAAAAAACAACACTTATAAAATAATATTAGATGCATAATTTAATAAAGTTTATGTTTGTTTGTATATGTTCATTTATGTTCGATCATTTATGTTCGTTTAGCGTTTGTTTAGTGTCTTAATGAACAAACATAAACGAGCATGAACAACTCATTTTTTTAATAAACGAAAATGAAAAAGAAAATTCGTCTGTTTAAGTGTTCGTGTTCGTTTATTTGTCCGGTTAAAATTAAATGAACGAACAAGAACAAGGCTCCATTCGTGTTTGTCCGGTTCGTTTACAGCCCTATTTCTAGCCAATTTATAGTTGTTGACGACCCCGTTTATCACCCCCACCACCATCCTCGAAACCAACCTTGTTGATTCTTGGCAAAGCTTCCACATGCATTATCAAGCTTGTCATGACACTTGATCTTGACAAGCTCAATTATAACACGTGGTATGAACTCTTTAGATGACATTGTCATATGTTTAAGGTTCTTCACATCATTGAGGACCCCACACTCTTAACTAGCACAATTGACCCCGATCTTGATCAACTTGATTCTCTCGTTGTATCAATTATTTATAGCATGATCCGGGAGAGATTAGAAAGCATGATCCTCAACCCCACAACCACGGCTAGTTCTTTATGGAAGTGTCTTGAGACGACCTTCCATGATAACAAAACAAACATGACTATTCAAGTTGACAACCACTTTGTACCTTAGAACTTGGCACTCAGTCGGTTGCGGACTATTATTAATAGGTAATGTTGTCCCATAATTATCCGAAATGTATATTAATTTAGAGAGAGAGAGAGAGAGAGAGAGAGAGAGAGAGAGAGAGACAGAGAGAGTGTGTGGACACTTATTAATCTAGAGAGAATAGAGAGAAGTATTGGAATTTTTACTAATGAACACACCCATCCAAAGTGAGGAGGTGATGAGGTATTTATACCCTTACAACCAAATGGTCCAACCCTTGGAACTCTTGCTCCCCTCGAAACTGGGTAGTGAGCTTACACATCAATGTTTATTACATAACAACCTACCAACCATTACTTAAATACATAAAAGACCATACACGAATGATTTAAACTTTTTATGCTCTAACAATCTCCTCCTAAGGGTAGATCATTGGGGTTTTTCCTTGTACGGCATTTTGTCCTTATAACTTCGAGCTCCGATGTACTGCTCCATGCGTTTCCATGAGTCTCGAAGTTCCAATCTTTCCTTGATAACTTGCACAACTATGCACATCAATGCTTGTTGCTCAACATCCATCTCCAACTCTTTGAAGAACACCTAATCCAACATTTCTTCAAGCTTTTCCAAAATTCATATCAACGTCCCTGTACTGAACTTGGCTAGTTCTTTTGCCCTGAACAACGTCTTCTGCCTTGTACCAATTAAGTATACTAAGCAGAGTCCAAGATTTGGCTTTTCAAAGCATAACCATCTCTTGACCCTCTGAATACCTAGACAAATTAACACGAGAGGAGTCAGTTTGATCATCTTGTGATAGCTTTCAATCCTCATATGGAAGATATGTACCAAAATCAACCTCGACCTCATGAATATCCTCAGTGATTTAATGATGTCTTGGTCTACTGATTTCTTGATGTTGTGTCTGATTCTGGAGTGATACATGTCTTCTATGTCGCGAGGATGAAGGTTAACGTATCAGCCTTAGTGGAACAGTAATGATTGTCGTCGTCTCTAACAACATGGTATTCAATGAACCCATGATATAATAGGTTTTCTGACTTGACACTCTGACATTGCATTATCCTTTGAGGAGAATATATAGATGACGTGGTTTAGCCTTCCTCTGTCTTACTCTAAAGAAACTTCTTGTACGTTCATCCAAGTTAGTAATCCCAAGATATGCATCTACATTGTACAATTCTAGTTGAAACATAACGAATGTCTTTGCCAAGATACCTTCTTCCAGAAATCTTCCTGGATAATCCTCAAACAAAGCACTTATTTCAGTCGATTTACAAAACATTTTACAAAACAAACTCAACAATCGTAGGTTTATTTTAATATAAAATGATCAAATGAAAATATGCTTTAGTGCATTGGTAAGAGCTCTTGGGCTTGGGTCAATAGACCCAGGTTCAAACCTCTTCCATGGCACTAAAGATCATTTGGTACTATTCCCCCACCGCAAATGCTCAGATTGACTGATCAATGAGGGGCCTATTGAAGAAAATGGCCAGGGTTCAAAGCCCACCTCTTGATAAGTACAGTCACTGGGACAGGTGCTCATTGCCTGGGGCCGGGTCCTTGGGGGAGGGTCCGGTTAGCATCCATTGGATTCATGGGACCAGGGGTGATCCCACCGATCTTCACCTTTTGAAGAAAACATACAAATATGTACAAACCTTAACCGATTATAAACATAACTTTGAGGTTTAAACATCCATAAGAGACCATAAAGCTTTAGCTCCATATCTAAATTAAGGTAAAAAAAAAAAAAAAAAAAAAAAAAAAAAAAAACATGTCAAGTAAGAGTGTAAGACAGAACAAAATTGAAATCTTACATTTTCATCATAAGTTGATTGACCGAGTTATTCCCTCTCGAAGGTTGCATCCTGAATTAAAAAAAAAAAAAAAAAAAAAAACCATAATTTGCGTTATCAATACAAATTTGACCTAACCCTAATCTACAACAAATCTAAGAAAGGTATTAAAAGAGAAGAAGAAAATACACTTGCTTGTAAGATCGATTGGAGAAAAAACCTACAAAGTAGCTTTAATTGTATTTGTTTTTCGAAACTTTAGTTAAATTTGAAATTGTAAAGGAGTGAAATTTGAAGCTTTTTGGGTCGATGAGCAGTGATAAATGAGCTTTTTGATTTTTAGTATCCGTTTGGCAAAAGAACGGTGAGCTTTGTTATTTTTTAGAAAAACTTATTTTTCTAATGCTTCTTTAAGAAGCTGTGATCAGTAAGTAGTGAGCTGTGACTACTGCTCCAGCTCACTGCTACTGCTGACAACTACTTTTGCCAAACATAGCCATACGTACACACATGCCATATTGGTTTATTTCGGATATATACCAAAGTATCTTTCAGACATATAACTAGTTCAAAGACATGTGAAATATCTGTTCAAAGCAAATTAGTTAAGTGTATGGAGGAAAATTCAAATGCATACTCTTATTTTGGTGCATACCAATGGATAAATCCCCACCATCCATCTAGTTTGATTTAATGGTGGGGATTAACCTAAGATTAAATGGGGAAACATAAGTCCATGTTTTTTTTCTTTCCTTTTTCTTTGTCTTTTTTATTATTCATTTTTTTTCTTTATTTTTTTTTTCTTTTCTATTATTTCTTTTTTTTCACGTTCATGGGATTTTTGTTTTTTTTTGTTTCTTTTTTTGGTGTCCTTTTTTTCACGATTTTTTTTTTCTTTCTTTTTTCATTTTTTTTTTCATTTTTTTTTTCTTTTTTTCTAATTCAAGTTCTCTTTTCTAATAAACGTTTTTTTCACTTTCATACATTTTCGTCTGTTTTCATACGTTTTCGTCTATTTTCATACGTTTTTGTCTGTTTTCGTAGGTTTTCGCCCGTTTTCTTACGTTTTCGTCCGTTTTCATACGTTTTTGTCAGTTTTCATACGTTTTCGTCCGCTTTCTTACGTTTTCGCCCGTTAACGTCTGTTTTCATACGTTTTCATATGTTGTCTTACATTTTCGTTCGTTTTCATACGTTTTCGTCAGTTTTCATACGTTTTCGTTCATTTAAATACGTTTTCGTCCGTTTTCTTTTGTTTTCGTCCATTTTTCATACGTCTTCATTCGTTTTCAGACGTGTTTTTACACTTTCATACGTTTTCGTTCGTTTTCATACATATTCGTCCGTTTTCTTACGTTTTTGTTTGTTTTCATACGTTTTCATACATATTTAGTCCGTTTCTTAAGTTTTCGTTCGTTTTCATACATATTCGTCCGTTTTCGTTCGTTTTCATACGTTTTCATTCGTTTTCATCCGTTTTCTTTCGTTTTCGTCCATTTTTCAAATGTTTTTGTCCCTTTCATACATGTTATTACACTTTCATACGTATTCTTCTGTTTTCATACCTTTTCATTCATTTTCGTCCGTTTTTTCATTCGTTTTCGTCCCTTTTTTTATTCGTTTTCGTCCGTTTTTAAATATTTTTGGCAATTTTCAGACATTTACATATGTTTCTAAATGTAACAAGTGATATTTTGAATATCACAAATTATATTCTGAATATCACAAGTGATATTCTGTGATATTCTAAATATCACAAATTATTTTCTGAATATCACAAATTATTTTCTGAATATCACAAGTGATATTCTGTGATATTCAGAATATCACAAGTGATATTCTGTGATATTTAGAATATCACAAGTGATTTTCTGAATATGCAGAATATCACAAGTGATATTATGAGTACCACAAATGATATTCCGGATATCATAAGTAATATTCTGTGAAATATTACTGGTGATACTACATGTATGACACTTTTCACTTTTCACATTACCATATTAAACTAAATACCACTCAAAACAAATCCAAGGTAGTAGAAAAGATGGTATGATGGTGAAACTTTTCCCTTGTTTGGGCAAGTATGTCTTATGATCAGTTAAACTACAAATATTACAACCCTTCTTTTGGTTCTTACTTTTCTCAATAGCTTTTTCACGTCCACCCTTAATACGGTCATTCTTATGTCCTTTAGGAAGATTCTTTATACCCATAAAATCTTGAACAATATCACAAACTTTTCAGGGTGGAAGACTTGGCAAATCAGTCTCAACTTTTGACTTTAGCTCTCTCAGGTTGTCTACAAAAGAAGTCCAGTATCATAGACAGCTTATCAGTAATTACAACAATAAGAAACAGATTATCAAACATATCACTGTTGATACTACACATATATCAAACATATCACTGGTGATACTACACATATATAAAGCATATCACTAGTGATACTACACATATATCAAACATATCACTGGTGATACTACATATATATCAAACATATCACTAGTGATACTACACATATACCATCAGCAAAAACATTTATTGTGTTTGTCTATTACAGTGAAAGGCATAAAAACCATTATCACTGGTGTTACTACACATATATAAAGCATATCACTAGTGATACTACACATATATCAAACATATCACTGGTGATACTACATATATATCAAACATATCACTGGTGATACTACATATATATCAAACATATCACTAGTGATACTACACATATACCATCAGCAAAAACATTTATTGTGTTTGTCTATTACAGTGAAAGGCATAAAAACCATCTTGTACATAAAAAATACGTAATTAATACCTTGGTGTAAAATCCAATAATGATCTTCATTATATACTCAGCATTAAACTCAGAAACAACACGAAAAATGCCAAGAACTCCATAACCTTTTTCGGTATTAGTCCATTTTTTTTTTGAATATTTGTGATTTTCTTAATATCACTTATGATATTCTAAATAGCACTTGTGATTTTCTTATGTTATCGTCCGTTTTCATATGTATTAGTCAATTTTTTTTTACTTTTTCGTCCGTTTTTATACGTTTCTGAATATCACAATTGATATTCAGAATATCACTTGTGTTTTTCTGAATATCAATGGTGATATTTTAAATATCACTTGTGATTTTCTGAATATCTATCACTTGTGATTTTCTGAATATCACTTACAATTTTCATGTTACAAAACATTTGTTGAATATCACTTGTCAAATTCGGAAAATCACTTATGATATTCAGAATATCACTTGTGATACTCTGAATATCACAGAATATTACTTATGATATCCGGAATATCATTTGTGGTACTCATAGTATCACTTGTGATATTCTGCATATCACAGAAAATCACTTGTGATATTCAGAATATCACTTGTGATATTCAGAATATCACTTGTGATATTCTGAATATCACAGAATATCAATTGTGTTATTCTGAATATCACAGAATATCACTTTGATATTCAGAGTATAACTTGTGATATTTAGAATATCACAGAACATCACTTGTGATATTCAGAATATAATTTGTGATATTCAGAATATCACTTGTGATATTTAGAAACATATGAAAATTGCCAAAAACATTTAAAAACGGACGAAAACGAATGAAAAAATGGATTGAAACGTAAGAAAATGAACGAAAATGTATGAAAATGGAAGAAAACGTATGAAAGTGTAAAAACATGTATGAAAAGGACAAAAACGTTTGAAAAATGGACGAAAACGAAAGAAAACGGATGAAAACGGACGAAAACATAAGAAAATGGACGAATATGTATGAAAACGGACGAAAACGTATGAAAGCGTAAAAACACGTCTGAAAACGGATGAAGAGGTATGAAAAATGGACGAAAACGAAAGAAAATGGACGAAAATGTATTGAAACGAACGAAAACGTATGAAAACGAACGAAAATGTAAGAAAACATATGAAAACGTATGAAAACAGACGTGAACGGGCGAAAACGTAAGAAAGCGGACGAAAACGTATGAAAACGGATAAAAACGTATGAAAACGGACGAAAACGGGCAAACATATATGAAAACGGGCGAAAACGTACGAAAACAGACAAAAACGTATGAAAACGAACGAAAACGTAAAAACAGACGAAAATGTATGAAAACGTAAAAAACGTTTATTAGAAAAAAGAATGTGAATTAGAAACAAAACAAAAAAACAAAAAAATAAAAAAAAAAAGAAAAAAAAAATGCGTGGAAAAAAGGACACAAAAAAAAAGAAACAAAAAGAAAACAAAAAAAAAAAAAAAGAAACAAAAAAAAACCTTGAAACGTTAAAAAAAACAAAACAAAAAAAAATGAATAATAAAAAAAGACAAAAAGAAAAAAGAAAAAAGAAAAAGGAAAAAAAAAACATGGACTTATGTTTCCCCATTTAATCTTAGGTTAATCCCCACCATTAGATCAAACTAAATGGATGGTGGAGATTTGTCCATTGGTATGCACCAAAATAAGAGTATGCAAAATAAAGTGTCTCAAGTGTATGAATGATCTGGGGTACAAAGATTTTTCTACATTGGATTTATGGGTCTTGTTATGGTTCGGTGAAACTATTATCTGTTTTACCGAAGTATTCCTACGTGGCATTCCATGCCATCACACTTGAACATTTTAATTAATAACCTAACCTCTGGTTTCAAAACAATCCATCGCCTCCACCCGCATCAAAACAATCGCCACAATTGATCACCGCCTAGCGAATTCAATTCTTAGATGGGGTTTGGATTTTAAAACGCAACATCTTTAGCTGTCCATAATGTGTTAGTGGATTTGTATTAGAGTTACACTTATATTAGTATTTGTATTTAGATTAGGATTGATATAAGGACAAGTGCTAAGCTATATTAATTGGGAGCATTTGTGTTTGTTTGGGGTGAAGTTGGTATTACTTTGGAGGACATTTTGGTTATTAGTGGTTTTTCAGTTTTGGGTCGAGATGTTTTGATCATGTACGTGACAAATGATTGCTCAATTTTCTATTATCTTAAAACTGAGGGACTAGAAGTGAAATAAAAGTTGACTTGGAGTCAACCAACCACTTACCTTTACTCTTTCAAACTCAATCAACTGGACTTCCATTTTGATCGCATTATTTTTGTATTTGCATATCTTATAAAATTTTTAATTATTATTTGATCTAATGCCCCATAACTAATAAACTTATTAAGTGTTGACCATGGTCGGGTTCATATGACGGGTTTGGTCCTTTGATAATTGGACTGTTGACGACCATTTAAGTTAGTTGTAGTTTTAGATTTGTGTGGCTCGAATTATACAATATCTTGTTTTCACTATCTATCTTTTGCTTGATATGTTCTACATTTTTTTTCTTTAACAGCTAACGTATATATAAACAATTAATTAGCATGTTTGTCCTGTCTACGTGTTACATGCTATAACACAAAAACACTCACATGTTTGATTATTTTATGCTCTACTTACTCATGGATTCTTAATTGGTACTAATTCAGTGTTTCATCTATATTTTCACTTTTTTCTGAAAACGTTTACTCTACTTGTAAACGCAGCACAATTTCATTGTTGACAATGGCTACTTCACCCATTCCTCATCAGTGGAAATATGACGTTTTTGTAAGTTTTAGAGGTGAAGATATCCGTAAAAGCTTCATGGATCATATGTTCAATGATTTCAAGCAAAAAGGAATTCATGCTTTTAAAGATGACAGAGAATTGCCTAAAGGAGAAGAGATATCTCCTCATCTCTACAAAGCCATTGAAGAATCAAGATTTTTGATAGTTATCTTCTCCAAAGATTATGCTTCTTCATCATGGTGTTTGAGGGAACTTGTCAAAATACTCCAGTGCAAGAAAATGGGAAAGCCTAAACACGAGGTTCAAATAATCTTTTATGATGTTAAACCTGACGTGGTGAGGAAGCAAACTGGAAGCTATGCTGGAGCATTTGCCAAACATGATGTTTCAAATAGAACAGAGGTGGATAAATGGAGGGAAGCTCTATCCAATGCGGCTAACTTATCTGGATGGGATCTCCAGGACATGACAAATGGGTAAATTTCTTGTTTCTGTGTAATTATCTTGTAGCTCTACTAAAGCTTAACACTATGTAGTTTCTCATGCTTATTGTGTCTTTGCGGTAATTAATAGGTTTGAGTCCAAGTTCATCAATTCCATCTCCAGAGAAATCCTCAAAACTTTATGTGACGGACCCTTACATGTTGGTGAGAACCTTATTGGCATCGATTTCCATTTCGAGAAATTAAACTTGTCACGCTTCGTTGGGTCACATAAGGTTAATATGCTTGGTATTTGTGGTATAAGTGGAATAGGAAAGACAACCCTTGCGAAAGCTATATATAACTTGATGTATATCCACTTTGAAAGATGTTGTTTTTGTGAAGATGTCAAAGAAGTCGAAGAAAAACAAAGCCTAACTCAAGTCCAGATGCAAATGATTGGTAAGATTCTGAAAACAGATGATCTGAAGATATCAAGTGTTGGAGAAGGTTCTATGGTAATAAAGCAAAGGATGGCATGTAAGCCGATCCTGCTTGTTTTGGATGATGTGAATAACGTGAAGCAGTTAGAAGCACTAGCAGGTTCACCTGATTGGTTTTTCCCAGGAAGTTTGATTATTTTCACGGGTAAAGATAAACAGTTGCTAACATCACATAGAGTGGATGAAATCCATGAAATGGGGAATTTAGATGAGTGTGAAGCTCTTGAGCTCTTTAGTTTATATGCATTTGGAAAAAGGCATCCTTCAGAAGATTTTGAAGAGCTCGCTTCCCAAGTTATAATACATTTGCAAGGTCACCCATTGGCCCTCAAAATTTTTGGTCGATTATTGTATGAAAAATCTCTGCATGTTTGGAAAAGCGAGTTGGATAGACTCCAAACATATCCTAATACAGAGATAGTACAAAAACTTCAAACAAGTTTTGATAGATTGGCATCTGATCAGAAAAGAATGTTTCTTGACATTGCATGTGCCTTCATTGGGGAAAATAAAGATTTTGCTGCAAGTGTACTAGACAACGGCCATTGTTCTGCAAATGCTATTATGGAAGTTCTAGCTGATAGGTTCCTAATAACAGTATCTGCATATAATATGCATCTTCAAATGCATGAATTGATTCAAAGCATGGCAAGGGAAATTATGCGTGAAGAATTCAGGCAGAATCACAGAAGATTGTGGATTTCATCAAAGGATTACGATGTACTAAATGTAAACAAGGTATGAGTATTAGCAATTTCCTTTATTGATTTTTTACTAAAAGCAAGTACAATATGATGATTTGTTACTTGTATCTAGGTAGCAGAAGAAGTTGAAGTTCTAGTCCTTTTGCCAAAGGAAAACTGTCAAAATATTCCCATAGATGGACAAGCTCTTACACGTATGAAAAACTTGCGGATACTAAAAATATGCTTTCCGAAAGTCGAAGGACGTTGGCAGCCATTTACAGTAAACTTCTCTGGAAGACTGGATTTGTTGTCCAAAAAATTAAGGTTGCTTTATTGGCATGGATTGCCTTTAGAGTCCTTACCTTCAGATTTTTATCCGGAAAACATTGTTGCCATCGACTTGTCTTACAGCCACATAAAACAGCTTTGGACAACACCAAAGGTATTTACTTGTTCATACATGTGTTCATATTTGACACCTCGAGGAATAAGAACTAATCTTTTTTCTATTGATACCAGCGTTTAAGAAGGTTGAAAATAATGAAGCTAAGGTACTGTTGTAACCTAACAACGACACCTGACTTCTCAGAGATTACAAATCTTGAAGAGCTAGATTTTGAAGGTTGTGTGAATTTGGCTACATTTCACCCATCTATTGGAATGCTTAATAAGCTTGCTGTCTTAAATCTGAAAGGCTGCACACGGGTTGGGAGTTTTCCTGAAGCCTTTTGGTCTAGATGCTGGACTTCAATCTCTGGTTTCATATGGAACAAACAACATCCCCAAAGATCAGTTTCATTGGCAGGTTTACATATGTTAAAGAAACTGAATTTCAGCTACTGCAATTTAGAACAAGTGCCCGATGGCATTGGAGGCTTATCATGTCTAAAAGAGCTATACTTGTCAGGGAACAATTTTACTAGCTTGCCTGGAAGTTTGAGTCAACTTTCTAATCTTTGGAAGCTTTATGTTAATGGTTGCAAGAAGCTGGAAGTGTTGCCCGAACTTCCACATAGCCTAAATGATCTTTATGCAAGTGATTGCACCTCCTTAAGAGAAGTGTCGGGAAGTTTGAGTGAACTTTCTAATCTTCAAACACTTATACTTGATGGTTGCAAGAAGCTGGAAGTGTTGCCCGAACTCCCACATAGCCTATATTATCTTTATGCAAGTTATTGCACCTCCTTAAGAGAAGTGTCGGGAAGTTTGAGTGAACTTTCTAATCTTCAAACACTTATGCTTGATGGTTGCAAGAAGCTGGAATTGTTGCCCGAACTCCCACATAGCCTAGATTATCTTAATGCATCTAATTGCACCTCCTTAAGTTCAATTAGGGGATCAAACCCAATCATGATCAAAGGGTCCATTTATCTCAACAATTGTCCAAAATTGTTTAAGGTGTCAATATCGGAGACTAAATGTCTCGACTCATCTGTAACTTCCCAAGGTTATCGATTTTCTTCTTTCCTTCGGTCTGTGGGTATCCAGAATAACGGATGTGGATTGTTCCGTTTGACAGGAAGATCCATTTCGAATATGGATATAATATATGATGGAAATAGCATTCCAAATTGGTTTACAAATAAAAGTTTGGGAAATCATGTAAAGGTTGAATTGCCATCAGATTGGAGCTTCAGTAAGTTAAGGGGATATGGAGTTTGTGTTGTTTTTAAGAGAAAACAACCTTACCCAGTTTTTGGATACGATGTAAAGAACTTTGATGGAGCTTCTTTGGGAAGATGCGATCCAGACTACTATTGGCAATATTTTAAAGATAAGCCAATAAGAATCGATGAGTCAGATATGATATGGTTGCATTATACGACAAGTGAAATACGGAAACTGGAGGAAGCAAAGAATTTTGTTACATTTCGTTTTTGGGAGAATGAAGAAATTGAAGTGAAGGAGATGGGTGTAAGAGTTTTTTGTGATGAAGATTTAGATCAAGAAGCAGACTTGATTATGTTCCAAGACATCCTAACTCTATCACAGCATGGTGGGGTCTTGTGCCTGTTTGGGAGGTATGGAGAAATCAACTGGACATGGTAGGATAAATTATTTATATGTTCCGTGTAGATTTAGTAAATTTATTTGGTCTTTTTATTAGCCACAATAATCTTTGATAAATCCATGTAGGAGACACCCACCAGGTGTTTGATGAAATGCACGAGTAGAAATCATTTACTATTTACTCTACGCCTGTTTGTAGATTTTTTTTGGATTTTACGATGTATTAAGAATTGATGTTGTGTTTTGAAGTAAGATAATAAACCTTGCTGCAGTTTATGTCTTTGGAAATTAATATCGTAGCAATTTCGTGACTGGTATGGTATCATGTTTAAACGTGCACATCATTGAAAAGTGTCCTCTTGCCAATGCCAGCTCAACCAAACAATTGGGACAACTTGTTTACTGCTGAAAACGTTATTCTTTGATACCTGCTTTCAGCATCTGTTCTTCGTTGCACAAATAGCTCAAGATCCGTTCCTTGAGGTACCTGCCTAGACATGCTACATGTATTTCGACCCATTTACATACGGGGTCAGATTTCAACCCGCTCCCAAAATTACATCTTTTACCATTTATGTGAAGTATTAACCACTGGTGCTATTCCAAGATTGCATTACCCTTATCATTGGTCTTCACCGTACATGGGACAAGCATCATATCAATAAACAGAGCTCTCATCAATAGCTTGTTCCTTGACATCACCCAGGTTGTTGTTACCTTCTGTTTCATTACCCTCACCCAAGTGGTTTCTTGAGACTATATGGATATCATTGTACTTTCTGCTAGCCGTGGTAGTCTAACTAAAAACCTTTATTAGGCCAGGTCGTACGTGCTTCTTGTGATATCCAAGTGGGGTGGTAGGAAAATTCTTTGTTCTTTAATTTTTGTTTAAAAATAAATAAAATTCAAAGGGGAACAACACATGGGCATTTTAGTCATTTAACTTCGCCCATAGAGAAACATAAACTTGAAACTTTCTCATGGCCGCCTGCACTTTCAAAAATCAAAACCACAATGATGGTTTTTGCAACATGAACTTTTCATGGAGCGTACACCAGGTGTTCGTTAGAATGGTTTTTGATGCATCACTTCATTACCACACCTCATCTTGATACTACCCATCAATATAATAAAAAGATGCGCCCTTTTTGTCGACTGGTATTAGATATATGTTTGTTCCTCCGTGTAATTATTTTTTGCTCTTAATGTCGAGAGGCTCAAGGAAGAGTACGGTTGCATTTGGAGACATATTTTGTTAAGAAAAATAAGAATTTCTGACCCTGGTTTTTACGTGATTCTGTATTTATTTTTAGGCTCATCCACCCAACATGATCAGATTGTAGCATGCTACGCTTATTGAACATAGTTCCACTCTCTCTGACTGATGAAGTTTCCTTCATTTTAGATGGTAATTTCATGTAAATATATGAGGAAACTGGGTACTATTTTATTGGTTAAATGTTCAACTTTATTAGGAAGAAGTTTACAGGAGAGTCGACTTTTCTTAGGATACGTACAAACTATAGCTATACGTGTTCAAAGACATTATCATGTAGGTCCTATATCAAAAATTATTTAAAAGACTATCAACAATTTACATGTCCCCTATAGATAATAATTTTTATTTGGTCTTTTTTATATGTCCAATAATCTTAAGGAAACACGAAGGTGATTTACTTTAAAAGCTTTTTATGTATGCCTTTGATTTAGATAAAGAGATTCGTGTAGGAGAAACCCACTAGGTGTTTGATGAAATATATAAGTAGAAATCATTTACTGTTATTTCTTCAGCCCGTTTGTAGATTTTTTCTGATTTATGACATATTAAGAATATATGATATGGGAACTAAATGTTTCCAACAAAATTACATGACCAGCAAGGCAACAATACAGGGACTGTCTACATTTTCGAACTTCTAAGGATTACACTTTTGATGATTTTTTATTTATTTATTTTTTTTTAAATAAAAGTTTTCAAGATATACAATGACTTACTAATTTCTTGGTTACATATGAGAATATGCAAGTTTTGGTATGTATATATCATATATGTAATTGCTTCTTTACCTTTTACACTCATCCACCAAACCACCTACCATATTGATTATTTTATGTGTGAAATGTTCACTTTTAAGGTCAAACATTTCAAGCTGAGATTGAATTCTTTATTCATGAAGTAATTAGGAGGAAGTATACTAGGAAATAGACTTAATTGTCTTCGTTTGCTTATCTGATTATATAAAAGAAACGTCATTTATGCAGGTCCTACTTAAAAATATATTAACACTACTATTGGCCATCATAAATTATTTAATTGTTTTTGCAAGACTCGTAAAGACGTGTTTACTTTGTCAACATTGGAAAAACGCGTACCCCATTGCAACATTAATGTTAAATAAAGCTGTTAAATTTTTTAAGCCGATCATTTTATCATTTTATTTTTAAACCAAACACCCTCTATAAATTGAAACATCCACGGTGTAATTTATAGAATTGAGAAGTTGTGCTTATAAAGTTTCTTTCTTTAGCGGGGCTTAAATTGTTGTTTGAGAGTAGGAATCTAAACTGAGCTTCCATTATTGATTGCATTCATCATATCCTCTGCTAGCTTCTTAATCCATTGAAAAATCAGTAAGTCATCATCCACTCTTTGCTTATTTCCTTGTTTTTTATTTAATCATTATTTCTTCTAAGAAATGATATGTTTATCATTTAGAAAGAATAGATTATTGTGTACTATGATCATGATTGTAAAATGATTTAATGAGACAGCTTAGTAATCCCAAATAATGTTCAGTTATGGTTTAAATCGAAATTCGATAAAAGAAAGGTTAAAACTAATTAAATAATTTAGAAAAATAATGTTAAAAAATAATCTTATAATTTGAAACCCGACACACTAAGATTATAGTTATGGATACTTTAACATATATGACGTAACTCATGACTCTTTCTATGTTTGGGGATTAAAAATTTCAATAAAAAGTGGAATAAGTGGGATAATACTTCATCTATTCAACAACTATATGGCATATGGTTCATCTTTATTACTTAATTTAACGATTTAAACAAGTAAAGAACTATATGATATAGTTCATCTTTATTAATTAACTTAACGATCTAAACAACTACTCCGTATATGACATAGTTCAAGTCTATTTTAATTGAGCTAGTAACGAATAGGGACGAAGCCATAATTTTTTATACAGGTGGGCCAAATATTAACATAATTAATCAATAGAATGTCGTTGTGATAAAATAATATAATTCTGGTTTTCCATTTCGAATGCATGGATACTAAACAACATGACTTGCACAAATAAACTAGAATCTTATATGGAATAAGATTTTGATCAAAAATGGACTAAAATGCAATGAAATATGCTTTCAAATTAATTTGAAGCATCTAAAAAGTGATAATAACTTTAGATACAATGTGAAAAACAAAAGCAAAGACTTAAGAAACCTGTAAAATAGGAACTTTCAAGTTTGAATAAACAAAAGTATAATAGATATGGTGCTACAGTCAAAATCAAATTGTACATTATCCTCATATAGTCATATCTCAATTGGGTGGGCCAATTTATATATTAACATACCAATTTGAAATGAATAGTATATATGTAGTAATTACTCCAAGAATTTTGGGGTGGGCATTGGCCAACCCAAGATATGTAGCTCCGTCCCTGATAACGAAGTGAATCATTAAAAAGTTATCAGCAAGTGTCTATGTGCCAACATAAAACATGGAGGAAAATAAACCTAATTAAATAAAAACTTGATTACAAAATTCACAAACTTTATATTTGTAACGATATAAAACTTGGAGGAAAATAAACCTAATTAAATAAAAAAAAGCGACCTAAACAAACCTTTAAACTTTCCTAATAAAAGTGCACCAATGCGACGCCCCCATGATATTGGGCGGCGGTGCATTGGCCAAAAGGGCGCCTGGGGAAGTTGAGATGCAAAGCACCTTGATGTAGCCCCTAAGACTTTGCATCTTAAACCCTCGGTTCTACATGCGATCGTTTGCAAGCTCTTTTAGCCAATCCATAGTTGTTGACGACCCCGATTACCACCCCCACCACCATCCTCAAAACCAACCTTCTTGATGCTTGACAAAGCTTTCGCATGCAATATCAAGCTTGTCATGACACTTGATCTTGACAAGCTCAATTATAACATGTGGTGTGAACTCTTTATGGAAGTGTCTTGAAATGATCTTCCATGATAACAAAGCAAACCGAATTATTCATGTTGACAACGAACTTTGTACCTTATAACTTGGCATGGACACTTATTAATCTAGAGAGAGAATATAAATAAGTATTTGAACTTTAACTAATGAACACACCCTCCAATGTTAGGAGGTGATGTGGTATCTATGTCCTTAAAACCAAATGTTCCAACTTGGAACTATTGATCCCCTTGCAACTATACAAGTGTTAGCACGTGATTTGGTGACTTTGTTTTATTCCCCTTGCAACTATACAAGTGTTAGCACGTGATTTGGTGACTTTGTTTTATTCCCCTTGCTTGCTGGATTAAAGGAGGATACATATTTTGGCATATTTAAATCCATCATTTTTGTGTTTGTTGTATATCTTGTGGTGAGTTTTTCATATACTAATTCAAAAATGCAGATGATGCGGATTGACTGTATTTTCAATGCGAAACAATGATAACAGAAATTTTGGAAATAATTTTGTGTCTTTATAATTTTTTTTTATGTTAACATTATATTTTCAAAGCTAATTGTTTCTTTTACGATCTCTACGCGCAAGATTACTTTTAAAAAGGTGTTAAAAGTAGTATTGTTTTTTGTTGGATAAGGATGAGCAAACCGCTCCATCTCATTCACTATATAAGTTTCCAGTAATCTTTTTTTTTCTTCGTGGTCCGAGTTTCATCTATCATCAATGCCTTGTCGAAAAATGTGTGACATGTTTTTGAACATGACATCAATGATAGATGAAACCTATCAATAAATCATCATGAAAAAATGAAGATGAGAGACTATGCACCATCAACAAGGTAGAGCAAGTGAATCTCCTTATCCAATATAAAAAAAAGTAATAACTTTTTAACTTTTTTTTAAAGTACTTTTGCATATAGAGATTGTAAAATACAGTGAATTACATGATGTGTAATTGAATTAAAAAGACCAGGTTATATCTAGCCTTACAGTCCAATGTCTCAACAAGAATAACGAGTAATTGTAAGTTGCAAGAGTCCCACAAAATCAAGGATTATTCTTAGGATAGGTTATAAAGACTCCTTAAAACACTATTTGTACTCTGTTTTGTTATTTTAATTTTATTTAATTTCTTTTTTATTTTTATAATTTTTTTATTATAAAACTACAATACTGAAGTACGGAACAAAAAATATAAAGTTTAACACGTCAAAAAAATTAAATTGACAAAAAAATATGAAAAACAAACTGATAAAAAAACCGTGTCTCTTAGAGGGCCAAAACCACACCGCATGACTTCCTCATCGACCGCCATAACCATCCTCCTCACCCGCACGGCGAGGTGAACTTCTGACAAAAGAACTGTTTGGAGATGGGGCCCAATTTATTTGAACATTAATATTACCGTTTAACTATTTTTTTCGTAACGTTATTTTTAGTTGTGTGTAATTTAGTATGTTGTAATGTAATTTTATTTTTAATGAAATGAATTTAGTTTATTTGATGTGGCAGTCATTTGTATGATGTCCCTTTTCCATATGGTAGTCACAGAACTTGTCTTGGTGTTCCTTTCTGGGAGGATAATTCATTGGCTTAGGGGGCGGTAAACGTAGCTGATGTTCAGTTGCTAGAATTTCTTTGGGGGAGCTTGGTGAGGGAGTCTAATGTAAGTCGGGGTGCAGGATTGGTTTGACGACCTTTGTAATCGTTCCTTCCTGGTATTAACGGAAGCGTGTATCGGGGTTTATAGGGAGCGTAACCATCACGTCCAAAATGGTTAGGACGTCCCTCAATGTGTCTCCTATCGTTTCTGTACACCCCTCAAGGCTGTCTATCATCCCGGTGAAAATTACCTTCCGGGAACCTCCTAACGGTTTTCGACCTTTCTCCACTTGGTAACTCTGTGCGGGTGAACGCTTTCTCCGATCTGACGAAGTTGTCGAGCCGCGTCATCATCTCTGTCACAGTTTTGGGAACCTTATATGCATGGCGCTTCGCTAACTCTGGGCACTTGCATGCACCCATGAATGAGGAGATCTTCATGACTTCCAAAACTCCGAGTATGAAACCGGTTTCCGTTTAACGATTTTGAAAAAAGACGGGATATTTACGATCGTGCCACTCCGCCTTTTTCAAATGGTTGACTAGATGGAGGGCTGAGATTCATCCGTACCATCCGCACTAAAATCCAAAAACATACAGGATCCTTACCCTATATATATATATATATATATATATATATAAATATATATATATATATATATATATATATATATATATATATATATATATATATATATATATATATATATATATAATTAAAATAAGAAGGGTAAGAAGTAATTCTAGCCACACATTTCATATTAGGAGGGAAAATTTAAAAGAAGATGCATCCACTTTTGTAGGTGCATCTAAAATGTGTGGTTGTGGTTACTTCTTATCCTTCTTATTTTAATTATTTTTCTTATTTGATCCTAACTCTCTCTCTCTCTCTCTCTCTCTCTCTCTCTCTCTATATATATATATATATATATATATATATATATATATATATATATATATACATATATATATATATATATATATATATATATAATCGACAGATCAAGGAAAATACTATTGTGTCCAAATATTTACATAGCATAAAAAACAATAGAAAATAATTTAATCACATTTTATGAAATGCAATCATACAAGCTTCTTTCTACAAATATTTACGTGCCTTTATTCTTTTTAACTTTGAGCTTCCATCCATCCATAAACATCAAGTCATTTTACTTTTTTATATTGTTTCGATGTTGTTTTTGTCTAGCTATTCTTTTAAGACAGCGTATGAACCAGAGTCACATATTTAGTAAAAGGAATTTTCTTTGAAATTGCATTCTTTATACCAAGTTATATATATTTGTACTAGGGCAGATTGATGACTGAAAATCTTAGGTGGTGTTTGTTTCATGAAGATGTTTTGGGTGTGAATCTGACTACTACATCTTACTAGTAAGATGTGATTATAAAGTCTGAATCTAGATAAAATAATGTTGTTTGTTTTTTTATAAATGTCTGAATGATCTTAATTTTTAATTTTTTTAGTACATATTAAACCAAAATTCTCACAAAACAAATTATAACACATAAAACTTCCACCAAATAGTACTAATACCAACAAGCCCATAATGAAATTGATTCAGCCCAAAAATCATAAACTCTAATCTATTTTGGCCCAAACAACAAATCCACTAAGTAACCCTAAACCTAGTTGTTGGATCCCAAAACTTATATCATTTCACACATATATTATTAAAGATTATAAGAAGATTAATAGAAAGATGAAGAGATAGAGAAGAGATGGTAACTAGATAGAGAAAGAAAGATATATTATATTAAGGAGAAGAATACAATGAGAAGAATAACCTAGAAGCACACATAGAAGCACCACCTCCAAATGGGAGGATTTGGAAGTATTTATAGGAAGATAAGAAAGATCGGCCGGGCTTGGGCTTTTGTAATAAACTAGACCTAACCTTCTACAATATTAGATTAAACCAAGCCCGTTTACCCTTAACTAAACTACAAGACTATTACAATATAATTACAAAACTAAATGACTTAATAAATGATCTTCACTTCTATTTCTAACAATCTCCCCTTAAGGGACGATCATTGAGATCTCCCTTTGATTCCATTGATGATCAACACTTCTATTACTAACAATCTCCCCCTAAAGGGTGATCATTGAGATCTCTCTTTGTGATCTTGATCTTTGAACTTTGAAGCTTGTTGTCTTGAACTTTGAGTCTTTGTAGAATAGTTTTAAGTCTTTGTTCCTTCATGCTTTGTGATCTTTGATAATTGACTTTTCATCATTCTTTGTTCTTTTGTTGTAGATTGTGATGTAGTGTCATCTGCCTTTCGTCACTTCTTTCTCTTTGGTGGTTTTCCGTCATTCCAACATGCTCATACGTCATTAGTCTTTGTGATACATGCAGTTGTTTTTCCCGTTCTTTCACTCTGGTCTTTGTCACTTTACTTCTGTAGATTCTTTCACATTGCGTAGAATCTTTCTTTGATCTTTTCTTTGCTTTGATCTTTGTGAGAACTTTCCTTTGACTTCGTGATGCATGTATGAGCATGTGGAATCTATTGCCATGGAGATGATGTATAGCTGCAGGTAAACAATTAGCAATAAATCAACCGGTACTTACAGATAAGGAATTAGAGATCGTCAACAGCATAGTGTGAAGACTCCTTCTAACCCTTACCAAGGCCGTTCCCATTTCGGATACTCCCGAGAGAGCTTACGAGACCTACTAAGTAGCTCAACGAATGGGTGAGTCGCTGGGGATCACTCCACGACTGTAGACCATTTGAAACCACGGTGAACACTAAGCGTAACCCATAAAGAATTACCGAAGTGACATGCTGTCAGGGCTGCTTGATATTGACCCTGGCAGGAATTTTCATTCAATCATTGAGAATCACAAATGTGAATCCTCTCATAAATGTTTTGGTCGATTGCTAAGACCTGCGTAAGACTCTAAAGTTTACATCTGGTATCCTTAATGTTGAACAACCAGTGTAGAAATATCATGTATTCCTATGAGATCTTTTGATGAATCTCGGGGCTCTAGACTCGATAAGTGCACATTTGGTTTCCTATGCGGAGATTAGGGAGAGGTCTCCTGTTTCAATATCAACCATCTCTAAGAGACAGGTTGATAGATTACACCGGCTTCCCGTGAGAATGAAACAAGCTATTTTAAGAGAACTTGAGTGGTTAAGAAGGTTTAGTGCAGTGCGTCACTGGGTCCATGAAATCTTTTTCTTCAATACCGGTGTCACCTTAGTAACAACCAGTAGCATATGAATTGAACCCGGTTTCTGCCCTAAGGTTGAACATATGGAGGGCTATTTCTTTTCACCCTTTTTCATATTTTTTCTTTTTAATTCTTCAACCACTTCTTTCTTCTTTCTCATTTACTCCTTTTTTCAATCATACCTAAGGACTTCTAATTCTAATCTATTGGAATTGTCCTTGGGTAGATCCCTCCGGCTCTGGCGGATCATTGGACATAAACCTAACCATAATCATCTTATTACTCCATGATTATCCTAGATTTATTGATCACTTGCCATAAAACCTTTTGTGAAAATCTCTCAAAGTATTTATGATAATAAAACACATTGTTGTTACAACTTTGAGAGTTTTTGCAATTTTTGAAGGACTCCCCCTTCACATGTGCTCATGGATTTTTAAGAAAATTGCACATGCGGGAGGAGTTTGTACTTTTTGAATTGATCCACTTTCAGTGAACATGACCGATTCGAGACACGCTTACATCACTAGTTAGACTAGCTTGAAATTATTACCCGTCCTGGTCAAGTCCAAAGAAAGTCTCTCGATACGGTACATTCTACTCAGACAAGTCGTATTCAAGACACGCTTACATCACTAGTAAGACTAGCTTGAAATTATTACCTGTCCAGGACAAGTCTTTTCGACTACTGACATTTTAAGCTTTGTCAATTCATTGGTATTATCTGAGTCGAGCTCTTTTGAGATTCAGTCACAATGTTTAAACATTTTTGATCACATTTTAATCATGTCTTCTCCACCTCAAAAATAGCATATCGTGATATTTTTGATATCAAATGATTAAGAAAAAGTTTTTTGGAGAGATAGACAGATTTGTTTTAGCATGAAATTGGAACTTTTTTTTTTTAATTACTCCCCCTCAAAACTCGCATATGTTTTTGAAAATATTCACCTTTTATAAACAGTTTAGAGAGAAGGAGTCTTCTTGAGAAAAATTCTGAAAAAGTAAGAAATTTCTGATTTGTTGAATTTTGTATCAAGGGTTTTTAGAAAAACAAATGCTTCTCTTTGTTTGAAGATGAATGTAGCACTCAGGCGTACAACAGTGTCCATTTTTAGGATAAATGCAGTTTTTTGATGAAAATCATAGCACTTTCCTTTCTTTGAAAACTTGAGTTGTGCACTGTAAGGTGTACACAAGTCATTTTGATGATGAGCACCAATTTTGATAGATTTTGAAAATCTTTTTGAAAAATCTTGAAAACTTGGTACTCAGAATGAAAGAGAATTATTGTTTTTAGGATAAGTGCTCAAGAAATATTTAAAACCTTGTTTTGGTTAAGCACTTTCCTCTCTTTGAAGCACGGGTCCTGAACTGATGTGTCAAGAAGCCATCTGATTAAGTCCGGGTTTTGTACTGAAGTATACGAAAGCAATTGTGAAGAAACTTTTTGAGAAACGACATGTTTTAAAAAAACATTTTAAAGAACTCCCGCTCAAGCATCTGTACATGTCCGTATCATTGTTGAATGACATTTCTAGAAACGTATAGAATATTGATTTATACGAGAGACATGTCGTGAGAAGAATATTTTTGTATTTTTTGATTTTATATTGTTTTTGGATTTTTGAAATTTTATATTTTTGTATTTTGTTTTTGTTGGTTTTTCCAATTTTGTATTTTGTTTTTCAAAAATACTTACAGCGAAGCGATTTTGAAAAATGAAAGACTAAGTTTGGACAAGTAAAAGTGAAGTTAAGAGTGAAGTTAGAAAAGAATTTCCACATGCGATGTTGGCGTAAAGTTCTTCTTTACCACATTGGGTGTAAGAACTCTTATCACTTTCACAAGTACCTGCATCCACATAAGAAAATTTTGTACAAATAACAGTGTTAGAAGTACATGTTTCCTCATATTGAGGGTGTTCACTGTCAAGGGTTGTTGTGGTTTCTACTTCCTTATCATGATGATGTACACTATCATTAGTCTTTGTGCAACTTTCAAAAATCTTCCCTGTGGGAATCCATCTAAGACCAACTGTTTTAAAAACTTTTCCCGTGGGAATCCACCTAAGGTAAGATCTAGACGTAGTTTTCTTATCAGATGCAGCGGAAGTTTCAGTCTTGGAAAAACTACATCCTTTAGGTATCCACCTATTAGGTTTCTTAAACTCTTGCTTCTTATCAACGGGTTTGTTTCAATTTGGTGTCTTAGTGCATTGTGTCTTGATACTTGACTTTCTTTTCTTGATAAATTGTGCAATACATGCATCGTGATTAGCTGAAAAAACACATTTTTGACATGTAGGACAGACAAATTCAACATTCTTGTTTAACACAGCAACTTTAACTTTGTCACTACAGTCTTTTGGAAATTGCTTTTTGTTCGAAAGAGACTCAACATTTCTAGTGTTGTTTTCTACGTGCATAGCATTTTCTTTTTCGCAACTACTCTTAGATGCAAGCCACTCCCTAGTATTTTGTTGATTGTTCTTAGGTAATGGTTTCCTACTACTAGCAATGCTTTGGAATCTTGTAGAATTCATCACACCAGGTTTTGCACCTAAAACTCCATGTTTTCGAAGTTGTGCCTTTTTCATAACTTCTTCTAGATGGTGATTGTGGACCATGTCATTAGAACCAACAGACTCTTTAACAGTTTTTGTAGTCACATTTGGTGTACTATTCCTAGAAGGGCCAGGTGCACTCACATTTGTGTTTCTTTCAACAACCAATTTTTGTTTTTCAAAAATCTTTTCAATTTCCTTTTTCTTGGGCAAGGGTTGTGGAGTGGCTGGTTTTGTCAAATCCTTTTTCTCATCGACTTTTGGAGCAAACTGTGAAATTGACATTTTTGGTTTTTCAACTGTTTTTGAAACATTTGGTTTCTCCGAAGTCGATGGTTTTGCAAACTTAGTATCCACACCCTTCCCTTTTATACTTTCTAGCTGAGCTCTCAAAAGATCATTTTGCTCTTTCATGTCCTTGTAGGCATGCTCATACGATAATTTGTCATACTTGCATTCCTCTGATTTTCGATCAAGTTGTTTAAAAAATGACATGTTTTCTTTTTCAAGTTTTACAAGACCATTTTTATATTTTGAAACAATTTCAGATGTGTCAGCTCGCAGTCTTTCATCGTCCTCAACAGAATAAGGTTGTAAAATGATGGACTTTATATCAGTAGTCAATGGCTTCGAAAAGAGAATCATTTAGATTTTCCAAAAGTTAGATGTTTTGAAGATTTGCATTAGCTTCATTTACCAGGGAATTATGGTCCTTGACAAAGTCAACTGTTTCTTTCAAAAATGCTTGCTCAAGATGAATTACCTAAGTATTAATCATATTGATTGGAGGAGCAAAGTCTTTTTCAAGAATCTTTTTCAGCTATAAATGAACCGTGGAATTCCAATTGTTCTCATTAAGTCTCTTTTTTTATTCAAAAAGCGTTTGAAGTTGCCCAACTCTGGTTTTAAGATCATCAAGATATCCTCTAGCAGCACTTGTGTTAAGAGTGTTGTTTGAAGACATCTGTTCCATGTTTGAAAGTGATTTGGAAGCAACAACTGGTTTAGAAACTCGTTTTGGAAAACCTCGGTTTTAGAAAACTCTGATGATTGTTTTTGTGGAACAAAAGTAATTCCAGAAAGTTTGTTCAGTTTGGTGTAATCAATTGGTTTCAAATCTGGATTTTTTTGTTTCATTTTATTTATGCTCTCTTCAACAAGGTCTATCGTTTGCACAGAATCCCGAACAACGGGAGGATCATGTTTGGTGTAAATCACATTACCATTATACAAAGCATTCTGTTCTTGCCGAGCTTTCTTGAGATTATAAGGAGTTTTGTTACCAAGAGCCATTTTTTGTTTTGTATGTTAAATCGGATCAGTTTGATTAGTAATCATATGCATTGTTTGACTTGACTGACCTGACTTAACCACCAAGTTTTCTAGTTTTGCAATCATGTGTTCTGACTCTATGATTTCATCCAAAAGTTTATCCTCTTTCTTTGCAAAGTCCTTTTTCAACTCATCCCATTCTTTTTCAAGATAGGTATAAGCTGATTTTTGTTTTGAAAGTTGGTTTATTAAATCAGAAATTTCTTGTTTTAAAGAATTGATAGTTTTAGTTGAACTAATTTCAAGAGTATCAAATTTGCTTTGCAATTCTCTATCTTTAACAAGTAACTTCTTATAACCAATTTCAAATTCTGACTCGCGTTTTTTGTCAATTTGAAAACTTTCTGCATTTTCCTTGTATCTCTCAAGCTCAGTGGTCAATTTCTCATTCGCAGCCTTAACTTCGTGATTGACCTTTTTCAATTTCTCAATTTCAATGCTACAGTTATTCAATAATGATTCAAAGAAAGCATGGGTTTCCTCATCATTAGCACCATTTTGTGCAACTTGAACTTCATTAGGATCCATGTATGGAGTTTGATAGTTAACATTGCTATTAACTTGTTCCCCCACATATGTATCGTAATTAGGTTCAAGAGGTACATAATGTGGCTTCTCATGAGAAAATGGATTAGCATCATTACCATTATTTGGTACCTCATGGAATGGATCAGAATCATAAGTAGGAGGAAGATCAGAATCACTGCTTGATGTTATTGCATGCTGATTTTCCATAATGTTGTAAGTTTTATTAAGATCTGCTGAATTGTCATTAACTCTTGTTGTAGCTCTAAACTCATTTTCCTCAGCAGTCAACGGTATTCCCGATTTTTCTTTGTTGGCTAGCATCAACAAGTACCGGATCTTTTCAACCTTGTCGAAATTTCTACCAATAACACTGCTGTGAATTGCTGATATAGGTTTCTGAATCGAATTCATTAAACAACAATCATTCCCATTTTGATTTACAACATTCTGACTCACAAACTGATCCATCGGATTTCCAACATATTCCCTTATATGTATCCCCATCTGTGTACTCTTAGCATATCCATGTTGATTCCCAATAACATGTTCATTTGCCAGTGTACCTTGATTCCTAGTAAAGTCAGTTGGAAACATTTATGCTAGAACCTCAAGTGCTTGCTGCTTTTGTCTCAACATTGCTTCATCAAACCTAGCCTTATAGGCAAGTTGCTCTTCCAACTGCTTCTGCTTCACATTCTCAGAATATGGAGAAAAGGTTGGTTCTGAAAGTTCCCTATCAGTTGGTGCAAAGAGATCATACCTAGGTTCAACAGTCTCAGCTTGTGTTTCTTGCATAGTCAACTTCTCTTTTGGTGTGTTGGAGTTATAGGAAGGTTATGCATTTTCAGGTTCATCTGACTTATGTTCACATGATTCTTCAACATTTTATGCCTTTTCAGTCAATGACGGTTGCTTCATATGCTCCGCGAATGTAATTGGAAATCTCAGGTCAAGATATCTTACGTAATCTGGTAGCTCATTTTCTTCAATGTCTTGTTCAGTATCGGTTAACGGCTTCTCAGTCTCATTCAATATTTGCTTAGTCTCAGTCATCGTCTTGTCAGTCTTAGGATATGGTGCAAATAATTGAACAAGAGGTTCCATGTCCATTGATGGAAAGAAATTTTTGAGAAAAGGCATTTTGAACGTGAAGCTTAATTAAAACAATTTTCTAATTTTTCGACCACGGTTGATATAGTGAGATCTACGTTTCCCTCCAAAATTTAATTTGAAAAATTTTCTCTCCCAGAATTTTGAAAATCACTATAAAATGCAATCCTAAGGTTCCAAGAAAATTTTGAGTTTTTAAAAATTTTGACGCCAAATTTCACCGAAAATTTTGAATTTTGGGCCAAAATTTTCACCGTTATACCAAAATTTGAATTTCGCGTAAAAATTGAACGTTTAGTCTCCTATAAAAATTAATTTTTTTTTGAGATTAACTTGTGTAGATGAATGGATCTTTAAAGGATAAATAAGGTTGTTTGAAAAGATTAGATGTTTTTGGTGAAGATTAAAAGTCAATCTCGGAAAAAGTGGTCTTACTCGATAAAGCTTCTAGTTCAATAAGGGTTATGGTTACTCGATAAGAATAGCTTACTCGATAAAAGATGCCTTACTCAATGAACCAGTTACTCGATGAACCTTACTCGATACACTTGGCTTACTCGGTGAGATTTGCTTACTCGATACACTTGGTGAGATTTGCTTACTCGATACACTTGGCTTACTCGATAACAAGAAATGAAACCAAGTATAGTTTCCCTTTTGTAGAAGCACAAGAAAACCTTACTCGATAAACGATAAGGTAAAATACCTTACTCGGCAAAATAAGCTTACTCGATACACTTAACTTGTAACACTTACTCGAAACTTTTAACTTGAAACTTTTCTTAGTCGATAAACCCCAGTGCTTACTCGATATCCCTATAATTTTGCTAATCCTTACTCGATAACCATACTCCTTACTCGATAAAGTACATACGAACAGCCCAAAATCCGAAATTTTTCACCAAAAAACAATCTAAAACGAACCTAATATTATCCCTAGGCGATTGATACCACTTGTAGGATCCCAAAACTTATATCATTTCACACATAGATTATTAAAGATTATAAGAAGATTAATAGAAAGATGAAGAGATAGAGAAGAGATGGTACCTAGAGAGAGAAAGAAAGATATGTTAGATTAAGGAGAAGAATACAATGAGAAGAATAACCTAGAAGCACACATAGAAGCACCACCTCCAAATGGGAGCATTTGGAGGTATTTATAGGAAGATAAGAAAGATGGGTCGGGCTTGGGCTTTTGTAATAAACTAGACATAACCTTCTACAATATTAGATTAAACCAAGCTCGTTTACCCTTAACTAAACTACAAGACTATTACAATATAATTACAAGACTAAATGACTTAATAAATGATCGTCACTTCTATTTCTAACACTAGTGATATATAAGTTCAATCCTAATTTTTTTAATTCCTATTCTCACGCCTCTATGGCTCTATCACTTTCACACACCGCTACTTTTGACTTCCTGGTTTCTTTCAACCTTAACTCAGCCACAATATTTTAGAAAAACACAAGATATGATGTTCCTTGATGTTGATGTTATAACACACAAACTGAAGATCGAACACCACTTTTCTCAAACCCTCAAACAAAAAAACTCGTGTAGTGTTTTGTTTTATCTCGGCTTAGATCTTTTTGAGGTCTAGGGTAAGGTGTATCTTTTTTGTTTGTTAAAGATCAATGACTCTTGAAAAGATGTAAAAACAAAAGTATGTAAGGATAAAAGGTAGTAAGAGGTAATAAGATATAATCACCACATCTTACTAGGCAAGACATTTTAGATCTGACCGTGTCTGACTAATTAGAGAAAAACAAACAAGCTACACGTCTGACCGCGTCTGACTGGTCAGACGCTAGTAAGACATTTTTGGCAAAAACAAACAACACCTTAGTCTTGGATTCTTTGTACTATTATTGATAATGGATTTACTCTTTGTGATGCTCTTTATTTGTGGACGCAGCGCGATCTCATTATTGATGATGGCTACTACGTCCATTCCTCATCGGTGGAAATATGATGTTTTTGTTAGTTTTAGAGGTGAAGATATCCGCAAAAACTTCATGGATCATATGTTCAATGATTTCAAGCAAAAAGGAATTCATGCTTTTAGAGATGACAGAGAGTTGCCAAAAGGAGAAGAGATATCTCCTCATCTCTACAAATCCATTAAAGAATCGAGATTTTTGATAGTTGTCTTCTCCAAAAATTACGCTTCTTCAACATGGTGTCTTAGGGAACTTGCCAAAATACTTGAATGCAAGCAGATTGAAGATCCTAAACATGAGGTTCGGATTATCTTTTATGATGCCAAGCCTGATATTGTGAGGAAACAAAAAAGGAGTTACGCAAAAGCATTTGCCAAACATGATGTTTCAAATAGAACAGAGGTGGATGAATGGAGGGAAGCTCTATCCATGGCGGCTAACTTATCTGGATGGGATCTCCAGGACATGACAAATGGGTAAATTTCTTGTTTTTGTGTAATTAGTCTTGTAGCTCTACTAAAGCTTAACAACATGCAGTTTCTCTTACTTATTGTGTCTTTGTGGTTAACAGGTATGAGTATAAGTTCATTGATTGCATCTCCAAAGACATACTCAAAAAATTATGCGACGGGCCCTTGCATGTTGGTGAGAACCTTGTTGGCATCGATTTCCATTTCAACAAATTAAACTTGTCACGCTTCGTTGGGTCAGATAAGGTTAACATGATTGGAATATGTGGTATAAGCGGAATAGGAAAAATGACCCTTGCCAAAGCTATTTATAACTTGATGTATGTCCACTTTGAAGGCAGTTGCTTTTGTGAAGATGTGAAAGAAGTCGAAGAAAAACAAAGCCTAACTCAAGTCCAGATGCAGATGATTGGTAAGATTCTGAAAACAGATGATCCGAAGATATCAAGTGTTGGAGACGGTTCTATGGTAATAAAGCAAAGGATGGCATGTAAGCTGATCCTGCTTGTTTTGGATGATGTGGATGATCATGAGCAGTTAGAAGCACTAGCGGGTTCACCTACATGGTTTTGCCCAGGAAGTTTGATTATTTTCACTGGTAAAGATAAACAACTGCTAAGATCTCATAGAGTGGATGAAATTTATGACATGAAATTTCTAGATGAAGATAAATCTCTTGAGCTCTTTTATTCCTTCGCTTTTGAGGGAAAAAATCCTTCAACAGGATTCAAAGAAGTTTCTGAAAAAGTTGTGAAATATGTGAAAGGTCACCCTCTTGCCCTCAAAGTTTTAGGTCATTTTTTATATGGAAAAAGTGTGCGTCATTGGGAAAGTGAACTGGAAAGGCTCAAAGTACATCCGAATGAAAAGATACAAAGAGTGCTTCGTTTAAGTTACGATAGGCTAAACCTCCAGCAGCAAAATATCTTGCTTGATATTGCATGTTCCTTCATTGGAGTAAATAGTGATTTTGCAGCATACATACTAGATGGGTGTAACTTTTTTGCACATAGAAATATACAAGTTCTAGTAGATAAGTCATTGATTACGATCTCGAGCGATAATTCACTTCAAATGCATGACTTGATTCAAGCAATGGCAAGGGAAATTGTATCTGAAGAATCTAGCATGCCTGGGAACCGAAGCAGATTGTGGGTTAATCCATCAGAGATCTACAATATCTTGAGTGAAAAGAAAGTAAGAATTGTTTTTTACTGCATATACAACTCATTTCTATAAGCTTCATTATACAATCTAGTAATGTATTTCTTGTATGTAGGCAACAGAAGTAGTTGAAATTCTTTACATTCAGCAAAAGAAATCTAGTCAAAAGTTTGATATAGACGGTAAAGCATTTGCGCAAATGAAAAACTTGCGTATTCTAAAACTACCAATGGACGATGCAGTGAACTTTTCTGGAAGATTGGACTTTTTATCCAATAAGTTAAGATTTCTCTATTGGCATGGATGTCCCTTCAAGCTCTTACCTTCAGATTTTTATCCAGAAAACATTCTTGTCATCGACCTCTCTTACAGCAACATAAAACAACTTTGGACAACACCACAGGTAGTTACTTGTTCATACATGTGTTCATATATTACACCTCGACAAATAAGAACTAATCTTTTTTCTATTGATGCTAGTGCTTAAGAAGGTTGAAAATAATGAAGCTAAGATACTGTTGTAACCTAACAACCACACCTGACTTCTCAGAGATTACAAATCTTGAAGAGCTAGATTTTGAAGGTTGTGTGAATTTGGCTATAGTTCACCCATCTATTGGAATGCTTAATAAGATTGCTTTCTTAAATCTGAAAGACTGCACACGGATTGGGAGTTTTGCTAAAGCCTTTTGGTCTAGATGGTGGACTTCAATAATTAGACCTTTTGGTTTAATATGGAACAAACAACATCCCCAAAGATCAGTTTCATTGGCAGGTTTAAATATGTTAAAGTCCCTGAATTTCAACAAATGCAATTTAGTTCAAGTGCCCGATGGAATTGGAGGCTTATCATGTCTAGAAAAACTATACTTGGAAGGGAACAATTTTACTAGTTTGCCTGGAAGTTTGAGTCAACTTTCTAATCTTCAAACACTTAGACTTGATGGTTGCAAGAAGCTGGAAGTGTTGCCCGAACTTCCAGATAGACTAGATTATCTTAGTGTATGTGATTGTACCTCCTTACACTCAATTAGGGGATCAAACACAATCATGAGCATAAGGGACACTTATCTCACCGATTGTCCAAAATTGTTTAAGATGTCGATATCGGAGGCTCAATGTCTCGACTCATCTGTAACTTCCCAAGGCTCTCGACTTTCTTCTTTCCTTCGGTATGCGCATAATAGTTGTGGAAGTTTTATTGACATTATGGATATGTTTTATGATGGAAATAGCATTCCAAATTGGTTTACAAATAAAAGTTTGGGAAATCATGTAAAGGTTGAATTACCATCAGATTGGAGCTTCAGTAAGTTAAGGGGATATGGAATCTGTGTTGTTTTTAAGAGAAAAAAACCTTTCAAATATTTGGTATACTCTGTAAACAACTTTGATGGAGCTGATTTGGTAATATGTTGTCCAGACTACTCTTGTGAATATTTTGAGGATAAGCCAATAAGAATCGATGAGTCAGATATGATATGGTTGCATTATAGGACAAGTGAAATGCAGAATTGGAAGAAAGCAAAGAATTTTGTAACATTTTGTCTTTGGGAGAATGAAAAAATTGAAGTGAAGGAGATGGGTGTAAGACTTGTTTTTGATGAAGATTTAGATCAAGAATCAGACTTGATTATGTTCCAAGACCTCCCAACTCTACCAGAGCATGGTGGGGTCTCGTGCCAAAACTATGGAGAAATCATCTGGACATGGTAGGATAAATTATTTATATGTCCCCTGTTGATTTTGTAATTTTTATTTGGTCTTTTTATTAGCCAAAATAATCTTTGATAAATCCATGTAGGAGACACCCACCAGGTGTTTGATGAAATGCATGAGTAGAAATCATTTACTATTAAGAATGGGTTGTTGTGTTTTGAAGTGGTGATGTGTACAGTAACATTGCTTGATAATTCAACCAAGAAGTCCTGAAGTCTCACTGACTTTGTTTTAAACCTTTTCCCAATTCCTAATTCAGTCACACTTTGAGCTTGTGGATCAACTAAGTGATTTGTTGTTGCCACCTCAGTTTGATCATTAGTCAAAAACTCATTACCTTCATTAGGTAATTCAAATTTCTTGTGCATGACATTACTGTCCTCCCTAACATTGACCTTGTCGACAAGGTTGCGTTGAGGATAAGTATGAAACACATCAGCTTGTACCCAGGTGGCTTCTTCAGGAGCTTTGCCGTGCAACTGAACTAAATATTGCTTTGGTACATCTTGTAATGTGTCTGCCTCTCTTATTTGTACAATAGCTTGTGGTGTCATTTGGGATATCCTTCCCTTGCCACATGGTCATTGGGGCTGTCTCAGTAGTCGTGCCATGAAAACATTAAAGAAGAGAGACATGATTAACATCATAGATTTAAGCATCGACATGTAACAAAAGTTGGTAAGCAACCTTTCCTACCGCATGAACCACCTTAAAGGGTTCAAGTATTTTGGAGATAACTTGTTTGAGAGACGGTTAGCCTGAGTGTTTTTGAAGCTTCACAAGTACTAAGTCACTTGGTTCAAATTCTTCTGGTCGCTGTTAGTATCAGCCACTTTTTCATTTTGAGTTGAGAACGCTCCAAGTAGCTTCATGAGTGGTTAAAGTAGCAAGCACGTCCTTGGAAAGTGTGCTCTTGCCAATGACCGATCGACAAACAATAGAGACATGTTCATTCTTTGTTGTACAAACTTGACATTTTGTTTGATTGCATAAAACACTCTTCTCTGATACATACCTTCTGCATCTGTTCTTCTTTGCACTAATTAATACTAATTAATAGGTCAAGATCAGTTCCTTGAGGTAGCTGCCCGGACATGCTACATGTGTTTCGACCTACTTACATATGGGTTAGATTTCAACCCAATGTATTTTTTTTCCATTTTTGTTATTACACATCGCCAATAAGCGGTATTGACTTTGATTCAGAAGATTACTCATGGCCAGTATATACTATCATATATAGACGAGTATTGACTACCACTTCTATTCCAAGATTGCGTTCCCCTTATCGTGTTCTCCATCTTCTTTGTACCTGGGATAATCACCCTTAACACACCAACCTTGCACCCTCCGCCCCTAGTATACAAACTCAGACACCTTAATGAAATGACTCCGGTGTCATCATCATCAATATCATCATCCATCACATTGGCTAATGCTTCTAACTAGATGTTTCGACACATTGGAAGCCTCATGTTCTTTATGTGATGTTTCACCTATAACTTGTTCATGTGTCATCTTGCATTCTAAGCCTGGTCATATGAACATTACAAATTAGAATATGATTGCAAAACAAAATCAAGTACACAGGTTTCAGTTGAACAATCAGGATTCAGGGAAATGCTAATTTGTACTCGGAAAGTCAAATGACTAATTTCAAACTTTTAAACTTGCATGATTCAATATGAAGTTGACACACATAATTTTCCACATGCTTGCATACAGCACATACCACAGATATGACTTTCAGCGCAAAGAGATATTTGTACATCTTAATGTGGCTGCAGATCAGTACAGCACAGCACAGCACAGCACAGCCCACCCCATTTTTACATGTAACCAGCATGTCCACCACACCTATTCTGCTACCTCTAGTCTAAGCAGTGTCAGAGCTTATTTGGCTTGTATAAAGAATGATAGGCTCAAGTTCAAAACATGGCCAGGCAAGATTTGAAACTTAAGCTCAGACCTTACTCTAGTAAAAAAGATCGCTCTGTGGCTTGTTTTCTATACTTGTATAAGTTTAAAAAAAAAAGTAAAGTAACTCCCAATACCGTCTTTCACGGGTTATGGGTCTCAATACCATCTTCCACGGTGTATGGGGGAGGTTGAGACGTAGACAGCCTTACCCCTACCTAAGGTAGAGGTTGCTTCCGGTTCTACCAAAGGTAGAAAAGGTCCTCTGGCCTTGCAATTACAAATACATTACAGCTTACTTCTAGGGGTCAAAAGTTAGTTACTGTGCACTAAGGGCGTGTTCGGGGTGCGTGTTTTGCAAAATTGATTATCTCATATCTAGTGTTTGGATACCTACTTCTTCTGATTATGAAATATTAAAATTACAGTTTACAACTTCAAGCTACATGAGCACATCCAAACACCATCTATAAAAAGTAGTTGATCATCTAATATCAAAACGCAGATCCAAAAATGAAACACCCCCTGATTTCACCTATAATATGAAACTACATATATCATGAGGGACTGCAACTTGGTGCACCTTCCTTGATTTTTAGAATTCATATCTTCTACATATTTAAAAATTACTCATTTTGAAGGACGACAAATAACAAACAGCTTTATGTCATTAACACTATACGGCCGAACCGAGTACATGTTATTTATATTGTACAATCCAGTACATAAAAACAGCACAAACAACAATCAAAGTCTAGAAGTCAAGTACATAAATCCATTAAAATACATAGACCCTAGTCCCAAAACAGTCTAAACTCTAAGTCAACTAACTTTTTTTTCCCTTCAAAATTAACAATCTTACAAATCATTATCTAAAATACATTTAACAACCCACTACTAAAAACTTATAAACTACGTAGTATTAGACCAGATACATTTTTTTAGATCAACAAGCAAAAATCCAGTGTCAAATATAAATTTCTAAAGTCAATACTTAACCCAATCAAAAAAGGAACACAAAAAATAACACAAACCCATGTACTCTATCAAATATTAGTTAGCCAAAAGCTCGGAAACTAAGGTTAAGTTACCAACAAGAAAAACAAATAAACATATGAATGTACTAAAGAAAACAAACCTCATGAAGTTTATATTCAAGATTCTTGATTTGAACCCAAGAATCAACCCAGACAGATATTAGATCCAACAAAAGGGTATGTATGATTATTTATTTAAAATGGGTCATTTTAGTAAAGTTTGAAAAGTAAACATTTTTCAAGACAGAAGAGAGAGAAGTGATGGATCCTCTTTATTTTGAAGTGAAGTCATGCTAGGTGTTCCTGTGTTTTTGTTTTATTTACCTGGACTTAGATTATATTTCTACTTTTTTGTAACTTGATGAAAGTTGTTCATGATAGGTCCCAAAAATAATTAAGTACGGTAAATTGAATGGTAATAAAAAAAAAGTATTTTGTTATTCTTTATTTTTGTAAAAAAATTAAATTAAAACCAAACATTTTAGTAAGAGTAAATTTAAAGAAACGTCTTCATCACCTCATGTGTTATATCCAAATTGTATGGCGTAGTTAGTGTTTTTTTTTTAAGTTATTTATTTATTTAATTATTTATTTATTTTGAAACAATTGATGCAAATATCATTTATGCTCTAAAGTGAAATGAATAAAAATCTAAAATTAATCAAATTGAAATAAAAAAGTCTCAACAAAAGGAAAAGCATTTTAGTTATTTCATTTTGGCCCATAAGTAAGGATGCAATCGATTCAAGCCGAGCTCAAGCTCTATAAGGCTTGAGCTTGGCTTGAAAGAAAAATACTAGGCTTGAGCTTGGCTTGATAGTTTGTCAAGCTTTCATCATCCAGGCTTGAGTTTGGCTCGAATAGGTTTCGAGCAAAGCTTAAGTTTGGCTTAAAAAGCTTGAATGTATACAAAAATATAATATTCAATAGCTAAACTCAATAATAAATATGTGTATAACATGTTCATACTACTAATCTAATATACACATCAGCGGCTATATAACCTGCATTTTAATAGCAGCTAAATAAAGAGCAGCCAAACACAAGCTATTTTGCCACTTATGATATATCTCATTTTGTAGCCTTAATGATCGTTACTGAGTTGAGCTTAATAACCAAATTTGCTCTTATAATTAGGATAATAACCAAATTTGCTCCTAATTACTTATATGAAATTTATTTCATATATATCTATATTAAAGCTTGATACGAGCTCGAGCCAAGCTATCCAAAGCTTGAGCTTGGCTTGTTAAATGTTTCGAGCTATTTTTTTGTGCTTGAGCTTGATAAAAGCTTGACTCGATTGAGCCAAACTCGAGTTGCTTGATAAAAGTTTGACTTGATTACAGCCCTACCCATAAGCGATATCCGCACCAAATTTTTTTCACAAAGATGACACCAACACTTTCATATGAGTGGTCCCAAAATTTGTCTTTGAAATTTTATGAGTGGATGAGTATTTTTTGTCGGACCCAATAAGTTCTTTTTTTTTTTTTTTTTTTAGGAGGGGTTTGAGTTGTTGATGTGTTATTGAGAGAGGATTAGATCAGGGGCGGAGTCAAAAATTTACGTTAAGGGGGGCCATAAATAATTTGTATAAAAACATATAAATCATAGGTCGGTTACTCGTTCATTGGTTCATCAACAACCTAATTGACTTTTAACACATTTGAAATTACAAACCATTCATCAACAGCCTTAATTAAATTGTTAATAAAATACTAATGATCTTCTTATTACATCAACAAATTTTACATAAGCAGATAAACATTCTAAATTAACTAGATATCATGCTTTGGTAATTCTTTTTGCATTATGTTAAATAACAAAATAAAACAACTAGTTCAAGTATAATAAAGAATGAACTAGAAAGCAAACAATGAAAATCAAGTTTCACTTTCCCAAGCAATATGACAAAAAAACTCTCAGTACGTGTACGATTATTAGATCACTTACAACAATCACACAAGTTAAGTTTTAACACGGTGTCACGTAAGCGACACATCAGTTCTAACACTTTCACCTTAACTCACAAAAAAACACCCACAACAATAACTCAATCTTAACTCAACAACAATTTACAAAAAACACTCCTTCATTTAGGGGGAAAGTGATTTTTTTTTTACACAATACACCCTTAACGCTGAATTAAGGGGTTAACAATGGGCGTTAATGCCGGCTTAACGCGGCACCATGCAACAATAACTTATCTTTAACGTGGATTAATACCCTTTTAACGCAAGGGTAACGTTATTGATGCAACTGCTATTACCACACAAACAATAATATTAAAAACTTTTCTTCCAACCCCACCACATTTACATCTATCTTCTACCTCACATGCTCAAATACTTTTCCTTCAAACTATTCTTTCTCCAACCTTCAAATCTTTTTCTCTACCGTGTTGGCAATGGAACTAAGGGCACGTTTGGTAGAGAGAATTTCAGAGAATAGAAATAAAGCAGAGAATATAAATTCAGAGAATAGAAATCAGTAGAGAATTTTGTTCAATTCTAATGTTTGGTAACAATAGAGACTTGACCCGAGAAATGAAATAAATACTACCTCCGTCCCTAAATAAATGTCCAGTTTGACTTTTTAAAGTCAAACTGGTTCAACTTTGACCTTAAGTATTTTTGTGAGTGTTATATAATATTTTATGCAAAATATATGAATAAATTGAGTTTTAAGTGTATTTTTCAATGGTATAATTTTTTTTATCATGTATTATATAACACAAAAAAGTATTTAAGGTTAAAGTTGAACCAAAGTCAAACTGGACATTTATTTAGGGACGGAGGGAGTATATATATATATATATATATATATATATATATATATATATATATATATATATTTGTTGATTTAAAAAATATTTTTTCTAAATAAAAATTCTAAAAAAATATTTTACTTGTTTTATAACTGTTTTGGGGGAGAATACATGCTCGTTTTTAACTACACTCGATGCTTGTTTATTTGGATACGTGAATTGTTTATGTAAATTTTGCTGTTTGGCTGAAATACTTGATTTGATTACTCGAATGCATTATGTGTTTACATGCTATATACTTGATTATTTCCTCATGTACACAAGTACTTCAAATATTTATGCCTGCATAACCGAATGAACTGGCTCAACTGCTATGTACATACATGACCAAATAAACTGGTCACATAACCAAATGAACTGGTAACATGACCGAATGACGAATGAACCGGTCACATAACCGAATGAACCGGTTAAACAAACTTTAACTCTTGCGTTACACATTGAAAACTTTGCTTAACAGTAAACATTTATTTTCATGGCATTGTGAGCAACACAATGGCCACAAAACTTTTATCGAACTCACATTTTTCTTTACACTAAATTGCTATTTATACAAATCTACGAACTCACCAACCTCGTCGTGTTGACACTTTTAGCATGTATTTTCAGGTTAAGGCGATAGCCTAGTTGTGGAGGCTTTTGGCATGAAATGGTATGGTCATAGATGACTCTGATGTATTTGGGACCGCTTTATTTCTTTTATGGTCCTATATTTTCCGCACTATTTTTGGAATGTTGTAAACATAATGCTTTTTCTTTTTTCTTTTTTTAATTATGAAACTTCTTTTAAATGGTTGAGGTAAAATCGTTCTTTGTACTTTGTGTTATGATACCAATTTAGCAGCACCCAAACATGTATGCTTCCGCTACACCAGATTTTGGGGGTGTTACAAATGTGGGGTAACTCAGTTTTTATGTCACGATTGGATATGGGTAGATTTTTTTAGGGAAAATTTCTAAAATATCCGGTCGCAAATCAATGACATCAAAAAATGCCCCATCCGACATTTTTACTCCTTAATGCCCTAGGCAACTTGGCAACCGGTCACCGCAACTTTTTTTTTTTTTTTTTTTCCACCAAAATACCCTGTATTTTAACTTTTTTTGCATACGCCTGTACATTTTTTTTCCAAAAATAGCCCGTATTTCAGAATTTTTTCCCAAAATACCCGTATCCTAATCATTGTTTGGATATGTGTCGCACAAATGTTTAGTTACCCATTTTGACAGTCGCCCAAGAGCTATTATGGAGTATTTTTAAAAATTAGGGCATTTTTTTATGTCATGGGGATGCCTTCGGGGCAAATTTGAAATTTTCCCTTTTTTTTAATCTAACTTGAAGAAAATTAAAGTTGGGTAGTTAAAGATTATTTTAGTGACGAACATGCACATGAAGGATGTAAAACTATTTTATATGTGTATTGTCACCCTTTTATTTTTTTTCTTAGGCCACTAGGTGCAGCTCGTTTGAGCACCTCGCCAGTCCAACATGGCACCTCGCCACTGCACACCCACCCTTCATCTTTTCTCGCCACTTTGAAGCCCATCGTCTGCACGACGAGGCAAGTTTCCTGACAATGTGAGTTTTTTTTTTCTATTTTCTTTTTCCCCCTTTTTTTTAAATATGTAAGTGCTTATATTTATGGTTTGTAAATATAATATTTTGTAAACTTGTAAAGTTTTTTATAAGACTTGTAATATTTTATAAAACTTGCAATGTTTTTAAAGTATGAAATGAAAATACATTAAACATTGAATTGAAATTATATTAAACAATATACGGTAACTAAAACAATAAACTACGACACGGTAATTAAAATAAACTACGAATTAATAAAATAAATTGTTGAGGCAACATGATCAAGATCTCTTTATATTTTAATGATGACAAATAAACCATTGAAACACATAAAATAACAAACGTTAGCCAAAATTCCCCGAATCACAAGTCTGCTGCTGGCGCGCCACCCACGCGTCAACGCGTGGGTAACGCGCCAGGCGTCTGTGATTCTTGGGACGAATTTTGAAAGTTGGCTTTCACCTTACCCGACAAATGTGGATCTTTCAATACAGGTATGAATATGCTATGTGCTTAATTGAGAACACTCGAAACGAGTTTTGGGATTAGAGAGATCCAAATTTTAAAGCACCCATTTACGGGAAAACGCCAACTCATGTTTTCTAAGCTATCGCCTCTAGCCAAGGCTTTTCTAAACTTTGGGAGCTTATTTATTTCACGTAACATCATGTGAAAGCATTCATATGCTCATATCCCGTGCTTACGTCTTCTCTAATTACGTAACGGGTTTACTCCCTTATTGGTCAAACTAAGTCAAAGGTCACTTTGCGTAAACTGTAACACCCCCAAAATACCGCAGCGGAAGACTGTGTCATAGGGATGCTACTTCAGGGCACAAAGTACAAGATATAGAAAACGAACTCTAAATGAGACGTTTTAAAAAGTTACCATTCGAATAGATAAAAGTCATAGTTTACAAACCCAAAAGATCCCAAAATAGAATAGTACATAAGTTTTTAAAAGTATCGAATGGTAAAAGATAAAAGCGAAAGTCTTCAAAATGCATGCCCTAAGACTCTCCGCTCCACAAACCTGCTATCGCCCTTCTAACCTGAGATAAACATGCTTAAAAGTGTCAACACAAAGGTTGGTGAGTTCATAGAGTTGTTTAACAAACAAAGTTTATGCATATGTATGAAGGTTTCCCAGCAAAGGCATCGTAAATCCACTCAGTTACAAGTCCCGCCATAAGAGCCTTGTAACCTGTGTGTTTACAACCCACTGCTACAATATATAGTTTCTCAGGATTATATTCACCCAAGGTCAAGAATAGACACAAAGGCGGGGAACCACCATCCCAAATAGTACCTGTCACCCAACGTCGCATCTGTTTTGGACTTGGGTGGGGGGTGTTTCCCCATAATAGTACTATCAATACCTCTCCTTTGACAGATTACTGGGTGTCGTTTCCCAAAGCATAAAAGTTTAAACGTTTCAAGTATCAAGTAAGTATAACACAGTTAAGTATAACACAATCACGTATGTATAAAATCAAGTATAAGTGTTATCAAGTATAAAAGTAATCAAGTATAAATGTTTTAAATATTTGTACAAGTATAAACAAGTAGTTGAGCATGTATCTCCCCCAAAGAGTTAAAACAAGTGTAAAGAGTAAAAGTGGGGCTATGACTCACCTGGAGTGAAGATACAAATACGCGTAATGATAAGGACTACAGGGAGCGAACACTATCCGCAACCTAAAATGAATGGTAGTGATCTAATTTAGATCATGTCGTGATGTAATGAATGCACATGCACATGCACATGATACCAATACCACTCGTAATTTGGAAATACTAGTTATCGTCATAGTAAAATAGTTTCCATACTTAGGAAAATATGTCCATATATAGGAGTATATAACTTGTCGTGTTATCTCGTAAGAAAATGTTAGCGTTAAGTTCCTTGTATTGAAAACCTTGAAATACGTCGTTAAGTCGTATAAGTATTCTCTTGGGTCATACGTATTCATTTGATAAGAAAATAGTCCTTAGTAATATTTTCTAGAAAATATACCGTTTAGTGCGTAAGTTATTATTTTTATTTGTGTCCATATATATATATATATATATATATATATATATATATATATATATATATATATATATATATATATAGTTTGACGATGTTAGAATGGTTATAACTTGGTCGTTTTAAGCTCGTTTTCCTTGTTCTTTATGTCCACGGATTCGTCTTTGTATATACTAGTATATTTTTGATAACTCGGCTCCTCTAGGTTACGTTTAATGCCTCAAATTACCCATCGTATTCTGCCAATCAGCAAGCAGTTTTCTAAGAAATAGTTTTCGTCGTTAAATTTGCAAAAATCATATCTCCTTCGTTATAAACTCGTTTTAATCCGTTCTTTCGCCTAAAGTTTCGTTTTTGAATGTATTTTCTAAATCTTTGGTCAAAACTTAGCCACCATCTACTGATTTTCCCACGAAATCAAAATAGGGACAGTAGGTATATCAAAAGTTTCAAAAACCATTTTCAAGTCTCCAAACTAGTTCCATCTTCCATCAAACCACTTTCAAACACCACAAAGCTAATCTAATCCTACCATACACCTTCTTAGGGTGTCATGGGTCCTTAAACATCATCAATCCACTAGGTCTAACAAGGGTTTCTCATGTGTTCATTTCTAGGGCTCAAAGTTAAATATATATACAAAATAGAGTGGTATAACCATTATATGCATGAGTTCTTTGTAAGAAAAATATATAAACATAATAATAACTTGTAAAAATCATAAAAATGAGTTTGTTAACTTACTTGATGGTTTAGGGAGTTTAGATGATGAAAAACCTACTAATCCTTGAGTTTTTATTTCAAAACCCTAACAAGGATGATTATATAAACAAGTTTATGCCTAGATCTTGTAAAATCTTGTTGTTCTTGCTCCTTGACCACCCTAGGTCGTTTATACCAAGAGAGAAAATGAAAGAAAAAATTTGCTTGAGCTAGTAAAATGAGTTGTGATAATAATGGATGAAAAAGGCTTATTATATACTTAGGGGACAATTGTTACGTTAGCATTAAAGTGAGTTGGTGAGTGTTTAGCTCATGTGATGGCTTAGGAGGGGGGGGGGGGGCGGTTCACAAAGGAGGGAAAAGGGGGGGGGGTTTGTCTTGGGTTTAATTAGGGAAATTAGTGGTAAAGTGTAGTTATGTTAGTTTTAGGTTTAATCGGGTACCGGGTTTGTTAGAAATAAATTTTATTGAAGTTATTCGGGATGTAATAAAGTCGTAAAAATTGTAAAAATATGTCGGGTACAAGTACGGAGAGTTTGGGTAATTATCGTTTAATTTTTGTGAAAACCGTCGTTAAAAAGTTAGACGTACGATACGTAATAAATAAATTTCCAAAATACCGGGTAAATTAATATTATAGTTTTTATATTATAGAAATGAGTATAAAAATATATTGGGATCATAGTCGGGAGTGTCGGACATGTTAGACACTTTTATAGTTCGCGTATTAGCGTTTATTCAAAATAAACATACGTAAATCGTTAATAATACCAAAAGTATCAATTTAGTTATCCTACGAGTGGAATAGTATGCAAGTGCCCTAATGATGATATGCGGACTTTTCCTAGTCCGTATGAAATGTCTCTGATAATAATGCATGAATTCGCTCCTAAACCAATACGGTTACGCGAATTTGAACACTCGTAAACTAAATTTACGATGACGTGAGTAATGCACGTGAATAGTGGTTTCCTCTCGGGAATGAATAGTGTCAGGTGAATAGTAAAATTTCTAAATGTGCCTCGGAATGTCTAAATGACCTCAAAAACGATGAATAGTGATCGATGAATAGTAAATGATGAATAGTAACTTGTGAATAGTAAATTGTCGAGGTTTGGAAAAATGACCTAAAATTACGGGTTGTGACAGTCTCTACCCCTTAAGGGAACTTCGTCCCGAAGTTCAGCTCATTCCTTCCCAAACTCGTTAGAGTTGCTTACACCAATCAAATCATCCACTATCAATATAACTTAGATTAATGATGCTAGGTCTCAGATTAGTCAGGGTTGTGTATAAGTTCTTTACCAAGACTTAAGTGCTACGAAAATAATATAGTTGTTCAAGAGAATGTACCCGTTATGCTATCGTGAACATGTTGGGTGATAGGATTTCCTAGGAAGTAAGCTCTGCCACGCGCGGGTGGAATCTCAACGGTCTCCTCTTTTGGCCCTTCAATTGCTGCTGCTAAGTTTGGACGATTGCTTCCTAGGTTAAGATTCCTATTCAACTTAGGACAATTATAACGGAAATGGTTTGGGCTGTTGCACTCATAACATGTCTTTTGGTTGTTTCCTATATTGCCCGCGCTCATCGATGCTCCACACCTATTTGCAAAATGACCCAACTGTTTGCACTTTGTACACACTCGGCAGGGCTCAGACCTCTGATGATGATAAGCACATTTAGTACACTTAGGATGCTGGCCTAAATACTCTCTCTGACCAGAACTAGTCGCTGCAAAGGTCCTTGCCCTTTTGTTGTCAGCTATCGCGCCTATATGCTTGTTCGACTCGCTTGTTCCCTTCCTTTTATCATTGTTCTTCAAGCTTCCATTTCTAACCATCTCATCTGTCAGAGTCCCTGCTCTCAATATTGCACTCTGAATTGTAGAAGGCTCAGTTGCTTTCACAGTCCCACAAATTTCTGGGACAAGACCATATATGTACCTCTCGATCCTCTTGGACTCAGGGGTAACCAGGTGTGGAACTAGTCTGGCTAATTCATGGAATCGATCTGTATAGGCTGCATGTCCAGCCCCTATCATAGAGTGATGATAAAGTTCATCCTCTAGCTTCTGCATTTCATTGTCCGGGCAGTATTCCTCCTTCAGTAGTGCCTTAAAATCATCCCATGTCATACCTACAGCTGCCTCTCTACCCCTAGCTTGAACCTGCGTATTCCACCATGTCAATGCCTTTCCTGATAGCAAGCATACGGAGTACTTCACCATTTGATGTGGTGCACAGTCACTAATATCGATCACCGACTCCATCTTTTCAACCCATCGAGTATACCCTAACGCGCCTCCTACACCATCGAACTCAATTGGCTTACATGATATAAATTCCTTATACGTACATCCAGTCCTAATGTTGTTGTTGCCATTACCATTCTGGCCTATACCATTGGTGTTGTTAATTCCGCTTTCGTGATTTGCCAAGTTATTCATATGATCTCCAACTTGAGTGACAATAGTGGGGAGAAAGTTTTCAAGTTGTCGAGTGATGATGGCTTCAAAATCAGTATTTCCACTGTTGTTGTTATCATTGTTTTCAACGCCGTGACCACCTCCTCTACCTCCACGTCTACCAGTTCTTCCACCATCGTTACCTGGGTTACTAGTGTCATGAGCAGCTCCCCTACCTCCTCTACCTCCACGTCCACCAGTCCTTCCACCCCTTGGTGTTGCGCCTCCTCGACCAGAGCTACGAGTCACTCTCCTTGGTGCCATGATTTCCTGAGAGGAAGGACATTTAGTGAACGTCAGAGTTGAGGGAAAACCGTTGATTAACCAAAGTCTATACTTAACATCCTCATATATAATACCGTGCCACCAATTGTCTCCTAAATCGTGCCAACACCGATCTACATATGCATAGTCATATGTCCACGTGTGTCGTGAAGCACTTATAATTATGTTGGCCACCACAATTATAAATGTTTCCTTTCACAGGTGTACATATCACCAGGCACACATATCTCAATGGTAGACGTTGCTTAAATGGGTATCTAGGGAATGTCACGCTCAGTACGAAGGAACAAAGGATTCTCCCTTAAGTGCTAAAGTCACTAGGTAGTCTAGTTTCTAACGGCTTCTAAAGAGTAACCTCAAGAGAACTCCCATCCTCGGGCAAATCATCAAATCTCTACAGCTAAGTAATAACCTTCATTTAACTTAGTCTCATGTCTCATCAAACAAGAACTGTCACAAGATTAAGTTAAATGATCAGTTATCACCGAGCTCCATATTTCTGATAACTTGCCTAGATTTTGGGACTTCCCCATCGGTACCACAAAATACCTAATAGTGTAGGTCTAAGAAAATTATCAGCAAGCGTACGTGTATGAAAAATGCAAGGCGATAGGGAGGAGAGTCTAAATGTATGTAGTTATAGTCTAGACTCTAAAAACAACCTAGTTCTCTATAACCAAGGCTCTGGTACCAATCTGTAACACCCCCAAAATACCGCAGCGGAAGACTGTGTCATAGGGATGCTACTTCAGGGCACAAAGTACAAGATATAGAAAACGAACTCTAAATGAGACGTTTTAAAAAGTTACCATTCGAATAGATAAAAGTCATAGTTTACAAACCCAAAAGATCCCAAAATAGAATAGTACATAAGTTTTTAAAAGTATCGAATGGTAAAAGATAAAAGCGAAAGTCTTCAAAATGCATGCCCTAAGACTCTCCGCTCCACAAACCTGCTATCGCCCTTCTAACCTGAGATAAACATGCTTAAAAGTGTCAACACAAAGGTTGGTGAGTTCATAGAGTTGTTTAACAAACAAAGTTTATGCATATGTATGAAGGTTTCCCAGCAAAGGCATCGTAAATCCACTCAGTTACAAGTCCCGCCATAAGAGCCTTGTAACCTGTGTGTTTACAACCCACTGCTACAATATATAGTTTCTCAGGATTATATTCACCCAAGGTCAAGAATAGACACAAAGGCGGGGAACCACCATCCCAAATAGTACCTGTCACCCAACGTCGCATCTGTTTTGGACTTGGGTGGGGGGTGTTTCCCCATAATAGTACTATCAATACCTCTCCTTTGACAGATTACTGGGTGTCGTTTCCCAAAGCATAAAAGTTTAAACGTTTCAAGTATCAAGTAAGTATAACACAGTTAAGTATAACACAATCACGTATGTATAAAATCAAGTATAAGTGTTATCAAGTATAAAAGTAATCAAGTATAAATGTTTTAAATATTTGTACAAGTATAAACAAGTAGTTGAGCATGTATCTCCCCCAAAGAGTTAAAACAAGTGTAAAGAGTAAAAGTGGGGCTATGACTCACCTGGAGTGAAGATACAAATACGCGTAATGATAAGGACTACAGGGAGCGAACACTATCCGCAACCTAAAATGAATGGTAGTGATCTAATTTAGATCATGTCGTGATGTAATGAATGCACATGCACATGATACCAATACCACTCGTAATTTGGAAATACTAGTTATCGTCATAGTAAAATAGTTTCCATACTTAGGAAAATATGTCCATATATAGGAGTATATAACTTGTCGTGTTATCTCGTAAGAAAATGTTAGCGTTAAGTTCCTTGTATTGAAAACCTTGAAATACGTCGTTAAGTCGTATAAGTATTCTCTTGGGTCATACGTATTCATTTGATAAGAAAATAGTCCTTAGTAATATTTTCTAGAAAATATACCGTTTAGTGCGTAAGTTATTATTTTTATTTGTGTCCATATATATATATATATATATATATATATATATATATATATATATATATATATATATATATATATATATATATATATATATATAGTTTGACGATGTTAGAATGGTTATAACTTGGTCGTTTTAAGCTCGTTTTCCTTGTTCTTTATGTCCACGGATTCGTCTTTGTATATACTAGTATATTTTTGATAACTCGGCTCCTCTAGGTTACGTTTAATGCCTCAAATTACCCGTCGTATTCTGCCAATCAGCAAGCAGTTTTCTAAGAAATAGTTTTCGTCGTTAAATTTGCAAAAATCATATCTCCTTCGTTATAAACTCGTTTTAATCCGTTCTTTCGCCTAAAGTTTCATTTTTGAATGTATTTTCTAAATATTTGGTCAAAACTTAGCCACCATCTACTGATTTTCCCACGAAATCAAAATAGGGACAGTAGGTATATCAAAAGTTTCAAAAACCATTTTCAAGTCTCCAAACTAGTTCCATCTTCCATCAAACCACTTTCAAACACCACAAAGCTAATCTAATCCTACCATACACCTTCTTAGGGTGTCATGGGTCCTTAAACATCATCAATCCACTAGGTCTAACAAGGGTTTCTCATGTGTTCATTTCTAGGGCTCAAAGTTAAATATATATACAAAATAGAGTGGTATAACCATTATATGCATGAGTTCTTTGTAAGAAAAATATATAAACATAATAATAACTTGTAAAAATCATAAAAATGAGTTTGTTAACTTACTTGATGGTTTAGGGAGTTTAGATGATGAAAAACCTACTAATCCTTGAGTTTTTATTTCAAAACCCTAACAAGGATGATTATATAAACAAGTTTATGCCTAGATCTTGTAAAATCTTGTTGTTCTTGCTCCTTGACCACCCTAGGTCGTTTATACCAAGAGAGAAAATGAAAGAAAAAATTTGCTTGAGCTAGTAAAATGAGTTGTGATAATAATGGATGAAAAAGGCTTATTATATACTTAGGGGACAATTGTTAGGTTAGCATTAAAGTGAGTTGGTGAGTGTTTAGCTCATGTGATGGCTTAGGAGGGGGGGGGGGGGGCCGGTTCACAAAGGAGGGAAAAGGGGGGGGGGTTTGTCTTGGGTTTAATTAGGGAAATTAGTGGTAAAGTGTAGTTATGTTAGTTTTAGGTTTAATCGGGTACCGGGTTTGTTAGAAATAAATTTTATTGAAGTTATTCGGGATGTAATAAAGTCGTAAAAATTGTAAAAATATGTCGGGTACAAGTACGGAGAGTTTGGGTAATTATCGTTTAATTTTTGTGAAAACCGTCGTTAAAAAGTTAGACGTACGATACGTAATAAATAAATTTCCAAAATACCGGGTAAATTAATATTATAGTTTTTATATTATAGAAATGAGTATAAAAATATATTGGGATCATAGTCGGGAGTGTCGGACATGTTAGACACTTTTATAGTTCGCGTATTAGCGTTTATTCAAAATAAACATACGTAAATCGTTAATAATACCAAAAGTATCAATTTAGTTATCCTACGAGTGGAATAGTATGCAAGTGCCCTAATGATGATATGCGGACTTTTCCTAGTCCGTATGAAATGTCTCTGATAATAATGCATGAATTCGCTCCTAAACCAATACGGTTACGCGAATTTGAACATTCGTAAACTAAATTTACGATGACGTGAGTAATGCACGTGAATAGTGGTTTCCTCTCGGGAATGAATAGTGTCAGGTGAATAGTAAAATTTCTGAATGTGCCTCGGAATGTCTAAATGACCTCAAAAACGATGAATAGTGATCGATGAATAGTAAATGATGAATAGTAACTTGTGAATAGTAAATTGTCGAGGTTTGGAAAAATGACCTAAAATTACGGGTTGTGACATAAACGCATCCTTTCCTACTTGGGTTATGCTTTACATTAAGGCAAAGCACTTAACTTGTTTGAACCAAAGTATTAGTTGAGAACGTCGAGTCATGAAAAGTCACGAGGTATGAAATTTTGGATTCTCGACGTTGTGTTACTTGAACTAATAAATAGCTTATGATTTTCTCAACTTATAATCTTAATTGTCTAAATCTTTTCTTCTTAATAACAATTAGATTATTTTTCTCTTAATTATTTTCTTAATTATCTTCTTCAACAAAATACCACTTACCTCAAAACCATCAAACCCAATACCACCAAATTTCCTACAATACTTCCCGAATATCCTTTCCAACATTCACTTACACAAAAGTGTACCTTTGTCCCCTATACACTTTTGATCTAAGCCATTGAATTCAAATTCAATCCATCTCAACCATTCATTTCCTTACAACATCACATCTCTTACACATCCCTTACACATCTCTTATATTCCTTACACATCTTCAATCTCTACCATCCAATTCAAATTAAACACATCTCAACCATCCATCCAATCTCTTCTCTATTATATCACATGTGTTTAATCTCAACCCTCCATTTCAAACCCAACTCAATCTCAACCCTTGGATCACCCTTCCTCTCCAAGCAAAAAGGATCCTTTGATCTCAACCATTCATTTCAAACCAAAACCATCTCAACCATCCAATCTCTTACAACACATCTTAACCATCTATTTCAAACCAAAACAATCTCAACCCTCCATCCAACCCTTTCCCCCCAAGCAAAGGAATATACCTTTGGAATATTCTCTTTTCTAACCCAACCATGGTTCACCTCTTCCAACCATGGTTAGTTCTCAACACACAACCCTAACCTAACCTTGGTTAACCTAACCAACATACTTCTTAACCCATCTGTGGTTATCTCTCTACACCCAACCATGGTTAACTCTTAACCACACCAAGGATGGAACATTCCCTTGTGTAAACCCTTCTAAACCTTACCATGGTTACCTATATACACTTCTCTCTTTAACCTAACCATGGTTACTTCTATACACTTAACCCTTCTATACCTAACCATGGTTAAATCTCTACATCTTTACCCTAACCATAGTTACACCTTAACCCTTCCCTTGAGGATTATCCCATGGCATATTCTCTTCTCTATTATGCCATGTTACCATTTCTACCCCTACCAAACTACCCTTTCTACTCTTCTACCCTTGGTATTTGGTTTTCTTATAAACACTTCACAAATGATTTTCCAAATTAGATATTTAAGTTGGTAAACCTTAGATTGATTAATGTTAAGGTTTAGTGTGAAGTACAATTGGGGGTTTAGCAAGGATAGGTATTTAAAAGATCAAAACCCAAAGTTTTGGGAAAAATGTTTACAGACGCCTGGCGCGCTGCCCACGCGTTGACGCGTGGGTGATGTGCCAGCCTCTGTAAATTTTTCCCAAGTTTGAGTTTTGGACTATAAATACCACCCTTGCCTCTTGTATTCCTCACCCCTTGCCATTATTCTTTCTCTCTACATTCTTTCTATCTAATCCTCTAATTCTATCTCTTGTGTTCTTGATTTTCATATAACATCATTTGAAAGAACACTTCTTCATTGCAAGGGAAGAATCACAAGAACCTAATCCACTCTTATGATTATGTCGAGGGTCTTTTTATCTTTACCCTTTCTACTACAATCGAGTCTCTAGGTTAGGTTAGGACTTGATTGAACAAACAATCATTCATTCATTCAATTGTTTGTAAGGGAAGTCTTGTGTCTTGGTGACCAAGCCTAGATCATTGGGGATCTAGTTGGGGTTTGATACTTCCGTGGGAAGTTTGGTAGTGGTCTTGGTGACCCATAGGTTAAGTCGAATCACGAGATTCTTTAGGGTGGTTTCCGAGGGCGGAATACCGTGGGAGTAACTCCTTCTTTTTGAGCATCGATATTGGTGAATATCGGTGGAGTGAATTGTAACGGTTTATAGTCCACCGAAAGGATTATACTAGTGAATAGTATCGGACTCGCGGATTCGCAACTGGACGTACGGATGGTATAAACCCCCCATCCCGAACCAGTATATATCGTTGTGTTCTTTACTTGCTTTATATACTTTGGTTGTGTTCGTGGTTGTTTGGATTGATTATACAACCACTTGGTTTTCTTTGAGGCTTAAAGTTTTTAAACGTCTTAAAAGCCCAAGAAACCGTATTCACCCCCCTCAACGGTTCTACATAAATCATCTAAGACCCAGCCCTCCTCCTCACTCGAAGTCTCTGATTGCTGAGGGCCAAGCCCCATTTCCCAGCGGTATTCTAGTTCTATTCTTTCACGCTCCCTACGAGCAGCTTCCTCACGTGCTTCATCTTGTTCAAACTCTATTCATACTTTCATATCTTGCTCCAGTTGTCGGAGATATTCCACTGAAAAGTTAAACGGATTGTTTTGGAGGTCCACCGGTGGAGTGTTTGTTGGTGGAGTGTTTACAGGTGGAGTGTTTGCTAGTAGAGTGTTTGCTGGTGGAAAGAGAACTTCCGGTGGAGTGTTTTGTGGTTGATTCTCAGTTGGGAATACAGGAAATAGATCTGCAGGTGGAGTGTTTTGTGGTTCATTTTCATTTGGGACTATCGGAAAGAGATATTCCGGTGGGGTGTGATAAACAAATTCATTATCCGGTGGACTAGGGAATTGTTGAGAGAAATCGTTGTGTAACATTGTTGTTGGTATGAGTTGTGTGTGATTATGTATGAGTTGTGTGTGTGAGTCTGTGAATGGGTATTTATAGGGAGCGTGAAAGAAGAGAAATAGATTCACGTGCGTACATTGTTGTAGAACAGGATTATTCTTTATCAAGTTTTAAATTTATATTTAGCCGACTTATCCTATAACACACACTAACGAGCAGTGTACCCGATCAATGTAGCGTAGTTGGTAAGTAGAGTGTCGATCACTAAGAGTGGAACGTTAATACCTAGAATGTCTATCAGTATTTTAATTCCTAAGTTAGTTTTACAATCTAATCTAACGTGAAGGGTTTTCAGTCTGAGAGACTAGCACGATTTTAGTTGATTAGTAAAATAATAAAACTATTGAGATAGAATGCAACGAATAGCGAACACGTACACAGATAGATAACAAATACAAATAAGAGGCTTGACTAATGATTAAGTAGCTTATCACTTGTTTTATTGCTAGTTTTATATGATGAGTGTCGTAATATATTCTCTTTCGCTTATATCTTGACTATAGGCGAGTAAACTCTTAATGATTACTTATGTCTATTATATTTAACCTTTTTTTTTAAATCTTACGCTAACTTACAATGCTATTGAAGAAGATGTAACACCCCCTAAATTTCAACAATAACAGCGGAAGACTTTGTGGGTATTACTTAGAGGATCGAAGTCAATATCATAGAAAACGGCTCAAAAGAGGCGTTTTTATATTTATATTTATCATTCGGCAAAACCAAATATCAAGTACACAAGTTGTTTCATAGTTTAACATATCATAGAAGATATGAATATTAAAAGCGAATGATAAAACATTTATTTAACACCCATAACGGGGTTTATTGCCCACTCCGTGCCTTGAGCTCCTTCTTATTAGTTACCTGAGATAAACATGCTAAAAGTGCGTTTGGTGGCCCATCCTGGCAGACACAAACGGGGATTTTTAGTCCCAAATAGATCTATTCACAACTATTTATGTTCACCCTTCAAGTGATTAAGGTTCATGATGTGAGGGTCTTTTGGCAATAAGGTACTTAAGCAATAACAATATCAGGCATAGCATACCAATAAAAATACTTGTGTTCAGGTCTGTAGCATGTATCTCCCCACGAAAATAGTTATATAAAAGTGGGCTATGAACTCACCTTAGTGGTACAGTGGTAGAGGTATCGAAACTCAATTGCAATAAGGGAACGACTCCAACACACGACCTAGATAATATGGCAAGTTTTAGTGTTTGATAGTCTGGATTGGTTTAATCGCGAGTAGTTTTTAGAATGCAACGGTTGTTGGTTTACCGATAGCAAAACTTGTGGTTTTATAAAATATCGTAAATTCAAATAAGTTATATATATATATATATATATATATATATATATATATATATATATATATATATATATATATATATATATATATATATATATATATATATATAACGTAAAGTTATAAATAAGTAATTGAAATAAACAAAAATGCAAATGTCCTGAAGTGAAATCGTATAATGAAAAATAAAATAAGAATGTCAAATATAGTATGTTGGTCCTTGTCTTTTTCCATTTTTTACATTTTTTTACCCTAACGGCGTTAGCATTACACCATTAGTCCTTATTTTATAATAATTCCATTTATAGTCCACTACTTGTCCAAAGTAACATTTTGAGCTTGGAATATAACAATATATCAAATTATACCCTAATGTTTCTGTTTTTACAGTTTAAGTCCTTGTTTTCATTGTTTGACAGTTTTAGTCCTTCTAGGTGTCGTCGCGTTACATTTTTAGTCCAAAGTTACAAAAATTATGAGAAAATTTCTATAAAAATTTCCGAGGCTTATTTTAGTAATAAAAGCTTATTTCAACAACTTATATTGTTTAGAGCTCATTTTTCAGCTTATGGGCTTTTAACGAGCCATATACAAGGCCCAATAACGATTTAAAATCCATACATCATGAGACGAGTTGGGCTCATCAAAATTATCATTTTTCATGTTCTATTTTCATATCAAAAAGTCTCAATAAGCCAGCTTATTCAAAGAGCTTAAAAAGTGCTTAATGGGCTTAAAAGCCCATCTCGCTATTTTATGTTTTAAAACTGCGATTCACTTTGTATCATTTAGGGGGTCGAGACACGATTATTTTTACATGTGATCTCTATGAAATTGATAGCTTGTTAGGTGGTCTAATAGGTTATGTAAAAATATTGTATGCTCGTTAAGTTGAATTTAAAAATATACAATCGTTTCTAGGTTGCATGGGAATAATTCTAAGTATTTTGCATGTTATACATGGGGTCGATGTGACTTAGAAACATGTCGCAAAACTGGTTCGTACGTATGTTTAGGATTTGTATCTTTATGTATTTCGATAGATAGCGTGGTAAAGATATAGGTGAAGTAAAAATACGTATGTGTTGTTTTTGTAGATTACGAGCAACGAGGTTTAAATGAAAATGATGCAACACGTTAAAAATTAAACTATGACAAGTCAAGTAAAAATTAAAATGGAGTACGAGACTTACTACACCAAAGATGGTGGGGTGTAACGAGTTGTAGAGTCGAGGTAAGGATAATACGAGAGTAGGACTTGATTAACGACCCAACAAAAATTCAAGAGCAAGTGTTTGTTCCTTCTAAACACAATTTGAAAGACTTGTGTTCTTGCCAAAGCTGCTCGATCCAGAAAAACTAGAAGTAGAGCCTTGGTAATATTTTTGGTAAGTTGGTTTTATGTTTGTGTCGAGTGCATGCATGCAAAGGTGGTTTATATACTAGCCTTGGATTGTTTTAGGGAGTAATATTTATGAGACATGATGGAAGTGTGTTGTAGAGTGAATGGTAGGGTGTAAGTATGAGGGGTAAAATGTTTCCCTTTGATTCTAGCTTGTCGACACAAGCAAAGTCAAAAGAAAATGATAGTTTGTGTTGTTTATATATATTTGGTTGTACGTATGGGTTTCTTTTAAAATGAAACTAGTATTAGATTTTCAACTTGCCTAGTAACTATATAATAAGTTTGTGAGAGCATAAAAGATGGAAGCTTGTCTTTGTGATTTAATACATATGTCGACTATCATTTAAATGTGTACACGAATTGGAAAATTGTGTAGGACTTTGGTTATAGCTGATCAAACTTGACATCTAAACATGAAATCATGCTAGAAAATATTATTAGAAACTCATAGAAACAAACGGGGAGGCAAAACGGTTAAGTTTTGAGTTATTTATGTGTCGAATGGGTTGTTTTTGGACCAAACACTTTGCCCTTTAAAAACCTAGCAATACACGACTTGTGAATCTGAGACTCGACATACTTGTAGTCGGCTAGGCGAGAAACGAGGTAGTGCAAAAATATATAGGTGTCGTGTGTAAAAAAATCGAGCGTACGAGATGCGTTTTGTAGCTTGGTTCTAGTCGATATATATATATATATATATATATATATATATATATATATATATATATATATATATATGAAGTAATATATTTGAAATGGGCTTGAGGTTTGTTGGCTGATGAATAGTACTCGCTGATTTGAGCTTAGGAAAAATTAAGGGCCCGGTTTAATTATAATTAGTGTTTAAATATGATTAGGAAAGTTTAATTAGGATTAAGTGCTATGTTTACGTGAGCCCGGGAGTAGTCGAATGCGTTTTGCCAAAAATACGTTACGTAAGTTTGAAAATGGTAAAAGTTTGATATATTCGCGATTTTAGACTATAATGGTACATGTGTGAGCATCGTTCCGAGGCAATAGGGGATCACAAACAACATCGTGATTGTGAGTAACATAGCATATTTAACAAACAAGATTTTTTTTTGTTGTTGGTAAAAACGTTATTAACTAACGTAATGATATATTAGACATTGATTAGCATTTACTAGTCATAGGGAAAATTACGGGAGTTTACAGTACCTACTCCTTATTCTGAATTCCGTCCCGGAATTCTAGTCTAAGATAGTTGTCAGGGGTGTCTAGAGAAATAGATGAGGGTACTTGGCGCAAATCTGGTCCTCGCGCTCCTAAGTGTATTCCGGTCCTCGCTTAGAGTTCCATCGGACTTTGACTATGGGAATACGGCTTTGCTTTAATTGTTTGACTTCCCGATCCATGATTTCTACCGGTTCTTCTGCAAAGACAAGTTTATCGTCGAGTCGAATCTCTTTGAGGGGAATGATAAGAGATTCATCTAACAAACACTTCTTGAGGTTTGATACGTGGAAAGTATCGTGTACTCGACTGAGTTCTTCAAGCAGCTCTAGTTTGTATGCCACCGGTCCAATCCTTTCTAGGATATTAAATGGTCCAATGTATCGAGGGTTCAATTTCCCACGTTTTCCAAAGCGTACCATTCATTTCCAGGGAGATACTTTCAACATGACTCTATCTCCAACCTGGAATTCCATAAGTTTTCGCCTCACGTCGGCGTAGCTCTTCTGTCTGTCTCTTGCAGTTTGCAATCGTTGTTTGATCTTGACTATCTTCTCCGTTGTCTCATGAATGAGTTAGGGTCCAATGAGTTGTATATCACCAACTTCGGCCAAACAAACAGGTGATCTGCACTTCCTGCCGTAAAGTGCTTCGAATGGTGCTGCCTTGATACTAGCATGATAACTGTTGTTGTAGGAGAATTCTACCAATGGTAAGTGTTTGTCCCAACCTTTTCCGAAAGTCGATCACACATGCTCGGAGCATGTCTTCTAAGGTTTGGATGGTTCTTTCACTTTGCCCATCGGTTTGAGGATGATATGTGGTGCTCATGTCCAATTTAGTACCCAAAGCTTTCTGCAATGATTTCCAAAAGTGAGACGTGGATCGACTATCTCGATCCGAGATGATGGAGATAGGCACTCCATGTCGAGTAACTATCTCTTTTAAATACAACTGCGCGAGCGTATTCATTTCGTCGGTTTCCTTGATAGGCAGAAAGTGAGCGGACTTGGTGAGACGATCAACGATGACCCATATGGTATCATATCCCGTTGACGTTTTGGGTAGTTTGGTGATGAAGTCCATTGTAATTCGTTCCCATTTCCATATAGGCAATTCTGGTTGTACTAGCAATCTTGATGGTTTCTGATATTCTGCTTTTACCCTTGCACAAGTTAAACATTTTCTGACATACTCGGCGATGTCGGCTTTCATGTTTGGCCACCAATAGAGTTTCTTGAGATCTTGGTACATCTTGTCGGAACCTGGGTGGATGGAGTATTTTGATTTGTGGGACTCATGCATGATGAGGTTACATATACCTCCATAGAGAGGAACCCAACTCCTTTCCTTAAAATAGAGCATTCCGTTCGATCGTTTCACAAAACCATTTGTATTCTCCAGCATGCCATAGATTCTTTCATTTGGTGTTCTCTTCTCGAAGAGCTTCGGATTGTGCTTGAAGTATTTGGAATGGAAGAGGCGAACAAAGCGTCATTCCCAAGGATCAGAACCTGAGAGGTTTAATTTGTTCTTTCCTGCTTAAGGCATCGGCCACAACGTTTGCCTTTCCTGGATGGTAGCGAATTTCGCAATCGTAATCACTAAGCAATTCTATCTATCGGCGTTGTCTCATATTCAACTCCTTCTTATCCATGATATATTGAAGACTTTTGTGATCCGTGTATACCGTGCACTTGGTGCCGTATAGAATAATTAGATGCGGCGCATGGAATAATTAGATGCGGCGCATTCTTTAAAGTCAGGCAATGATCTTCGAAATCATCTAAGTATAGTCATACGGGGTATCTGTCTAGAATGATACGGCGTATCTCCTTAAGTTCAGTAGACTTTTTCCATCTTGATCATTTATTTCCATATTTCTTCCAAAATCACAAACTTTCACCAAATGCTTGTTTTTACCTGAAAATTACTAAAGTAAACGATTAAGTATCAATTCTCATAGATAATAATATAAAACAAGTAAAATATATAGGACAAATGATGACAATAATATGTACTTATTTGATGTCATCACTCTTTTTGGAACCAGGTTGTAGAAAGGTTAAACAATCAGTCTGATGGTGACCATCGTAACAAAAATATGGTCATAGATAAATGGGCAAGACTTAGTAGTGAATGTCAAAAATTCAATGATATTTACAATCATTTGCAGCGTACAAGTCACGAAAATGACAATGATCGTCTCCAAAATGCAAAGAACATTTTTGAAGAACGCTTTGGTGAGAGAAGCTTCCAATATGTTCACGTGTGGTTCATTTTGAGAAACCACCCCAAATGGGACGAATGAAATGTTTTGTTTTCCGTATCGTGTTTATTTGTTTTTCCGTATCGTGTTAATTTGTTTTTCCGTATCGTTTTTAATATGTTGTACTGTTGCTTTAAGTTTGAATTTGAATAAAATCCTTAGCGAATGTGTTTGTGTGTGAGAAGTGAATTTGAATTTGAATTTTGAATAAGTCAAGACCGTTTAAATTTGAGTTTCAAATTTGAAATCCCGCCCGTCTTTTGAATTTGAATTGTAAATATATCCCTCTCGTTTTTGAATTTGAAATTTAAATATATCCCACTCGTTTTTTAATTTAAACGAATATAAATAACATCCCATAACACAATATTTTTCACACACTTCAAATATTTACAATGAATACTCGTTGGTCAAAAGTAGAAGAAATCTTGCTGGCTGAAGTTTTGGTTGAAGTAAACCAACACACAAGCCTACAATGATCACTTATTTTGGAATAAGGTTGTAGACATGTTCAACGATCAAACCGTCGGTGATAATTGTAACGTAAATATGGTCAGGGGTAAATGGACAAGAATTAACTTGGATTGTATACAATTCAACGCTATTTTCAATCAGTTGCAGCGTACAAGCGAGGAAAATTACAGTGATCGTCTAAATAATGCAAAGACCATTTTTGAACAATGCTCTATTGGTCGGAGAAACTTCCAATATGTTCACGTGTGGGAGGTTTTGAGAAACCACCCCATATGGCTAATTTATGGTTAACGGTGTTGTATAATTTGTTTTTCGTATCGTGTTTTTTTTTGTATTGTTTTTTAACTTTATCGTTATTTTACGTTTCGAATGTTTTTATTGTGTTGTATTGTATTTTTATATTTAATGAAATGAATTTAGTTTATTTAATGAAATGAATAAAAAATAAAGTTTTAAGTGGTGAACCCCAAATGAGTAAGTTGAAGTTTGTTGTTAGAGGGGAAGGTGTGGCTTCGTTGTATCTCGCCACAGCCACGCTGGCATCTCCTCGTAGCTCGCCACCACACCCCCTACCCCTACTCGTTGCTCGCCGTTGGGGGGTTCCTCACCTTCACGGCGAGCTAATATTCTGACATGAGTGGGACCATGTAAAGGGATAAATGGTTTATTTTTCTCTTCTTTTTTGATTTTTTGATTTTTCAAGTGTGTGTTGTGTATACATGCAAGATGAAGACGATCGTTTTTTTTTTTTTTTTTTTTTTTTTTTTTTTTTTTTTTTTTAACTTGGAATGGAATGGAAGTGGGCTCAAGTAAAAAATGCAATATAAATCACGTGAATTATATAAACCGTCAAATTATAGAAATAAATGGTCATTAATTAATTTTGATGGCTTAGTAAGTTGAAAAGGTTTGTGACCATAGAAAATTGAGTTTATTTCATATATCACCTTAAAAATATCCTTAATTTCATATATACCCAATCCATTCTTTAAATATCACAAATACCCAATCTCATTTATAATTAATCTTAAGACTATTTTACCCTCACTTATTTTTAGCGCCAAAACTCAAGTAGGTGATTATAATGGCGCCATTTTTATGAAGAAGCCTTATGCAGCAGTTGATAACTACGAAGTATTATTATTGTGAATCTTATATATGCCATTATGAATTGCTCCTTGTGGTAAAAGGTGAGTGCTTTTTTTTCAACAAGATTATATTATGAATGTTTGTTAATCATCCTCAATAGCCGACATAATATTTTGTTTGTAGGTCCTCGTTATGATATTTAGGTTAAAAAAATATTATTCAATTTTTCTACCTCATGCAAATTGATTGTACAATACGTTAAAATAGAACATATATGTTAGGGTTTATTAGCATGCTAGGGTTAGTTAATTTTTCATTTGTAACTATCTACAAGTTAATTATCCCTTCATTTTTGGTCATATGTAGAATCAAACTCAACATATTTGAAGATGGATGATTCTGTAGATACAGATGTTCAAGACTCCTCAAGTCCAAGATGGCAAAACATGGTTGAATCGCCGGTACTCGAGTACGTTCGCATCAGATATTTTGGTAGCTCTTAAGGATGTTGATCTGCAATTTTTTGTTATGTATTTATTGAAATTTATTGAAAAATCACATATATATATTTCTTAACATTAAAGTCTTGTGTAATAAAGTAAGGAGTGTCAATATAGTTTTCTGATGAATAAGTTTAAGCATATATGTTTGCTGAAATGTTTATCCCATATTTAAATGATTCATCTTGAAATACTGTTTCTAAATTCTATCGCGAGACACACTTTCCTAAGGTTTTATATATGTATGATTCAAGCTATGTGATAGTAAATTGTAGTCATGCCAGCTGCTGCTGTGTTAATTATGGACTTAATTATGCAACTCATCTAGAGAATGCATACGCCACTTGTATAGCAACTTTAAGAAAAAAATTTGTGGCGACATCTTAAACTTTAAATTGTGGGGTGCTGCACGTACCTATTCTGATAGACAGCATGAAAAATTATTAAATGACATTGCTGCTATAAATGAAGAGGCGATTAGATATCTTAATGATAACCATAAGAAGATATGGAGTCGATCCAAGTTTGGCACTATATCTAAGTGTGATTACATTACTAATAACATATCAGAATCCTTCAATTCTTGGATAGGTGAAGTGCGTTATCAACCGGTGATTAATCTTCTTGATGCCATAATCGAAAAGCTTATGGTACGATTTGATAATAAAAGAAGGATAATGGAAAAATGGAAGGGCAATATAGTTCCTACTGCTAAAAAGTATCTCAATGAAATATCAAAGGCAAGTATATTTGTATGATACCATCATGCTTATTATAAACTTGAGTTACATATATCAATATTCAACAACAAAATATTTTCCCTTTTTTGCAGAACTTAGGTGAGTATGAAATTTGTAGGAGCAACGAAAATCGAGCTGCAGTAAAGTGCAAGGGTAAACGTTGGGAGGTTATACTAGATGAGAGAAAATGCACGTGTCGAGTTTGGCAGGTTAAAGGACTTCCATGTGTTCATGCCGCGGCTTTCATTGCATTCTTAAGGGATTATAATTGGGAAAAATATGTTGACGATTATTTTACAATCGAGAAACTTAAAGAAGCCTATGCTATGGAAATTGCTCCGATGTTAGCTATGAACGAATGGGTCCACACAGAAACGGGGCAGAAAATATACCCGCCTGTTATCAAGCGCCCAGCTGGACGACCAAGGAAGAATCGAATTAAGCCACATGATGAGAAAAAAAGACACAAATGTCCACGATGTGGTAAAAAAGGACATCATGAAAAGAGATGCAAGAATCCTGCATCTCAAGATTCAGATCAACATCAAGCTTCAACTAGTAAAAGGTTAGCTCTCCACTTTTTTCCTGTTTTGACAAGGAATTTGCAACAGTTATAAAATGTTATTTGTCTTTTTTTATTATAGAGGACGAGGAAAGAGCACAAAAGCTCGGCAAAGTAAGAAATCAAAGACGAACTGTTGATGGTCATGCAACTATGAATTTTGTCAATTGATGGATTTGTTAGAAAAAGAATTGTCATACCATCCTCTGTGACTTTTAGTACTGTTTTATTTTGTGTAGTTCTTGTGGTTTGATTGTGGGTTATTTAGAATAGGTTATTGGATCTATATAAGCTATTTGTAGCTTCTCATTATGACTCTTCTTATGTGAAATGGCAAGTCTTATGTTTGTTTTAAGGTTTAGCAAATATTTCTGAGATGTGATTCTTCAAGAATAAAAATATTCGATTTTCGAGTGTTCTTGACTGATGTTTAGTTACGAGCAAGTGAATAGAAAGTCTTGTGGTTTGACTGATTTTGTGAAGACAGTGTTTAAGTGAGTGTGATTTAGTATTTGCTTCAATTCAAAAGTGAGTGTGCTTCAATGGGTTGCTGCAAGTGAATTGGTGAAGATAGTGTTTGGTCGCCAATTATGTCAATTTAATGTTTCATGGGACTGTTGTGCATGGTTCTCTACTTTATGGCTTTATTTTCATCACAAGTGTGGGCCAATGCTTCTATTTTGTGCTTTGGTTTGCTTTGTTTTATGTCAGGTTTTTAGTAGTATGATCCTAGGCTTTTAGATCATGCTTTTGTCCCTTTGCTTTTTTGGTTTTTTTGTTGTTAGTTCTTATTGGTCTGTTTGGTTTTGTACGTATTAGATGCTATTATTATTGTCATTGTATGCAAGAGTCTTTCTTTTGTTCTATTTCGATGTATATAAATGTTCATATTGATGTAAGTTGTAACTGCAAGTAAGTGTGTCACACCAATTGGTTAAAGACGAGGCATCTTGCATTTCGATGTGGATATATATATATATATTTTTTGGTTAATAAGTAGTTTTGTTTTGGTTTAGTTGGTGAAACCATGAAGGGCAAAATAGTCTTAATACATTTTGATTTTAATAAAATAAGTAAAATTGGGGAAATATGAAATTTGAAATGTATTTTTGGGTATATATGATATTTATTAGTTTAGTTGGGTATATATGAAATTAGTTGTGTTTTTAGGGGGATATATGAAATTCACTCTAGAAAATTGGTCATTAGATTGGATGTTTAAAGACCAAAATATAGTGGTCATTGAGCAGTAACGTGAGAAAAAAAATCGCATTGTTTTTTTTTTTTTTTTTTTTTTTTTTTTGTTTTTTCGTATCTTTATTTTATGTTTCGTAAGATTTTTTTAATATGTTGTAATAATGTAATGTAATTTTATTTTTAATAAATTGAATTTAGTTTATTTCATAATTTGAATAAAAAAATAAAGTTGTAAGTGGTGGGACCCAAATAAGTAAGTTGTAGTTAGTTGTAAGTGAAGGAGGGTGGTTGTAAAAGGATGTTTGTTAAGATGATGTGGCACTCCGTGAGGCTCAAATGAGGAGGTTGAGCTCCTCACCATATCTTCCGCTCTTAGTGAGGGAGCTTTAGTTGTGGAGGTTTGTTAAAGTGATGTGACACCCCATGAGCCTCAAATGACGAAGTGAAGGTGCTCACTGCACCAAGTGCTCTTAATAGGTTATGAAGATGAAAGTTCTTTTAATAAAATTAGACGAGTACCCGTGCATAGCAACGGATTTTCTAGCGGCAAATAGTTATAGGTGTGATATTATGGTTAAGTATTTTATGTAACGTTTATACATAAAAAATTAAAATGATGTATGGAAAGTTCTCTTTTAGCTAATCGAGAAGATGAAACTCATGGTTGTTCCACAGAATCAGAAGGGGGTGTTGTATTATAAGTTGTTGCAATGGGTATTGATGAAGCACGTGTTACCACATCCTGAAAGACATGGTCAACAACATTTTTTACCAATGAGATTAGTGAGTAGTGCAGGTAGTATTTGACTTATGACATTTTCCAAAAAATTTTGCATATATGATTTAGAATCAGGCTTTATTTTAGACAATATCGCCTTTAAAAAAATGACATGTTATTTTTTTGCAATTCATTTAATAACATGTCATTTTTTAAAGGCGACAAATAGTTTATTTATAAAAAGTTTATAGCAACGGGATTTTATAGAGACAAATAGTTTATTCATAAAAAAAAGTTTATAGGTTATTAATGAAAATAATAAAAGTTTGGAGATTTGGGAATTAAACATAATGTTATGAAACCCGGTTCGACCTAGGTGGTTCAACCGGTTGAACCGTTCCGGTCGAAAAATTGGTCGATTTAAACCGGGTCAACTTGCTAGGTTGGGTCGAAAATGGGTCAAATTAAACCGGTTCAACCCGTCAGGTTTGAAGCGTCCCAGGTCAACCCGGTTTG